>OX336388.2:357349886-358599886 GCA_946902985.2 Meconema thalassinum | reverse complement strand
TAGGTGACATTATTCAAGAAAATGAAGATGGGGGTGCATAACCTAGAAGACTGGAAGTGGACACAAACAAACAATTTACCAAATAATATACGGTGTAATGTTGATGGAGAACTGAACACTGTAGTAGTAAGAAGATTAGGCGAGAATCCACAGAAGGCTACAGAGCTAGGCAAGATTTTGACAGATGAATTTTGGGAACATGTCAAAAATGAAACTAACGCTAATGCAACCAAATGTCTCCGCGAAATTGATAGGAATCATACAAGAAATAAAACTTATGATGAGGAGACCTGGTTTGTCGCTTCGCATCTACAAGCAAAGTCAAACCAGTGCTTGCAACAGTTGTTTGTCCGCTCGAAGTACATGACCATACCAGTGCAGATGGCTTTCCCTCATCTTCTCAATGACTTGTGCTACTCCATATCGCCTACGGATGTCATCATTGGTGACATGATCATGAAGTGTCAGACCAGATATCCACCGAAGCATCTTCGTTTCCATGATAGCAAGTCTTTGTTCTTCTTCCTTTGTAGTGGGAAAGCATTCTGCGCCATATAGGGCGACTGGTCGCACTACAGACCGATATATTTTCGACGTGAGGTGGTCTGGAATCTTCTTATCGCAGAGAACACCAGTCATTGTCCGCCATTGAAGCCATGTGCTGCTCACACGGTGAGCAATCTCAAGCCTTAAGGTTCCATCAGCAGCAATAGTTGAGCCAAGGTACTTGAATGACATTACCTTCGGTAGATCGACACCATTTATTTTAATTGTGCCTTGTTCAATTTGATCTGTTGTTAGGTATTCTGTCTTATTAACATTGAGCTGTAGTCCAAATTTTCCTAGGCGGTCACTCCATGCTTGGACTTGTTGAAGATCCATCTTATCATCGGAGGCCAGAAGCACATCATCACCATAATGCAAGGTCCAAGGGGGTGATTTCTGTAGGTCCCAGGTGACTGAGTCCATGACAAAGATGAATAGGGGAGGTGAAAGAGCAGATCCTTGATGTACACCTACAGAAACAGGAAATTCACCAGATAGTCCAGCCGCTGATTGTATGCGACTCTTTGGGTTACGGTACAACAGTTTGACCCAATCGATTAGTTCTTCAGGGACTCCATGGTCACGAAGAGCAACCCAAATCAAGGCATGTAAAACTCGATCGAATGCTTTTTCTAGGTCTAGGAATGCAAGATGGAGATGCTTTGACTTTTCGCAATATTTCTCGATGAGTAAACGAGCAGCATGAATAACATCTGTTGTTCCACAGCCATTCACAAAACCACACTGGTAGACGGGGAGATTAACAATTTGTCGTATCTTCTTATCAATGATACACTCTAAGATCTTCATGGTATGAGATAGGAGGTGTACAGGGCGGTAGTTACAACACTCTGCTGGGTTTCCTTTTTGCTTCCAATTTGGGACTGTTGTGCTGAACATCCACTCTGTTTTTCTTCAATGATCTTCAAGAAGAAACATGTGAGCCACTGAGTTAGAGCCCATTGTTTTGATTTCCAAAGTTCTGCAGGAATGTCATCTGGCGCGGTAGCTTTTCCAGGCTTCATCTTACCAAGCGCTTTGGTAATGTTATTCTCGGTGATCGGTAGGATAGGTCCCTGCACAGGAGTGGTCTGTGGGATAGGAGCATGCGGAAACTCATCATTGCTGATTTTATCAAAGTGTAGTCGCCATCTTTCTGTTACTTTCCTCTTAGTGCAGGAATATTAGACAGAATATGGTCAAAGTGAGGAAAATTAGTTTAACAAGCTAAAAATTGGTGGAGAGGTTCCTTGAATAGCCTGGATCAAAATACTAAAAGTCCCAAAAAATCCCTCTTGGGAAACATGCCGCCACCTTGGATTTCGTATCCAGCATCGCATTGAACATCATAACTCAGTACCTAAGGGCGATAGGGACATGTGGTTTGGTCAGGATAACTTACCAGAATGCAGGCTATCATTTTCACCCTACTTAACCTATATAACAATCGAAATAGTTATTATAAATCACTTAAACAAACTCTCATAGGGTAGCGTTAAAATCCATCTTGATGTTCAATGTCGATTTTTCACCTTTTACAGTCATGGGATTGAAAAAAGTACTGAAATAAATGTTGTTAAGCACATCAAAACGCACAAAAATATGTGATCAGCACTTTCGTAAACCAAAAATTACGGGTGTGAGAAGTTGTCAAACGTGCGCATGCAACTCGTGGAGCGCCGCGCCGAGGAGGGGTGGCTTCTCAAAGCCGGTGTCACTGGTGAAGTGAACATATTCTGAAGGCGCAACTAAGCCCCTTTTTTAATGATAAGTAAAAATTTGACACTTTTATATAGAAGGATAGCATCTTATAACCTAATAAATAATTTAAAAAAAATGTTAATACTGTAACTTTTCGTTCTAAAACTCCCTTTCTTAGCTACTTATATTGTATATATAAAAGAATATTTCCTTTTAATTTTAATAATTAAGTATTTTTTGCGCTACGCTCGTATGTAATTAAACTAAGAATGGACTGTCCGTCCACGCGTTGCCGAGCGACATCCCTGTTGCTGCGCCTTCAGAGCGCTCTCGTTCCCCCACTCCACCTTCCCTGTGTTGCTTAGCAGTGGCGCCGGCCGAAATGAACGTCTTTACGGTAACGTTTATCATAAAATTTATCTTAAACGGTACGCCACAGAAAATAATCATAAAAACAAAAAATGTGTGTTTCAGTTTGAACTGTCACTTTATGCTTATTTTGCCGATGTTTACCATCCGGTTTAAAAGTTAATGCCGTTTCCTGTACTTTATAAATGTCCTACACCAAAAACGATTTTACCATTAAATTCTATGCAACACGTGGAACTTGGGCAAGCTTGCCAAAGGCGAGAGTTCAAGCATCTCGAAAAATTCACAGAATGGCTACGTATACATTCTCCTTTCTCCTTTATAGGTGACGAAACGGTGACCTGCGACTCAGCTTGGGAGATAGGAACCGCGACTTTGAAGAAACTGGAAGGGAAATCGTTCGCCGAAGTCAAACTCCAACGAAAGGATAAAGTTGTCACTCTTTCAGCTCTTGTTGTCCGAGCTGAGACCGTGCCTGTAAATCCGAACTAGCTGTTTCATCGAATTGCGTGTGTCGCTCGCAATGAAGAGGCCCTTGAATCTTGCTTTGAATACGAGTTGGCCTTATTGCCGCCAGCGCTGTTCGATGCTTCAACTATCAGAAAAGATACAAAATCAACTTTACGGACAGTGATAGAGAAGTTGTGTGCACCAATTACCTGTATTTCCGAAGACCATACCTATGTGTTTGACGGTGGAGATCTCCTGCACCGGGTGGTATTGCCGAAATCGGGAACCTTCGATGATGTTTGTAAGAACTACATTTCGTACATCAAGGCGAACTATCAAGGGAAAGCTATTGTAACTTAGTGTTCGACGAAAGACGTGGAGTATATGAGATGACGTGCCAAGACGTCATCTTCTGAAGTTTTGGTGGATTAGGAAGTGCAAGTGGCCTCGTCGCAGAATCAGTTCCTAGTCAATACTTCAATCAAATCAAGATTCATCACCATTTTAGGTCGTTGTTTCGAAGAAAAGGGGATTCCAGCTATTCATGCCAAGTCTGATGATCGTCTCATCGTGACAACAGCGATCAAGGAAGCAGAGAAGGGAGGTCATGTGGCAATTGTTGGAGAGGATGCAGATTTGTTGGTATTTCTTTCGAGCCTTGCAGAACGCGATAGAAACGTCTATATGCTGGTGCCACCATCAAAAGCCCATCCGAAGAAACTCTTTGGCTCTACGGAATTGCAGAAGCCTCTTGGGGACATGACCGACAATCTTCTCTTCCTCCATGCCATGTCCGGTTGTGACACAACTTCGGGTCCCTACAGGAAGGGGATACACGCGTTCAAGACTTTAAAAAATAACCCAGGTCTTCGCAAAGAATTGCTGTTTTTAACAGCGCAGACGCTGCAGTGGAAGAGATCGTGAAGGCTGGGGACGAATTCTTCGTAGCGTTATACGGAGACAGAACTACAGATAGTCTAAACAAGACATGGTATAGTCAATACCTTAAATCCATTGCCAAACAACGTCTCCATGCAGACTTCGACCTCTCAAGTCTTCCACCAACATCAGCAGCATCTCGACAGCATAGCCTAAGAGTTTACCACCAAGTGCAGGAATGACGCGGAATCTCTCTTCCACCTACCGAGTGTGGATGGAAGAAGAACAGAATTGGCAAATTTTTACCGATTCCAACAGAATCTCCTCCCACACCAGACTTCCTCCTAAGACTCATCAGCTGAGAGTGCAAGACAGGATGCGGCAGCAGATCTTGCGGTTGCCGAAGACTAGGTCTCTCCTGTTCAGCAATGTGCAGCAATTGCACTGGTGATGGTTGTTCTAACATGCCATAACTAGATAATCTTGACGATATGGTGAGTGAGGAACAGGAGGACAACCCCGAAGAATTGCCATGCAGATCCTCGCCACCTCTTCGCCGCAGAGTAGACTCTTCTGCAAGTTCAACCTTGCCAAAGAAAAAGCGTCAAGATTAAGGCAAGTGTCACGTTTTTCTTTACCAACACATGACCAATATTAAATGCGTACAATATAATTAATAGTTGGGTTTATTCCTTTACAGGCACACCGCACTACAGCGTCCCGTGGCAGCAGAATACCGTATATACTCGAATACCACCCGTACACTTTTAAACAAAATCGGACGTGGGGTGTGGGTCTTATTTGAGTCATCCTGATTTTAAAGAATTAAATTGCCCGCCACGCACGATATTGGGTGTTGCGAGTATCCGCTAGATGGTGCTAGCCTTCTTCCGGCCATCACTTTGTTTTACCGTAAGCAGGCGGCGTCATACAGTCTCGAGCACGTGTCGCGCACGTTTTCCGAGTGTAAACATGAGTTGTACGAAGCGTTTGCGGTCGTTTAATGTGAGTGAGAAGCTGAAGTTATTGGAAATCGTGCCCGGTAGGAAATATGATATTGACGAGTCATGTATTCGTGATTGAGCGGGATGACGTCTATGCTACAACCACTGGATGTCTGAGTGAACCGCCCGTTCAAAGCAGCCTTGAAACAGCTGTATACGGAGCAGATGGCGGCCGATAAGCACACACTGACTCCAACTGGTCGTATTCAGCGCCTGGAAGTTCAGCTGCTATGTTCGTGGATTTTGACGGCATGGAATCGTATCTCGGGAGATGTCAAACGAAAGAGCTTCAAGAAATGTAGTATTTCGAATGCTATGGATGTCAGTGATGACGACATTTAGTGGGATGGTGATAAAAGTTCCGAAGTTGGCACTTCTGATGACGATGAATGAAGTGTTTGTGTACTTTTATTTCTATTTTCAATCGTTTGATGTGTGTTATTTTAGGACGACTTCAAAACTGTTGGAAACTATTTTGGATAATTGCTATTCTGTTTATTTAGTTAAGATTGTACATAATTTTGAGTATTTTTTTTTTTATTTTGTTCTTCAAAATCAGGGTGCGGGTCTTATTCGGGGGCGGGTCGTATTCGAGTAAATACGGTATCCTCTTTTCCGTGTTTTTCGTGTTTCTAAAAAAGAAATTGTAATGTGCTTAAAAGTTAGTGTGTTGAAGGGGTAGTATAAGATAGCAAATAAGCAAATAGCTGCTTAATTTATTTTCTAATAGTAAGAGCGTTTTAAAGCGCTAAGTTACTGTATTAACAAATTAATTATTGTTTTTTAAAATTATTTATTAGGTTATAAGATGCTATCCTTCTATATAAAAGTGTCAAATTTTGACTTATCATTAAACAAGTAGATCCGTGAAGAACTATACAGCCTATTTTCATATATCCTACTTATGTTAACTGCCACTATCAACATTCAAAATTTCAGTTTGATTGCTGCAATAGATTCGTAGATATTAAGAACCGACTAAATATTTCGGATGGTCGCCATGTTGGATTTTATATATGTAGGTCCTAGAGTTATGTAATGTTACATGACGATAATTGTGTACGTGTAGCATTGAAATTTCAATCGCATGATTAGGACACAGGAAGTAACAAGGAGATTTTAAAATTTTGCACAGCTGCCATCTTGTGGTTATGGAAACAATTGAAATAAATTAGATGCCAGTGGATTAACATTCGTATAAGGATTTACTGTACCAAGTTTCACTACACTAGGATGGTTAAATTGCGAGTAAAGTCCATGTGAATATTTATACTTCGCGTCGCCGCCATGTTGGATTTGTGATCACCAGGTTATTTAAAGTCCTATAGATGAACTTATGTTCATAGCCCCTATGAGCATAAGGAAATTCAGTTTGATTGCTATAATAGATTCGTCGATATTCAGAGCCGTCTAAATATTTCGGATGGTCCCCATGTTGGATTGTTAAATGTATAGGCCGTAGAGTCATGTACCATTAAAGGAAAATTATTGCGTAGGTTCATTATTCAAACTTTCACTTCGATCGCATGATTACGACACAAGAGATAAAAAGTTAATTTTAAAATTCGCACAGCCGCCATCTTGAGGTTATGTAAACAATTGAACTAAATTGGATACCAGTGCATTACAATGTGTATAAACATTTTCTGTACCAGATTTCATTGCGTTTGGAACATTAAATCGCGAGAAAGGTCTATTAAAATTTTTAATTCGCTTAGCCGCCTTGTTCGTTTTGTTGTTACCGGTTTTTGAAAGTCTTATAGATGAACTTCCAGTAGTGCCCTTTATCTCCGTACAAAATTTCAGGGTGATACCGCTAATGGTTTCAGAGATATAGAATACCGGTGAAATATTTCGCACAGCCGCCATCTTGTGGTTATGTAAACAATTGAACTAAATTAGATACCAGTGCATTACAATGTGTATAAACATTTCCTGTACCAAATTTCATTGCGTTTGGGTCATTAAATCGCGAGAAAGGTCTGTTTAAAATTTTCAAATTTGCTTGGCCGCCATATTCGTTTTGTAGTTAACCGGTTTTTGAAAGTCTTATAGATGAACGTCCAGTAGTGCCCTTTATCTCCGTACAAAATTTCAGGGTGATACCACTAATAGATTCAGAGATATAGAATGCCGGTGAATTATTTCGCACAGCCGCCATTTTAAGGTTATGTAAACAATTGAACGAAGTTTGATGTTGGTGCATTACAATTTGTATACACATATACTGTACCAAGTTTTATTGCGTTTGGTTGGTTAAATCGCGAGAAACGTCTATTTAAAAGTCGCAAATTCGCGTGGCCGCCATGTTGGTTTTGTAGTTACCAGTTTTTCAATAGTCATTTAGGTGAACTTCTAGTAGTTCCCTTTATCACCGTAAAAATTTCCAGGGTGATATCAGGAATAGTTTTGGAGATATTGAATGGTGAAGAAATATTTCGCACAGCCGCCATGTTGGATTGGTGAGACATAACAAAATTTGGAGGGCACGGTCGGGGTCGCCCGAAGTAGTGCTATGAACTTACCGAGTTTCATTGAAATCGCTCCAGCCGTATATAAGTTATTAGGGGACACACACACACACACACGGACAAAAGGTGATCTCATAAGCCTATTTTTTCAAAATTGAAAATAGGCTAAAAATGGGGCATAGTTGTTCCTACAGAATATGTTTACATCACCAGTTGCACCGGCTTTGAGAAGCCCCCCTCCTCGGCGCACCGCTCCTCGAGTTGCATGCGCATGTTTGACAACTTCTCACACCCGTAATTTTTGGTTTACGAAAGTGCTGATCACATATTTTTGTACGTTTTGATGTGCTTAACAACATTTATTTCAGTACTTTTTTCAATCCCATGACAGTAAAAGGTGAAAAATCGACATTGAACATCAAGATGGATTTTAACGCTACCCTATGAGAGTTTGCTTAAGTGATTTATAATAACTATTTCGATTGTTATATAGGTTAAGTAGTGCCAAAATGATAGCCTACATTCTCGTAAGTTATCCTGACCAAACCACATGTCCCTATCACCCTTAGGTACCGAGTTATGACGTTCAATGCGATGCTGGATACGAAATCCAAGATGCCGGCCATTTTTCCAAGATGGCGGCATGTTCCCCAAGAGGGATTTTTTTGGGACTTTTAGTATTTTGATCCAGGCTATTCAAGGAATCTCTCCACCAAATCTTAGCTTGATAAACTAATTTTCCTCACTTTAGCCTATTCTTCTTACACTATCTGTTTTGTGAGGAGTTTACCCTCTTCGTCATTAATACCATAACATTTCTCAACATCAGCTGTACCTCTGTAGTGCTGCTTAGCAGTGCACGCCAGCTGGTATGTCAAGTTTCTTCTAGATATCACTAAAGTGGGATGCTTTCACCGCTGCCACAGCCTTCTTTGCTACACTTTTAGCATCTCGATAAGCTACCCAATGTTCCTCTGTCTTTGATGCGAGAAACTTATGATAGAGTTCCTTTTTAATCCGCAATTTTATCTTCACCTCCTTTGTCAATATCCATGTTTGACGGCTGTTGATTTTGCGACGTCCAGGCTTTGTAATACCTAGTTGTTTATAAGGAGCTGCACTGACACTATCCTTCAGAGCATTCCACATTGTGTCAACATCAGTAATAGGTGGAAGAGTGATGTTAGATACTACGTCATTCTCCATCTCCTTGAATCGCCACCACGAAATCCGTTCTGGTCCATTATATTCTACATGGAGCCTTATAAGTGTGCATTGAGGTTCATTTAAGTTCACAGGCAAGAGATAAGATGGGAGTTTAGGTAATTCCGGTTCTCAGGGATGATAAATATGGGTTGAAGAAATACGCTTTATCCAAAAATGCTTGGGCTAAAAATATGATACTTGGCACGAATGCTTTTTTGATGCAATTGTTGACACTTGTTTAAGTATCTATAGTTTTAATAATTCAGTGGAGTGAAAATTGGCACAGATTCTTCGTTTATGGGTAACCATATCCCTGAAACTGCTTTATAGGGAAACATGAAAGGGGGAGGGATACATTGTTGGAGTTCAGCAAAACTATCGAAAACTATTGCACTCGGAACATATTGTGACTGTTCCGGTCACAATGTTCCCAAACCCTTATTTGGTTGACTGCAAGAGAAGTCAGGTTAGGGTAATTTGTTCATACCATTTCTTTTCTTGTTCATCATCATCATTTAGGTTGTAGAATTTCATTTTATTTAGTGTATATATATCTTGTGTATCTCGGGGACTCAGTCAGGAATATTTCATTTAATTTGTATGGGAGATGTCAGTATACAAGACAGCGGATTGTGTAGGTAAGCTACAAGATGTTGCAACAGCAGGAAACTCTAGGCCAAATTTAGATTG
The DNA here is from genome assembly GCA_946902985.2 of Meconema thalassinum. NCBI lineage: Eukaryota > Metazoa > Arthropoda > Insecta > Orthoptera > Tettigoniidae > Meconema > Meconema thalassinum. The sequence goes on along the minus strand of OX336388.2, from coordinate 358,590,570 downwards.
GGCCGAGAATAACTTCCCTTGTCTTGAAGAAAGCTTTGTGTAAATTGTGTAAGGTTCTGACGTCAGAGAAGAGTTTCGCGCCACGAGTTGTAAGAAATATACATGGGTTCGAGATTATTGGTGTATTTTGTATGGGTTGGAGGGTATCATGACCCTGGCGGAGAAAGACGAAAACATGTGTTTACAAGATGAGAGGTGGGATTTTCGTGTATAGCGGGGCTTCACTTCTATTGTAGCGTCTGATTGGAAAGGTCGCGTTCTCGTAATTTGGCGTAGGCCTATTTGGAGAAACAGTTTTGTTGAAAGCATGGCTTGTGAATGTACTCGAAACGGCTACATATCACAACGATGTTATCTCTGTTAGCACAATTCAAGTTGGGTACGGAAGCACATTCATTTCTCTCGCAGAGATGTGGCTATGTAAACCAGTAAACATCTCTAACCTCAAACCACGTGTGGAAAATCTTAGAAATGCTGGGGAGAACTGATCTATCGAGCATGTCTCGTAGATTATCTGCTAGATCGTCGATGAGTGAGTAACAAACATCTTTATATTCCAACATTCATTTTGGGTCACATGTTTTCGTCATTGCCGAGGAGAGAAGATAGTAAACCATAGTCTGTTCGACGAGAGTCCCCGCCATATGTTTAAAGTTGATATTAATACACATATTTTGAAGGTTATAATTAGTTTTCTTTATAGGGAATTACACCTAATAGTTGAACGCCCAAATGATACCAGTTAGGTTGACCAAATGTGTGTCCAACACTCCACGACCCTGCCATTTCAATTGTGTGGTATATGATGAAGTACTTCCGATCAAAAATAGGAGGATGATTTTGGGAAGTTTTAAATCAGTCGCCCAAGAAGGGCTGGTAAAAAGTTACAACATAGCACCTCAACGTGGGGCAAGAGTAGGGAAACCTAGCAGGTATCATTAGGGCACATATGCACACAGCCGATAGACACCTTAGGAGTATTAGGGTTCACAGTAATTTGTTTTGTTTTAAGGGGTATGTCCACATCAGACAATTTAGAATTAAGGTCAAGGGTTGTGTGTAAATCAAACAGTAAAATGTCAGGTAATCAGGAAACTGGGGGAAGTGGCAGTGAGGAAGATGTGGAAAAGACAGTGGGAACATATGTTACCATTGTTACTACTGAGTCGCAGCTGATCGCTGAAGGTAGTAACTTAAATGTAAATGGGGGGGTTATGAACGATAGTTTGATCCAAATGCTACTGAGTGAAATAAAAGAGATTAAGAAGCAAGGAGAATCTATGAGTAAGGAAATTAAGGAGCAGGTAGGCTCTGTAAATGAGAAGGTAGAGTCAGTGACCAAACAGATAGTAGAAGTGAAGGAATTTGTAAGTAAGGAAATTCAGGAGAGCAACAGGGCCACGAACACAAGGATAGAGAGTCTCAGCAAAGAAATACGGGACCATAAGTCTGTCCTTAATAGTAGAATGGAGAGTATGAACCTGGAATTAAGTGGGAAAATTAGCAAACAGGGAGAGGAAATCAGGGCAGAAATGCAGGGGAATCAGGCTGGGATCACAAGTAGGCTAGAAGGAATGGAAGGCCATCAGAACCAGCAAGATGTGGAAATAACGAAAATTAAGTCAGAGATAGCTAGTTCAAGGGCAGAAGTACAGAATGTAACGGGAAAGTGTGATGAGATATGCAACACTGTAAGTGGGAATAAGAGGGAATATTTAGATAGAGTAGGTGCCGTTGAAAATAAGTTGGGAGAGATTGAGGGTCTGAGAGGGAAGCAGGTGGCATTGACCGAGAAAAACGAAAAGCTGCAGGAAGAGCTGATAAAGGTCAGGAGAGAGTTGAAAGAGCGACCGATGAGTCAAAGGGTTGTGATGCCATCTAGTTTGCTACTCAGGGACCCTGGTCTGCCACAATTTAACTCAAGGCAGTTCAACCCTATGGAGTTTTTAAAAACCATTGAGAAGAAATTCAGCAAGGATCTAGAAGACGGGGTTGTCGAATGGGAAACAGTGTTGGAGATCTTGTCTAACTCATTTCAAGGGGATGTGAAAGCATGGTTCCAAATATACAGGCCTAACATGAATAGTTTAAGGGAATTCAGGGATAAATTCAAAGCTAAGTTCTGGGGGGAGGGGGTACAGTCCAGGGAAAGGGAAAAATTAACTTTTGGGAAATATAAGGAGAGAGAAGGGGTATCCCTGACAGAATATTTTTTGGCACATGTACTTATTTGGAAGAATTTGGATGGGCTGACCTCTGACAGTGATGTGGTTAGGGTCATGTTGAAGCACTTCCCACCTAGAATTCAGGAGGCAGCTTGTATGCAGAAGGTAAGGACGGTAGAAGAGTTGGAAGAGCTTCTTACGAGCTTTGACGTTTTAGGCAAGCAGCACATGGAGAGGCCAGAGGTCAAACAGGAATTTAGGGGCAATAGGGGGAATAATCAGGAGTTTAATAGGGGTAGATTTAATCAGGAGCAAAGAGATTATCAGCAGAGGCAGGAAAACTATCAGAGAGGTGGGGGGCGTCAGGATAATTCACAGCGACAGGAAGGTAACTATCAGAGAGGTGGGGGGCGTCAGGAAGGTGGTAACGAAAGAGTACAGGTGAACCAGAGGAGACAAGAACAAGGTGGTCAAGGAGCTTTAAACTCCGAACGGGCTGTGCAGGGAAGTCAGTCAGGCAGTCCGTAAGAAATGAAGTCAAGCAGTGTGTTATTGTGGGTGAGGAGGATTTTATGCCTATGAGTCGGGAGGATCTGCTAGCTGACCAGCAGGAGTTCTCATGTATCGGGGAGAAGGAGGCTTTTATGTCAACTGTTGAGTTGAGCATACTAGGTAAGAGAGTGCAGGCATTGGTGGATTCGGGGAGTGAGAGAAGTGTCATCAGTAAGGGATTTTATGATACTTTAATCAAGGACGGTGGTAAGTTGGAAGAAATTCCAGTTAAGTCGACATATGTGGTAACTGCTGTTGGTAATAAATCCCAAAGAGTGGGAAAGCAGGTATTGTTGCCCATGAGGTTTGGTAATGAAGTTGACCACAAGACTTGCTTGGTAATTCCTAACCTAATTTATGAAATGATTTTGGGGATAGACTGGCTTAACGAGCATAGTGCTGTTATTGATTTTGACCGGGGTGTCATCAACTTTGTGAGGGGGAATATAAGCCAGGAGATGAGAATGAAATGCAAGAGTGTAGATAAGACAGTAAAGGCATGTGTTACTGAGGTCACTGTAGGGGATATGGCAGAAGGTAAGGCTGACGATGAGGAGGAAGTTGTGGATTTATGTCACATTGCTGTGGAGGGTGATAAGTGTGATCAACTCCAGCAGGCTGTGGATAAGAGTGGTTTAAGTGTTGAGGAGAGGGATAAGTTGTTAGAGGTTTTAGAGCTAAACCAAGAAGTTTTCAGTGACAAGCCAGGGCTAACACATGTCTATACGCATCAGTTCGAAATTGTAGATCATTCTCCATTTTCAGGACCCAAGTACCCGATACCTCACAAATTTGCTGATGCTGTGGAGAAAGAAATAGGCATTATGCTGAATCAGGGTATTATTGAGCCTTCAACTAGTGCATATCTGAATCCCTTAGTTGTGGTTGGGAAGAGTGATGGCTCGGTCAGGTTGTGTATTGATGCCAGGCAGCTCAATTGTAGGATATCTGGGGACCAACAGAGGCCAGAATGTGTTGAGGAACTGGTTCAGAAATTCAATGGTAAGCAATGGTTTTCCACTATGGATCTGAGTGCATCATTTTGGCAGGTACCGTTGAGAGAACAGGACAGGAAGTTGACTGCGTTTAGCTTTAAGAGTGGTTTGTACCAATTCAGGGTCGTTCCTTTCGGAACAAAGACCAGCAGTTCAGCGTTGATTAGGGCCTTAAATCTAGTGTTAGGGAGGGACACACACGAGTTTGTGACAATGTACATAGATGATTTAATTGTTGCATCTTACACATTAAAGGAACACCTGGATCACTTAGACATTGTTTTGGGGAAATTAAGGGACGGGGGATTTACAATTAAACTTAAGAAGTCTCTGTTTTGCACAACATCAATCACATTTTTAGGGCATACTATCACAACACAAGGGGTGTCTCCCGAACAGTCACGATTAGACAAGATTCACAACACTGCTACACCACGTAACGCCAAACAATTGAGGTCAATATTAGGGGTTTTCAATTATTTTCGTAGATTCGTAGTTAAATATTCCTGTCTTGTAGAACCGTTTAGGGAATTGCTGAAGCAGGGTACTAAGTGGGTATGGACCCAGGTGCACGATGAGGCTTTTAAGGAGTTGAAGAGAGGCTTTGTAGAGACTGTCATGCTTAGGTATCCTCGTCTGGATTGTCCCTACATTTTGATGACTGATGCGAGCATGCAAGGCATCTCAGGCATTTTGTGTCAGGAGGATAGTGAGGGCAATCTAGGGATTGTCTCATTAGCAAGCAGAGGGCTAAGCATGGCGGAGAAGAGATATACAATTACTGAAATAGAGATGTTAGCAATCGTATACTCTCTAGGGAAGTTTAGGAGTTATGTGTTGGGCAGTAAGTTGCAGATACTGACTGACCATCATGCATTACTTTTTATTGGATCCTGCAAGCTCACTTCGAACAGGATGTCAAGGTGGATATTGGCTATAAGTGAATATAACTTTGAGGTAAGGCATATTAAGGGTACTGAGAACATTGTGGCTGACTTCATGAGTAGAAACATTGGGGGTGATGAGGGTCATCAGGTACTGGAGGTACAGGAAGGTGTTGTTATCTGCGTAACCAAGGTAAGCGAGTGTGATTATGAGATACGCTGCTTAAGGAATCTGCTTGTAGAGCAGGAGAAGGATGAGGTCTTAGGTGATATCTTGACTCAGTTGAGAGGTATGGATGTGGATAGTAGAATTAAGGTTGGAAAGTATTGGTACAAGTTGGAGTGTGGTTTCTTGGCTAGGCTGTGCCATGAAGGTGCCTGGAGAGTGTGTGTGCCAAGCTCATTGCAGGTAACGATGATTTGGTATCATCACAAGGCTTTAGGGCATTTTGGATCAAGCAAGGTTCTTTTTGCTGTTCAGCAGCATTTCATTTGGAAGAACATGGGAAGGCAGATTAGGAAAGTTCTGGCAAGTTGTGACTCGTGTCAACGGTGTAAATGCCCAACGAGGTTTCTTGAGGGACCTCGGCAAATGGTGATCACAGAAAAACCAAGGGATTTACTCTGTGTCGATCTGTATGGTCCATTGGTTAAAGCTCAGTTTGGATATCAGTATATCTTCGTGGTTGTTGACGCATTCAGTAAACTCGTCAAACTGTATCCCCTGAGAAAAGCGACCGGGAAGGGTTGTGTCCTACAGATCACTGATAAGTATGTACCTGAGTTTGGGGTGCCTCTCAGGATACTATCAGACCACGGTAGTCAATTCACCTCAAAGATCTGGAAAACCAAGTTGAGTGAATTGGGTATCAAGCACATATTCTCATCTATTCGATATCCTCAAGGGAATTTGTCCGAACGAGTTATGAGAGAATTAGGGAGAGTATTTCGCACCTATGTGAGCAATCGCCACAATGCGTGGTTCTCCAAGTTAGGAGATATTGAACGATGGTTCAATAGTACGTTCCATGAGAGTGTAAAATGCACTCCCTATGAAATTCAGTATGGTAGGAAGCCTACCAATGAGCTTGCTAGAATGCTAGGTTTGGTCACGGGAGAGGAGATTGGGAAGGATGTTTGTATCCAGCTGGCTAGGGACAACTTAATCAAGGCAGGGAATAAGCGTAGGCGCCAGCAGAAGCGGGTAAAGTTTGATTCTTTTGAAGTAGGCGATCAGGTGCTTCTGAGGGTTCCATATCCGTCTTCAGCTGTAGATAAGGAGATAGGGAAGTTTTTTCATCTATTTCAGGGGCCTTTTAAGGTGGTTAAACGTATTGGTGAGTGTGCCTATAGTTTAACGGACCAGGATGGTAAGTCTGTCAGTACACATAATATTAGGAATCTCCGTAGATATAACTCTGTAAAATAATATGGCATGGACTCTTAGAGAATCAGTCAACATAACGTGATGGCATGACAAAACTCAAGAGATGTGACGAAGAATGCTAACCAGCAAAGTGGCATCGAGTGTTAGATGGATAGATGGTATGATAAGGCCTGTGCAGGCAAATACCATGGCTTGTGAAGCGATAGGGTCTCATGATGAGACGAAGAAAATGAAGTGGTAGACCTAAGACACTTGAGAGAAATCAGTGAGGCTAGGAAATGGACACAATAAGACATTCGAGAGAGTGAGAATGTGTGAAAATTTGACAAGTGTGTATGTATATATGTCTTCCAGGGTTTATTTATGTAATAGTGTAATTCTTTGTGTTTTCAGTGCGTTGCTTGTTTGAGTGTTTGTGATCCACACTTGTTTCACCCGTGTGAATCACATGGGGGCGTATTGTGACTGTTCCGGTCACAATGTTCCCAAACCCTTATTTGGTTGACTGCAAGAGAAGTCAGGTTAGGGTAATTTGTTCATACCATTTCTTTTCTTGTTCATCATCATCATTTAGGTTGTAGAATTTCATTTTATTTAGTGTATATATATCTTGTGTATCTCGGGGACTCAGTCAGGAATATTTCATTTAATTTGTATGGGAGATGTCAGTATACAAGACAGCGGATTGTGTAGGTAAGCTACAAGATGTTGCAACAGCAGGAAACTCTAGGCCAAATTTAGATTGGGCCGAGAATAACTTCCCTTGTCTTGAAGAAAGCTTTGTGTAAATTGTGTAAGGTTCTGACGTCAGAGAAGAGTTTCGCGCCACGAGTTGTAAGAAATATACATGGGTTCGAGATTATTGGTGTATTTTGTATGGGTTGGAGGGTATCATGACCCTGGCGGAGAAAGACGAAAACATGTGTTTACAAGATGAGAGGTGGGATTTTCGTGTATAGCGGGGCTTCACTTCTATTGTAGCGTCTGATTGGAAAGGTCGCGTTCTCGTAATTTGGCGTAGGCCTATTTGGAGAAACAGTTTTGTTGAAAGCATGGCTTGTGAATGTACTCGAAACGGCTACATATCACAACGATGTTATCTCTGTTAGCACAATTCAAGTTGGGTACGGAAGCACATTCATTTCTCTCGCAGAGATGTGGCTATGTAAACCAGTAAACATCTCTAACCTCAAACCACGTGTGGAAAATCTTAGAAATGCTGGGGAGAACTGATCTATCGAGCATGTCTCGTAGATTATCTGCTAGATCGTCGATGAGTGAGTAACAAACATCTTTATATTCCAACATTCATTTTGGGTCACATGTTTTCGTCATTGCCGAGGAGAGAAGATAGTAAACCATAGTCTGTTCGACGAGAGTCCCCGCCATATGTTTAAAGTTGATATTAATACACATATTTTGAAGGTTATAATTAGTTTTCTTTATAGGGAATTACACCTAATAGTTGAACGCCCAAATGATACCAGTTAGGTTGACCAAATGTGTGTCCAACACTCCACGACCCTGCCATTTCAATTGTGTGGTATATGATGAAGTACTTCCGATCAAAAATAGGAGGATGATTTTGGGAAGTTTTAAATCAGTCGCCCAAGAAGGGCTGGTAAAAAGTTACAATATTTTTTGTCCGAATCATTCTCATTTGCTAAAATATCATCCAGATGTGTTTATTTTGCAGTCAATTATAATAACATGTTATGTAAGCGGGAGGTGAACGTTTGTGACATCATATAATGTACAGTATCGGCATTGCAAATACATTGGTATTATACACGGTCTGGTGTATTCTATTACAGTAGAACCTCGATGCATCGTGTTTCAAGGGGGAGGGGGAAAATGACGGATGCGGGAAACGATAAATGCGGGTAACATAAAAAATTTAAGTAAAAAAAATAATAAAGTATGGTTACTGTATTTGGACATATTTCTTCATGTAAACTTCATAGAGGCCTCAAAATATTGCAACCACGATGTACGCGATATGATTTCATGTGTTTCATTTTATCACTTGCTCTTTTTAGTAAAGAAAGTCATTAATTGTTTTTTGTTTTGCTTTGCGTTTCAGATGAAACAAAGCCTTCTCTACTTGCATAATGTTCTCTTCTTCACGATCACTGATATCATGTGAGTACATGAAGGATTTCACCTTCGCTAAGGCGGCATGCGCTTCGGCGAAACTCGGGACTAACGATCGTCGTCTTCCTCTTCATCACTCCTCTTCCCCGAGCCTTCATCGCACAGCTCTTCAATCGTTTCCACTCCACCTGTGGCTTCATTAGAATCGATCAGCACATAGTCTTGAAAATCAACGGGGACAGAGTCACTTTCACTCCTTAATTGTTCCCAGTCGTCATTAAAGGCATCATCATCATCACTATCTTCACCATTAGCACAGGGATTTTCAGCGGAGTCTATTTCCGCCGCGCGTAGGTGACAGCTGAAACCACCTTTCTGGAAACAGTTCACGACAGTTAGCTGGGACACCTGCAGCCAAGATGCTACTGTGAAAAGAATCGCTTTCAGTAGATCGATTTTCTTACTCGTTTCCTTCCCGGCATCCAACAAGCACACAGCAGTTTGCACTAGGTGCTTACGGTACAGCTGCTTGAAGCATTTTATCACCCTAAGATCAAGAGGCTGCAACACGCTGGTACAATTTGGGGGGGAAATGCACAACTTTCACATTGCAAAGAAATGACGTGTCCTGTGGATGAGCGGTACAATTATCCACAAAGAGCACGACTTTTCTTCCTTGTGCACCGATAGAGGCATGAAATGACCTTAAAAATTGTAAAAATATTTCAGTGGTCATCCAAGCTTTTTTGTTTGCATGATACGTAGGGAATGGAATATTTCGCGAATTATGAAAAAACGTACTTTTATATGTATAATTACTATTAATATACAACCTGCAACCCTTTTCATAACGATTTGAGCTCGCGAAAAATCGCGAATTTCGTATAATCTCGCGAATTAGCTATGTTTTCGCAAAAAATGCGCAATTTTTGGTGCAATTAACGAAAAGAACGCGCGAAATTCCCATTTTGAAGCAATTTACCGGTAATCGATCTTTTTTAATCGTATAGAGATCACGCTCAACAATCGATCTTTCGGTGAGTGATTTCGAGATATTGTGGTTAGTCTCGAGTTGCAGTTCTATATTATCGAATGCAGGTCGATATTATCGACATTTACAATCGCTTCCGTTCTAGTCGTAAGCTGCTTTTATTTGCCGCCAGCTATACGGAGAGAAGCGTGTGTATGAGTAGAGGTATTCCGTTGAGTGTGCGTATTTGAAAGGCTACAAAATGCCCAAGGGTAAAATATCTGCAAGGGATAGAGCTTTCCAGTACGAAAAGCATGGGTTTTATTACTCTGATAAGAGTACCGTGATGTGCAAGTTTTGTAACTGTCTTGTGTCCTGGGAAAGAAACGATGCCATCCAAAAACATCTGGCATCTGTGAAACACGTCACGGCGTTCAATTCTCGCAAAGAAGGCGAAACATCTCGCGTTCAGACATCAATTGCCACGTGTTTTAACAATGTGCAAAACAAAAAGAAAACCAGTGAATATCTTGGGAAACGTGTAGCAAAGACATTTTTAAAAGCAAACATACCAATTTCGAAGCTGGAAAATGAACATGTGAAATCGTTCATGTATGAATCATAGAAGGTAAGATTGTTTTTTTTTTACTGTTAGTAAATTTACATAATTTCACTGTTGAACACATTCAGTACCAGTTGGTTACGGCATTTAGTGAGACCTTCATGGGCGCGGCTTTTGCCAGTTAAAGCGTTTAAGTTCTGGCGTGAACAAACTGCAATTAGGCCTATGTTTGGTCTTTATATTTTATGCCAGTGGCGGCCGGTAATAAGGTTGCAGTGTTGCACAACGACCAGATTAGTTCATGAAAAACAGAGAAGCGAGGCGCGCCAGCCGTCTAGGAGCGCTCGTCCGTTTGGTCGTTGCCAGGCCCAAGCACCGACCAGATCTCAATAGTGAAGGGTATGGCAGAGATGCCAGACCGGGTAAGCCCTATCCCAACAGTTAATACGGCTGGTCGTTGCTCGCTGACTGCAACCAGGATCAGAGGCGCAGGCGCGGCCGGAGACATCCGAGATGCTTCGTCAATGTTGCGCGTGAACTTGTGACACTCGCAGTTCTCGCCGTCATATATAACTCACGTTATTTTGTTCTCGTGAAGGTTTTCATGTAGACTAACTTATATTCCAATTTTAATCCGATGATATTGTGATGTCTCGGAACTGCGGCATTCGTTATGAATGAGGTACATCCGTTTTACCGCGCAATTGAATACAGTTTTCTCCGACATCAAGCAGTCTTTCACCCTATCACCTCATGGGTGCCCGCAGGAGGTGTGGGGAGGGGGGGGAGGGGGGGCAAGGAGGGGCCATGTCCCCACCCCCTGAAATCCCGAGAATATTTCGATTGTTCATTGTCACACCAGTTTATTTCTAAAGTGAAGTTACTGATGGTTAACTGATTTAGATGTAGGGATAATTCCACAGTTTTATTTAACTTAGTAACTTGGGATTATTTGAGTTGCAGAAAGGCACCGGGAATAGACGAAGTGAGTGTGGAGATGGTGAGAGCAGCAGGGGTGATAGGAACACAGTGGCTCTTTCGAGTAATGAAAGTGATATGGAGGGAGAAGAAAATACCAGAGGACTGGAAAAGAGGGATAATAATACCCATATTTAAAAAGGGAAGTAGGAAGGAATGCAAGAACTACAGGGGAATTACACTCATGTGCCACTGCGCCAAAATATTTGAGAAGGTACTGGAGAGAAGAATTCGGACGGAAGTTGAAGATGGGCTGAGGGAAGAACAGTATGGATTCAGGCCAGGAAGGTCAACAGTTGACCTCATCTTTGCAGTAAGACAGCTACAAGAACACCATTATGAATATGGGAAAGATCTGGTGATGACCTTCTTGGATGTTGAGAAAGCATATGATAGTATTAATAGAAACAAGGTATGGGAAGCAATGAGAGCAAAAGCAGTGAACAAGGAGACAGTGGCAAGAGTGAAAGCAATGCACGAGGGAAGCAAAAGCTGTGTAAAGGTGGGAAGAGAGAGAACGGAATGGTTTCAACTGGAGAGTGGTCTGAAACAGGGAAGTGCCCTCTCACCCCTGTTATTTATAGTGGTGATGGATGAAATCATACGAAAAGTGGTAAATAGCATTGGGGAAAGGAAAATGAAGGCAATGTTGTTTGCTGACGACCTTCTGGTATGGGGAGAGGATGAGGAAGAAGTACAAGAGCAATTAGATGAGTGGGAGAAGGTAGTGTTATCATATGGGATGAAGTTCTCAGCACAAAAGAGTGAAGTGGTCATCACAACGAGGAAGAAGAACAGACTGGATATGGGCATAACACTTGGAGGACAGCAGTTGCAGAAAGTAGAATGCTTCAAGTACTCGGGAAGCATAATTGAAGAAAAGGGAGGCAATAGGATGGAAATAAATGAGAGGGGAAGGTGCGCAGATGGATTTTTCAAGAGTGTTAGGGGGATGATATGGAATAAAGATGTACCACAAAAATGTAAAGGAATCATCTACAAGACCTACTTTGTGCCAATTTTGACATATGGTTCAGAAACATGGGTGATGAAGGAAAGGGACAAGAATAAAATACGAGCAGTGGAGATGAAGTTCCAGAGGAGTAGGGTAGGAGTGACAAGAATGGACAGAGTAAGGAATGAGAGAGTCAGGGAGATGGTAAGAGAGGAACCATTGCAAAATAGAATAGAGCGATCTAGGCTACAATGGTATGGACATGTGAGGAGGATGCAAGAGGAGAGGATACCGAAGAAGATGTTTGGAATGGAAATGACGGGAAGGAGGCCAAGGGGAAGACCAAGGGACAGATGGACAAAAGGAGTTAAGAAGAGAGTGGAGGAAAGAGGAGTGTGCTGGGACACAGTCAATGACGAGAGATGGTGGATGGACAGGAAACGATGGAGAGGCTTATGTTCCAAGCAGACCCGACCAGCGGTTGGAAACTGCTCAAGATGATGATGATGATCTTCAGTTATTGAAAAAATCGCCAAACTGGATTAACATTACTATTTTAATGAACTGCTTGATTTTTATTTTTGTCGATATTTGTGATACAACTATTTTTTCCTGTTTTTAAAGAATGAACATTATGACGATGATTCACAAAGAAAAGCGAACTCCTATGGACAAAAACTCTGAACTAAAAAAAATCCCCCCCATTTATGCCATAAAGACTATGTACTGAACGGTTTAAGTGCAGCCAAATAATGAATGTCACGAAGCAAGTAAGAAATTAAACGAAAATTGCGGGGGGTGTAAGTCTCTATATCACCTAGTGACATGTAGGCAACAATCCTAGAAAAAATCCTGCGGGTCCCCATGAACCACCTTAATGAAAATAGTGCAACACCCAGAACAATTATCTGCCAGCCGCTACTGTTTTATGCAGTCCTCGCAAGTTTAGGGGACTGAAGACATGATAAAGGAACCACATTTTGTTCTTCCTGTTAGTCGCGGGCAGCATGTATAACCTTGAATGAACGGTGTTTGTTTTTAGAACGAAGGTTAAAACTTCCGATGCCGGGAAGCAAAAGTTAGGTTAGAGATCCAACATGGCGTGGCTCGGACTACGTCACGCAGTCCTGCCACGTCTGCGGAGTGACATGGACATCGTCGGGAATCGAAAGTTAGGTTAGAGACGAACTACGTGACAAAACTGTTGGTTAGGATTATTGGCTAGTGACAAAACTATTGGTATGGTTGGTTAGGCCATGAAGTGTTAGGCCATCTGATCTATTAGCATATTATTATTATATTAAAAAATCGTGGTACAATTTAAAGTTTTCAAGTTTGAAGATATCAGATATCATACAGTCACAGTCTACTAGAGTGACATTTTAGGTTTATAGAACTACTAGCCTAGTTCAATTTTCTAACTTGCTGTGAAAAGGGCTGCAAGAGCATTTAAATTGCTGGCCTATGGGTTTAAATCCCCTCTGAGTGGCTGGTAGTGAATGTGTTAATAAGAACACAAGATGTTCATAAAATTTTCGAACTTTTCTTTTCAACTTGTATAGCTTAGGTTACTGTACATATGCTACTTAGTTGGTGTAACGTTATTTGTCATCTAGTATGTACAATTCAACTTTTAAAAAAAATTCGGGAAGTAATTTTTAAAAATATTAATGTGTTGCAGGAGCTGGAGATATTCCTTGTACCAAAGTGATCAGGGAAAAGTATATTCCAGAAATGGTGAATGAAAGGGTGGAAGAAATTAAGAGCAAACTTTCAGGACAGAAATTGGTTGTGTATTGTGATGAAACCACAAACAAACGTGAAGAGTGTATTTTTGTTGTCTTATTTAAAGCAATCAAGTCTTCAGCTTCTGTGGAAGTAATTGTTTGTGACACACATACACTCGGAACAGAAGATTCAAAAACCTGCTCTAGAGCAATTTTGGACACACTGAAAAAAAAGAAAGACATTGAGCTTGATGACGTTTTGGCCCTTGTGTCAGATTCAGCACGTTACATGGTAAAATGTTTCAACATACTGGGAAATATTCTAAGTGATGGTGTTTTTATTGTCCAGTGTTGGGCACACAAGCTAAATTTACTGTTGAATGTGTTAGGTAAACACTTGCAAGATTTGAGCTTGTTGTATCGAAAGTGAAGTCTGCATTTTTGAATACGCAGAAACGAAAGCATCTCTTCAGGAAGTTTCTGGACAGTAAATACCCAGGGCGGTGTGTACCACTATTTCCCATGCCCGTTCTTACAAGGTGGTCATCTTGGTACAAATCAGTGGAATATCTTGCTGAACACATACGAGATGTTGTCGCATTCATGAAAAGTGAGGAATTTTGTGGGCAAAATGCTGGGGTTGATTTTCTTCAGAATATTAAGGAAGATGAATTAATTTCTGCTGAAGTACAGTCTTCTTTTGTAAGGGGTGGGTAGTGGCATTGTTAACCTCATTAATTTTCTAGAGGGTCAGTCCTATCCTACTGTCCCATTCTTGGAAGGTCGCCTAAGACAGGTAGAACAAACAATAAAGGTTGCTGCATCTGGGTATCATAGTGCCAAAGTAATGGAATTACTGCAAGCTTCTCACAGTGCTACTTTGAAACATAAAATGAAAAGCGAGATGACCAACGCTGCATCACACAGTTTGACTAAACTAACAACTTTAAGGAGTGGTGATCCTGCTCGGGATTTCTACAAAGCTGCAAGAGTGTTTGATCCTGCCGAATTTGCATGTATGACTGTTGATGGTAATCTGACGAGAACCGTGAAACATCTGCAGTTCTGTTCGAAGCTAAGTGATGATGTCGTTCTGACAGGCTACAGTGAACTGCAAAGAGTCGTGAAGACCAAGCTTGCTTGTGATGAACGAATGGACATTATTTCTGTGTTGCAGGGAATGACGATAAACTATGCTGACTTTGCACAATCTGTGCTAAAAGTGATATGGATGCCGTGTGCAAATGCAGACTGTGAACGCTTTTTCTCATGCTATAATAATGTGTTGTCTGATAAGCGCCATCGCTTGTCTGCAGAAAACACCAGTCTTTTTTCTGAAATGTATTTTGAAAGCTAGATTGTGAAAATACCGAAAAGTTCAATTGAAAACCCCGATTTTCCCTTTTTAAAATCCCACTTTCTGCACTTCCAACTCACCGAAAAATTCCAATCTCTAATGATACGTCACAGGTATTTTTTTCGTGTTCTTAAAACAACGTGGTTTTAATGATTTTCCCACTACAACTGGCACTCTCTTATCACTGCCATCACTGTTCACACACAGCAGAATGGTTAGTCGTTCTTTTGAACTTTTCCCCCCATGGCAAGATTCACCCTTCAGCGCCAGTGTTCTGTCTGGAAGGACACTGTAAAAAAGTGTGGTCTCGTCCGCGTTGTATACGTCTTGCGACTTGTAACCTTCCAGAAGCGATGGCAGTCTCTCGAACCACAGCTCCTTACCTTCCGTGTCCACAGAAGCACTTTCTCTGCAAACCTTTTTGAAGACTAGTCCATGTCGCACTTTAAATCGAGCGATCCATCCATTCAATGCAGCAAAATTATCTATCTTTAGTCTTGCAGCTATCTTCTTGGCTTTCTCCCGTAAAATTATTCTATCTATAGGGATATTGGAAGCCCTTGCTTACTGGTACCAAGTGAAAAGGACATTCTGGAGCTCTGCGAATGTAGATTCACTTCCAGTTTACCTCAGTTTGCTGGAACTGCCATATTTATCAATTTGCTCTCTTATCTCATTCTTCTTGGCAAATACGGAATTTGAAGTTGAAGTTGGTAACCCAAGACGTTTAGCGGTATCAACTCTTTTTTCGAAAGGATTTGATTGAATTTCTTCTATAATTTTCAAGCATTCTTCGAGAGTTCTTACTATTTTCACGGGACGTGACATGTCCTGAATAACAATACTACACAGGAACTAAAATGAGAAAGACAACGTAATTACGAACTACAGATAAAATTGTAATCGCCGCACACAACCAAGATACCGCACAGAACCACTCAGAATGAAATGAAACTGCACGATGACGGCTTGGCGCTACAAGCAGAATCATTAGCGCCTGAAGGCTCGTAGGCGTGGTTATATAGTGTGGTTGCGCATAAACAATCTGCGCACTGCAGTCCAGCCTACTTGAACCTTGCTTCAGCCGAGAAACTTGCTCAAGCCTACGAACTCCTCGTACATTCTCGCGTAACAGGTTGCCGCTATTCTATGCTGCTTCAAATTCAAAAGAAAGTATGCATATATTTTTCTCATTAACGATCAATGCGGGAAAATTATGGCCAAGGACTAGTGATTTTTTGACAATCCATGCGAAAAAACGATAGTTCGAAGAACGATAGATGCGGGGAAATTTAACATTAGTTTATATGGAAAATTTTCGGGACTAAATAAATTGAACGATGCATATGGGAAAACTACAGTTCCGGGAACGATGCATCGAGGTTCTACTGTATATGTATACGTTTATACATAGAAGACACAGTCTGTTCCGTTCATTGCACGTCTCTTAACCATCAGACCGCCCTGTACCCTGCAAGTAGTGACTCATGCAATGGGTATGGTTGGAAGGTTATTACAATTCATTGCAAAATAAACATTATTCATGCCACCTACATTTGTAAGAAATGCTGATGTTTACAACACAATCACAACACACTGCAAAGCTCACCGGTGGAAATCGATCCAGGGATCCCGTACTTACAAAGCAGGGCTCTTCCCGCTGCGCCACTTCTTGCTAACGTACAATGCACATGGATACACATCAGTTGCGAATAATCAATTTCTCGCAATCAGCTGAGAAGCACACAATACTACTTGCACCTGGTATATGGCTGGTCATGCCCTACACGTGTACTAAATACGGTTTGATTCGGTGACCCATGCATTGTAGCTCTCCCTTGTAAGCATAACAGGAGCTCATGTCACCACAGAGAGGAAAACAATGACTGAAGCTTCCGAAGTTGAATCATATCCTACCCATGCGACTGTCCCCGTCAACCAACCAAGCAGGCTGATACCGTGCCGCGTGCAAACAAAGAATAGTTCCCACCTCGGCCACCGACACTGTTATCTTGAAAGGCTAATTAATTCCTGTGAGCGAGGCCATACCTACCCCTTCCAACAGCATGTCAGTGAAAGAAGGTGTGGCCTAGCACAGTTTTTGAATACTCAATTTCCCAAAAAGTGCTCGTCTGATTTGAAAACTAATTACACCACTGAAATTATTTACTAAAAAAAAACCGGCATGTGCAGGACAGAAATCAGTAACATTCCATTTAAAATGCCGAAATTTGCACTGATATCTCAGTGATTAACAAACCAGCTGAAAGGATATGCAAATCATTCTATGAGCCCCTTAGCAACATACATTGAAATCAGATTACGATATTGATATCTTTTATGGTTTAAAAGATCTTTGATAAGTGCGTAATATTTGTTTATGTCTTAATGAATATTTGGGCTGAGGAAGCACTAACGTTTGTGCGAAACATGTACCCAATTGTATAAATAGACTATTAATATTGTATTGAAAAGATGGAGAATTGTTAGTTTTATTAGTTAGATGACTAATCCTGTATTGCATACCAGTAAATCTTGCAGGGGAAATTTCTGCACGTGTACAGGGTAGGTGTGAATAAGGCTCAACTACCTGTGGAACAATTGAGGAAAAGAGAAAATTGTTTGACGGCATCGATAGTGAAGGAGGAAAGTTCCCAACGGCAAAGAGAGCAGTAACTGTAATCAAGAGTCTATTCCCGAGATAGGGATGGCTGCCATAAGCATCTGTTTTCCAAGTTAAAGGTGGTCAAATACAAACTTTGTACGAGGTATGAAATGCCCTTGAAGATAGGAAGTGCGACATTTCGGTTTAGGTAAATGTGCTTGTCCTTATTTTCCCCATTCATCTTTCCCTAACCCTTATCTGTATATTATTGTTTTTGTCTTTCTTTTGTGTACTTTTATTACTTATGTAAATATTACAATACTACAGTACAAATACTTACTTCTTTCTCACCATCTGCACAGACCTAACAAGAAAAATTGATTTGATTTTTTCACAGCAATTTACATACAAAAATGCAAGTAACCTGGTATACTTTCAAGTGTAAGAGTTGAGAATGAGAACTCGAACCTGAATCCCTGCATTTTGGGCACTGAAAGGATTGAAATTTGCTTTGAACATAAGAGGCTCTAACAACATTAAACTCCAATTAATACCTTTAAGGCAAAAAGATGCAAAATACTTTTCCACCTTGTCAATACTGTTTATCAACATAAACTTAAAACCCTAGTACATGTTTCAGTCCCTATCGGGCATGCATCAGCAATGTGAGCACAACTATTTTCATATTTGCTCACATTACGTGAGGATTAATAACTAAGGACCTTGTTCAAATAGGAGAATCAAGTGTCCAATTGGAGGTATCGCAACATATGTTATTTACAGCGTTTTATCTCATCAAAGGATTAATACTTTTATGAGTATACATTGCTGATAATTTTTTTTGGCAACTATAATTTGAGCATACATGAGATGCAGATGCAGAAGAAACGACCAAGGGGAAGACCAAGAGATAGATGGCTGAAAGAAGTGGCGGAATGTGTCAAGAAGAGAGGCGAGGACTGGACCAGAGTGACAGCGGAGAGGTGGTGGGAAGAAAGGACTAAGTGGCGAGGCTTATGTTCCAAACAGACCCAGCCTGGGGCTGGAAACTGTACAAGATGATGATGACCATTTTATCATATTTGATATTATATCCGCTCAAATGGAAACTAACATCATATTTCCTTCAGGAATATTTGAAATCAAATTTTGGCTTTAATGTATAATACAGAACAAAGAACAATATATATGATTAATTCAAATCAATGTAACAAAATTATTAAATTTTTGATGTAGTACTGTATAAAGTTACTGTTATGCAACCAGTGCAGTGGTGAAAAACATATCTAAGAAAATTAATTGCATCTAGTGGTTGTGATTGATAATCCGTCCCTGAAAGCAATACTCAACAACACCAACAGTACTAATAAAAAATATTCTTTTATTTAGCAATGGTAATGGTAGATGGATTATAACCCAGAAGGTAAAAAAAAAAGACAAATGCCACAGGTAATTTTGATCCCGATAAATTTCAATTTCCGAAGCCAATTTAACCTGCTTAAGGAGGATTTCCACAAGTCATCAATATTTGTGTGGAATATCCTTTCAATTAATCACCATCATCATTCCATCCATACTTACATCATCTACCTTCTTTTCCAGCAAAGTACTGTCTACAATGTTTGGCAAGGCCTTCAGTCTGGTCAGCATTCTGCTAGCTGCAAGTTGCTTTGATTGCTTCTTTGTACGACCTACAGCTGGCAGAAGAGAATAACTTAAAAACAAAGAAAATGTAATGTATACACAGACTGAAAACATTAAGGAGTTCATTTGTTACAGCATTGTATGAGACTTATCACATCAAGATAAGAAACAATCATGTGTCTTTTGTTTTTAATTCATTTAGGAAGGCATCTTGGTTATTAGCCCAGTATACTTGGGTAAGTTTTGGATTTGTCTGATGACCTGTGTCTCTTTGGCGACTAGGTGTGTGTGTGTGTGTGGATGAATGTGTAACTGTAATTATTTGAGTATGGGATTGGGGTAGGTGCCTTGGGACTTGAAATAAGGTACCATCCCAGCATTTTCCTGAAGGGAGTGTGGGAAAAATACATTCCCAGAATGGCCAATGTCTGCACCTGTAAAGCCTGACTTAATACACAAGGCTACACTAATGGATAAAAAAAATCAGACTTCATTCATAAAGTTCAAGCAAAGGAGGAGACAGAGAGATTGCAGTGGAAGGGAGGAAGGAAGAAGAGAGGGAGGGTGGAAACTTTAAAAGACAATCTGAAATTATAACAAACTAAAAACATTCCAGAATTGAATTTTCATGACTACCTCCATTTGTCAACTAAATAAACAATAATTTGAAGTGTGCGAGTTGAAAAAAAAAAAAAAAACCATTAGGACTCGAACCCAAATCCTCAGTATTCTAGGCATCAACTCATTACACCACGACATGCTGCATCCTAACAAATCTCATGGACAATGTAATGATTGAAGCTAAAGAACACTATGCTGGCAAAGTCACCCAGCACTTGGTAGCTGTGCTTGATGTCAAAGTGCAGGCACATTCAGAAACTTTATTCTACTGTGAAGAGATAAAGAGGCATACTCAGAGAGATGATTTTCATTTAGGGTCTTTGGAACTCCCAACACATGTGCCAGGCTGTATGTACCATACTTGAACTTAGGGCTCAGAATGGGGAGAATAAACAGGTGGAGTTAGATTAGGTAACATCCCAGTATTACCTGGAGATGACGTGAGATACTACACAAAAACAATTTCTGGGATGGCAACCTGTATAGCGTTCAGACCACAACTTAAAAATTCTTGGCAGAGCCAGGAATTGAGCCCAGGACCCTCAGGACTGGGTCACAATATGTACCCATACGCCATAGACTATGAAGGTGGCTGAAGAGACATGATGATGAGATGAACAGACCCATGCAAATTAATTGGGAATAAGGGATTTTTTAAAAATTATTTTCCTAAATGGTTAGCAACAGTGTGCTACACATTACTTATTCTTAGATCCCGTGCTCTCTACACATTATTTGCACTGTTATTCAGTGTTAATTAATCTGTGTGGCGATTGTTGTGGTATAAAAGCATGTTTATTTCGAAGTGTGTCACTTTCGAGGATCTTTGAGGTCTCCTTGTGCTATTAGATAGATAGATAGATAGATTTATTTACCATCAACAGGATAGGCACCCAATTACAGATGATATAATAAAACATGTATCCTCTTGGGAATCTTCTTCTCATCCATTCTCTTTAAGTGTCCATACCACCTCAGTCTTGATGTCTCAATCCTACCTTGCAAGGGCTCCTCTTTCACCATTTCCCTGACCTTTTCATTCCTCACTCTGTCTCTTCTTGTTACTCCGATCCTACTTCGCAGGAACTTCATTTCACCTGCCTGTATTCTGCTTATGTCTCTTTTCTTCATTGTCCACATTTCTGAAGCATAGGTCAGTATCAGGATATAGTAGCTTCTGTATAACACTTCCTTGCTTTTTTGTGGGACATCTTTATTCCACACTAAGCTCCTAATGCTTCTCAGAAATGCTTCTGCCTGTCTGCTACGTTCCGTAATCTCTTTGTCATTTCTCCCATTTTCCTCCACTATACTTCCCAAGTACTTGAGACTTTCCACCTTCATCAGCTGTCCACCTCCAAGTGTTATCCCACTCATTGGTCTGTCCTTTTTCCTGGTTGTTAACAGGATCTCACATTTACTGATGTTGAACTTCCATCCGTACTCTCCCACTGTTTCTTCCCAAGCCTTCAGTTGCTCCTGAATTTCCTCCTCCTTGTTTCCCCAGACCATGAGATCATCTGCAAACACCATTGCTTTCATCTTATCTTCTCCTATCTTTCCTGCTATCCGCGTCATTACCTTGTCCATAACCACAATAAAGAGGTGACAGCGCACTACCCTGTTTCAGGCCACTCATTTGTCTGAACCAGTCTGTTCTTTCCCCTCCAACTTTCACACAACTCACACTTCCACAATACATCTCCTTCACTCTGCCTACAGTCCCTTTTTCCACTCCCATGTTTTCCATTGCTTTCCAAACCTTCTCCCTACACACACTATCATAGGCCTTTTCGATGTCCAGGAAGGCCATCAACAGATCCTCTCCAAATTCGTAGTGGTGTTCCTGGAGCTGTCTCACTGAAAATATGAGATCCGCTGTTGATCTCCCAGGTCTGAATCCATACTGCTCCTCTCTCAATTTTCTCTCCACTTTGGCTCGTATTCTACTACCTAATATCTTTTCATATATCTTGGCACAGTGAGGTATGAGTGTGACTCCCCTGTAATTTCTGCACTCCTTTCTGCTTCCTTTCTTAAATATTGGGACAATTAATCCTTTCTTCCAATCTTCTGGGGTCTTTTTCTCCTTCCATATCACCCTCATCACAGGGTACAGCCACTGTTTCCCAACCTCCCCTGCTGCCTTCACCATTTCGACACTCGCTTCATCCACACCTGGTGCCCTTCCGCCTTTCATTTTGTCTATAGCCATCTCCAGTTCTCTCCAATTCAGGTCCTTTTCCATTCCTGTGTTGTCTTCTCCATCTTCCAATACATTGTCTTCCTCCCTATGACCATTTGGATTCAGCAAATCCTCAAAGTACTCTTTCCACACTGTCTTGAGTGTTTCTTTGTTGTGTACCTCATTTCCGTTTTTGTCCATCATTACCACATCCTCTCACAGACCTCTTCTCTTACTTTTGACCATCCCATAAAGTACTTTCTTATTTCCTCTGCCGTCTTCCTCCATCATCTCTGTCCACTTTACCATCCACTTCTTCCTCTCCTCTGCGACAATCTTGTTTGCTTCTTTCTTCTTTAACTTATAATCTTCCCTTGCCAGATCAGTTCTTTCCTGGAACCACACTCTGAAAGCCTTGTTCTTCCTTCCCACAGCTTCTTTTACTCTCTCATTCCACCATGGTGTCTCTTTACACCGCTTTCTGTTGCTTGTTCTTCCACATACTGCCACTGCAGCTTCCACCATTGTGTTCTTGAATTGCTTCCATTCCTCTTCCCCTGTTTTAGGATTGTCTGTTGGCATCCTTTCCCTTATTATCTTCTGGAATTCTTCCTTGACTTCCTTTTCCTTGAGTTTCCATACTTTGATTCTCCTTTCCTGGTACTCTGTCCTCTTGCTATCCTTAACAACTCCCAGATTCATTACAAGTATTCTGTGGTCGCTATCTAAGGCCTCTGATGGTATTACCTTTATATCTCTGACACTTCTCTTCATTTCCCAGTCGTACAGCATGCAATCTACCAAAGATTTCTTTGTTAAATCACTGCTGTACCACGTTACCTTGTGGGTTTCTTTCTTCCGGAACGAGGAGTTGCCTACCACTAAACCGTTTCTCTTGCAAAAATCCAGCAACTTTCTCCCTTCTTCATTCCTGCTACCCCATCCTTCTGTTCCCAATACATTTTCATATCCTTGCCTTTCACTTCCTACATGTGCATTGAAATCTCCCATGACAATGATGCTCTGACCATTCAACTGCTGTTGTAGCTCCTCCTCAAAGTATTCCTTCTCTTGAGCTGTACATCCAACTTGAGGGGCAAATACCTGGGCTATCTCCAGAAACGACCAAGGGGAAGACCAAGAGATAGATGGCTGAAAGGAGTGGAGGAATGTGTCAAGAAGAGAGGCGAGGACTGGACCAGAGTGACAGTGCAGAGGTGGTGGGAAGAAAGGTCTAAGTGGCGAGGCTTATGTTCCAAACAGACCCAGCCTGGGGCTGGAAACTGTACAAGATGATGATGATGATGATAATAAAACATAATAAACAATAAATTTACTTAAAAGCAACTATTTAGCTAACCTAGAAACAAACATTGATTCAAGCTTATAAACTAAGTTCTCTATACACTTAAATTAAAATAACAATTATTACACACAATATATACAACAAACACCTACGATCTTGAGTTCAACAATGATCTACGAATTTCCGTAGGCTTCGAGTAAAATATATCTATAGCGCTATGAAGATGGTTTAGAGAGCGCAACGCCATCAATAACCAGGAATTGGCATGGGCTACAGTTCTACACTTCTGGATCCGGAAAATTAAGTCTTTGCCTTGTATTGCGGCCTGGAACATGAAGCGGAATCAAACACAAAAGGGGCGCACAGTCGATTCTATTGGTCAGACACTTATATAGAAACATGGCATTGGCACACATGCGGCGAGACCTCAAAGACCGCATACCCATGGTTCCACAGAAGGTCTCATAGTCCAATGTAGAGAGTCGAATGCCCATATACCTACAGCTGATCCACTTCATGAATCTCACCTGCACTCTCTCTAACCGCTGAATAGCATATTGCTGAGAAGGCAGCTATACCTCACAACAGTATTCAACAGTCGACCTTACATATGCTAAAAATAAAATTTTGAGAGAACCTATATTGGCGAAATCACTACAATTTCTCTTCAGAAAACCTAGTAATCTGAACCCCTTACTTGTCACCTTATCTACATGTTTTAGAAATGACAGCCCGTCATCGTTGGTAATTGTTATACCTAGGTCGTTTACTTCATTCACACGCACTAATACAGAGGTACTTATACTATAATTCCTCATGACAGGCGCCAACTTCCTAGAAAATGTTATCACATTGCATTTTGATATATTAAGGTCAAGTAACCACTTAGTACACCAATCTGTTAGTAGATGTAGGTCTAATTGAAGCAAGTCACAGTCTGACTCGTGGTCTATTACTCGAAACAGTTTCAAATCATCAGCGTATAGAAGGCAGTTACTATTCTTGAAGACCCCAGTTAAATCATTAATAAAGATTACAAATAAAAGTGGCCCCAAGATGGAACCCTGAGGAACACCAGAAGTTGGAAAGTATGGATTTGAAGTTTGACCATCGGATTTAACAAAGCAAATTCTTTCAGTGAGATAGCTTCTAATCCACTCTAAAACGCTGCCGCCTATTCCATACGCCGACAATTTGATTAATAATGCCTCATGTTGTACGGAATCAAAGGCTTTGGAAAAATCTGTGTATATGGCATCTACTTGTTGACTCCGGTCCAAGGCATTAGATATGAAGTTGACGTACACTGCCAGGTTCGAAACAGTCGAGCGCTTCTGCACGAATCCATGCTGAGCAACATTAATGTACTGGCCAACTGACCTGTATATTCTATTGTACACAATCTTCTCCGCCACCTTTGATAGGGGGGATAGCAGGACGACTGGCCTATAGTTGTCAAATACCCTTTTGTCACCCTTTTTGAATACTGGAATTACATATCCCTTCTTCCACTCACACGGAAAGCATCCAGATTTAAGAGATATATTTAAAATTGCACTGAGAGGTAACGCCAACTGAGGAGCACATTCTCTAAGTACAAGACCTGGTATCTCATCAGCCCCAAACGATTTTGCAGTATCCAATGATGACAGAATCTCACACACTTCAAAGGGCGTAGTCCGGATCGACATCAATCCCTGATTACACACGATTGGGACAGACGAGTGACACGGCCTCGCAGGAGAGTGATACTTCTTGAAGCCCTCTGCAAATTTATTAAGAATAGTTTTCTTGTCCTGGATTTCGATTCCATTCTGAAACATAGTGGACGGTAAACGTGAAGATTTTCTTTTATATATATATACACCGCGGACAGGCCAACAAGGACCACGCAAATATCACTTCTTTATAGGTCTAGTTTCCTTCTTTCTCTTCCAGAAGTCTTTCATCCTGGTCGACTGTGCAGCTCTTCTTTCAGCAGTCCATTCTCCTCTGTTGAGATTTTTCTTCTCCCCGACAAGAATTTTGAGACCAAAATTTTTTTTTCTGTACTCTATTCGATTTAGACAATCTTCTTCAGTAATTTTGAATTTTTGAAGTTCTTCTTTCATTTGTTTTACATAGCCTCCTTGTCCTTTATAGTTCCAGATTTTATCAAAAATTTGTTTGTTTAACCTTGAGCAATCCATGCGGACCATATGTCCGTAGAACTGAAGTCGCCGTTTTCTGATCATCACTTCAAGGTTGTCGATTTTACTATAAATTTCTGCATTCGATCTCAGTCTATAACCTTCCTGTGTTTTCCTAGGACCATAAATCCTTCTTAAAATTCTTCTTTCTATCTTGAGCAAATTCTCCATTCCGGTTATATTTGTAGTTTCCATGCCGTACAAGATGACTGGTCTAACAACAGTATTAAAATGTCGTAATTTTGCATTGATAGACAGGTTCTTTTTATTGTATATATTTTTTGTACAAAAATTTAATCTTTCCAATTTCCCTTTTTTGTTCTCGATTGCCAATTTATCCGTCCCATTGCTACTAATTATTTCTCCAAGATATTTAAATCGGTCAGTGACCCTGGTGCTCCCATAATTTGTTTATATCATTTTCTTAGTGTATTTCTGATCACTTGTCATCATCTCTGTTTTTACCAACGAAATCTGTAAGCCCGCTTTTTCCGCCGTTTCTTTTAACTGATCAATTTGGTTAATAGCTTCTTGTTCTGATTCAGCAAACAACGCTACGTCGTCAGCAAATGCTAAACCTTTGACTCTGAGGTTCTTATTCTTTGTACCAATTTTAGCACTTGAATCGTTCTTCTCCCAAAACGTCCTCATGACTTTATCCAAGACCAAATTGAAAAGCAGTGGTGATAGACTGTCCCCTTGTCTTAGCCCAGTTTTTACCTCGAAGGGCTCGCTAACTTCATTTAAAAATTTGACTCTGGAAATCGTATTAGTTAATGTAAGTTTTATTAAATTTATGGTTTTTTGATCAACTTGGTATTCCTTCAATGTGTCAAAAACAGTATCCCTATCCACTGAATCATACGCTTTCTGAAAATCAACGAATGAGATAAAGATATTCTTTGGCCTGTTGTTGTAATATTTTAATATCAATTTTAAACTAAGAATTTGTTCTGCACACGATCTATTCCTTCTGAAACCTCCTTGGAACTCGTCAAGCTGTGGTTCGATCTGTGGTTCAAGTCTGTTTAAAAGTAATTTGGCAAATATTTTATATGTGACAGACAACAATGAGATCCCCCTATAACTATTGACATCAATTTTTGAGCCTTTTTTATGTAGTGGATGAATTAAGGCGATTAACCAGTCTTCTGGAATTGCTTCCTCAATCCAAATTTTCTGGAATAGATTTGTCGTCGCTATTAAAAATTCATCATCTACAAGCTTCCACATTTCTGCAATTATTCCATCCTTGCCTGAGGCTTTATTGTTTTTAAGTGAGTTGATAATACATTTAACTTCATTTACATCTGGGGGCGTAGAGTCAAAATTTTGTGTTGTAAATTTGAAACTCAACTTGTCTGTCGGTTTTGGACAATTTAACAACTTCTCAAATTACGCAGCCAAGATATCACAATTTTCCTTGTTGTTTAATGCTAGCGTACCATCTTCCCTTTTGAAATTTAAACTCGGCGCTGAATATCCAGTGATTTCATTCTTAAATGCTCTATAAAACAATCGGGTGTCATTTTTCTTAAAATTGTCGTCCATTTCCATTATTTGGTCCTTCATATATTTTCTTCGAATCGTTCTTAAAGTCTGGTGGGCCATTTTCCTTAATCTTTGTACTTCCTCTAAATTTTCTGGAGTCTTGTTCCCGTTCCACTTGTGCCAAGCACAATGTCTTTCTTTGATCACTCTTTCACATTGTTCATTCCACCAAGCATGTTTCCTATAAAAGTTCAACGGTGCAATTTCCTGAGCTGGTTCAAGAAGGTTATTAGTAACATCATTCCAATTGGTTGGTATTTTAAGTTTTCCTTGAAATTCTATCCTTTTTTCATTTGTAAGAACCTCTCTATTAATTTTCGGAATTTTAATTCTAGTTGTATTTTGTTTGCGTGTAAAAGGTATGAAATTCATCTTGATTTGAGAAAGGTAATGATCTGAAGTTACATTAATGGATTTTCTGACCTTGACATTTTGAATTTCTTTGAAACAATTTCGAGAGATAGCTACATGATCTAGTTGAAACTCACCCAGCAACGCATTTGGGGAGACCCATGTTTTCTTTTTACTTCATACCTGCCAACTTTTGAAAAGGGCTATCAGTAAAACTCACGCGCGACAAAAAAAATAACGATTTTCGACATACCCCGGCTTGACGAAAATAATAATACTTCTGGGCTACAAAATACAATAATTCATGCTTTAAACAAGATACTTCAATGAAATCATATCTACTTACATGATTTGTAGATGAACATAACAATCAAGAAGAAGTCCATGTTAATCAGCAGCAGGCGTGGTGAATATTGGTTTGGAGCAGACATAACAGGACTTCCTTGATAGATTAAGCTGATATACGATAATTGAAAAAGGCTTTAAACAATAAAACTTGTTTAACGTAACACAGGCAAGAAATAATATAATACACACTGCAAATCACATGCTAGTTCGACTTTTAAGTCATGGTTGTGGCCTTTTTAGCTTCCTGCAAACAGTCTTGAGAAAATGTTTTGTCATAACAGGGACCAGAACTCCTGGTCTTCAAAATAGAAATAGACTCCAGAGATTCATTGGACATGGATGACCTGAACTGTGTTCTATTTTTCTTCACAAGGCTAAAAAAAACGTTCACATTCTGCATTGCTATGGGGTATGGTGAGAATAGAGAGCAATACTCTAGAAATTCGGTTATACTTAAGAAGTCCATCGGCTCCACGAATTCTTGATATTCGTGCCCAACTGGAATCACTTTCAGCATCTTGATGTGCAGCGAAAGTGTCATCTACCTGAAGAGCTGTGCACTGCCTCTGAAGCTCATTCACCACCTCATCTGTAGTTTCATTCTCTTCCTTGCATAACATGATAGGAAACTTTTCCAAGAAAAAACGAATGGAAGATAACTGTGCATCTTCAATTTTGTCTAACCTAGCAACTTGAGCATTCTTTAACACGTCATCCTTGAGTGGAAACTTGTTGATGATGTAGTCACAGGCAGTATAAAAGTAGTTTCTCACTGATGAAAAGAAAAGGGATTTATCTGTATCCGGTCCGTTCTGAAGGCCTTAACAACTTCAGATGATGCATCTTTTGCCATTTTATTTACAATACATGTCGTTTTCGTGCGACCACAACTATATTTCTTTGCAACTTCTGATGTGGGAAACATCTTCTTAAATAAAGCATCAGCATGATCAGCCGCACTTAAGGGCACATTGTGTTCCACCAAAAAGGAAGTAAACAGACACTCGGCCCTAATTACGTCACTGTCAACGTTTCCAGACTTAGCAAAAAAGGTGTTGATTTTCTTGCTATCTTCCTTCGATTTAACATAACTAATGTGTTTACCGCACTTCACATGATTACTTAAATCGTTTTTTCCACCATGTGCAATATTAATATCACACCCACATACCGTGCAAAAGGCAAATTTTTCTCCCTTTCTTGATTTTAGTATGCACGGAAAATCAATCGAGTATGATTCTTTAAATGTCTGGAAGTACTGTTTCTTGTTGGATTTGTTCATTCTCGATATCTACTAAAACATCGAAAGGAACCTGGATCACTGAACGTCACATAAAATTATAACATAAAACACTTAAGACTGCCAACACTTCATTAAAACATGTCAAGACACACAAAGCCATTAAATGAAAACGACGCCAACCTCGTGAAGAAAGAATATGCACATGGTAGAAAAACACACACACACACGTGGAACGAATGTAATTAGTCCAAGGAATACAGGAAACTACGAAGTTATAGCACAAAAACTCGAACGCTTCATTAAAATATGCCATAACCTTAAGAGACGAAAACATTCAAGGAACGCCAACTTCGCGAACAATGAACAACTAACGTGGTCAAAGAATATGGTTTAAATCGCAACGAGCGAACGGAGCGGAACAAAGAATATGCGAAGCAGAGCCTGTCGACACATGGAAGAACGGTTATCCCGGCTTCAAATTCAATTACAAATGACGACACAACCATCACACGGTAAATAAAAGTATGAATCATATCAAAGAACGAGCTATCGACTGTCGTGGACTTGCCTTCGACCCACGCAAACAATCGATTGTACGGAAGTGGGCGGTATTATCGAATGTAAATTATCGTTTCAAATTTTTGTCCGCAAAATCGTAAAATGACACCGTTCATCCGTAAAACCGTAAAATGCTGCAATTTCCGTAAATTTTACGGATAAACCGTAAAAGTTGGCAGGTATGTTACTTGGTTTTGCTTTAAAATGTGTGGACATAATCTTTAAGTTTAGATGTTCACAGAGTTTAACCAATCTCTCACCATTCCTGTTGGTTCTATTGTGAGCGGGATATTTACCTATTATATCAGAAAATTTTCTCTCAGATCCAAGCTGAGCATTGAAATCTCCAAGTAAAATTTTTACATGATTAGAAGGAATTTTGAGAATTTCAGCTTCTAACTCGTCCCAAAATTCATCAACTTTCTCTGGATTCGTTTTATTATCCTTATTTATAGGAGCATGGGCGTTGATTAGCGTGTATCTCTTATTGAGAGATTTTATAGTTAGAAAAGATAGTCTGGCATTCATACTTCTAAAAGCGATAACTGCGTCCAAAAATTTCTTGTTGACCATAAAAGCTGTTCCAAGATGTGGCATGTTCTTCATCACTCTCTTCCCAACTTTTCCTTTGAAAATTCGGAAGTTGTCAGATTCAAAGGTGTCCTCATCCAAGAACCTGGTCTCTTGAAGGGCTAATATTGTAATGTGATGTCTATGAAGTTCTGTTGTTAGTTGTTTTAATTTTCCAACCTGAATTAAGGAATTCACATTGTATGTTCCAAAAAAATATTTTCTCATTTTCTTGAATCTTGAACTGTTCTTGTGGTGCTCCGATTCACCATAATGTAACCCTAAACTGCTAGGCACCCTGGAATCCGATTTACGCCTAGCATTGTCTTCAGGGTAATCATGACCAATAGAAGCTAAATCCATGATATTAAAGTAAATGTGGGTTGGACAAAGTCCAACGTTATACAACTAAGATTGTGAGTCCTAGAGGTTGCCTCAAGATGTGTTCTGGCTCTTATTTTACGGCTTAAGCCAACCCTCCTCCTTTCTCCGGGCTTGGGACCGGCAACAGAAACTACTGAGCTACTCAATCCACCCAGTACAAAATTCCAAAAATGCTTTGGATTGGTGGTTAATTTTGATTCAACTGAGATCACCAAGTCTTTGTATTTTCTGTTCTGGAGTCTCTTATATTCCCCCCGTATCACCGAAAATTGAACATAGTCACACCAAAAGCCCGATTTCTTGAACCTTTTTCTGACTCTCTCTTTTTCTTTCAACTTGTTGATTACCTCTGTATCGTACCAAACTGGATACTTCCGAGTATTGATTGTGCGAGTGGGCACTGAATCCTTGATTACTGCTTTGAGGAGGTCGTAAAACAGACTAAAAGCCTCATCAACAGAGGGAGAATTATCCATCAAATACCATGGACACATCGATAGAAGGTCTCTCATGAGGGGAAAATCAGCTTTAGTCCAAGTATATATTACCCTTCTTAGGGCCGGTTCTACCACATCCGGGTAAAAGTTGCGGGCAGCAACCCGGGTGATAAACTATCTGCCTGTGTAAACTTCTGTGCATCTTGGGCAGCGTTCTACCACTTCCGTGCAAGTTCCGGGCAGCTGCCAGGAACCTAATAGCAAAATACAGATGGTGGCTAGCCTGATTTTTGTTAAATTTGAGTAATCGATGAGAGAGTCACCTATCGTTAGATGCGATAAGTTTCTTTTCGTTTCGTTGTTTGTTGATATCACGTGTTCTTTGGTTTCAACAAGATATAGGCCTAGTACCAAAACCTCTCGCGACACTTCTGGACAGTATAAACCTAGCATGTGATTCAGTTCTCGGAGGAATGCAACTGAATAACCATACCTAAACTCAATAATCGAAAACTAGACAAGCATGCAGTGCTTTTCAAGGAGGAATAGCCTGTGAAATATGTTTCTAGCAATAGGCTACTTTGCAGTCTGAAAACAGGCTTAGGCCTATATGAGCTACAGACATGTTGTGACAAGGCTTGCAATGCATAGGTTCAATCATAAAATGTATGTCAAATCAAATTATCACACTCCAGGCGACAAGTTTGTTTGTAAACTCTGTAAAATGAATGGAACGGAATGCGCACATGTGTGCATAATTAGATAGTGTTCTCTTTGCTGTATTCTATGAGAGATTTCACTCTTCTTGCACAGCTATAGAAGGTATCTTGGATAGGTCATGTTGCAAAGTTCACATTTACACTTTTCGTTTGGCGGATGGAATGATTGTCACACATATTTTATGATGAAAGCCATGGACCGTATAACGCGTCACCACAAGCCTAAGATCGTAGTTCTGTTTGTCAAGGCTTTAGTGACGTAGAAAACTACAAAATGCAATGCCCCAAATATCAGGTCTTATGCTGCATAAGCAAAACACCAAGCCAATGACAATGTATAGTACGGTACAGAACCTGAATAATGTCCTGTACACTCTGTATTTCTCATGCACACGTGTGCGAATTTATTAAATTATATGAGCTTAGTCTTTGCTGAAATCTGGAAAAATGCTGGTAAACCTGCGATTATAAATCTTCATCAACATCTAGTTAAAATGTGGATTACTGAAGAAATTCCTGCACACTGGACCACAGGAATAATCCATCCATTATTTAAGAAAGGAGACAAAACGAACCCAGATAACTACAGAGGAATTACCCTTCTGGACTGCACATATAAAATTTTCTCTCGTATAATTTACAACAGGATCAAAAACATTCTGGAACCACAACTTGGAGAATATCAAGGAGGATTTCGCCCTTACAGAAGTTGTCCAGACCAAATCCTTAGCCTGAAATTAATAATGGAATATTACAAAAACAGAAATAGGCAACTCTTTATCTCTTTTATAGATTTCAAGAAAGCCTATGATAGTATTCATAGACTGACACTGCTAAAAATCCTCAGATCATACGGTCTCCATCCTAAATTGATAAAAATCATTCAATTAACATTAACAAACACAAATTCGAAAGTTAAATTTAGGGGAGAAATATCAACAGCTTTCACAGTAAAAACTGGTCTCAGACAAGGTGATGGATTATCCCCTCTGCTTTTCAATGTGGCTCTTGATTATATCATGAAGGTTTGGCAAAAGGAAAACCCTCCTAAGATCAAAATTGGAACAAAACCATCAATAAAAATAAACTGCTTAGGATTTGCAGATGACTTGGCTCTTTTAGCACTAGACAAGGAAGAGATTTGTACTCAGATCACTAGTCTCCAAGAAATTGCTCAAGGGATAGGATTACAGATATCCTTTGAAAAAACTGAGATCATGCCTATGAAACCCTTAGATATAAATGAAGTCTATATAAATGATCATAAAATTAACCTAGTTCCTCAATTTAAGTATCTTGGAGAAATTATAACACATAACTTAAACGAAAAAGTAACTTGGATAAATAGAACAAATAAAATGAAAAAGGCACAATCTCTAACCTGGTCAACATATAATAAAAAATGCCTATCAATAGCTACTAAGATCCAACATTATAAAACTGTAACTCTCCCTGAAGCCACTTATGCTTGTGAAACACTGTTCCAAATTAAAAATGAACAAAGAACTGATCAGCTCCTCAAAACGGAAAGAAGAATCATTAGAACGTGCATAAATAAAAAGTATCAGGTTGAGGGAGTCTGGAGGATTCTCCCAAATGAAACTGTCTATCGTGAGTGATCCAATCACCAGCACAATGAAGAAGAAAAGAATTTCATATTTTTTTCACATCTTACGGCTTCCAGAAAACAGAATTGTACGCCAACTGGTGATGAGAAATCTAGGAAAGAAAACTGGAGGAAAATGGATCCAAGAAATCCAACAAGATCTCAAAGCAGTTGGACTCAAGATAACAGATGCCGAGGAGAAAAATAAAATTAACACCATTCTTAAAACTCACAAATTTTCTGCAGAAATGACACACAGAAAGCCTATGGAGATTTCAGATGAGTTGAGAAAATCCCGATCTGAAAGAATGAAAATGTACTGGAAAGAGCGCAAGAACCAAGCAGTACTACCTTCAAAGAAGAAGTGATTGTGGAACGACTCAAGTGGTCCAATGTGACCAATCAAGATTAATAATAATAATAATAATATGAGCTCTTCATACAGTATTCCAAAACATGTAATTGAGATAATATTTTGAAATCTATGATGGTTCCGTACGGTAATCACTAGGCGGTCGTATTTCATGTCCAATCAACCGCATCAAATATAAAACTGTTGGCTTTTGCAGCCTGAACCGGACGAATAATTCCTCATTCGACCAAATTTCATTATGCTCCAGCCGATCTCTGTTCCGTCTTGGACGAGTGACTACGTCTTCTTCTACGTCGACAAAAAAGTTATACATTTCCAGGAAGTCAATTAGCTCTTCCAAAGCCTTAAAATAAAATATGCTCAGTAACTGTTACATCCCTTATAATTACGGTAATTAATAATTGTAATTATATCATTATGTGACAACAAAATTATCAAATGATTCTAATTGTATTATTAGTAATTGATGAAGAGGTTATGTACAGCATAGATGATGCAAAGAAACCCTTACGCACGGCTCAAATCTGGCTGGTAATGCTTTATCGGCCTCTCGAAGCTCCCGAAAATGTACACTCCGGGTAGACGAAGTTTATACCGCCGATATCGCTACCCGTTGATGGTCGAACGGAAATTCCTACTTATTCCGACGGGCAAGTTATCGGCCCCTTTGCCGGGATGTGGTAGAACCGGCCCTTAGTGATTGTGGACGGATAATTCGCAGCAAGGATAGTGAGAATTCCACAGCATCGTGGTCTGACTTAACTACCTTCTCAGCCTGAATACATTGCGTATGTGCGGAGAGTTGTTCAGAGACTAGCACCAAATCCAGGAAATTATTGCGTGTAGGGAAATGACACATTTGCTGTAGATTAAACTCACTGATAATCTCTAGAAACGATAGGACTTCCTCACATCTTTGCTTTATAAAAGGTTCAGGGGTCCAGGCTAATTCACTGATGTTAAAGTCCCCACACACTACGACTATGTCTTGGGGGTTTAAAACAGCTGTGACATTGCCCAGCGTCTGACGCAAATCACTCAGCCTAACCTTCACCTCGTCCGGTGGTAGATAGCAGCACACGATGAATACCGCCCGTCCAGGTTTAGGCCTGACCTTGACCACAAGGCACTCCCAACACCCTGCCAACTCCGACCTTGATACCGGATTCAGGATGTTTTTCACGGCCACAAGTACGCCTCCACCCTTAGTTTTGGTGTCATGAACAAGTTGTCTGTCTTGTCGAAATATACTGTAATCACTGGACAGTATCTAGTACTCGTCCACTGCATCATTCAACCATGATTCTACGATACAAATACAATCAATTTCAGCATCACTAAAAGCTAGGTTGAATTCCGATAATGAAGTACACATACTCGCTACATTTTGATAGAAGAAGTCACTGACCAGGTCCCGGGTTCAATTGCACATCGCCTGACAGTGCCAATAGGAGCATGGCTATCACATTGCCGGACATTTTCAAATACGTGGACCTTTGACAACCACTTGGTTGCTTCAATGCCAGGTACTGTGTTCCATTCAAGCTAAGCACATGGCCTGATATTTTAAGTTCATTGTTCACAAGGAAGTCTTCCCAGCATTCCACGAACTCGAAATGGTAGCCATGAACACAAACGTTAACCGATATTAAGCAGCATTTTAAAAGCCACGAATACGCAAAAGAGACGGAGCGAAGCCGACACCATCCTGTTTGCTGGGTAAACAGTGGGTGAAGTGAAGATGAGGGAATTAGATTGTTCTTCCCTAGTCTTAGGACTACGATTATCTTAAATTAAGGTTCTGATTTAGGACTTATATTGGCTTCTATACTACAAAGATGGACAGAATAAGAAATGAGAGGACCAGAGAATTAATGAAGGAGGAACCATTACAGGATGGTATAGAGAAATCTAGACTTAGATGGTATGGACATGTAAAACGAATGGAGGAGAAGAGGATACCCAGGAGAGTACATGAGACGAAGTGGGAAGGAAAGAGACCGAGGGGAAGACCGAGAGACAGGTGGCTGAAGGGGGTGGAAGAAAGCGTGAAGAAGAGAGGAGAAGACTGGACAAGGGTGGAGGCTGAGAGATGGTGGGAAGACAGAAGACGTTGGAGAGGCTTGTGTTCCAAACAGACCCGGCCAGTGGCTGGAAACTGTGCAAGATGATGATGATGATTGGCTTCTATAACAAGTGCTACTCATTATTAAGAATGTGCTGTTGGATTCATCAAAAATGTTTCTCCCCAATAAATGCAGCTCTCCTGAACACAACCAGGCTGACTTAAAATGCCTTCTTACTAATGACACAGGTACATGACCACAGTCCCAAGAGAGAAAACTATTATTTTCGACTGTGGACAGCACAGAAGCGAATGTCAATCCCTTTGCACATGTCGCGCATGAGAGCTTTCCAACTCCCGAGTGACTATTTCTTCACTGGCCGCTCCCAGCGCGCAGCCATAAACTTCGATGTTGAACTGAGCGTGCTGCAATTTATGCTTATCCTCTTCCTTCTAACCACAAAGTTATATCAATTCACTTTTCGGACTTTATACGCTCACCTACAATTTCTTATATTCACAAACACTCCAACATTTGCTTTCACCTCCGCCGAAACTACTCTTAAGATGCTTACCGCAAATACGCCCAAATAAAAATCAATTCACCAATTTGTACATCCCGACCAGCAACTTGTACTTGTAGGCTACTCGAGAACCATTGGCATGATATTCAGTAATTACATGGGCATCTAGCAGTCTAAGTTATATATTGAATAGTCCTGTGTAACTTATTGCACCCGTAGAGACATGTTTAAGTCGTTCCACTTGAATATTCACCAGAAATAACACGATTTATATGGAGCACAAATTGACCCGACTGCCATGTGTGAATCCTATAATAACTTCTATTAGTATTCTATTAGTATTACCCTTTCACGAATTGATTGCCGGCGGTCGAGATGGGAACTATTCCTTGTTTACTTGTGTCACACGTCAGCCTGCTTCGTTGAAAGGTACAGTTGCGCGAGTAGGATATGAATCACCTCCAATAGCCTCAGTTATCGTTTGACTGTCCGTGGTGACATGAGCTCCTGTGACACGCAATGCTGCTTGTCTTATGTGCAGAACGAACTCTTGTCGATGCTGTGTTCCCCACTTTGTCCTGCGGGGCTCCTGCTACAATCAACAACAAACACTGGCGCAGCCAGGCTCAGTGGCAATCAAATGTTAAACGGGGAATAATACCTATTTCTTCTTCAATGGACACGACTCCCAAGAAGAGTAGAGCGATTCTAGCATTATCTCAAAATGACACTAAGAGAGTTAGATACTAAATTTGGTGTAGGCATTATAAATAGATTGTTCAGCAGCACAAACAAAACTGACTCAATTTCACTGAAGAAAATGGCAAACTGTGGCAGGAAAAAGAAAATGATGCTAACTGATGAATGTTTTTAAAAGAAGTAAATTAAACCCTAGGCTAACTGCTCTAGACATGGTATGTGAATTGGAGGAAAGGGGGTGAATATCCATGTATCTAATGTTAGTCGTAGACTTCTGACAGCTGAAGGAAAGCCCACAAACCTAAAATAAAAACTTCTAACAGGAGAAATGTGCAGGAAACATCTCTTGTGGGCATGTAGTCATTAGGACTGGAAAATTGAACACGGGAAGGAAGTTCTTTTCTCTGATGAGAGTCACTTTCAAGTTCAGGGGCAGAGTGTTAAATAAGTGTGCTGAGCACATAAGGAGACAACAACTTCAGCACATTTGTAACAGACCATAAAACACCCTATGCAGAGGATGATTTGGGGGTGTTTAATAGATGAAGGATTGGGATCCTTAGTACCAGTTACGGATGATGAAATTTGACCAGTACATCGTAATACTGCAGAGGAGAGTTGTCGGTGAGCTATAGAGGAGGCTACCAGATGTTGATGGAACATTTCAGGAAGATGCCATACTTCAAAGAAAGTGAAACAAATTTTAGTAAGAACAATAATCATGTGCTAGAGAGGTCAGGAACTCGCCTGACATAAACCCAATAGAAAACTTGTGGGCTATTTGCAAAAGGTGATAGACAAAACTTGATTGTTCAAACCAAAAAAAAACAACAAATAAATTCAAACAACACACACACAAACTGACAGACATACAGACAAAATGTGAGTCTCCGTGTGGTTTCATCATGAGTTGAGAAGCAAATGCTCAGACATATTAGCTATTAGAAAAGATTCACGGTGTGTATTATCAGAATAAATACACATACCTGCCGACTCTCCTGAGTTAGGCGGGAGACTCTCGATTTTTTACACCATTTTTCCCGCTCTCCCGCTTAACTTATTAAGTCTCCAGACTTTTTAAAAATCACGCACGTAATTTTGGACTAAAAGTGCGAGAGGATGACAAACTCCAGTAGCCCATCAAACAGATCGATTTTACGTGTTTTAAGTGTGTTTCGATACTGCAGTTTCGCTTAGTATCGATAATTTATAGATAATTTTCCATAACGGCGTCCCACTTAGTTGGCTTCAAATATTTCTGTTTGAAATCATTGTTGGTTAATTCAGCGTGTGTTCCTTGACGTTTTGCATAATAGCCTATGGGTGTGGTAGTTGTACGCAACGGAATATTGTGTCTGTTTCTCATGTGAAATTATATATTATTAGGAGGAAGACACTGACTGTATAACACGTGGAGAAGTATTGTTCACATCATTTAGTATTAAACATAACCCCCCCCTGTCGATTCCGATCACGCTGGTCCTTTATTTAGAAAGATGTTACCAGACACAAAAATTGCCGGGAGATATGGCTCTGCCAGAACTAAAACTTCGACCATCCTTACAGAAATGTGTAATGAAGAAGGTTATTGCTTACCTGAAAAATGGTACGACGATTTTCATGTAACTGATAAATCAACGCAACCTCCCCCCCCCAGTCGTCAAATTCTCCCGATTGTTTACTCTGAGAGGTTGGCAGGTATGAATACAAAAAAATTCAAATGTGTATTTTATTGTCATGTTCTGATTAACACCCGAGTGTGAATATGAAAGGAAATACCTTACCTATTTCTTTGTGCTGGGACACTTGACATCGGAAAGTAAATATCCGTGCATGTGCTGGACCTTCTTCAGCAAGAAGCTCATACTCTGGTTGAGGGCACTCATTAGTTACACACAAATCCTGTAAGGCTCCGACAGCATTCTCCTGAATCTTGTCCTTGTATGGTGATGCTCTAAAATATAGCACACAGATACAGTGTAACAGCAAAATGTTTCACGTAAGGCTTATTATGGAAAATAACTCTAAATAGCAAACTAACAACTACCGGTATAAACAACACAAGGTATAAGAGAGGCCAATTGTATAAACATGTTATTACTTTGTTATGGCGGGTTTAGAACATCAGCCTTGTGTATTAGTCCGATTACCTGTGTTACTGTACAGTCTATAGTAGTGCGTTTCTAACTATAATTATTAGGGTCACAGATTTGGGTGGGCTTGAAATAAGGATGATGATACTTTTTCTTAATGTTTGTCCTGCCTAATGGCAGAGTTCGCTCTCTTATTTTATTTGGGCACACCACTACAGATGGTTTTTCTTCATTTCCTTCTGGATCAGTGCAACTCCAAAGCACTTTTATATAATGTCATAATGATGATGCTATTACATAGCAGTGAAGTCTACTAAATCAGTAAGTGAAACAATATGACATGCTAGAAATATCTTTAGGTAAGAGCTTCCCCGGAGTGATCATATTTGTGCGCACCTGCCCTGACAGCAGAAGATTTGCTTTCAGTCCCCAATTGCCACGCATTTTCAAGTACCGGTACTACTTGACAAGTATG
This sequence comes from Meconema thalassinum, assembly GCA_946902985.2. NCBI lineage: Eukaryota > Metazoa > Arthropoda > Insecta > Orthoptera > Tettigoniidae > Meconema > Meconema thalassinum. The sequence goes on along the minus strand of OX336388.2, from coordinate 358,551,398 downwards.
ATATGGTGTAGACTACTAATGTCCATGAATTTTACTGCCATAAAAGCGTACATAATATTTTTATCTTCAGGTCCATCATCTGTTCTTTTTTAGCACTTAGCCTTTCTTTCCCTAAAAGTATTCTTAACCTTTCTTTACTCTGCATCTATTTTTCCTGCCTTAAAATAATTTTTCATACTTGCACATTTTGATTTTAACTATTCTTCTTTTGCTTCCTTGCATCTCTTGTTTACCCCATTTTTAAAATGTTATTCACCAATTAGCCATCACATTATGATCACTAATAAATCGACGCCTCCAACTAAGAACATCGTAACTGACATTTTTGTGATTATTCGCGTATCATATGCTAAAAAATGAGCTCTATCTACTGGAAGATTATTACTCTCTGATTCCCATTATATTTTTTGTTAACTCAGTATTTAAGAACATCGTAACTGCTGTTATTTAATTTGTTCCATTTAAGAACATTGTAACTTGAGATACGTTGTTCTTAAACGGAGTGTTGTCTACGAAGTGTTCAGTACAAGTGTAGTTACGATCATATTACAGGAAGCATTCAGCTCATTCACTCAAAACTGCATGTTAGTTTTCCGCATCCGTCCGCAATGACTAATGACAATGACATGCCAAGTTGCCGAAGCTTCCATTCTCGCTGCTTTGTGAGCTGCGCGATCTTAATTCGATTGAAAATCCACAGCCTGCTTCCAGTCGACCGATTCGGTCAGGGAATGGAATGAATGAAGCCCCCATCTAGTGGCGAGGATATGAACTGTGCCGGCTACCGAAGCCTGTCGCACTCCCCTGGGGCAATGATTAAATGAATGACAGATGACGAGAAATGATAACGGAGAGTGTTTCTGGAATGAAATTTGTGGCAGGGAAAACTGGAGTACCCGGAGAAAAACCTGTCTGCCTCCGCTTTGTCCAGCACAAATCTCACATGGAGTGACCGGGATTTGAACCACGGATCCAGCTGTAAGAGGCCGGCGTGCTGCCGCCTTTGCCACGGAGGCTCCGTCATTTGATTATAGTTCTCATTAGCAGCTGGAGAGCGTACATTTCCAGTCACTGAAGTAGAGACACAGTGCAGGCGGGAATGTTGGCAGTGCAATGTAACGCTGACTATAATGTTAAGGTGATTATTGGGTATAGTCTCTTACCCTTTTCAAAATGTTATCAAGAGGCAAATTGATGGTTGATTTAGTGAGGAGCATGGCTGCTTATTCAACTCAATTAGAAGGTAAGTGCACATTCATTATTATTGTTCAGCAATGCCAGTCATTATTATTCTCTTTATGCCAGACGAGTACCTTTAACCAGCAACAGCTACAGCCTCCTCTATTAGAGGAGAAATAATATGGAAGTTAGGCTTATTACAAGGTGCTGCTTACATTTCAATAACATAAAATAAGAAGTAAAGTGTCCGGGTAAAAATACAACTATGCAGATCGAAATACTTTTGATGAGGAGAATACTATCAAATCCTATTATAATAATAATATGAGAGACATTATGTTTATTGTTCATGTTATACATTTCAGATGAAAGTACTGAGGAACGTAATTCAAGCACCAGAGACTCAGAATCTCAGAGTAACAGCTCATCTCCCCTAACTTCAGAGCAACATATTATGAGTGAAATTACTAGGGTTATCTTAGTTTTATCAGAATATCTTGAAGGAGTCGCCTTTGATGCAAAAGATTGGAGAGAAGATAGTAAAGATAATGGTGACAAATTACAGCATGAACACGACAATAAAGAATAGAATGAAAAATCACAGAATAAGCAAGAAACCAGAAAAAGAAAGAAACAGACTATAGTTGACATCATAATTAATAATGGCCCAATGCACAACAAGTCGGATTTTTCTAGGATGAAGACTGGTAGAACCATAGTAACCGTTGAACGAGAAAACTTATGCCAGAATGAAGATTATGAACAAGAGTTTTGATTGAAACAGACTGGGAACCTGAGTCTGAAGAAGATAGTGACAAATCATTGCATGAAGAAGAGGCAAATTCAAAGAATAAGATTGAAAAATGAGGTTCAAATGAAATTGGGAGCTTTCTTATGAGCTACATAAAGTTTAAAGTTCAAGAAGGAATTACAGACTTTATATTTTATTCAAATAGCTGTGCAGGTCAAAACTGGAATAGGATATTGTATGCAGTTTACTCCTTTATGTCTTGAGACCCTGCATGTTTCCATCACCCACAGATTTTTGGAAAAAGGATACACGCAAAATGAAGGGGACTCAATGCATACTCTCATTGAAATAAGAAGGAAAGGGCAAACTATTTATGTTCCAGACCAACGGGTTATGCTTATTCGCATGGCGAAAGCAAAGGGTAAACCATACGTGGTGAAAGAAGTTTCCCAGAAGGACTTAAAGAATTGCAAGGAACTTTTGGATTTTGACAAGCGGAACTGGGTAGCAAGAGGAGAGCAAATACACTGGAACAAAGTGAGTCAGGTTCGTATCGGGAGAGATGATCCAACCAAGCTGCTTATCGAGTACGACCACGAAGGTGAAGAAGTGTTTATTGATCTGTACCAGAATCGACGAGGAAGACGGCAATCTATTCGCACTTTGGAGCTTGGTAATGCTTATAAGGGACTGTTGCCAGTAGCTCCACAAATGAAGAAGGACCTGCACCCAATCTCATTTCAGACATGTATGATAATTTCTACAAAAATCTGAAAGTTACCGTAGCCGAGACAACTGAATCAGACACAACTAGCCACTAATAAAAATGAAAGTAACTTGTCTCGAAGTTGAATTGTTTTAGTTTGTATATTGTATTTTCAAAACAATGAACATTTTTGGAAAGTTTAAAATAATAACAAATATTTTTTAATTCACCCTGTAAAATTCTGTGCTTCTGAAATGTTTTCATAGTCTTAAACGATTGTATTGTTCACAGATAACAATCTTAAGAATGGTAAGTTCAGTCAATTCTTTCTTTTAGCTCATTGTATGCAGTAATAATTGAATTTATATTAATAAAAGACACTATAACATAAAGTTCACGGTTATTATTAGATTAAATTGTCCAAACAATAACATCGTAACTTGACTTTTGCAGTCAGTTGTTCACACATCTCCAATGAAGAACATCGTAACTTCACATACGATGTCCTTCTTTGGATAATTCCAATTCAGTAATATCGTAACTACGTGTAAATGGGTTATTTAATAAAATCAAACACCCTTCTTCGGGTAAAATAAACTAGGCAACAAATGCTTTCCATTGAGCCCATAATCGTAAATATTGAGAAACTCCCCGATTTGTAGGAATTTTTCTAAACTTTAAACTGCTCTCCTCAACATTTTACTTTATGCAGATACGATGTTCTTAGTTGGAGGCGTCAAAATATAGTGTAGGGACATTTTTCGCCAGAGCCAATCATAACTTTGGCCTGCAGAACTGCAGCCACTCTATGAGGAATTGATTCCACACTCGGGATATCAGAAGGTCCGCGTCTTGGTAAGGTGTACCATACCAACTGATGAGCCCAATGGTACACTGGGGCAAAACGCTGGCAATTTGTGTTTGAGCTAGCCGGACCATTTAACATATTTTGTTAAATTATATTAGCTCAAATGGACAAATTAACATCATGCTTTCCTCTGGGAACATTCAGATTCAATATGGATACCAAGGTAGGTTATATTGTTTTGTGAAAGGGAGTTTGACTCTCCTAATACATTGGCATTGTTCGTGGCATCAATACCACAAGTATTTTGTGGCTTGCATTGGCCTTCTCAGTAATGTACTAGCCACGCGCCTTGGTAAGGTGTACCATACCAACTGACGAGTCCAATGGTACACAGGGGTGAAATGCTGGCAATTTGTGTTTGAGCTAGCCGGACCATTTAACATATGTGTGCGTGCATATGAAAAGGGACCACACGTCTGGTATTGAGATAAAGGTACTATCATGTTCCATAATATGTAACTAATATCATGTATTTGAATTGAAAGCCTCCGAAAGAAATTAAGGCCTTAAATTAGCACGTAATGTTACAACATAAGATTTCATAACTTTTCAGTCGAGCTGTTTAAAAGTTTAGTTACTTTATAACACAAATAACTACTAAACTATTTGGAAGTTACGCTGGCGTTTACATTTACATGTTCACCGATATTCTGATGTAGAATGTTTTAACGAATATTTTATTTATCATTTTTTTTCCAGATTTTGCCAAAGGACCTATCAGCATTTAAAAAAAAATATCTCGTGAACCAATAATTGTACAACGTTCTGTAGGGATTCAAATTAAAGGGCGTAACCGCCCTCTTTGCCGTGACCTATTTATTTTTATTTTCAGATTTATGTCAAAGGGCACATTTTCATTATTAGCTAACTAATTAATTATTTATTTGATTATGATCTGTGTATAGGTAGATAGATAGATAGCTATTCTGACAGGGGTGAAGGAGATGTATTCTTGAATGGGAAGGAGAAGGGGTATCTTTAATTGATTGATTCACGATGGTCACTTGTTATTATTATTAAATAAGAATTTTATTTATGACAAACATTGGGCTAGTGGTTAGAGTACCCAAGCTGGGGTGTATCTTTAGTTGGTGAACCAGGCTGTAAGAATTCTATTTCACCCATTTCATTTGAACACGACCCTTTGAATCAGGGCATTGAACCGAGATATCCCCAACCAATAATTGTAGAGAGTCGCGCCTGAGCTTAAATTAATGGGCGTAACGTTACCTTTGCAGAGGACAGATCAACTTTTCAAAATTTCCCAAATAGCTTTACAATTTTTTTTCACTTAGGATGCGAAAGTGGTTCCTTTTCTTAGTATTAAATAAACCTCATGTTTTAGCAGCGATTATTGTCAGAGGGCTTTTAAATTTTCGCAGGAGTAGATGACGGTCTAAGCTATAGACATCAAATAAGAAAATTCGACATTTTAATTCCTTGAATGGTTTTTACAATTATTTCATGAATTGCTGACCGAGAAGGGGTCCCTTTTCTTATGCACAGACACATATTTTGTTAGAATATATTAGCTCAAATGGACAAATTAACATCATGTTTTCCTCCGGGAACATTCAAATTCAATATGGATACCAAGGTAAGGTTGAAAGGGAGTTTGACTCTCCTAGTACAGGGGCAGATGACCTCGTAGTTCCGCCCCTTAAAACAGCAATAACTAACTACTTTCCTAGTACAATGGCATTGTTTGTTGCGTCAATACTACAAGTATTTTGTGCCTTGCAGTGGCCTTCTAAGTATGTACTAGCCAGTGTCTTGGTGAGGTATACCATACCAACTGACGAGCCCACTGGTACGAAATGCTGGCAATTTGTGTTTGAGCTACCCGGGCCATTTAACATATTTTGTTAAAAAGTGGATAGACATGTCATTTGCCCAGTGTTGCTCCATTTTTCATACACGTTCACAACAGCGGCATGCAAGCAGCCAATAAGTTGAACCGTTTCAGAGATGCTGGTACCAAACAACATGCCATCAAAATTTGATCTCTCTCAAATTCGGAGAGATTGGCCACTTTTCCCATTCTGATGCAGGCAATATGCAACATGTCTTGTGTAACTCTCCAAGCTCCAAGTGGTAAATGTTCCTATGGTGGTGGCCAGAATGTAATGGGTCATCAGTATATTCTACTTTCCCTATTTATCACTTGCACTCTGGAGTTCCACCTTTCAGTCATATACACACATCAAAAAACGTTTTGCATCACCTCGGTTCCCAGATCTCCGGCATATAGACGTTGACTGTGTATATTGTATCCAAGATACAGTCCCTTTGACTGTTCATAGATGTCACTAAAACTGCTCAAAGATGTAAACAACCATGCATGAGCAGGGCCTATTAGACGGAGGGGGTACGACAGCCGATCAGTTCCAGTCATTCCACCATGACGAAGGTACGCTGCTCATGTTGTCTGTAGTTCTACCATGCCTAGAAGGTCAATACCGCAGTTCGATCGCGTCCGCATTGTTACTTTGTGTCAAGAAGGGCTCTCAACAAGGGAAGTTTCCAGGCGTCTCAGAGTGAACCAAAGCGATGTTGTTCGGACATGGAGGAGGTACAGAGATACAGGAACTGTCGATGACAGGCCTCGCTCAGGCCGCCCAAGGGCTACTACTGTAGTGGATGACCGCTACTTACGGATTGCCGCTCGGAGGAACCCTGACAGCAATGCCACCATGTTGAATAATGCGTTTCGTTCAGCCACAGGACGTCGTGTTTCAACTCAAACTGTGCGCAATAGGCTGCATGATGCGCAACTTCACTCCCGACGTCCATGGCGAGGTCCAGCTTTGCATCCCCGACACCATGCAGCGCGGTACAGATGGGCCCAACAACATGCTGAATGGACCCCACGGAATTGGCATCACGTTCTCTTCACCGATGAGTGTCGCATATGCCTTCAACCAGACAATCGTCGGAGACGTGTTTGGAGGCACCCTGGTCAGGCTGAACGTCTTAGACACACTGTCCAGCGAGTGCAGCAAGGTGGTGGTTCCCTGATGTTTTGGGGTGGCATTATGTGGGGCCGACGTACGCCACTGGTGGTCATGGAAGGCTCCGAAACGGCTTTACGATACCTGATTGACATCCTCCGACCCATAGTGCAACCATATCGGCAGAATATTGGAGAGGCATTTGTCTTCATGGACGACAATTCTCGACCTCATCGTGCACATCTTGTGAATGCGTTCCTTCAAGATAACGACATCGCTCGACTACAGTGGCCAGCATGTTCGCCAGACATGAACCCTATCGAACATGCCTGGGATATGTTGAAAAGGGCTGTTTATGGACGTCTTGACCCACCAACCACTCTGAGAGATTTACGCCGAATTGTCGTTGAGGAGTGGGACAATTTGGACCAACAGTGTCTTGATGAACTTGTGGATAGTATGCCACGGCGAATACAGGCATGCATCAATGCAAGAGGACGTGCTACTGGGTATTAGAGGTAGTGGTGTGTACTGCAATCTGGACCACAAATGCTGAAAGTCTAGCTGTATGATGGTACAACATGCAATGTGTGGGTCTCATGAGCAATAAAACGAGCTGAAATGTTGTTTGTGTTGATCTCTATTCCCTTTGTATTTAACGGTTCCGGAACTCTTGGAACCGAGGTGATGCAAAACTTTTTTTGATGTGTGTAGTTGTTAACTCATTTGAGGGGCTTGGAGACATCTTGGTCATCAGCCCTGTGTAGTTGGGTGTGTGTTGAACTTGTCTGATAACCTGTATTCCTGCGATGACTGAAGTAGTGTGTGTAACTGTACTCGGGACAGGGATGGGGTAGGCGCCCCAGGACTTGAAGTAAGGTACTACCCTGGCATTTGCCTGGAGGGAGTATGGAAACCCCCAGAGCAAAACAACACTCATAATAGCTGTTGTCAGCGACAGGATTTGATCCTGTGACCTCTGGACTAGCTGCAATTGCCCACGTGGCCATGGCACACGAATTAACAAGCTCAGATATGCCGCGGGGTCATTCATATTTTCTAGTGTAGTCCAAGTCATGAAAGATTAAAGATAGAGCAAATGTTTTTTTCCTGAAGCAACTAAGTTGTGATTATTCAGCCAACAAACCATAGATATTTATTTTCATGACAAATTACATTCTTCTTCATTATCCTATACGCAACACTAACCTCAAACCATCAAACATAACCATACCTTCTTATTCTTTAAATATTTGGCCTCAATTTAGAGAGCTTAAGGTAGCCCCCAGTCTTTAACTAATGTTCAAGTTATTCCAATTGAAGGTCTTGACAGTGATCGTAGACTGCTCATTGCCGAGCTGAAGAATGTGTGTGTACCAACAGTCAAAACACACAAAAATGCCAAAGATTAAGACTTTGGCTGTTGAGAGACTCGGAAAATAAACAGGAATACCAAGAAAGGATCACGAGTAAGATACCCAAAACAGAAAAACTTGGAGGAAGAATGTAAGCTCTTCAAAGACACTTTTGTTACACATGCTGTTGAAATCTGTGGTAAAACAAGTGCTACACAGAGAGAAAAGGAAACACCATGGTGGAATGATAGGGTCAAGACAGCAATAAAAGAAAGAAATATCATAAAGAAGAAATTAGACGGGGAAAAACAACAAACTGGACATGTACGTAATGACACTGCAATTGCATATCTGTCTCAGGAATATCGGAATAAGAAGCTGGCTGTAAAAAGACTGATCCAGGAAGAGAAGGATAAATGCTGGGTTGACTTTACCACCAGGTTAAAGGAGGTTGGCCAAGGCAATAAAAAACTACTGTATAGGGTGGTCAAGAATAAAAGGTGTGAGCATACTAATATTGTTGCTCTGGAAACTGATGATGGAAAGTTGTTAAGAACAAACCTCGAAGTTAGAAAAGAAATGAGGAAGCATTTCAGCATGCTGCTGAATGGTGATGTTGACAACTGTAATGTTAGTGATGGCACAGTTGAAAAAATTCATGAGAACCCACAACCTTTAACATGGCTGGAAGAAGAGATGGCACTGAAGAACATGTAAAATGGAAAGTCTCCAGGGTTTGATGAATTAACCTCAGATATGATAAAGGCCACTGGAACACCTGGCCTACAATGGATTTTCAGAGTACTGTCAGTTATCTGGGAGGAGAATAGTATTCCAGATGACTGGACGAGAGGAATCATCATCCCACTGTTCAAAAAGGGAAACCGCAAGATGTGTGGAAACTACAGTGGCATTACTCTGCTATCGCATACTCAGAAGTTGTTGGAAAAGATCTTAGAAAACAGATCGAGGAAGATGGTTGAACCCTTATTAGAAGAAGAACAGCATGGTTTCAGGAAAGGTAGAAACACTGTTGATCTCATTTTTGCTGTAAGGATTTTGGCTGAGAAACATTGGGAGCATGGAAAGGATCTTGTGATGGTGTTTTTGGACATTGAAAAGCCCTACGATAGTGTTCCCCGTGACAAGATCTGGAAATGTCTTGAAGACTTATAAGTGCCCTACTACCTGGTTGACAAAATAACGATGTTATATCGGAGTTGTTATAGTTGTGTCCAAATAGGAAATGGTCGTTCTGAATGGTTTCAGACAAAAAGGGGAGTCCAGCCAGAAAGTGCCATGTCACCACTATTGTATGTCACTGTTATGGACAGAATTTTAAAATCTAATAAGGAAACTACAAATGAATCACGAGCTTTGGTATTTGCAGATGACGTGGTCTTATGGGGAGAAACAGAAGTGGAAGTACAGGTGAGACTGACTGCTTGGAACAACAAATTTAAAGTAGCCTGAAGATCAGCAAGGTCAAGACTGTTGAAATGACCATTAGCAGAGAGAGAGGAAAAGTTCAAACATATATTTGGAGGGAGCAAAACTAGAATCCATTTCTCACTTCCAGTATCTTGGAAGTATGGTCTCCAAGGATAACATCCTCAAACAAAAAATTCTAAATAGGACACAGAAAGCATCACATTTCTATAACCAAGTTTGGCACTTACTTTGGGACAAAAATATACCCTTGGCAGCAAAGGCAACGTTGTATCACACCTATTTTGTTCCAATCCTTACTTATGGTATGGGAACATGTACATTGCTAAGTAAGGATTACAGTAGAATTCAAGCCACAGAAATGAGATTTATTAGGACTATGGACCAAAGTACCAGGAGAGACAAGATCAGAAATGAGGTACACAGAGCAACAGCTGCCATCGGGGTCCCCGTAACCAACTTTCTGGGGAAACGCAGATTTCAGTGGTATGGCCATGTAATGAGGAAGGATAGCTCTAGAACAGCTAAGAAGTACTTCAACCTGGATGTCAGAGGGAAGAGACCAAGAGGAAGACCAAGGAGACGATGGACAGAGACAGTTCGATCAGAGGTGGAGAAGAATGGTTTTAACTGGGACGATGTCAAGAACAAATGGTGTACCAAGATCGGGCAAGATGGAGAGCGCTTGTTTGCCACACCTGGGAAACTGGAGATGGAAAATGATGACGATGATGAAGGTAGCCCCCGTGACAGGAACCAGGGCCCACTCACTAAGTACACAACTGATAGCATTCGTTACTAATAACGAAATTTTATTATGACTACTGTACAATTATTTACACAATTCTTATGCAGCAGGCTGCCAAGTTCACAGTTCACAGTCGGTGATGCTCTGCCATGCAGTTCCTGCCCGAGTCCCGCTTGTAGTCCCCATTTAACATTGAGTTTACTGTCGGGGAAAAAAGTATAGTTACTCAAGTTTAGATGTCAATAAAAACTTCACCCATAGTTCTACATAAAAACAAGCTACACCAAACTTAAGAGTAAATATTTGTATTGTATCCCGTAAAATATTTATAGCAAGGATAACGGAATGCTCACTTTGAAAGATGAGTCATTAGGGCAGTTCCAAGACTCAATGGCTAGCAATCTAGCAACGATGGTGACATGTGGTGTCAGCTGGTAGACGTGTTTCTGTGATTGGCCGATTTGAATCTGAATTTGGAGACAGACTGTGTAATTGGAGGACAGTAGAGTGGAGGTTTACAGACTGTAACCCATGCCACTATTGGCCAGTCAGGAACTATGTTTCGTAAAAGCAGCGGAAGGAAGAAAGTAGTTTTAATCACGTCAGAAAACCAACCAGTAATTGGTACTAAAAGCTTACATACATTTCTTCATACAGTGGCTACTTTCAGAGGTTCTACAAATTTATACAAAATTTAAATGCAATGTGACCAGTATCCAACCAGTTCGCAGCCCTCTTTGGTGGCTTGTATCAAGTCCTCGAGAGAGCAGGTTGTTGGGCACAGCTTGCAGATGAGAAGATGGTTTATGGTCAGCTCTTCACCGCATTTACATAATGTGGAGTCACACAAAAATCCCCACCTTTTTAGGTTGCTTTTAGATCGGCCAACTCCTGAGCGCAGCCTGTTAAGTGTCTTCCATATTGGCAAAGTCTCCTCATGTCCTGGGGCGAGACATTCAGCAGGTTACATTCAACCTGTCGAACAACTGTTCAATCTCGAGTGCCATTTATTTTTCCTAAATGTTGGAGAAGGTTGAGTCAGGCGTTCTGTTGAGTGGAGGAAACTTTTCCTTGACTTGAGCCTTGAAGTTGCCAGTTGATACCCATATAAAGTGTGGGATGCCGGTTGATACCCATATAAAGTGTGGAATTTCAAGTCCAATACCTTAGATCTCTCCAGTCTGGCTGCAGACTCACAGCGGATATCTGGAGGTGGGATACCAGCTAGACAGTACATTTTTCAAGTGGTATAGATCGCAAACCACCTGTAATAAGAGCGATATCCACTTCACTAGCATGACTGGATCTGCACCACATAGGACAGGCATGTTCTGCAGCTGAATAACAAAGGGCTATCGCTGAAGTTCTTAAGTTATGAGGCTGTGCTCCCCAGGTTGTGCCAGCTAGTTTCCTAAGAATATTGTTCCTTGCTGTTACTTTCCTTTTAGTGTTCAAGCAGTGTGTTCTGTAAGTGAGTGATCAAGTGTCACTGCTAGATATTTGGGAGTGAAGCAATGTTCCAGTTGTGTATCTACTCAGACTATTTGTAGTTTTCTTGTTGCCTGTCAGTTTTTGAGATGGAAGGCACGGACTTGTGGTTTGGTTGGGTTTGGTATCAACTGGTTTTCTTGGTAGTAGTCACGTAGATCTTGCAGGGCATGGGAGAATTTCTCTTCGATAAGTTCAAAACTTGTCTCTTGAACTGTTAGAGCAAGGTCATCTGCAGAAATAAAACTTTTCGTTCGTTCTGGGCGGGGCTGGTCATTGGTGTAATGTTAAAACACAGAGAAGCGAAAACGCTACCTTGTGAGAGGCCATTTCTCATATTCTTCCATCTGCTTCACTTCAACTTGGAATTCAACAAGAAATCTTCTATGCTGAAGTCAGGTCAGTAAATTCTACCTCAGTGATACTGTTTTTCTCGTAACCATCCTCGATATATTGTGTGAGATGTAGTATTTGGGAAGTGCAACTATTCCCTGGTCGAAAACCTGCATGCTTAGGTATGAGCAAGGGTTCCACCTTTTCAGATAGTCCTTCGTTCTAAAATCTTGTACAGATGGCACAACAAGGAGATTGGTCTGTAGTTCCTAGGATCATCTGCAGTCTTACCAGGCTTGAGGATTGCTATAACTTTGGCCTTTTTCCATAATTTAGGTATTTTGCGGTTGTTGAATAAATCCAAGAGCCATTGTTTACTAGCATGAACAAATCTTTTAAACTGTTCATTGCATATATCATCAAGATCTGCCGCTTTACCACTTCTGCATTTATTAAGCACCCTGTTCAGATCTACTAGTGTGAAGTGAGCAGTAAGAACACTACTATCATGACCACTCAAATCCTCTAGTTTTTCCTTCGCTTTAGGCTACCTCCTGCTTCTCTCTGTTGATATTTTCTTTACGAGCTGATTAGCAATGTGATTTGCAGAGATATTACTATGTAATGGAGTGTTAGTGGCATCATTACTGAGGTGTCTTAAGTAGCCTCCGCCGGTCCTTACTTCCAACTTGATGTTTAGGCGCTGTCAATCTTAGCCAATCTTAGGCAGCAGATAACATCGATAAGGCGATCTGGCGAGGCGTTGTTGCCGCCAGTCTTTGTTTATATTTCCCACGTGGTCAAGCTAATCCGCTCAGCACGCAGTGTTCGGTTCTGTTGTGCTATTTTGTCAATTGTTGGCTTCATTCTTTCGAATATCTCGCAGTTATTAGCATACTTCCTCTTTAGTAGTATAGTAACCAAGTTTTTCTCATCCGCCCTTAAATCAGGGTGCCTGCCAAATGTCTTCAAAATCACAGAAGTTGTAGCTGTCCTGAAACCACACAAACCTTCGAATAAAGTAGAAAGTCACCATCCAATAGCACTTCTCAGCTGCTGCTATAAACTCCTTGAGAGACTTCTACTGAACAGGATAGGCCCACGAATCTTGGAAACCATCCTGATGGAACAAGCAGGTTTCAGACAATTGCGATGGAACTTTGGTAAGTTGTTGTGTACACTCCTGTGAAGGTTTTTTGACTTAGTAAGTCCATATTACAATAGGTAGCGCATGAGTAGATTCAACAAATAGGTTAGGCGCACGAGTAGTTTCAACAAACTCTCGTATGCGTTCATATACCATTCATCCGATTGCGATGAAACTATAGTGAGATGTTCACGCCCCCACGAATGTTTCTGAATTAGTAAGTCCATTTTACAAAAGTTTAGAGGCAGTTAATGGAAAAAGTAAAACATATTGAGAATCCAAAGCACTTCAACAAACTAAGTTACAACGCCAACACTTTCTTTGAATGGCATTGCAACGGATGCCAGGCTAGTCTATTATATGTTATAGTAAATCTATCAATACGGATTACAAAAAACATTTTGCTGTCAATGGCAAATGTATTTGCATTCACTGAATTAGTTATGCTTTCGTTTGCTGAGGCTTTGACGTTGAGGGCAAGTATGGCTGTTAAACCAAGTCACTAACTTTGAATTGTGAGAACAGTTTGTAAACTGTGAACTGTATTTGAAGTGGGAGAGACTGTCTGTACGGTTGTACTAATGGTTTGGCGAGTGTAACGTTGAAATCTGTGACCAAGTGTCCCAACAACATTGCACAGGCGGAAGGGGATGCGTGGCGATATTCTGCCCATCATGTGGAGCGCTGCAAGAGCGGAAATCATTATTTCATCATGTGTGGAACTTGTAAATATTGGAAGAGTTGCTTAGTTAATGTCAGGCTTAATTTTTATGTTCACTTTTTATATTTGTTTGTGTTGTAAAGTAGAGCCATTTAATTGTTGTCAAGTGTCAGAACTGAGTTAGTTAACTTAAAAGTTTGTAGGACAGATTAAAAAAAAAAAAAAATATGATGCAGTTAATGGCCATGTACTTCAGGACAGGTCAGGGAAGGGATATTGGAAGGAAATCGGTCGTGGACCTATAGTTAGTCTTCCTATCTTTCCTATGTTTTGCAGGAAGTTTGAGTAAGGCCTATGCATGAGCCAGATCCCTTCAGGATTCCTGCACTCACCCCTAGGTTGAGAAGAGTCTTTGTCAAGTTATTATATTTTGATTCATTTTATTAAAATTACAAATGCTGCCATTTTTTGAGGCAAGTAATAACTATTTTTAAATATTTATTTTATAATTTTAGTTATGGGTCAATCTGTTCATTCTTGTAAGTACATGAAATACTAACTGGAGCAAATATTCCTTTGTGGGGAGAGGAGGTAATAGAATAGAACTGTTTGTTTGCCAGTAGACATTTACAGTCCTATACCTCCAAATGTTTGGTAGCTTAAGATGCTAGTCAACGGTGTCAACTAAACAAGAAGCTGTGAATAGATTAGTGGGTACCAGGTGAGTGGAAAGGAAGGGTTTGGATTAGGATTTTCACATTCATTTTTATTATTTACTCTTTATACAGTAAAACAAAAATCACATGGTGTAAAGAAATACAAATGGATTTAGACGAATTGAAAATCAAATTGAACATAGAGAGGAGAAACTGCTTCTGAATAACAAATACACTCGACTAACATTCAAAATTTCACAGCGTAAGAAATATGTTATATCAGCAGAAGAACGAGCTGCAAGATCTTCCAGAATGAAGAAGTATTGGGAAAGCAAAAAATTATCAAGAATTAAGAACTGAACTTATTATTTGAAATATTGGAAGACTTTGTATATAAGGTTTGATTTTGGTGCTCCAATGTGGGCGTAAACAGTGTAAATAAATAAATAACAGAAAGTATGGGTTGAAAGGAGTATGGGTGCCAAATTAGGACAGTAGTGATGACTACAGGACTGTCTAATGCAACCATTTACCTGAATAATCAATTTAAATATCTTGGTAGCACACTGTGTAAGGATAACAACAGCAACAGTGAAGTAACAAATAGGACTAGTAATGCAGCCACCTTCTTTGCCCAAGTTAGAACACTACTGTGGGATAATAAGGTGCCCAGGAAGTGTAAACATATACTGTTTAAGACATACTACAGCCCAATTCTAACTTATGGAGTAGAAACATGCACCCTGTCCAGAAGAGAAGAAAGTAGGATTCAGGCATCTGAAATGAAGTTTATAAGAACAATGCTTCAAAGGACAAGGAGAGACAAAGTAAGGAATGAAACAAACAGGGCAGAGGTTGGCATAGATATCAGTACTACAAAATATTTGCCGAAGCAACGATAGGATGGTAAGGGCATCTCTAAAGAATGGGAGATGAGAGGACACCAAAAGCTTATTTCAACAAGATTATCCCAGGAAAAAGACCAGTAGGAAGACCAAAGAAGAAATGGTTGGACCAAATCAAGGATGATCTTGAAGGCAAAGGGCTGGACTGGAGAAGGACCCATGATGACCAACTATTCATGGACAGGAAAAGGTGACGAGGGCTCGTTAACAGCACCCGGGCGACTGGAGCTGGAATTTGATGATACAGAAAATTCAATGCACCAGGCACTATGTCCCCATTTGCAAATAAATATAATATATCTGAGATGGAAAATTAGTCTGCAATAGATTGCAATAGATAGAGAACCATATGATGTACACTGACAGTAGTTGGCAAAACCCACTGCAACTTTTGTCAAATTGAAATTGAAAGCAGGAGGAGGCATAGGTTCCTCTGTACAACAGACGACAACAGTAACCAATCCAGGTCACAACTGTCTGTGAGGTGAATGCAAAGTGATTAGAGATATCTTGCAGCAACTAGCAAATTGAATATAAGTTTCCCAGTAGTTAGCATTGAGTGTGTGTGTAAATTAAAATTATTATATTTTTTTTCTTTTTTGCATAGTCCTATGTACGGTATATTGATAAGAACCAGTTCCGAGTCATATTCCATTACCACACCTAAGGTGGGAAAATGCTCTTGCTCGAGAGTATATGAAAATAATTGGCAATCCATGATGACATCTCTGGTGTGTCAATAAACAGACTCAGGTCTCGACATCCACCTGTTAAAACTGCAAGGAATTTGGTAGACAGGGACTTGAGAACATCTCAAACTTGGGCTCAAGAATGTACATCAATTCTTTTGTTGAATGCATCAGCCTAAGAGACTTTTAGAAGTGCCACTAACTACTACTTGCCAGTACAGTGTACAGAAGTCAAACACAAGTCGAACTTTGCCATCTCTTTGAACAAATGAATAGTGCAATTCTCATCACTAGGGTTCGAAAGTTTAAGACCTAAAGAAGTACAAAATATGCAAGCAAATATGCCCTAAAAACTATAAAATATGACCTAAAAAACTACGAAATATGACATGAAACGTCTAAAGTGCGATAATACACCAGACACATTTAATCATACAAACTGACAGAGAGCTACAGTACATTAAAATGTTCAACATTCATTCAGTATCATAGCCTTGAGATGCAGTTCTTGCTTGGTTTTCCTAAAAGAAAACAAAACAAAAAGAAACGAAGTAGGCCTATTAGTTTGCTTTATGATATATGTCGGCGTAAGTTAGAAGACACTGCCTAACAGGAAGTTTATTGCACCTTTTTGGAATCAGGTCTTCTAAGCCTGCTACCTGCCTGTTCCGGGAAAAGAAAGAAAATACATCTACTACACTATTCGGAAATCCTGTGTTTGAAACTCGACGCAGGTAACACGTACCTTGTTAACGACGCCTCAATTTAAACAAAAATGCTGAAATTATAACCAAATATAACCTTATATCACTAAAATATGACCAAAACAATAAAAATGGCCGAAATATGCATTTATAGGTAACATCAAATTGCTTTAAACGTGGTCAGGACCCGTCATTCAAACGTATTTTTCAGATTTCGGTCAAAATGAGCTCATGAAAAATATACGACTTTTCCTTAACATCCGAACCTTACTCATCACCATAGAGATTAAAAATGCAAAGTAAATGGTTCTGTAGACTATCACAGAAGAGCAGATAAGTCTACTTTCAAATAACATTGCCGCAAACAGCTGGAATGTAAGACTAAAAAGATGCGTGCGTAGCAACGAACCGTTTTATCAATAGCGCCACCATGTGGTAGAATTAGTGATGAACCATATCGTCAATAGCACTCAGGTTAATCATCAGTTAGCCTTCAAATGCCCCACATATTTTTAGCTCTTGCTAAATATTGTTACACTTAAACTTGATTTTCTTTCACACGAGATCAAAATTTCCCTGGGGGATGACCGTTGCTCACGTCCGCAGGATCTTACCTATTGATTGCCCTGTACGTGTCCCCTGGTTGGTGCTAAACGAGCAACAGCGACATAAGTTGATACAAGTGAATGACTATCTCAAACTTTTGGTAATATCGGTTCTTTTCAGAACCAATCAACAATAGACATTGGACCTTCAGTCCGTATTTTACAACTAAATATTGAAGGCATAAGTCGTGCCAACATACGAGGCTCGTTTTATTGTTGAAAGCAATTTGACCAAGGAAGAGATGGATCGACCAGGTTAGAAATGATTTTGCAAGGAGAGGTCTGGATTTGCAGCAGATCGTGGAGGGGGAGAAATTCTTGGAGAGAAACTAAATGGAGAGTGCTCAATCACCGCACCCGGGAAACTGGAGCCGGTTCATGATGATGATAATTGTTGTTTTAAGGGGCCTAACATCTAAGTTATCGGCCCCTAATGATCTGGGTGATAGCGAAAACGATAATGAAATGGAAACCAGAACGAAAATTATGAGAGACGGAAAATACGTACAAAAAGGAACTCAGATGGAAACAACTCACAATATGGTCTACAAAAGGGAATTGAGAACGAAAAGATTCACAAAAAGAATAGATTGAATAAGACCCACAAAACGTAGGCTAGATTCAAAATACGTACAAAATGCAATATAGCGTCGAAATACTTACAAAATGCTACTGAAATTCAAAATACTTACAAAATGCAAATGAGATCGAAAATACGTACAAAATGCAATTGAGGTTCAAAATACTTACAAAATGCAATGGAAATTGAAAATACACAATGCAATTCAGATTGAAATATCCCAGTTCCAATCCAAATTATTCACAAAGTGCAATTAAAATTCAAAATACTTACAAAATGCAATTGAAATTGAAAATGCTTACAAAATGCACGGTAGATTCAAACGACTCGTGTGGATTGACAATACTTACAAAATGCAATTTAGATTGAAAATACTTGACAAAATGTAATTTAGATTCAAAATACCCACAAAATGCAATTGAGAATCAAAATATGTATAAAATGCCCACCAAACAAAATGCAATTAAGATTCAAAATTCGTGCGAAATGCGGTTTTGGTTGAAAATACTTACAAAATGCAATTGAAATTCAAAATACTCACTAAAAGGCCTGGCCACCTGCATTGAAAGACTTACTAAAAAGCAATTTAGATTGTCAATCTTTACAAAATGCAATTGAGGTTGAAAACAATCGCGAGATGTAATTTAGATTGAAAAAACTTACAAAATGCAACGTAGATTAAAAATGCCTTAAAAAATTGCTAAAAGGGGATTTAGATACACTTAGATACACGGTGAACCAAGTAACAAAAACAGTGCGGGAATCTTAAAGAGAAAAGGAAATATAATGAAAAGAGGAGAGGAGAGGAGAGGAGACCATGATGATGAAGTCGTGCCAATTGTGAATACCTCGGAAAACAGCTGAACAACTTCGATATTGATATCGTCAACATTCAGGAAACGCACACCACAGACGAACAGGACTTTGATAGAAGAGGACGAATTTTGGACTATACATTGTCGATGCTATCCACCATCAACAGTATGGGATTGCCACCTTTGCCAAATCCAGTCATACAGGAGTTCAAGTTGTTGAGTCAAGTGTCAAGGATCTCATCTTCTCTTTAGTTATAGAGGTTAATAACCTAACAGTTGTTAACGTGTATAAACCTCCTAGCATTTTGCCAACTTTTAGCCATCCCTGCATTTACACTGGAGATTTTAACAGCCATCTTACTAACTGGCGATATGACGATGGTGAGGCATTATCTCAGTGGGTTGAAATATCCGATCTGCACCAAGTTTTTGATGCGAAAGACAAGGGCACTTTCCATTCTGCTCGCTGGAAAAGAGACTACAACCCTGACCTAACATTTGTGTCCAAGGATTGCTTTGATCAGCCTCTCAGTATCACACGTACAATATTGTCGAGTTTCCCAAACAGCCAGCATCGACCAGTTCTCTTGGAAGCAGGTATGAAGATACCTGCACTTTTACCCAGATGGAATTTTAATCGTGCAAACTGGGATAAATTCTCTAACGATCTTGACCGGAAGCTGCCTGTTATAAATCTAGAACCAACTACCAGCAACTATGATGAATTCGTCAGCTTGGTCATTTCAACTGCCAAATCAAACATTCCGAGAGGTTTCAGAAAATATTATGTGCCTGGTTGGAATCCAGAAAGTGAGGCTCTGTATTGTACCCTTAGGTACATTGGACAGAGGGTCCATAACTGCAGCTGATAAATTAGTTTGAGTTATTCACCATAATAATAATTAATTTTATGAACTGGAGGCATCAAAAGCCTGATAATTAGGAAGTCAACCTACGATGTGATTCAGGAACGAGATGCACAATTGTGATCCCTGTATATTTTTCTACTCGTGGACCCCACATTCCAATGTGACATTAAGTGAGCAATAAACTGAGATTTATGTTAATGGGATATCCCCCCTTCCACGCATCTGCTCCGGATGTAGGTAGCCCGCCATACCATTGACAGTTATTGCTATTTATGTGCTCGTCATTTCCGTTAGGATGGAATGCATTTACTAAGTGGCCTGGACCTCGTGGCAATTAGCGTACAGGAAGCCCCTCGCCATTAAGATATAACTTAAAGGATTATTACATGTTTTATTACTTGACCTTCGCAGCTGCAAAGCAAATCGTGTCCCCTCGAATCATATAAAAGACCAAGGAATTATTTCTTGAGAGCAGGAGTCACTTCTTACACTCCACGAGACTTTGTGTCCGGGCCGACGCGCCATTTAAGACAAAATAAAGACAGCAGTGTCAAGTATTTTTTGTTTTTTATTAAACCAGTGAGCATACGGGCTAAGCGAAAAAGGCCTGATATTTAGGTGGCACAACCCGTATGCGCATTTTGCGAAGCCTGATTCGTGTTCGAAGATTTTTCAAGTCGTGGACGCCATTTGTTGGTGGAGCAGGGAATAAGAAGTGAAGTTTATAATATGTACAGTGTAATGTATGTAGGAAGTGCTCTGGAAATGGATATATTATTCGATATGGCGGGCTAAGAGTCCAGGATGGGGTGAATCTAGATAATAAAATATCGTATGGCCTCAGGTGCCGGGTGCAAGCTTTGTAATTTGACACCCCGAGGGTAGCTTGCATGTCGAATTTCGTTGTTCCTTGAATCACTATGAAAGTCAAGGAGGTTAGATATCTAAGCTCCTTGAACACTATAGCGCAGGCTGTTCCAAATCCACGAGTTTGAGTCTGAGTACACGCGAGTACTCAGCAGTAATGCTCGGAGTAGGTTGGAGAGGGACTGGGGGTGATAGCCAATGCGTCACTAGACGAAGGTCATAGTACAAGTCCATGCACTTCCAGCCTGTCTTGATGTATCCATCGCGAAGTGACAGCAGCCCCCCACAGCAGGGCTGTATTGCAGGTTTACTCACGTAAGGCGGCGAGTACTCCGCTGCTCACGAGCGAGTTGCTCGGCTGGAACAGCCTGCTATAGCGCTTTCTAGTAGAGAAATGAGGAACTTTGTGTTGGCGGAAACTCCAGAGATTAATTTTGCCGTTATGAACACGGCCTACTGAATTCAAATGGGTTTTTTGACATGCGTGTCGTATTTTTGCCGCCTTTCAAAAATCACTTACCACGGCCAGGAGCGAACCTGCAATTTTGGGGTTAGTAGACCGACACGCTATCCACTCACCCACCGTGGCAAGATGTGAATCTAGATGGGGACTCAGGTCTACCATGCATGGATACTCAACCTCATACTGAGGGGATGAACATAAGGGTGAAGACACAGTAGGTAAATTTAATTTAAATTAAATGATGAATATGATTCATTTCCTTTTGTTTAAGACCGATTTTTCGGGTCCAGTCATAGATATTTTTTTTTTTTTTTGCCGGGGCAAGCACTGTTTGTGGTTGGGGTCACCATCCGTGTAATGAGATGCATGCTGGGCCGAGGTAGATTTTTGAAGGATGGACGACAGCGAGAGTACACATGGAATAGAATTGGATTGTGTATTTTTTTGAGTGGCCGATTAGGTAATTTTCACTGTTCGGACGTTGTAATTTGAGTGAGAGATATGTAATATTTGTGTCAGTTAACATAGTTTTGAAAGGCGTGTCGTTTATGCAACAAGCTTAGTTGAGGATAATGTGGCCATTGATTGTTGAACAGGGTAATTTTGAGGTACAGCTTGTGATTCGGATTTCTTTGAGCCCGTTTATTTGGTTCTTTGTCCGTCAGCGGAATAATCGTGCTAGTGGGATCTCGAGAAGAAAGGAAGATGGCATGGTTATTGTTTTGTTGAGTAGGTGAGTTTGGTAGGTTGATGAATGCCCATATGTGATCGCTGCAGTGTGTTTTTTTTTAATCGGGTGTGACTTCTAGGTCACATCGCCGTCTTGTGTTATCGTTCCAGAGTTTTTCCGGCACGTAGACTGAGGGTTTAGGTTCCAGTCCCTGCCGAGGTTTGTGTGTGTATGTTTATTGCAGCGGTTCAGTGTATACGAGTGTTTTCATACACACGCACGACGCAAATTGAGAGATCCCACTGCCTTATGATCGCTGACCATTTCATTATAATATTTTGAGTTAGGATTGTTTTATTCAGAGTAGGTTTATTTATGCTACGTTTCTAGTGTTTTTGTTTGTTGGCGAGCCGAGCCAGTGAGTGAGGCAAGTTACAGAGAGTAACAGAGTGCAGCCCAAAGGTGTGATTTTTTATGACCCCCTTCCCTCGCTGCTCCCCCACAGCCGAGCCAGGTCGAAAGCAAACCCAGGCCGCGGTTGACCTAAGATGGTTCAATAATTAGTCTGTCTATTGGTTTCATTTACCTATTTTTTTTTATTTTTTTTATTACGCTGGGTTTAATGGGTATTTTGGCCCCCCAAATATTTTGTAGAGCATGCGCTTCGGCAGATAAGAATGGTTGGAAGGCCGTGTTTTAGACCATGGACCCTACCTGCATGGCCGAGCGTGCTAAGTGTTATGCTTTTTTTTTTTTCTCTCTCTGCTTGAAGTGTCTGATCCCATACATTGTGTTCATCTAACCGGCTATACCGCTTTGAGAAACGTTCGGTATGGCCATCTGAGGGAGTATTTAACTAGGCAATATATCCTTAATCCGATCAGATGACGAAAATGACCGAGGTGATACCAGATAACCAACTGATATGGTTTGCTCACCATATGCAAATGAATTGCATTTTCTCAATTGTTTTGTTGCTGTTTTGTTTTTCCCGATAGTGGGATCTTTCTTGTGTTATTTATATGGCTGTTTTTTTCCCTTTCCTTTTGTGTGTTCTGGGAGTATCCATCGTCCAGAAAATGAGGGTTAGTTTTTCGAGTGCCATCATTATTTTTTTTATCATCATTATATTTTTATTATTATAAAGGTCATGTGTAATTTTTATTTCATGGATTTTATTTTCCTGTCATCCAGAAGATTTCATTTCTTGTGTTTGCGTTTTGTGAGACCCGAGGGTCTCGGCAACAGCTGTCAGTGGATTTTTACAGACATTATGAACTCATATTTTATTTATTTATTTTTGTAACAGCTGGAACAGCTGATCACCGACATGATTAGTCTTCGCCTTCTGGATTAGTCCATTTGATAATTTGTTTTGCTGAGGTTTTGTTTGGCTTCTCGTAATTCGTCTTCTTCTTCTTCTTGTTATGAAGTTACCATTTCTTTTTAAATTATTAATCTATTCGAATTTTAACTTTTTATTATCACCCTTATTGTTGTTATTATTTGAATTATTATTTTTACTTTGGTTTTTTTTATTTATTTCTATTTTTATGTAAAGCTGTGTGTGTAATTAGAATTAGTTTATTTTGATTCAGTAAATTCCTTTCTTTTTCAAAACTGTGTGTGCTCAATATAGGAATAGTAATTCCTACATTTCCACCTAGGCCTGTAAGTGAATTAAGATTTTATTAAGAACCGTACATGACCCAGATGACAGACTCTCGGAGCCTAGGAATTAGGTTGTGAAAGGGCACAGTATGAAGAATATCAAACAACAGGTAGTCATGAAGTAGATTCACAGCTTCTACAGTCATTAGACAAGAATAGGAGAGAAAATAGGGAAGCTACAGTGAAAGACATGGAGGAAAGCTTGGAGAGTCTTGAATCGACTTACTGGAAAACATTATTCTAAAAAGCAGTGCACTAACTGGAGTCCAGATGCCATAGCAAATAGAATGGTTGAAGTCACCCGAACCAAGAGAGATAAATGCCATACGAAAACTGTGAAGCGTAAGCTCACCGAGCTCAAACATGGATCACAGAAGAATGAGGATCTGTCCAAGACATTTTCTATTCAGGAAGTTGAAGCTGCTATCAAAATGCTGAAGACCGGTAAGGCTGCTGGCCCAGATAATATCTACAACAAATTCCTTCAATATATGGGGTCCATATAGTATAAGTGGATCACTTCTCTTTTTTCTTACATCCTTCAGACTAACAAACTGCCAAAGCAATTTAAACGATCAAAGGTGATAGCCATTCTGAAACCTGGAAAGTCAGAGCAGAGACCTGAAAACTACCGTCCAATAGCACTTCTTAGTTGCATTTATAAACTCTTGGAACGAGTCCTCCTCACTAGGATTGCACCACTCATTGAAGATGTAATCCCTTCAGAAAAAGCTGGTTTCAGAAGAAATCATATCTGTACTGATCAAATTTGGCTCCTACCACTCACATCGAGGCAGGCTTCCAAAAGAAGTTAATAAAAAAAACAGCTGTCTTTATTGACCTGAC
This sequence comes from Meconema thalassinum, assembly GCA_946902985.2. NCBI lineage: Eukaryota > Metazoa > Arthropoda > Insecta > Orthoptera > Tettigoniidae > Meconema > Meconema thalassinum. The sequence goes on along the minus strand of OX336388.2, from coordinate 358,527,422 downwards.
AAGTGCATATGATACTGTCTGGCGACATGGACTATTTCTTCAAGTGCTGGAAGTAATTCCCTGCTTGGAAATTGCGAACCTGATTTCCAACATGCTCTGTGGGAGAGAGTTTGTAGTATTCCTAGATGATTCTAAAAGTCGTAAAAGAAAATTAAATACTGTAACCGTTTGCCACAGGGATCAGTATTGGCCCCAGTTCTCTTCAACCTCTACATCCATGACTTACCATCAACCTCAGCTACTAAGTTTATCTATGCAGACGACATTGCACTGGTAGCTCAAAGCAGAAATTTTGAGGATGGGAGAAGGCTTTCTTTCAGCACTCTCTGACAAAATGGCAACATTCTTCAAGTCTTGGCGATTGATCCCAAGCACTTCCAAGACTGAGGTTTCATGTTTCCATCTTAGCAACTGACTCGCAAACTACGAGCCATCTGTTTTATTCATCATCATCATCATCAACTTGCACAGTTTCCAGCCACTGGCCGGGTCTGTTTGGAACACAAGCCTCTCCAACGTCTTCTGTCTTCCTACCATCTCTCAGCCTCCACCCTTGTCCAGTCTTCTCCATCTCTTCTTCACGCTTTCTTCCACCCCCTTCAGCCACCTGTCTCTCGGTCTCTTTCCTTCCCACTTCGTCTCGTGTATCCTCCTGGGTATCCTCTTCTCCTCCATTCATTTTACATGTCCATACCATCTAAGTCTCGATGTCTCTATACCATCCTGTAATGATTCCTCCTTCATTAATTCTCTGGTCCTCTCATTTCTTATTCTGTCCATCTGTCATCTCACTGGCCTGTATATTGCTCTTCCCCCTTCTCTGTTTTATTCCTTGGTGATAAACTAAGGTACAACCCTTTCCCAAAATATCTAGGAGTCACCCTGGACAGAACTCTGAGCTACAAAGAGCATCTCATCAAGCTCTCTCACAAAATCACTACAAGGAATAACATCCTACACAAGCTTTGTGGTAGTTCATGGGGAGCCTCGGCTGACTGCTTACGATTAACGGGTATTAGTCTTGTCTATACTCTGAGCTGCCAGAATGGTATTGACATTTGGCCAGAAATTCCATGTCAGTCATCACCCCTCTGCCTCTTGACCAATCCATGTTCACATAGTTGATGTCATAATACTCTGCGTTGCAATATTACAACCCACGTGCTTCAGTGCCTGGTCAGCTGTATCTCTGGCTTGTACAGTTTGGCAACCTCGTTCTCAGACCACATGGCGAGGCGAGAACTGTCAATCCTATTCTGGCAGCTCACAGAGTATACTCTGCAGCGGAATACGGTGCCCCTGTATGGCTGGAAAGTGCACATGTGCATTAAGTGGATACTAAGTTGAATGAAACCATGCGCTGCGTAACTGGTACTGTAAAGTCTGCACCTCGCCACAGGTTACCCGTTCTTAGTCATATCCCACCACCCACCTGAGGAAAAAGGAAGCTCTGCTGAGAGAAGCAAAGAAGATCCGGTCATCTCCCTCATTACCAGTTCACCATGAATTTTGTTACCCATCGTCACAACGACTTCGATCTAGGAGACCAGCAAGTGTATTGGCCGGCCGACTCTTGAGGGACAATTTTAACCTAAACCGGAGCTGGCAGGAAGAGTAGTCAATTTCAACATCTGGTACTAATGCTCACGAGATAAATCCAACTCGGAAAATGAATGGACTTGACCTCCCAAGAAAACTATGGTGTGCCTCAATAGACTGAGAACTGGGCATGGACGCTGTAATTTCTTGCGCCATAAGTGGGGATGGGTGGATTCTCCAATGTGTGAATGCAGTGAAGAGGAGCAGACCATGGACCATGTCATCACGCGCGGCCCTCTTCATGCCTACTCTGGAAGCCCCAGCGACCGTTTCATCTTTCAGAAAATGCTGTTGTGAGGTTGAAAAACATGGACCTGGACTTATGAATTCCTTGCTATAATCACTATACGAAATACATATATTTCCCTATTTCAGATTAGTTTTCTTTTAATTGATACATACACATCACCTGCCCGCCTCATTCGTTTCCTAATATTCTTCAGCCAGTTTTCAGGATCAAGTTTTCGTTTTTGCTCTGAAGTATCTCTCTGTGTACCAATGCTATTGGCCCTGTAACACTAACACAGTATTAACCAAGTATTGAAGTATTAACTTCCCTTTTGGTATAGACCTCATAAAAAGGTTGAATTTACATGGTCAGGCATTTTTCCCATACTATGATGGGTATTTTCAATTTTACCTTTCCTTACATGGTCTAAACCGAAAGAGAAAAAAATATTAGCACTGACTGTGCAAGCTTACATATGAAGATACATTGAAGTAGTTCATATACTAAAAGCATAATCGAAATTCATCAACAAAAGTGTGCATAAATTCATTTTCAACATCACTGTGTACAGTTTCTTTTAGTCATAGTGTTAACCACAGTAACTGAACACAAACCGCATCCATTTTCAACCTACATATTATATCGATACAAGAAGTTACACATAGGAAAATGTCTATTACCAATTTATTTTCCCATATGTCACAAAATATCAGAGGTTGGTACCTCTGAAGTGGGTTAGCAGTAATCTCACTGTTAACCTGCAGGTCTAATGACTCTTTGCCGTTCTGAAGTGAGTGCGCTGTCTTATGTTTACATTTGTATATTGCGAGTCAGGGAAAGTGTGGGGCAATGTACACTCTGCATCAAACGTTGTTGATACAAGGAGATGTATGCTGTTCTGCTCCTGATACTAACATATACTGTAATACTAATGATATTACTTCATCATCATCATCTTCATTTCCCCTTTTCCAGTTGACACTGGGTGGGGGCAAATATGGTTCCTCTCCACTTTGTTCTGTCGTTCCACCATTCCTCTTCCGACACAGTGTTCCAATCCAGGTTCCGTTTTCTAATACTATTCTCCACCGAGTCCATCCAACGCATTCTTGGTCTTCCTCGTCCTCTCTTCCCTGTCATCCGTAGTTCCAGTGCTCGTCTTGGTAGCCTTACTTCATTCATCCGTTTGACATGTCCAAACCATCTCAATCTGTTTTGCTCCAGTTTGTCATTTAGTTTCTGTACTCCCAGTTCTTTCCGTATATCTTCATTTCTCCCTCTGTCCCTCCTCGTTTTCTGGTCCATACTTCTCAGGAATCTCATCTCAGCTGCTTGTACTCTGCTCTCATCCCTCTTAGTCACTGTCCAAGTTTCTGCTGCACATGTCATTATACGAACATAATATGCTTTGTACATTAACTTCTTTAGCCTTAATTGGTATATCCTTGTTCCATACTAGTCCCCGTACCTGTTGGTAGAAAACACTCCCGAGTTGTATTCTTCTGCTAATTTCCAAATCTAGTCTTCCATCTTCAGTCAGTTCACTTCCCAAGTATTTGAAGTGTTTCATTACTTCCAATTCCTTATCTCCTACTTTGATTATACCTATTCCTCTTCCCCCCCCCCCAACTCATCACCACTATTTTACTCTTCTCCACATTTATCTTCAATCCCCATTGCTCAATCTTTTCATTTATTATGTTAAGTGTATGATTGTCTTAAAACTATTCCCATAACTCTCTTGAAACAACCAACTGAATGAACGCAAAGCTAGCGTCAGAATGATTCATCGATATGCTGTGCAGACTGTGCCATTATCTCCGAGAAAACAGATTGTGTCACACTGCTGACAACTTGAAGCTCAAATATCTACTGCCGGCAAGGATTTTGTCGTGACTGTGAGCCTCCATGGTTCAGAACCCAGGACTGCGGTTCGGAGGAACATTATATAAGGGCAATAGAGTTATTATTATTATTATTACTAAGTTGGATGTGAGCTTTTGTAAGCCAGAATGTATTTCTCAAGGAAATAAGACTGTTGGCGCCAGGATGTGTACATGGGTCTGTAAATATTGATTGGTACAGAAGGACACTTGGTCGAGTACTCTGTACTGTAGAGAGAGTGATTCATAGTCACAAGGAGTCCAGAATCTGGACCTAGCAATCATGTGAATGTTAGTACGGGCGGCCACCACCGCTGTGGGGCGCGCCACCTACTGGGGCGCTGAGGGTGGAATGGACCACAGGCCTCAGTGGAGGGAGCGATGGACTCTGGTCATCTCTAGTTGGATATAATGGTATCCTAAATGGCGAGCGAGGTTGTTCTCACGCCTCAGTTCTTGCCAGAGTTACGTCGTAACGCAAGCGAGCAGAATTCAGCCTCGCGAAGACATGCTAAATGTCAAGTAACAGTAAAGACTTAGTAGCGCCAACTCAGACCTGCGTGCACTTCCAGCAGTAACTTCACATAATTTGTATATAGTGTATATACTTCGACTGCCAAGGCATAATAAATCGGCAGTAGTTCAAGGGAAGTTCATCTTTTATTCCGGAAGTTCCGGGACTAGACTACAAAACCTCAAGTTCCCTTACCTAGTGAACCGCTCGGCTAGGAGGGAAAATCGTCGGAGGACCTGTCAACCTGCCAGAACGTCTCACAGGCCAGGTAGGTCACGACAGGCCTACTTTTTGGTGTCAGATGTGGGGTCCCGAGTTCGACGCACTGAACAGAGTAACTTCGGAATAAAGAGAGAGATCGCGACATCGCAGAAGATTGTCCGATAAAGACCGCGACAACGCAGAAGATTGTCCGTCCGCGCATCCGCGTAAGCCGTACCGAGTGCCGCGCAACGCAGAAGAGAGAAGAAGCCTACTAAGCAGAAGGAGCCGTGCAGTAGCGAGCCGTGCCGCCAGCAGAGGGGAGAATCGAGAAGCAGCAGTATCCAGTTAGCAGAGAGACAACAAAGAAGAAGAAGCCGCCAGGTAAGCTAATCTTATTACAATGGCAAGACAGACAAGTGCAGCTACCAGTGCCCAGGTAGAGGAGAGGTTAGCAGACGCAGACACAGTAAGTACAAGTGGGCCTTTTGTATCAGTAACCGAAGGACATCGCCTGATAGGTCGGGAGTTCGATGGAACCCAGCCCGACAGATTACGTGAGTTTGTGGCTAATGTAGACGCTGCTTTTCGTATGGTAAAGGACGATGATCAAGAGTTATTAGCCTACTTTTCACATTTTGCAAAAATGAGGAAAAAGTAGACTTATGAGATCGGGCAAATGTGTGTGTGTCTGTCTGGCTGGCTGTGTGTATGTCCCCCCCCCCCCCCCCCCATCAACTCCTAAACGGCTGCAGCAATCAAAACAAAACTTGGTAGGAGTAAATATCTATACCTGAATATCTCATGGCCATATTTGAAAATGATGTCAGTGCTACCAACTGCTGAAAAATCGCAATTGAAATTTGAGCTCCATGTTGGATATCTTGGAAGGTATGAATGGGAGCTTTTTCAAAATTGGCACATGTATAGATAATAATATTGCTGTTTAATTTTTAGGAGGCCATTCATGGCAGTGTTGCCAAAATGATTCTAAGCCTGCTGGTAGGTCCAAATTTTAAATGCATATAACTTCTACACTATCAATTGGATTTCAACCAAATTTCGTATGTGCTATGTGTACATAAACATATATGACTGGGCGTATTCTTAAGAGCCACCAAGGCTGCCAACTGTTAATAAATGTTCTCAATTTTTTTAAACCAAATACCCATATATCAGAAAGTATGCAAGCCGACAGCTTGAAACTATGCACACGTATAGTACCTGACATTCTATATTAATTTGGATTAACTTATATACCTCAGTGCTACCAACATGATTCTAGGCCTGCTGAGAGGTCCAACTTTAAATACATATAACTTCTATACTATCATTTGGATTTCAACCAAATTTTGTGTGTGATATGTGTACTATAACAGATATGACTATGCCGATTCTTAAGAGTAACCAGGGCTGCCAACTGTTAATAAATACTGTCTCTATTTTTGTTACCCTAATATCAATATATCAGAAAGTATGTAAGCCAATAGCTCTAAACTTTGCACTCGTATAGTACCTGGCATTATAGATAAATTTGGAGTAACTAATATAGGCCTACGCCAGTGCTGCCAACATGATTCTAAGCCTGCTGATAGGTCCAATTTTAAAATGATTGTAACTTCTATACTAACTAATGGATTTCATTCAAAATTGAGACAACAATAGATCATATTATTTCAGATTATTTCTGACAAATACATGTATGTCATTGTTGCCAACATGATTTTACACGCGCTGTTAGATCCAATGTTTAACTGCATGTAACGTCCATGCTAACCATTGGACTTCAACCAAATTTTGTATTCTGTACCTTAAGAGATGGAACTAAGAATAAATTCGGTCACCAAGGCTGCCAACTGTAGTTCTCTAAGTGGCTACATTATGTCAGGTATACAGTATTTTGAACTAATTAGAAATTTCGATATTACCACCCTAATTTCGTCATTATTCTAGATTGATCCATATAGATTAATCATTGGCATGAATCTTAAATTTTAAGAAAAGTAGGCTCTTTAGTTCGTCACGGAACTTCTTGTTTTTCAAATATATCCTGACCAAAATCACGGGCAAGGCCCGAGATAAGTTGTTAGTCAGAAGAGACATAAATCATTGGGAGGTTGCCAAGCAGGCATTAGGAGAGTACTACGGATTTCAGGGCACGTTAGACTTATATATTTGCCAGATGTTTCAAACAGCGCAGGATCCGAGGGAAACAGTGGCGACATGGGCGCATAAAGTAGAGACTCTGTCAGCTGCGTTCAGGGAAGCAGTCCTCGACGGAGAGAGCTGGGAGGATAGGGAAGCTCAGTTAAGGATCACAAGGAAAGTATGCGTAGCTAGCTTCATACAGGGGTTACGTAACCCGCGAATCCAAGCTAGGGTCCAGGGCCACGGGGCCATTACTTTCGAGAAAGCGGTGGCCACTGCAAGGCAAGAAGAGGCGGTAATACTCTCAAAGAAGGCACGAGAAGAGTTGCACACGAAACATAGCTCAGGGGTAAGAGCAGGTAAACCCGATCATGAAAGGAAGGCACCACTAAGGTGGCATGCTAAGCCAGCACAAGCAAATGTTAGGGTGGTCTGTTACAATTGTAACAGGGAAGGCCACATCGTACGGGAGTGCAAGGAGGCACGAACCCAAGGTACACGCACCGCGTTAGGTAGTACACCCAAGGTACAGACAGGGGGAGCCCCAAGTAAGATCATATGTAGATATTGTAAAAAACCGGGACACATAGAGCGCGATTGCCGAAAGAAGCAGAGAGATAAGGAAGCCGTGCGCATAATTAGGGAAAAGCCTCACATGGAAGCGGACAGGAGTAGAACCTGTTACCGTTGTGTGAAGAAGGGGCACATACAGAAAAATTGCCGACAGACAGCCCGGGTACCACAAGCAGAAGTGGACCGGCGGAAGTGCTATAGTTGTGGCCGGCAGGGTCACATAAAACGAAATTGTCAGGAGGCCAAGACCAGAGTAGGCGCACGGGAGGCAAGGCCATGAAAGGCCAACACCAGTGCGATGTTTGTGACCGGTGGTCACATGGAACCAAGGACTGTTGGTTCACGAGTGGGAAAGGTAATAAGAAAATCACGAAGACTGGGGCGACAAACTGGAACGGGTCCGTAACACAGGGACAGCTATGGAATCCCGTAATTTAAAGAGTCCCAAGGCACGTGACACGGAGGGCACGATATTAATGCATTGTGGGGGGCCTCTGAGGTTCCTAATTGACACTGGCTCCGATGTCAGCCTAGTGAAGAGGCAATCAGTGCCTAAAGGAGTTGCAATTAGTAGAGGCACCACGATCGAATTAACAGGTGTAAGCGAGGGAACGATTTACACCCAAGGGACCGTTCAGTTTGTTATGGGAGGTACTAAACACACAGTTCATGTGGTGGGCAGTGATTTCCAACTAAGCCAGGATGGTATAGTAGGGAGAGACATCCTAGCAGACAGCGTGATCGACTACCGGGAGGGTCATGTTACGATCCACGGTAAAAAAAATACCCGCTGTGAGCGAGGGAGGCGAAGATATCAGTCTCGAGCCTCGAACCCAGAGGGTGGTAGTTATTGAAGTCGATAAGAATCTACCAGTGGGAATTATTGAGAGGGCCGAGGTAGCCCCAGGGGTTTACCTCGCCGAGTGTCTAACTAGGTCAGAGCACAACGAGGCAGTAGTCAGCATGATGAATACTACTGAGGAAGAAGTGACTGTACAGCCCTCGAGTGTGAATGCAGGAGGTGGACAACACCTGTCTGGCAGAAGTACGCAAGGTACAGCAGGGCGGTAACCGGAGATCCGGCTACTCAGAAGCCCAGATCACGCCGAGTGATAGACTGCTTGCGAGTAGACCATCTCACGCAGGTAGATAAGGAGGGTATATACGCCATCTGTGCGGAATACAATGACATCTTCCACCTTGAGGGAGATAAGCCCATGTACACGGACGTTATACGTCATGAGATCCCAACGCCCCGGGATCAACCCCCGATTAATGTGCGGCCGTATAGACTGCCGGAGGCACAAAAGGGAGAAATACAAGCGCAGATGGATAAGATGCTAGGTGATGAAATTATTGTACCTAGTACATCCCTTGGAATGCACCATTATTGTTAGTACCGAAGAAAATGGATGCATCAGGTAAGCAAAAGTGGAGAGTTGTGATTGACTTCCGAAAATTGAACGAAGTAACGATAGGGGTTAGTTATCCCCTCCCACTCATCTCAGAGCTATTAGATGCTCTAGGTAAGGCCAGGTATTTCAGTACACTTGACCTTTGCAGCGGTTATTACCAGGTGTTATTAAGACCTGAAGATAGGCCCAAGACAGCTTTTTCAGCATTAGGGCACAAGTACGAATTTGCAAAGATGCCCATGGGGCTGAAGGATGCGCCAGCCACATTCACAAGGCTGATGAACACAGTGCTTACCAGATTGACAGGTATTCAGTGCCTGTACTATCTAGATGATATAATAGTGTACGGCAGCTCAATAGAGGAGCACAATGCTAAGTTGAGAGATGTTTTTCAAAGGCTGAGAGAAAACACGTTGAAGCTCCAGCCAGATAAGTGTGAGTTCCTGAGGACTGAAGTAACATTCTTAGGTCATGTAATTACGGAGGAGGGAGTCTTACCAGACTCACGAAAGGTGCAGGCCGTGAAGGATTTTCCGAGGCCTACCACGAGCCGCCAGAATAAGCAATTCTGCGGGCTCAGCGGGTATTATAGGAGGTTTATACCCAATTATAGCAAGATCGCGAAGCTACTACGTGAATTAGTGAAGAAGGACGTTCCCTTCGTGTGGGGAGATGCACAGGAACAAGCGTTCGAAATGCTAAAGCAAAAACTCATTGAAGAGCCTATTTTGCAGTACCCAGACTTTGAAAAGCCATTTGTTCTTACCACAGATGCTAGCAACGAAGCAGTGGGGGCCGTGTTGTCACAAGGGCCCATGGGTAAAGATCTCCCAGTAGCCTACGCGAGCAGGACGCTTAATAAAGCAGAAAGAAATTATAGCGTCACAGAAAAAGAATTATTAGGCATTGTTTGGGGTGTAAAGTATTTCAGGCCGTATTTGTTCGGACGGCATTTCACGGTGGTGACAGATCACAAGCCGCTGAAGTGGGTGTTCAATGTCCAAGACCCATCGTCACGCCTGCTAAAGTTCCGATTGAAATTGGCAGGGTATGATTTTGAAATCATTTACAAGCAGGGCAAGCAGAACTGCAATGCTGATGCTCTTAGCAGGAATCCCACTGATGCACAGTGTCAAGCGCGAGTGATTAACTCGGCTGGGCACGAGTTACGGCAGGAGGAGGCCGTGGCCACTCATATGGAAACTCGTAGGAGGGTAGCAACGACTTCAAAGCCCGAGGACGCTACGGTAGAGGGAATTGAAGCAGAAGGTAGTGAGGTCTCCGAGGACGCTAACGCAGAGGAGTCCTCACCCGAAGACAGCTTACCCGAGGTAACAGAGTTGCAGGAGGCTGAGAAATTGGCAATCCTGAAGGAGTGTCATGATTTCTTGGTTGGAGGACACCAGGGAATAGCCCGCACGTACGCCAGGGTACGCGAACGATTACAGTGGAAGGGGATGAAGGGTGACATTGAGCGTTATATACGCTCGTGTCCTTCATGCCAAAAGAATAAGGGGACTAGACCAGACGTCAGAGCGCCGATGGTAATTACGGATACACCTAGTACGGTCTTTGAGAAGGTATCTCTGGACGTGGTGGGTCCACTTCCGGTGACAGAGCTTGGCAATAAGTATATTTTGACATGCCAGGACCAACTGTCGAAGTACTTGGTAGCTAGTGTCATGCCGAATCAGGAGGCTGAAACAGTGGCACGGACGCTAATTAATAATGTAATAAGTATTTATGGGATACCGGGACAGATTCTCACTGACCAGGGTAGTAACTTCATGAGCGAAGTGTTCAAGGCACTTTGCAAGAAACTGCGAGTTAAGAAAACAAACACAAGCGCTTTCAGACCACAATCCAACGGTAGCGTAGAGAGATCCCACAAGGTACTAGCAGAGTACCTGAGGCATTATGTTTGCTCAGGTGAGCAAAAAGATTGGGATAAGTATCTGCCCACAGCGAGCTTTGTATACAGGGTGATTCACCTAAAACTTGCACTGTAAATATTTCTGAAATGGAAGGTGATATTGATATGCGGTTTTAACCTAATGAAATTGTAACCAAGGGCTCGTATTTGTAGCTGATACACTGATATTTATAATTTTTACAACAATTACAATTTTTTAAATGGAACAATACCCATTGACATTAAAAAAAATAAAAGTAGAACAAATTAGAATACCAATGGTGTTTTGAGCACGATTCTAGTGCAAGTAGTTTACGAGATATTGATTGTTATTCGAAAATTGTACGCACTAACAACCAAGTGCTTAGTGGCGAGGTTACGATGTTGTTATGTTTGTTGAGGTTGTGGTTTGTGTACACTGAGTGCACTGCGACTTTCCAGTCAGTTATTGTGTGATACTTCAAGTAGTAGGACGTGCTTGCAGGATGAGATTTACCATTGCAGAAAAAGCCGACATGCTCATGGTTTATGGCGAATGTAGGAAGAATGCGGTTCGTTCTTGTATCGTGTACGCGGAAACATATCCCATTAGACGTCAACCATCTCGGCAATTATTTGTGAACCTTTTCAATCAATTACGTGAAAGTGGTAGTATAACGCCTAGAAAACGTAACAGAGACAAACAAGTGACTGGAGAAGAGGGAGAAATGAAGGTTCTGGCTGCTGTTGCAGTAGATCCACAAATTAGTTCCCGTGCAATTGCACATGGAAGCAGCATGAGTCAGGCAAGTGTACTACGCATTCTCCATCGTCATAAGTTCCATCCGTATCACATCTCTCTCCATCAAGTGCTGCATGGTAATGATTTTGAGAATCGTGTTAACTTTTGTACATGGGCATTAAGACGTGATACTCCAGATTCGTCATGTATCTTGTTTACTGATGAAGCAACATTTTCTAATCATGGCCAAGTCAATCTTAGAAACATGCACTATTGGTCTGTTGAAAATCCCCGTTGGCTGCGTCAAGTAGAACGACAGCGTCCATGGAGTGTAAACGTCTGGTGTGGAATAGTGAACCATCACATCATAGGTCCCTTTTTCGTAGAAGGAACACTGAATTCGTGCAAGTACCTCAACCTCCTAACAGACCATCTTCCACAGATGTTAGAAGACGTTCCGCTTCAGATCAACATGATGGCTGTCCGGCCCATAGTGCACGAATTACTACAGATTATCTTCACGGATTGTTTCCAAATCGTTGGATTGGACGAAGGGGACCTGTACATTGGCCGGCCCGTTCACCAGATTTGACTCCTTTAGACTTTTTTCTGTGGGGGAAGCTAAAAGACACTGTCTACAAGGACATACCAACTACATCAGATGATATGAAACGGCGTATTACTGCTGCCTGCGCTGAAATTTCCTCTGAAATGCTAGAACGTGTGCAGCAATCTTTACATAGCAGACTGGAAGCTTGTATTGAGGCTGGTGGTCGTAATTTTGAACACAAGCTTTGAGGGTACACTGTACTTGTCAGAAACCACAGAATTACTTCATTCACATTTGTTTTTCTTTAGTTTGTCCTAGGCATTGTCCCATTGTGTACAAATAACAATATCTCGTAAACTACTTGCACTAGAATCGTGCAAAAGACACCATTGGAATTCTAATGTGTTCTACTTTTATTTTTTTAATGTCAATGAGTATTGTTCCATTTAAAAAATTGTAATTGTTGTAAATAAAACCACTTTCTAAAAATTATAAAAATCAGAGTATCAGCTACAAATACGAGCCCTTGGTTACAATTTCATTAGGTTAAACCCGCATATCAATATCACCTTCCATTTCAGAAATATTTACAGTGCAAGTTTTAGGTGAATCACCCTGTATAATACTACCAAGAGTACTAGTACAGGGTTCACACCCTATGAGCTTATTTTTGGAAAGAAGGCGAATATACCAGGTATATTGCAAAAACCACCTGAGGTGGATTATAATGAACATCAGAATGTGGTAGAGGAGCTGACGTCACAGCTCAGGAGAAATCATGAAGCCGCTAGGAGGACGCTAATTGAGCGTAAAGAGTTGGAAAAGACTAACTACGATAAAAAGCAGAACGAAGTCACTTTTCGAATTGGTGACAAGGTACTCTTGCGTAATGATGCATTGCGAAGAGGGCGATCAAAAAAGCTGAGTCCACCATTTGAAGGGCCTTATGCGGTCGAGGACGTTTCAGGGGTAAATTGTACCCTATTGCTTAGTAAGAAATGCAGAAGAGTCAAGGTGCATAAGAATCGTTTGAAAATGTATTTGTAAAAGGACTCCAACGGGTTTAGAACCCGGCTGGGTGCAGAAGCAGCACAAAACGGATTAAGGGGTAAGGATGTATATACACGGTTAGTAGATACAGAGACAGCTAAGGGTAACCCAGCTGTAAGAGATTGTGTGCGCATGGAGTCAATATAGTTTATCAGTAGGCACACAATAATATTTGAACAACGGACGGGGAGGCGAGCAGCCTAGATAATGCACCGGGCGACATGAGTTATGTAAGGCGAAATACAGGGATGTCCATAGTGGCCCCAGAGAGGCCATCCTGAGGAAGCTAAATCCCCCGTGTGGTGGGCGGGACCATTGGAACGTTTAGACACGTGACCATTGGTGTTAGAATACCCCCAACAGTGAGCCTGCTGTGTCGTAAGAGGCGACAGAAAAGAGGCGTAGCCTGATGACTACGATGACCTACTGGTCAGGCAGGCGCGAATCCCGGTGAGTAGCTCTATGTAATTGAGCCGTGTGTTGTGAATGGCAACCCCAGGAATGTGAAGGCTTGCCTTTCGTAATATACGGAAGCCAATCAATGGCATAAGGGTGAATCAGAGACACCTGTGTTATAGGTACAAGTTATTAAGGGACACATACGTGTGTATAGCAAGTAGAGAAGAAGTGCTCTAAGAGGCACATATGAGGAAAGCGAAGAGTCAGAACCTCAAATTTTGGCCACGACGAAGTTACACACCCCTTCGTCTCAATGGCAGCTAGGAGATGGCGACAGCTGCTGGTAGGGTTCTTTAATACCCCGCCAAGCTACGGAAAACAAAATCGGGTCGTATTAGAAATTATAATAGTCAAACGAACAGAGGTTCGACGGTGGCACCGAGGTGCTCGTAAGTAAAGGGTTGCACGGTGGCGAGCGTGTAGCCTATATGTGACTCGTCACCCCTAGGGTAGTCGCGGATACGGACCCGTTAGGACAGGGGTAGGGAAAAACGGGAAATTAGTTCAGATGAAATGAAACAGAAACCGAGCCATGAAAGGCACATTTTGAGAACAGTCAGTAAAATGCAGACGACAATACCGTAGTATAGCCACATTCCCGAGGCGGTTTGTGAAGCCGAGTTTCTGAGCAGCAGAACTCGAGGTTAGTAGAAAGTGAATGTCAGTTTGTGACACAGCTGATATGGTAGAGCCACATCCCCGAGGTGGGTTGTGAAGCCGAGTCTCTATGTAACAGAACTCGAAGTTAAGCGAGCAAGTTTTTTAACTTAGTGTATGACACTGCTGATAGTTTTGTAGCCGCATGCCTAAGCCAGGATGCGAAGCAAAGTCTTTTGAGACTGAGACTTTGGATTTTGAAGTAGATAAAAATGTTGATGACATGTCAGTAAGATAGGTAACGAATAACCTGTCTTTACCTTGCAGGTAAGACAGAAGGCAATGGCACGAATGTTAGGATGGTTCTACACCATGGTGGCGGAGGTAACAGTGACGTCATCACCCCATGGCATAACCGGAGAAGTACTAGACGTACATGTGACACCATACGAGAATACACCTGGAGTATACTTCGACAACCAGGGTGAGATACAGTTGTATAACATGGAATGGACATTAGTTACCTATGTGAATTTGAATCAGCTAAGTGATGTATTTTCAAATATCAGGGAGCATATACACTGGACACAATTGGCGTGTATATTGTTAGAGCAGAAAACGAATTTGACATGTCAGCATGACGTTAAGATGTTGAGTAATCATTTGCAACGAATTAAGGAATCTAAAGAAACGATAGCCAAAATCACCAGACCAAATGGGGAGACAGATAATACCAGACCAAGAAGGGGATTGATAAATGCTGTAGGTTCAATAGTCAAAGCGTTATTTGGAACATTAAGTCAGGATGATGCGGATAAATATGAGTCACAAATAAGTGAGTTAGAAATAGAGCAACTCTCGATGATTAAGGTCACTAAAGAACAGATGTTAGTGGTTAAGTCCACGTTACAAACAATGAACAGCACCATCTACGATGTAACTGCAAACGAGCAGAGGTTGACTCAGGGTTTAAATGAAATCAGGACATATTTGTCCAATAGTACGCTTTGGATTACAGAAGCATTTGAGCAAGCAGAGTTAGAAATCTCATTAAACAGGCATCTAATTGAGATAGAAGGCTTACTTATACAGCTGTACGAGCAGTACAGTGTAGTGTTGTCAGGCATTATGAATGCACAGATAGGAGTCATCCAGGTACAGATAATATCACCGGATGACATCATAGAAAGTTATAAGAAAGCCCAGGAGGATTTTCCAAAAGGGTTATCCTTGCCATTTGAATTAAGGTCAGCTTACGGTTACCTAGTCTACAAGGTGGCTACAGTGGAAGTGTTTACAAGCGAAAATTGTCTTGTGTATGTTATAAGGACACCCCTTACAGACAGAGTGATTTATAGTGTGTATCATATGATCCCATTCCCCACCTATATGAAGAGTAATCCCCACCATTTTGTGTACATTCAAGAGGCCAAGGACTATATATTGATGGACAAGGAAAAACAGACATTTGCGCAGTTAGATAGGGAACAGGTGAAGCAGTGCAAGGTAAGTGACTGCCACGTGGAGGTTGTGTCATGCTCAGTACCCTGTTAATATGGTTCACTCGCAAGACAGTTGCGCAGTGAAGATACTCAGTGGAGTTAGCCAGGTACCTGAGAATTGTGATAAGAGAGTACTACCAGTACAGCGATTGCTGTGGATACCTATAAGGGAAAACAGGTATATTTATGTGTCTCCAGGTGAAACGAAGGTCACCTGCATGTGTAAGGGCACTACAAGTGATATTGGGTTAACTGGCACAGGTATTGTTGTGTTAAGTCCAGGGTGTACGTTGTACAGCCCACATAGTAAGGTACAAGGGGTAGGTAAAATAAACACTACTCGAGGTAAGGACTTAGTGCCAGATTTGATACTTAATTATGACTGCTGCGAGCAGATTGGTAGTGAGATTAAGTTAGAGCAGGTACCGGAGGTTAATAAACTGCCACTGAATAATTTGTTAAATCATGTGAATGATTTAAAGTGGGCCACGAACAAAACAGAAGAGGTGGAGGACTTGGTAAGAAAACAAGAAGAAGAATTACAAAGTCAGATGATGTATAAGCATTTCAATGTATATAAGTATATTGTACTAACTATAGCAGGTACAATTGGGATAATTTTATGGTGCTATTGTTGCAATTGTTGTGATTGTCCTAAATTAGGGTTTCCAGCCAAAAAATGGTTGGATGATGCAAGGTCGCATTGCCCAAATATTTGCATAAGGCAAACAGTAATTACGAGGGAAGGCAAGGCTAGGACTTCAGACGAAGACATTACGTTATTCCAACATCCCAGGCAACTTCGGGGACGCCCGGAGATGTCTGAGGAAATCCTGGAATTACACTCTAGGCCTGCTGAAGGACGCTTTGGTATGCCTACGGGGGCTATTGTAGATTCAGATATGAGTGCGAGTCAGGTCGCATTACAGCCTTCACTCTCAACGCAAAGTCGCAGATCATTACGACTTGGCAGTAACAGAGTGTAATATTGGGACAGAAATGAATGCAAGGAGGATTGCACCCATTTCTTCCCTGGGGAGGGAGGTGTCGTGACTGTGAGCCTCCATGGTTCAGAACCCAGGACTGCGGTTCGGAGGAACATTATATAAGGGCAATAGAGTTATTATTATTATTACTAAGTTGGATGTGAGCTTTTGTAAGCCAGAATGTATTTCTCAAGGAAATAAGACTGTTGGCGCCAGGATGTGTACATGGGTCTGTAAATATTGATTGGTACAGAAGGACACTTGGTCGAGTACTCTGTACTGTAGAGAGAGTGATTCATAGTCACAAGGAGTCCAGAATCTGGACCTAGCAATCATGTGAATGTTAGTACGGGCGGCCACCACCGCTGTGGGGCGCTGAGGGTGGAATGGACCACAGGCCTCAGTGGAGGGAGAGATGGACACTGGTCATCTCTAGTTGGATATAATGGTATCCAAAATGGCGAGCGGGGTTGTTCTCACGCCTCAGTTCTTGCCAGAGTTACGTCGTAACGCAAGCGAGCAGAATTCAGCCTCACGAAGACATGCTAAATGTCAAGTAACAGTAAAGACTTAGTAGCGCCAATTCAGACCTGCGTGCACTTCCAGCAGTAACTTCACATAATTTGTATATAGTGTATATACTTCGACTGCCAAGGCATAATAAATCGGCAGTAGTTCAAGGGAAGTTCATCTTTTATTCCGGAAGTTCCGGGACTAGACTACAAAACCTCAAGTTCCCTTACCTAGTGAACCGCTCGGCTAGGAGGGAAAATCGTCGGAGGACCTGTCAACCTGCCAGAACGTCTCACAGGCCAGGTAGGTCACGACAATTTGTCAGATGGACAATAACACCAACAGTTAATATTTTAACGGTTGAATGCAAGACCTGAAATTGAGACCACAGCCAGGCTTCATATCCGAATCTCCTACCATCTGGGCAGGCACACCATCATCATCGACGGGCGTGGTCAGTGTTAATGTTCTCACCTGCTGCGCTCGAGGTTGCAGGATCGAATCCTAGCGCAGTCAGTTGGCATTTGGGGATGTGCAAAAGCGAGGAAGTGTCAGTAGATTAAAAAACACACACACACACATCATTCCATCTATTAGATGGGTCAGCAAATGAGGCCCCTCCACCAATTTCTGTCTGTGTACTTTTCTTCTTCTTCTTCTTCAATGCTGTCCAAGTCCTGACTTAATTGTTGGATGTCATTTCTCACCATGTCTGCATCTCATTCTCGGCCGTCCTCTTGGTTTTTGGTCATAAAGCTGCAGTTCATACATTTGTCTTGGAATTCCGGTAACATCCATCCTTCCCATATATGGCCAAACCACATGAGCCTTTTCAAGGTTATTTTATCCTGTACTTTGTGGACCTGAACCAATTCTCTGATATGCTCATTACGAATTCTGTCTTTTCTCGTCTTACCAACCATGGCTCTGACAAATCTCATCTCTGCTGCCTGAATCCTTCTCTCATCTTTCTTCCTCATCGTCCAAGTTTCACAGATTAATCATCATCATCATCATCATCATTTGTTTGCTCTAGCAAGCCGGGCGTGGTCATAAATGAGCCGTCTCCAATTTGTCCTGTCCATCCATAACTGTTGTTCTTATATTTGATGCCAGTTCTTATCTCTAGCTTCAAGGACCTTATAAATTTGCTTCTCCCACATATCGCGAGGTCTTCCTCTTGGTCTCTTCCCGGGGACACACTGGCCAAGGTACACTCAAGGTATCCTGTGGGGAGCCATCCTCTTCATGTGACCATACCATCTCAATCTCTTGAGTTCGAGTGTCTCCAGCAGGCTCCTTTCCAATCCCATTTGTTGTCAGATATCCTCAGTCCTTATTTTGCCCATTTTTGTCTTTTGAGGCAAGAACGGAGGAACTTCATTTCTACTGCCTGGAGACGACTGTTTGTTGGTCCAGTAAGGGTTGCTGCTTCCATTCCATATGTTAGTATAGGTATCTTGAACAAACTAAGCTTGTGGAAATGTTTCGTCCCAAAGTAGCTGACACACTGCCTGATAGAAATTGGAAGCTTTCTGTATTCTGTTGTTAATCTCTTGATGTATGGTATTGTCCGAGGAAGGAATACTACCTAAATACTGGAATTTGTCTACAACATTTACCTCCTAATCTCCAAGTCTTAGATGAACCGTTGAAGGATTTCTACTCATCACCAAACCAACTGTCATCGTTTTGCTGATTTTAAGACCCATGTTCACAAATTCATTCTGCCAAAGATCTAGTCTAGCTTGCACCTCCTCTTCTGACTTGCCCCCCACCAAGACATCATCGGCGAAAAGTAAGGCATTAGTTTCTTGATCCTTGCTTTTAACCGCTTAAGACTTCATCCATTATAATAATGAAGAGAAGCGGTGAAAGGCAACTTTCCTGTTGGACTCCGCTCTTTGTTTCATACCAACCTGACCAGATTTACTGGCACGTTAAAATCCCAGTCGGGGCAAAATTTCGACGTCCTGGCATTTCTCAAAAATGCGGTAGTCAAAAGGGACGTAGAACCAATAACATTATTATTACATCATCATCAGCAGCATAGAACTAAAAACGATATTTTGAATTACATATAACCAGTGTGTGTAACCTCACAATTTGTTTACAGTTTGTGGTATACTGAAAGTAAAAATCGCAGGATGTCTCTTCATAGATCAAGATTACAGTGACAGGACATCCTCTTATATCTGAACATGTCCTCCCATTTAGACCTTAATCTTGGGTCAGGGGTGATTTTTAAAATTTCCCAAAATGTCTTCTATTTTGTGAATCTATGGTTATTTTCAAGTAATCTGTTTTACTGGTTCATTTTAAAACTACTCTTCATTGGACTATGGCATTAACGTAAATCATACTGAGAGGTAACGATAAGTTTTTATATGGGTATGTGATTATTCTTTATGGATATGAATTCAGTGTTACTTGCTGCTTCCGCATTCAATTCCAGTAAGCTAAGTTAGTTGATTGTAATGCAGACTTGCAGAATATTTTCAGTATCAGGGCACAATGAAAACGTGGAGAGTATTTTCATTGACCACAACACAATTAATTGATGATAGGAACCTTTTCGAAGTAGAACCTGTGTAAAGCCTGTTGATAGTTCAATACATTTTAAATGAATAACACGAGGCTGCACCATTGGGTGGAGACAGGCTGGTGGAGGTGGTGTGACGGTTTGGGAGAAATATTCATGGGACAAATTAGGGCCTATTATTCTGGCGCATAATCCCTGACAGCTGATGTGTATCCATTTTATAAGTCTTGAGACAAGCTAAAATTCCTAAAGGAAGTTGAATCTTCATGAAAGTGCCAACATGTCTAAAATAATTTAATTACATTTTATGAAAATATATACAATTTTGGGAAAATGTGTAAATTCGAATACAAGACTAAATTCAGACTGTCAAGAAAGGATAATTTCTGTGTCCTCTTTTTTCCAGCATTGTTCTCCGTTTTATCAATGTACATAGGGTCACTCTAATCAAGCATACGGTTCGGATTTCCCATAAAAAGGAGGTCCCGTGGCTCATGAATGCATGATTAACGGTCACGTAAAACTAAAAGCTTCCTTCACTTTCGTGATGTTTCACGCATTTGCAGATATTTCCCCTTCAGGATTTGACGACCTATTTTAAAGTCATATATTTCGCTTCTACACAAGACCACCGAAAGATAATAATTATATTCGCAATTATAAAATTCCTGTTTTACAAACCATTATTTGAATATGGAAATTTTTGCTATGATCTCAGAAATGAAGACGGGAACAGGATCCTTGAATTTGCTGAAGCAAATGATCTAATTATCACTAACACCTTCTTTAAGAAACGCAAATCACACTTGATCACCTACACTAGCGGAGGGCACAATACTCAGATTGACTATGTACTACTTCGTAGGAGAGATTTCCCAATTGTCATAGACACTAAGGTCATACCATCTGAATGTTTAGCCTCTCAACATAAACTGCTAGTTACCGATCTTAGAATGAAAGGTTACATAAGAAAACCCTATGTGAAAGGTCATGCCAAAATCAAATGGTGGAAGCTACAAGACCATAAAGTGGCATTCAGTGAGAAGATTGTGTTCCCTCCAGTTGATTCTGTAAATACGGATTATACTTGGGCATCATTCAACAACTGCGTAACTAGTATAGCTCAATCTGAGCTTGGTGTAACACAGCCCGGCACACGTAGAATTGATAAACAGACGTGGTTGTGGACAGACAAGGTACAGGAAATGGTGCATGAAAAAAAAAGCAGCTTTTAAACAGTTGTGAACATCACCGACTGAGGAGAATCTTCTGAAATACAAAGCCACCAAGAAGGAGGCAAAAAGAGCAGTTGCTGAGGCTAAAGTAGATCACTACAAACATTTATATGATCAACTGACAACTAAAGACGGAGACAAAATTATCTACCGACTAGCCCGAGCACGGTGTAGAGCAAGTCAGGATATAGAACACTATGTGTGTGAAGGATAAGAATGGTCGACGACTTCACGATAGCAAGATGATTCTGCACTGTTGGCGAGAGTATTTTAGTGAAGTATTCAACACTGAGTTCCCTCGCCCACAAATACCAGACATCTATGTTACAGCTGGACCAGTACCTTGTATCACTGAAGATGAAGTCAAAGTTGCCATTCGTAGCATGAAAAATGGAAAGGCCCCAGGGCTAGATGACCTTCCTGCTGACATCTGGAAAATTGAGGAACTTACTGACAACGCGACCACCTGGCTGACAGAGTTCTTCAATTCAATTATTCTCTGTGGTCAAATACCTACAGATTGGTCACCTAGTATCACAGTACCTATCTTTAAGGGTAAGGGTGACCCAGCTGAATGTACCAATTACCGTCCAATTAGACTTCTCTCCCACACTATGAAAATATTCGAACGTATCCTAGACAATAGGCTGAGGAACATCGTACAGCTCTCAGCAAATCAATGTGGGTTTGTCAAGGGATGTGGCACGATAGACGCAATCTTTGCTGTGCGCCAGCTGATGGAGAAATTCCGAGAGAAGAGGAGGCCACTACATTTTGCTTTCCTTGACCTCGAGAAGGCATTTGATCGAGTACCACACCAGATGATTTGGTACGCTCTCCGAGATCATCAAGTTCCAGAAATGTATATGAACTGGATAAAAATGCTGTACAACAACACCAAAAGCCATGTGCGATGCCCTGCAGGACTCACTGACATCTTCCCTGTGACAGTTGGGGTTCATCGAGGCTCAGCTCTGTCTCCCCTGCTCTTTGTTATCGTCATGAATTCCATAACGCGAGACCTGCAGAAGTGTGTCCCATGGACATTGCTATACGCTGATGATGTGATGCTTGCGGCAGACTCCAGGAAGGATCTTGAAACCCAAGTGCAGACATGGTGATCGTCTGCAAGGATTTGGTCTTCGTTTGAACATCCACAAGACTGAATACCTCGAAACGATTCCATCCCCTGGAACTATAGGTATTAATGGAGCTCCTCTTACCAAGGTAAATACATTCCGATACCTAGGCTCACGATTGAATGGCGACAGCTCTGTGAATGAAGATGTGCGAGCACGAATCAATGCGACTTGGATGCGATTCAGAGATGTCACCGGTGTTCTTTGTGATAAGAAGATGCCTATCCGCCTAAAATCAAAGATATACCGCACAATGGTGAGACCAGTTGCATTATATGGTACCGAGTGTTGGCCAGCACCTAGAAGTGCTGAGCACTCGCTTCATGTCATGGAAATGCGGATGCTGCGAAGATCATTAGACATTTCTCTGCTCGGCCATATCCCCAACACAACGATTAGACATACAGCTGGCGTGGCTCCAATCAATGAGAAAATGCAGGAATGGAGACTCCGTTGGTATGGGCACGTTGTCCGTGCACCACAAAGTTCAGTCATCGGCTCGGCCTACCATTTAACGGTCGACGGCCAGAGACAGCGTAGGAGACCAAAATTGCGGTGGCTCGACACCATTAACGCCGATTTACGATCAAGAAACTTGAAATCACGCGAAGCATTAGATCGCAAGAAATGGCGTGCATTGATCCAAAAAGCGGACCCCGTTCCTACGGGATGACGCTAAGAAGAAGAAGAAATGAATATGTATTTGGATGTGTCATGTGCAAATTTGTAAGAATTTACCTTAGTCTTCCTCCCTGTGTCAGCAACATGATCAAACTGACTGTCTTCTGCCTATGTCTCATGAGTGCCGTCACTGGTGGCTTCCTGTAGCGACCAATGGCCGTCCTCCATGCCTGGCACATGATCTATCGTTCTCGATTGTTCCATGATCCTATATAAGGACGTGCATGCCACACCTCTACTAGCATTGATTGGCATTCACATAATTGCATTGCAGAGCATACACGCACGCAACTTCGGCCGCAAGTTGGCATCCCCTTTGGGCCGTATCTCGGTTATACTTGGCCACAGCAACGTCAACGCTACTTGGACCTTGGCCATTTCTCTGCTGCACAATGCAGACATACGCAGGCGGAAACTCTGCTCAATACTTCACAACTCAGCATTTGCACCTCGCCTATCATACCGAAACCACTGCCACCTGCTGCCACGCTGTACATTCTTCAGGCCATATTATGGCAGCAGTTTCCTTGACTGCTTGCACGCCTTCGTCAAAACTTTGAAGTCAACGTATCACTTCATACACAAGAATAAAAATTTATAGAGAGCATCAACAGTTCGCAGCCCTGGTGACTCTAAAGAATACACAGTCATATATGTTATGGCACACAAAGAATATACGAAATTTGGTTGAAATCCAATTGATAGTATGGATGCTAGAAGTATTTAAAAGTTGGACCTATCAGCATGTGTTGAATCATGTCAGCAACACTGTCAGCATCATGATCTTCAGTTCAGAGGACCCCGAGTGCGATTCTAGGTCGGGTCGAGCATTTTAATCTAGTTTGGTTAATTTTTTAGGCTTGGGAACTGGGTTTTCGGGTTTGCCCCAATACTCTCGACTTTATACACAACACACCACACCAAGACGCCGGCATGAGCAGACTTCTGTCAGGGATGATGGTTTATGGCCTGATGATAAGACAGGGGCTTGTATTTTATTTATTTATCGTATGGCTTTTAGTGCCGGAGTGTCCGAGGACATGTTCGGCTCGCCTGAGTCTGTAGCTGCTTCCAGCGGACACCCTAAAAGGTGAGCTACAAGTTCCGTTCAATTTCAAGTAGTTCCAACTTTCGCCACCAGATATCAGTGATACTTAGTGGTGAACGATGGAACTTTGATAGAGCGTAAAAAATGCTTGTAAAAATGCAAAAATTCCGGAGGAGACTAACACGGATTGGAACCATCAATTTACTCAGTCTCACAGGAAGATGTGAAGAACTAGTGGACCTCATGGAAAGGAGGAAATTAATGATTCTGGGGCTGAGTGAAACCAAATGGAGGGAAAGGAATGAAGAAATTAAGGAAAAAGTATACACTGTATACTTTTTTTATGAAAGGGAGTTTGACTCCCGTAGCACATTGGCATGCTCGTGACGTCAATACTGCTTGTATTTTGTGTCTTGCATGGCCTTCTCAGTATGTGCTAGCCACGCGTATTGGTAGGTGTGTCTGTACCAACTGACGAGCCCAACGGCACACTGGGGCGAAACGCTGGCATTGTTTGAGCTAACCGGACCATTTTTATCATTTATTGATAATTCATCCGCTCAAATGGAAACTACATCATATTCCCTTCGGGAATATTAAAAACCTTATTTGGATTGCCAAGGTAAGGCTTTTGTTTTTATGAAAGGGAGTTTGACTCCCGTAGCACATTGGCATGCTCGTGACGTCAATACTGCTTGTATTTTGTGTCTTGCATGGCCTTCTCAGTATGTGCTAGCCAAGCGTATTGGTAGGTGTGTCTGTACCAACTGACGAGCCCAACGGCACACTGGGGCGAAACGCTGGCATTGTTTGAGCTAACCGGACCATTTTTATCATTTATTGATAATACACTGTATTGGCCATGGAAATGACAAACAGATGAAGGTGTTGGTTTCATCACGAATAAAGATCTAGAAGGAGTTGCTAACATTCAGTATGTTAGTGAGAGAATAATAGAGGTGACTGTGCATTTAGGGAAAGAAAAACTAACCTTGGTACAGGTTTATCCTCCACAAACTGGATGTTGTCAAGAGGATAAGAACCAATTTCTTGATGATTTGGAAACAGTCATTAATAAAGAGAGAGTAATCTTTATAGGAGACCTGCATGCACAGATTGGGACAGATAGAACAGGATATGTGAACGTAATGGGACCTCATGGATATGGTGGAAGAAATGTAGAAGGTGAACTCTCCTAGACTTCTGTATGAGGAATGGGTTGGTGGTGAAAAACAGCTGGTTCAAGAAAAGAGAGAGCCATAAGATTACACAATACAGTTGGGATGGACTACAAAAGAGTACAATTGATTATGTCATCACAAATTAGGAAAGGAGTAGAATGGTATAAGATGTTAAGAGTAATACCCAGTGAAAGCCTTGACAGCGACCACCGTCTATTAGTAGCGGACCTGAAAAACTTCCATGTGCCAAAGGCACAGAACAGGAAAATGCCAAAAATCAGGGAACTCCAGAAACCAGAGAAGAGAACTGAGTATCAGAATTGGATAAAAACCCTGTTACCAAGAGATGAAAGGAAAAGTGGAGAGGCAGAATGGACCAGACTAAGGGACTTATTGGTAAAGGAAACAACCGAAGTTTGTGGAAAGACAAGTATGAAAACAAGGGAGAAGGAAACACCTTGGTGGAACGAAAGTGTGAGAGCAGCAATCAGGGAAAGAAATCTTGTGCGGAAAGAAAGGGATCAGGAGAAAAATAAACCAGAACTTACTAGAGACGAGACAAAGATCAGAAACCTCAAACAAATTAAACGAAACAAGAAACTGGATGTTAGAAGAACAGTTGCAGAAGAAAAGACCAAGGCATCGAAGATATTCGCTCAGAAACTGGAGGAGGACAGCAGAGGCAATAGGAAACTACTGTATAGTGTTATCAGAGGTAAAAGAAAACCAATGAATACCATAAAGGCCCTTGAAGATAAACAAGGAAATCTGGTTAGGACAGATAGCGACATGAGAGAAGCTCTGAATAACAATTTTGACCACCGACTGAATAGACCAGTTCAAGAACAAAATATAGAACCGGAAATCCACGCCTACAATGAGGAACCTCCCATCACTTGGACGGAAACTGAGGCAGCCTTAAAATCTATGCCTGAAGGAAAATCTTCAGGTGCAGATGAAGTGAATGCAGACATGATAAAGACAGCAGGCATCCAGGGCATACAATGGCTGCAGAGAGTACTCAATGCCAAATGGACAGACAACAAAATACCTGCTGATTGGAGCAAGGGTGTTATAATTCCCCTGTTTAAGAAAGGCAGCAGAAGGAAACCCACAACTCTGCTGTCTCATGGGCTGAAAATTCTAGAGAAGATCGTAGAAAGAAGATTAAGAGCAATATGGTTTCAGAAATAACAGACAGACAATGGATCTAATTTTTACCACCCGCATGCTGATGGAAAAATATTGGGAGAAAGGCAAGAACCTGGCCATTGTATTCCTGGATATAGAGAAGGCCTATGATAGTGTTATAAGAGATAAGACCTGGGAGTGCCTGAGGAAAGGAAATGTGCCTGAGGGACTAGTAAGGAAAGTTCAGATGCTGTACTAAGACTGTATTAGCTGTGTATTGGGCATGGACAATCATCATCATGGTTTGAGACCAAGAGTGGAGTTCAGCAAGGCAGTGCACTGTCCCCACTACTGTTCATCACTATTATGGATAATATAATGAAGAACGTCAAGGGAAAGTTAGGTGAATTGCATGCAGTGGCCTTTGCTGATGACATCATGATTTGGGGTGAAACAGAAGAAGTACAGACCAGACTCAATGTATGGAAATCCCAGTTCCAGGAATATAAACTCAACATCAGCGAGACCAAGACAGTGGTGATGTCAGTCAACAGAGATGGATGTCCAGCAAGTGTTAAACTAGGATACCACCAGCTGGAGTGTGTGGACAGTTTTCCTTACCTTGGAAGTGTAATCTCCAGTGATAATTTGGTCAGTAAAGAAATTACCAACAGAGTGCAAAAGGGATCAGAATTCTAAATACACTTCTATGGGATGACATGATTCCAAAACCAGCTAAACTGGTGATGTTTTACAGCTACTTTATACCAATATTGACCTATGGTATTAAAACATGCACCCTTACTAAGAGAGATGCATCAAGACTGCAAGCATCAGAGATGACATTTTTAGATCCACCATCCAGAAGACCAAGATGGACAAGTTAAAGAACAAGGAGGTGAGGAAACAAGCTGGAATAAAGACATCCCTATTAGACGAGTCAGCACATCTAGACTACGGTGGTACGGGCATGTGATGATGATGGAGCCTACAAGATCAGCCAGAATAAATTTGGAAAGACTGGTGGATGGAAAAAGAATTGTAGGAAGACCTAGAACCCGATGGATGGACATGATCACGATTGATCTAGCGACCAGAGGAGGGACAGTGGAGGATGTTCTCCATGACAAGTTGTATATGGACAGGTTGAATTGGAAGAGACTCATAAACAGTACCCGGGAAACTGGAACTGTACAATGATGATGATGATGATGATACCACACTACCAACCACCACAGAAACATGCAATAGTGCATGCATCCCTCCACATACGGTTGGCATCAAGTCATAAAACGGAACCAAACCCACAATGTGTGACACAGTTTATACGAGCGACAAGCTGAAATAATGACAGACGGATAGACATACACACATACATAGTGAGTTTAATTTCCATAGTAATTATGTGTTAAGTGCATGGACTCAATAACAATACTAGCACAGTGTTGTGTACAATTTTGGAAACAATTTGGGTGCAGGTGTGGAACTTATACGTTTCAAAGTTAAAAATTGCTCTCCTGAAAATGTAATAAAATGGAGTAGCCCGTTCTTTCTGTGTAGTCTTCATTCGGAATAACAATGATGTTGTGGAATGATTTCTAGAACCTGAAATCTTTAAGTTATTTGAGACTTTACATTAAATCAAGGTGTTGCAAAATTGGTATCCTACTGTAGATTTGCAAAATGAAGAGAGAATATAATAATCTACAAGTGGTGTTACTCAAATTTTCATTAATCAATACCATTTGTGAAGAACGACTGATAAAAGTACAAAATAGAAATCACATGTTACATCATACATTTTGCCATGTAACCTACAGTATATGATTGAAAAGAAAATGTTGCACTGAATTAAATGCATAGCATAAATGTAATGAGAAAGAGGAAAAGTGGGGTTGGGGCTCATTTTAGGGGTTGCGACATTGTGGTCATGAAATTGATTATTGCTCGAATGCGAAGCTCTGCTTACCATAACGGTAATTCAAAAACAGCCATCACTATCACATAAAGTTCTACATTAAATTATGCATAAATTAAAGTTGAGAAACACTGCTCTGAGAACAAAACCAACATTAATATCAAGCTATCTACTACACCACTACTAGTCAGTGTACGTGAATCAGAATACTAACATGTCTAGTGCATCCTCTGGAACAATCAACTCTGGAGATACAGCTCCAATCTTTGCAATATTTTCTAAAGCACTTCTTGCGGCATCATGCTTGGCTTCCTTTTTAGAGCGACCGGTCCCAACAGCTGCAAAAGATACATGTTCTATGAAATTAAAAACTCCATTTTCACACATAAGAATTATTTTACTTAAATCAATTAATGCTTTTTAAACATCTTATTTTTTTTACTTGTTTGCATACAGTAATTTGTCAATTTATTGGTGTCAGTATCTTTGTATAAATTACACACATCACTTTAATCAATTACCATATAAAGAGCATAAAAATTATATTATGCATCAAATCGTTTCAAAGAAAATATACCGGTCTTCTTCTTAGCGTTTTCCCGCAGGCGCAGGGTCTGCTGTCCGGATCTTGGCTCACCACTTGCTACGATCGCGAGCATCATAAGGGTAGGCTGAGCACCTTCATATCGGCATTTATCGTATCATGCCAGCGTTGTTTTGGTCTCCCACGTGGTCATTGCCCATTGATTTCCAAGCACTGGGAAGAATTGGCTACTGTTCCTGGTGAAGCACGTAGGAAGTGACCATACCATAGGAGACGTTTTTGCCGAGCCTTCTCAGTGATGGGTGAAATGCCCATTTGCTGGTGAATGATGTCGTTTCTTACATGGTCCAGGAGTGTGATGCCCATTGACCTACGGAGCATACTCATTTCCATACTGTGTAGTTGGCGCTCTGAAGCTCCGTCAGTTGGTCGACATTCAGCGCCATACAAAGCAACAGGACGTACTATCATGCGATATATTTTGGATTTCAGATGTAGTGGCATCCTTCTGTCGCAGAGTACACCTGTAACTTCTCTCCATCTCATCCAAGCTGTGTTTATCCTGCTTCACACTTCATCACCTATCTTACCATCAGATTGTAAGCAAGATCCTAGATACCTGAAGCTTACGGTCTTAGCTAATGTCTCTCCGTCAACTTGAATGGAGCCGTTGCTTGTGATGGTTTCAAGGTATTCGGTCTTCTTCTTATTCAATCTAAGACCATATTGCGAAAGACGGCTGTTCCAAACTTCAACTTGATGCTGCAGTCCTCTTCTGGTGGTATCAGCAAGTGCAACATCATCAGCATATAAGAGAGTCCAAGGAACACTCCTTTGCAGGTCTCGTGTGATAGTGTCCATGACTAGGATAAAGAGCAATGGGGACAATGGGGATCCCTGGTGTACACCAACTTTCACTGGGAAGCTCTCCAAGGTGCCGACGGCACAACGTACACAACTGGTGGTGTTTGTGTACAGCATCTTGATCCAGCTGATAAGCATTTCTGGTACACCATGGTCACGAAGTGCATACCACATCAGACGATGTGGAACACTGTCAAAAGCCTTTTCAAGGTCAAGGAAGGCGATATGCAGTGGCTGTTGATTCTCATGGTGCTTTTCAATGAGCATTCTGGCAGCGAAGATTGCTTAAGTTGTTCCAGTACCCTTGACGAAACCACACTGGTTGGTAATAATGCTGATGATGTCTTGCAGTCGTCGATCGAGAATTCTCTAAAAAATCTTCATTGTGTGCGACAGGAGGCGTATTGGACAGTAATTTCCACATTCTGCAGGGTCACCTTTCTGCTTAAAGATAGGTACAGTGATGCTTGTAGTCCAGTCACTGGGAATAGTTCTACAGTCAACTATAACATTGAAAAAGTTTGTCAGACAATTGATCGCAGATTGTTCTGATTCCTGCAACTTCCAGAAGTCTGCCGGAAGGTCATCTGGTCCTGGCGCTTTTTGATTCTTCATACTCCTGATGGTGCTGGTGACTTCATCTGATGTGATGTGAAAGATAGGGCCTTCTGTTAGATTACCTCCTGGAATTGGAGGATGTGGAAACTCAATATTGGAAATTTCTGCAAAGTGCTGTTGCCAACGTTTGAGGATGTCCTGTTTGTTCTGCAATCGCTGACCGTCTTTGCCTTTTATACACACATAGTGCTCAATGTCAAGTACTGACTTTGCTCTAGCTTTGGTCAGCCTGAAGATAGTTCTCTCTCCTTCCTTTGAGTCCAGTGTTTTGTACAGGTCACTTTAGTAACTGTGCCTGCCTTCAGCGACAGCTTTCTTAGCCTCACGTTTGGCAATGGCATTCCTCTCCCTGTTCTCTGGAGTCTTTTGTGAGATCCAATTTCTATATGCCTTCTATATACCGGTACAGTACATATTATTTCACAACTTTACATCTTCAATTACTCTTTCTGGCCAGCAAAAAAATTCATGCATCAAGAAGGAATTGTCAGTTTGCCACACACTTTCGCATCTCTGGCCAATAGTCATATGATATCTCTGGCCAATAGTCATATGATAAGTGTTGGAATGTTGTTAGTTGAATGGTCTCACCACCAGGGGCTGTTCATGTGCCCCCATCTGAGACCTATAAAAGGGATCACACAGGCTACTCAAATATAATGCGTAAATCTTTCCAACCAACCAGCATATCTCCACGATACATGTGGCATTTAATATTTTAACAGAGCTGGAGGGGAGATGCATTATTGAGCAGCATAAGGCTGGATGGTTATATCGACAAATTTCCCACCAGCTAGGCCATTCTGATCGGGCTGTTCAGGCATATTGGGAAGAGTGGATGCGTGAGGGCACGTACATATCATGATAGGTCTCAGGATATCCTCGATGGAGCACCAAAAGAGATTATCGTCAGATCATCCGAGAAGCATGTGCAGATCCACCTTTTTCTGCACCTGCCATCCAGGGATGGGTGGCACCACTGTTACAGGCTTACAGCCCTTGTTGGCCCACATCATTTTCAGGCACTTGGTTGAAGGGAATATGGTCTCTGGGCATCCATTCCGTGTCCTGTTGTTGACAACCACCTACTCTCGCCTCCTTTTGCAGTGGTGTCTTTAGTGGAACCAATTATCTTCAGTGATGAATCCAGGTTCTCTTTGTGCTCCAATGATGGCCATGTTCATGTATGGAGACCTTGTGGTGCTCACCTCAACTCAGTGCTTTGTGTGGTGCATCATACTGCCCCCACTACCAACATGGTGGCCCAGGAGGCTGCCCCTGTAACATTGTCACACTGCCGTGGCTGTGTGATCCCCAGATGGACAGATATGCTGCAAGATACTATACCAACCTATATGCCTTGATGCCTGTATCCATGCTACAGTTTGATCAACATGGTGTTAAAGCCCAGATGTTCTCTACACCCAATGTGAGAATTGACATGTGTTTTGAAGTTTGGTAAAGTAAAACTGCAGGTTTTAGGGAGAGCTGTCTTATTGATTGTGAACAATCTATGTGGCCGCTATGGCTCCTTCTGCGATGTGGAATTTAAATACATGTACACTGGAGTCTGTTGTTACTACAATAGTTTACAAATAAAAGCAGAAAATGTGATTGATTCAAACACAAACAGAGAATGACAATTAGCTCTGCAGTAGGGCCAATAGACTAACAGGTGGCCAAAAAAGTAATGTGGCTGAGGAAAGGACAATGCAGGCATGGAAACCTTTGTTCCTCCTAGCAAAGGTAGAATTTAAGTCTAGGACACTTACCAGTTACCCCACCAGCATCAACTTTGTATGTGAAGTGTGCCTCGTGTGTTCCCCCACCATCATGGATAAGGTCATAATGTGGTGGGCATCCTTTCCTAACACACATTTCCTGTAGGATGGAGACAGGAGTTTTACTTCCCATTACTATTTGACTCATCTTCTTATCCTGAAAGGAAGAGAAATATTAAATCTATAGTTTGAAATACAATAAAATCTCTATATTATTAATTTATGACCTCAGTTACCATAAGTTCTTTTGTGTTGGAGCCAATGAGGCTATCTACTCTCCAATTTGATGTTCTGTTTAACACTGCCATCTGGGAGTAAAAATCAGAACTCTACTGGGCGACTTGTGGCCGAGATTTAATTAATTTTGTCTTGTAATCATCAAATGTCTTATTACAGATCTTTTACAAGCTAATAAAGTAAAACTTGGGAGTGCCATGGATTTTTTCCGCCCTTTGAACCTGTAAAGATAGCTCTGAAGTTATGTTTCACTGTTGTCTTAACTATATATTTAAAACACTAAGGTGATTTATGATACCACGAGATTGAGAAAATGGCTGAACCAATTGACTTCGTAAAGAACTTTGCCAAAAACAAATGGCCTGTATATTTGCAGTATGACTTCAAAAGGAAAATATATGTAACTGTACATTTATAAATTATTAAAGAAAAATGTAATATTTGTGGCTCTCGCGCGTGCGCACAATAGCTTTTCTCCACGAGAGAAATGGCGGATAACAGATCCACCGCGACTTACTGTGATCTTCATTTATGAGAATTAAAAGGGGGGGGGGGGGGGGGAATATTGTTTATGATGTTTCCACGATATATACTGGAATAGAATTATAAAATAAGGGAAATATTGAAGAACTTAAAACTGGCAGTTGAGTGTATATGCCGTTTACTTAATTTAATATTGCACTCTGGTTCCATTGTCTGCATGGCTCAGGGTCTAACGTTGCAGACTAAGAATTCTATTATGAATCGTCAAAGGAGTTCGAATCCCACCTCGGATATGTTATTTTTATTTCCGTATTCTTCAATCTTGCTATTGGTATTCCATTGTCAAAACATATTTTACTTTTATCATTCCCGTAAAATAACTGAATTATTCATGATTGAAGTGGCCATATACTTTTAAATTATTAAAGAACAAGAAGTTCCGTAACGAACTAAAGAGCCTACTTTTCTTGAAATTTAAGATCTATGCCAATGATTAATCTACCCCTCTATCTAGAATAATGCCGAAATTAAGTTGGTAATATCGAAATTTCTAATTAGTTAAAAATACTGTATACCTGGCATAATGTAGCCTAATAAGAGAACTACAGTTGGCAGCCCTGGCGACTGAATATATTCTTAAGTTCCATCTCTTAAGGTACAGAATACAAAATTTGGTAGAAGTCCAATGGAGAGCATGGACGTTACATGCAGTTAAACATTGGATCTAACAGCGCGCGTAAAATCATGTTGGCAACAATGACATACATGTATTGGTCAGAAATAATCTGAAATAATATGATCTATTGTTGTGTCAATTTTGAATGAAATCCATTAGTTAGTATAGAAGTTACATGCATTTTAAAATGGGATCTATCAGCAGGCTTAGAATCATGTTGGCAGCACTGACCTATATTAGTTACTCCAAATTAATCTAGAATGCCATGTACTATACGTGTGCAAAGTTTAGAGCTATTTGCTTGTACTTTCTGATATATTGATATTAGGATAACAAAATAGAGACAGTATTTATTAACAGTTGGCAGCCCTGGTTACTCTTAAGAATCGGCATATACATATCTCTTATGGTACACATAACACACACGAAATTTGGTTGAAATCCAAATTATAGTATAGAAGTTACATGTATTTAAAGTTGGACCTCTCAGCAGGCTTAGTTATGTTGGTAGCAATGACATATATAAGTTACTCCAAATTAATATAGAATGTCAGGTACTATACGTGTGCATAGTTTAAAGCTGTCGGCTTGCATACTTTCTGATATATTGGTATTTGGATAAAATAAATTGAGAGCATTTATTAACAGTTGGCAGCCCTGGTGGATCTTAAGAATACGTTCAGTCATGTATGTTTATGTACACATAGCACATACAAAATTTGGTTGAAATCCAACTGATAGTGTAGAAGTTATATGCATTTAAAATTTGGACCTATCAGCAGGCGTATATTCATTTTGGCAACACTGCGATGTATGGCCTCCAGGAAATTAAACTGCAATATTATTATCTATACGTGTGCTAATTTTGAAATAGCTCCTATTCATACTTTCCAAGATATCCAACATGGAGCTCAAATTTAAATTGCGATTTTTCAGCAGTTGGTAGCACTGACATAATTTTCAAATATGGCGTGAGTTATTCAGGTATAGATCTTTACTCCTACCAAATTTTGTTTCGATTGCTGCAGCCGTTTAGGAAATGATAGGGGGACACACACACACTGCCAGACAGACAGAAGGACAGACAGACAGACAGACAGACAGATAGAAGGACAGACAGACAGACACACATTTGCCCGATCTCATAAGTCTACTTTTTCCTCATTTTTGCAAAATGTGAAAAGTAGGCTAAAAATGTGGCATTCCAGGCACTCGCACGTGCGCACAATCGCTTTCGCCATGAGTGACAAATGGCGAACATAATTCACTTCAAGAGCCTTGACATCGTGTCACTCAGCCCCGTGCACTTTGGTGTGGGTGTAATATTCTCCCTTATAACCTGTGTAATTGTGTTGGCTGTATTAATGTGTGTATCTGTAACTAAGGTGGGGATCGGGAAGGAGACGGCTGGGGCCTCAAGTAAGGAACCATCCTGGTATTTGCCAGGAGTGTAAGTGGGAAACCACAAAAACACACATCCAAGGTGGTTAAGGTTGGAATCGATCCCACCTCCCCTAAGTTTTACCTCTTGAGGCTGAGTGCACCCCATTCCAGCCCTCAGGCCACAATTAAATTTACTGGCAGAGTAGAGAATCGAACCTGGATCTCCGGGGCAATAGCCAAGAATGTAGCCTAAGAGTGGGCTTCCCTGTGTTAATACGATTTTTGACATTCACGGGACATAGAATTCTTAGACTGCCTTCATCTGCATATTTTTCTGTCATGGAAACCCAAAGGATTGTACCTATAACATGTGATGGAAATTACTTATTTAAAACAGTTTCGTACTGTTTATATAAAAATGAAGAATGTCATTGTGAGCTGCGATGGCAAATTATTGCAAAAATTGTCGCCGGCAGGGTTAATTATAAGAATTTGGAGATCCGTCTCATCGCATTCTCCTCAGCAACCAACTTGAGTATGAAAGACACTGGTCATGTGGAACTTCATTGTATAGGCCAATTGTTTATTTATTTTTGTTAGAGTACATTGCAGTATAACCATGCTGTTGCTGTTGGCAATGGAAGTATTATTTGCCACTAATATTTGATGCAGGACACTATTGACGTCAGAAAAGTTGGATGGCGCAGCCACGCGGTAGAATGTTGAAGCTGTAACATTGTGACTGGTGTGGTTTATTTAGATGGTGAAGCATTGACGTC
The DNA here is from genome assembly GCA_946902985.2 of Meconema thalassinum. Classification (NCBI taxonomy): domain Eukaryota; kingdom Metazoa; phylum Arthropoda; class Insecta; order Orthoptera; family Tettigoniidae; genus Meconema; species Meconema thalassinum. Next base: position 358,492,330 of record OX336388.2, on the reverse strand, counting down.
GTGATGGAAACAGAAATAAATTTGTCAAATTCGAGGAGGTACTGCTCTGTACACGGTTGCAAATCGTATAAAACGGGTACGAAATATCTCCACTACTTTCCCGTACAAAAAGTTCAGAGAGAAAGATGGGCTTCGGCGCTGTCAATTGGAAAACGTGTTACATGTTACATGACAGTGTGCATTTTTGTGAAGACGACTTCTTTCCACCGGTACTGTTGATTATTGATAGTTATTGTCTTTAATTTGTATTCACATGGATTTAGCTACATCAAAAATACTGATAAACTTGTAGCCAATTACTTCTGTGCCATACATAGAATGTAATCCGCTCTTCGTAAACTTATTTTAGGGGTTCTTCCGATTGACAATAGCCGAATGGTTAGAAAAATGCTGTTCCTAGCCTTAATTTGCCAGAGAATTTATATTCTTGCCTTTGAACAGCAAGTATGTAGATCATTGAAGTATGATTTGGCTTAAATTGTGTTTTTGGCTATGATCTCCCTACTGTTGAATTTAGTTAATTAAAATGTAAAATCGTAGTTTTAAGTAGGGGAGACTGGGGAGGTCTGATACATAGGGAGGTATGATACAGTTGAGTAATTTCTTGTTTATACAATTGGTAGCATTGAATTACTCCTTCCCCATATTCCTTATTTCCTGTTTGTTACTTTCTGTTGGTTGTAATTGTGTAAAAGGAGAAGAAACTGATATTTGCCACATTATCTGTTTACATCAAGTAAAAGTAAGGTATGTGTTTTGGCTTTAATATGTTATTTCACCAGTTTATCATCTTCTAATGCAAGTACAATTATTTTAGTAGACACTATACATATTTTAATCACTAAAACTAGAGTTATTTCTACCATTGAGTTCATAACCTCACTCTGAGGTTCAAATATTTCATTGAATGCATGTTGGGGAGGACTGATACCGGTACACTGCAACTGGGGATATCTGATACATGTATCAAACCTCCCCATGTCTGTAGGTGTATTCACCGGTATATTTAAATCCAAATACTAGCAGACATAGGGCTCAATGCATGACTTTCATATATATCAAAATTAAATTCCCATACTACATTGTATCACATAAGTCACAAGTAATCACGAAAGTCGAACTTACTTGATTAATATACAAATTTTACATTACTGATGCCATTGTTTTTCAAATCGAAATCTGAGGGAAAGAAAGTGAAAAAACATGCCCCAGATATAATTAAGACAGCAGTGAAGGAAGTAGTAGAAAGTGGATCTGGTCTGAGAAGGACTGCTGATAAATATGGGATCGATAAGATGACTCTGAGTAGATACGTTAGCAAGTATATAAACAACAAAGATGACATGTATTTTTCTCCCAACTACAGCTCATGTCAAATGGTAAATCATCCAGGACAATCGATGACAATTTATGATATTCCAAACATAATTGGAAAGTGTTTTCCTCTATCGTTCACTGCCCGTAATATAAAGGCTGGTTTTGAACACACTGGCATTTGTCCTTTTAACAGTGAAATATTTACCGATGTTGATTATATACGCAGCACAGTCACTGATCAGCCTGAAGAGGCAGCACAAAGTCAACCGACTGCTTCTCTAAGTTTAGGAAAAGGATGCACATCTTCAACCCAGAGCTCCAGACAAATGAAAGCATACAGTGCTTTAACTTCAAACTGCACATCAACCCCACAAGCAGTGACACCGACTCAGAGCTCCAAACCACTTCAAGTTCCCAGCACTTCGACTTCAAATTGCACATCTAACCCACAAGCAGTGACACCAGGAGAAATCTTACCATTTCCTAAGGCACAGCCTCGAATAAGGAGAAATGCAGGGCAAAGAAGTAGATAATTTTTAACATTGACTGGCACTCCTGTTAAAATGCAGGTAGAAGCAGAGCACAATGAGCGATTAGAGAAGAGAAAATTGACAGAAGAAAGAAAAATGGCGAAGGCTTTTGCTGTCAAGAAACTGAAATTTGATCACTTCGTAAATAGAAAAGGAACTAAAAAACCACAGCCCCATTCAAGTTCAGATAGTGATAACGAATCATTTGAAAGTGACTCCAGCAGTTATGAACTTGAAGATGAAAGTGACAGTGATAAATTTAAGGACATTGTTGAAGTTGGGAAATGGGTTCTAGTGTCGTTCAAGGGGAAGAGGTCTATTCGTAGATTTGTTGGAAATATTATAGGATCACCATCCCAAGAAACATGGACTGTAAAATTTACAAGACATGTTACTGAACGAAAATTTAAATGGCCTGAAAAAGAAGATATATCTGAAATCGATTGTGATCAGGTTGATACAATATTATCACAGCCAACATTTATAGAGAGAAATGAAAGAATCCTGTGTTTTTGTTTTAATGAGAGCTTCCAGGGCTTAGCTGTTGAATGAGAAATATAGTAGGCCTACCAGTAATAGGCCTATGGGAGATAGAGTTTTACAGTAATTTAAGGCAAATTTTGTTTGCATGGGCTTCAAAATTTCTACCACAGGCCTAAGTCAGTACTTGAACGTAGTTTTCAGGCATACATATTTGTTCATAAGGGTCCCATTGTTGTTTATTTTATGAATGTTTACCTCCTACGAAGACTGTATCACCTCTCCCCATTATGTGTACCAAACCTCCCTTGCATGGGGTGCACTGATACATCTTGCATTACTACAGTAAATGGAATATTACTTGGGTTTAGATACCAATGGCCTTGTACAACTGAACACATTGGCAAAAGATAACTAAACAAATGTGAAAAATTTAAAATGGGAGCTTTTATATGAATAGTATTATTTTTCTGAACAATTAAAAAAATACGTATTATACCTCCCCAGTCTCCCCTACCGGTTTGGTGACCCATCATCCCAGGCAGGCCGGTAACACCTATACTACTTAGCCGTAATTTTGAAGTTATATTGATGTTAAGTATACATATGCGGTAATGTAGCAGGAGACCGGACCGGCCTAGGCTATTCTAAGTTTAATTGATTCCCATTTCAGGGTTTTTCAGTTTTGAGTGCGAATAGTTGGTTGAAAGTTGTACAATAGTAAGGAGAGTATGTTTTGTATAGGTTTTAATTGGTATTACGGTTTATGTCGAGCTGAGGAGTGAATTTGGTTTGGCTTGATGTGTAGTTTTTGATCTGTTCCGTTTGCTTATGACAAGTTCAAATGGAGACTCCAGCTTTGTTAAATATCTGTATTTTAAACATTTAATTAAATATATTGATAAAGAGGATGCCTCCATTTTAACTTGCCTGTGGCAAGAGATTAATAAATTAATATTCTTGCCTTTGAACAGCAAGTATGTAGGTTAATATTTGCAATATTGAAGTATGATTTAAGCATCCCAAGTAACGCTTCTTTGAACCCAAAACATTCATGCAAATTCAGGGTTGCTTGATTCAATTTATTATAAGGGAGTCGTCCTTTGTGTTATGTGAGATATATATATTGTGAAATTAATAAAAACATCGATACCGCTAGGCTCCCAAGTACAGGCTTCATATAGGCCTATGTAACAGCAGACAGTAAATTAACTATCTACATGTGGGTAATGGTTTTAACTGATAGTAATTAGGCACTGCATTTAAATTGATTATAAAAAATATGTCTATCAATGAAAGAAAATATGTAGTATTTTGCCATCATAAATAATTAGAAGCCATAACAAACGCACACCCAATTACTTCACGTCACTATCTCGCCGCCATATTGCAAACAGCTGACTGTAAGCTCCTCCCCCGTTTCGGACGTCAATAGTGTTATTAAATAAGACGTTAATTTGGGGAGATATGCTACTGAAAAACATGTTCGAAGAGAACATTGGCAGGTGGTATGTAAACTACAAATGGACGGAAAAAAAGTGGAATCGGAGAAAATACGAAGCTATTTTTAAAATCCAATATAAATATGCCATTTCAGAAACAATTAAAGATATTATGACATACATTGTAGGGTCCTTGTTCCGCATTGTCTACACTTGGTTACTTTGGCTTTTGCTGTTGTAATGGTAAAATAGATCTGCCGGAATATAAAATACCAGACAGACTGAAACAATTTTTCACTGGAGATATCTCAAGGAATTTCATAGAGAATATTCGGCAGTACAACAATGCTTTGTCCTTTGTTTCCTTTGGTGCCAATGTTACCGTGCCACATGCATACGGTCCATATTGTTTTATAATTTCCGGAATATCACAGCATTGCATTCTTTGTTATATTCTAAAAATATAAGCGACGGTATATATTACCACTCCTCAGAAGCTAATCAAGTCAGATCTGTAAATCAAGTGAATTCTTGCATAAGGGAAAGCACACTTCACAATTTAAACAATATTTTACAAGAGCATAAGCCCAACATTCAAAATACCTCTCAATTTAAATGAGAGTTCAGTGTCTTGATTAAATTAAATTGCAAACCAGCTGACGTGGCTCATAATATGGAATGAAGCACCAATGGCAAATATTCATTCATTAATGTGTGTGAATCAATTTCTAAAATATACTAAAAGTAAAACATCATTCCTTTCTGTAGGAAAGTTATTGAGTGAAATATTAAAACTTCGGCCTTTTCAATAGAAAAAATTGTGTTGAAAAGACGGAAATTTTAATATTTCACTCAATAAATTGCGTCAATACGGACCATGATGAGCAGCATTAGGAAAGTTATTGTTCTTGGAGGAGACTTCAGGTAGGTTTTGCCTGTTATGCCGCACGCTTCTCGCCAAACAAATATTCATAATATTGTAGTAAATACTCTACTCTCTGACCTTTCTCCAAAATACGCCGCCACTTTCATAAAAACACGTGATCGAAACCAGATGAAATGGAATTTTCTGATTTTTTTGCTAGAAGTTAATGATGACTAAACATCTGTGCATGGTGAGGAATCAAATGTTATTGACTTTCAAATCATGATATCGCGACAGATTTACGGCAAAACATTCGCTTCTGCGAAGGATATAATAAATTTATCGAAAGTTTGCATTCTTACACCAAAAATGAACGCTGTAAAGAGATTAATTTTAAAGTCATTAAACTTCTATCCAGTAGTTAAACAAGATGTTCAGTAAAGAACATATAGCCTACTTTCTCCTAAATGCATGGGTATTGTTATAACTCTTTGTCCTTTTAAAGGAGTATAATTGAATGTTGGTTGTAGTAGCTTGTTGAAATACAACGTGCTATAGGGATATTAAACATGAATATGAGGTGCCCTTTGCTAGTGCTACCTCTGTAAAAAAATTCATTCAATTCGGTTTCACCGTGATTGAATTGATCTGGGGAATGGATTTGCACACATACATGGTCGCTATTTGCAAACTATTGGGCTGATGACCTTGTAGTCAGTCATAAGATGCTTTCCACAAAAAGGCATGTTGTTGCAAAATCCGGTAGAGATCAAATTATTAGGATGGTCGAAATTTGATTCAAGCTTTTAACATTTGGGTGGCCGTCATTCCGTTTCCGTCAAGATGGCGGCGATATAAAACATGACACTGAGGTGCCTTTTGCTAGTGCTACCTCTGTACCAAATTTCGTTCAATTCGGTTTCACCGTGTTTGAATTGATAGGGGGAATCGATTTGCACACATACTTGGCCACCATCTGCAAACTGTTGTGCTGATGATCTAGCAGTTTGGTCAGAATATGCTTCCCACATAAAGATTTGATGTTGCAAAATTTGGTAGAGACTAGATTATTAGGTTGGTCGTAATTACATTTTAGCCTTTAACATTTGGGTGGCCGCGATTACGTTTCCGTCAAGATGGCGGTGATATAAAACATGACACTGAGGTGGCCTTTTCTAGTGCTACCTCTGTACCAAATTTCGTTCCATTCGGTTTCACCGTGTTCGAATTAATAGGGGTAATCGATTTTGACACAAATATGGCCGCCATCCGCAAACTATTAGGCTAATGACCTATTAGATTTGTCAAAGGATGCTCCCTTCATAAAGGTATGTTGTTGCAAAATTTGGTAGAGATCGGATGATTAGGTTAGTCGTAATTTGATTTAAGCTTTGAACATTTGGGTGGCCGCCATTACGTTTCCGTCAAGATGGCGGCGATATAAAACATGACACTGGGGTGCCCTTTGCTAGTACTACCTCTGTACCAAATTTCGTTCCATTCGGTTTCACCGTGTTCGAATTAATAGGGGCAATCGATTTTCACACAAAGATGGCCGCCATCCGCAAACTATTAGGCTGATGACCTATTAGTTTGGTCAATGGATGCTGCCCTCATATAGGTATGTTGTTGCAAAATTTGGTAGAGATCGGATGATCACGTTAGTCGTAATTTGATTTAAGCTTTGAACATTTGTGTGGCCGCCATTACGTTTCCGTCAAGATGGCGGCGATATAAAACATGACACTGAGGTGTCCCTTGCTAGTGCTACCTCTGTACCAAACTTTGTTCAATTCAGTTTAACCGTGTTCGAATTAATAGGGGTAATCGATTTTGACACAAAGATGGCCGCCATCCGCAAACTATTAGGCTGATGACCTATTAGTTTGGTCAAAGGATGCTGCCCCCATAAAGGTATGCTGTTGCAAAATTTGGTAGAGATCGGATGATTAGGTTAGTCGTAATTTGATTTAAGCTTTGAACAATTGTGTGGCCGCCATTACGTTTCCGTCAAGATGGCGACGATATAAAACATGACACTGAGGTGTCCTTTGCTAGTGCTACCTTTGTACCAAATTTCATTCCATTCGGTTTCACCGTGTTCGAATTGATAGGGGGGGACAGACATTCAGAGTACCACACACTCACACACACCGCACACACACAAACAGACTCACACACATACACACACACAGACAGACACACTTTTTTTTCGCCCTGCAGTGATCTCATAAGTCTACTTTCATTTTTTGCAAAAATCGAAAGTAGGCTAAAAATATACACTAGCATTAACAGATTAAATACTGAAGATGAAAGCCAGCTACTTCAGTTTCCTACAGAATTCTTGAATTCCTTGGAATTAAGTGATTTGCCTCCACATATTCTTACTCTAAAGGTTTCAGCCAAAGTTATGCTCCTTAGCAGTGCTTGATTTGTAAAAAGAGTGGTTCCAGTACTGTGGACTACCGGGTGGTGGTGGTGGCGGGAGAGGGGTGGGGGCTTTATGGAATATTGAAATATAAAGTTCTAGAAACAATATCTTTACGCATCAATTCTTCTAGGTTTGTGCCGTGTCTTGTGTGGGGTTTCGCCTAGGACACCAAGCAAGGCTCATCGGCGGGCTCTTGGTGTCCCCGCCCGGACCCCCACAGGAGTGACGAACTGCGCGCCACCTCCCTTTATATAAGGTGCAACTGCACCACTTGACTACGAGAACTAAAAGTTCAAGCAGCCTTAACCTCCCTATGAAGGCTTCCAAAAAGATGGTATATTGGCTTTCACGGCCGGTGAATTAAAACTCATCAATTCTTCTAGGTTTGTGCCGTGTCTTGTGTGGGGTTTCGCCTAGGACACCAAGCAAGGCTCATCGGCGGGCTCTTGGTGTCCCCGCCCGGACCCCCACAGAGGTGACGAACTGCGCGCCACCTCCCTTTATATAAGGTGCAACTGCACCACTTGACTACGAGAACTAAAAGTTCAAGCAGCTTAACCTCCCTATGAAGGCTTCCAAAAAGATGGTATATTGGCTTTCACGGCCGGTGAATTAAAACTCATCAATTCTTCTAGGTTTGTGCCGTGTCTTGTGTGGGGTTTCGCCTAGGACACCAAGCAAGGCTCATCGGCGGGCTCTTGGTGTCCCCGCCCGGACCCCCACAGGAGTGACGAACTGCGCGCCACCTCCCTTTATATAAGGTGCAACTGCACCACTTGACTACGAGAACTAAAAGTTCAAGCAGCCTTAACCTCCCTATGAAGGCTTCCAAAAAGATGGTATATTGGCTTTCACGGCCGGTGAATTAAAACTCGTCAATTCTTCTAGGTTTGTGCCGTGTCTTGTGTAGGGTTTCGCCTAGGACACCAAGCAAGGCTCATCGGCGGGCTCTTGGTGTCCCCGCCCGGACCCCCACAGGAGTGACGAACTGCGCGCCACCTCCCTTTATATAAGGTGCAACTGCACCACTTGACTACGAGAACTAAAAGTTCAAGCAGCCTTAACCTCCCTATGAAGGCTTCCAAAAAGATGGTATATTGGCTTTCACGGCCGGTGAATTAAAACTCATCAATTCTTCTAGGTTTGTGCCGTGTCTTGTGTGGGGTTTCGCCTAGGACACCAAGCAAGGCTCATCGGCGGGCTCTTGGTGTCCCCGCCCGGACCCCCACAGGAGTGACGAACTGCGCGCCACCTCCCTTTATATAAGGTGCAACTGCACCACTTGACTACGAGAACTAAAAGTTCAAGCAGCCTTAACCTCCCTATGAAGGCTTCCAAAAAGATGGTATATTGGCTTTCACGGCCGGTGAATTAAAACTCATCAATTCTTCTAGGTTTGTGCCGTGTCTTGTGTGGGGTTTCGCCTAGGACACCAAGCAAGGCTCATCGGCGGGCTCTTGGTGTCCCCGCCCGGACCCCCACAGGAGTGACGAACTGCGCGCCACCTCCCTTTATATAAGGTGCAACTGCACCACTTGACTACGAGAACTAAAAGTTCAAGCAGCCTTAACCTCCCTATGAAGGCTTCCAAAAAGATGGTATATTGGCTTTCACGGCCGGTGAATTAAAACTCATCAATTCTTCTAGGTTTGTGCCGTGTCTTGTGTGGGGTTTCGCCTAGGACACCAAGCAAGGCTCATCGGCGGGCTCTTGGTGTCCCCGCCCGGACCCCCACAGGAGTGACGAACTGCGCGCCACCTCCCTTTATATAAGGTGCAACTGCACCACTTGACTACGAGAACTAAAAGTTCAAGCAGCCTTAACCTCCCTATGAAGGCTTCCAAAAAGATGGTATATTGGCTTTCACGGCCGGTGAATTAAAACTCATCAATTCTTCTAGGTTTGTGCCGTGTCTTGTGTGGGGTTTCGCCTAGGACAACAAGCAAGGCTCATCGGCGGGCTCTTGGTGTCCCCGTCCGGACCCCCACAGGAGTGACGAACTGCGCGCCACCTCCCTTTATATAAGGTGCAACTGCACCACTTGACTACGAGAACTAAAAGTTCAAGCAGCCTTAACCTCCCTATGAAGGCTTCCAAAAAGATGGTATATTGGCTTTCACGGCCGGTGAATTAAAACTCATCAATTCTTCTAGGTTTGTGCCGTGTCTTGTGTGGGGTTTCGCCTAGGACACCAAGCAAGGCTCATCGGCGGGCTCTTGGTGTCCCCGCCCGGACCCCCACAGGAGTGACGAACTGCGCGCCACCTCCCTTTATATAAGGTGCAACTGCACCACTTGACTACGAGAACTAAAAGTTCAAGCAGCCTTAACCTCCCTATGAAGGCTTCCAAAAAGATGGTATATTGGCTTTCACGGCCGGTGAATTAAAACTCATCAATTCTTCTAGGTTTGTGCCGTGTCTTGTGTGGGGTTTCGCCTAGGACACCAAGCAAGGCTCATCGGCGGGCTCTTGGTGTCCCCGCCCGGACCCCCACAGGAGTGACGAACTGCGCGCCACCTCCCTTTATATAAGGTGCAACTGCACCACTTGACTACGAGAACTAAAAGTTCAAGCAGCCTTAACCTCCCTATGAAGGCTTCCAAAAAGATGGTATATTGGCTTTCACGGCCGGTGAATTAAAACTCATCAATTCTTCTAGGTTTGTGCCGTGTCTTGTGTGGGGTTTCGCCTAGGACACCAAGCAAGGCTCATCGGCGGGCTCTTGGTGTCCCCGCCCGGACCCCCACAGGAGTGACGAACTGCGCGCCACCTCCCTTTATATAAGGTGCAACTGCACCACTTGACTACGAGAACTAAAAGTTCAAGCAGCCTTAACCTCCCTATGAAGGCTTCCAAAAAGATGGTATATTGGCTTTCACGGCCGGTGAATTAAAACTCATCAATTCTTCTAGGTTTGTGCCGTGTCTTGTGTGGGGTTTCGCCTAGGACACCAAGCAAGGCTCATCGGCGGGCTCTTGGTGTCCCCGCCCGGACCCCCACAGGAGTGACGAACTGCGCGCCACCTCCCTTTATATAAGGTGCAACTGCACCACTTGACTACGAGAACTAAAAGTTCAAGCAGCCTTAACCTCCCTATGAAGGCTTCCAAAAAGATGGTATATTGGCTTTCACGGCCGGTGAATTAAAACTCATCAATTCTTCTAGGTTTGTGCCGTGTCTTGTGTGGGGTTTCGCCTAGGACACCAAGCAAGGCTCATCGGCGGGCTCTTGGTTTCCCCGCCCGGACCCCCACAGGAGTGACGAACTGCGCGCCACCTCCCTTTATATAAGGTGCAACTGCACCACTTGACTACGAGAACTAAAAGTTCAAGCAGCCTTAACCTCCCTATGAAGGCTTCCAAAAAGATGGTATATTGGCTTTCACGGCCGGTGAATTAAAACTCATCAATTCTTCTAGGTTTGTGCCATGTCTTGTGTGGGGTTTCGCCTAGGACACCAAGCAAGGCTCATCGGCGGGCTCTTGGTTTCCCCGCCCGGACCCCCACAGGAGTGACGAACTGCGCGCCACCTTCCTTTATATAAGGTGCAACTGCACCACTTGACTACGAGAACTAAAAGTTCAAGCAGCCTTAACCTCCCTATGAAGGCTTCCAAAAAGATGGTATATTGGCTTTCACGGCCGGTGAATTAAAACTCATCAATTCTTCTAGGTTTGTGCCGTGTCTTGTGTGGGGTTTCGCCTAGGACACCAAGCAAGGCTCACCGGCGGGCTCTTGGTGTCCCCGCCCGGACCCCCACAGGAGTGACGAACTGCGCGCCACCTCCCTTTATATAAGGTGCAACTGCACCACTTGACTACGAGAACTAAAAGTTCAAGCAGCCTTAACCTCCCTATGAAGGCTTCCAAAAAGATGGTATATTGGCTTTCACGGCCGGTGAATTAAAACTCATCAATTCTTCTAGGTTTGTGCCGTGTCTTGTGTGGGGTTTCGCCTAGGACACCAAGCAAGGCTCATCGGCGGGCTCTTGGTGTCCCCGCCCGGACCCCCACAGGAGTGACGAACTGCGCGCCACCTCCCTTTATATAAGGTGCAACTGCACCACTTGACTATGAGAACTAAAAGTTCAAGCAGCCTTAACCTCCCTATGAAGGCTTCCAAAAAGATGGTATATTGGCTTTCACGGCCGGTGAATTAAAACTCATCAATTCTTCTAGGTTTGTGCCGTGTCTTGTGTGGGGTTTCGCCTAGGACACCAAGCAAGGCTCATCGGCGGGCTCTTGGTGTCCCCGCCCGGACCCCCACAGGAGTGACGAACTGCGCGCCACCTCCCTTTATATAAGGTGCAACTGCACCACTTGACTACGAGAACTAAAAGTTCAAGCAGCCTTTCGGAACACCTTTAAAAATGAATCAGTGGACAAAATATCAATCTAATTTTGATTCAACTTTTCCCCCGATGACAGGTTTCGGTACAGCGTACCGGTGCGTAATGTCACAAATCTAGCCATGCTCCTTAGAAATCTGAAAGTCTCCCAAGGGTTCCTATATGGATGGAACCAGATTAACTGTAAGAAATATTTATGAAAATTGCTTGGATTTGGAAATAATAAGTGCAGATAATATTGGGCAGAGAGCTAGAATCCTTCAACTTGACTTAACACCATCCGATAAAACAGTTCCAATTTCTTTTAAGGCACCAATTTCCATATTTTATCACAGTCAATAAAGCTCAAGGGGAAACTCTAAAACTTGTATGTATCTATTTGCCTCATCAAGTTTTCAGTTATGGCCAGTTATATGTTGCAAAGACGATCCTTCGACGCCCGTAGAGTTGTAACAGTGTCAAAAAGTAATCGTACAAAGAATGCATATTGTATAGGAAAATCCTTCAACAAATATTTTCTAAATGACCGCCATGCTTTCTTGATGGCAAGAATCTTGAAATTGTGGACAGGTTGAAATATCTAGGAAGCGAACGAATGCAGAATTCAAGGACGGATACAGAGCTTAGCAAAAGGGTACAACAGAGCAAGGCATTTTATCTGAGTGTGAGAGACCTAGTTTGGAAGGACATTACTATTGAAAATAAAGAAATGTTGTACAACATGTACTATACTTGACCTATGCAGTGGAGACATGGACAGTGATAAAAAGAGAGGACAGTAAACGTCAGGACAGTGAAATGTAAAAACAAGAAGAGATAAAATGAGAAATGACGAAGTCAGGATGGACATTGGAGTACAAAAGTTAATTACGGAATGGAGAGGAGCAGGTTAAAATGGTTTGGACATGTCAAACGAATGGAAGATGGAAGAATACCGAGACACATGTTGGAGGATGCATGGCAAGGAAAGAGAGCAGAGAATGAATGGGAAGGAAAGAGAGCAAGAGAAATGTTGTACAATGGAGCACAATGGACCGAAAGGAAGCTTGTAGTTTTAAGTGACCGTGAATCTTGAGATTATGAGCCAAGGGACCTCCTTTTTACGTGGAGTCCGAACCACAGGACATGGCATTTCACTTCGAAAATCTCACATATATTGACCGGGAATCGAACCCAGTCCACCTTGGAGAGAGGCCAACAGCTTGACTGCTGCGTCACCACGACCCCCCACAAAGGATCGACTTGATTGAGACCAGTATAAGTTGACTGAATATGGACTGGAACAGACTTCTGGAAGAAGAGTGGAGGGACAGGAGAAGGTGGAGGAGTACCTTAAATGCCCAATATGGCATTAAACTGGATAATTGGAAAGGAGGAGGAGGAGGAGGAGGAGGACTTCTTCCAAATAAATACCCTGATGCATATTTTTTCTAAAGAAGGAAAATTCTCAAAAGCAATGTAACATGAAACACACTTCTTCAATTCTTTGCATTAAGGCTTTATATGCAAAAACAACTCTAAAGCTCCAGGCCCCTTGCTTGTATGCAAGCAGCCTTTTTTGTCCGGACAGTGGTCTAACCCAGGGCCAGATTTAAGAGTATGCCGCCTATAGGCTATAGTTCATATTTGCTTAATACATTTGTTTTACACAACAAAAGGATAGAGTTCATTGGCGTTTTCATCTTTTTTAAACATATAAAGTTCATTTAGTTCAGATAAAACTACAAATTTAATGGCTTATATAATAAATGTTATAATGAAATTAGTTATCTAATTGTTTTTTTTTTTACTTCTTTTAAGATTCGTTAAAAATTGAATGGGTTTCAAACTTAATTAATTAATTTGTTCTTGGAGATCAGTGATCACTATTTTACACATATTTTTATATTTTAATGCTAATGACTATCTTTTGCATAATTGAAGAACTGTGTTCAATTTGAATTAAGTTGTCCTACATGGTGAAATGAAATTACACAAAATGTAGTTAATTACTGGTTTATTTGTTGAAAAATTTACAAACGTCCCTAAAACAACTCACGCCACGTAATCTTGATGTTCAAATTTACATAGCTTTCTTACTAGATTTCTTAACTTGGCAAATTCGTTAATAATGTCCTCATATGAAAGTGTACTTGTTGTATTTCCCTCAATACAAAGCAAAGAAAATGAGTTAAACCGTATTTCAGAAATACTAGTTCGCAGATAGTTCTTAACTCTTCTAAGGCAGGAAAAACTGTATAAGGACTAAAACATTTTTTAAGTAACTTGTATTCTTAAATTCGTAAGGAAAATATTATTAACGTCTGAAATACTTCACTTTAGCTTTTGAATGAATTTCCAAACTGCCACCCCTGAAAATTTGCCGCTCTAGGCTGCAGCCTACTTAGCCTATTTAGAATATGGCCCTGTCTAACCCAGTAGCAATCAATGGTTTTGTCCATACAATAGTCTAACCCAGAAGGCGCCTAAGAGTTTGTCTTGACAATGGGTTAGGGGAATAAAAAGCAACCGGGTATATCAACAAAAACACACCAGCATTAAATGTATTTTAAGTGCTTGTAAAATCAAGAAACATTTAAGATCAAATCAAGTGATAATTTTGGAGCATTCAAACAAATATATTTACTATACATTTACTTGTAAGTAACCGAAAGCATTGAATACGGGTATACAGCAATTTTAATGTTATGAGCAGCATTTGACATATAATTCCACAGGATGAATATATATCACTGTTGTTACATTTTTAAAATTATTTTATAGTATCATTTCTGATTGCTATAGGTCCATGGATTGGCCGGCCCCGTGGTGGTGGGATAGCGCACCTGCCTCTCACCCGGAGGCCCAGGGTTCGATTCCTGACTCCGTCAGGGACTTTAGAAACTGACGTGAGGACTGGATCGGGGTGCACTCAGCCTCGTGAGGACAATTGAGTAGCTGCCTGACGGTGAGGCAGCGCCCCGGTCACGAAAACTAAGATTAACGGCCGAGGGGACCCGGAGCGCTGACCATGCTTCACCCCAATATCTGCAGGTCAAATGGATGGGCAGCAGTCGCTTGGTAGGCCTAGGCCCTCACGGGCTGTAGTGCCTGGGGTTATTTATACGTTCATGCATTAAAGCTTATGCTAAAACCATTATTTTACTGACAAGGGGAGGATACAATGCATGGGTCACCGATTCGAACCATCTTTAGTACACGTGTAGGGCATGACTAGGCGTATACCAGGTGCAAGTAGTAAGGTGCGCTTCTCAGCCGATTCCGAGAAATTAATTATTAATTATTCGTAATTGCTGTAGCGTGTTCATGTGCGCTGTACGTTAATACAAAGCCAAGAAGCTCATGGTGCAGCGGTAAGAGCCCTGCTTCGTAAGCGTGGGATCACTGGATCGAATCCCACCGGTGAGCTTTTCTTTTTTTTTTTTCCTAAACATAGGCAATTCCTACAACAGTAGGTGTCATGAAAAATGTTCATTTTGCAGTCAATTGTAATAACGTGTTATGTCAGTGGGAAAGGGGAGTGGGAATAAATCTTACAGGAGATTACATCCTCGTCGCGGAATTTGAATGCGGTCCACTTCCATCGGCCTTCGTAGGCACCGGCACATCACTATAACGTACTGTGTAATATCAGACATCGCACAATTTATTCCCACTCTTATGATGTTGCTACCTCAAGAGCCAAGGAACGAATGCGGCATTCAACGTTTCCTGGGTGAACCGTTTATCCTCCTGCACACCGTTATCGTTAGTATGTGTGCAGGTGACCTCGCCAGTTCCGAACACATTCCAACTGTAGCAACAGTGTATCGAGAAGGCAGTGCGAGAACAGAGTAACAAAAAGGCAGTGCGAGAGTACAAATATCAAGTAGGCAGTGAAGAAAAAAAAAGTCTTGGAATTGTTATGGATTATGAGTGTGTAAAAAAATAGAAATATTTGTGTGTTGATGAATGTCATGAATAGTAAAAACGGTAACACAACCAATACCCATAGCATGAGACACTATTTGCGGGGTACGTAGTGGTCTGATGGTTCACTGACGTGCAATGAACGGAACAGACTGGGCCTTCAGTGTATAAAGGTATACATATAATAGAGTACACCTGACCATTTATAATACCAATGCATTTGCAATGCCCCGACTGTACATTATGTAATGTCACAAACGTGCAACCCCATACGATGATTTCAGAATCCCTTTTCCCGCTCACAGAACACGTTATTACAATTGACTGCAAAATGAACATTATTCACGACATCTACAGTTGTACAAATTGCCTATGTTTACAAAAAACAATAAAAAAAAGAGGCTCACCGGTGGGATTTGAACCAGAGATCCCACGCTTACGAAGCAGGGCTCTTACCGCTGAACCATGCGCTCCTTGGCTTCAAGATAACTTACAGCACACATGAACGCGCTACAGCAATTACGAATAATTAATAATTAATTTCTCGGAATCGGCTGAGAAGCGCACCTTACTACTTGCACCTGGTATACGCCTAGTCATGCCCTACACGTGTACTAAAGATGGTTTGAATCGGTGACCCATACATCGTATCCTCCCCTTGTGAGATTAGGTCTGGTGGATACTTAATATTAAATCAATAATTCAATAAGCGGAGCATAAGAAATTAGGAACATGCGAAGAGTGGCAGCTATGCTTGCTATTATCCCCATACATTTGAAATTGATGACCAAAACATTGTTAATTACAATCTTACTGATTTTGATTTCAAATTTTCAATACAACTTTAGTTTTTTACACTAAGTTACACATGATACATGTTTCGGCATTGTTATGCCTTCATCAGACATTCTTTGTTTACAAAAATATTTCATACACATTTAACACATCCTTTTACATTAGCTGAGACGCATAGAGCTTAAGGCGGCAGTATATCAGATCCGCTCTGCGATAGGTACAGTACAGTTTGATAAGTAACTTAACTTTTATTTTGTCACAGATACTGCAAAAATCGTTTTCAAAACACTTTAGATTGTTCATTCACAAAATAATATCTCCATTTGATCCTCGACAGTGTATCAAGCAGATAACAAAATGGCAAAATGGTTTAAAACACAACACTCAAACAACAGTTAATTGACAACACATGCACCTTAGAAATTTGTAGTCTTCCAAATACGAGGGCGAGTCGAAAGATGTGAACTAGTTTTCAGACATATTAAAAAAAAAAAAAAAATGCCTATACATTTTCTAATGGGGTTCATTTTACTCTGTCTTACACAGTTCTGGGAAACGTGAAGTAGCAGTTATCAGAAGAAGCTACTCTTAACTCATCAAATATTTTAAAGACAAAGGAATATTATTCCGGATTTTTTAATAAAAATCTGCATTTTTAAGAATTTTTATTTTACATTAGTCATACGAAAATCCAATGTTTTATGTATATACGAAATTTTTAGCTAATGAAATAGGATGTGTTAAATGTGTATGAAATCTTTTTGTAAACAAAGAATGACTGATGGAGGAATAACAATGCCGAAACATGCATCGTGTGTAATTTAGGGTAAAAAACTAAAGTTGTATTGAAAAGTGGAAATCATAATCACCAATGTAGATTTCAATATGGGCCAAAATGGTAATTATGGCGAGTCATGTATATACATACACACACAAAACATTGTTGACAAGAAATTAAGCAATGTTCAATGTTAAAGAGGTGGAAGTGTTGATTCCTTTTCAATCTATTAAACAAATCACTATAGTTACACATTTTATGTACAATATTAACAGAGAAAATGCTACACTATATTTTTTTAGTGATGAAATAGTAACATTGAAATCCCGCAAAATTTTATTTTGATTTGGCCTTAAATGCGTCTTTTCTTGATAATACAGAGCAAAAGAAGTACGATTAGCATGGGCGCGTTTGCGTTGACTTACCCAGGCAACCTTTGAAATAGAATGATCACCTAAAAGTAATTATATAAAAAGGTGTAACTTACTACCAAACCTTGTACACTGATGAACACCTGAACACTTGTGGTTGCATCCACATGTGACCACACTGTTTCAAACCAAATTTTGTTGTAGTTATTGGAGTCTTTTAGTCTTTAGACTGGTTTGATGCAGCTATCCATACCTCCCTGTCCTGAGCTAAATGTTTCATATCTCCATAGCTACCACATCCTATATCTGATGCAATCTGTTTAACACATTCTAACCTTGATATACCCCTATTAGTGTAAGAAGAATAGGGTAAAGTGTGGAAAATTAGTTTATTAAGCTAAAAATTGGTGGAGAGATTCCTTGAATAGCCTGGATCAAAAAACTAAAAGTCCCAAAAAATCCCTCATGGGGAACATGCCGCCATCTTAGGAAAATGGCCGCCATCATGGATTTCGTATCGAGCATCGCATTCAACGTCATAACTCTGTACCTAAGGGTGATAGGGACATGCGGTTAGGTCAGGATAACTTGCCAGAATGCAGGCTATCATTTTGACACTATTTAACGTAGATAACAATCGAAATAATTATTATAAATCAATTAAACAAACTCTCATAGGGTAGCTTTAAAAGCCATCTTGATGTTCAATGTCGTTTTTCACCTTTTAAAGTCATGGGATTGAAAAAAGTACTGAGATAAATGTTGTTAAGCACATCAAAACACACAAAAATATGTGATCAGCACTTTCGTAAACCAAAAATTACGGGTGTGAGAAGTTGTCAAACATGCGCATGTAACTCGAGGAGCGGCGCCCCGAGGAGGGGGGCTTCACAAAGCCGGTGCAACTGGTGATGTAAACATATTCTGTAGGCGCAACTATGCCCCTTTTATAATGATAAGTAAACATTTGACACTTTTATATAGAAGGATAGCATCTTATAACATAATAAATAATAAAAAGCAATAATTAATTTGTTAATACAGTAACTTTGCGCTTTAAAACTCCCTTTCTTAGCTACGTACTGTTTATTATATTTATATAGAAAAGGAAAGATAAACGTTACTATTAGAAAATAAATTAAGCGGCTATTTGCTTATTTGCTATCGTATACCACACCATAAACACATTAACGTTTAAGCACATTACAATTTATTTTGTACAAACACGACCAACACGGAAAAGAGAAGATTCTGCTGCCACGGGACGCTGTAGTACGGTGTGCCTGTAAAGGAATAAGGCCAACTATTAATTATGTCGTACGCGTTTAATATTGGCCATGTGTTTGTAAAAAAACGTGACACTTGCCTTAATCTTGACGCTTTTTCTTTGGTAAGGTTGAACTTTCAGAAGAGTCGACTCTGCGGCGAAGAGGTGGCGAGGATCTGGGCAATTCTTAGGGGTTGTCCTCCTGTTCCTCACTTGGCATATCGTCAAGAGTATCTGACTCTGACTTCCTAGAACAACCATCACCAGTGCAATTGCTGCACATTGCTGAACAGGAGAGACCTTGTCTTCGGCAACCGCAAGATCTGCTGCCTCATCCTGTCTTGCACTCACAGCTGAGGTTTAGGAGGAAGTCTTATCCGGGAGGAGATTCTGTTGGAATCTGTAAAAATTTGCCGATTCTGTTCTTCTTCCATCCCCACTCTGTAGGTGGAAGAGAGATTCCACGCCATTCCTGCACTTGGTGGTAAACTCTTAGGCTATGCTGTCGAGATGCTGCTGATGTTGGTGGAAGACTTGAGAGGTCGAAGTCTGCATGGAAACGTTGTTTGGCAATGGTCTTATGGTACTGACTATACCTTGTCTTGATTAGGCTATCTGTAGTTCTACCTCCGTATAACGCTACGAAGAAATCTTCCCCTGCCTTCACGATCTCTTCCACTGAAGCATCTGCGCTGTTAAAAACAGCAACTCTTTGGCGAATACCTGGGTTATTGTTTAAAGTCTTGAGCGCGTGTACTTTCCACTTCCTGTAGGGAGCCGAAGTTGTGTCGCAACCGGACATAGCATGGAGGAAGAGAACATTGTCGGTCATGTCCCCAAGAGCCTTCTGCAATTCCGTAGAGCCAAAGAGTTTCTTCGGATGGGCTTTTGATGGTGGCACCAGCATATAAATGTTTCTATCGCGTTCTGCAAGGCTCGAAAGAAGTACCAACAAATCGGTATCCTCTCCAACAATTGCCACATGACCTCCCTTCTCTGCTTCCTTGATCGCTGTTGTCACGATCAGCATCAGACTTGGCACGGATAGCTGGAATCCCCTTTTCTTCGAAACAAAGACCTAAAAGTGCGACGAATCTTGATTTGTTTGAAGTGTTGGCTAGGAACTGATGCTGCGACGAGACCATTTGCACTTCCAAATTAACCAAAACTTCAGAAGATGACGTCATGGCACGTTGTTTCATGTGCTCCACGTCTTTCGTGGTACTTTCAGAATAGCCGTCGAACACTACAATAGCTTTCCCTTGATAGTTCGCCTTGATGTACGAAATGTAGTTCTTACAAACATCATCGAAGGTTCCCGATTTCGGCCATACCACCCGGTGCAGGAGATCTCCACCATCAAACACGTAGGTAACGTCTTCGGGAAGACAGGTCATTGGTGCACACAACTTCTCTACCACTGTCCGTAAAGTTGATTTTGTACCTTTTCTGATAGTTGAAGCATCGAACAGCGCTGGCGGCAATAAAGCCAACTCGTATTTAAAGCAAGATTCAAGGTCCTCTTCATTGCAAGCGACACACGCAATCCGATGAAACAGCTGGTTCGGATTTACAGGTACGGTCTCACCTCGGACAATAACGACATTGCTGCAAGAGTGACAACTTTGTCCTTTCGTTGGAGTTTAACTTCGGCGAACGATTTCCCTTCCAGTTTCTTCAAAGTGGCGGTTCCTATCTCCCTAGCTGAGTCGCAGGTCACCGTTTCGTCACCTATAACACCAGTTGATAAGGACACCAAAATATCTTGAGGTTTGTTGAAAGGAGAATGTATACGTAGCCATTCTGTGAATTTTACGAGATGCTTTAAGTCTCGCCTTTGGCAAGCTTGCCCAAGTTCCACGTGTTGCTGGTACGTGCTCGTGTTCACACCAGCAAAGGATTCCAAAGCTTCCACCATCTTCATTGAAGCTGGCATTGCTTGTATCCAGCGTGCAAGCACAGCATCAGATATATCATGCCCTCGAGTCATCCCTCCTGTTGTCATAAAATTCTTCATCAGAACTTGTTCGATGATCATATCAGACCAAATCCTACTCCAGAATTTTGATAAACGACGCACGGTAAAGAATCCTTTTTCCAAAAACTTCTCGAAATCTCTGGTTCCCACGGTCATCTCCAGGTTCTCCATTTGCTGGAGATAGACGTGGGCAGACTTCGCATAGTTCATATGTCCATCAGCGTGCAGGAAAGGCAGCATCTTCTGAACACAATGCAAATGCAGTTATTGTTTTTTATATTATTTATTAGGTTATAAGATGCAATCCTTCTATATAAAAGTGTCAAAATATTACTTATCATTAAAAAAGGGGCATAGTTGCGCCTACAGAATATGATTACATCACTAGTTGCACTGGTTTTGTGAAGCCCCCCTCCTCGGGGCGCCGCTCCTCGAGTTGCATGCGCATGTTTGACAACTTCTCACACCCGTAATTTTTTGTTTGCGAATGTGCCGATTACATATTTTTGTGTGTATTGATGTGCTTAACAAAATTTATTTCGATACTTTTTTCAATCCCATGACTGTAAAAGGTGAAAAATCGACATTGAACATCAAGATGGCTTTTAACGCTACCCTATGAGAGTTTGTTTAAGTGATTTATAATAACTATTTTGATTGTTATCTAGGTTGTGTCAAAATGATAGCCTGCATTCTGGTAAGTTATCCTGACCAAACCGCATGTCCCTATCACCCTTAGGTACCGAGTTATGACGTTGAATGCGATGCTGGATACGAAATCAATGATGGCGGCATGTTCCCCATGAGGGATTTTTTGGGACTTTTAGTATTTTGATCCAGGCTATTCAAGGAACCTCTCCACCAATTTTTAGCTTGATAAACTAATTTTCCTCACTTTGCCCAAATTCTGTTTAATATTCCTGCACTATATAGTTCTTGTCCTCAACCCTTCCTTCAGTAACAAAGTTTCCTATTACTGGGTGCCTTAGTAGCCTATATGCCCTACCAATTTATCTTTTCTGTTCATTAGCACTTGCCAGGAACACCTCTCCTTTCCCACTCATTAGGGGCAGATGACTTCGTAATTCCGCACCTTAAAACAACAATAACTCTCCCACTCGTCTTAATACTTCTTCATTTGTTACTCTATTTACCCACCTGATCATCATTCTCTTGGTGTTAAAAATACCTCAGTATGCCTTCCTTCAGAGGGGAAGTAAAGCCGGCGGGCCCATGTCAGAGATTTATGGCAAGCAAAAAAAACCTTCCACTAACTGCAATTGTGTGAAGCAAAATTTGTAGGTTAGATTTGATTACCGCTCTTTAGCTTGCCACGGTGGGTGAGTGGTCAACATGTCGGTCTACTAACCCCAAGCTTGCAGGTTCGCTACTGGCCATGGTAAGAGATTTTTGAAAGGCGGCAAAAATTACGACACCATGTCAAACGCAGAGGCGGCTCTAGAAAACGCGGGGCCCCAGGCGATATATATATATATATGTATCGCCGCAAATCCCTCCCCAAGCCTCCTAAAGTATAATCTGAAATAGGGTTTGTAAAAATTATAACAAAAGGAAGAAAAGACACCACGAAAATCCAACTAATTTTATACTCTTTAGCCTACTACATGCCTACAAAATTATTTTTTACAATTTCGGTTTGATTTAAAAAATGAAAAGTCGAAAGGGCTGCAAAGTCAAATAACTCATAATTTAAATACATAAGACGGTGGAAAAAAGAAATATTTAGCCTATATGAATTTAACTGATTCACAAAAGACTAGACAAACAAACTGACAATAAAGTTTTATAAT
Organism: Meconema thalassinum; assembly: GCA_946902985.2. NCBI lineage: Eukaryota > Metazoa > Arthropoda > Insecta > Orthoptera > Tettigoniidae > Meconema > Meconema thalassinum. The sequence continues at coordinate 358,470,009 of OX336388.2, read as the reverse complement.
TTTCTACTCTTTAATTTATTCTAAAAAAACTCTTCTTTTCTTCTTTTTATAGTCCTGAATAATAAAAATTTATATTATACTCAAAGTCTGCTCTACGTTTTCTTTTAAGTTCATCAAAAAGCTACTTTTCTACTTTTTGCTGCACTAAACTGGTCAATTAAATCACTGAAATTAACATTTGAGGCAACATCTCACTCAATAGATAAAATGGACAAAGAAGAGAGTCTTTCTTGAGAATATGATATAGTTGATCGAAGATAATTTTATTATTAGCTTTAGCTTGGAGAATGATCGTTCTGCAGAAGCGACAGATACTGGTGTTGTCAAAAGAACTCGTAAAGCCACATATATGTTAGGGTAGACATCCACTAAGTTGTCTTCAATCATATTTTTTAATACATTAGTCATTGTCACGTCTTCTTGGATAGTCATGATAAACATTTTCAGCTCTTGATACAAGTCCTCGCTATCTATATCAGAGCAACTTGTACTTCCTGACTTCAATGTAAGTGTCTCTTGAAGGCGGTTACAACTTTCCAAAAGGTCTTCATCTGGTGTATTCTTTAAAGAATGCAATCTGTAAAGGAACCCAAAACTTGATTCATACTTTTTTAGCTCAACAAATCGTTTTTCAGTACTCTCAGCAATTTTGTCAATTACCATTAGGAAAAAGTCAGTTCGAAACAAATCTTCTGCATTCGAGCTTATTTCGTCTTCATTTTCATAAGAAAAGTGGGTTTTCTTTTTTCTAAGGCGTGTCTTCTTGAACTCCTTTGGAATTTCAAGCTCATTCGCTATTTCATTTCCAGTAATAATTGCAGAAACTAGGCCACTGACCCTGTACTCAACCAACCAAAATAAAAACTTTTCAAGATGGTTAACGGCGGATGCAAGGTCCATGTCTGCTCTCTGCCACAACTTGCTAATAAACTGAATTTTTACCAACACATCATACCATACTACTAATGATATTATGAAATCATATGAAAGTATTTCATTTCTCAAAGAGTTGCACTCACTACCTGTTGTAGAATCGTTTGTTGAATCTGACAGCTCGTCCAGACACTCAGCAATTTCTTTCAGTTGGTAACGAACTGCCTTAACACTTTCCACTCGGCATTCCCATCTAGTTTCTGATAGTGGCTTTAGAGTAATGTTGATGTTTGTTTTGTTTTTCAGAATGCTCCATCTATTAGAAGAGGCAGAAAATAACAGGGTCCCAAAGAACCATTTTGCTTTTATGCATGATGACGCTGCATCACACAACAACAAATTCCAACTATGACATCCGCACGGTGTAAGAAACGCTAAGCAGTTCTCTGATAATATTCTTGTTTTTACTCCGCTGTAGTCACCCCGCATATTAGACCCATTATCGTAGCATTGGCCTCGACAGTCGTTGGTATCAAGGCCAAGGGTTTTTAGCTCAGCCATTACACATTTGGCTAAGTTTTCTCCAGTAGTGCTTTCAACGGGTAAAAAACCTAAAAAACTTTCTTCAATATGGCCTGTGCAACATATCTTAAAATCAGTGACATCTGTTCAGTACGACCAACATCTGTAGTACAATCAAGAATAACGGAATAATATTTTGCTTCTCTGATGTGGCTCAAAATTGTTGCTTTTACTTGATTTGCCATAAGTTCTATCAATTCATTTTGAGTATTTTTTCCAAGATAGTGAGCGTGAAGCTTGTTCTCTTCAACTTGATCAACATGAACTTTCAAAACGGGGTCAAATTTTGCTAACAATTTAATAAGTCCAAGAAAATTACCACTATGGTTTGTACTCAAGTTCTCTCTGTGACCTCTAAAAGCAAGGTTATGTGCTGCCAAATAATCTATAACAGCCAACACTCTCTCCAAAATGTCTCTCCACCGTTTTTTCTCAACTTCAATATGTTTTTCCAACTTATCTTCTACTGTTACTCCTTTTTAAGTCCTTTTTCTAACTGTACCCACTTCAACACGGAAGCCAAATGGTCTGAAGCAGTGTCATGCAATTTAAGATAAGTTCCCAAATTTTTCCAGTTATTCATTCCACTGTCACATAGTGAAGACGTGTTTGATGTTGAAAATAAGCGACAGGCAAAACAATAAACTTTATCTTGTTTTTGGGAGTAGACTAAATAGCGTCTATCCTGTTTTTCTTTATTGGGAAGAATTCTGGTGTACAGCCATTCTAAAAATTTTGAAACCAAAATGTTAAAATAAAAAAAAATAAAAAATTAATATAAAAGTGTTTAGATGTGTTATTAATAGTTCAAACATAACTAATTTTTTAACTAGAACATTGATTTTATTTGGTAACAGAGGTTACACAAAAATTAAGTAACGGAAGTTACATACAATGTTATTCCTATGCCATTTTTATTTTGAAATGATATAATCAATTATTACACCATGTGACCTACCCTATATTGTCCTAACCTATATTATAAATGTTCTGGCTGCATATAACCTCTTCTACAGTGTTTATAGAAGTTTTTTTTACTTTTTAAAGGTTGTCAAGAATCTTCCGTGAATATTCCAAAATTGAAATCCGTGAAATTACCTCTAAGCAGGCCCAAGGCTTAGTTTTCAATTAGGCTTATTTTAGGCCTAAGTACACCTAATAAACAATATTAAACAGTCCAGGTAATTTGATTGTGATTAAGTTCTAAGATTGTTTATCAGAAATTGCTGGTAGATAGAAATTGATTTCCGTTTGTTAGTTTCCTAATCGTGGCCTAAATAAAACATAGACTAATGATTTGTTTTATTTTCCAGGTCAGTTAATAAAGGCTATGGCGCCAATCCCAAAAAAGGAGTTGATGGCAAGATTGAGAGAAGGAAGGAAAAAAAATGAAACTAAATGGAAAGAGTGTTTACAGAAGGATAGAGACCGAAAGAAGAAGACGTATGTTAAACTAAATTCAATGTCACCTTCAGAACTAGAAAAACAAAGAGAAAAGACCAGAATCAAAGTTCAGAAGTCTAGATTGAAAAAGAAGATGGAAAATATTGGACAGCCTAACAATTCCCCAAAGAAGTCTTGTTACAAAACCCCTCAGACATTAGGCAAAGCTGTGAGAAAGGTTTTTACAGCTTTGCCCAAAAGTCCTGGGAAACAGGCTGTCGTTGTGAAGGAAATTGTGAAAAAAACATTTTCACCAGAGATATGTAAAAAGCTATTCACGAATAGCAAGCAAATTTTAAGACAAACTGTATCTAAAGAGCTTGTGACCAAGTTTTATTGTTCCGACGAGATAAGTCGACAAGCCCCAGGAAAGAGAGACGTTAAGTCCATAAAAAATGAAATCACTGGAAAAAGGCAGAAAATACCGATAAGACACATGACAATGAATATTACGGATGCATTTTATGAATTTAAGCGGCAAAATCCACAGTCAAAGGTAGGCCTATCTACTTTTTTTTCTTGGAGACCAAAATTTGTTCTTCTGGCCAGTCAAACTCCTCACAACGTGTGTGTGTGCAAGAAACATCTTAACTTTTCATTTTTAGTCGAAGCAATTAGTACTTGTACAAAACAGTTTCCACCATCGTATAAAGACTTACTAAACAAAGTTTGCTGTGATCAAAAGAAAGAACATTGTATGTTCAATGAATGCTCCAAATGCAAATATGACGCAACTCTCCTACTTCCTCCTAACATAGATCTAAGTTTGACTGCGAAAAGAAAAAAGTGGGAAGAGATAGAAGGTTATTTACAGGTGACTGTAAAAGTTGGCTCTCTTAAAGATCTGTTGATTGAAATTAATAGTCAATTGCCAGCCTTTAAAATGCACTGCTTTATTAAAAGAATACAGTATGAGTATTTTGAAGAGTGTAAAAATCGAGGTGATGAGTCTGAAGTAGTCATCCAAGTTGATTTTGCGGAAAACGCTTCTTTGACCGCACAGAATCAAATACAAAGTGCGCATTGGAGAGAACGCCATGTCACTGTTTTTACTTGTGTTATATGGTCCACAAGTAAAACCATAGTAAATATGCAGTGTGGACATTTTTGAAACTCATAGGCAATTTCATTAAAGAAGAATTTCCACAAGTTGACCATCTAATTATATTCTCAGACAATGCTGCAAGTCAATTTCGGAGCAAGTATACAGTCTCAAACCTTTGCAAACTAGAGGACGATCTCAACTGTCAGTTCGTCGAATGGACAACTTTTGCTGCATCTCATGGCAATGGTGCTGTAGATGGCGTCGGAGCCGTAGTTAAGAATCTACTTTGGCACAAGATTAAAGCGGAAAACCTCAATATTAATTCTGCGAAAGAGTATTATGAACTTGCCACAATGACCTGCAAGAAAACCCACGTTTTCTTTGTTCCAAAAGAAGACATCAAACAAAATGAAGACCTGCTTAACACTCGATGGAAAAAAGCAAGAAAAGTACAGTACAAGCTAAAACAGAAGAGCAAGAAGGAAAAAGTAATTGGTCTCAATTCACTGCATTATTTTGAGAAGCATGATGACAGCCATGTTCTTGCTGGTATCACAGCAAAGTCTAAACTAAAGAAAATTAAGGTTTTAGACTCAGATACCGACACAGAACAAGAAGGAGAATACTTACAGGAGAGTCAACATCAAAGGATTAAATATGCTGATGTATTTCCATCAGACAGTGAGGAGGAGACCAAAGCTGAACCAGGTACATCATCATCAGTTCAACCAAACAGATATGAACTTACGGCAAAAAACATCACGTGTGGTACCTATGTTCTTGTGGAAATAAAAGGTCAAGTAAAATATAATGTCTATAATTATGTGGCTGTTTGCCAAAGTTGTGTCTGTGAAGAAGAAGGGGAGGTTCAAGTAATGTTCATGAGAACGTGTGACAGTTCCAAGAAAGTATTTCGAACGGATGAAAATGACATTAAATTTATTCAGTTTGAACAAATCAAAACAATATTGAAAACTCCAGAAGTAAAGATAAGTGGTCTTAATCGTGTCCAGTATGTTTTTTATGAGTCTATCGGAGATGTGTGGGAGGCTTAACGATTTCTGGGTCAGACATTGCATCGTACCATTGGGACTATTGATAGATAGGCTAACTGTTTACTTTCAACATGTTTTATTTCTTAAAACTATTTGAAACTTCTTTATTAAGATATTGTAATAGTTTTCTCTCAAATAATATAATTTTCAGTATTATTTTTAACATTAAAGACAAGATACTGTAAGGTAGCCTAGTAGTAATTAGGCTAATTGTTTAAAACTATTAAATATATGTTTTTTCCATCAAAACTAAATTGCATTTCTTTATGATCCTAGCAATTTCATTTCCTATTACACTTTATTAAAAATGACTCTAATCTGAGCCATAAACAGCCAGAAACCACATCTTGAAATGCACATGTAACTTCCGTTACTCAGGCTGTAACCTCCGTTACTTTTTGTAAAATAGTTAATATTAATTTCCATACATTATTTTTCATGGGAGTACTGCAAATAAATAGCCCAACTTTTTAAGAATTTGATTAATTTAAAATATTTTTTTTTACCATTATTATTCACAGAAAATTTAAGAAATAGTTAAGTCACGACTTAGCCATATGTGTGAGTAACCTCCGTTACCCTCTTTTAAAGGTGATATTTTGGATATTACTTGATGAATGGAAATTGATTTATGCTTGAACCTTAATAAAAACAAAACTTATACTTGCAACATATTTGGTTTCAGAATATATAATTTTTAACATTAATTTTTTAAACAATATAGTTGTACGCTTGTAACCTCCATTATTTTGGAATGGCTGTGTAATAAAAATTAGAAAAATGCCATTATTTTTGTCTAGTGGGTAAGTTGTATTGTCAATCCTTATTGGGCCTTGTAAAACCAAACTACACCTATCCATGTCATTGAGAGGATAATCCCAAACACCAGGATCGTTGCTTATGCAAACTGACATTGGTGTGGGTTCTTCTACTTCTACAGTATCTGCACCTGCAGCTGTAAGTGCATCAGGCTCTCTAAAAACTACGTTTCCAATGTCGGACACTGGTAGGCCTATAATAGGCTCCATTTCTTCAATCTATTATTATTACCTTTATTATTACTAGCACCCCGCGGGGCCCTCAAGTGCGCGGGGCCCCAGGCGCCGCCTGGTTCGCCTGTTCCTTGAGCCGCCTCTGGTCAAACGATGTTGGCATATGAAAGAACCCATTTGAATTCAGTAGGCCATGTTCATAAGGACAAAATTAATCTCGGGAGTTTCCGTCAATACAAAGTTCCTCATTTCTCTACTAGAAAGCGCTATAGTGTTCAAGGAGCTTACATATCTAACCTCCTTGACTTTCATAGTGCTTCAAGGAACAACGAAATTCGGCATGCAAGCTACCCTTTGGGTGTCAAATAACAAAACTTGCACCCGGCACCGAGGCCATACGATATTATTTATTACTGCTCTTTAAGTTCCAATGTTCATCACCAGGTGCTGGTTTCATCTAGTAGCCAAGTTCACAGCTAGGTGACGATGGTAGCATTTGGTAGCAAAAGTAGGAACTACTTGAAATTGATTGTTTGCAGTCCTTACCTTACCCGAATTACTGATAACACACACTAATGCAGCCGGTTATCAGACAGATTCTACGCACACCCGAGGTACACGGGGCTACATGACCATGTTGTCGCAGCCCCTAAACTGAGGAACCAACCATCATTCTCTTGTAATACCACATTTCTCTTTTTCTGCTGGACCAACAGTCCAAGTTTCACTTTCACAGAGTGCTATGCTCCAGACAGAGGCTTTCAAAAATTACTTTTAAACTTCATAAGATATTTAAAAAAAATTACACAGCAGCAATTCAAGGAACTACATCAAACAAACATACATACCTCATCTGTGACGTCCATAGACTGTACTAAAAAATTCCCCTCAATAGGTTGTAACCAAGCTTTTTAGGTTACAGAACGTGCATCTAGTTTCTTTTTGTGTTGTTTGGTTGATAGTAATTATTTTTTATTTTTATCTGGTTGCCAGCCTTGGCCACTTATTGGTAGGCCGCCACAGAGAATCTTATGTGTCCAGTGCCATAGAGATTCTTGGTGGAGGTCGGCCAGTAGGTGGACCAGGTGGCTTTGGCTGATGGCAAAGGTTCTTTGACATGGTTAGGTTTCCATGGAGATGTATTGATAGTGTTATGCAATGCTGAATGGGAGCTGGTTTGTTTTTGTGAAAATATGATGTGGGAATGGTTGTGCTCTCTGGATTTGGAGAAGAATGATGAAAGAAGAATATGAAAAATATAGTGAAGAGCCCCTTTTCCTCATGAAAATTGTTCTGGATACTGCACAACAGATGCAGAGAATGGAAGCTTGCTTATATGTTGACAAACAAGGTATTGTTAGTTGGATTACCGGAGTTCGACCAGAAGAGAGGAATTATTATTGTTATACAGTAAAACCCCTCAAATCCGAACTAATTGGGGCTGTAGTCAGTTCGGATTTCAATTTGTTCGGATTAGCCAAAAAATATCCATATAGCAGGTTATAAGGATGCTGGAGAAGGTTGTCTAGAGCAGTGGACGACAGTTGATGTCAATGAAGAATGCACCGAACATGAAATAGGTAGTCAACATAACAGCAATGTAGCTAGTGACAGTGAGGAAGAAGAAACTTGGACAGACAATGTGACTTATACTGAGGCTGCATCTGCTCTGGACATCGCATTGCGCTTCGTAGAACAACACGAAGCAGCTACCTCAAACGATGTCATGTTCATGCGCAATTGCTTCTGCGGGAAGGTTTTTGTCACTTCGACAATTGAAGATAACTGATTTCAAGTGAAAGATTAAGTGATATTTTGTGTGTTTCTATTGTTATTTCATTGTTCTTGCAAAGCGATTAACCTAAGAAATTTCAATAACCAACTTTTACGTAACACTGTGTTACGTATGCTAACTCTACTTCTTTGTTAATTTTTCAACTAATTATTGAAAATAAGGTTATAGTGTAGAACATGTAATTGTTTTATGACTAAATAAATACGTTTCTCTGTTTTGCGTGTGTTTTTCAAACTTAAAATTGTCGAAGAAAACTCGTTCGGATTACCCGGGATTTCCGGGGTTCGGATTTGAGGGGTTTCACTGTATGTGTGTCTAGTACTGTATTGGTTATAAATAAATAGTGTGTGAATTAGTGAAGTCAGTCTGTTCTTTGTGGATTCATTTTTGGCGAGTGTATCACCTCACTACCCTGAGGTAGATTTATAAATATTACAATGGCACCCAACGTGAAAGCAAGAATTCAATGAATCACCCAAAGACAGGAGTAGGGATGGCCGAAAATAGTAGAAATATTGAAGCTGATATGATGGTCATGTTGAGGAGGCTCATCTTAGCGACAAGTCCATAGGGATGGAAGAAAGTTAGTTATTGTTGTTTTAAGGGGCGGAACTACGAGGTCATCTGCCCCTAGGATGGAAGAAAGATTGTCAAGGAAGCTTGGTGAGGTCGTTGGTAAGGTCAGTGAGCATTTGTCGGAGAAGCTTGATGAGGTCTTGGAGCATTTGTCAGAGAATATCCCAAATAGCCATGTTACTAGCCAGGTCAGTGAAGTCAGTGTAGAAGCCACTAATCTGGAAAATAACCTGGGTGGTCAGATTGCTGTTCAGGAACAGAGCTACCCTGAAGTAGACGAGTTGGGTGCTCAACAAGTTAAGCTGGAAGAGCAGACAGTGGAGAGCATATGCATCGTAGAAGAGAAAGTTGAGATGGTAGAATCTGAGTGTGTGTCTGTGGAGGAGGAGAAAGAGAAGGAGGAGGAGGAGGAGAAGGGGAAGTTGGAAGAGCAGAGAGTGGAGATCATATGCATTGTAGAAGAGAAAGTTGAGATAGAATCTGAGAGTGTGTCTGCAAAGGAAAGGGAAGAGGAGGAGATCTATGATGTACGTGATGCTAGGGGGCGTAAGAAAAATAATCAAGAAGTGGAAAAGTTAAGGCGAGGTTGTAGAGGTATATATCGGAGAGACCGTAGCAGGCGAAGAAGAGAGAGCAGTTGTGGAGGTAGACACAGAGGTCGCAGCCGACGTAACAGAAGAGGACGTCAAATGGGGGAGGAGAATAAAACTGAAGAAAAGGAGGAAGATGAGATAGAAGATAACGTGAAGACAGATTGGAGGAGAAGGACGAGGAGGATAGGCAGGAGTACAAGGTGGACAGAGAAAAGGAGATGTAAGACAATGAGAAGGAATAAGAAGAGGAAGAGATGTCAGGCAGACCGAGATAAGAGAGTGAAGGATCAGAAGAAGAAAAAGGAGAAGAAGATAAAAGGGATAAAGGGAAAGAGAAAAGAAAAGATGAGAAGAAAAGAATTTCTGAGCAAGATAAGGCAGATGAAGAAAAAGAAGGGAAAGGAGAGGAAGAAAAGAATGAAGGCTGAAGGCCCAAGCAGAAGGCAGACCGTGCGCGTGCTCAGGCCCTGCTGCAGGCTCGCATAGCCCAAGGAATGGAGCTGCCTGCGACGGGGGACCGCAAGCCTCCTCGACCCGGCACCAGAATACGGCCCAACAAGACCAAGCAGCAGCAAGCCACCGCCGACCAAGAAGAACAGAAGGTGGAGGTGGAGATTGTGGACCAGGTCCCCCTGCTGTCAGAGGGCAGCACGGAACACAAGAAGGATGAGGAAGAGGAGGATGTGAAGGACACCTGGAATACCGTAGAAATGGTAGAGAAAGTGTGGGAGGCAGACGATAGTGACGGTGAGGAAGTGGAAGGAAGTACTATGAAATCTGCGGTGCAGAAGAAGAGAGAGAAGGAGGAAAGGGAGAAGCAGAAGAAACTGGAACAGAAGAAGGAGGCAGCCAAGAAGACTGAAGGAGCGGGCGAGAAACAGCCGGAAGACAGTGAAGCAGATGAGGAAGACCGAAAGCATAAGAGAAAGAAAAAGGGAGGAAAATCTGATGGTACTGAAACATAGGACAAAGACCAAAGGAATAAGAAAAAGAAAGGAGAATAAGATGATACTGAATCAGAGGACTCAGACCAAAAGAAGAAGAACAAAGGAAAAGACTTAATCATGATGATTATGATGATGAAGTAGACGAAGATGAATATGAAAACGGCACAGACAGGTCTGATGATGATTCTACCGTTCCTTCTGACTACGATATTGTTGTCGGATTTTTCCGATGGAGCAGGAATGTCTGATAGACTCGATGAGATAGCTTCAGCTGCTCTATCAGAAGAAAATATTTATGCTGGTGATTCTGGTGAACTTAGAAAAATTGTTTCTGCGATGATAGTGCCAATGGTTTTTCTTACTATGATGTATAATTTGTTTCAGTTTGAATTTTTGTCTTAGTGTTTGCTTCATGTATTTTAATTTAAGTATTTGTTTCTATGGTTGAGAATGAATCTCTAACCTTCGGTTAGAAATTCTTTCTCAAGGGGGCGTTTCTGTAAACGAACTTTTTAGGTTACAGAACGTGCATCTAGTTTCTTTTATGTTGTTCGGTTGGTAGTAATTTTTTATTTTTATCTGGTTGCCAGCCATGACCACTTATTGGTAGGCCACCACAGAGAATCTTATGTGTCCAGTGCTATAGAGATTCTTGGTGGTGGTCGGCCAGTAGGTGGACCAGGTGGCTTTGGCTAATGACAAAGGTTCTTTGACATGGTTAGGTTTCCATGGAGATGAATTGATAGTGTTGAGCAATGCTGAATGGGAGCTGGTTTGTTTTTATGAAAATGTGATCTGTGAATGGTTGTGCTCTCTGGTTTTGGAGAAGATGATGAAAGAAGAATATGAAAAATATAGTGAAGAGCCCCTTTTCCTCATGAAAATTGTTCTGGATACTGCACAACAGATGCAGAGAATGGAAGCTTGCTTATATGTTGACAAACAAGGTATTGTTAGTTTGATTACCAGAGTTCGACCAGAAGAGAGGAATTATTATTGTTATATGTGTGTCTAGTACTGTATTGGTTATAATTAAATAGTGTGTGAATTAGTGATATAAAAAAACACATCTAAAAACACATAGTTCATAATCAATTATCTCTTAAAAATGTTCATTAAAACAGACATATAGCAAAACTTAACATGCCTATAGTAAAAAATGAACATTATCATATTACACAGGAGACACAATGTTTATCAATAAAATTCTGCAGTTGCTTCCTCCCTCCAACAGACTTCCTCGTCCCACACACGCAAAGTGGCGAAGCTATGACATGCCCAATATGTTGACTGACATTTAACCAACACCAAGTCATCCCTTGACTACTTGTGGAATGCTCAAACAATCCTATTTCCCATTGATGTGGCAAGGTTACTGCACTAAATCAGCCAATGCTGCATTGAAGCCTCCTCATTTAACTATAATAAAAAGAAAAGGACTACTCTAATATCATAAAATATTTGAACTTCGACAAACTTTGTTAACCTAATTCACGTGGATTAAAAACTTACGTTATATTCAGTAAACACCCCTAGTTGTATGTAGCCTGTTATGAGCAGCATTTCATCTAAGGAAACACAAAATATACTAGGCATGCTAAGTTTTACTATACGTCGGTTTTAATGAACTTTTTAAGGAGGTATTTGATTATGAACTATGTGTTTTTTAGATGTGTGTTTTTATAAATTAACGAGTGCACCTGGCAGAAGAAGAGCTAATTCTTAAGCTCGAAACATGTCCCAAGGTTGAAACAAGTAAATTTGTCAATAAATTGTATTGAATAGACGGGAATGTATAATTACTAGTCAAATATGAATATCAGTCAATACGGACCAATATGATGTCGAATACTCCTAAGGTAGGCTACATATCATGGTATACACTTGATCTCAATTTCAGGATCCTAAATATAACAACAGGATTAATAGATTATATTTCTTAAGAAGTGCCTCGACGCATAGTAATCAAATGATACTTCATAGCATATGGAAGTTATTATTATTATTATTATTATTACTACAGAGAGTTTAGTTTGGATGTATCGGAGACCCTCGCTAGCTCGCTCGCCCGCGGCGCGAGCCTGTTTCCCGCCAGGCACTTTGCCGTTATGCGGCGCTCGAGTGGCAATGAGTCATTGGGTATAGGAATTTGTACTTCAATGTGATCCTTGACCAATTTTTTGACGAACTGACTTACGGAGAGCGATTGTCAACTTATTTTCAACAAGATTCTGCCACTGCTCACACTGACGAAGCATCCATGACAGATTGAGCCGCATTTTTGGTACTAGGATTATAAGTCGGAACATGTAGCCCCCGCGAAGCCCAGACTTATCACCATGTGACTTTTATTTGGGGGGGACGCTTAAAAATAGAGTGTATGCGAGAAACCCTCCACTATAAATGAGCTTAAAGACTATATTACAGCTGAAATACAGTCAATCGGTGCTGAGGAACTTCAGAGAGTACAAGCCAGTTTCAAACAAAGGTGCCAGCGATGTGTAGCAGTGAATGGCGAACATTTTCAGCACCAGCTGTGAACTAGTTAAGTACAAATTCCAATACTCAATGACTCAGTGCTGCGCTGGCGCCGCATAACGGCAAAGAGCGTGGCGGGAGACAGGCTCGCATCGTGGGCGAGCGGGCTAGCGAGGGTCTCCGATACATCCAAACTAAACTCTCTGTATTATTACAGCCTAATTCATTTTTCTATGATGGCAAAGTTTTAAAAATACTTTTATGCCCGATGATAAATTTGATGTTCTCTCTGCCGCACCAATGACACTTTCAGGAGACTAGAGGGGAGGGGAATATCTTTGACACCATGTCGGTCAGAGCAATGCCCTACCCGATAAATATCCAAGAATGCTGAATGATAGCTTCTTGTTGTGGCCACATGGAATGATGAGCAAGGTTGCAATATGATAAAATTATAGCAAAGACTTGTTTTACTTACAACAAATACACACTGAAAAAAGAGAAGTGACAACTCTGCCTCCCACCTCATGCTCAGGCAGTCCTTTGCGATGCCAGTTTCCATACAAAAAGAATTAAAACTACAGAACAGGAGACCAAGCCTTGGTAACTTTTAACAAGGTATAATACCGAAAATATAGTGGCCTATTTATGATTGACAAACCTTTCTCGGAGATGTTGGGAGTTGTTGGGAGTCGTTTCACATTCTCAATTGCCACTGCTGCACCGGAAATAATTACTTTTAACGTAAATAAAGCATTATTGGTCATGTTCATTTGAACAAGGTCAGCCATTTTAAAATCACACCGTACATTACGTCATACCCACGTGACACGTTGCCAACATGAAAAATGAAATAAAAGGCAAAACCATTGGCCTGGACTAAGATTATTGATGCGTGACTTCCCCCACTGTGCGTAACAAAAACCAGGGGTGTTATCCATTAGCTCGGGCCGCGCTATCAATCCTCCATTGGTCTGGACGAAAATATTGGTCTAGTCAAAACCATTGGTACCGAATGCGTGGGGTTGGCATTATGGACTCCTTCACAAACATTCACAAAGATGGACGGCAGAGTAGCAATTTCAGCTATATAAGTCTTGCTCCTATTAGGGTGGGATGGTGGGTCTACGGCAGCGGACGAGTGAACATCTATTACTATATCGTCTCCAGATACCATTACTACAGTTATTTTGGCCAATTTCATTACTTACAATTTTTTAAACACTTGTTCTCCTGTTCTGTAGCGCCACCCAAAAAGACACGGATAGTCAGTCTGAAAGACGGGACTTTATATCATTTTAAATGCTAGCAGCCGAGTACCAAGAAGGCAGTGCGACAACAAGTTTCAAGATTCTATTTTGTTTCTTCACTGCCTACTTGATTGTTCTCACACTGTCTTCTTGAAACTGTTCTCGCACTGCCTTTTTGGTACTCAGCTGCTACATTGTACTATGACGTCACACACTTCAGTGCATTCTAAGTACATTTCGTCACCGTAACGTAACGCCAGACCTCAGCATAAAGATGAAGTCAACAAGATCATTTAAAATGATAAAATTTAATAATGGACATTCTGAGGGATTATGGTATCAAGGGAAGGCTGCTACAGGCAATCAAAATTATTTATGTTGATAATCAGGCTGCAGTGAGATTTAATGATAGGATGATTTCATGGTTTAAGGTAGTTACATTATTTTATATATGGACAATTTGCTGAAGGGCATAAACTGGCTGGGTGGAATTCAATAGTAAAACTGGAAGAGACCAAATCCTAGGTGAAAAAAAATATTCTTAAACCACTGAAATTAGCAAAAATACATTCTGTAAAGATGAAAAAAAATCTATAATCCACCCACCATCCCCTTTATAGATCACGACTTCCTCTTCTACTTAGCGTTTTCCCGCAGGTGCAGGGTCCGCTGTTCGGATCTTGGCTCGCCACTTGTTATGATCGCGAGCATCATAAGGTGTTAGGCCGAGCACCTTCATATCGGCATTTATCGTATCATGCCAGCACTATTTTGGTCTCCCACAGGATTGTTGCCCATTGATTTCCAAGCACCGGGTAGAATTGGCTACTGTTCCTGGTGCAGCACGTAGGACGTTTTTGCCGAGCCTTCTCAGTGACGGGTGAAATGACCATTTGCTGGCGAATGATATCGTTTCTTACATGGTCCAGGAGGGTGATGCCCATTGACCAACGGAGCATGCACATTTCCATGCTGTGTAGTTGGCGCTCTGTAGCTCTGTCAGTTGGTCGAAATTCAGCGCCATACAAAGCAACAGGACATAGGCCCTACTATCATGCGATATATTTTGGATTTCAGATGTAGTAGCATCCTTCTGTCGCAGAGTACACCTGTAACTTCCCTCCATCTCATCCAAGCTGCCTTTATCCTGCTTCACACTTCATCACCTATCTCACCATCAGATTGTAAGCGAGATCCTAGATCACGACTTATATGGATAAAATTTCTGCAGACTCCGCCATTATAAGCGTGAATTATAGACAAATAAAGTATTGCCAACCTCACGCATAGCCGGTATTGTAAAACAAAATAATTTTTAAAAATAACATCTGATCTGTAAGTTATCTTCCAATTCACTAAGACTCAAATTAGCCAAAAATGCATCAATAATCTTTATCCAGACCAATGGCTTTTGCCTGGATCAATAATTGCTGGGTAGCGCCTAATATATACACCCCTGATTTTGGCCTTGCACAGTGGGGGTACTCACGCATCAATAATCTTTATCCAGGCCAATGATTTTGTCAATTAATGAGTTTTCACATAATTACAATATTGCGTGTCTCTTTATTATGTGTGTTGTATGGTGTATTTTGTATCCCACATGTTGGCAACAATAAAGTGATGTCATTAAAGTGTGCTCCTGAGTAACAGTTGAAGAGACCTCATGCGCCAGACAAACATGGCTGCCGTCGTTAAATGAGCAATAAAGAAAAACACATATTTAGGTAATGTAGCACATTTGCACATATTTCCGGTGCAGTAATGACCAGGGTTAGAAATTTCATTAGTCGAGTCCCCCAGAAGATGAAACAAGGTATGAAAATCATACTGTATATTATCGAAATGCAAGTGAAATAGGTACGAGTGAAGTCTCATTCAGAATTAATTATTCGGTAAATATAGCCTATCATAATATAATTTCATCAGGCTATATGAATAAAATTGCTGAAAATACTGGCAAGTTACAACAGCAGCCATCATCGCTTTGTTTTATTATAACTTAGCACCATATTTATATCAGCTCTGCTATACAGAACTATAAGACGCGTGAATTGTATTCAATAAATCTCATCTTCGATTGGAGCAAAAATTTAAGGCTAGAACTAGGCCTATATGGTGATGCAGCTTGCATATTTAACTTCCAGAAACATGTAAATTTTGTTGTTGATTAATTTAGGGGCTTTACGACAGAGATCATGTAGTCCCCTGCACCTGGGTGTGTGTAGAATTTGTCTGATAACCTGTGTTATTGTGATGGTTGTATTAGTGTATGATGACGCTGGTATTACGAGCACAGAAGCAATGTTAGCCCAACACCAACTCCGATGGATGGGTCATGTGATCCGTAGGCCAAACCATCGCATTCCAAAACAAGTACTATACTTTGAACTTCGTGAGGGCGTTCGGCGCTATGGAGGTCAGAGAAAGAAGTAGGCTATACACATAGCCTCAAATCCACCCTGAAGAAATAGGCCTATTATATCAATGATGGTAACTGGGAAATGCACGCGCTGGATCGTCCACCATAGAGAAGCACCATTCATCAAGGGATAGCTGTTTTGGAAGAGTAGAGACGTAGCACTGCAGCAGAATTGCGCACAAGGAGAAAACAGCGCGAGATCTTGAGGGGGAATGGTCATTTGCCAGCTGGCTGCTCAATGTGTGTGTCATCACTGCAGTAGAGTGTGTAGCTCACACATTGGACTGATCAGTCATCTGAGGAAACATCAGTAGGAAGACTAATTCAATGAGGATTGGGAAGGAGGCGGCCGTGGCCTTAATTTAGGAAACATCCCGGCATTCGCCTGAAGTAAAAGTGGGAAACATGGAAAACCACTTCCAGGACGGCTGAGGTGGGAAACCTGTAAAGCTTCTTATGGTAGTAATATATCCGAAATGACAATCTACTGCCAGGTTAGGCTGCGAGATGCCTATGATGGCTGTCAATGTTAGGATAAGTTGTGATTATTACTGCTGCTACCATAATTCTGGTGACGACTTGTCGTTATTCGCCTCGTGAATCTTGAAACTACAAGAGATGGATATTTGCTTGGGTCTGTATTTTCGAGTAGGCTATATTGCCAGTATGGTCAGTCTATAACCTTTTCTAACCTAATCAGATGTAACTTACAGATATCAGCGTTCAGCTGTGCACTTGACCTTTAAGAGCTCAGCGGTAAGAGCAGGGTGTAGAGCAGTGAAGAAGAGTGGTCAAAATAGCCTACTTCCATATCTGAGAACATTGACGAGCCTGATAGTAGCTTCTCACAATCATGTGGATTGTTGATCATTTTGGATCCGTATTGACGAACAAGTAAATTTTCAAAGATAATTGAGAAATTTCCGCCTAGTCAATACTATAATGTCTATATTTAACCAATCATTAGGTACATGTTTCAAGGCACTTCATAAAACTGGCCCGTTCATCAGCCTTTTAACTGTGTGGGCGAACATACAAAAATTGTATCGACAAAAATGATCATAAAATACAATAAAACATTAAAATAAGAAATATTTGGATGATTGTGATACGCATGCATAAAATTGGGCAAATGAACGAATATTCTTTGTAAATTAATTCACGTAGGCTAGTTCTCGCAATCAGACAGATACGCTCAACGTGGCAAATGTTTTACGCTGCAGTAATATACCGGGGGAGTGGGATGGGGAAGTGCAGAGGTACGTGCTGGTAACTATATAAGCTCTCGATTTTGTAAAGAAAGAAAAAAAAAAAAACTTTACACTCCAATAAAGTTAAAAACGCTACGGTACTCCAATTAAAACTCCTACAATTAAGATTAAAGCACTTACCATAACGAATAGAATATAAAGTGTGATCTCTTCTCCCTCAATAGCACGTAATGAATACGGATCAGGTTGGCACTCGCCGCTACGCAGTGCTACAGTCGACTTGAGATTGTTGATTTCCACATATGTTTATGTGCGATATATTAAGTATTTAATCGGTCGGAGTGTTTTGGTGGTGTTCTGTGGAAACGTTTATTGATATACAAGTGCTTACACTATTACTTCTTAGTATTAATACCTGAAATGCTATTGTAGGAAGCATTAACTGAAATGGAATTTAATTTCTTGTCGTGTGTTGACGTTATCTTCGTGTGTTAATTTTATTGTTATTTAATATAAGTAAACAGCAGTTTAGCCCTTACATTTTCATGAGTGCTTAATGTGAGTAGTGAAGATGCCTTGCTCTTTTGTACCAGGATGCAGATCTAGCTATGGAGACTGTAAAGAGGTCAGATGGTTTTTCAAACCTCCTAAAAATAAGGAACGTTTTATCAAGTGCAAAGGGGCCATACCAGGGAAGAATAGGGAACTTACTGAAAAGTCCTACATCTGTGAGGCTCAATTTTCAGAAGATTTAATTGTTAAATTTGACAAATTTGTGATAGAAGGGAAGGAAGTATTACTTCTCCCAAGAACCAACTGGCAATTGAAAGACCATTCTGATCCACATATATTTCCTAATTTGCCTAAGTATTTGTCCAGTATGGTGTAAATAAAAATGCTCTTGATGCCATTAAAGACTACTTCTGTGAAGAAAGGGATGAGAATAAAAAGACAATGAGTTAAAAACATATATGTACCGTAATGCTGAAGGAGGCGTGATCAGTTTTAGACAATAGCCTACTCTATGAAGGGGTCATGACTATGCCTTCTATGTCTGTTTAATGTTAAGTTCTTCTGAAATGATGGTAGTTTGCTGATTTTGGTGTTTGTGGAGTGAAATTCATGGTTATTATTGAATTTTATAGTAATCTACGGTAAAGTTAAAAGTTGCATTTGTATGGCTTTTTTTTTGCTGTGTCGCAAGTCTGTTAAGGGAATGTAAAATGTGTAACAATGTGAAGAAATCCTTTCTGATAGCGGGGTTAATTTTCCGTACTTTTTTAAATTTACCGATAGCTGGCAAAACTAATTGCATTTTGAACTTGCTCTCTGTCTTCGCTTATTGTCGACAGTGGACTATTACAGGAGATGACTTATTGAATTATAATTGGGCACAGTAGAGTAAGTGGAGATGTTGAACTTATTAGCGCCTATGAGGATATCTTGTGGTGTTTTAACATGTAAAACAGGTCGCAAGGTTTTAAAAGTCTCGTAAGCGCCAATGCTAACTTACATCACAGATCGGAGCCAGCGCTGCGCTGCGGCGGACCAGGCATACTAGGCCAGTGATATCACTTCTTATTCTATTCGTTATGCACTTACTAAACTAGTTATAACTCCCTTTATCAATACTAATTTGTAATTATTTAGATATTTGAATTCTAAATTCAAGGCACTCTTTCTGCCAAAATAGTTTTAAAAAAAATTGGTAATCTTCGGGAGTGATGAACGTGGATCCTACACTTGCACTTTGGATAATATATTTTAAAATTCATCATTACACAAGGTATTTAGGATAATATACGTAGTTTTGTGTGTTCATGACTCCCGAAGCGTTACCACGTATCACAGTTTGTTTACACATAGAGGAGGTGGGCTTTCAATAGCATTAAGTTAACAACTATACCGGTATATAATTCTTGTGGTTTTGTTTCCAAAGGTAATATTCTCATGGCTTCACTTTTATTATTGAAAGTCTACTTCATACCAGCGGATGCGTGTTTCATTTTATGAGCTCTGTCAGCAAAACATAAAATACTGTGCTAACGTAGCAGTGATCTAACCTATCATTCATGCCAAGAAATCTATGCTTTACTTACACGGCTCCAAGAACGACAGTTAAAACCTGTCTAAAAAATAATAATTCCAGCAAAATAATAGTCGCACTGATCAAAAAAAATCACTGTTCGAGCCAACAATGCCTCATTCCAAAAGAATATTTCCGGCTGAAGACTACATCAGTGCTCATGTTATCATTTGAAAAAAAAATACAATAATCGGGGCTGCCAATATGATCACACAGAAATACCCTTAAGATTATTCGAGAAGGCTCCATTTGCAACCTAAAATCCCCTAAAATTTTCACCTTTTCCGACGTAGCCAGAGATTACCCTGTCGTAGCACAATTATTAAATCTAAGTTGATACACCCACATAACATCTAATTGATTTCCGATTCTTAAATGGTATTCAAGAGCTAGTAAAACAACGTGCTGCACTTTTATGTGAGATTATAAACAGAGATATCGATACCAACTTTGTTGTTGATACTGTTTTCTGTCTCGAGTAGGAAAGTTAAAATTATTACCAAGTCAAACATGCAGGCCTAATTCAATAAAATCGAGCAATTACTTTTGAAAAATCAACAATAATCCAAATTGTGATTTTGTTCTCTGCGAGTGGGCTGGTGCAAGAAGGTTAGTGGAAGACGCTTTACACGTAGGTCTACGCACACCGGCGCGGGATGCGGGAACGGGAGCGGGATTAACACGATACCCGCAGTCGCTGCGAAATCGTCTCTGTATTCTGACCAGCGCGGGAAACAGTTCCGAAATGAATTCGTCTGTTGTGAAGTGCAACATAAGGAAAATATATACCAATTATCGGGAAGCTATCTCGCCTTGCTATTGCTATTAGATTTTTGGCTACTGGGGATTCTTTCTCGACAATTGGCCTCAGTTTTCGTGTTGGTTTCACAACTGTTGGAGCTATCGTGAGAGAGGTTTGCCAAGCTATCTGCGATACGATGCGATAGTGCAGTTTATATTTTGTTTTAGGGTAGTTCAGTTCGGTTTTCTTTAGGTTAATCACCACGTGACAAATGAACACAGAAACAAAGAGTGATATTATTTAAATTGATGCTAACCAGGTACTTGCACTTCCTTTCCTATTTCGTCCCTGAGCTTATCTTTATTCCTTATATTTCTTAATCTTCATTACTCATGTTATTGATATAAGGCAGGATATTTCCTGACACACTCTATTAACAGTTCCGTCGCCATTGCTAAATGGATGCGGGACGCGGGAAAACGCAGCAAGCTGCGTACTCCTGCAGTAACGCAGCAATCCCGCCATCTGTGCGGGATTGTGACGCAGCTGTCTGAGTGGATGCATATCCCGCCAAGTGCGCAAATGTTCGCGACATTCCCGCTCCCGTTCCGCATCCCGCGCCGGTGTGCGCAGACAACTCTCGGCGAATACGCTGCCGAAGTGACGCGCCTAGCAACCGCATGGGCGCAGCCACATTGGACCCAAACAACTGGTTGCTAGGTTTTTTATACATAGGAAGCTGCATTAACGCTGCGCAGCGTCCTGAATTTTGTGGATAAAAATGTGTAATACGCGTGAAATAAGGCAAACGCCTCCCGTGAAGATCATCTACAGTGTTGGAGCTACAAAATAGAAGTGAAATTTTATGGATAAAGTACGAGAATTTTGCGAGATAGTATGAATAAAGTTGACCTCACTCCTGAGGCAAGAATTGCATGGCGGGTACTACAAATTATAAATATTTATCATTTAGTGGATAGAGTATATCTAATATGGAGAGATATTGAGGACATATATGTCACATAAGGGTTTTTTGGTTCATGTGGGGAGTGTAGTTGTAATTAAATATGGTTTGTACTCTTTAAGTATTATAAACGACAACCTACATAACCTTACAGCTGATTCACTAACACCAATAAATTTTATCCTACAACTTTTCTGAGTGGTGATTTTTCACGTAATTTATTTAAGCAGTGAATTGTGTTTCCAAATAACAATTAGGCCTATCCCAGACTGAAAATTTCTGCCTAGATATTTTATTTTTTGCACTTTCAGAAAACAATTATCATGTAGGCCTACCAGTAGCCTAGGCCTACACCCTACAACAAAGTTACAGTACCGTATAGTGAAATTATTCAAGCCAATGAACACTGCTTATTTCTGATGTGATGGAGTGGCAAGTCTTGTTGTGATTGTCAGGGACTTTTCGGTGAAAAGTCAGTGGTGTCAAGAAATTAGGTGATGAGGATAGTGGCGAACCAGGCTACCATGGCATTATGTCAAGATTGTTGGAAAATGTTTTAATCGTTTCAGCATGAATTATTTGTGAAAAAGTCAGTGGTGCTATAAAGTTATCAATAAAAGTGGAAATATAATAACCTAGGTGTGTACTTAGTCAGTTTCTTGTGTGTTACTTATCTGGACAATTTTTTAAACATTGGACAGTAAAATTAGGCTAGTTCAATGAAGATATGGAATGCTACAGTATTGTACATTTAAGTTATTATGAGTAATAATAAAACTATAATGCTATTCAAAATATCGAGCCTTAATACTTAACTGCAATATCAGGAAGTACTGGTATATTATTGGGAAGTAGGCTACTCCCCTGCGATTCAACTTACATGCTCCTGCAGAAGTGTGGAAGTGTTTTTCTCCCCTACAATAGGCCTTTTTGTTATTGAGCAACTGAGTTTACTTGTAGTTTTAACAGGTCATTTTATCACAGGTTGTGGTGAATTATATAATACGGTACCAAATGGCAGGTAGGTGGTGTTGGTGGTTATTGAGGCCATTAGCCCCTAGCAGGAATGTAGGCTGATTTTATTTAGTTCTGTTGGTCAAGTAATGAATTTGAATCATGAAGGGGTGGGTAGCATAATTATTTTCTAGATAATGTTTTTGTTAGTATAGGCCTACCTCATTAAATTCATTTATCAACTCAAACCTAATGTATATATGGCTACCCCTGCATTAGTAAGTCTGTCATCACACTGTAGTGGTACTTTTACAGTGAGTTAGCTACCTAGTTAAATTGGAGGCTTGTGGTAAGTAACGAATATATTTTACACCAAGAATGGTGTAAATTTCTTTATCATTGTCCAATATTTTTTATTTCCTTACTGCATGGGCTAATAACCTAATTATCTTTTACCCACTCTTCAGTATCATAAGAACCAACACCCTCATTCCCATTGTTTGGATTGGAACATAGTTATGCAGACCAATTTCCAGCCTTGGAGATTAATCTTTGTGGAAGAGTGGAAGAATATTCCCCCTCCTCCCCACCAAATGGCCAATCACTGATCAAGCTGTACTAACTTGAATGTACCATACATGTATGCATCAATTACTTTATGTGATACATTTTACTAATGTACACACATCAAAAAAAGTTTTGCATCACCTCGGTTCCCAGATCTCCGGCATATAGACGTTGACTGTGTATATTGTATCAAAGATACAGTCCCTTTGACTGTTCATAGATGTCACTAAAACTGCTCAAAGATGTAAACAACCATGCATGAGCAGGGCCTATTAGACGGAGGGGGTACGACAGCCGATCAGTTCCAGTCATTCCACCAGGACGAAGGTACGCTGCTCATGTTGTCTGTAGTTCTACCATGCCTAGAAGGTCAATACCGCAGTTCGATCGCGTCCGCATTGTTACTTTGTGTCAAGAAGGGCTCTCAACAAGGGAAGTTTCCAGGCGTCTCAGAGTGAACCAAAGCGATGTTGTTCGGACATGGAGGAGGTACAGAGATACAGGAACTGTCGATGACAGGCCTCGCTCAGGCCGCCCAAGGGCTACTACTGTAGTGGATGACCGCTACTTACGGATTGCCGCTCGGAGGAACCCTGACAGCAATGCCACCATGTTGAATAATGCGTTTCGTTCAGCCACAGGACGTCGTGTTTCAACTCAAACTGTGCGCAATAGGCTGCATGATGCGCAACTTCACTCCCGACGTCCATGGCGAGGTCCAGCTTTGCAACCCCGACACCATGCAGCGCGGTACAGATGGGCCCAACAACATGCTGAATGGACCCCACAGAATTGGCATCACGTTCTCTTCACCGATGAGTGTCGCATATGCCTTCAACCAGACAATCGTCGGAGACGTGTTTGGAGGCACCCTGGTCAGGCTGAACGTCTTAGACACACTGTCCAGCGAGTGCAGCAAGGTGGTGGTTCCCTGATGTTTTGGGGTGGCATTATGTGGGGCCGACGTACGCCACTGGTGGTCATGGAAGGCTCCGAAACGGCTTTACGATACCTGAATGACATCCTCCGACCCAGTGCACCCATATCGGCAGAATATTGGAGAGGCATTTGTCTTCATGGACGACAATTCTCGACCTCATCGTGCACATCTTGTGAATGCGTTCCTTCAAGATAACGACATCGCTCGACTACAGTGGCCAGCATGTTCGCCAGACATGAACCCTATCGAACATGCCTGGGATATGTTGAAAAGGGCTGTTTATGGACGTCTTGACCCACCAACCACTCTGAGAGATTTACGCCGAATTGTCGTTGAGGAGTGGGACAATTTGGACCAACAGTGTCTTGATGAACTTGTGGATAGTATGCCACGACGAATACAGGCATGCATCAATGCAAGAGGACGTGCTACTGGGTATTAGAGGTAGTGGTGTGTACTGCAATCTGGACCACAAATGCTGAAAGTCTAGCTGTATGATGGTACAACATGCAATGTGTGGGTCTCATGAGCAATAAAACGAGCTGAAATGTTGTTTGTGTTGATCTCTATTCCCTTTGTATTTAAAGGTTCCGGAACTCTTGGAACCGAGGTGATGCAAAACTTTTTTTGATGTGTGTATAATAAGGTGTTGGAGAGGGTAAAATCTAACGCCAGAATACAGCCGCTTACTGTTGAAAGAGGCAGTTTTATGTTGCAAACTGAGCATAATATGTGGTCTGTGGAAAGGTTTGAAGTTGCTACTAGTCCTATTCAATTTGGTGACTGGAAACTGTGTGAGCCATCAAGTACCAAGCACATTATTTTATTTTTATTAAACATCATATTTATGAACTGCATGCTCCATTACAATTGAAGTAATACTACAAGCATTGTGATCTTATAGGTAAGTATGATAAAACTTTCTTTACATTATGTAACCTATATCTACATGGTTGATTGTAGTGTGTCTAGCCTAGATATAATATGTTTAAGTTTTCTTTCTTGACATAATTATGTCCTACATCAGGTTATCAAAATTGATGCTCTGCACAAATAGCTTAAAGAATTTTACATATTTAATAACAAGTTCATTCATCCTTGCAGGCCAGTGGCCTCCTGATTTCATTACATTTGTCTTCAGTATTTCCCTTTCGTGTTTTAGTAATTCACACTCATATAGGATGTGGTCCACACTTTGCGATTCTTCGCCACACCGGCACATCATATGCTCTTGTATTTTAAACCTATACAGATAGGTTCCTATTTTTCCATGTCCTGTCATCATAACCGTCATATTATGGCTTAGAAGAATTTTTGAGGCAAGTCTCGCTTGAACACTTGGAAAGTACTTTTTTGTCATGGATCCATTGGAAGTTTCTCTCCACTCTTCTTCCCACAATTGTAAACTTCTCTCACTCAATACCCTTTTCACTACACCATAGCACATGGATCATCGTTATGGTACCGGGACTAGCATTTCCCTACATCAACTCTTTGGCCCATTTCATACCAAGTAGACTACTTGTACCACTTTGACTGTCCATCACATATTGTGTGAATGTTTGCTAGGATTGCTCGTGAAGATGCAGGGTAGCTATTTTGTTTGTTTGTTCTAAATCTCTATATACTAGCTAATTCTATTTATCTCTTTTGTGGCACACCAGCTAATGTGTAACAATAATCAGTGTGATAATCTGGTCATCAGCTTGGTGTACTTATTGGGTGAGAGCCTCGGATATTTTCATGACAGTTTTAGTGGCCTTAGTCCCTATATTTAGAGCTAGGATAGGAAAAATGACCCATTATTTAGAATGAGGTAGGACGATAGGCCTTAATTTTAGACTTCTCTAACCTGTTAGTGAGTACACAGGTTAGGCTTTGTTAATTTGATTCGTTTTCAAACAAACGCGGCGTTGTGGTAAACACACAAATTGTATTGAAATGCAGTCTTTGTTTCGTCTATAGCTGTTGATGATATTTGGCCTAAACTCGCATCCAAATATTTTAAACTGTTCCCTTATGCATTGATAGACCTTAAGTTCATTTTATTCGTCACTTACTGGTAGGGCCTACGGTACTTTATTTTCCGTAGTATTGGTCATTCATACGGGACGTGATTCACAATATCCAGAAATGTTATATTTTCATGTTTTCACTTAATTTAAGGTATATATAGTAGGCCACATCTCTACGACTTATGTTCTAAGACTTAATGTGCATCTCGTACGCAATATTTTACAACTTTACCGGACAACTATGTTAAATTACTGTGGAAAATATACTTTTCTATGCTTTCTTGCCTCTGGACATCCATCCATGTACAGTTTTATACGATCCAAATAGGAAATAATGACGGCTAAAAGACTGAAGCAATCTACAAGGGAGCCATATTGTATTGCTCCAGTTGCTTAGCAACGGAGCGGAAGTGACGTTGACTTCGGCAGCGTATAGGAGAGCGCGCGGGGACACGTCACATGCCTACTGGGTTTGAATTTGACCGTATCGTATCATACGCTAGGAAAAAAATGTTTTATGAAGGGTAGCAGTCTGTTGAGGGTGTTAACTAACTTATTCGAAATAATAAATAGTGTTGAACACCAAATTACACACGTACCGGTATTTCAAAACGTAAAAGAGTTACAGTCGACCGTGATAGTATGCATACAGCCGACTGAGATTTACCAAGAGGCGCGGATCCAACCTGTTACCCCTTCTTTACAATTACGAACGAGAGCATAAGGATGAATCTTTCACTGATCAATTTTTAATCGATTTAATCACAGGCGGAAAATAATTAATTTGAGGGTCTTGTTTTCAAAACTGAATATCTCCAAAAATTTTAAAAAAGTTATATAGTTGATTCGGTACCGTAACATTTGCCTCAGCTGTTAGTTATTGTTGTTTTAAGGGACGGGACTAGGAGGTCATCTGCCCCCAGGACTACGAGGTCATCTGCCTCAGCTGCATTGGATGGTAAAATCTCTTTAGATCAAAAATGTTAATATTTCCCAAAACTGTGAGAAAACATGCTTGTCGTTCAAAACTGAATATATCCATCACTTACAATTGAACTAAACTAAATGAATATTTTTTCTTAAATTTAGGCATTTAATTTCTAATTGTAGTCTACATATTAATATTATGTTCAACATAAATACCACGAATTAGGAGAACTATTTGAGATTATGTGAATATCCCGATTTCCATAACTAAATACAAACACCATTTTTTTAAAACTAAATACAGGTATAGCCATTCATTTTTATCAATCTTTCATCAATAACTTTTTATGTAGGCTACTACTAGCTAAACCTGGCATGCGTTGCAATGCCAATCAAAGAAAGTGTTGGCGTTGTTTTTTTTAGCGTATGGCTTTTAATGCCGGGAGTGTCCGAGGACATGTTCGGCTCGCCAGTTTTGTAGCTGCTTCGAGACGGACACCCAATGGGTGAGCTACAAGTACCGTTGGGGAGGGAAGTGAGAATGTAAGGACGAGGAGTTGGAAGGTAGCGGCTGTGGCCTATAGTTAGGGACCAACCCCGGCATTTGCCTGGAAGGAAGATGGGAAACCACAGAAGACCATCTTCAAGGTTGCCGGCGGGGGGATTCGAGCCTCCTCGCCTCCCGGATGTGAGCGACTGCCATCAGTCATGCCTTGCTTGTTGAAGTGCTTTTGGATTCCCAATATTATTTTCTTTTTCCGTTAACAACTTATAAACTATTGCAAAATTGATTTACTATCTCAAAAACAATCACGGGAGCGTGCTCAACAAAGTTTCATTGCAATGAAATGAATGGTATATGAACGCATGCGGGACTCTGTTGAAACGATTCGAGCACCGTCACCCATTTGTTGAATATACTCGTACGCTACCTATTGTAAAATGGATTTACTAATTCGAAAATCTTCCCTGGCGTGTACACAACAACTCATCAACGTTTCACCGCAATTGGATGAATGGCATATGAACGCATACGGGATTTTGTTAAAACGATTCGCGCGCCGTCAATCATTTGTTGAATCTACTTGTGCGCCACCCATTGAAAAACGGATTTACTAATTCATACACCTTCGCAGGATTGTACTCAACTCACTAAAGTTTTATCACAATCGGATGAATGGTACATGAACGCATACGGGATTTGGTTGAAACGATTCACGACCTATCGCACATTAGTTGAATCTACTCGTGCGCTACCAATTGTAAAATGGATTTTCTAAATCAGAAATCTTCGCGGTAGTGAAAACAACATTTCACCAAATGTCATTGCAATCGCATGAATGGTATCTGAACGCATACGGGGCTTTGTTTAAACGATTCGCGTGCCGTCGCTCATTTGTTGAATCTACGTGTGCGATACCTATTGTAAAGTGGATTTACTAAGCCAGAAACCTTCCCTGAAGTGTTCACAACATCTCCCCCAAGTTTAATCGCTATCGGACGAATGGTATATGAACGCATACGGGACTTTGTTGAAACGCTTCGTGCGTCTTCCCTCATTTGTTGAATCTACTTGTGCGCTACCTATTGTAAAATAGATTAACTAAGCCTTAAACTTTCCCTGGAGTGTACACAACAACTCACCCAAGTTTAGTCGCTATCGGACGAATGGTATATGAACGCATACGGGACTATGTTGAAACACTTGCGCGTCGTCGCTCATTTGTTTAATCTACTTGTGCGATACCTATTGTAAAGTGGATTTACTAAGCCAAAAACCTTCCCTGAAGAGTACACAATATCTCACCCAAGTTTCATCGCTATCAGACGAATTGTATATGAACGCATACGGGACTTTTTTGAAACGCTTCGCGCGTCGTTGCTCATTTGTTGAATCCACTCGTGCGCTACCCATTATAGCATGGGTTTACTAAGCCAGAAACCTTGCCTGTAGTGTACACAACCTCTCACTCAAGTTTTATCGCTATCGGACGAATAGTATGTGAACGCATACATGACTTTGTTGGAACGCTTCGCCCGTCGTCGCTCATTTGTTGAATCTACTTGTGCGATATCTATTGTAAAGTGGATTTACTAAGCCAGAAACCTTCCCTGTAGTGTACACAAAATCTCACCCAAGTTTCATCGCTATCAGACGAATTTTATATGAACGCGTACGGGACGCATAATTTTTTTTTCAGCCCGAGCCTAGCCACAGTAGGTATGTAATTCTGAGCCTCTTATTGGCCGTTATGTCATGTCATTCTCCTGGTTCCGAATCGAGACGGTAGGTAGTAGCAAGGGTCACATCCGATCAAACATGGAGGAAGGTTATCGAGTGAGATGTGGATAATATTCGATGTTGAATTGCATTATTAGTGTGGAGAATGAGTGAAAGGGAGCACAGGGAAACACACAGCTTACTAACATAACGCCATCTTATTTAACTCCAAAGAACTTATGTACAGATATGAACACTTTACACTATATACACAAAGTACAACACACACAAAGATATGTCAGTCCTTCACATCCTCCCCACCCTGGTCGACCTCTAGAGGTATGACCAGCTGAATTGGACGCGTTATCCGGTTCCTGTCTGGCGTGCGAAGGATGACGGTCCTGAGTATTCCGTCTCGTCCAGGTCGTAGTTCCTCGATTACGCCTCTGCCCCATACGTGGCGAGGACGGTTATCTTCTTGCAGCAGGACCAGGTCACCTACCCGGAAGTTCAGGGTTTTGTCGCATGTCTGTCGTACGTGGTGATGGTTGCGTAGTTCCAGAAGATATTCCTTCATCCAGCGTTTCCGGAAATCTTCTGCCGCTTGTTGCTGGAGCCTGTATTCCCTTTTCAAGTCCTTCTTAATAGCAGGCTCAGGTCCTGTAGGGATTGTCGTCAGCTTGTCGCCGTGGATGAAATGGCTTGGAGTCAAGGCTGTAGTTCCTTCATCCTGAATGAGAGGACGGGAATTTATGGCGGCTTCAATGCTAACGAGAATGGTGTACAGGGTTTCCTCATTCACTTGCCGCCGGCCTAAAACTTTGCGCAAGCAGCGTTTCGTAGTGCCGACCATTCGTTCCCACCATCCTCCCCACCAAGCCACCCGTGGTGCGATGAATTTCCAGCGGATGCCATTTGTGGAAAGGTAGCTCGATGCGTCGTGGTCGTGGAAGATCACAGAAAGCTCTCTAAGTTCTCTATGAGCTGCGTGAAAAGTGGTGGCATTGTCGGAATATATGGTATGAGGTAGGCCTCGGCGGCTGACGAATCTTTGGAAGGCCATCAGAAACTTATTTACTGTCATATCCGACGCTAGCTCCAAGTGGACAGCTCTGGTAGTAGCACATGTAAGCAAAAGGATGTAACTTTTGCGAACGGTGTTATCGTGGCGGACGTATAGTGGGCCCGCAAAATCGAGTCCTGTTACATTGAACGGTCTGGAGTATCGTACACGATCGGTCGGTAATGGAGCTTCGTTCTCCTGTCCAGGAGGGTTTCGTGATAACTTACAAGGCAGACACGAATTCAATACCTTCCTAATGCTTTGCCTTGCTCGTAGAATCCAAAATTGGCTTCGCAGCTCGGAGAGCACAATCCGTGATCCTAAGTGGTGCAGTCTGATATGGGTATGGCGGATTAGAAGACAAGTGAAGGGATGTCCGCCGTCTAAAATTATTGGGTGTTTTTCGTCATACGACATCGTTGTGAAGTGGAGGTGGCCACCAAGGCGGATCAATGTGTCTTACAGGAACGGTTGAAAAGAGGCGATCTTCGATGTTTTGGGGATGGGCGTGTTGTGCAACAAAGCTTCGTATTCTGTTCCGAAGGTCTCTCGTTGTACAGAAGCTATCAAATATCGCCGACTTGCTTCGAGTTCCAACACTGTCAAGTCACCAGTTTGCTTATCCGCTGACCGAAGGTTCTTAATGAACCGGAGGATCCAAGCTGTAGTCCGAAGTAATTTGTTGTAGGTGCTGAATCTTGCGAAGTCACAGAGTGATTCATGTGTGGTAACAACAAGGGCCTGACAGGGTTTCTTCTTAGCCTCTGGAAGTGTTAGATGTTCGGTGCTGTATTTGGGAGGCCAACTTCTTGGAGGATCCCTCAACCAGGCCGGCCCATGCCACCAAATATCTGCTGATTTTAGATCTTGTGCTTGTAGTCCTCGTGATAAAAGATCTGCAGGGTTATCCGTTCCTGGACAATGAAACCATTGTGATGGTGAAGTGCAGCCGGTGATTTCTGTAACACGATTGCAGATGAAAGTTTTCCAGCGGTTCGGGTCGTTTTGTATCAAGCCTAGAGTGATAGCTGAATCTGTCCACAGCATTGCTTTGCTGATGTCACAGGATGTAGCACGGCAGAAGTAACGAAGAAGTCTTGTGCCCACGAGTGCAGCGAGTAATTCCAAACGTGGTAGCGTGACCTTCTTTATAGGGGCCAGTCTAGCTTTGCTACATAC
The DNA here is from genome assembly GCA_946902985.2 of Meconema thalassinum. Lineage (NCBI taxonomy): Eukaryota > Metazoa > Arthropoda > Insecta > Orthoptera > Tettigoniidae > Meconema > Meconema thalassinum. Next base: position 358,439,089 of record OX336388.2, on the reverse strand, counting down.
TAACTGAACGGTAGTGGTATCGTGAGCGTGAGATCGAAGGTATACAGCAGCACCATATGCCCGTTCGGAAGCGTCACAGAATACGTGTAGAGAATAGTTGTCCAAGTCTTTGTTGAGAACACCTATCCATCGTGGGGTGTGAATGTCCGACACGTATTGAAGATTTGAACACCAAACTAACCACTCGTGCCCAATATCAGAAGGTAAAGTCTCGTGCCATGATATACCTCTGGTCCACGTTTCTTGAAACAACATCTTTCCAATTATTGTCACCGGAGAGAACAGTCCGAGAGGATCGTATAGTCGTGATGTTATCTGAAGACGTGGCGTTTTGTGGCAGGGTCATCTGGAGACATCTTGTAGTCATCGATAGCTGAAAGATGCAGTGTGTCATGGCCCGTGTTCTAGTTGATTCCCAAGATCTGTGTAACCTCTTGAATGGGTAGATTTTGATGTTGCCACTCGTTTTGTAGTGTGATTGAATTCGTGGCCCACTTCGACATAGACATGTTGATAATACTCATCAAATCCGTGAGCTGAGAGTATATTGTTTGGAGTTCCTCAACGTCGTTAGTAGATGCTGCAAAATCGTCCATGTACATGTGCTGGTCCACGAGGCTAGCAGCAACTGCGGAGTCATCAATGTGCCTCGTAGCCAATTCTCGCAGGGTAGCTGACAAGTGGAAAGGGCTACTGGTTAGTCCGAAAGGTAATCGGGTGAAGCGGTAGGTGACCACTTCGTCGGTGACGTGGTATTGGCCGTTTTCGTCCTTGATTACTCGAAACCAAAAGAACCGTGTTAGATCCCTGTCGCTGGAGTCAAGTGAGATCTGCAGAAAGGCTTGCTTTATATCTCCAAGAATAGCATATTGGTACAATCTAAACCGAAGCAGGATACTCATTACGTCGGGGAAAAGATTAGGTCCGATTTCTAGGACGTCATTCAGCGATAGAGATCCATTTTCATGAGACGAAGCGTCGAATACAACGCGCCACTTAGTTATGTTCTGTTTCGTCTTCTTGACTGCATGATGTGGTAGATAGTACACAGAAGTTGCTCGGTTGTCTGGGTTCAACATCTCTACTTGGCCTTGGATGATGTAGTCGAGCATTCTTTCGTTGTACATGGCGTTATAGTCTCTATTTCGTTGCAGTTTCTTCGTCAAGGCTTGGAATCGTCTCTCAGCGTTAGTGCGGTTATCGGATGCAAATTCCTGGTTTTTCTTTGGCAAAAAAACAACTCTCCGTCCATCTTGAATGCAGTGAGATTCATGAAAGTTTTTGAGGATATCGAGGTCCTTGGAGCTCATCGTGTGGGATCTTGATTCTTCGTCCTTGATTCCAATTGCTTCAAGGTTCCAGAAGTTACGGACTTGGTGCTCGAGAAGTGAAGGGTCATCCTGCAGTGTTATTTTGTTAACGGTTAGCTGGTTGACGGTGACTCCGGATCTATTGCCACTGAGTACCCATCCGAAAAGTGAAGGAATGAGTACCAAAGACGGAGATATGCGAACAGGTTGTGTGTCCTTGATCAACTTCCAGTAGTGATCTCCTCCAACTAGAAGTTCAATTGGGAGATCGTGTAAGTCATCCTTAGGGTCAGCTAGTATTAACTTGAGTACTGACTTCAGGGAAGAGACGTCTTGTGGCACTGTAGGGTGCATTGAGTAAGTGTTTGCACTTTCGAGTGCGGTGATGCCTATTGACGCGTTTGTCTGGGTGCCCTGTAACTGGAAACTAACCAGACGACGCTTTTGAGGGATAGTTGTGTCAGATTCGAACGCTGCTATAGATATGTCTCGTTCCGTGACAGTAGGAAGCTTCAATATGTCTACAAGAGACGTGCTTATGAATGTAGACTGGCTGCCTCCATCGAAGATGCAACGAGTTGTTTTACTTAAGCCAGTTGGTCCAACAATTCGAATACGCGCAGTTTGTGAGTGAGTATAGTCAGGAGTCTGAGAGTGGATTTTGTTGACTGAAGTGGAGGTTACATCATTGCTTAAGCAAATGGAGTAGTGATGGGACTGCTTACATTTTGAACAAGATGCTCTCCCCCGTCTACTGCAATTCTTCGAATTATGCCCTCGATTCAGGCAGAGGAAACAGCGATTATTCGTCTTTAGCTTCTCAATTCGGTCATGAACAGTTTTCACCTTACTACAATCTTGCGCCCAGTGGCCTCGTTGGTCGCAAAATGCACAGAATGGTTCTGTTTGCTTCTTTGTTTGCAGCAATGGTTTTTTAAACTTAGCGTTTAATTGAAATGCGGCTGTCGTGGGGACGAGACTGGTTGAAAGCACTGGGTCACCTCTGATCTTCTGGGCGACTAGCGCTCCATCGACTTCTTCACCAAGAAATTCCATCAGTTTCAGAATGTCACCTTCCGATATATTATTCCGTTTGGTGTGTATTATCCAGCGTCTACAGATATCGTCAGGGAAGGTTCGGAGTATCTTGGGAGCAAGTACCCGCCCATATGCGTTTACATCTTCGCCTAGGGCCTGTAATGCCTGGATACGGCGGTTGCATTCAATGTATGTCGTGTTTAGCGATTCCGGACAAACAGTGTTGATAGGTCGGATATCTTCTAGATAATCGATATGCGCCTGTATTATCCGATTCCGATCTCCGTATTTGGCCTTTAAAATTTTCTTAGTGTCCTCGTAGGTAGAAGCAGTCACGGCAATTCCGTCAACCAGATGTTTCGGTTCACCTTCGAGATATCCGCGTAAAAAGACATGTTTATTTATTGTCGATAGTGACTTGTCTTTATCAATGGATGCTTCAAACTGTTCCCAAAATCTCATCCAGCTTTCGATATTGCCGGAGAATGGTTCCAGTTTCACTGGCGGTAATTTAACGTTGAACATTGAAATGGGAGTGATGGGACTCTCGTTTATGGTCATGTTTGAGGTAGCAGAAGAAAGTTTAATTTCTGCCCCTCGTGTGGCTTTCTGCAAACCACGTTTTGCTTTATCTATGTATTCTTCGCAACTTTGAATATCGGTGTTGTATTCTGTGTCTGGAAGAAGATCGTGAATTGAGTCATCTAATTGGATTAGTCTAGTTAATGTTTCCTGAAGTCGGTCTCCATAATACTTGTAGTCTTCAATACTTGTGTTTTCAGTAAAACTTTCAATAGTGTTTAGAAACCGTGTCGCATTGTTTCTCTCTCTTGTTCGACTTCTTTTCAATTTGTGTAGTCGTGCTGCAAGGTCCTCTTGGGTTGCCATAATGAAGGGGCAATAAATCTTAGGATTAGCTGACAGTCAGGTAGCCTCCCGTCTGGGAGTGTAGGAACGTCTTTCAGTGTAGATATTAGTTTCTTTGGCAGAGTGCGTGTTTAGTCAAGACTCCAAAGTTGGCTAACAGAATGCGCTAGTGGGGTAGTTGAACGTGACAATTTTATAGTTCGGGAAGTAACTGACAGGTGCGCATGCGCTGTGCAGAGGTGCATGCAGTTCCAATGATTGCAGATAGATCACGCTACTAGTTATGTCAGTAACGTACTGTACAATTATTGGTATTTCTTGAAGTAATTAAAGTAGATCTCATGCAGGTTATAATCACGTGTACTGGAAAATACTCAGATGAAAGATATTTCTGGTGGCGTTGAGCGAGGATAAGTGGTGTCCTTTTCTCGCTGACGAATAGAAATTGCAGGGTGCAAGCTTAATTGTTTACAATACGGAGTTCCCTGTTGCTCCGATAGATGGCGGATGCGTCACTTCTGGGATCGCATTTAATGAAATTAGCCTATCTGTAGGTCTCAAAAGTATTTCCCAGCTGATGTAGAGCATGCATTACTAAAAGGATGTCAATTTGTGGTGGTTTGACTTATCTGAAGTGGATTAATTGGCAATGAGAACTCTTGTAGCGTCTTGTCGTTGATAGCGTGGCGTGCTTTAAGCTGACGTGATGTCTTCTCGGTAGTGTATAATGTTCTCGGCGTCGAGTGTCCTTCCGTAGTGTAGAAGGCGACAAAGAAGCATTAGCACTGTTCACTAACACTAGTAAATACACGTGTCACTGGTTTTGTACGAGTTTTCGGCACCATAATGTGGAGAATGAGTGAAAGGGAGCACAGGGAAACACACAGCTTACTAACATAACGCCATCTTATTTAACTCCAAAGAACTTATGTACAGATATGAACACTTTACACTATATACACAAAGTACAACACACACAAAGATATGTCAGTCCTTCACAATTAGCGTGAAACAGGCATGAAACTTGCTTTAGATCAAGTTTAAAATAACCCACGCAGCAAATGAACGTGTTCGAATCAACATTTAAGGTCTAAGCAGTGGCGGCCGGTGGTAAGTAAAGCTGGGTGTTGCACCAACATTTCTGATGTCGCAATTTTATATGGGAAGTTTACACATGTAACAAAAATTAATTAACGTTAGATAAACTACAGTTCAATAAAAACTGAAATACATGGGTTTTCCAAAATAACTGTACGTTCGACAAATAGACAAATTTTAATGGCTCTTTTTGGGCTTCTTCCTATAGGAATTCATTAAAAAAAATCAGATTTATGTATTTAAGCCCTATGCCTGAGTTAATGGGAAGAATGTTAAACACAGCAGGTTGTCTAAGGTTGGGTCTCAATCTCCGGGATAATAAACATTCTCAACATAAAAACATGGCAACCGAAGAGTTTGTACGTTAATGAAAAATGTTATTACTAACAAAGACGGGCACATATTCTGCATAAGGATAGGATTTCTATCATTTTAAATGATCTTGTCGACTTCGTAGTTACGCTGGGGTCTGGCGTTACGTTACGGTGACGGGACGAAATGTACCGAGCATGCACTGAGGTGTGTGACGTCATAATACTGCTTGAGCTTCCTCCTTTCCCCGCGCGCTCCGGTGAGCGTGACGTCATCCAGCCAGCTACCTCCTTTGACCTTGGTATGCACTTGCTAACGGACTTTGAGTTCACGCAGCATTTGTAGCATTTAAAATGATATAAAGTCTAGTCTTTCAGACTGACTATCAGTCTTTTTTTTTACTATAGCTTGAACCCCATCAGAGGAACCAGCCATGAAGTGCGCTCTGTCATACGTCGGCGCAATTCATTTTTGCGGAGTTTCGTTCAATTTCTGCTTCTTTAATTCATCCAGTAAACACGCTGCTAATGTGTGTGCATCATGTTTTCTTTGCCTCTTACTACGTATCGGTGCACAACAGCCATCTGAAATATGTTTGAAATATCACTAGTTTCATCTGCTATAATGGCAAAACTTTCCGATTCCTTTATTTGCTTTGATTCTTCTTCTCGGCAAACCTCCATCATAATCTGTAAAAAATAATTTTGAATTGTTTTGGACGTTCCTTTGAAAACAGTTGCCCTTACCAAATGACCTTTAACACAGCATCCAACTCAGCGGTAAAATTAATTAGTTCTCTCAAAACACATGGATTTGTTGATGTTACACTTTCATCATGATCACGCCAGGCCAGTCCGAAAGAACCACAGAAACGAATACAGTTTATTACAACCTTCTATAGGCACTGTCCAATTGTGCATCTTCGTTAACAGTTCCAAAAAGTGTCAATTTCAAACAGCTGAAGATTGGTTGGTTGGTTCCTCAGTTTAGGAGCTGCGACAAGGCAGTCATGTAGCCCCCTGTACTTTGGGTGTGTGGAGAAACTGTCTGATAACCGGTATTAATTGTGATGGCTGTATTAGTGAGTGTTATCTGTTAGGTAGATTTCTTTAGAAAGCTAACTATTGCAATGGGTCCCATGTTTCGACTTCCGGAAAATTTCGACATATCTTCGCGTTTCACACCCCCCAGACCCCAAAACCACCGTCAGTTCAAAAGTTTATATATAATTTATGTATATATGTATCTATATATATATATACTGTATATATATATATATATATCAGTTTTTTGTGGACACGATAACTGCCGTAATTTTGCACCAATCACTTTGAATGTTTTACATAATATGTATCCCTATAAAGTCTCGGTCGAGTTCGTTAATGGGCAAAATCGGTCAAAGGGGGTAAAAATGGCGGGCTTTTTTCGAAAAAGTGAAATATCGCTATAACTCTCTTAATACATGAAATATCGAATCCCTTCAAAGTTCATAATATGTGTCGGATAAGTGCCAAAAATGTATGTCAAATAAGTTTTTTGATAGCACCAACCTTTGACCAAAGGGGTGGGAAAAAGTGGGTTTTTCGGGAAACATTAATCATATCTCTGTTAATAGGCACAATATCAAAACCGCACAAAATGGACAATATTCCTCCAATAATTACCTAAAACTTTTGTCTGAAAGAATTTTTGATATGACCCACCATTACGCCACGGGGTGAACAAAATGATTTAAATTATAAGAAAATGCCAAGTGCCAAGAGAGGTTGCCATGGCAACTTTACTTTTAATTGATAAGGGATGACCATCAGCAGTTGCTATGACAACGCCACTGCACGAGATCACATTCAGTTTTCATGTCAGTGGGAAGCGACTTCGGTATCGGAACTGGTAGCATGCTGAACTTCTATGCCCAAGGTCGCGGGTTCAAACCCGGTTGAAGTCGTCGGATTTACTAAGAGCGCTAAAAAACCTGAGTTTGCTTTCCTTCGGAGGGGAAGTTCCAACGTTCGTTGCGAGTTGCTGATTGAGGTGGCATCTAGTAGCCAAATTCACAGCTAGGTGTCGTTGACGGCAGTATTTTAGGTAGATTTCATTAGAAAGCTAACTATTGCAATGGGTACCATGTTTCGATTTCCGGAAAATTTCGACATATCTTCGCGTTTCACATCCCCCAGACCCCAAAACCACCGTCAGTTCAAATGTTTATATATAATTTATGTAATATATGTATATATGTATATCAGTTTCTTGTGGACACGATAACTGCCGTAATTTTGCACCAATCACTTTGAATTTTTTACCGAATATGTATACCCATAAAATCTCGGACGAGTTCGTTACTGGGCTAAATCGGTCGAAGGGGATGAAAATGGGGGACTTTTTTTTTTTTTCAAAAAAAATGAAATATTGCTATAACTCTCTTAATATGTGAAATATCGAATCCGTTCAAAGTTCATACTATGTGTCGGATAAAGCTCAGAAATTTATGTTTGAAACGTTTTTTGATAGCACCAACCATTGACCAAAGGGGTGGGAAAAAGTGTTTTTTTCGGGAAACATTAATCATATCTCTGTTAATAGGCACAATATCAAAACCGTACAAAATGGACAATATTCCCCTAATAATTTCCTAAAACGTTTGTCTGAAAGAATTTTTGATATGAGCCACCATTGCGCCAAGGGATGAGAAAAATGATTTCGGAATTATAAGAAAATGCCAAGAGCTATCAGTGGTTGACATGGCAACACTACTAAATTGATGAGGGATGAGCCATCAGACGTTGCCATGACAACGCACTTGCGCGAGATCAGATTCAGATTTCCATCTGACTAAGTGTGCAGCGGCTTCGGTGACGTAACTGGTAGCATGCTGAACTTCTATGCCCAAGGTCGCGGGTTCAAAGCCGGCCAAAGTCGTCGGATTTTCTACGAGCGCTAAAAATCCCTCAGTAAGCTTTCCTTTGGAGGGGAAGTTCCAACGTTCGTTGCGAGTAGCTGATTGAGGTGGCATCTAGTAGCCAAGTTCACAGCTGGGTGGCGTTGACGTTAGTATCTGGTAGCAACATTAGGAACTACTGCTTGAAATTTAGCGTCTGCATTCCTTACCTGAATTACAGACTAATACAGCCATCACAATTCACACCGTTTATCAGACAGATTCTACACTCACACAAAGTACACGGGGTTATATGACCGCGTTGTCGCAGCCCCTAAACTGAGGAACCAACCAACATCTCTGCGGGAGATATAATTTTGCGTGAAGAAGTAACAGACCGTTACATAGTTACACATCAGTGTCGAAACCTTGCATAAGGACAGTGTGACCACAAGTATAACAAGTAGTTCCGTGAAGAACTGTACAGCCTATTTTCATATATCCTGCTCATGTTAATTTCCTCTATCAACATACAAAATTTCAGTTTAATTGCTGTAACAGATTCGTAGATATTGAGAACCGTCTAAATATTTCAGATGGTCGCCAGGTTGGATTTTTATTTTTGTACTATTATATTAAGATTATTGTGTAAGTGTGGTATTCAAACTTCAATCGCATGATTAGAACACAAGAAGTAAAAACGAGATTTGAAAATTACGCACAGCAGCCATCTTGTGATTATGCAAACAATTGAAATAAATTAGATGCCAGTGGATCAACATTTGTGTAAGCATTTAAAACGTGCAACGTTTCACGGCACTCGGATAGTTAATTCGCGAGAAACGTCCATTTAAATATTTATACTTCGCGTCGCCGCCATGTTGGATTCGTGCTCACCAGGTTACTGAAAGTCCTATAGGTGAACATATGTTCATAGTCTCTATGAACATAAAAATTTCAGTTTGGTTGCTGTAAAAGATTCATATATATTGAGAACCGTCTAAATATTACGGAAGCTTGCCATTTAGGATTGTTATATGTATAGGCCATAGAGTTATGTACCATTCAAGGTCACTTATTGCCTAGGTTCAATATTCAAACTTTCACTTCGATCGCATGAATACGACACAAGAAATAAAAACTTAATTTTAAAATTTCGCACAGCCGCCATCTTGAGGTTATGTAAACAATTGAATTAAATTAGATGGCAGTACATTACAATCTGCTAAATCATTTACTGTACCACGTTTCACTGCGCTCAGAGAGTTAACTCACGAGAAAAGTCTATTAAAATATTTCCAATTTGCTTGGTCGCCATGTTCGTTTTGTACTTTACAGGCTTATGAATTATACATAGGTAAACTTGTATCAGTACCCTTTATCACCGTACAAAATTGCAGGGTGATATCTGTAATAAATTCGGGGATATAGAATGTCAGTGAAATATTTCGCACAGCCGCCATTTTGAGGTTATGTAAACAATTGAACTAAATTAGACTCCAGTGCATTGCAATGTGTATAAATATTTGCTGTACCAAGTTTCATTACGTTTGGATAGTTAAATCACGAGAAAAGTCTATTTAAAGTCTCCACTTCGCTTGGCCGCCATGTTGGTTATGTAGTAACCAGGTTTTTGAAAGTTTCGTAGGTGAACTTCTAGTAGTACCCTTTATCACCGTACACAATTTCAGGGCGATATCCGTTATAGTTTCGGAGATACTGAATGCTAGTGAAATATTTCGCACAGCCGCCATGTTGGATTGGTGAGACGTAACAAAATTCGATGGGCACGGTCGACGTCGCCGGGAATAGTGCTATAAACTTACCGAGTTTCACTGAAATCGCTCCAGCCGTTTAGATTTTATTAGGGGGACACACACACACACCTCACACACACACACACGCACACACACACGGACAAAAGGTGATCTCATAAGCCTATTTTTTCAAAATTTAAAATAGGCTAAAAATGGACTCCAAATGACAAGAAGGTTACCGTCCCCGTAAGACAATAAAATGTTTAAAATATGTTTAAAATGAAGAAAAACAAAGTTAATTAATCTCCAATTATAAAATACTTTCACGCGATAAATGAGGTCTGATCCTTCTACGAAAACCTGCATATTCTGCCTATTTTCGCCTATCTCCAAGTTTGTCTGGTGAAATCTACCTCCGCCTTCCGGCGTGCCGAGAGGACTTTTTTTAAATTCAAGTGAGGACTACAGACATTGAATTTCAAGCAGTTCCTACTTTTGCTGCCAAAGGCCACCGTAAACGACTACTAGTTCAGAACTTGGTTACTACACGCCACCGCAGTCGGCTCCTGGCGACGAACGTTGGAACCTAAGAGCGTTGTTCAAATTTTTAACCTATAATTTAGCTTCACACAGGTGTAATAAGTGGAAGGTTCTTTAACATGCCATAAATCTATGACATGGGACCGCCGGCTTTACTTCCCCTCCGAAGGAATGCATACTGAGGGATTTTTAACGCTCTTAAAAAATCCGATGACTTCGGCCGGGTTTGAACCCGCGATCTTGGGCATAGAGGCTCAGCATGCTACCAACTACGGCACCGAAGCCGCTCAGCTGAAGATTCATGTTTCTTTATTTTATGGATTATTTTCCTTAACTCCTATTTTGGTCCACGCAAATTCTCCACCAAAAAACATGTAAAACAGAATAAAGCGTTTTTAATATCGCATTCACATAACCAATTATTATTGCCTTAAATATCTCCTTTAAACGCCCTCGTATACTTATATTTTGGACAATACTTATCCGGTAATGGTGCACCGAGTGTTTTTACTGTAAGTTTATCGTCATCAGGGAGCTGGAAAAACTGTCTGACTAGCAAATTACTTACTCTATTAATTTTCACTCACACTCCACAATACAATTAATGTTTCAAACTAAACATTCCGTTAAAATAAAATACTACGGTAACTTACAAGATGCACAGATGATAAATCTGGGTGCTACATCGGAAAGTGGCGCGAAAAGCAAACTAACAAAACACTGAATTTTGCTAGCCAAGAAATTTCGTAGTGAATGCAAAGGTCTACTCACAATCAACCAAACAATAATAATAATAATAATAATAATAATAATAATAATAATAATAATAAAAAGGCACAGTTAAGTATCTGCCTGGAACCAAAATACTCAAATCAACTAAATACAGAACTAATCGCAACCCAAATACCGCAAGAACAAGAGTGGTAAAAGCAAACATAAACCGCTAAAGTACACCAACAATACGTCGCAAAATAGTTCAGCCAATTATCTACTGTACTTATAGCACGGTGGCGTTCTTAGGCTCGCTTCACAGAACAATTGACAAAAATATTAAATGAAGTTATGATGAGAAAACATCTAAAAATAATTGGGTGTGAACCAACTAATGTCTCCCTATGAAATTCCGATATTTGTACCGTTGTGGGTGGTATAGCATTCTCTAGTGGTGTGGGAAAGAAACTACCCTTCAGGGGCAGATGGCCTCGTAGTTCCGCCCCTTAAAACAACAATAACTTACTAACTAAATAACTAACTAACAAAACTACCCTTCGCGGGGTAAGAGAAATCGAGGGTGTTGTCATTTCCAAAGAGTGGTGCAGTCTAACGGGGCCATTTGGAACTGAGTGTTGCCAGGGGGCTGGCAGCTCGTCTGCAACTCCCTGCTACCCATGCTGGTCGGCATGCTATGCACAAGCTTGGCCTCGTCCAGCCTCGTCCTGTACGCCGCGCTGTCTGCTTGGGAGTTGCCACAAGAGAGCTAACCCCCTGGAGTTTGATTTGAAGGCGGCAGCTTTTATAGGTACAGTGTGAAGCATTTGGATAAATAATATCAAAATATAGATGAATTTAACACATTTTTGAGTGCATTAGATCTATAAAACTAAAACATTAAAGGAAAAGAAACTACGAATTAGGTGTAAAATTATTGGGAGTTGTGCAACGCTGCAACAATGTCACCAGCCGCCCCTGGGTCTAAGTGAAATCATTCGACATTTAACAACATGTATTAAGACCTATGATAATATACTTCCTTTACGAGCGCACATGTGCACAAGTGGGAACTTTGTGTCCAGGGTTCAAGACTGCCCGAGGGCAGAATTTTTACTTCTTTTGAATTATTTTATTATATCCTCCCTCCTTTTTACAGCATGTTTTATGCCTTGCTTTATTGAAATTATCTGTATGGGTGATTGAAATAAACATTGTTAGGCGGAATTCTTCCTTGTTCTCACTTGAATTTATATTCCTCTGCTTACTGTTCAACGCGGCTAGCGTTCTTGGCTGTCTCCCCAGAGGTCCGGGTTCGATTCCCAGCTCTGCCGATGTATTTTTTAAAATTTATTTACAAGTAGGTGGGCTCAATGACCACCATGTCCAATTTGCTCAAATGAACAAGAGCAACATTAGCGTCAACTTCAGCAGTGGTCAAGCTGCTTGCCTCACCAAGATGGACCGGGTTCGATTCCCAGCTCTGCCGATAAATTTCAATTCTGGTGTGAGGACTGCAACGAGGTACATTCAGCCTCGTGAGCCAAAACTGAGTAGAGGTTGGTTCGATTCCCACCTCAGCGATCTTGGAAGTGATTTTCCATAGATTTCCATTTCTACTCCAGACAAATGCCGAAATTGTTCATAACAATGCCACGACCGCCTCCTTGCGAATCCTCACCTGAATATCAAATACTCACCATACCACAGACACCACAATAACACAGGTTATCAGAGAAATATATTTATTTATTTATTTAAAGTAGGCGGGCTCAAGGACCACCATGTCCAATTAGATCAAATTAACAAGAGCAACATCAGCGTCAACTTCTGCTTGCCTCTCCCCAAGGTGGACAGGGTTCGATTCCCGGTCAATTCACGTGAGATTTACGAAGGGAATAATCACGTTCTGAGTTTTGGTTTCTAACTAAATTGGAGGTTCCGTGTCTAATGACCGCGAGATTGTGTGTTTGAGTCTTCAGTCTTTTGACAGGTTTGATGCAGCTGTCCATGTCTCCCTGTCCTGAGTTAATCTTTTCATCCCTACATAGCTACCACACCCTACATCCGAGGCAATCTGTTTAACATATTCTAACCTTGGTCTACCCGTACAGTTCTCGACCCTTCCGTCTAACAATGTTTATTATTTCAATCACCTATACAGATAATTTCAATAAAGCATGGCATAAAACATGCTGTAAAAAGGAGGGAGGATATAATACAATAATTCAAAAGAAGTAAAAACTTCTGCCCTCGAGCAGTCTTGAACGCGAGCCTCAAAGTTCCCAAGATCGCACGATACCACTTGTGCACATGTGCGCTCGCAAAGGAAGTATATTATCATAGATCTTAATACATGTGGTTAAATGCCGAATGATTTCACTTAGACTTTAAATGTTGATTGGAACGCATTCATTTGCTGCGTGGGTTGTTTCAAACTTGATCTAAAGCAAGTTTCATGCCTGTTTCATGCTAATAATGCAATTCAACATCGAATATTATCCACATCTCACTCGATAATCTTCCTCCATGTTTGATCGGATGTGACCCCTGCTACTACCTACCGTCTCGATTCGGAACCAGGAGAATGGCATGACATAACAGCCAATAAGAGGCTCGGAATTACATACTGTGGCTAGGCTCGGGCTGAAAAAAAATGCGTACGGAACTTTGTTGAAACGCTTCACGCGTCGTCGCTCATTTGTTGAATCTACTCGTGCGCTACCTATTATCAAGACCAACTACAATCCTCAGACCTTAATGTAGAAAAAAACATGGCGGCGATGGTTGCCCTACCAATAGCTTAGATCATGTCATCGGGCTTGTCACAGTTCGTGTAAATTATTATTTTTACTCACCTAGGAGCATAAAATATATCAAAAGACGAGACTAGGTTCCGAAGAAATATGCTTCAATAATTTAGACTTACCTGAATTAATGTATCTATATAGTGCTGGCCTCGAATTATAGGTTTCTTCGTCTTCACCCAAGGGACAGCTACAATTGTCTCACTGTTTCTGTGGTTGAATAAGAAGCTTTTTGGCGAGTTATCACGATTTGTTATTAAGTTCAGTAATTATAGAATAATAGTATTAGCAAAAAATCAAACAGATTCTGAAGTAAGAGAGAAGAATGTACCCAGTTACCGAAGTGCTGTCCCAGCTCATGCAGAGTATTTGTACACAATCGGAATGAGAATAGTTGCCTGAAATAATCGAACCAACGTCGTAGAGATACAATTCAATTAATACCTCTCGTGGAATTGCCTAAAATCTCGGGTAAAACATCACACCGAATTAGTTGATTGAAATGTGCAAAAAAGTCGTCGTTTGGATATCAGAACATTATTATGGAGAATACTACACACAAGGGACACGATAATATGTTGCCATCTAACCTATTAAACCGTCGCTGTTACCGTTTGGAATAGTTGTACGCTAGAAATAGTTGATTTAGTAAAGTACTAGGCCTATAGGTTAGAAAGCACCATCTCCCTCTTACGGAATTATCGTGGCACACCATCTCGCAATATAAGTACATAATTGGCAAGGTACTCACAACACTTTATTACACACATCATAATAAAAAAATAACCTGCAAGCTGTAAAAATCACAAAAGTATGAATAATGACGGAACACAATGAGTTCACTGTTTGGCACAGGGGGACATCTTCCTTACCCAATAAAACAGAAGTTCACTGCATTATTTGGCGTATATACAAGGCAGTGTAGAACATCTGCCAGACTGCTGGTAATGATTTACGGAGGCACATATTGCTGAGCGTTCAAGATAACGTCAACGCTTTGGTCTAGCCGTAGATGCTCATTGCGTTTTCCCTTTACGTACTTAAGTTCGACACTACTGACGTGTACAGTGGCGGCCGGTGGCATGCAAAGCTGGGTGTTGCACCAACATTTCTGATGTCGCAATTTTATATGGGAAGTTTACACATGTAACAAAAATGAATTAACGTTAGATAAACTACAGTTCTATAAAAACTGAAATACATGGGTTTTCCAAAATAACTGTACGTTCGACAAATAGACAAATTGGCTCTTTTGGGCTTCTTCCTATAGGAATTCATAAAAAATCAGATATATGTATTTAAGCCCTATGCCTGAGTTAATGGGAAGAATGTTAAACACAGCAGGTTGTCTAAGGTTGGGTCTCAATCTCCGGGATAATAAACATTCTCAACATGAAAACATGGCAACCGAAAAGTTTGTACGTTAACGAAAAATGTTATTGCTAACAAAGACGGGCACACATTCTACATAAGGATAGGATTTTTATCATTTTAAATGATCTTGTCGACTTCGTAATTACGCTGGGGTCTGGCGTTACGTTACGGTGACGGGACGAAATGTACCGAGAATGCACTGAGGTGTGTGACGTCACAGTACTGCTTGAGCTTCTTCCTTTCCCCGTGCGCTCTGGTGAGCGTGACGTCATCTAGCCAACTACCTCCTTTGACCTCGGTTTGCACTTGCTAACGGACTTGGAGTTCACGCAGCATTTGTAGCATTTAAAATGATATAAAGTCTAGTCTTTCAGACTGACTATCAGTCTTTTTTTCTATAGCTTGAACCCCATCCAAGGAACCAGCCATGTAGAGCGCTCTGTCATACGTCTGCGCAATTCATTTTTGCTGAGTTTCATTCAATTTCTGCTTCTTTAATTCATCCAGTAAACACGCTGCTATGTGTGTGCAACATGTTTTGTTTGCCTCTTACTACGTATCGGTTTCGGTACACAACAGCCATCTGAAATATGTTTGAAATATCACTAGTTTCATCTGCTATAAAGACTAAAATTTCCGATTCCTTTATTTGCTTTGATTCTTCTTCTTGGCAAACCTCCAACATAATATGTAAAAGTTAATTTTGATTTGTTTTGGACGTTCCTTTGAAAACAGTTGCCCTTACCAAATGACCTTTAACACAGCATCCAACTCAGCGCTAAAATTAATTAGTTCTTTCAAAACACCTGGATTTGTTGATGTTACACTTGCATCATGATCATGCAAGGTTAGTTCGAATGAGTCACAGAAACGAATACAGTTTATTGCAATATTTAACACATACCTATTGTGCCTAACTTCTTCGTTATATTCCGCAATTTACCTTCTATAGGCACTGTCCAATTGTGCCGCTTCGTTAACAGTTCCAAAAAGTGTCAATTTCAAACAGCTGAAGATTGGTTGGTTGATTGGTTCCTCAGTTTAGGAGCTGCGACAACGCAGTCATGTAGCCCCCAGTACTTTGGGTGTGTGGAGAAACTGTCTGATAACCGGTGGCTGTATTAGTGAGTGTTATCTGTTTTTAATTCAAGTGAGGACTGCAGACATCGAATTTCAAGCAGTTCCTACTTTTGCCGCCAAAGGCCACCGTAAACGACTACTAGTTCAGAACTTGGTTACTAGACGCCACCGCTGTAGGCTCCTGGCGACGAACGTTGGAACCTAAGAGCGTTGTTCAATTTTTTAACCTATAATTTAGCATCACACAGGTGTAATAAGTGGAAGGTTCTTTAACATGCCATAAATCTATGACATGGGACCGCCGGCTTTAGCTCCCCTCCGAAAGAATGCAGGGATTTTTAACGCTCTTAAAAAATCCGACGACTTCGGCCGGGTTTGAACCCGCGATCTTGGGCATAGAGGCTCAGCATGCTACCAACTACGGCACCGAAGCCGCTCAGCTGAAGATTCATGTTTCTTTATTTTAGGGATTAGTTTCCGTAACTCCTATTTTGGTCCACGCGGATTCTCCACCAACAGACATGGAAAACAGAATAAAGCGTTTTTAAATATCGCATTCACATAAGCAATTATTATTGCCTTAAATATCTCCTTTAAACGCCCTCGTATACTTATATTTTGGACAATACTTATCCGGTAATGGTCTACCGAGTGTAAGTTCATCGTCATCAGGGAGCTGGGGAAACTGCCTAACTAGTAAATTACTTACTCTATTAATTTTTACTCACACTCCACAATACAAATAATGTTTCAAACTAAACATTCCGTTAAAATAAAATACTAACTTACAAGATGCACAGTTGATAAATCTGGGTGCTATATCGAAAAGTGGCGCGAAAGGCAAACTAACAAGACACTGAAATTGGTAGCCTAGAAATTTCGTAGTGAATGCATAGGTCTACTCACAATCAACCAAATAATAATAATAATAATAATAATAATAATAATAATAATAATAATAATAATAATAATAATAATAATAATGCAGTTATGTATCTGCCTGGAACCAAAATACTCAAATCAACTAAGTACAGAAATAATCGCAACCCAAATCCCGCAAGAACAAGAGTGGTAAAAGCAAACATAAACCACTACAGTAACACCAACAATACGTCGCAAAATAGTGTTGTTGTTTGTTGTTTGAGTCTTCAGTCTTTTGACTCGTTTGATGCAGCACTCCATGCCTCCCTGTCCTGAGCTAATCGTTTCATCTCTACATAGCTCCGACACCCTACATCCGAGGCAATCTGTTTAACATATTCTAACCTTGGTCTACCCCTACAGTTTTTGTCCTCGACCCTTCCTTCCATAACTAAGCTTGCTATTCCAGGGTGTCTTAGTATGTGTCCTACCATCCTATCTCTTCTCTTCATTAACAGTCGCCAGAAACATCTCTCCTCTCCCACTCGTCTTAATACCTCTTTGTTTGTAACCCTATCTACCCATCTGATCTTCATCATTCTCCTGTAACACCACATTTCAAATGCTTCAATTCTCCTCTTTTCTGCTGCACCAATAGTCCAAGTTTCACTTCCATAGAGCGCCACGCTCCAGACAAAGACTTTCAAAAATGACTTCCTAATACCTAAATCTAAATTCGATGTCAGCAGATTCCTTTTTTTTGTAGAAATGCTTTCTTTGCCTGAGCCAACCTACTTTTTATATCCTCTTTGCTTCGTCCATCACTGGTTATTCTGCTTCCTAAGTAACAGAAGTCTCCTACTTCCTTCAGCTTTTCTCCTGCCAATTTGATCTCCATAGAGGTTTCTGATTTATTTCGGCTGCATTCCAGTATTTTTGTTTTACATTTATTAATTTTCATCATGAAGTCCATACCATTCAAAAACTCATTCAAATCCTCAGGCTTGTCGGCCAAGATGACGATGTCATCAGCGCAAAATAGTTCAGCCAATTATCTACTGTACTTACAGCAATGGTGGCGTTCTTAGGCTCGCTTCACAGAACAATTGACAACAATATTAAATGAAGTTATGATGAGAAAACATCTAAAAATAATTGGGTGTGAACCAACTAATGTCTCCCTATGAAATTCCGATATTTGTACTGTTGTGGGTGGTGTAGCATTCCCTAGTCGTGTGGGAAAGAAACTACCTTCAGGGGCAGATGACCTCGTAGTTCCTCCCCTTAAAACAACAATATCTAACTAACTAACTAACTAACTAACTAAACTATCCTTCGCGGGGTAAGAGAAATCGAGGGTGTTGTCATTTCCAAAGAGTGGTGTAGTCTAACGGTGCCATTTGGAACTGAGTGTTGCCAGGGGGCTGGCAGCTCGTCTGCAACTCCCTACTACCCATGCTGGCTAGCAAGCTATGTACAAGCTTGGCCTCGTCCCTGCCGGCCGCGCTGTCTACTTGGGAGTCGCCACAAGACTGCTAACCCCCTGGAGTTTGATTTGAAGGCGGCAGCTTTTATAGGTACAGTGTGAAGCATTAGGATAAATAATATCAGAATATCGACGATTTTAACACATTTTTGAGTGCATTAGATCTATAAAACTAAAACATAAAAGGAAAAGAAACGACGAATTAGGTGTAAAATTATTGGGAGTTGTGCAACGCTGCAACAATGTCACCAGCCGCCACTGGACGTGTACTAAGCTATTATCATATTGCCACTAACAAGCAAATCATTAAGGTGTATATTCTTGAGACACTTCTATTATGATTTAGTCTTAGGTACTTCAACATCCGAAGTAAATGACACAATGCCATCGGTTGACTGGACAATCATCACACAAACGAATCAGTCCATATTAAGCGTATTATCACATATTTACATACGATTGCAGTACATTAACTCGAACTGGACTTTACAGACATACAGAAGACACTAAAAATTGCAGATGAGAGACAGTTTATCCCAACTTCTATCAAATGAAGCTAATCAAAGCTAAATAGTGTATCCCAGCAACGAATGTAAACAAACAATATGCCGGGGCTTCAGCACACGCCATTTTCACACTTTCGAGACCTGCATTAAGGTCTGAGTATTGCAGTTGGTCTTGCTATTATAACATGGATTTACTCAAGGCTAGTCAACTACAGAGGTTGCCTCAATATGGAGCTCTTCGGCGAGGGGATCGCGGAGGGAAGGGAAAGGACGTGACGTCACATGTTTCCTCGTAGCGCGCGAGGCGCGTGATATGCAAGGAAAGTCAACTTTTCCACACATTATATTGTATGGATTGCAGTGGTTTAAACACGTGTTTTAAGCCCTTTTGTTTATAATCATGCCAGGCCAAAGATGTGCTGTGGCAGTTTGTCACAGTTATTATAAAGTTGGAAATGACGTGTCGTTTTTCACGATACCTAAAGACGCATGCCTTCGCAATCAGTGGATTGCTGCATGTAAGCGAAAAGATCATTGCAACCCTCAAACAAGTAGGATACGGTATGTTCCCTCCACTTTAAGAGTGAAGACTTCGAATTAGACTTCATGGCCGAATTGCTTAGCCCATAAACGCCTAGCGTTACCATATGGTAACGCAGTACCGGTCATTGCATTTATTGCTCTACAGGACCTTTGCCAGTTATAGATATTCGAACTTGGCGCTTATATGATCATGGAAGGTCTATTGATTCATTTCCCGCGCACTAGTCGCTATGGAATGTCTTGGGCGATGTCCCAACAATCGGGTGCATATCGTGGTTTGTTTCTCACGTCGGGATGGCATGCCGCAAAAGGTACGGCGTGCTAAATTATTGCGTAAAATGGAGATAGTTTACTTTGTCTTCGGGATTATGGTAGTAAACATATCTAATTTATAATTCAGTAACATATCTTACGTGTTTATTTATACCTGCTCATGCCCGGGACTAATTTTCCCAGCGTTACCATATGGAAAGATATTTTCTGTAGCACATTCATATGAAATGAGTTAGAATACATTTCATGCATTTATACTCAAAACGTTTTTCCATATACAGCTTATTTAACAGTGCATGCCTTGATATTATTTGTTTTATGTCACCGTAGCATATTTTTCATGCCAGTACCGTATTCAAGACCATACCTTTGCCGAGAAATCTGACTGCAGGCACTGTTTCAGAAAATACAATACGAGAATTATTTAGATATTTCAGAGGTCTAGACTGGCTGCGTGGCTCAGCGGCAACGTTCTCGCTTGCTGTGCCCAAGTTTGCCGGATCGAATCCTGGTGCATTTGAGGGTAAGCAAATGCGAGGGAGTCGTTTCAGTAGATTTACTGGCACGTTGACGATCCCCTTCGGGTCAACATTCCGGCAACCCGGCGTCTCTAAAAGCCAGAGCAGTTAAAATGGACGTAAATCCAATAACAAAATTATTATTTAGAAGTCTGAACTTGGCAGAAATATTGGAGGAAGTGGAAAAGGAGTAATGACGACATGATTATAGCTCGCTGGAATGAAAACAGCACAATAACTGTTGCCTCCACAACTCTCCCTGTTTTTCCCCTCGACCAGGTCAGAAGGTTCTCTCGGGCTGTAAAGAAAAATAGTTACAATCCCACGTGCTCTCCAGATCGGCACTATAACAAATTCATTGGATGAACGAACCTTATGGAAGAAAAATGTGAACTGATATCATGTGTCAATAAGAAACAAGAAGTGGTGGTGGTGGGCCATATTTTCTTGGCTTCTTGTCGAAAGTCTCCAAAACGCATGGTATCTCATTACGATATCACGGTCAAGGGCAACTCAGCCAGAGTTCAAGAGAGAAGTGGCACAATTCTACGTGAAATCGAACGGCGTAGAACCACGCGGAGCCAGGAGGCTGTCAACAGCACGTGCAGTACAGGGCCGCGACATTGAAGACTTTTGATATGATGGGCGCAATCTTCTGGTCATCAACGTCCCAGGACATCAGTGGAGGCAGTGTGCCGGTGAATTGTGTGTAAGCAGTGTCCGCACTGCATGCTGTAAATGTGATGTGGGACTGTGCATATCATGCTTCTTGCTGTTCCACACCAAGTAACTAGTCACTTGACTATATGATCGAAGGTTGAAAGGTGTCAAAATACTTGCTCAGTGCTTTTTAAAGTGTAACATTATCAAGATAAGTATATAGCAACACATATGAAATTGGTACATTATTGTATTTATAAATCACCATTCAGAATATGCAGTAAAGGTTTTGACAACACAAGCGCCTTTTTTTTATTTTTGGTGAAATAAAATCGTTGATTTCGGTGTTAAAACTGACGCTATATCGGTGGGTATTTCGCGAAATAAATTGTCATAATGATCGATGTTTCTTCTGAAATCTCCCTTATAGAATGGGGTAAATCTAACAAATAATGTGATAAGAGGGTTTTTCAACTTCTTTGCAATGTGTAGAGAATCGCCGAATGGTATTTGCCGCTTAGAATTATGTTCATTTCCTTCTTTCTTCCTCTTTTTATGCGTTGCTGAATCCCTGCAGTGTTTATCGCACGTGTCTTTTCGTTCCCACTGAATACAAACATTGGAGTATTTACACATTATAACCTTTCTTGTGGCGTCAAATACATAGAACCCCTCACTGTTGTATTCCTCGGCCCTCGAGAAAACTGTTGTGACTTTAATTTTCGGCATTTTTATACGTAAATTGTGGATGTTTGCCGATAGTTTTATCAGTCGCGAACTCGCACTGCTGTATCTACGATCACAACGCCATTTGATGTAATCGATAGCGGATATCGATTTTCATCGATAGCCTTAGAGATCGCGGAACTGAATACACATACTTCCGGCTTTGTAGGCAGTTGTGTAGAGAATACGCAGCACTTGGTGTTCACACTATCGATCAAACGAGAAGGAAGCCACAATGGTCAATTCCTCAGAAGTATTTAAACGTTTATTGGAGAACTTTTTTGATAATATTTAGCATTTTCGTATCAAGTGGAGTATATTTCGTGATTCTTTGTGCAATTCGCGCATTAAATCAGATTTCGTGATATTTCGCGAGTTCATTTTGCTAAAATACGCTACTTTAAGTACCTACAAGGTTATATACAGGCAAGAAAGGAGATATGAAAAAATTTCGCGCGTATCGCTATTACCAAAAAATACGGCCCCTACATATATGTAACGCCCTGTATTTCGGGGACTTAAGATGCCACCTTCGTAAAATATGGTTTGAGCAGCTTAATAACTCCCTATGGTATGACTTATTATTAAAAGAGCAAAATTTTTAAAAAGTATTAATTCAGGCGTTCATGGGTTAATATAAAGCCAAGATTTCCAAGGAATCTAAAACCAAATGGTAAGTGAGCCCAGCTGGCCTACTCTTAAGTTTTAATGACCTGCTAGGATGATTTTAAAGCTGTTAATATTTTTGACATATTTCGTACATGGTATCAGGGGCGTATGTACAATTTTTTTAGAGGGGGGGGGGCTGACTATTGTTGAAAATTGTGAGTACTTAATGAATTTTCTATTATAGCCTATGGAGTATGAATGGAAAATATCTAAATGGGCTACTTGTCAATTTATTTACAAATTATTTCTTAAAAGTAGGCTACTGTGAAATGCATTGTATGTTGTATACTAAAAAGGTGGCCTCCAAAATACCTAGAGACAGAACACAAGGAGGAAATACAGAGTTGAACAGATTCAAAGAATGTCTTGTTGGAGCAGCTGTAGAAATATGTGGCAAAACTAGTAGTAAAGTAAAAGAAAGAAAAACAGCCTGGTGGAATAATGAAGTAAAGAGTGCAGTTCATAAGAAAAATGAAGCAAGAAAGGTTCGAGATAAAGAAATTCAGAAAGGAGATGGAAAAGATGAACAAAAAATGAGTGAATTACAACAGGCATACAGAGATTGTAGACTGCGAGTGAAACGAATAGTAGCAGAAGAAAAGCAAAAGTCTTGGATTGATTTTACAAATAAATTGGAAGAAGATAGTAAAGCAAATTCCAAATTGCTGTACAGTGTTGTTAAAAATACCAGGAGTGGTTATGAGCAAATAACGGCTTTACAGAAACCAGATGGGAGCATCACTAGGGAAGACACAGAAATAAGAGAAATTATGAAATTATATTTTGAGAATTTATACAATGGTATAAAGAAGGACTCCAGTCCTAATGCACAGATTCAGTCAAGTGATAATATATCTGAAGAAACTTGGAGTGAAGTAGAATCAGCCCTTAAAAGTATGCGCAATGAACGAGCTACTGGCTTTGATGAACTAAGTGCAGACATGATTAAAGCTGCTGGCCCACAAGGAATTCAATGGCTATACAGGGTAATAAGGGCAATATGGAAGGATAAAATAATACCAGATGACTGGAAGAAGGGAGTTATAGTTCCCCTGTTTAAGAAAGGAAGTCGAAAAAAGTGCAACAACTATAGAGGTATTACTTTACTGTCTCATGGTTTAAAAATATTTGAGAAGATTCTTGAGAAAAGATTAAGGAAAATTATTGAACCCCAACTGCAAGAAGAACAATATGGATTTAGGAAAGATAGATCAACGATAGACCTCATATTTGCACTGAAAATTATATTGGAAAAGCACTGGGAGAAAGATCGTAATTTGACATTTGTGTTTTTAGACTTCGAAAAAGCATTCGATCGAGTCCCTTGAACAACTATATGGGAGTGTCTTAAAAAGAAGAATGTGACTATGGAACTCATTCAGAGAGTAAAAATGCTTTACGATGACTGCTACAGCTGTGTTCAAGTAGGAAATGGATATTCAGATTGGTTCCAGACATCGAGAGGAGTGCAACAAGGCAGTGCCCTTTCACCATTACTATTCATCACCATCATGGATGAAATCATAAAGGAAGTGAAGTAGAGCACCAATATGGATCTTCAAGCATTTGCTTTTGCAGATGATATAGTTATCTGGGGGAAATAGTGAGCTGGAAGTTCAGGAAAGGCTGAACGTCTGGAATGATCATTTGAAAAAATATTGACTGAAAGTAAGTGCTACAAAAACTGCTGCAATGTCTGTTAACAGACAGAGATGTAAAGATAATATAATGCTGGAGGATGTACAATTGGAAACAGTAAACCAGTATCAGTACCTTGGATGCTTAATATCAAGTGACAACAGAATACAGCTTGAATTAAATAACCGTATTCAGAAATCAAGTCAATTCTATCAGCAAGTTCGATATCTACTCTGGAATAAGCAAGTGCCACTAAGATCAAAACAAACACTGTTTCGAACTTACTTTGTCTCTATTGTTTTAGATCCCTTATTTGGGGGTGGATCTAAAAGGGAGAGTTGCTGTACTAATTTATGAGTTTGTGCCTAAATAAGGGTAGCTCCCCTTGACAGGGCAAGCTGACCAGTGTAGTGTGTTGTGGTGTGCTAGGAACTAGGGGGCGTTCCTATAAAGACTGTAAATGTGGTTTAAGGGATGTAGCCTTAGCACGCGGGTCGGTGTACTAGTCGCCCAGCCGGCTACTTATTATATAATCACCTTGCTGGTGTCAGCGGTTCGGCACGCGCTTCAATTGAGCACGCTAGCCGCTGTGAGGAATACAAGGACGTCTGAGTTGGCGTTATTACTACGGTGTGTCACGTCCGACTGTGACGGGAGTAAGGAAGGACGTGGGGACGTGAAGAAGAGTGTAGATCAGTAATGCAAGTGTAAGAGACTGACCAAGTGTTTATTGGTCAGCAATGAGTAACTGTTAGTCCCTTTTAAGGGATCTTGTGATGTTATAATGTGAGTACAAACTGTGGGTGTTAGGTTACAAAAGTAGGATTCTGAACACTGACTGACTGACTCACCTCGGTTGACACTGTCGTTAGCCTCCGGCTGTCTCGTCGAAGCACTGGTGATGGAGAGATTCTCGTGACCCACTTAAGGCACCTTTTATACCTTTAGCCTCTGTTCTGTCAGCGCGTTGTGGCATAGTTGAACCAGTTTGTAGTATGTCGCTGTGTGTCATAATTACGCAAGGGTTGAGCTGCTTTATGGAGTAGCCAGCTGCCCTTATAGTATTGATGGATATTGGGTAGGCTTTTAAAGGGTTGCCTTTTATGAGATTTAGACAGATGATGGGGGGGATGATCTCTAAGGGGTGCATACCCCTTGGGTATTGTACAAGCCTCTTCCTCCATTTGGTCGCGTCCTCGCGACCGGGAAGGGCACTTGGGGTTGGGATGTTGTCGTAGTAGTTTTTGAATCCCCCTCGTCTCTTCTGGTGGTGGCGTCGTAAGCGTCGTCGTATGGAACGGGTGTCGTCGTGCAGAAGTGTAGGTGTGCGGTCAGCCCGTGTTCAGAGGGGAGGGTTATGGGGTGTACATAGATATATATGTATATAAATTTTACATTGCATGGTGAAATGTGCATTAACATCGTTGAATAAAGAAAATAATTGCTATTGAGGCACAATCGCCATTGCCGTTGTCGGCATAAAAAAGAAAAAAAACATGGTTATACATGGTTACATAGTTGTGCAGGGAGGAAAAACCCAGGGCCGAACGGATGATTGCGTCGTCCGCCCTATCTTGGGGAAAAAGTGCTCCCCGCAATAAAGAAGATAGGAGAGAATAGAAAAAAATGGGTGTTCCAGGGTATAATTTAAAGGAAATATTTAAAATGTATTTATTGGTGTGGGATAAAACGGAACACCCTGACAAATGGGGAAGTTAGAAGAGAGAAAAATGAAAGAAAACAATTCACAGACATTGGTTACGTGTTACCTTAGCAAACGAAACAAAACAAAACAAAAATATAGACATCGTGTACACGTGAACTTGATAAACAGACAAAAATATTATGTTGCGATGCTGACATTTAGGAATTTCCATTGGAATAATTGCCCGTGGGCGCATGAATATGTATGTAGTTTACTCTTTAAAATTATGAACTACAATGACCTTATGTCTACTTAAGCGCGCTAAACCCTTATAATTCTAGTTTTTATTTGGATCCTCGCGTGCACGCTACCTGTTTGTACGTACGCTTGCCGTATCACGGCTGATCCTATACGGCCACCTCTTGGCACGGTTGAGTGGTCGTACCGCTTGCAGTGTATTCTTAATACCTAGTCTGTGAAGCATCCTCTGTGGGTGAATGCTTGCACACTTGGCCATGAGGGTCGCCGCCACATGCCGGTTGCGCCCTCATCGCCGTAAGCTGCGTCGCATTTTGACGCTTCAAGTGTTTTTGTTTTATGTAGATCTGCCAGCAAGCTTGATGCCCCACAGGCATCATTCCCGCTGTGCAGATTATTGACGTGTAGCTGTAAAAAAAAATGTAGTGAGTGTGTAAGTGAGAATGAATGTTAAATGGAGGTTAGTATGCACAGGTATAATACTACAATAAGGGGGCATTAAATAGCATGTTGCTGCTATCTGGCAGCAAAATCATAATTACACGTGTCATATTCTAGGTGACAATGCCTGCAAAAAAAAATGGAGAGGTTAACAAAACATTGAAATTCCCTATTCCATATGCCGCTTCCTGTGGCAGCGTTGCCACAGTCTGAAGCCCCTTTTTACCTGTGAAAAGAATGGCATGGTTATTATTACTCGATATATGGCCGGGCTTACCCTATATGGTGCCGTGACGTCATTTCCTAATGTGTTGTAGTATTGGGCTTACCCTGGCAACGAATTTGGGCCGCCAGGCGCCGAAATTTTACCTCAATATATGTATTAAAAAAAATTGTCTTAAATGTAAGACTATGCTACATTATAATAACTTATCATGAATTATCGGACTTACCCTGATGACGGATTTGTGGGTCATCAGGCGCCGAACGGCGTTCTCTTATACCACTTATTCTACTTATGGTATATATATAAAAAAAAAAACTACATCTAAGCCGAGAGGGTTGCCTTAATCTATGGCCGAAAGATGCTGTGCTGAATTGCAACAGTGTTCATTAAATTTGATTAATCCTAGGTTGCGTGTCAAATGCAACCGTCTATAACTAAATTTGGCCTAGGACGATCGCCTGGGGCAATTAAATCCCCAGATCACCACCCGCACGAGCCCCAGAAACACCGGTTGTCTCTAGGGTCGCTAGATTCCGTCCCCTTAAGTCTAGTGTCGACGTCTATTACTAGGATTAATCTATCCGCGGGCGGCTTACGGTGCCACTAAGCTAACCGTTCCGCCCGCTGTAACTTCCTTGTCGTGCTCGTTTTGCCGTTCCGATTAGTCGTAGGTGAGCCGCCCACTTGGCTCCTGTGAGGGGCGCGCAATGCCCCATCTCTTAATGCCCTCTGACTGCCCGATGCGTCGTCATTTATGTGGGCATTGGACAGTGTGGTCCAATGGCATAATATTGTCTCCGCCTTAATCGGCCGTCGCAATCTGCTTTCGCAGTGATATTTGCCTCTATGGGCCGCCGTAGTATGCATTTTCGCATTGATATATAAAGTTGCCTCTATGGGCCGCCGTAGTATGCATTTTCGCATTGATATATAAATTTGCCTCTATGGGCCGCCGTAGTATGCTCCAACGCACAGGAGTTTTGCTTCCCGCCATGGAAGTCTTGCCTACTTAAATTTAAACTTAGCTAGCAGTCTAGTCATAATGGGGTCGTCTCTAGGGATAGCTCCCGAGGCCGACGCGGAGTGAGCTATTTCTCCCGCCATTCTCAGAAAGTCTCCCTGCAGGTCTTGTCTTCGACGACCGTGGCACAAAGTGGGTTTAGCATCCCTTCCTCCCAGGGGCGGTTTATGCGCACCTAGGATTCCAGAGCTTGCCCGACCAGGCCGCGAATGCTTTGACCTCACGTGGTTCGTCTGTTTGGTCTAGTCGTCAAGTTAGGTGATTTGTCGAGCCAACTGGGGTAAGGGTTGTCATTACCTACCCCAGTTCTGCCCCTAGTGTTGTGCTTTTGACCTTTGGCTAACGCCGGTATCATCAGCCAGGGTGTTTCAGATTCCCTTTTTTTTTTAAATATAGGTGTAACCTGTGTAAAAAGTGTCAAATGTAAAATACTTCCAGTGTGGTGGGCTGGTAAAACCTCTACATACGTAGACTACTTTAGGCTACCTGTGCTATATCAGCTTCTCCAGCGATAATGCTCTTTTTTAACCTTGATGGAGGTGTTAGTAGGGTCTGTGGCGTCAGGTACCCTGTTATTGTGATCTGGGGGTAGTTATCTGTAGAGTGGGTTAAAGCAGGGTAGGAGGAGGTTGCGCACTTCCGAATTCCGCGTTAGTGGCGGCCTGGAACCGGTTTTTGTGCTAGGATGCTCCTACAGTGAGTGGAACGGGGCAGGTAATTCCCGGGGTTGCAAAAAATAAAATAAAAATCCATGCCGGTCTGATATCAATATCCCCTGGTGAATGGATGGGATGTACATGCATGCGTCTGGATATGAGGCGTTTGCACTCATGTATGGATAGGTGTAGGTTGAGGCATAATACTAATATATTTCCCTCTCATGCGGGATGATTTAAATTTAAAAAAAAAATGGTTAGTATTTATTACTTATGGCCTCATCTCTCAGATGGAGATGTGCATTACGCTTAGTTGTTGTTGGCCGATGCACCCCTCTCATTCAGGTGATAGCGGTGGGGCTCAGGGCGTAGCATGCCCTTTCTGTAAACACATGAAGTTTACCAACCCTTATGTATACTTTGTAGTGTAGTGTAGCTGTTTATGGTCGTGTAGATGTGTTTGCGTTGTTTATGTCTGGACGTGAAAAGGTTATGGGAAGGGAGTAGAGTGGGACGCTGTTAGCATGTTCTCTTGTCATCCTCCCTTGGTCCATGTTGGTTTTCTATCCGCGCTTTGGGATAGCGAAGCTTCACGACCTACTCTGGTCCGTTATAGGGCTAAGTCCTAGTCGCCTGGAATGATTTGTTTCGGGACTAGGGTCGCAAAAAGAAGTTGTTAAGGGGAGGTCCCGTTTCCTCAAAGTCCCTATGTTCGCCCCTGATTGGTGAGCGCGTTTGTGTGTGTGTGTGTGACTACGCTCCGCTACACCACGCGGACGCCTGGTCTGCTGTAGGGCTAAGTCCTACTGTGTATATTGTGTATGGGTAGGAAGCGCCCGTGGCCTGCCAACGTCTTTACGAACGTGCTACTCTGGGCCTGCGACAAGTTTTGGTCTGTGACGTCTGCTTGTTGATAAATGCTTTCGCAGTGTTGAAAAATGTATAGTGTTATGATTGTTCTGCATTTGTTTATTCATGGTCACTGCCACTACACAATCGCGTTTTGTCATCGACAGTGTTGCAAAGTGGCTAAGTCTGCAAGTCATCAGTTTGTGTGTGTAACTTCAGGCCGGGATTTTATGTAGGTTAACCACTGTTGCGTGTTTTTCTGCACGTATGCCAGTGTGGTCATTGTGTTAAATTCCTGGCGGCCCGATGTGGTAATCCGCCCTGCTACTATTGCCGTTGTGTGGCCATTATTCCGTAAGACCGTTGTCTTACGAAATTTATATGTCTCTGTCTGGAAAGTCCATTTTCCCTGTCAAGTGTATTTCTGGAATTTTATGCCTGTCATTTGGCCGCAGGAATGTAGTATTATCTGTCTAAGCCGTTATATGGGCCAATTTTGGTGTGATTGGAAGGCCGTCTGCTTGTTTTTCCCTGGCGTGCAATTTTCTCTGGGGTTCGAACCCGTGTTCTATGTAATTCTCTGTGTTATATGTCTGCGTTGTTCATGTTCTGCGGGCATTCTGCCTGTATTTTGTTTGTGTTTCTCGTACCGAAAATACCGTTGTTTAGTTAGTTTTCGGTACGAGGTTTTTGTGTGTGGACATGGGTTCGAAGCCGGTTGTCTGTAAAGATTTGGTGGCCATTTCTGTGCCGCCTACACTATGGCAAATGGGCTGTGTGTTTTTCTATGCGCAACCCCTAGTATACCTTCCTGCGAGGAGTTTGCTTATTTTTGCCCTCTCCTCGTAGTGTAAATTTTGAAGATATAGGGTTCTTAGGTTGGCTATGAATGATTCCGTGCAGTGTGCTTTGGGAACTGTCGTCTGTAAGGCTCGCAGTTTATCACTGACGTCTGCTTTAATGCTGAGTATGAGGGTGTCGGGTTGCAATGTCTTGCGCGGTCGCTTGTTTACTTGTTTCGATAACGCTGTGTATCCGAACATGTGTTCTTAATCAGCCTGCTTTTCTGTTAGTGCTCTTCGCATTATAAAAAGGCAAGAGGGGAATTTTGTGGTTTAACGTGACCATTTCTAGAGATCATGTGCCACGGGATTTCCGTTTTACTTGGAATCCAAACCACAGGCCATGGCATTTCACTTCGGAAATCTCATATGCATTGGCCGTCTGCAAAAGAACCTTCCATTGACTACACTTGTGTCCCCGAGTGTTGTGTTATGTATACCTATGTATAAAATATATATATAGTTTATTTGGCCATTTTTCTTTCTTGGGCTAACTGTGTGAAACAAAAAAAAATTATTTATGCCCCGCTCTGCATTAAGAGAGCACATTGAAAGAAAATAATAGTAGGTGGCGTTAGTCTCTAAAAATTATGTCGTGAGCACTATGTTTTTGAAAAAAAATGGTGATTGGGACCTGAGTGTAGTATTTACCATTTTGGTAACGTGAGTACTACCGTAATCTGGTTACGTCTCAGGGGAATCTACCGACACTGTCTAGTACACCTTAGGAAGGCCATTGCCAGACGTAACTGATACCCTTGTATCCACGTCCCGAGCAAAGCCAGTGCACTGTGGGAGTCAAACCTGCCTATCAAAGTAATTGTAACTCACCAAAATGACAGTGTCTCATCCCGGTGTGCAATTGGGCTTTTTAGTTGGTTAAAGCACACCTCCCAAAATTTTTTTTTTTTGAAACTAGTTTGAGATTCTTAATTCTTGCCATGCTTACGTTTTTTTTTTTTTTTTTTTCCCGCAACAAGAGAATCTGTCAAACTGTGGAACCATAATGTAGAACGTCTAGTCATTTCTACTTAGAAAGACTCCCTTAAGCTCTATGCTGTGATTTTATGCCTAAGTTGTGTTCAAAATATCTCTTTCCGGCCTTAAGCCTGATGGGCTTTCACTTGGCTTAGTGATGGCCTGATAGAAAGATGCCATGGTTCCCAAAAAAAAACACAGAAGGATTTAAAATTACTCACTTCTAATTTGGCCATGTTGCCCTGTATATACATAAAATACGAGAAAGAAAAAAAATGCGCAGTTTATGTTTACTATGTAATTGTCGGTCTATTTTCTGATATCTCCCGCGTGAAAGAACTTGTGTGGCCATTTATGATGGGGGAAGTGATGTTATTTTATTTCTTTGGCCTTGGTGGAAGTCGTTATCGTCTTTCGAGCTTCAGTGCTCAGAAAGGTGAAGGGTTTTGCCCTGTTACGATATTATAGGCCTCTGAAATCCATTGAGGTGTTTCTTTGCTGTTTTCCGGCGGAATTTCTAGCAAAGTAAGCCTTGCCCTACTTCCACCGTAGCGCGTGTTTCTAGGTCTAAGTGTACCTGTATTTAAGGGCGTTATTGCGCTTGGCGCTATCTTAGCAGATTTTACGGGAGTGTATGTATGTTTGACTGCGAGGTTTTGTGGGGTGGGTAATAATACCTTTCCTAATCCCCGTGTATTGTATGGTAATGCCTGTTTAATCTGTATGTGCGTGTACCGTGCATCCTGAGGGACTAATGCCGGTGTTCGCCTCCGTTCTGGCAAATTTGCCCTTTGAACTGGCGGTGAAGGCCGCTTAAGTGCCTGTTTTTGTCCTGCCAATGTGGTGTCGTGTAGCCTGTCCGCTTTCTGGCCCGTGGCCACGGCAGACTCCTGCCACTGTGTTAGCCTATCTGTGTGAGTGTATGTAGGCTTTATATGTGGTAGGTCAGGCTCTACGTCGTCAGCCCATGACGAGGTTACCTCCTGTTGTCCCTCTGTCGTATTATGTGTGATTGAAGGTCCTGGCTTCAACTCCCTCTCGTTCATCCGGTCCGAGGGGATTGTTCTAGGCTCTTCCCCTCGGCTTGGCAAAATTGCCTTCCGATCCGGAGCTGAAGGACGTGTGTCTGTGTAGGATGTATTCTTTAGTATGTTGGAGCCTAACCTGGCCGTCTCCCGGACTGTGGCCACGGCGAACTCCTTCCATTCTGTGGCAGTACGTGGCGAGAGGGACATCCTCGCAAATTGTCGAGTTAGCGTATCTACGCTTATGTCCTCTTTCGGCTGGGCTGGTGGCCCTACCATGAACTCAAAAATGGCCTTGTTGGTTTGGAGTTCACGGTATTCGTCCCAAATTTGGGTGTACTGCCTATTGAGGCATATGGCCAGTTCAGCGACTTTGGTGTCCTGAGTCCCTATCCGTCTGTGTTCCGTGATGAGTGTTTCCCATTGTTGGAACATAAACTCGTGTCGACAGTGTAGTTGCCAGTGTGCTTTTATGATTTGTGTGCGGAGGGTGGGGATTTTCGCTCGAATCTTGCGATTCTTAGCACTGCGGAGTGGCCGGACAAGGGCTCTTATGATCCGCATGTACTGGGCGTGCAGGAGCTGCTGAAACCTTCTGAGGTAGTCCTGCCTAGTTTCAAAAACTCTATGCCAGGCAATTAATTCCTGGTACTCCCCAATGCTCCTTAGCACAGCTAGGCGGTATAGGGGGGCCATGTTGAATGGAGTGTATGTGAAAAAATAATAAAAAAAAAATCTGTGCGTGTTTTGACAGTGTATTCTTATATTTCTCTGATTCTGTATGGGGCTGGGGGGTTGGTTTGTTAAGAATTTCCCCTGTGTAGCTAGTTTGGAGCACTCAAAAAAAAAATGGTGCTTTTTATTTGGGGGAAAAAATTTTCTCACTAATTTGCTTGGCTTTTTGCGGTACGGAAGGGGTCGTTTTACCTACGAGGGCTCGTTGGTTGAGTCCCTTTTCTCTATGCGTAGGACCCCGCCTCCACCAGTGTTTTAGATCCCTTATTTGGGGGTGGATCTAAAAGGGAGAGTTGCTGTACTAATTTATGAGTTTGTGCCTAAATAAGGGTAGCTCCCCTTGACAGGGCAAGCTGACCAGTGTAGTGTGTTGTGGTGTGCTAGGAACTAGGGGGCGTTCCTATAAAGACTGTAAATGTGGTTTAAGGGATGTAGCCTTAGCACGCGGGTCGGTGTACTAGTCGCCCAGCCGGCTACTTATTATATAATCACCTTGCTGGTGTCAGCGGTTCGGCACGCGCTTCAATTGAGCACGCTAGCCGCTGTGAGGAATACAAGGACGTCTGAGTTGGCGTTATTACTACGGTGTGTCACGTCCGACTGTGACGGGAGTAAGGAAGGACGTGGGGACGTGAAGAAGAGTGTAGATCAGTAATGCAAGTGTAAGAGACTGACCAAGTGTTTATTGGTCAGCAATGAGTAACTGTTAGTCCCTTTTAAGGGATCTTGTGATGTTATAATGTGAGTACAAACTGTGGGTGTTAGGTTACAAAAGTAGGATTCTGAACACTGACTGACTGACTCACCTCGGTTGACACTGTCGTTAGCCTCCGGCTGTCTCGTCGAAGCACTGGTGATGGAGAGATTCTCGCGACCCACTTAAGGCACCTTTTATACCTTTAGCCTCTGTTCTGTCAGCGCGTTGTGGCATAGTTGAACCAGTTTGTAGTATGTCGCTGTGTGTCATAATTACGCAAGGGTTGAGCTGCTTTATGGAGTAGCCAGCTGCCCTTATAGTATTGATGGATATTGGGTAGGCTTTTAAAGGGTTGCCTTTTATGAGATTTAGACAGATGATGGGGGGGATGATCTCTAAGGGGTGCATACCCCTTGGGTATTGTACACTATATTGACTTATGGGTTGGAAACATGCACAACTACCAAAAAAAGATGACAGCAGACTTCAGGCTTCAGAAATGAAGTTTCTAAGAAGCATGCTTCAAAAAACTAGGAAAGACAAAGTAAGAAATGAGAGGATAAGAGAACAAGCTGGAATAAATCAGTCCCTGAAGGAGACCATAACTAGGGCACGTTTGCGATGGTTTGGTCACGTCAAACGTATGGCAGAAGGAAGAATTGCAAAACAATGGTTACATACTGAGATTACTGGAAAGAGACCTGTTGGAAGACCTAGGAGGAGATGGCTGGACCAAGTGAAGGAAGATATCACATCCAAGGGAATCAACTGGGATGGAGTCTTGAAGGAGCAGTGGTACATGAATCGACCAAAATGGAGAGCGCTCGTAAACCACACCCGGGAAACTGGAGTGGAAACTTGATGATGATGATGATGTTTTACCCAAGTTGGCTTTTTCCGGGGGGGGGATCTGGAGCCCCCTCAGCTCCAGATATACGCCTTATATACGCGCATGCATGGTATTTTGATTTTGGACAAGATGGAAAATTTCATGAGTGATTCTCTTTGCATTGGTAAATATTCTTTGCAAATATTCCAGAAAGCAGTCATCATTTCAATAAAATCCCTTCGACTTCTGTACAGAGATATGGCCCGTAGGCATAATACATAGTACATTCTCACACATAAGCTAAATCAAGATATAGGCTACTGGAAAATCTCTTTTCACAATAATTGCAAACCCGTGGTGGCTTACGCGATCATCCTTCTCCCCTTGACTGCATTTACAGACTGAGGATGATTATTTTAGGAAAAAAATCCAGGAGTTGTTCAAAAGCAAACAAACACTGCTGATCCAGATTCAGATGAATATGTAGTTGCTAAAGCACTAAAAAAAAAGCTGGCATAGTGTCTGAATCAAGTAACGTGCTTCCAGAACCAACCTTAGGGAGCAATGTGCAACCAGATTTCTTCATTGCCAATATCATGGAACAAAGTGAGGTGGATAGCAAGGCTTATGTTGCAGGTTATGTAGCCCACAAGTTCCAAGATAAATTTCCACAACTTGGGAACTTAACCTATGGAATGCAAACTCAACACGATTATGCATTACCAACCTGGATTAAACACTTGTCACACAGTGATATGACCGATCCCTCAGAAACTTGGCTAAACCAGTTCCGGCAAAATTCGTCACATTTCACGGAAAATACGGATTTCAACGAGGCAGGAACGTTCTAAGAAGAACGACAGATTTTGTGTCGAGAGAAGTTCCTGATGTACCGTCTGCGGGGGGGGGGGGGGGGGGGAGGGGGGGGGGGGTGTTGAGGCAGCTGTGATAACAATTTTCTTCATCAGATTGAAACATTCCAATTCTATCTTGCATAAGAAGTTGTTATTGGAAGTCACTAACACCCACGATACTGCTACCGAGTCTTGGCGAATTTCCAAGAAATTCAAGAAGATCGCAACATAAAATGTAAGTAGGCTACATTCAGTTATTTTATCACCCATTTACCAATAATTTCATGAGAAAAAACTGTTCTTTGCGTACTCAACAGCTGATGTTGACAGTTTCGTTACGTTCCCCAAATGGCGCGTTTGGTATCTTGTGACGTCATCCGCCTTGTAAGCGCTGATTGGTGAATGAAAATTGAGGCAACCTCTGCAGTTTATAAGCCTTGGGATTTACTAAGCTAGAAACCTTGCCTGTAGTGTACACAACCTCTTACCCAAATTTCATCGCTATCGGACGAATGGTATGTGAATGCATACAGGACTTTGTTGAAACGCTTCGCCCGTCGTCACTCATTTGTTGAATCTACTCGTGCGCTACCTATCGTTGAGTTGATTCACTAAGCCAGAAACCTTACCTGAAGGGTACGGAACTTCTCACCCAAGTTTCATCGCAATGGGATGAATGATATAGAAACTAATGTGGGACTTTCTTGAAACAAACGCACGCCATTTTGTTGAAGTTACTCGCGCGCCATCTTTTGGAAATTGGATTTACTACGCCTATAACTTTTCCGGGACTGTGCACAACAACTCACCAAAATTTGATCGCAATCGGACTAATTGTATATGAACGCATCGCCATTACGCATTTGTTTAAACTACTCGCGCGCTATCTATTGTGAAATGGATTAACTATGCCTATGACCATCCCGGAAGTGTTTACAACAACTCATCAACATTTGATCGCAATGGGATGAATGGTTTATGAACGCATAAAAGACGAACAAATGAACATTCATTTTAGGCAGATTTCATTAGAAAGCTAACTATTGCAATGGGTCCCATGTTTCGACTTCCGGAAAATTTCGACATATCTTCGCGTTTCACATCCCCCAGACCCCAAAACCACCGTCAGTTCAAAAGTTTATATATAATTTATGTATATATATGTATATCAGTTTCTTGTGGACACGATAACTGTCGTAATTTTGCACCAATCACTTTGAAGTTTTTACATAATATGTATACCCTTAAAATCTCGGTCGAGTTCGTTAATGGGCAAAATCGGTCAAAGGGGGAGAAAATGGGAGGCTTTTTTCGAAAAAGTGAAATATCGCTATAACTCTCTTAATATATGAAATATTGAATCCATTCAATGTGTCGGACAAGGCCCTAAAATTTATGTTTGAAAAGTTTTTTGATAGCACCAACCATTGACCAAAGGGGTGGGAAAAAGTGGTTTTTTCGGGAAACATTAATCATATCTCTGTTAATAGGCACAATATCAAAACCGTACAAAATGGACAATATTCCTCCAATAATTACCTAAAACTTTTGTCTGAAAGAATTTTTAATATGACCCACCATTACGCCACGGGGTGAGCAAAATGATTTAAATTATAAGAAAATGCCAAGTGCCAAGAGAGGTTGCCATGACAACTTTACTTTTAATTGATAAGGGATGAGCCATCAGCAGTTGCTATGACAACGCCACTGCACGAGATAACATTCAGTTTTCCATCTGTCTGTGGGAAGCGACTTCGGTATCGGAACTGGTAGCATGCTGAACTTCTATGCCCAAGGTCGCGGGTTCAAACCCGGCTGAAGTCGTCGGATTTACTAAGAGCGCTAAAAACCCTGAGTTTGCTTTCCTTCGGAGGAGAAGTTCCAACGTTCGTTGCGAGTTGATGGTTCCGGTGGCATCTAGTAGCCAAGTTCACAGATAGGTGTCGCTGATGGTAGTATCTGGTAGCAACGTTAGGAACTACTGCTTGAAATTGAGCGTCTGCATTCCTTACCTGAATTACAGACTAATACAGCCATCACAATTCACACCGTTTATCAGACAGATTCTACACTCACCCAAAGTACACGGGGTTACATGACCGCGTTGTCGCAGCCCCTAAACTGAGGAACCAACCAACATATCTGCGGGAGATATAATTTTGCGTGAAAAAGTAACAGACCGTTACATAGTTACACAATGATTTCGGAATTATAAGAAAATGCCTAGAGCTATCAGTAGTTGCCATGGCAACACTACTAAATTGATGAGGGATGAGCCATCAGACGTTGCCATGACAACGCACTTGCGCGAGATCAGATTCAGATTTCCATCTGACTAAGTGTGAAGCGGCTTCGGTGACGTAACTGGTAGCATGCCCAAGGTCGCGGGTTCAAAGCCGGCCAAAGTCGTCGGATTTTCTAAGAGCGCTAAAAATCCCTCAGTATGCTTTCCTTTGGAGGGGAGGTTCCAACGTTCGTTGCGAGTTACTGATTGCGGTGGCATCTAGTAGCCAAGTTCACAGTTAGGTGTCGTTGACGGTAGTATCTGGTAGCAACATTAGGAACTACTGCTTGAAATTGAGCGTCTGCATTCCTTACCTGAATTACAGACTAATACAGCCATCACAATTCACACCGTTTATCA
This sequence comes from Meconema thalassinum, assembly GCA_946902985.2. NCBI lineage: Eukaryota > Metazoa > Arthropoda > Insecta > Orthoptera > Tettigoniidae > Meconema > Meconema thalassinum. The sequence continues at coordinate 358,401,740 of OX336388.2, read as the reverse complement.
GACAGATTCTACACTCACCCAAAGTACACGGGGTTACATGACCGCGTTGTCGCAGCCCCTAAACTGAGGAACCAACCAACATCTCTGCGGGAGATATAATTTTGCGTGAAGAAGTAACAGACCGTTACATAGTTACACATCAGTGTCGAAACCTTGCTTAAGGACAGTGTGACCACAAGTATAAAAATGGACTCCAAGTGACAAGAAGGTTACCGTCATCATAAGACAATAAAATGTTTAAAATATGCATAAAATGACGAAAAACAAAGTTAATTAATCTCCAGTTATAAAATGCTTTCACGCAATAAATGAGGTCTGATCCTTCTACGAAAACCTGCATATTCTGCCTATTTGCGCCTATCCCCAAGTTTGTCCGGTGAAATCTACCTCCGCCTTCCGGCGTGCCGAGAGGACTTTTTTATATATGTATAAGATATATAATTTGGTGCACTTTTGGTGATAGTATGTTCGCAGGGGCGGCTCCACCTTATGAGCTGAAGTGCTGCAGCACATTGCTTTATTTTAAAATGAATTACTTTAATAATATTATCTACTGTCGAATACAGTGCATTAAAAAGACGTCAGCCAAAGAATAGGAAATATTTCATTTCTCCGCCCAACGAGGTATCTACAGTAGTCGTGCGCTCCACTCCCCGTCCTGCACTTGCTGTGTAGATCGCAGCTCAGCGAGAATTTCCAAGTTTATTGCCAGCAAATATGTACTCTGCCTTTTGCGCATGCGTGGCCAACTTTTCCGTTGTGCTGTTGGGACAACAGTCAAGGCCAGAGCCAAGACATCACAACGATTCTTCGTTCGACCACAGAGCGGCAGCACTGGTCACACGAAATGAGTACGTGGTCGGTGGCGCCTTCTAGACTCTGCGGCAGCATTTTTTAAGGAATCGCTCAAAGAAAATTGGGGGAGGAGAAATAGAGGAAGCTATCAGCTGTTCCCACCAGAAGGTTTTTAAACACTCCCTACTTACTTTTGAGTGTTTCCGCGTGAATGTTTCTAAATATTGTTATTGTTTAAAGGGGGGATGGGTTACAGCACACAACTGATTGTCTACACCAGCCGCCAATGGTATGTTGCTCTTTCTAGCTATCATTCAAACTATAGGTATTACTCCATTTTCATAGTCCTGTCTGAAGATATATGTTTTTCCTCTCGCCTGTAAAATTTTATGAATGTGGAGATATTCAGTTTTGAAAACAAGCTCCTCATTTGCAGTCTATCCCAACGACAACTCCACGAGCCGAAGCTGAATACGATCCATTCTACTCTTTCATAAGCAGTGGCGGATCCAGGCCTCGCGGGATAAGGTGGGGCCCACAACAATAGGAAATACAAATATCAATTGGAAAATAGTTTGGTAATAATAATAAAATAAAGAATAGTTACAATATTTTGATTACACCACAGTACATTTTTTAAAATAATATGAAAGAAACCTTTAAGTCCCCTTGAAGAAGATTATGTAAACTATGAAGTATTAAAATATTACTTGGCGACTTTTTTCCCGGCGGAAGTCTTCCATCATTTCACTGAAATCTAAACGTGCTAATCGGTCACAGGAGGCCATAGCTGCACTGAAAAAAGAATATGAATTATAAATTAGTTTGAAAAGAATAATTAATTAATCAATTCAATTTAAAACAATCCATGGCACGGGGGCCCCCGGACCGCGAGGCCCTGGGTGGTCGCCCTCCTCGCCCTCCCTATATCCGCCCCTGTTCATAAGAATCTCCTCAGGAAAGTAGAAAACCTTCAGATTCCGCCTCCCTTTCTTAGCTGTTTCTTGGATACACACCTTGTCACAGTACTGTCGTGAATGCTGTAGAATAACTGTTCACAAGGGACAGATGACCTCGTAGTTCCGCCCCTTAAAATAACAATAACTAACTGCTCTCAAACAGGAATAATTCATTGACTGCTATTGGAATGCTCACTTTTGTGCACGAACACTTCATAAAACAAGTTTGTTCATTTATTTTGCTATTTTTCTTTTCTTGATCACTCCTCTTTTTCCTATTGGCAACTCAAACTAACACTTGGGGTGCTGCGGTCGGTCTGGATAAGTAGGGTAAAAATACTCAATAACACGCGTTTGGCATGGAACACTTTTTATTTTTCGGTTATAATTAGTAAATGCGGTCCCTAAAATAATGAGAGTGTTATTTTTAAATGTATATATGTATAACTGTGCGATACACGTGATCTAATTTGTGTGTTCCACTGGATTTTATGTGTCAATTGCATATTATCAAGCATCGGTTGTCTGCTGGTATTTGTTTTTGGTCAGTTCGGGTCATGGCGCTGTTACGTTTAAAAGCTATATTTGAGTTTGCTCACTGTACCATAGACTCTAGAAATTATTTGCTGCTTGGTAGGGCGAAGGGATGGGTTTAACTTGTATTAAAACTCGGGGGAGACCGGAATTGCTTGATTTGGATGGTTAGCAGGTGGGTTTGGTGTTGAATATCGGACTGGTAGCAGGTTCTCACAGAATAGATATTTACCCTGTGAAATCAAATTAGGCCTATATGACTCGTAGTGGAATGGCTCGGATATCGCAGAGCGAGGTGATGGCGATTGGTAGGGTTAATGGAAATGAACTAGGGAGCGGGGAAGGATACATGACTGATGAAGCTTGGCAGTCCTCGGCTGGTGTAGGCTTGGCTGTCTTGGTACGTCTTGGCTCGGCGAGACCAAGGATCATTTAAGTATAAGAGATCCGTCACTTTTGGATATAGAATTTCCGAGAGAGAGCACCGCCTGAGGCTATGTACCGCTATACCAAGTCTGGCAACATAAAAAGTAAAAAGCCATATGAATGTAGCCTTTAATACACGTAATTGAACCGTATGTTATGCGATGAGTTATTGATTATTGATGAAAATAACACAAACATAACTGCGCCTTTCGCTAGGCGCTGAAATATACGTCCAGATAGGAAAATAATACATTTTGATATATATCAATGTTGGCAATAGATTTGTCACGAAGGACACAGTTATGCCGTTCTAGAGCTTAATTCACCTTTAGGCTAATTAAACATTGCTCTCCTACTCTACAGTATTGTTGGGATATTCGATGAATATAAAGAAAACTGTCCAAATGCACACACTATATAGCCATAACCTCACTTTTTGCCTAGCATGCCGGCTGCCACCCACCCCTCCCCGTAGCCCTAAACCACAAATTTTATTGCAATGCAAAGGAGAATGGGTAAGAAAACAAACTAGAGTGAAATGCACACATTTATTCTCTATATATTTTTATTCGAGAGTAGGCCTAGTCCATATTGCCCACTAGTTTTGCACATGGTCAACACCAGGAAGATGAAAATTGCCGTATTGTTCTTACTATCATTATAATTCTTACCTCCCGGTGCTTGGCAGTTTTTCCTCCCTTGCAGTGGCATGATTGACTCTCAATTCAATTCAAATAAATAATCAAAATACCGAACAAATCAAAACAACCAACAACACCACGAGGAAAATCAATCGAAACAGACTATTCCCGCACCCGCCAGTCGGTTTGGTGTGAGCGTTGGGTGAGTGCCAACTACGGAAACATAGTACTGAAATTAATTCTTCATTGGTTGGCAGAACATCTATAGCGGAGCTTTATCGAAACCCACGCGCTCCCTATGATCTGTCATCCCCCTTGGCGAGACTGTGCTTGGCTGTCTAGGTGCTGTTTGGCTCGGCGTAACAGTGAACAACCCGTCCTGTCGTCAGTGAGTGTAGTGGTGAGTGGTCCAACCCGCTCCTGTTGCCCGTATTTATTTGGTATCGTCACCTTTGGGCTATTGCTATTTGCATCTTTTGGAAAGTGATGAAAACATTTATCCGCAGCCCTCTTATACATCGACTTACAGCCGAAAACTGAGCAATATAATTTGCTTTCACTCATTTTGCACTCTATCAACGAGTAAAACGTATTACTTATGTATAAAGACACAAAGAATTTACCATGATCTAATTACCAATACAAGAAACCATATACAAACAGTCACCACGTGACAAAAGTACCCTACTTGGTAAGTTTCTCATTTTTACCGCTAGATGTCATATCAGATAGCTGGAGTTGCCAATTAAGATAGTTAACTCAGATAAATACTCTTTGGTGGCAGAAGCTTGCAACTAGTTGACGTGGAATGTCAGCGAACTTTCTGGAAACATTATGAGCAGTAATTGCAATTACACGTTTTGATGCGTAACATCTTTCCACTCGGTTGCTGGATATTTTTGTGGGAGTGATTTTGAAAAATAGGACGGAAGTGGATCGGAACGATCTAACTGGCAGTGGTGGATCGAACGGAAGTGTGCCCGCTGGCAGTGGTAAGAGGAAACAATGAGGAATGTATATGACATACTGAACGGTAAACGCTCATGCGAACTCTGGTGTCTATAAAATTGAGGAAATATCGCTGACCCAATTGTAGATTTCCGACGTAAGACTCAGCATTTGCTCTCTGTTATTCTTGTATTTATATCAGTGTCATTCAGTACTGTCTTTGACCGTCTTAGTAGAGCAAACGTGTATGTCAGCGCCGGAATATCCCAGGTATTAAAAGCTTTCATAGTATTCCTACAGAACTGTTTTGTTATCAGTATTTTTTGGTAAGTTCCCATTACATTCTCCATTATACTTTTGCTGTGGAATGCTTCGAACATACAATAGGATAGAGAGTGTGCCCGCTATGCTTCTACCGGCCGATCGTGGTGTAATGTTTTAAAAATTAAATAGATATCTCTAATATGATATAATCCGGGAGGGTGCCATTTCATAGGTTATACACTATGAAAATTATTTTAATATGGTGCACGAGAATACTCTTATCCCCAGGCGTGACGTGTCTCCGACTCCAACCAGGACACTACAGTAAACAAGGTAGATTAATGTACGCAGTAACATAACCACAATGCATCGTAATGCCAATTACTATTTTGTAGTACCAAGGGATGTAAATATAAATTGTATCAATAGTGTCGTCACAACAAGATACAATTTCCAGTTTCATACCATCATTCAAATACTCATTTTATTCTGGTTTCCCTTCTTAGAACAATTTATTTTAGAAACTATCGTCGTACAACCATTACGATGCAATAAAGAAAAGGCGGCTTCGGTGGCGTAGTTGGTAGCATGCTGAGCTTCTATGCCCAAGATAGCGGGTTCAAACCCGGCCGAAGCCGTCGGATTTATTAAGAACGTTAAATATCCCTCAGTATGCCTTCCTTCAGAGCGGAAGTAAAGCCGGCGGTCCCATGTCATAGATTTATGGCATGTTAAAGAACTTTCCACTAATTACACCTGTGTGAAACTAAATTGTATAGGTTAAGAATGTAAACAACGCTCTTAGATTGCTACGTTCGTTGCCAAGAGCCGACTGCGGTGGCGTCTAGTAGCTAAGTTCTGAACAAGGCCTAGTAGTCGTTGACGGTGGCGTTTGGCGGCAAAAGTAGGAACTATATGAAAAATTCAAAGTTGCAGCCCATACTTGAATTTAAAAAAACAGATACACACACTAATACAGTCATCACAATTATCACCGGTTATCAGACAGATTCTACACACACCCAAAGTACACAGGGCTACATGACCGCGTTGTCGCAGCCCCTAAACTAAGGAACCAACCAACCTGCAATAAAGAAGTCAGAATGATTCAATCTATAACTTCCTTCACGTTTATCTTTCGTATAATGTCTTTCATACAATAGCTTTCTTTTATCAGCGCCAATAACCTCTAACCTCCCCTCTTTTTTGTTTAACTCTCATTGTCTCTCTCTATCTCTGGAATTTTTTAGAGTAAGCACTCCTATTCCACTAGTTCAACTTACAACCACACAAGCGCTCTAACCTGCGCTAACCATTTTGCTTCCAAAAACTAGCAATTTAGTTCAACCTTTCACCACAATCGCAAAGAATATGAAGCTAACCAAATACAGATATATCACTGCCTGCACGACTTCAGTAAATATAACATTTCAGTGGGGTCAAAATAAAATCAGCTGATGTTGGGAAAAACAAAGTTGTCTCCCATAAGAATAGCATTATGAAGTGACTTTAAATCCCGCTTCAAGCGTATTCCTTGTGATTAACCGACTATTTGTGCTGAAGGTGGCGTTAAATACCATTCCTTCTAAATATTGCTGTGTTTTTTTTTTTGCATGAAAAGTGTGAAGTATCATCACTATGGTGAGTTGACATATCAGTGTTGGAATGCATAAAATGGTGACGTGTGTACATGGTTAGGAAATTATAAGACGGTGAATACAATATTTTACGCGTAATTTTGAACCGTAATAAACTCGACAAAGCATAGGCCTACTAGTATCATGTATGACTCTATTTTGCTGGTTATGCTTTATAAATCAAGAATGTTGGCCGATAATCACCCGATCGGATCCATTAACCTAATTATAACTATCATCAATGAAAATTACAAAACACGATCATTTTATGGAGCTGATAACCTTTGTGGCCTTCCCTAAGAACCACCGGTACACTTACGTTATGAATTTCACAGGCCTGCACAGTTAGTTTATACAGTATTACAGTTATGAATGATCATGATGATTGTTTTAAGGGGCCTAATATCTACTGTTAGGGACCTACGCCTACCGGTGTAGGTATAACCAATAAAACAAATTGAATGAAACGCTCAAGACTTGTTCATAAGAAAACTTTATATTCTGGTAACCACCATTACAACATTTCACGGCCTTATGTAACAAAGTTCTCAACAACACGAAACACAAAAGTCATGGAGTAAAGAGTAATCGTCCGTGACATCCTCCCGCCTTTGATGCAAATCAAACACAATGTTCATAAACAGAGACGGGAAGGCATTTTAACTTTTCTTCCACTCCTGGTTAAGTTGCGACTTCTGAGACTTAATGCCTCCGGAACTGCACCACTAAGTAAGGGCACCTCCTCACTCCCACCTCCAGCCTCCATAGGTCGGAGGAGTTGTCCTGAGGATGTCTTTACCCTAACTACTCTGGTCACTTTGTCTTTACCTGGAAGTGTCGCTGTCACTCTCCCCAGGGGCCAGTCAATCCTTCTCTTCTCATCACTACCAATGATGACTACATCTCCTACCTTCCACTGACGGTCAGACTCCTTTCCCGATGAACCGCATAGAAGGCTACCCAGATACTCCAGTCGGAATCTCCTCCTCAGCTCCCCCCTTAGCTGTTGAAGATATTGAAACCTTCTGGTGAGATTAACTTGATCTAGCATGTCTAAATCAGGAGTGCCAACCACGGGAATGTCCTGAAGAAACATTGATGGAGTCAGAGGTACCAATTCATCACAGCCTTCTGAAATGTAGGTGAGGGGCATCGAGTTGATTACCGATTCACCATCAGAAATCACAGTCAATAGTTCTTCATATGTCAAGATAGCTTTGCCTAAAACACGCCTTAATAATTTATTGACCATTTGCACAATACGTTCCCAGAATCCACCCCACCAAGGGGCTGAAGGAGGACTAAATTTCCACTTGATTCTATTAACTGATACTTCCACACACATTTTTTTTCCAGTCAATGAAGCCAAACAAATTGTTGGTGCCAACAAAGTTTGTCCCGTTGTCACTATAAATCACACGAGGCCTCCCTCGCCGGGCTATGAAACGCCTAAGAGCTAACAGAAACCCTACAGTGGACAATGTAATGACTAATTCAAAATGGACCGCTCTCACTACGGCACATGTAAAAATCACAATCCAAGCCTTGTTCTTGCAATTTTAAGTATAGCGGTCCAGCAAGGTCCACTCCCACTACCTCAAATACACCTGCATCTCTCACACGATCTTCTGGAAGGGCTGGCGTTTCCGGAATTGTCTTTTTCATTTCGAATCTCCTGCACTGGGTACTCTTCCTGATGACTTTGCGAATGGTTCTTCTTCCCTTTGGTATCCAGTAGTGCTCCCTGAGTATAGCGAGTACAATATGAACACCAGCATGAGAGGCTCTCAAATGATGATCTCTGATTATCATCTCAGTCAAAGGGTGCTTTGATGGCAATAGAACCGGTGCACGGAAATCATATTCATCCTTTCTGTTGGTAATTTTTATCTTAATCTTGAAGAGACCCACCTGGACTTTAAAAGGGCAGAATGTTTTCTAGTTGTCCCTTTCAGTAAACTTCTCTTTCTGAATTAATTTCAGCCGTCGTTTCTCTGCCATTGAAATTTCAAGACAATCTAATCTGAAGCAACATTTTTCACTACGTCCTTCCTGGCATTGTTGACGAACCGTAACATTCTGACGATGCTTGAGTACTTGGAAAAATACCTCAAATACCAGTGTTTTTCTTCTTTCTTCATCGACCTCCTCTTCATTAACTTTTACAATGTGCGTTGGCCAGCTGTTTTCTTCCAACTTTAACCAAGCGGGTCCCTCCGACCAACGAGATGAAATCAGCTGCAACGTAGAGCAACCTCTCGAAGGTAGATCGGCTGGGTTGTCCGTCCCTAGTAGATGAAACCAACGCTTTGGGTTAGTTAATGTTCTAATTTCTTTCACTCGGTTAGTGACGAACACTCCCCAAGCTTCCTCTCTTCGTATCCAACATAAAACAGAGGACGATTCACTCCAGTAGTACTCCAGGACGTCCGTTAGATTCAAGCTTTCCTTCACTGTAAAGGCAAGACGTGAGCTTATAGTGCAAGCCAATAGCTCCAGTCTCGGAATCGTCACCTTCTTGAGTGGTGCTACCCTGGATTTTGCTGCGACCAGTTGCACTTCAAATTCTTTCCCATTGAATGATCTCAAGAAAATAACAACCGCATACGCCACTTGACTGGCATCACAAAATACATGCATACTCCAAGAGGATCTGTCCTCACAATTAGAAAATCTTCTTGGCACTTTAATCTGAGCAATAGAGGACAGTTCATGTAACCATTTATTGAATTTGCTTTGGGCGTCTTCACTCAGTGGACTATCCCAACTAATTTTCTCTCTCCAACTTTCTTGAAGCAAAACCTTTGGCACAATGGAAACCGGACAAGTAAATCCAATTGGATCAAAGATACTTTGAGCTACCGACAAAACTGTCCTCCCTGCGAGAACATCAGATTCATTTAATTTTGCTACTTTACAAGCCAAAGTATCAGCTACTGGGTCCCACCACAAACCCAAAACGGGTGTTACTTCGGGAACCTCATCCTCCAGACTCAATCTGGTGTGCTCCCATCCTCTGAGGTCAAATTTTCCTTGCGACAGTAACTCCCTAGACTCATCCACAAATTGTTTGAGTTCTTCCTCTGTGTTCAAGGAAGTGACGCAATTGTCTACATATAGTGAAGTTCTTAGTTTATCTGCTGTCTCAGTGAAGCATGTACTGTTTTTCAGATGACTGTCCAATACGGCTCCAAGTAGAAATGGACTGCATTTCACTCCAAAAACGACCCGTTTGTGGCGGTATATTTTAAGAGTCCCCTCAGCGAAGTTCTCCCACCACAGGAATTCCAGAAAGTTTCGATCATTCTCAGAAACTGAAATTTGAAGAAAAGCCTTCTTAATGTCTGCAATCACACCTATCCTGTTTAAACGGAACCAGTTCAAAATAGAAGGAATTACTTCCAACAAATTAGGACCCCTTTCCAGACAGTCATTGGGTGAAAGTCCTCATTTCGATTTACATGAAGCATCAAACACCGGCCTCACCGCTGACTCGATCCTTCCTTGAAAACTCCTCGGTGTGGTAAATAATACCCAACATCCTGAGAGCCCTCCTGACCAACTTCTTCGATTATCCCTTCCTGTTCCCAGTCCTGAAGCACCTGCTGGTACTTCTCAAATTTGTCTTCCTTGACCAAACGGTGTGTTACAGAAACCAGTCTTTTTAACGCAACTTCCTTGTTGCCTGACAATAACTGCTGATCTTCATTCCACGGAAGTGCGACTTCATACCTTCCTTCCTCATTGATCTTAACATTTTCTTGGAAATGTTTCAATGTTGCAATTTCAATTTCCTTCTTCGATAGTGTTTCAGCAGGATCACCAATTCCAATGGTTTCCAGGTTCCACAGTTCATCCAAAGAGGCATTTCTCACAAACAGAGAGTTCACCATGGACACGGCGCTATTGTTTTCAGTTGTCTTCCAAAGCTGACCCATCACTGTCCAACCAAATGTAGTCCTAACAGCAACCAATCCAGACTTCAACTTGATATTGACCCCAGTCAATAAACTACCCACAGTGTCTGCGCCGATTAGTAGTCCAATCTCCGATGGCTCTTGGCCAAAATCAGAGAGCCAGGTTTTCTTTTCTCTGATCTCATCCATCCAAGGGCCCCGGTTTAACCGTGGGATTACACTACAAATTTCCTTTTGTCCCAACGCCTTTATTTTTCGAGAAATTGAATGATGTAGTTCGTCTATATCTATCTCATATAGGTTATGATCATTGGCACTGATCGAAGCACCCCCAAAAACCTGTGTTCAATTTTTTTCAGTCTTTGATGGAATATACCCCATTTCCACAGCAATCTTCTATAACAGATATGATCTCTGCGAGCCTGTATCTAACAACGCCCGTACAGTTTTTTCTCTCCCTTGACGAACCAACATAACTACAAGAGTTTGCAGCAGTACTTCCGAAACATCACTAGTTTGTGTATTAAGGGTTGTAGTTGGGACACCAGGCAATTTTGAGCCCCTTTCCTGGTGCTTCTCCTCACCTTTATAACCACCCTCCCCCCTATTTACATCTAATTTTTGGCACATAATAGCTTCATGTTTACTACTGCACACAAGACATTTCAGTTTCGTAATACAATTTGCAGCCGTATGTCCAACCTTCAGACACCAAAAACAAGCCTTGTTTTCAGACAGCCTTTTACGTTTGTCCCATAAGTTCATTTCTTGATCAAGATAACACCCCTTACTGTTATGTGTTTTTTTTTTTACAGAAGACACACGCTAAGCTGTTTCCTTTATCTTTACCAGCAAAGAGAACACTAGCAGTTCCTAAACTACTCTCTTTCCATTCTTTAACTTTAGCACTCCTTGATTCACTAGAAACTCCAAAACCAGCTTGAGCAAATGTAATCCTCTCTTCACTCTCTACTTCACCCTTCAGAAAACAAAGTAATGCAGTCAGTTTGTCGGCATGTCCATTGTCTTGATCCCTCATAGCCGTTGACGAACTCCTCATCCAGACACGTAACACTTCCTCAGGCAAGCAAGATTCTACTAGAGGGAAAAACATTGACCCGTACTTATCTCGGGTAACACTTATAGACTCCAGAGCTCTCAGTTGTGCTTCCAACTTGTCATATAGACTAGCAAGTTGAGTCTTCTTCCTTGTTTGAGAAACATTTTTCACTACAAGACTTATGAGTTCCCTTACATAGAACTCAGTCAATAAATCCTCCCTTCCAAATCTACCCTGAAGAGATTCCACTGCTTTAGGGTAATTTTCAGCAGTAGGGGGGAAACTGGCAACTAATTCTCTAGCGCGACTATCAACTTTCGTGGATTGGATCAAGTATTGGAATTTGTCTTCGTCCTCAATTTCAGAGTCCTCATGAATGCGCCGAAATTGTCCCCAAAATCCAACTAATTTTTAATCTCCCCATCGAATTTCATGAGTTCTATTTTAGGTAGTTTCAACTGCCTTTTTGTTTTATTACCATCTGATAGGACCGATCTTGCTGACACCACTGTCAATACATTGGAATTAGCTTGCAGCCGTAGAGCATACTTCTGTCTTGCATCATCCAATCTATCTCTAAAACTTTCTACATATTCGTACTCACGGTCATACTCGTCCCCGTCCTTTTCCAGCAACATACTTAAAACTTTCTTGACCAACGGTGCCAGTTCCGTTCCCAACCTCTCCAATTTGGTTAGCAAGGACTGTAAGGTGTCGTCGTCCACGCCGTCTTGAATTTTTTGATTTAAGTTTTGCAAAAACGCATTGTACGTCTTCGTAAAAGTCGCTCTTACCGGCTTCCGCGCTTTCATTAACTTCTCCATTTCCAATACGAACACAGAACAGGAACACGCGGTTTTTTAATCAACACAATCTTCAAGTTGTTTGAATTAATACGTCATCCTGGCAAGGTCGCCAATATTTTTTTTAGGGACCTACGCCTACCTGGTGTAGGTATAACCAATAAAACAAATTGAATGAAACGCTCAAGACTTCTCATAAGAAAACTTAATATTCTGGTAACCACCATTACAACATTTCTCGGCCTTATGTATCAAAGTTCTCAACAACAAGAAACACAAAAGTCATGGAGTAAAGAGTAATCGTCCGTGATATCTACATTATCAGTCACTATCAGACACTCGTCACAATTTGTTTAACATGTCTAAATGTTCAGACTATATCAAACTATAATAAATGTGTTAATGAAGCCTAATGAGTAGTACCAGACAGCAAAATATCCAGAATGACATATATTTCCATGCTTAGAATATATTCGACCAATAATATGACGAATAAATTGACTTCACATATATTTCATCTCAATTTCATAGTAGGGTAACATATCAGTTGTTACACATCATATGCGACTACTGTTATACCCCGTTTAGACGTCCCGGTTGCGATCGCGATCAGGCGCCGAACCAGATTAAGTTGGGATGTCTAAACGCAACAGGATAACATTATCGCGATCAACTTTCCCTCCAACAGGATCAGCCCGATCCCGTTTCCACAACGAGATAATCGCGTTCGCGGCCATTGGGATCGTCGGTGTGTTCCATCTCCTGCTGTGTGAGTGAAGTAGGCAGTGGAAATGATGGCCATTTTGTATATATTGTGTTTTGAAAGCGAGAAGTACGTAATGTTGGCCATGATGCTTCTATTTATGTTGGTTGATATCAGATATAAGAAGATTGAGAGACACGAAATGATGGATGGAGACAAACATACCAGTATTTAAACGCTGAAAAAAATATTAGCGTTGGGGAAAGTCGATGAAGACGATTAACAAAGACTTAAATTTATTGTCATAGACATAGACGGTATTCCGACAGGGCCAAATGACGCTGAACGAACAAAGAAGTATTTATGCAATAAATATCCTAGACATGTGCATGAATATTTCAAAATATTTTTATTTCCACACCATGAGTAGGCCTTGCCTACACGAATCCTTAGGATTTGTATATATTTAAGAATATACATTAGCAGGTTGAATTATGTATAAAGAATAACTGAAATAATTCAAAACTGCAGGAAACGAACTACTGTAAATTTCTGCTATAACACTTGGAATTCAAAAGTTGGCAGATCTTAGCGATGTCATGCTGTTTTACTCGATTATCCTGTTGTTTCCTGATGGGACGTCTAAACACGTACCAATGACAAATGCCATTGATCGCGATTGGACATTATCCAGATCAGAGATAATCGGGATCGCGACCGAGACGTCTAAACGGGGTATAAGGCTTGTATCTTTTTTCGATTAACTCTCATTTTCTCTCTCTTTATCTCTGGAATATTTTAGAGTAAGCACTCCTATTCTACTAGTTCAACTTACAACCACACAAGTGCCCCAACCTGCGCTAACCATTTTGCTTCCAAAAACTAGCAATCTAGTTCAACCTTTCACCACAATCGCAAATAATATGAAGCCAAGACCAACTACAATCCTCAGACCTTAATGTAGAAAAAACATGGAGGCGACGGTTGCCCTACCAATAGCTAAGATCATGTCATCGGGCTTGTCACAGTTCGTGTAAATTATTATTTTTACTCACCTAATATCATAAAAGATATCACAAGACGAGACTAGGTTCCGAAGAAATATGCATAAATGATTTAGACTTACCTGAATTTTTATCTATATAGTGCTGGCCTCGAATTACAGGTTTCTTCGTCTTCACCCAAGGGGCAGCTACAATAGTCTCACTGTTTCTGTGGTTGAATAAGACGCTTTTTGGCGAGTTATTACGATTTGTATTTAAGTTCAGTAATTATAGATTAATATTATTAGCAAAAAATCAAACAGATTCTGAAGTAGGAGAGAAGAAAGACCCGGTTACTGAAGTGCTGTCCCAGCACATGCAGAGTATTTGTGTACACACGGAATGAGAATAGTTGCCTGAAATAATCGAACCAACGCTACAGAGATACAATTCAATTAAGACCTCTCGTAGAATTGTCTAAAATCTCGGCTAAAACATCACACCGAATTAGTTGATTGAAATATGCAAAGTAGTCGTCGTGTGGATATCTGAACATAATTATCGAGATTACCACACACAAAGGACACGATAATATGTTACCATCTAACCTATTAAACATTCGCTGTTACCGTTTGGAATAGTTGTACGCTGGAAATATTAGATTTAGTAAAGTAATGTAGGTAGGAAAGCACCATCTCCCTCTTACGGAATTATCGCGGCACACCATCTCGTAATATAAGTACATAATTGGCTAGTTACTCACAACACTTTATTATACACATCATAATAAAAAATAACTTGCAAGCTGTAAGAATCACAAAAGTATGAATAATGACGGAAGACAATGAGTTCAATGTTTGGCACAGGGGACACATCTTCCTTAACCAATAAAACAGAAGTTCTCTGCAATATTTGGCGTGTATACAAGGCAGTGTAGAACATCTGCTAGACTGGTAAGACTTTACGGAGGCACATGAAGCTGAGCGTTCAAGATAACGTCAACACTTTGGTCTTGCCATAGATGCTCATTGCGTTTTCCCTTTACGTACTTAAGTTCGACACTACCGGTACTGAAAAGCTATTATTATATTGTCACTAACTAGCAAATCATTGCGGTGTATATTCTTGAGACACTTCTATTAATGCTTTAGTCTTAGGTACTTCAACATCTGCAGTAAATGACACAATGCCATCGGTCGACTGAACAATCATCACACAAACGAACCAGTCCATAATAAGCGTATTATCACATATTTACACACGATTGCAGTACATTAACGCGAACTGGACTTAACAGACATACTGAAGACACTAACAATTACAGATGAGCAATAGTTTATCCCAACTTTCATCAAACGAAGCTAATCAAAGCTAATATTGTATCCCAGCAACGAATGTAAACAAACAATATCTCGGGCTTCCGCATTCGCCATTTTCACACTTTCGATACCTGCATTAAGGTCTGAGTATTGTAGTTGGTCTTGATGAAGCTAACCAAATACAGATATATCACTGCCTGCACGATTTCAGTAAATATAACATATCAGTGGGGCCAAAATAAAATCAGCTGATGTTGGGCAAAACAAAGTTCTCTCCCATAATAATAGCATTATGAAGTGACTTTAAATCCCGCAAGGTAATTGCCCTGAAACTTTGGCCAGAAGGGACTCTAGTTCGACGTTATTATCGTTTTCGACAGCAAAGGCAGGGAGCAAAATTTGAGGATTAACTCCCCTCTTTGGAATGTGGAAGGGCTAAAAGGCACTCTAGGATTAGCTCCGAAAAATCTCAAGGATGATCAAGACATTTTAATTATGACTGATACTCTTGCTACACATATAGTAGACAGTTTCAGGAAGTCGACCTCTAATAGAAGAGATACAACATTAAGAACTGGAACTAACTATTTACAAGACAAAACTGCACAGATCGAAAGGGTTACACAATCCACCTCACCGAAAGAACTACGATGCTTACTCTGGAATATAGAAGGACTCAGAAATGCTATAAATTTTGTACCCAGAAGCAACTGGATTGGATATGATGCAGTAATGCTCACAGAGACTTTCCTAACATCCGAATCGACAGATCAGGAGCCATATTTCGCAATTCATAGATTTTGCATCTCAAGCGGATAAGGGAAGACCAAAAGGAGGAATTACTTGTTTCATATCTCCAAGAATATCCCCCTTCAGAGAAATACATCAAACTGAAAATCTGCTGGTTATAAAGACCGCAGTTTTCTTTCTAATTAGCGTGTATTATCAACCAGAGTGGACACCACAATTATTATTTATTTATCGTATGGCTTTTAGTGCCGGGAGTGTCCGAGGACATGTTCGGCTCGCCTGAGTCTGTAGCTGCTTCCAGCGGATACCCTAAAGGGCGAGCTACAAGTTCCGTTCAATTTCAAGTAGTTCCAACTTTCGCCACCAGATATCAATGATACCACCACAAGACATAATAGAAGAAATTATCACGGCAATCACGGCAGTTGACAGGAATGCCCCTATAATACTAGCAGGGGATCTAAAGTGCAGACTAGACATTGCAAACAACAAGACAACTACGGTGATCACTTACCTGGAATCAGAAGGACTGTCATTACTAAATGACAAAAATGAAATGACTTATATAGGACCAAATGGAAGGAGCTCAATAGACCTATTCTTCAGCAACATGAAGGGACTAGAAAAAGGCACGACTAAGGTGCTAAGAAATGACGTAATTAGAAAGCATCTTCCTGTAGAAGCAACGTTCAAAATTAAGGCTGAAATACCAACTCAACTCAAGGAAAGAAAATTGGACTGCGAAAGGTTAAAGGAAGGCAGTGCTAATATTCCAGCAATTATAAACACAATCCAGAAGGGGGACATCAACACAGCACAGCAGGACATAGAAACCCTAATTTTAAACGCTGTAACACCGTTCACGCCTAGCAAGAGAAAAGTGAAACCTTGGTTTGACCATATCTGCTACAGAAAGAGAAAGGACGCTCTGGAAGCTCTACATAAAGCTCAAAGATTCGCTACAGCAAAGAACTTCACAGAATACTCGGAAAAAGGAAGATTTACAAAGAAGCACTTACGGAGGCAAAAGACCAACACATGAAAAGAATAGAAGAGAGATTGATCGACACCGCAGAAAACGATCCCTTCAAAATCCTCAAACCAAGGCAACCGAAATTTCCTCGTCAACTACCAATGGAAGTATGGGAGAGACACTTCGTTAATATCCTACAAGCAAAAGAGACTAGACCACAAGGAGCATCCAATGAGGTTACTCAAATACACATTGAAACTTTCACTATGGAAGAAGTAGAACAAGTAGTTCGGCAAGGAAAGGACCAGAAAGCTGGAGGGCCAGATCAGTTATTCAACGAGCACATTAAAGCCAGCTGGACCGTACTCAAAGAGCCTATAACGGAACTATTTAATGGGTGCCTCTCACTAGGAAGTATTCCAGATAGGTGGAATCAACATTAAAGGTGCTCTATTAAGGAAAGGGAGATGCTAGCAACCCCAACTCTTACCGAGGGATAGCACTGGAGAGCAATCTACTGAAGATATTAACGAAACTAGTCACAAATCGTCTCACAAAATTAGTAGATCACATCATTCCCGAAGAGCAGTTCGGATTTAGAATAGGGAGATCCACCATACAAGCCATTAAATGCCGGAAAGACAATATCGAAGATGCCCTCAATATGCCGAAGGGGAAGCTCTACGTCATCTTTATAGATTTATCTAAGGCATTTGACTCAATCAGCAGAAGTATAATCCTTGACAAGTTAGAAGCCATGATTGGGAAACATCACATTCTAGGACTGCTGAAGGGCATCCTATCCGAAAACTACGTTAAGATTTGTGAAAACATCACCATATCAAGTCCCATCCTACAGACAATAGGCGTACTGCAAGGAGACCCGATTAGCCCTCTGCTATTTAATGTGGCAACTCATGATGTCGTCCAAGCAATCAGTAAGGACCGTGTAAAAATCTACATGTACGCAGACGACATGGTGCTAGTATCGCAACACCAAGACTGTCTTCAGGAAGCTTTCAACAGTCTAACAGTATGTTCAAAACAAAATGACCTGAACCTAAATGAGGATAAAACTGTCACAATGATCTTTAGGAGAGGAGGAAGGTTATCAGCACATGAAGGGATCATGTGTAACGGCAGAAAACTAAACATAGTAAATAAGTTCAAATACCTGGGGATGACTTTCCAGACCCGCGGAAACGTTTTCTCCGCACATATAAAAGAAAGAGCTTCAGCGGCCACAATAGCAATAAGTGATATTGCACAAATCAACCAGATATCCTTAAAAACAGCAATGAAGTTATTCAGGCTAAAAGTAACCCCGGTAGTAACATATGAACTTGAAATAATTTGGGAACATCTGAACAAAATAGATCTAAATTGCATTGAAAAAGTTAAGGTAAGTTTCCTGAAAAGAGTTCTAGGGGTCTCCAAGTTTACGCTATAAAGACTGGTACACAAGATGGCGAGAGAGCCCTTTTTCCTAGAGGACCTGAGGTACCTGCTGAACCTCCCCTCTACAGACAGCTACAGAGAATTACTACAGGAGCTAAGAGTCAATAAACAAGTAATAAGGAGCGAATTCTACATGACAGATGCTATGGCATCAAGCAAATGGTCAGGATTCGGCTTAGAATTAAGACACGCCATCACTAGAAACGCAGTGCATGGCTTTCATCACAAAGTGTGTTTTACAAATAAATTCCATGAGCCCGGTACGGATTGTTTATGTGAATGGTGTGGGCAGTAGTGTGGTCGAAATCATGCTTTAGACTGCCAAAAAAGGAACATCTCACTGGCAAAGCTTAGCACGGATTAACGCAAGCACTTATGCATATTGTGCATTTTAATTTTATTTTTGTATGTCCATTGGCTGCTCTAAAAAATATTATTATTAAATCCCGCTTCTAGCGTATTCCTTGTGATTAACCGACTATTTGTGTTGAAGGTGGCGTTAAATACAATTCCTTCTGAATATTGCTGTTTTTTTGGATGAAAAGTGTGAAGTATCATCACTATGGTGAGTTGACATATCAGTGTTGGAATATATAAAATGGTGACGTGTGTACAGGGTTAGGAAATTATAAGACGGTGAATACAATATTTTACGTGTATTTTTAATAATAATTCTCATTTATTGCAGCTAATAGCCATGCCGAGATACAAAACTAATACTGATAACTTATATCTTACCCATCAAAGTATCTATATACAAAGTGTCTGACAGGTTCTGTTTGCTATTTATATAGTTATTCGCAGCAGAAGCGTGTTAGCGATACTTCCCTCTGGGCGCAGGAAATGGCGTGATTTTGAACCGTAATAAACTCGACAAAGCATAGGCCTACTAGTAACATGTATGACTCTATTTTGCTGGTTATGCTTTATAAATCAAGAATGTTGGCCGTTAATCACCCGATCGGATCCATTAACCTAATTATACCTATCATCAATGAAAATTTCAAAACACTATCATTTTATGCAGCTGATAACCTTTGTGGCCTGTCCTAAGAACCACCGGTACACTTACGTTATAAATTTCACAGGCCTGCACAGTTAGTTTATACAGTATTACAGTTATGAATGATCATGATGATTGTTTTAAGGGGCCTAACATCTACATTATCAGTCACTATCAGACACTCGTCACAAATTGTTTAACTTGTCTAAATGTTCAGACTATATCAAACTATAATAAATGTGCTAATGAAGCCTAATGAGTAGTACCAGACAGCAAAATATCCAGAATTACATATGAAGGGCCAGGGGGAAAAACGATGAGAGTCAGAAAGGATGCGTTTTTCAATAACACGATTTTAAAGTTCAAAACGTTCTATTCTGAAGCAGCTGTTAACAATGTGTAATGTAAGACTGTAAATGAACAGTAAAAGTACTTGAAAACAGTATTCTAAAACAACATTTTTATTTCCTCAACATTTCAATATGTTATAAACTTTTAAATGCAGTTAATACATACGGTATTGTCAGAGAGATGAACGATGAGAGTCAGTAGACAAGTTTTTCACAAACTATCAATCAAGATGCCATTTTACTAAAGTTTTTCAAACACTTTTAAAGTTCAGTTTTGCGGTGGCATCTAGTAACCAAGTTCTGAACTATTTGTCGTTGACGGTGGCGTTTGGTAGCAAAAGTAGGAACTACTTGAAAATTGAATGTCTACAAGCTTGCAGGTTCGCTCCTGGCCGTGGTACGTGATTTTTGAAAGGCGGCAAAAATTTACGACACGCATGCCATACGACATTGGCATGTCAAAGAACCCATTTGAATTCAGTAGGCCATGTTCATAATGGCAAAATTAATATCGGGAGTTTCCGCCAACACAAAGTTCCTCATTTCTCTACTAGAAAGCGCTGTAGTGTTCAAGAAGCTTAGATATCTAACTTCCTTGACTTTCATAGTGCTTCAAGGAACAACGAAATTTGACATGCAAGCTACCCTCTGGGTGTCAAATAACAATGCTTGCACCCGGCACCCAAGGCCATACGATATTATTATTATTATTATTATTATTATTATTATTATTATACTTGAATTAAAAACAGATAACACATACTAATACAGCCATCACAATTAACACCAGTTATCAGACAGATTCTACACACACCCAAAGTACATATGACCGCGTTGTCGCAGCCCCTAAACTAAGGAACCAACCAAAGATCAGTTGAGTCTTAAATTGAGTCATTAGTTGAGTCTGAAGAATGAATCAGTCAATCAATTCTTGAGTTGTCGTAGCAAAGTTTTCATCAAGTTGAGTTTTTCGGTTAGCCTCGCCCTAAGTTTGGTATACTTCTAATCGCATTGCGCTTCGGCTGAACACAAATATAAGCATTGGCCCACTTTTAACTGTGCACCCTTTTTTGGAAGTCCATACATATTGCCTCTATACTTTCAGAATTTTGGGAAGCCTTTCTTGCTGAACTTTTACATTCATAAAAACTTCAGCTTTCCTAGTGAAGTTCACGGATAATTTTGATTTGTTTCATTTCACCTCGTACAGTTTTTATGTCTTCTTTTGCGTTGTCAATTTTCACTCGGAGGTCTCGTTCCTTTACTCTGAATTCGTCACATGTACTTGATGAGTAAAACACACTGAGAAAAGACGACTCACTTCATTAAGATAACCCCAAAACAAAATACTAACACAAAAACAACAAAACAGCCAGGAATTCTGGGAGCGGCTGACTGACCCTCATCAGTCTTGCCACCTAGCAACTTGACTCACATCACTTTTCCCCCTTGTGGCAAATATTTCCCTGCTCATATCTATTGACTGCCATCACTTTTCCTCATGCTAGTATTCTCTCTCTCTATTCGTTTAGTCGATTCCGACTCTCCGTGACCCCATGTACTAGACTACGCCAATTTCTCCTGTCCTGCACTGCCTCTCGAAGATTTTCCAAGCTGGAATTTAGTGCTTCTGTGATGCCATCCATCCATCTCATTCTTTGCCTCCCTCTTCTTCTTGTGCCTTCTATATTCCCCAGCATTAAGGTCTTCTCTAATGAATTATGTCTTCTCATGATGTGTCCAAAGTAGCCCAGTTTTTGTTTCAGGATTAAGCCCTCCAAGGAACAAGCTGGTTTCATTTGCTGTAAAACTGACTTATTGGTTCTCTTCGCAGTCCATGGAACTCTAAGAACTCTTCTCCAACACCATAATTCGAAGGAATCTATTCTACGGCGATCAGCTTTTCTTATGGTCCAGGTCTCACATCCGTACATCACAACTGGGAAAACCATAGCCTTTATTATACGGATCTTTGCTGTTAAGGTTAGGTCTCTACTCCTTAAGATATTGTCCAGATTTGAAAATGCCTGTCTACCAAGTAGCAATCGTCTTTTGATCTCATGACTGCAGTCACCATCGGCAGAAATCTGTGAGCCAAGATAGTTAAAAACAGAGACTATCTCCATTTTTCCTCCTCCTACTTGCCATGAATTGACAGTTGTAGTTGTCATAATTTTTGTTTTCTTGACATTCAACATTAGTCCAGCCTTTGAAATTTCTTCTTTCACTTTCAGTAAGAGATTTTTAAAATCTTCTTCAGTTTCAGCCATCAGGATTGTATCATCTGCATATCTCAGGTTGTTTATATTTAACCCAGCTATTTTGATTCCTGTTTCTTCTTCATCTAACCCCACATTCCTCATAATGTGTTCTGCATACAGATTGAAAAGGTAAGGTGATAATATACAGCCTTGCCGTACTCCTTTTTGAATCTTAACCCACTTACTTGTTCCATATATGGTTCTCACTGTAGCTTCTTGATCAGAGTATAAGTTCCGGATGAGGTTAATGATATGTTCTGGTACTCCCATGTAGTTTAGTACTTTCCATAACTCATTATGATCAACACAGGCAAAAGCTTTAGCATAATCAATATAACAAAAATATACATCTTTCTGTAATTCTCTTGCCTTCTCCATTATCCATCGTACGTTAGCGATTTGATCTCTGGTCCCTCTTCCTTTACGAAATCCAGCTTGTTCTTCAGGTAGCTCTCGGTCTACATACTGGCGTAGTCTATTTTGTAGGATTTTAAGCATGACTTTGCTAGCATGTGAGATAAGTGCTATTGTTCGGTGATTCGTGCATTCTTTAGAATTTCCCTTCTTAGGAAAAGTCTTAGGCTGATTTTAGAAGGTAGAATAAGGAAAGATAAGAGAACGTTCATGGCTTTTGTAGACTTAGAAAAGGCTTTTGATAACGTTGATTGGACTAAATTGTTTGACATTTTGAAATCAATTGGAATAAAGTACAGGGATAGGAGGGTGATCTGCAATCTGTACAGAAACCAGACAGCAGTCATTCGAGTTGAAGGACATGAGAGAGAAGCTGGTATTCAGAAAGGTGTAAGGCAAGGCTGCAACTTATCACCCATACTTTTCAATCTTTACATTGAACAAGCAATGAAGGAAATTAGAGAAAAATTTAAAGTGGGAGTGAAGATTCAAGGAGAAATAATTTCAACTCTGAGATTTGCTGATGACATCGTCATCTTGGCCGACAAGCCTGAGGATTTGAATGAGTTTTTGAATGGTATGGACTCCGTCTTACGGAAAGAATTCATGATGAAAATAAATAAATAAATTAAAAACAAAAATACTGGAATGCAGCCGAAATAAATCAGAAACCTCTATGGAGATCAAATTGGCAGGTGAAAAGCTGAAGGAAGTTGGAGACTTCTGTTACTTAGGAAGCAGAATAACCAGTGATGGACGAAGCAAAGAGGATATTAAAAGTAGGTTGGCTCAGGCAAAGAAAGCATTTCTACAAAAAAGGAATCTGCTGACATCGAATATAGATTTAGGTATTAGGAAGTCATTTTTGAAAGCCTTTGTCTGGAGCGTGGCGATCTATGGAAGTGAAACTTGGACTATTGGTGCAGCAGAAAAGAGGAGAATTGAAGCATTTGAAATGTGGTGTTACAGGAGAATGATGAAGATCAGATGGGTAGATAGGGTTACAAACAAAGAGGTATTAAGACGAGTGGGAGAGGAGAGATGTTTCTGGCGACTGCTAATGAAGAGAAGAGATAGGTTGGTAGGACACATACTAAGACACCCAGGAATAGCAAGCTTAGTTATGGAAGGAAGGGTCGAGGACAAAAACTGTAGGGGTAGACCAAGGTTAGAATATGTTAAACAGATTGCCTCCGATGTAGGGTGTCGGAGCTATGTAGAGATGAAACGATTAGCTCAGGACAGGGAGGCATGGAGAGCTGCATCAAACCAGTCAAAAGACTGAAGACTCAAACAACAACAGGAATTGGGATGAATACTGAACTTTTCCAGTCTTTTGGCCATTGTTGGGTTTTCCATATTTGCTGACATATGGAATGTAAAATTTTCACTGCACCATCTCCAACTTCTTTGAACATTTTTGAATTCCATCATGTCCACTAGCTTTGTTTTTAGCAATATTCTCTAGGGCCCATTTGACTTCAGTTTCCAAAATATCTGGTTCTGGTTCGAAGGGCACATGAACTTCATTATCCATAATACATGGTTCTTTCTTATACAGATCTTCTACATATTCCATCCATCTTTCCTTAATGTCCTCTGCTTCTGTTAGATCTTTGCCATATTTATCTTTTACCATCCCAAATTTTGCCTGAAATTTTCCTTTGATATCCCTAATTTTCTTGTAAAGTTCCCTCGTCTTTCCCATTCAGTTATTTTCCTCATCTTCCTTACATTGATTGGTTATAAAATATTCTTATCTCTTCTAGCTAATCTTCTAAACTCTGCATTAAACTCAAACATTGCTGATCTATCCCCTTTAATTTTTGCATTCCTTCGTTCTTCTGCAATTTGCAGTGCCTCACCCGATAACCATTTGGCCTTCTTCTTATTCTTTTCCTTGGGAATGTATTTTTCTGCGTCCTGCTTAACAGCAGCAGATACGTCTGTCCACAACTCTTCAGGGATTTTGTCTCCAATCTGCAATGCATTAAATCTGTTTCTGACTTCTACTGTATAATCACAAAGAATTCTTCCCAGGTCAAATCTGTACGATGAGGCAGTTCTAGCCGTTTTCCTCAACTTCAACCGGAATTTTGCAATTAATAATTCATGATCTGATCCACAGTCAGCGCCTGGTCTTGTTGTAGTAAATTGAATAGCACTTTTCCACCTACTATTACAAATTATGTAATCAATTTGATTTCGGTATTGGCCATCTGGTGAAGTCCAAGTGTATAGACGTCTTTTGGGTAACTGGAATAGTGTGTTGGTAATAATCAGTGAATTGCCTAGGCAGAATTCTATGAGTCTCTGTCTTGCTTCATTTGTTGCACCAAGACCAAATTGTCCTGTTACACCATCTACTATTTGATTTCCCACTTTAGCATTCCAATCTCCAACTATGAACACGATATCATTGTTCGGTGTCGACCTTAGTAGTTCTTGCAAATCTTCATAAAATTGGTCAACTACGTCCTCTTCAGCATCAATGGTTGGTGCATAAACTTGAATGACTGTAACATTGAGAGGTTGACCTTGAAGTCTGATGGATATCATTCTATCATTTTTATAGTTGCAACCCATCACAGTTTTCCTACTCTGTTACTAACTATGAAGGCTACTCCATTACTTCTGTTGTTGTCTTGTCCAGAAAAGTATACTGTGTAGTCATCCGAAATAAACTCTCCCATTCCAGACCACCTCATTTCACTTATTCCCAATATGTCGATGCCGATTCTCTCCATTTCGCTTTTGACTACATCTAGTTTTCCTTGATACATGGATCTCACATTCCATGTTCCTAAACAGTACTGTTCCTTGCAGCATTGCACTCTTCTTAAAGCCCCTCTCAACTTAGATCCCCCCGGAGATCCGAACGGGGAACTTGAAACTCCGGAACATTTTAAATTGAGCAAAGCCATGGGGTTTTCTTGGAATATTTAATGTGGTGGTTTCCCGTTGCCTTCCACATTCTGATGCCGTTGACCAATCATGGTTCCTCCGCCTTCAGGGATAATTTCTCATCCCTAGGACAACAGAGTGCCCTAAACCTCTACCCGCTCATCCGCCTTCCAAGGAAACCGTTGGCACTTGGTAGAGGAGGACCTCTTATACCGGAGGTCACTCGGTCGTCAGAGCCTCGTCAGTCTTAAGCAGGGTGCACCACATGCAGGTGAGGTTTACTGGAAGGTAAAGCATCACCATAGCTACCGACTGGCACTAATAACTCAATTTTTTATTTTCATGACTCTCATCGTTTTGCCCCCTGGCTCTTCATATATTTCCATGCTTAGAATATATTCGACCAATAATATGACGAATAAATTGACTTCACATATATTTCATCTCAATTTCATAGTAGGGTAACATGACAGTTGTTACACATCATATGCGACTACTGTAAGGCTTGTATCTGTTTCCGATTAACTCTCATTGTCTCCCTCTATCTCTGGATTTTTTTTGAGTAAGTACTCCTATTCCACTAGTTCAACTTACAACCACACAAGTGCTCCAACCTGCGCTAACCATTTTGCTTCCAAAAACTAGCAATCTAGTTCAACCTTTCACCACAATCGCAAATAATATGAAACTAATCAAATGCAGATATATCACTGCCTGCACGATTTCAGTATATATAGCATTTCAGTGGGGCCAAAATAAAATCAGCCGATTTTGGGCAAAACTAAGTTATCTCCCATAAGAATAGCATTATGAAGTGACTTTAAATCCCGCTTCAAGCGTATTCCTTGTGATTAACCGACTATTTGTGTTGAAGGTGGCGTTAAATACGATTCCTTCTGAATATTGCTGTTCGGTTTGGATGAAAAGTGTGAAGTATCATCACTATGGTGAGTTGGCATGTGTTGGAATACATAAAATGGTGTCGTGTGTACATGGTTAGGACATTATGAGACGGTGAATGCAATATTTTGCGTGTAATTTTGAACCGTATTAAACTCGACAAAGCACTAGTAACATGTGAGCCATGTTTAACATCTCTCATTTCTTTATTTTCTTTGGCGGCCGTCGCGATAGACTCAGACGCCATGTGAGATACTTTCTGTCCGGACGTGCCTTGAGGCTCTCCGCCTTATTATTTAAAATGTAATGTTTTTCCTTTTTATTTAACATTGTTATTATGCCGAAGCCTTCCATTTACTCATGTAAGTAACACATCTAACCTTGTGTCCACTATGCTCATTTCCTATATTTAACTGTTCTTTTTGGTCTTCGTCGTGTGCTTGGATTTGCTGTGGAACCAATCGAAATGGCGGTCTCCTGTTTTGTTTAGTTTAGGTCTAAGGTTTAATCTTTTATTTGTGCCGTGAAATATATCTGCGAGTGATTTTGTGAGTGTATGTTTTTCTTGCTGCCAGGTGCATTGAAGTGTTTTGATTTGGGCATATCTTCGAATGGGTCTCCCGTGGTTTGTGGACGTTGGCGTTTCGACCATTCTCCCAACACGAGGCATGACACCATATATTTTAGCCCTTATGTTTTCCCTTCATTCCCTGCTTCGGGCAACTGAATCACGGCGGTAACTTTAAGTAGGCCTTACCGTATTCAGCTCGAACTCGGAACGTAAGTTGGGGACCATATAGGTTTAGCATGTTTTGCTAGACTACCTACAAGCACGAGTTGCTTTGAGTTTTATTACTGCATCGACGGCTGGCATTTTGTGTGTTTGATTGCGTGCATGTATCATGATATATTTCACGGACACCTGACGTCATTTGTTTCTTCTTATAGTATCTTTGGTTTTGCTTTTCTTTTCTCTGGGGACTGCCAGCTCGATCGCATCCCCATTGCTCGACACAGCCTCTGCGACACGCACGCAGCCTCTTGTTTTATCTTTGCTATGCTTGTTATTTTGTGGTCGTCATGACAACCATCCATCTCTAGGCAGAGAAGTGATTGTTGTTGACCAGCGACCGGCTAGATTGCCTCTTGATCATTTACTTCCTCCCTTTTTACATCGTTTTCACGGAAGTGAGCACAGGTATGAAGTTAATTTGTTAACGTTATTTATTATCGTAAGTAATTTATTGTTTATAATCATCCTTCCCGTTTGAAAGTGACTGTATTTGACCCCTAGGGTACTCTTTTCTTTGAGTGTGTTATTCTGGCCGGTTTTTTGTGTGTGTTCGATTTCACTATAATTAAATTTCCATTTCTTTATCCATGTGTCTTATTTAGTAGCGTTTGACGATCGGGCTGCTCTCTCTCTCTCTCTCTCTTCAAACCTAGCCCTAACTTATTCTAGCTTTCTAGCACCAGGAGGGTATTCCTACCACTCGTCGTGGGACCACCTTCACGGAGTCTGGAGTCGCTCGGCACATCTGGCCTGCAAGTACGGGCCCAGCACAGGTCAGAAATTAACATCCATTTCCACTGCGTACTCCTTTCTTTTCTAGTTGGTTCCAGTGATGCAGCTAGGAGGCACGCCAAGAATATGTTTATTTTAATAGGGCGGTGCAGATGGTAGCAGAGCGTGGTTAAGTCTCCTGGTCGCTTAGCCATATCAATTGAATTTTAATATTGCGCTGCATATTTTTCAATGTTGTTTTTATTCTGTTTCATGTTCCCTATTGCATACTATGTACACAAATATTGAGAGTCAATGTGAACTTCCAAGGAGTATGGACCATAAAAATAACAAACTGTAAGGAGAGTGCAATGAGTTGGACCCTATCAACGAACCCCAGCATTGGTAATGTACTAAACAACCCTACTTCTTGTTTCGTACTCATTTCAGGCGCAGGACGGAGGCAAGACATTTGTAGTTATTGTTTTGAATTGTAGCTAGCAGTACTTCTGTAGTTTAGCCATGTATTCTCTCCCAGGTTGTAACGTGAAGAAGGAGCTCTTCCAGTCTGACGATGATCTGCTATCGTTTGAAAGTGTCTGTGGGAAAGACACTAATCCATTGACTGAGGTGAAAGGCCATCGCAAGGGAGGCGTAGCCAATATAGTGTCCAAGTGGGGAATTTCATTTTCTGGTGAACTGGGAATTTCGTCTGTATTTGAGTTCTTAGACAGGGTCAGTGAACTCTGCCATTGTTATGACCTCGAACCAGACGACATTGTTGTCTGCCTACCGTTATTGTTGAGTGGCTTAGCTTTAAAATGGTATCGACTTACCAACAGATCTTTCATCTCGTGGGTTGATTTCTGTAAGTCAATAAAGGAGCGGTTTACGACTTATGATTTTGAACATGACTTGAAGGCTGAAATTCATCGCCGTACCCAGGGTTTGGAAGAGCCTGTAGACGATTTTGTTACTGGGCTAATGACTTTAATAAGTAGGTTGTCGCAGCCCCTTCCCCTTATTGAAACTGTTGATATTGTGTATAGAAATCTAGCACCTGAGTACAAGTCTTTCATACGCCGGTCCAGTGTGTATAGTGTGGCTGACATTGTTGATCAAGGACGTGAATGCGAGTTCAATCGGCGCCTGCGCAAGTCATATGTACCCCCACCCCTGCCCTCTGACAGTTTGTTTCCAGAGACTGCATGCGCGCAATCCCAGATTCAGAGGACTGCGCACCCATCTTCAATATCTCGTCAGGAGGACCGGGCAGTTAACCGTCCCCACTCGCATATTGTCGGGAGTATTCCCAATGCTACTTCTTCTGCGAATCCCGCTCCTCAGGATCAACAGTTACCTCGAAACCCGAACATGTATAACCGTATAAAATGTTGGAATTGTGATCGTTTGGGGCATCATTTTAATTCCTGCCGTGCGCCCTCGCGTGTGTTTTGTCACACATGTGGTCTTCGTGACGTGACGCACATAGCCTGTCCTAGATGTGCTTCGCGTCAGGGAAACGAGCATGGGTCCCCGGTTTAGACCCGCCGGAGTGGCCATGCAATGAAGTTCGCCGGGAAATGAACATTTCCACGACTGGAAACTTCTGTCCTTGGGTCCCTGTAAGTGTTAAGAAATTGTCGATACCCGCTTTACTGGATTCTGGGGCGTCACGTTCATTTATTCAGCGCTCCATCGCGGAACAGCTTCCTGTTACTCAGATTTGTCCACAAGATGGGGGTTTAAAATTTTATTCTGCGGTGAAGTCATCTATTTCCGTTTCTAGCGTTGTAACATGTCATATTAAGATATGTGGTTATTCTTGGGATTGGAACTTCCATGTGGTGGATGACTTATCTACGCCTATGATCTTAGGTTCTGATTTTATGCACAAAGCAGGGTTGAGGCTTGATTTTTCGGATCATTCCTTCAGTTTTTTGTTTAAATCCAAGGAGCGGTTTCATTTTAATACTTGTGAAGCGAGTGTTCCTTGTAATTTTTCTGGTATCTCTGCTGTTCTAATCCCTCCTACTTTATTCACGAGTCAACGTGACGCTTTATCTGATTTGGTGAATGAATTTCCAGATGTTCTCACGTCGGAACTGGGTTCCGCTATCGGCTACGAGTGTCATATTGATTTAACTGATGAGGTTCCAGTTAGGTCGGCGCCATTTTCGTGCTCTCCACCCAAACTCATTGCCATGAGAGAATATATTGATGATCTTAAGGCACGCGGTGTTGTGAGTCCTTCTAAGTCTTCTTATGGTAGTCCAGCATTCCTGGTGCCTAAGAAAGAGGGTACTTTTCGTTTAGTAGTTGATTATCGTCGACTCAATTCTAAGGTGGTGTTCGACAACTTTCCCCTTCCAACTCTGGAGAGCGCTTTTCAGCATTTTCACGGGGCGAAGTACTATTCCGTCCTAGATTTGAATAGTGCATATTATCAAATTCCTCTCGATCCCGAGAGCCGTAAGATAACTGCGTTCTCCACTCCGTTCGGCCTTTTTGAGTTCAATAAGTTACCCATGGGCATTTCTATCGGCGGACAAGTATTGAGTAGGGTTTTGGACGAGTTATTTGGAGATTTAAAGTATTCATCTGTGTTTAACTATCTAGATGACCTCGTGATTTACAGTCAGTCTTTTGAGGATCACCTGATCCATTTACGTGAAGTCCTATGTCGTCTTCGCAGAGCCGGACTCACTGTTAACCCGGACAAAATCTCTTTGGCTTCGAAGCAAATCAAATTTTTAGGTCACATTCTTTCGGATGGGGGCATAGAAGTGAACCCTGAGCGTGTGCAATGTATCCAAGAGTTCCCTACTCCCACGAATGTGAAAGCAGTCCGACGTTTTTTGGGAATGGCAGGCTTTTACAATCGGTTCATTAAGGGCTTTTCGGACATTTCAGCGCCCCTGAATTATTTGAAGAAGAAGAATGTACGATTCGTGTGGGGCCCCGACCAGTGTCTCGCCTTTGAGAAATTGAAAGAATGTCTTTCTTCTGCTCCCGTCCTTCGAACTCCGGATTTTGGGAAAGATTTTATGTTACATTGTGATGCGAGTGATGTCGCAGTTTCTTGTGTGCTTAGTCAGCAGGTGCATGGTAATTTGGCACCCATCGCTTTTGCCAGTCGGATGCTTAATGATTGCGAACGCCGGTATTCCACTTTCGAGAAAGAAAGTCTGGCTGTCGTATTCGGCTGTGAACGTTTCAGATCTTTTCTAGAACATCGGCATTTCATAGTGTATACCGACAATGAAGCTCTGTCCTGGATGCGCTCGCATGTCAAAAAATTGGGACGTATAAATCGTTGGATTCTTCGTCTATCCTCTTTCAGCTTTGACATCATTCACGTCAGAGGCAGTGAAAATGTTGTAGCGGATTGTTTGTCACGCATGTTTGAGGAACCTCCTCCCATTGTTGAGATCCCCGAGCCAGTGAATCTTCTCCAACACATTCCATGGTCTTTTACTGACATCCGTACGTACCAAGCAGATGACCCATTTTGTGTCACATTGCGTGAAAAAATTCTCGGGAAAGATCCTGGTGTATCTGAGTTTTCATTGCGCAATGATGTTATAGTGCATACCGCTCCTCGATCTTCGAAATGTAGGATTTTCGTGCCAGAGAATATACGAAGTATGCTCTTGGCGTATTTCCATGAATCCTGTTTTGGATTACATTTAGGTATGACGAAGACTTTCCATAAAATCTCTCAGGAATTCTTCTGGCCTCATTTGAAAGCGGATGCTTTTGCTTTCGTCCGAAAATGTGTTACGTGTCAACGTTCTAAGCCTGCAAAGAATTCTCGCATTGGACTTCACCACGCTGACACGATGTCATATCCTAATGAGCGCCTCTTTATAGATTATTTTGGTCCCCTAGTTAGGTCATCTTCTGGTCATAAAGCTATACTTACTGTCGTTGATGGATTTTCAAAATTTGTATGGTTATTTCCTGTCAGGGAAATCACGACACGTACCACTGTTAGGCTTTTGACCCATCATATTTTTGGTGTTTTTGGTCCTCCAAAGTTTTTAGTGTCCGATAACGCGAGCGTTTTCCGGTCCAAGTCTTTTAGATCAATGTGTTTTTCTTGGGGAATTGATCATGTCTTTTTGGCACCCTACCACCCTCAGCCAAATCACGTCGAAAGGTTTCATCGTAACTTGAAGGCTTGCTTGAGTGCGTTCCACAACGCAGATCAGTCACGTTGGGACGCAAATCTTCAGTTTTTCTCCTTAGGATTTAACACTGCTCTTCATGAATCGACGAATTCTACCCCTTCGGAATTGTTTTTAGGAAGGCGTATTGTTGATCCACTTCAGCTTCAGTGGAAAATAGATTATCTGGCTGCGCCATCCCGCCGTACCTCAGTCAAAGAAAAATGGGAAGTTGCTGTACGGCATCTGAAAAGGGCACGAGATCGCGTGGCGTCTCGCTATAACAAGGGTAGGCAACCTGTTTGTTTTCAGGTGAATGACGACGTGCTAGTGCGCCTGCACCCACAGAGTTCGGCCAAGAATAAGGAGTCAGCTAAGCTAATGCTTCGCTGGAGCACGCCCAAAACTATCACTAGATTTTTAACACCTGTCACTGTTGAATTGATCTCCAAGGAGAATCCCACCGACGTATCCAGAGCTCACATATCTCAATTGAAACCATTTATTGTGTAACCTTCTTATTTGCTGTGATTAATGTTGTCCTTTTTCTGCGTAGGTTAGCCAATCATAATTTGCTTATGTTATCCAAGGAAGCTAGTATTCATATGGCGTCTCCTTGACCTGCCTATTATTGAACCAATTTTGACCGAGGCAGAGTCAAGTACAAATTTACGAGCTCAAGAAAGAAAATAATACAAGAAGAAATAGGCCTACATACTCTGTGTAACTTAATATTTATTGTAAAAATATGTATTTTTGCGAATTCGGCCAGTAGAGAATTTATATTCTATAAATAATGGACACATTATATCGCTTCTGTTATTTTAATATGTCACTTTCATGATGGGTATAAGGAGAATGGCAGACTTCGGCGTCAAAGGGCGAAAGTCTTTTGTTTATGATTTTCGTCCGTGTCTCTATCTACTTTTCTTGTCATTGTAACGCTCAGGCGAACCGTAATACCATTATGACAAGCCCAGGGATCGTCAAAGGAACGCGCGCCTTTGGGGACCCCGAAGGAGTTCTGTCCTGATATTGCGATCGCCGAAGCGATCTGATTATTTTTATATATTACTTCATTTTATAACTGTATTCTTTCTGATATGGCTCAATTGCTTAAGTGATTGTTATATCGATCACCCTCCCCCCTCATATTTTGTGTACTGTTATAGTTGTTGACAAACCACCTGAGTGATAAGGATGTTGTGTATTTTGGAACACTTGGGATATGATTGATTTCAAAGCGGTGGTGCTTAGTGATGTAAAAAGAAAAATCTTTTATTATTATAAATAATTTTTCTTTTGGGGGGTGGTGTGGATCCTGAGCCATGTTTAACATCTCTCATTTCTTTATTTTCTTTGGCGGCCGTCGCGATAGACTCAGACGCCATGTGAGATACTTTCTGTCCGGACGTGCCTTGAGGCTCTCCGCCTTATTATTTAAAATGTAATGTTTTTCCTTTTTATTTAACATTGTTATTATGCCGAAGCCTTCCATTTACTCATGTAAGTAACACATCTAACCTTGTGTCCACTATGCTCATTTCCTATATTTAACTGTTCTTTTTGGTCTTCGTCGTGTGCTTGGATTTGCTGTGGAACCAATCGAAATGGCGGTCTCCTGTTTTGTTTAGTTTAGGTCTAAGGTTTAATCTTTTATTTGTGCCGTGAAATATATCTGCGAGTGATTTTGTGAGTGTATGTTTTTCTTGCTGCCAGGTGCATTGAAGTGTTTTGATTTGGGCATATCTTCGAATGGGTCTCCCGTGGTTTGTGGACGTTGGCGTTTCGACCATTCTCCCAACACGAGGCATGACACCATATATTTTAGCCCTTATGTTTTCCCTTCATTCCCTGCTTCGGGCAACTGAATCACGGCGGTAACTTTAAGTAGGCCTTACCGTATTCAGCTCGAACTCGGAACGTAAGTTGGGGACCATATAGGTTTAGCATGTTTTGCTAGACTACCTACAAGCACGAGTTGCTTTGAGTTTTATTACTGCATCGACGGCTGGCATTTTGTGTGTTTGATTGCGTGCATGTATCATGATATATTTCACGGACACCTGACGTCATTTGTTTCTTCTTATAGTATCTTTGGTTTTGCTTTTCTTTTCTCTGGGGACTGCCAGCTCGATCGCATCCCCATTGCTCGACACAGCCTCTGCGACACGCACGCAGCCTCTTGTTTTATCTTTGCTATGCTTGTTATTTTGTGGTCGTCATGACAACCATCCATCTCTAGGCAGAGAAGTGATTGTTGTTGACCAGCGACCGGCTAGATTGCCTCTTGATCATTTACTTCCTCCCTTTTTACATCGTTTTCACGGAAGTGAGCACAGGTATGAAGTTAATTTGTTAACGTTATTTATTATCGTAAGTAATTTATTGTTTATAATCATCCTTCCCGTTTGAAAGTGACTGTATTTGACCCCTAGGGTACTCTTTTCTTTGAGTGTGTTATTCTGGCCGGTTTTTTGTGTGTGTTCGATTTCACTATAATTAAATTTCCATTTCTTTATCCATGTGTCTTATTTAGTAGCGTTTGACGATCGGGCTGCTCTCTCTCTCTCTCTCTCTTCAAACCTAGCCCTAACTTATTCTAGCTTTCTAGCACCAGGAGGGTATTCCTACCACTCGTCGTGGGACCACCTTCACGGAGTCTGGAGTCGCTCGGCACATCTGGCCTGCAAGTACGGGCCCAGCACAGGTCAGAAATTAACATCCATTTCCACTGCGTACTCCTTTCTTTTCTAGTTGGTTCCAGTGATGCAGCTAGGAGGCACGCCAAGAATATGTTTATTTTAATAGGGCGGTGCACATGTATGACTCTATTATGCTGGTTATACTTTATAAATGAAGAATGTTGGCTGATAATCACCCGATCGGATCCATTAACCTAATTATAACTATCATCAATGACAATTTCAAAACACGATCATTTTATGCAGCTGATAACCTTTGTTGCCTGCCCCAAGAACTACCGGTACACTTACGTTATAAATTTCACAGGCCTGCACAGTTACTTTATACAGTATTACAGTTATGAATGATCATGATGATTCTTTTAAGGGGCCTAACATCTACATTATCAGTCACTATCAGACACTTGTCACAAATTGTTTAACTTGTCTAAATGTTCAGACTATATCAAACTATAATAAATGTGTTAATGAAGCCTAATGAGTAGTACCAGACAGCAAAATATCCAGAATTACACATATTTCCATGCTTAGAATATATTCGACCAAAAATATGACGAATAAATTGACTTCGTATATATTTCATCTCAATTTCATAGTAGAGTAACATGTCAGATGTTACATATCATATGCGACTACTGTAAGGCTCGTATATTTTTTTAAAATGTGAACTTCTGATATATTTTGTCCATTTCTTCCAGATTTCTGAGCCTAATTGCTAAAGGTTTAATGAGATCACCGAAAGATACTCATCTAAACCAAGGCGCACTGTAAGGAATGGAAGTCATATTTCTCGATCTTGTGCATGTGTTTGCATAGATGGGGAAATTCTTCTTCATGTTTTTTTTGCATGGAGACCAGCGATGTATTTTAGGTTATCCTTCTCTGAATACAATTCTTGAGAAGACATAGCACGCTCCATTACGTCATTCATGAAAGTTGAGATGAGTTTAGCACTTTCATTCTCTTGATTCGGAAGGTTTAGGCTACTTTATTCCCGCCTGTTCCAGGACACTTGCTAACAAGAACTCGTTAAATTGCTCGCTCACATTCAGGGCACACTGGTGTGTACAAAACTCCACGCCGTG
Source organism: Meconema thalassinum (assembly GCA_946902985.2). Lineage (NCBI taxonomy): Eukaryota > Metazoa > Arthropoda > Insecta > Orthoptera > Tettigoniidae > Meconema > Meconema thalassinum. Next base: position 358,366,275 of record OX336388.2, on the reverse strand, counting down.
AAACTTGTGCGAAATGTACAACCAAACGAAATTCAACTCATCGCAGGTTAGTGTATCAGTGAACCATCTCCCTTCATCATGGTAGAAGGATTATCCACAGAACTTCTTCAGGCTCTTTCTGGGATTATTGCCAGCGCTCTCAGAGAATCCACCACGCGAGGCGGCATGGGGAACAAGTCGATGTCACCGGGACGGCCTAGACCACCACAGTTCTCAATGTCAGCATACCACGCCTCCGATGAGACCACCATAGGGGACTATTTCACGCGGTTCGCCTGGGCGCTCGGTCAGAGTAAGGTCCCGGAAAACGAACACGCGCAGTACGCATGTGTCTACATGGGCGCCGAACTTAACAAAGCTTTGAAGATCCTAGTAAGTCCCGTTGACCCGGAAACTCTTTCATACAGCGAAATCCAGTCAAGATTGTCTAACCATTTCGACGCCAGCCGCAACAAATATGCAGAGAGCATAAAATTCCGGAGCGTCATGCAGAGTGCAGGGGAGACGATCGGCAGCTTCACTCTTAGATTAAGACAAGCAGTAACACACTGTGAGTACGGAGAATTTTTAGACCGCATGCTAATTGAGCAACTGCTTAAAGGTTTGGAATCGAGGGACATGTGTGACGAAATTATTGCCAAGAAACCAGAGAGCTTCACTCCTGAGTACGATAGCCTGCACACTCTGAGCCACCCGGAACACTGCTGACGAGGTTAAGAATTCGAATATAACCTCAAAATCCGATTCAACGAATCGGATAGGCTGTCTGCGGAGCAGCCAACATCCCCGCTATCCGGCAACGGTGAATGGACACGGTTTTGCAGAAACTCCCAAATGTTGTGAGTTTCTTTGACGACACCATTGTTTTCCTGATAATTTTAGCAATCTGATGGAGGCCCTCACCGTGGCACTGGAGCGCTTTCGCCAACACGGTCTCAAGCTCAACCGAGCAAAATCCAGCTTTGTAGAACCTGTCCTGGAAGCTCTTGGCCACAAGATCGATGCTTCAGGCGTTCATAAGTCCAATGCGCACACCCAAGCTCTACGAGACGCTCTGAAACCAACGACTCCAGAGGAACTCCAGCTGTTTTTGGGTAAAGCGACGTACTACAGTGCCTTCATCCACATCCTGTCAACGAGAGATCGACTACTCAGAAAAATGCTGTTGAAGGATCCTCTCATAGACAATAGACGGCGACAGGGCCTACCAGGACATCAAGGACGCTCTAACCTCACCGCAGGTCCTTATGCAGTACGATCCAACACTTCCACGTCTGCTGGCAACGGACGCCAGCAAAACCGGTGTCGGCGCAGTGCTGTCACACCGGCTCAGCAACGGACTAGAATGGCCTATCGCATATGCTAGTCGGACAATGTCATGTACAGAGCAAAGGTACCCCCAGATCGACAAGGAAGCGCTCGCCATCGTTTCGGCAGTACATACGTTTTTCAACTATCTGTACGATCGACACTTCACGCTAATCACGGATCACAAACCCCTGACGCAGATCCTACATCCAGAGAAATCGCTACCAGTTCTGTGCATTAGTCGCATGACCTATTATGCCGACTACCTCGCACACTTTAACTACATCGTGGCTTTTAAAACATCGTAGCAAAGCGCCAACGCTGACTACTGCTCTAGAGCACCGTTACCATCAACGGTCAACAAGATCCAAAACTCAAGTTCGCAACAGAGGGAGGAAACAGAGGATTACGACGACTTTTATCTCTTTACAGTTCACCAGACGCAGCAGTTACCCGTCAAATCCGAAGCCATTGCACGAGAGACGAGGCAGGACCCTGATCTCGACAGAATTGTCAAACGTCTGGAAGGAGGCCAAGATCTCACCCACCATTACTTCAAGGCACCCGAGGTGAAATACATGCTCGCCACCATCTGCTTGGTTCGAGCACAGAGTAGTGGTTCCACCTGCACTGCGAGGTGCTATCCTCAACGACCTGCACGCAGCTCACCTGGGGATCGTCAAAATGAAGGGAATGGCACGTTCCTTTGTGTTTTGGCAAGGCATCGACTGCGACATCGAGAAGCTCGCACTGTCTTGCACCACATGCGCAACCCGTGCGCACACTCCACCCAAGTTCCGCGAGCATTACTGGGAGTACCCAAAGGCACCGTGGGAGCGCATTCACATCGACTATGCGGGCCCAGTAGCTGACAGCATGCTTCTGATTGTTGTAGACGCCTACAGCAAGTGGCTCTAGGTCAAGACAACAACCTCCACGACAGCTGGAGCAACAATCTCCCTGATGGATGACTTCTTCACAGCGCACGGCACCCCAGTCACAAAGGTAGGCAGTTCATCGCAGAAGAATACTAGGCCTTCCTGCAGAACAGTGGTGTGAAGAACCACAAGCTTAGAGCACCATACCATCCATCAACTAATGGCTAAGCAGAACGGCATGTCCAAAAGGTGAAGGATGCCCTCAACGCGATGAAAACAACCAAAGGAACTCTGCAGACCAACCTGAACGAGTTCCTTCACCAATTTAGAAGAGCGCCGCACTCTACCACCGGACAATCTCCATCTGAACTATTTCTGGGACGAGAACTTCGGACACGTCTCAAGCGGGAAGCTTCTACTTCCTCTCTGGCAACCCGAACCTGGACAAGTGGCTCCCCGGTACCATTGCAGCCCGCATCAGAGATCTTCACTATGATATCAACTACCGGGAGAAATGGATAAAGCGCCACATCGACCAAATTAGGCCATTTCCAGGAATACGGCCAGGCACAGAGAACCAGGAACCGACCAGCGATGAACCTACCGAGATTCCGCCTAGGTCACGACGTGTTCGGTTCTTCCCTGCACGAGCTACCGCAGCACCAGCCGGGAGGATGCCACAAGTGTTCCGTGGAAACCGAACATCAACACCAGCTACTCCAGCTATACCGCGCAGGTCTACACGCAAACTCCAAGATGGCGTCACAGTGAAAGTGTAGTGAAATAGCAGCTAGTGTAAATATTTGATAAAAGTGGTAAAATATTATAACAGAGGCTTAAAATCTATAAAGTTACTTTCCTTAGATCAAGTGTAATACGGAATATTGATAGTATTTAGAAATTCTTGTTGATAATTTAATAAACTTTAAGTTGTGGGAACGTGTATCCAAAGATTCGGTGACTTCTTCAATCACTGTTTGAACCAAGTAGAGCAGTGGTGCTTTTACGAGACTTCACCCGATTGGAAGATACACGTATTTCACATTCTTCTTTATTGGTAGGTAATTAGATTAATTCTATTAGGTAGTAATAATTAAATTAAATTTAGTGTAATTTGGTGTAAACATCTAGGCTAACTTAGATCTCTAGTATGACGACAGTAAACAGTGTTAGTGTCTCGTCAGGTTGTGTAACCGTAACGGATTTATGCTCGTCATGCAAAATAAAAGTAAAAAATGCAAATAAAATCATCACAAGATCTCAGGTAAAATTGAATGAGGAGAAAAGTGAAACCGATTGTCGTAATGTAGGCCTACCGCTACCGTCATGCGAATGTCATAACCTGAGAAACAAACTGTCCTCAAAATACGAAATTATAAAGCTGCTAAAGGAAGATATTGCTAAGTTAATGGAAGAGTTGAATAAATTAAAAGGAAACAGAGAGGAAAGCAAGGAAACTTGGTCGACAGTGATTGCTGGTAAGGTAAGATTGAATAAGCCTAGGCCTATAAATGGAGTACATGTAACTGAAATTCCCGTCTCAAATTCATTTGGAGTGCTTGTCGAAGAAAATGATGACTTTCCTCAAGAAGAAAAGAAGAAAGTGATAAAGAGAAAATCCAGGAAGATGCGGATATTTGCGGATAGCCACGGGCGAGATGTAGCAGCAAGCGTATTGGAGAGAAGCCGAGAAATGGAGGTCACTTCGACAGTGAAGCCAGGAGCTCAAATTGCAGAAGTCACGAACGGGATGATAGGAGAGTGTGCGTCCCTTACTGCAAAGGACTACGCAGTGATCATCGCTGGAGCAAATGACGTCTATAGAAATGAGAGTAAAAAGGTAATCAAAGATTTAAAGGGTACATTGCCATCCATGCAAAAAACAAATGTCATTATTGTAAACATTCCGCAGAGATACGATTTAATTCCCAAATCATGTGTAAATGTAGAAATAGAGGCTACAAATGGAAAAATTCATAAAATTTGTAAGAGTTTTCCAAATGTCCAAATTGTAGATGTAAGTAAATTAGACAGGAAGTTCCACACTCGGCATGGCCTACACTTAAATAGATTAGGAAAAGAGTATCTTAGTGATGAAATCTGCAAAATTGTAAATTCAAATGGTAAGAATAATTCAACAGTAATATCATTAGAGTGGAAGCAGGGAAACTGGTAGAAGAAGCCAAACGTGAGGTTTGGCATTCACATATTTTGAAGTCAAATTTAATGGAGTGCAACAATGGTATTCCGGATTTGTCTAGCAACAATAATAATAACAATTATGATAATAATAATGTAAATAAATCACCAACACAAGCTTGCAAAAGTAACAAATTTAAAATTTACCACCAGAATGTCCAGTCTCTTTATAATAAAATTGATTACATAAATCTAATGCTTAAAAATGAACTTAAAGACATCTCAGCACTATGTATTTCAGAACATTGGCTGAAAGAGGAACAACTTGAATTAATTCAATTCCCAGGGTTTATACAAGCTAGTAAATACTCTAGATCTAATATTAGCCATGGTGGTACTTGCATCTTCTTAAGAAATAATTTAGATCATGAACAGATAACAGCTTATGATTATCTAATTATGGAACAGGATTTTGAATTCTCTGTCGTAAAAATTCAGCAGTTTAAGTTAATAATTGTATGCGTATACCGTTCTCCGTCAGGAAAGTTTCCTCTATTTATAGATAAATTAGAATTGTTACTCAATAACATGAGCAAAGTAAATTTCGATATAATAATTTGTGGGGATGTAAATGTGGATTTCTTAAAACATGATAGAAATTGTGAATTATTAACACAGTTACTAATTTCCTATGGACTGAAACCTACAGTAAATACACCAACAAGAATAACAAAATTTAGTAAAACCACTCCTGATCAAATTTTTATAAATACAGATAAATATCACAATTCAATAGAAGTCTATTGTCCGGGTTTTAGTGACCACCATGGACAAATACTGAGTTTTGAAGTATCCGAAGTAATCAATAATAATGATAATGGAGTAAAATCAAAGTGCAGGTCATTCACTGAATCAAATGTTACATATTTCAATGACTTATTAAATAAGGAAACATGGTCAGAAATTTATGAACTAGAAAATGTAAATGATAAATTTAATGCATTTAACAGTACCCTAAAACACTATTTTGAAATAGCATTCCCCTTTAAACGAAGAACTGTTCAAAATAACAAAACTAGCAATTGGATAACAACAGGGATTATAAATTCATGTCAAAGAAAGAAATTTCTACACAAATTATATAAACAATACCACACAACACCTGAATTCAATTTGTACTACAAAAAATACACTAGCATATTAAATAAGGCAATAAGACTAGCAAAGAAAATGCATAATGATAATTTTATTTCCCAATCATCTAATAAAAACAGGGCTATGTGGTCCGTGATAAAGAAACTGGAAAATCTGCTAAAATACAAAGGAACATTACACTGACCAGAAATAATAAAGTGATTAATAATCCAGAGGAAATAGCAAACACTTTTAATGACTATTTTCTGGAAATTCCACAAAAATTAATAAATAAATCACAGGTAAATACACTAAATTCTAATAATAAAATAAATATATGCAGTGATTCTTTATTTATAAATCATGTCACAAGTGAAGAGGTAAGAATAGTTATAAAAGAGCTAAAAAATAAATTCTGTGCTTGCATTGATGGCATCCCTGATGCAATTTTAAAGAAATGTGCAGAAAATATAATAAATCCACTTACGCACTTAATAAACAGTTCAATTCTCTCAGGAACTTACCTGGATATTTTGAAGTTATCAAAAGTAATTCCAGTGCACAAAAACGGTTCAAAAGATGAATTAGATAACTATCGTCCTATTACCTTACCAACTGGTATTACAAAAATTGTGGAAAAAATTATGTATAAGAGACTGATAAGTTTCATAGAAAAAAATAAAATATTATCAAACTCACAACATGGATTTAGAACGGAAAAATCTACACAGACAGCAATTTACGAATGTAGTAATAGTATACTGAAATTAATTGACAATAAGGAACATGTAACTGGCCTATTCTTGGATTTATCGAAAGCATTTGATGTTGTTGACCATAAAATCCTCCTTACCAAACTAAATCAATATGGTGTTAGAAGTCTAGCTAATAAATGGATAGAGTCTTACTTAACAAGGCGTAAACAAGTAGTAAGCTTGAGACACAAGGATGATGGAACCAAATTACTTAATGAAACATTGTCCAATGAGGGAATTATTGAATTTGGAGTACCCCAGGGATCGGTTTTGGGCCCACTACTCTTTCTTCTATATATCAATGATATAACACAGAACGTTCATTCACATAAGGAAATTTTGTTTGCGGACGATACAACACTCGTAATAAAAGGTGAAACTAAACAGGTCATACAGCAGTCTGCTGACTCCGTTACAGGAGAGTTAACCAAATAGTCACAAGATAATCGCCTCATAATAAACTATAAAAAGACAGTATGTCTAAATTTCCACACTATACAGAATAGGAATCCTGCGATGCCCAATATAACATTAAAATGGTCATCAAATAGAAAATAAATCAGAAACAAAGTTTTTAGGACTATGGATACAACAAGACTTGAAATGGAATAAACATATACAATATCTGAATACTAAACTGAACTCGATGTGCTTTGCGTTACGTATTTTGAAAACCTGCACTAGCATGCACACATTAAGAAATACATATTTTGCTTATTTCCATTCATACTTAAGATATGGGATCATATTTTGGGGTATGTCGCCAGATGTACTAAGCACGTTTAGGATACAAAAGAGGGCGATTAGAATTATGGCAAATGTAAACTCTAGAGAATCATGTAGACCTCTGTTTAAAGATTTAAACATTCTCCCACTGCCCTGCATATATATCTTTGAAAGTATTATGTTTTTTAAAAAGAATTTAATGAATAAAGATGTTTTTCTTAAAACAAACAATGATGTTCATAGGCATAACACAAGACAAAATCAAAACATTCATATTTCACACACACACACACACAAGCATATATCAAAAAGGAACTTTTCACACTGGAGTTAAATTATACAATAAACTACCCCAGTATATAAAACTGGCCCCAAAAATAAAAACCTTTGATAGAATGTTGAAAACTTATCTGCAGTGCCATTGTTTTTACTCAGTAGTTGAATATTTTAGCGTATAGGAGTGATGGAATCTATAACTATATTTTACTTTTTTAATTTAATTTTAATACCTAGCTGTATGTTGTTGTATTTATAGAATTAAGTTTTCATATTATGATAATAGAGTGAGGTGTAAATAGTTGTGCAATAAGATAAGATAATATATATACCTGTTAGTTCTTTTATTTTATGCATGTAAATTCTGACGTGTCCTATATCAAAAATGTATTGAATGCATGTATTTGATCAAATGGAATTAATAAAAATCTATCTATCTATCTATCTACCCACCATAGACATAGCAAGTTCAATTTAAGAGAGGGAGGAAATGTTGTGTATTCGAACTCACAGAAATGTATATTCCAAAGAAATTTCGCCCTCAACAGTTGGTAACACATACACACTCGATCTCACCAGAGCCGTCATTGTTGCGCACTGATCTGTACATTGTTTGGCTTCCTCGTAATAAATTGTCATATGGTTGTTCGGTTTGTGAAATTGTCAATCTTAGAAAATACGAAGCTTAGAAAACACTAAATAAGCAATATTGATGTATTTTGTGTAGCAAAATAAAGTCTATAGAATAAAACAATCCATACTTTAAACAAAAGAAATACTAATAAACACCTAAATAATACACGTAGTCTCCCCTGTCGGCTCTCTGAACTCGCAAATGGAGACAGGAGTTTCCAGTAGGCCCGATAACGCGCTTCCCTACCGTGCTGCTAGCTGCAGGCAAGTTACGAGGTAACCTTTCTACTAACCTTAAGCTGGCGGGGCCTCATCAGACACAGTCGATGTATTACTACGCCAGCTACAGTATGTGCTTGTTTGTTACAGTATGTCCATGGCCAAGGTGGCGTCACAGTGAAAGCGTAGTGTAATAGCAGCTAGTGTAAATATTTAATAAAAGTGGTAAAATATTACAAGCGAGGGTTAAAAGCTATAACGTAACTGTACTTAGGTCAACTGAAATGCGGAATATTGATAGTACCGGTATTTAGAAATTTTCATCGATAATTGAATAAACATAAACTAAGTTGTGGGGACGAGTATCTAAAGTTTTCGTGACTTCTTCAATCACTGTTTGAACTAAGTAGAACAGTGGTTCGTTCACGAGATTTCAACCGATTGGAAGATATACGTATTTCACATTTTTCTTCATCAGTAGGCAATTAGATTAATTCATTTAGGTTGTAATAATTAAAATAAATTTAGTGTAATTTGGTTTAAACATCGAGGCTAACTTAGATCTCTAGTTTGGCGTCAGTAAACAGTGTTAGTGTCTCGTCAGGTAGTGTAACCATTACGGATTTATGCTCGACGTGCAAAATAAAAGTAAAAATGCAAATAAAATCATCACAAGATCTCAGCTAAATTGAATGAGTAGAAAAGTGAATCAGATTGTTGTACCGGTAATTTACCGTCATGCGAATGTCATAACCTGAGAAACGAACTGTCCTCAAAAGATGAAATTATAAAGCTGCTAAAAGTAGATATTGCTAAGTTAATGGTAGAGTTGAATAAATTAAAAGGAAACAGAGAAGAAAGCAAGGAAACTTGGTCGACAGTGGATGCTGGTAGTGAAAGATCGAATAAGCCTACACCTAACATTGGATTAACGGAAAATACCGTATTAAATTCATTTGGAGCGCTCGTCGAAGAAAATGATGACTTTCTTCAAGAAGAAAAGAAGGAAGTGATAAAGTGAAAATCCAGGAAGATGCGGATATTTGCGGGTAGTCACGGGCGAGATATAGCAGGAAACGTTCTGGAGAGAAGCGGAAATATGGAAGTCAACGGATTTTGCAGTTATCATCGCTGGAGCAAACGACGTCTACAGGAATGAGAGTAAATAGGTAATCAAAGATTTAAAGGGTACATTGCCATCCATAAATAACACTAATGTAATTGTTGTAAATATTCCGCAGAGATATGACTTAATTCGGAAATCTGTGTAAATGTAGAAATAGAGGCTATAAATGGAAACATTCAAAAAAAAAAAAGAGTTTTCCAAATGTTCAAATTACCGTATAGATATAGTGTGCCCTTTTGTACAAGAAATATGCAAATCACTGTCCAACTGCTCAGTCTTATCTCTTTGGGGCATAGAACGTCCTCCCACTGAGTGATTCACACATTATAGGATCAAGCTTAGGACAACACTTCAATGAAATGAAATTCAAAATTCTACTATAAAACTATTTAATTATCAAAATTAGGCGCTACAATACACAAACATAAACTGAATCAGCTTCACACTTGTTCTAATGAACAAGGAACAAATACACCATTAATCTATAAAAATCAATATTTGAGGTTCCACTGAACCCTAAACAAAATTATCAAAACTGCTCTCACTTCCATTTAGCACCACTAAAAATTCTTTCAAAACGAGCTCTAAAAGCCTCGGTAAAATTTAATACATATAATTTTCATTTAAAACACACTAAACATTCTTAACTTGAATATTTTATAAATTTGAATTAATGCTAATAAAAATAAATGGTGTCAACAATTACCATTTATTTGGGTACCACCTGATTTTCAAACTATATCATCCCTCCTTCCAACACTACCAAACTGTATTTGTCTTCGGGAATCTCATGTACCACAAGCTATAGAAATTACTGATAAAATCAAATCAAGACAGACTCCCAGCTGTCCGAATATTTCCATAAATACTTGGAAACAATAACATACAAAATGTAACAATAGAAAGGGATTTTCATTATTGTCTCAATGGCAATCTAATTATTCATTAAGTGCGGATCTATAATGCAACGGCAAGGATAAATAATCATAGCAAAACTCTGTACAGATTACCGTTCCATTAAGAGATTTATTACAGCAGAGTGCAGACGGTGTCTGGCTCTGTTACTGGCCTACCCCAACAGTGGCCTTCATTAAGAAAACGTCGAGACACTTCAGGCTTTAAATTTATGACGGCGAGGGCAAGTCAATGCTTCCTCCCTCCTGGACGGTACTTTACAACAGCTTTCAAACAAGCGTGACTTTTAAGACTTGGAAAGGCGACACATCACATTCATTTAACAAAACAATCTGAGGTTCTAATGACCTATTTCTGCTGCTCAGGTGTAATTATAATTGCGGAGCTTCGTCACTGGCAAGTAAGAACTTAATAAAACCAATAATAATAAAGGGGATTCCGACGTGAGAGAATTCCGGGTCGATTCTCTGGCCAGCCTCTGGGATATTTCCATTCTTGAGGACATAGGGCTAACTCCTGGAGCGAGGGTATCTGACCACTCCTCCGAATAATAATAGCGACTTTTGGAAATGGTATTCGCACACAATTCCGCGCTTGACAGTAAACATTAGCACCCTTTAAATTTTGTCATACAAGCACACACATAATCATTTACTTCTGTCCAGCTGATCCCCACAATTATAACCTCCTGGCATTATTTTCACCGCATTAATAGCGTGACCATTAATAATATAGCGTTCATTGGCGACACTCAATACATTCGTGATGCCTTCCAAAGTCTAATATTTATTCCAACATAATTACTTTCTTCGTCCAAAAATAATAGTTTTGCCTTTAACGAACTCTCGACTTTCCATTTACAAGAACACAACTGTTTCAATAATTATCATCATCATTATTTTTATCATTATTTCAGCACACAACGGCTCATACTTGAAAATTACTTCAATAATTGGTTTATTCATTACATTGTTCTTATAATTTTTATCCTGCTTGCCTTTAAATAACATTATTCTTTTTCATTTACTAGTATTCCACTGAATACGATTCCTTTTGATTACACAATTATATTTAAGTAATTTTTACTTTAATTAGATCCCGCACTTCTCACTATCACACAGTTTTACATCCCTGATTTTCAATGTTGGAGACTACTTTCTCCTTGGTTACTATTGCACACGAGATTCCCGAATCCAAAACACAATAACATTTGGTGTTACTTACATGATTTATCCGGCCAAACTGTCCGGATCCCAGCGGAGCGACATTTGGCCCGCATTAAATTTCTCACTCCATGGTGACACACATATTATCACTTATTAAATTGCCGTCTAGTTTACACACATTTAAATTAATATGAGGGATTACACACATTTTTGACAACACTTAAAAAAATACTAAAAATATAAATTTCACTAATAATTATATTTTCACACAGAATTTCACTTTGAGGCATCAAACACTGCCTGAGACACGTGAATTCATTTCGATAGAAATCCTAGGGGTGTAAGTTTCGACCGCTGCCTTTTACTTCCATTTTGGATAATGACAGTCTCGTACGAATTTCCCCTCCTTGGCTACGAATATTCCCCTAATTCTGGTGTTGGATTTATCGGCACTTACAGTACTGCACGATAATATTGTCTCTTCCGGTATGCTATTGTCTATATGGTAAACGGTCTATGGTTTACATTTACCTTTGCGCTCGACAATTGTCAAAAGTACTTCGCGTCTGAACTGAATTCTGACGACTATTGTCTTTTCTTGGTGGAATACTTTCTTGTAACTCCACGTGGCTACTGAAATCTATTTGTCGACTCCTAACTCTATCGCCACTGTCACGCTAATCTCCTCAATTCAGGAAAATTAGGTGTTTGCTATGTTTGACCCTACTGTGGTTATTTAACGCACTGGGAAAAACGTTTAGAGCTTCAACTCTATGCTGATGTCTCGTATACTTTCGAGATACTACCATGTCGCTTCAAATACTATTTTCTGGGCTTCGATTACCCTCGCCGGCTAACGTATTTTGCTCAAAGTTTAAAACTTGGCCTAAGTCTGTAGACTATTACTTGTTCGAAGTTTTGACAATAGTTTCCTTTTTGAAAAGGACTTCGATGTTTTTAAAGCGCGGCGACACTGAAGAACGCTGGACAGTACTTCTACTAAGAATACTTCCGCGTCGTGATACAGATTCGAGTCCCACTGACTGAATAAAACTGCAGGTGCTGATGAACAGCACGACCGTACGTGGTCTGATGAATTACTGCATGTACTGTTGAATATTTGTCAAACAGTATGACCTCCCTTGAGGTTCGTTGTAGGCTGAATTGTTGGCGAAGCAGTGTGCAGCGCCTCTGCGCTCACTGATACTGAACTGCATGATGCAGCACCTCCTTTCAAGGACTGTTGTAAACTGCATGATTTTACTTTGGCTCCTGGCCCTTATATTCGATTCTGGTAAAAATAAATAAATTTCTCATCCTCTCCACCACCAACTTCCAAAATAATCGTCGTACGATGTTAAAAAAATATCTCTGGAAAGCTGAGGTTTTAAACGTCTCAACAATATCTAAATTTCCAAGAATCGATCGTACAAATCTTTAATATTAATTCAAATGATCTCTTCAATTCTGTGGGCGGTGTATTAGTTTTGTCTCCTACCACCCGATCGTGGTTCGGGAAATCACCAACTGCGCAATGCTGATTGTGCATTTCTTTCTTGAACAATTGACTTTATCCACTCTAAAAATCTATTTCCCTGGATAATTAACAATGATGGAGTCCTTTCTTTAGTTTAATGCCCGCAAATGGCTTAATTTCAATTATTTCTCTGATTTCATGACTCCTCCCTTGAAGCGGCGATGCCATTTTACTGCCGAATAAGGGCTATTTCCGAAACTCCATCTCTCTCACTCAATGGAATATTTTTAGAACTATATTTATCGAGTGCGTAACCGGCTCTCTGGTGACTGTTCAGTGACATCACCATGCAGCTGTGTCCTGGCAATCTGTGGTTGCACAACGTATCCACGCTTCACGCAATATGATGCGGTATTATCCTTCTCAACTAACTTCAGAACTCCGTTCTAAAGCCTGCATTAATTCTTTCTTTTCTGAAATACAAGGACATGGGTTCGATACTGTACCTCTCCAATGGGTTCAATAGGTAAATTAGACAGGATATTCCACACTCGGCATGGCCTACACTTAAATAGGTTAGGAAAAGAGTATCCTAGTGATGAAATCTGCAAAATTGTAAATTCAAATGATAAGAATAGTGCAACAGTAATATTCTTAGACTGGAAGCAGGGAAACTGGAAAAAGAAGGCAACCTGATGTTTGGCATTCAGATGAGTATCTTATTATGTAAAATTTAACTGAGTGTAACAATGGTATTTCGGATTTGTCTAGCAACAATAATAATAATAATAATTATGATAATTGACCTGTTACGATCATTTAAAAAACAAGAGAAAATTAATCCAGATGTAAGGTACACTATCATACCAACAAAACAGAATAATTAATATGTGGAAGGAGCGTGATGGACAGAATATAACCCAGGGTAATAAGAGACATAAAAATACATGTCGACTGTGAACAGAGAACACCAAGAAACAACTCTTAGGGTAACCAAAATATATTTTAACATAGAAACAAATTACAGTAAGGTTTTGCCACAAAGGCAAAATACAAATAATTGACTTAGATAAGTGAAGAATCTAAATTAAAAATCCATATGTGAAACTAAAACTTCCTTGTTACCGAACCAGAGAAGAGAAGAAAAAATCCATGAAGTTAATTGATAATTCAATTAAAGAAACATTGGTAAAATCATAAATTACCTTAAGGTGGTGAAGACCACATAACCAAGTTAATTAATTCCAAGGTATGACCCAAAATCAAGAAGAAAATAATTAAATAAGCTTGATAATATGGGAGCCTTTAATCAGTGCGACTGCTCCAAACCAAATCCAATGTTCTTGTCCCAATCAACAAGAAAAAAAAACCTCCCCTTTAATAATGATAACAAGGAACAATGCCCAAGGGTTCACATGGTAACCAGGACATAAGATGAAAGACCATCACTAAGATGGTAATTAAACAGTATTCCAAGGAATATTCTGCATGTCCTATCCGGGAGGAAAGTTAATAAAGTAAAATAATAATAAAAAAAATAGAGGTTATAAAACTTGGATAGGAATGTCGCAAAAAAGAATGTCAGTTGATCTACAGGTCTGCACGCCTGGGTATGACAAATAAAACCTTCACCAATTACATGCAATAAAAGAAAATATAAGTAACTGAATTATTACAGTCATAACTGACACTACGCTGTTTCGTTCGATCCAAGCATGATACGCAAACCTACAAACCCAACTTGCATAAGAGATACAATCAACTAGTAAGACCAGCACTAAATAACATAGAAGAACGAACTCTAAACTTCACAAAGGTTATCACAAATAAAATAATCCATGCCGAACAAAAACAATACTGCGCAATTACCAGTCACTTCCATAACAAATTCAATTACTTAGTACATTTCCAAGTTACATACCTTTAAGTTGTCCGAAACAAATTATTTAAAATAAATCCCCCCCCCCCTTTAAAATTAAAATAAGCTCTCCCACGAAGTCGGTTACATTTTCAATAGTATCAAGCTGCCACGAGGCCAATCACCTTTGCCTACTCTTGGAGCAACTTTTAGAGCCCCTACATTGTGTGGCTTTCTTCGTCGAGGTTCAGACAATAATCATCTCCAACACTCACACTCGAAGGGTAACAAACAGTTACCAGGTCGATCGATAGCTCAAAAGTCCTCTCGGCACGCCGGAAGGCGGAGGTAGATTTCACCGGACAAACTTGGGGATAGGCGAAAATAGGCAGAATATGCAGGTTTTCGTAGAAGGATCAGACCTCATTCATTGCGAGAAGGTATTTTATAATTGGAGCTTAATTAACTTTGTTTTTCGTCATTTTATGCTTATTTTAAACATTTTATTGTCTTATGGGAACGGTAACCTTCTTGTCATTTGGGGTCCATTTTTATACTTGTGGTCACACTGTCCTTATGCAAGGTTTCGACACTGATGTGTAACTATGTAACGGTCTGTTACTTCTTCACGCAAAATTATATCTCCCGCAGAGATTTTGGTTGGTTCCTCAGTTTAGGGGCTGCGACAACGCGGTCATGTAACCCCGTGTACTTTGGGATGGCTGTATTAGTCTGTAATTCAGGTAAGGACTGCAGACGGTCAATTTCAAGCAGTAGTTCCTAATGTTGCTACCAGGTACTACCTTCAACGACACCTAGCTGTGAACTTGGCTACTAGATGCCACCGCAACCAGCAACTCGCAATGAACGTTGGAACTTCCCCTCCAAAGGAAAGCATACTGAGGGATAATTAGCGCTCTTAGAAAATCCGACGACTTCGGCCGGCTTTGAACTCGCGACTTGGGCATAGAAATTCAGCATGCTACCAGTTACGTCACCGAAGCCGCTTCACACTTAGTCAGATGGAAATCTGAATCTGATCTCGTGCAAGTGCGTTGTCATGGCAACGTCTGATGGCTCATCCCTCATCAATTTAGTAGTGTTGCCATGGCAACCTCTGATAGCTCTCGGCATTTACTTATAATTCCGAAATCATTTTTCTCATCCCTTGGCATAATGGTGGGTCATATCAAAAATTCTTTCAGACAAAAGTTTTAGGTAATAATTAGGGGAATATTGTCCATTTTGTACGGTTTTGATATTGTGCCTATTAAGAGAGATATGATTAATATTTCCCGAAAAACCCACTTTTTCCCACCCCTTTGGTCAATGGTTGGTGCTATAAAAAAACTGTTCAAACATAAATTTTTGGGATTTATCCGACACATAGTATGAACTTTGAATCGAATCGATATTTCACATATTAAGAGAGTTATAGCAATAAAAAGCTCCCCATTTTCACCCCCTTCGACCGATTTAGCCCAGTAACGAACTCGACAGAGATTTTATAGGTATACATATTCGGTAAAAAATTCAAAGTGATTGGTGAAAAATTACGGCAGTTATCGTGTCCACAAGAAACTGATATACATTTATTTATATATATATATATGTATATATATGTATACATAAATTATATATAAACTTTTGAACTGACGGTGGTTTTGGGGTCTGGGGGATGTGAAACGCGAAGATATGTCGAAATTTTCCGGAAGTCGAAACATGGTACCCATTGCAATAGTTAGCTTTCTAATGAAATCTACCTCTGGTTGGTTCCTCAGTTTAGGGGCTGCGACAACGCGGTCATCTAACCCCGTGTACTTTGGGTGAGTGTAGAATCTGTCTGATAAACGGTGTGAATTGTAATGGCTGTATTAGTCTTAATTCAGGTAAGGACTGCAGACGGTCAATTTCAAGCAGTAGTTCCTAATGTTGCTACCAGGTACTACCGTCAACGACACCTAGCTGTGAACTTGGCTACTAGATGCCACCCCAACCCGCAACTCGCAACGAACGTTGGAACTTCCCCTCCAAAGGAAAGCATACTGAGGGATTTTAACGCTCTTAGAAAATCCGACGACTTCGGCCGGCTTTGAACCCGCGACCTTGGGCATAGAAGTTCAGCATGCTACCAGTTACGTCACCGAAGCCGCTTCACACTTAGTCAGATGGAAATACTGAATCTGATCTCGTGCAAGTGCGTTGTCATGACAACGTCTGATGGCTCATCCCTCATCAATTTAGTAGTGTTGCCATGGCAACCTCTGATTGCTCTTGGCATTTTCTTATAATTCCGAAATCATTTTTCTCATCCCTTGGCGGAATGGTGGGTCATATCAAAAATTCTTTCAGACAAAAGTTTTAGGTAATTATTAGGGGAATATTGTCCATTTTGTACGGTTTTGATATTGTGCCTATTAAGAGAGATGTGAGTAATGTTTCCCGAAAAACCCACTTTTTCCCACCCCTTTGGTCAATGGTTGGTGCTATAAAAAACTCTTCAAACATAAATTTTTGGGCTTTGTCCGACACATAGTATGAACGTTGAACGGATTCGATGTTTCACATATTAAGAGAGTTATAGCAATATTTCACTTTTTCGAAAAAAAAAGCCCCCCCTTTTCCCCCCTTGGACCAATTTAGCCCAGTAACGAACTCGACCGAGATTTTATAGGTATACATATTCGGTAAAAAATTCAAAGTGATTGGTGCAAAATTACGGCAGTTATCGTGTCCACAAGAAACTGATATACATATATATACATATATATATATATATACAGGGTGTATTTGATATGATGGAAGTCCTTTACACTGGTGATAGAAGATGGTATTCTAAGCAAATATCTTCATGAAATTAAGTCGGATCTTAATTAGTGTAGGTGGAATTAAATCACAAAAATCGTCGGTCAATATCTTGGAAACGGGCTTTCACTTCGTTCCCCTCAGCAGCAGAGCTGACTTCTCCCCGTCTCCCTCCCCTCCTACGCTGAGGAATGTTGACCAGAGTCTGCAGTTGAGTGACCTCCTCGCCTTGTCTGCCAATGACATTGAAATACACAAACCGAGCCTATGAACAGCTGATTCACACCTTCATGGGGAGTGGCTACATGACTAGTGATGGTGGATCTGTCTAGGATTTTTCCAGCTTCATGAACTATGCATAGAAAATAGAAATCCTAAAGATTTAGTAAATTAATTTAAGGAACTGTTGGTCTATCTTTGTGTGAAGATAGTGCAACAACTGTAATAAACTTATTAATAATACTAATAATAGTAATAGTAGGCTTTTAGACACACTAACTTCTTTTATGTTTCTTTTTGGTATGTCGAGTTGCCAGACTTTAATATACGTAGGATTTCTTGTATGTGCCATGAAATCCATGGAGATGATCTTATTAGATCCCATTCATTTACTACATGACTGAACGTAGATCGCACCCTCGGGAAGGTTAGCACTCTACCACCAGAACTACACATGCTGACTCTTATTATTATTATTAGACTATTATTATTATTATTATTATTATTATTATAACACTGTATTATAACAATGTATTTGTATTTTATTTTCATTTTCGTGTATTTTCATATGTATTTACATTGTTGATGGACCAATAAATCAATCCTCCCCCCCCCCCCCCCTCTCCAGTTAATGGCCACCCGAGGGCTGGAGATGGGATGGGACAATTCACAATATGAACATGTGGTACCATACTAGTATTAAATCTTGGAAGTAGGTTTCCATGGGTTCCCACTTCTACCCCAGGCAAATGTCGGGATTGTTCCTAACTTAAGGCCACGGCCGCCTTCTTCTCAATAATCATAACCGCTGGCAGTGCAGCCCATGAAGGGCCTAGGCCTACCAAGCGACCGCTGTCCAGCCATTTGGCCTGCAGATATTAGGGTGACGCGTGGTCAGTGCATCGGGTCCCCTCGGCCATTAATCTTGATTTTCCTGACTCGGGCACTGCCTCACTGTTAGACAGCTACTTAATTGCCCTCACGAGGCTTAGTGCACTGCGTTACAGCCCTCACGTCAGTTTCTAATATCCCTGATGGAGCCAGGAATCGAACCCAGGGCCTCCAGGTGAGAGGCAGTTGCACTGCCCCAACACCACAGGGCCGGCGCCTTCTTCCGAATCCTCACCTGAATTACAAATACCCACATTTCTACAGAAACCACAAAACACAGGTTATCACACAAATTCTACCCACACCCAGCTACATGGGGCTAAATGACCAAAATCGCCAAGCCTCTCAAACAAAACATCAAGTTTTTTACTTCCGTCCTAAATGCCTAGTTCTGAACAGACTGCGGGATGTCGAAATTTTGTCACACTGCATTTCATTAAGAGAATGTTTGTAGTATTTTCAGAAACTAGTCAACAGAAGGTCCGACACGGACGACAATGATACATCAGGGCTGAGTATCGAAATTATTTTATACATGAACATCAATCAATGAATTCCACACTTACAAAGTAGGCTACACAATACTACCGGTCCTGACGTCCCAAGCCATTGCGTGCTTTGTCAACAACAACAACAAGAACAACGGCAATGCACATTTTCTTACGAGACGGTAGAGCTCAAACAGCTGATAGCCTACCACCCCTCAAGTCAACCGGTAAGGTCAATGCTCCGATTACGTAACAACTTCCCCTTCGCGCGTCGTCACATCGGGCTCCGCCTCGTTTCCCCAGCCTGCCGCACCACTTTCTGCCTGATTAGTTTCTGAAATAACTAAAAACATTGACTTTTTAATGATTAATTATCAATTTCAAGATAGGTGACAAATTTTTTACCTAGGAAGCTTAGAATAGTCTCTTCTATCACCAGTGTAACGGACTTCCATCATATCAAATACACCCTGTATATATATAAACTTCTGAACTGACGGTGGTTTTGGGGTCTGGGGGATGTGAAACGCGAAGATATGTCGAAATTTTCCGGAAGTCGAAACATGGGACCCATTGCAATAGTTAGCTTTCTAATGAAATCTACCTAATTATATCGTAACACCATGTCGCAATTACAATATTTGTAATTAAGCCTATAGGCGGCCATGTAACTTCAGCAAGTCGTAAATGTTAGTTCCTACGGCCGACAGCCGACATACAGAGCGCACCACCAATCCGGCACTTGGGAGGAAGGGCTCTACCCGCCATCAGGTAGCGACCAGGGGTTCTACATACAGAGTTTTCATGGAATATCACCTGGTTACGCACGAACGCGACTTAGTTCAAAAATTCTTTCACAGATAGAGCAGGATAATCAATCTGTACAAGGAGTTTATAAGACTGTTTTCAGTCACGTATCAATAATAATAATGTAAATAAATCACCAACACAAGTTTGCAAAAGTAACACATTTAAAATTTACCACCAGAATGTTCAGTCTCTCTATAATAAAATTGATTACATAAATCTAATGCTTAAAAATGAACTTAAAGACATCACAACACTATGTATTTCAGAACATAAGCGGAAAGAGGAACAACTCCAATTAATCCAATTCCCAGGGTTTATACTAGCTAGTAAATACTCCAGCTCTAATATTAGCAATGGTGGTACTTGTATATTCTTAAGAAATAATGTAGATCATGAACAGTTAACGGCTTATGATTACCTAATTATGGAACAGGATTTTGAATTCTCCGCCGTAAAAATACAGCAGTTTAAGCTAATAATTGTATGCGTATACTGTTCTCCGTCAGGAAATTTCGTTTATTTATAGATAAATTAGAATTGTTACTCAATAACATGAGCAAAGTAAATTTCGATATAATAATTTGTGGGGATGTAATTGTGGATTTCTTAAAATGTGATAGAAATTGTGAATTATTAACACAGTTACTAATTTCCTATGGACTGACACCTACAACAAATACCCCGACAGGAATAACAAAATTTAGTAAGACCATTCCCGATCAAATTTTTATAAATAAAGATAAAGTTAGTTATTGTTGTTTTAAGGGGCGGAACTACGAGGTAATCTGCCCCTAAAATAAATAAAGATAAATATCACCATTCAATAGAAGTCTATTGCCCGAGTTTTAGTGACCACCGTCGACAAATACTGAGCTTTGAAGTACCCGTAAAATCAATAATAATGATAATGGAATAAAATCAAAGTGCAGGTGATTCACTGAAGCAAATGTTGCATATGTCAATGACTTATTAAATAAGGAAACATGATCAGAAGTTTATAAACTAGAAAATGTAAATGATAAATTTAATGCATTTAACAGTACCCTAAAACACTATTAAACAGCATTCCCCTTTAAACAAAGTGCTATTCAAAATAAAAAAACTAGGAATTGGATAACAACGGGGATTATAGCAACAAGGGATACTGGAGTGTAAATGCCCACGCTCCAGTTAATGACGACAACAAGAAGAACCCTGAAAAGGTCCAAAATTTCTGACAGATGCCAGAAGACGAGATCAGTAAGTTCCCCAATCACCACGTTAAGTTCCTGGTAGGTGATTTCAATGCTCAACTGGGAAAAGAACGACAGTACCAAGACATACTGGGGCCATATACAGCACGTAGACGAACAAATGCCAACGGCAAGCACTTAAATTACTGCGTAGATTGTATCAATTGAAGGTCATGTCCACAGTTTTTCCTAGAAAGGAAAGATACCAGACCACCTGGCAGTCACCGAACACTGCTATGGGATCATTTCAAATCGATCACGTTGCAATCAGTGAGAAGAGTAGGGAAGAGATCATGAATGCCAGACTTCGAAAAAGTTGGAATGTTGGCTCCGACCATTTCTTCACGCAAATTAAGACCAGATCATTACCTAAACGAAAGATACCTCCCACCATAATTCCACCAAGGATTGATCCTCAATTCCTTATGGAGAATAAAGAACGCTTTAAATCTGACATCATGCAAAATTAAATGAAAGACTGGAACCACCTGAGGTCCACTATATGCGAAGCGACCAATAACCTCGGACAACCTCGAAGGAAGCGACGCCATAGATGGTGTAATTCTGAATGTTACCTTGCAGTTGATGAGCGTGCTGCAGCTTGGATGAATGGAACTCGACAAAACGACAAGAAGATTGGGAGAATTTCGCAGTGGTGCGGAAACTGTCGAGCAAGACCATGAGGCGTGTGAAGAGATCTTACGATAGGTCAAGACTGGAGAAGTTGGATGAAGAATTTAAAATGTATAACACCAGAAAATTTTATCGGATCTTCAAATACAAAATCTCTGGGTATGAACCACAATGCCTTCACTTTAAGGATACAGCCAGGGAGCGGGTAACCAGCAACCGCGAGAACGTGGAACGTTTGGCATACTACTTTGAACAATAGCTTAATTCCGAAGAGCCCATGGACAGATTGCCTGTTGAAGATCCTCCAGAGATACACCTGCCATCTAACCCACCAACTGTGCAGCAAGTTGCTAATGCCATCTTAAGAACTACAAGGCACCCGGGGAAGATGGCATCATTGCAGAAGCAATGAAAGCAGGTGGAAATACGATCGCAGAGGCCCTACACCGGATCTTATTCGAATGTTGGGAGACTGGCACAATCCCTGATGACTGGAAATCAGCTATCATACACCCTTTAGATAAGAAAGGCGATCACAGTTATGTCAACAACTACCGGGGGATATCTCTGCTGTCAATAGCATACAAAGTGCTCTTCAGGATTTTACTGGACAATGTAGAAAGTCAATGTGATTAAACAATTGGTGAATATAAAGGAGGATTTCGGCATGGAAGGTCCTGTACCAAACAGATCTTCAATCTGAAAACCATTCTCCAAGTAAAAAAGTAAGGAGTACGGACATCACTGTGGTTTTCGTCGACTTCGCAAAAGCTTATGATTCCATCGACCACCAGACACTCTTCTCAATACTCCAAGAACGAGGTGTGGATTATAACACACGCACCATCATCAAACAGACTCTAACGGATACAACCTCTAAGGTGAAGTTCAGAGGAGAACTATCTCAGAGTTTCAAGATCAAAACTGCAGTACGACAGGGTGATGATCTCTCACCCATTCCGTTTAATCTGGTGCTTGATAAAGTCATCAAGACCCGGGAATGCACATTGAGGAATCTAGGAATCAAACCAGTTGCAATTGGAGCTGGGACCCGAAGAATCGAGATCAGGTGCCTTGCCTTCGCAGATGACATTGCAATCTTAGCCAACAACTCTAAGGATGTTGTCATAGCTGTCCAAGCCCTGCACGAGATAGCGGTGAAGTCTAGGATTACAGATCATCATCATCATCATCATCTTCATTTCCCCTTTTCCAGCTGACACTGGGTGGGCCAAATAAGGTTCCTCTCCACTTTGTTCTGTCGTTCCACCATTCCTCTTCCGACACGGTGTTCCAATCCAGGTTCCGTTTGCTAATGCTATTCTTCATCAAGTCCATCCAACGCATTCTTGGTCTTCCTCGTCCTCTCTTCCCTGTCATCCGACGTTCTAGTGCTCGTCTTGGTAGCCTTACTTCATTCATCCGTATGACATGTCCAAACCATCTCAATCTGTTTTGCTCTAGTTTGTAATTTAGTTTCTGTATTCCCATTTCTTTCCGTATATCTTCATTTCTCACTCTGTCTCTCCTCGTTTTGTGGACCATATTTCTCAGGAACCTCATCTCAGCTGCCTGTACTCTGCTCTCATCCCTTTTAGTCATTATCCAAGTTTCTGCTGCATATGTCATTATGGATACATAATATGCTTTGTACATAACTTCTTTAGCCTTAATTGGTATATCCTTGTTCCATACTAGTCCCCGTACCTGATGTTAGAAAGCACTCCCGAGCTGTATTCTTCTGCTATTTTCCAAATCTGGTCTTCCATCTTCCGTCAGTTCACTTCCCAAGTATTTGAAGTGTTTCACCACTTCCAATTCCTTATTTCCTACTTTGATTACTCCTTTTCCTTCTTTCTTACCTCTACTCACCACCACTGTTTTACTCTTCTCCACATTTATCTTCAATCCCCATTACTCAATCTTTTCATTTATTACGACTAACTATTCTTGTACCTCTATCTCATCCTCGCCCCAGATCACAACATCGTCTGCAAACAACATTATCTTCATCTTTGCCCTAATATAGCCTTTCATTGCTGCCTTCATGATGTCATCCATCACCATTAAGAACAATAATGGTGACAACACACTTCCTTGCTTTAGTCCAGTGACAATTTTAAACCATTCCGATGTCCCGACTCTAGTCTTCACACTTCTGTAGAAATCCATGTACATTCCTACTATCATGTCTCTCAGTTCCTTGCCTATCCCCCTATTTGTTAAGCTTTCCCAAACATTTGTTCTAGGGACGCTATCATAGGCCTTTTCTAGATCAATAAAAGTCATTACCATATCCTTCTCATATTCCCAGCTCTTTTCAATGTTCTGTCTCAAAATGAAAATGGGTTCCACTGTTGACCTGCCCCCTCTAAATCCAAACTGCTCCTCCTCTATTTGGTTTTCTACCTTTACTCTAATTCCTTTTTCTAGGAATCTTTCCAATACTTTGGTAACATGCGAGATGATGGTGATTCCTCGATAGTTACCACACACCTTCCTGTCTCCTTTCTTGAATATTGACAATATTATTCCCTTTTTCCAGTCTTCAGGAACTTTCTTATCTCTCCACACACTCCTGAGAAGTCAGTATGGCCATTGCAGTCCCACTGGTCCTGTCTTCTTGATAATTTGTCTTGCCACTTCATCGATTCCCACAGCTTTCCCCATCTTCATCTTCCTAACTGCTCATTCCACTTCTGCCATAGTAATGTCTGGTTCTTCTTCTATTTTTTCCTCCACCGTTTTGGCTTCTTTGCGTAACTTCTCCGCATGTCTGGCGTCTCACATTCAACAGATATCTTACGATAATACTAAGTACTTTGAGAATCAGCACTCCGGAAACACCCCTTTGACGACCATACATGGAACGATTGGTAGAGTGAATCGCTTTCGTTATCTTGGTGAATGGGTCAACCCCAATGGTAGATATGGCACCTCCATCTTAGCAAGGCGTAACAACCTCCACGCAGCATACCAATTATCCCACAATTTGTACAACAAGCAATGCATTTCGAGGAATGCTAAGATCTGTCACTACAGAACTGCTTTCAGACCACAGTTTCTGTACGCCGCAGAGACCATCTTGATGAACAGAAAAAGCACCATGGATGACCTGGGGAAAGCCGAAAGACGTATCCTCAGGAAAATTCATGGCTCGAGATTGCTCCCAGATGGAACCTACCGTTTGAAATCTGATTCTGACCTGTATCAACAAGAATCAGCTGTAACCGAACTTTTGTAGTAGGTTACAAGATTGCTTTTAGTTTTTTGTTTCGTTGGTATTTAGTTATTTTTATTTGGTTGCCAGCCATGGCCATTTATTGGTAGGCCACCACAGAGTAGCTTATGTGTTCTGTGCTTTGAGATTCTTTGCTGGTGGGTAGCCAGTGGGTGGGCCAGGTGGCTTTGACTAATTGGCAAAGGTTCCTTGACATGGCTAGGTTTCCATGGAGAGGTATTAAAAATGCCATGCGGAATAGAAGCGAGTCGGTTTTATTTTTTTGCAGAATGGGAATGGATATTGATAGTCGATGTCATGAGGAATGGTGTTGATGATATACTCTCTTGTCTAGTATTTTTAGTTGTGGATAAAGATATATTATATGCTGTGGTATGTTAGTGAGGATTTGGAAAAAATAAATAGATGTTACATCTAGTATGAAGAAGGTTATAATTGTTGCAGGTGTGATTATGTTCTGTGGTATGAATGTGATGGATTGCAATAAATAGATGTGATATCTTGAAGAATGCTGAGGTAGAAAAATATGTTTTAAGAAAATTCAAGAAGAAACGAAGGATCAGAAGAATAGTAAGAGTTGTGAGGCATTTTTTTCCAATTATGAAGGTGGTTGTGGGTAAGGAACAAGAGATGCAGGTAATGAAAGCTTGCTTATATGTTGACAGACAAGGTATTAAAAGCATTGTATTTCTGATTTCGTTATGTGCACAACATCATCTTGACCCCAGAGATTATTATGAGAGTGAAGATAAGCTTATAAATTTGGAAAAAGTAGAAGAGATATGATTCAGAATAGTTTCATTGGCGCCCAAAGTGGGGAGAGTATTAGAATTGTTTCATTGGCACCCATCGTTAAGGCACGAATAACGAAATAAGACATATGGAAGCTGAAATGATAGCCATGCTGAAGACGCTTCTGCTCCGCCATGAAAAGTACGAAGGGATGGAGGAGAGGATTGCCTCCCGGATGGCTGGTTTTAATGAGAAGTTGACGGAGAAGCTTGATGAAGTCAAAGAGCACGTTGCTAGCCTATGCATTGTAGAAGAGATAGTTGAGATAGTAGTCCGAGAGTGTGTCTGAAAAGGAAAGGGTAGAGGAGGAGATCTATGAAGTACGTGATGCTAGGGGGCGTAAGAAAAATAATCCAGAACTGGAAAAGATAAGGCGAGGTTGTAGAGGTATATATCGGAGAGACCTTAGCAGGCGAAGAAGAGAGAGCAGTTGTGGAGGTAGACACAGTGGTCGCAGCCGACATAACAGAAGAGGATGTCAAATGGAGGAGGAGAATAAAACTAAAGACAAGGAGGAAGATGAGATAGAAGATAACGTGAAGAAGCGTTGGAGGAGGAGGATAGGTAGGAGAACAAGTTGGAGGAAGAAATGAACCAGATGGAAGGCAAAGAGATGGAGTAAGAAGAGGAAGAGATGTCAGGCAGATCGAGATAAGAGAGTGAAGGATCAGAAGAAGAAAAAAGAAGAAGATGCAAGTGATAAAGGGAAAGAGAAAAGAAAAGATGAGAACAAAGGAATTGCTGAGCAAAACAGTGAAGAAGATGAAGACCGAAAGTATAAGAGAAAGAAAATGGGAGGAAAAATCTGTTGGTAGTGAAACACAGGACAAAGACCGAAGAAAGAAGAAAAAGTAAGGAAAATATGATGATACTGAATCAGAGGAGACAGACCAAAAAAAGAAGAAGAAAGGAAAATATGATGATCCTAAATCAGAGGACACAGACCAAGAGAAGAAAAAGACAGGAAAGAGGATTTTGGATTCTTTTAATGATGACGATGCTGAAGACGAAGATGATTATGATGACGGCACAGACAGGTCTGATGACGATTATGCCGTTCCTTCTAACTACGATATTGTTTTCGGATTTTTCCGATGGAGCAGGAATGTCTGATAGACTCGATGAGATAGCTTCGGCTACTCTACCAGAAGAAAATATTTATGCTAGTGATTCTGGTGAACGTAGAAATAATTGTTTCGGCGATGATAGTGCCAATGGTTTTTCTGAAGATGATGTATAATTTTTCAGTTTGAATTTTGTTTTAACTAGTGTTTGCTTCATGTATTTCATTTATGTACATGGTTCTCAAAGGGGGCGTTTCTGTAACCGAACTTTTGTAGTAGGTTACAGGTTTAGTTTTGTTGGTATTTAATGATTTTTATCTGGTTGCCAGCCATGACCACTTATTGGTAGGCCACCACAGAGAATCTTATGTGTTCTGTGACTTGAGATTCTTTGCTGGTGGGTAGCCAGTGGGTGGACCAGGTGGCTTTGACTAATTGGCAAAGGTTCTTTGACATGGCTAGGTTTCCATGGAGAGGTATTGAAAATTGCCATGTGAAATGGAAGCGAGTCGGTTTTATTTTTTGGCAGAATGGGAATGGATATTGATAGTTGATGTCATGGGGAATGGTGTTGATGATATGCTGTCTGGTCTAGGATTTTTAGTTGTGAATAAAGATATGTTATGTGCTGTAGTATGTTAGTGAGGATTTGAAAAAAATAAATAGATGTTACATCTACTGTAGTATGAAGAAGGGTATAGTTGTTGCTGGCGTGATTATGTTCTGTGGTATGAATGTGAAGGATTGGAATAAATAGAAGTGATATCTTGAAGAATGCTGAGGTAGAAAAATATGTGTTAAGAAAATTCAAGAAGAAAAGAAGGATCAGAAGAATAGTAAGAGTTGTGAGGCATATTTTTCCCCCTTTATGAAGGTGGTTGTGGATAAGGAACAAAAGATGCAGGTAACGAAAGCTTGCTTATATGTAGACAGTCAAGGTATTAAAATCATTGTATTTCTGATTTCGTTATGTGCACAACATCATCTTGACCCCAGAGATTATTATGAGAATGAAGTTAAGCTTATAAATTTGGAAGAAGTAGAAGAAATATGATTCAGAATTGTTTCAGAATGCTAAGATCTGTCACTACAGAACTGCTGTCAGACCACAGTTCCTGTACGCCGCAGAGACCATCTTGATGAACAGAAAAGGCGCCATGGATGACCTGGAGAAGCCGAAAGACGTATCCTCAGGAAAATTCATGGCTTGAGATGGCTCCCAGATGGAAACTACCGTTTGAAATCTAATTCTGACCTGTATCAACAGTTAGAATCAGTCAATACCAGTATGCGACGTAGGAGGCTAAAATTCTACTGGCACCTACAACGATTGAACAGCAACAGGCTTACCAAGAAGATCTTCTCCTTGGTTAAAAGCTACAAGATTGGAAGTCTGTGGCTTAAAGAAGTACTTAAGGACTTGGATTCGGCTCGAATTGCTGACCTTGATATAGAAGATCGTTCTAAATTTTGTGCTATGGTAAAGTCTTCGACCCCACCTCCTAGAGTCCCTAAATGTTGGAAGCCCCTTTCGTAGGAGAGAAAGGAGAAATTATCAGCAGGGATCAAGAGATATTGGGAACGTAAAAGAGCATCGAAGAACTAGTTATAAGCGCGCCGTAGTGGGCTTAAATCAATAATAGTAACAGGGATTATAAATTCATATCAAAGAAAGAAATTTCTACACAAAATATATAAGCAATACCACAAAACACCTGAATTCAATGTATACTACAAATATACACCGGCATATTAAGTAAGGTAATAAGACTAGCAAAGAAAATGCATAATGATAATTTTATTTCCCAATCATCTGATAAAGCAGGGCTATGTGGACCGTGATAAAGAAAGAAACTGGAAAATCTGCTAAAATACAAAGGAACATTACACTGGCCTGCAATAATAAAGTGATTAATAATCCAGAGGAAATAGCAAACACTTTTAATGACTATTTTCTGGAAATTCCACAAAAATCATTAAATAAATCACAGGTAAATACACGATATTCTAATAATAAAATAAATATATGCAGTGATTCTTTATTTATAAATCATGCCACAAGTGATGATGTAAGTATAGTTATAAAAGAGCTAAAATAAATTTTGTGTTGGCATTGATGGCATCCCTGATGCAATTTTAAAGAAATGTGCAGAATATATAATAAATCCACTTACGCACTTAAAAATAGTTCATTTCTCTCAGGAACTTACCGGATATTTTGAAGTTATCAAAAGTAATTCCAGTGCACAAAAAAGGTTCAAGAGATGAATTAGATAACTATCGTCCTATTACCTTACCAACTGGTATTGCAAAAATCGTGGGAAAAATCATGTATAAGAGACTGATACGTTTTATAGAAGAAAAAAAATACTATGAAATTCACAACATGGATTCAGAACGGAAAACTCTACACAGACAGCAATTTATGAATGTAGTAATAGTATACTGAAATTAATTGACAATAAGGAACATGTAACTGACCTATTCTTGGATTTATCGAAAGCGTTTGATGTTTTTGACCATAGAGTCCTCCTAACAAAACTAAATCAATATGGTATTAGAGGTGTAGCTAATAAATGGAGAGAGTCTTACACAAGGCGTAAACAAATAGTAAGCTTGAGACACAAGGATGATGGAACCAAATTACTTAATGTAACATTGTCCAATGAGGGTATTATTAAATTTGGAGTACCCCAGGGATCGTTTTTGGGCCCACTACTCTTTCTTCTATATATCAATGATATAACACAGAATGTTGATTCTCATAAGGAAACATATGTTTCGCGGACGATACAAAACTCGTAATAAAAGGTGAAACTAAACAGGTCTTACAGCACTCCGCTGTAGAGTATACCAAATGGTCACAAGATAATCGTCCCATAATATAGTATAAAAAACAGTATCTCTAAATTTCCTCACTATACAGAATAGGAATCCTGCGACGCCCAATATAACATTATATGGTCATCAAGTAGAAAATAAATCAGAAACAAAATTTTTAGGGCTATTATATGATACAACATGACTTGAAATGGAATGAACATATACAATATCTGAATACTAAACTGAACTCGATGTGCTTTGCGTTACGTATTTTGAAAACTTGCCCAAGCATGCACATATTCAGAAATACATATTTTGCTTATTTCCATTCATACTTAAGATATGGGGTAATATTTTGGGGTATGTCACCAGATGTACTAAGCACTTTTAGGATACAATAGAGTGTGATTATAATTATGGTAAATGTAAACACTACAGAATCTTGAAGACCTCTGTTTAAACATTTAAACATCCTCCCACTGCCCTGCATTCATATCTTTGAAAGTATTATGTTTTTTAAAAATAATTTAATGAATAAAGACGTTTTTCTTAAAACAAACAATGATGTTCATAGTCATAACACAATACAAAATCGAAACATTCATATTTCACACACACACACACACACACACACACACACACACACACACACACACACACACACACACACACACACACACACACACACACACACACACACACACACAGACAAACATATATCAAAAAGGAACAGGAGTTAATAATTATACAATAATCTACCCAAGTATATAAAATTGGTCCAAAAAATAAAAACATTTGAAAGAATGTTGAAAGCTTATCGGCAGTGCCATTGTTTTTACTCTGTCGTTGAATATCTTAGCTTATAGGAGCGATGAGATCTATAATTATATTTTACGATTCTATTTTAATTGTAACACCTAGCTGTAAGTTGTTGTATTTATAGAATTAAGGTTTCATATTGTGATAATAGAGTAAGGTGTAAATAGTTGTTCAGTAAGATTGTATCTCTTATTTATTTATTTATTTATTTATCGTAAGACATACAGACAACAAGCATGCAAGATAAATATATACACACATAAACATTGATATATACATATTTACAGCGTCACATGACAAGGTAGTCTCATATCTTTAAATCTAAATTCTGTATCCATTGCAGTGCTGCAGGTTTTGCCAACAGGAAGTCAGACCGATCACCCTGATATGCTCTTCTATGGCATTCGTGAACAATGTGGTGAACTGACTGTGAAGGAGCACCGCAGTCACATTGGGGAGAAGGAATTTTACCCCATTTGAAGAGTGATTCAGCACAGACCCCGTGGTTAGTCCGGATCCTATTGAGGGCAGTCCACGTTCCTCTTGGCAGGTCAAAACCGGGTGCAGCGCTATCTCCTTTTAAGTCACTCCAAGCGTCAAGGTTGATGTTGGTGCTCCATTCATTTCTCCATTGGATATTCGGCTTAAAATTGTTGCCTGTGAGATCTCTAGCATATTTTTCATTCATTCATTCATTCATTTATTTGCAATGGGGGGTGTGTCCCCCGGTGGTAAATTGGATATACATAACAAATAAATAATTATACATAACAATCCAATAACAATTATACAACAATTAAACTGGAGTATTTACACAAATAGTCAGTCTTTTCTTAAACACACCTATATGTTTGGGAAAAGGCAGGTAGAGAGTTCCAGTTATCAATGGCACGGTTTACAAAAGAATATTTACCATAATTTGTTCGCTGTGGTCGGCCCTTAACTTTGAAAGGATGATCGCTCCTACCCATGTAAGTGGGCTTTCCCAATCGTTTGCTAAGCTCACCCCATGCTGGTTGATTTGTATACGTGTTGTACATAGCGCAGAGTCTAGATTTCATCCTCCTAGCCTCCAGTGATTCCCACCCAAGTTTCTTTAACATACGGCTCACACTGCTCCTGGGATTAAAGTCACTGAGCACAAATCTAGCGGCCTTTCTTTGTACCATTTCCAACTTATTGATGAGCCCTACTTGATATGGATCCCAAACCGCCGAGGCATATTCCAGAATAGGTCTTACAAGTGACAAATAGCCTAATTCTTTAGCAGAGGTACCACTTCCTTTTAATACCCTCATTACAAAGTGCAGAGATTTGTAAGTTTTTGAAACTACACATCCTACATGCCTACTCCATTTCATATCATTCCTTACGTGAACGCCCAAATATTTGCAAGAATCTTCTTCTACAAGTATTTCCGAGCCAATGTTATATTGAAAATCCTGCCTTCGCACTTTCCCTATTTTTAAGAGACTACATTTTCTTGTGTTTATTTTCATTTTATTTACAATCGCCCACTTATAGACCAGGTTCAGGTCCTCTTGAAGCACTTCATTGTCTTGTGAGTCATGTATCTTTCGATATATTACACAATCATCCGCAAACAATCGACAGTCACTGCGAATCCCATTTGGTAAGTCATTTATAAACGCCAAAAATAACAAAGTTCCGATTACGCTGCCCTGAGGGATACCCGACGTTACGGTGATTTCATCCGAGAATATGCCTTCGACTTTCACTTTCTGGGAACGACCCGTCAAAAATTCTTGGATCCATAAAATTACTCTTCTATCAATCTTCGTCGAAGCTAATTTATGGAGTAGCATGTCATGCAGCACGACATCAAATGCCTTCGCAAAATCTATAACCACGGCGTCGACTGAAACTCCATGGTCTAACGATTCGCTAATGTCTTGAAAAAGTGATAGCATCTGACTCTCGCATGAGTAACCTTTCCGAAATCCATGTTGCCTATCATTAAACCATGATAATGTTTCCCACTGTTCCCTCAAGTAGTCGCAAATGAGATGCTCCGTCTGTTTTCAAACGATGGACGTAAGGCTAACCGGCCTGTAGTTGCCCAATTCAAGTCTGCTCCCTCCCTTAAATATTGGGACTACCGTAGCTCTCTTCCAGTCATCTGGGATTTGCGCATTGTTTATGGACACATTAAACATCACCTCCAAGTATCGTGCCACGGCCCTACCTCCTAGTTTAAGTACTTCACTAACAATATTATCAAGACCCTTTGATACATTGAAACGAAATTTTTGTATTAGCTTTACAATTGCTGGCTGGTTTATTTGGAACAGGGGAGCCCCTGATTCGTCGTTAAGGTCCAACACACAGCTATTGGATTTATTGAACACACTACCGTAAAAGACATTTAATTCATTAGCAATGGCCTGTTTCTCAGTAATTAATTTACCGTCACCGGACATTATCATCGACAAATTATTTGAATTTCCCTTTCTTCTCCTAACATAACTGTAATTTTTTTTCCACCCATCACCTCCCGAACCAAGTAAACCTTGCATATAACTGTCATGAGCAGCCCTCTTTTTAGCCTATTTTCAATTTTGAAAAAAAATAGGCTTATGAGATCACCTTTTGTCCGTGTGTGTGTGTGTGCGTGCGTGTGTGAGTGTGTGTGAGGTGTGTGTGTGTGTCCCCTAATAAAATCTAAACGGCTAGAGCGATTTCAATGAAACTCGGTAAGTTCATAGCACTATTCCTGGTGACCTCGATCGTGCCCTTCAAATTTTGATACGTCTCACCAATCCAACATGGCGGCTGTGCGAAATATTTCACTAGCATTCAATATCTCCGAAACTATTACCGATATCGCCCTGAAATTGTGTACGGTGATAAAGGGCACTACTAGAAGTTCACCTATGAGACTTTCAAAAACCTGGTGACTACAAAACCAACATGGCGGTCAAGCGAATTTGAGACTTTTAAATAGACTTTTCTCGCGATTTAACTATCCAAACGTAATGGAACTTGGTACAGCAAATGTTTATACACATTGTAATGCACTGGAGTCTAATTTAGTTCAATTGTTTACATAACCTCAAAATGGCGGTTGGGCGAAATATTTTTCTGACATTCTATATCTCCGAAACTGTTACAGATATCACCCTGCAATTTTGTACGGTGATAAAGGGCACTGATAAAAGTTTACCTATGTATATTTCATAAACCTGTAAAGTACAAAACGAACATGGCGACCATGCGAATTTGAAATATTATAATAGACTTTTCTCGTGATTTAACTCTCTGAGCGCAGTGAAATGTGGTACAGTAAATGATTTTGCAGATTGTAATGCACTGCCATCTAATTTAATTCAATTGTTTACATAACCTCAAGATGGCGGTTGTGCGAAATTTTAAAATTAAGTTTTTAATTCTTGTGTCGTAATCATGCGATCGAAATGAAAGTTTGAATAATGAACCTAGGCAATAATTGTCCTTGAATGGTACATAACACTATGGCCTATACATTTAACAATCCAACACGGCGTCCATCCGAAATATTTAGACGGTTCTCAATATCTATGAATCTTTTACAGCAACCAAACTGATTTTTTTATGTTCATAGAGACTATGAATATATGTTCACCTATAGGACTTCAGTAACCTGGTGAGCACAAATCCAACATGGCGGCGACGCGAAGTATAAATATTTAAATGGACGTTTCTCGCGAATTAACTATCCGAGTGCCGTGAAACGTTGCACGTTAAATGCTTATACAAATGTTGATCCACAGGCATCTAATTTATTTCAATTGTTTGCATAATAACAAGATGGCTGCTGTGCGTAATTTTAAAATCTCGTTTTTTCTTCTTGTGTTCTAATCATGCGATTGAAGTTTGAATACCACACGTACACAATGATATTAATGTAATAGTACAAAAATAAAAATCCAACCTGGCGACAATCTGAAATATTTAGACGGTTCTCAATATCTACGAATCTGTTACAGCAATTAAACTGAAATTTTGTATGTTGATAGAGGCAATTAACATGATCAGGATATATGAAAATAGGCTTTATAGTTCTTCACGGAACTACTTGTTTAAGACGAGCTCTCTTGATAAGGACTTAAATTTCAACATATACTTGTCACTATCATGTCTATTGTATAATTTCCTAATTTTCCGTTTTAGACTCCTAATTTCTCGTGTGTAATACTCAGGATCTGGGTTTTGTTTCAGCAATTTAAATGGGACAAATTTATCAACAGCGCTATTTAAAATTTTCAAAAAGTTAGTCCACAGGATATTAATGTGATTTCCTTCTGATGCCCATCCTACAAATAGCTCATTCAAATACCCCTGAAACTTGCCATGATCCGCCCTGCGATACTGGAATATGATCTTTTTTGCTACATCAGAGTCTAATTTTGTAATGTCACCATATCTAATATTTAATTCAACCCCAGAATGGTCACTAATTCCTGGTACTTTCAGACAGTTAATATACAGCTCTACAGGCTTTACGAGATAAACATCTAAGGTATTATTGTCTCTAGTTGGGAAGTCAACTACTTGGGAAAATCCCCCCTCCCTTAAGAATTTATTTTCAGCGCTCTGAGCTTGACCACAGCTAGTTGACTCACCAGACCAGTCTACTTTGGGGAGGTTTAAATCTCCAGCAATTATTATGCTCTTTTTCATAGCATTACCCGTACAAGTTTTATCATACAGTATTTCGAGGAGAGAAAAGTTATCTATAGGTGCTATATACGCCCCTATCACCTGAAGAGGGAATTTATTTCCTTTATCCGAAATTTGTACACATAACATTTCATGATCCATATCAGCCCACTTTAAGAAACTAGCTATATTTTTGCGCACACAAATAAATAGCCCACCACCTCGCTTCCCCCGATCCCTTCTGTACATTTCGTAGGTCCCTTGAATAATTTCGCTACTATTTATGTCATCATATAACCAAGATTCAGTTGCAATGACAATGTCCGGAGAATATGTCTCTACAAGATTCCAAAATTCAATTAATTTATTTCCTAAACTCTGACAATTAACCTGCAGTAATCTTAGAGTCTTACCTCCGCAGCAAATATCTTGAAATAGCTCCTTCTGTTCCCATCGGCTGGCAACCTCTGGACCTGCTCCTCCTCACAAAAGCCGGCACGAACCGATGACCCTGTCATGTAGGCTCCCTAAGTTGAAAGCGCCCCGCCGATTTAGATGCAGCCCGTCTCGGGCGAAGTCACGGCCACCAATCCAGCAGTCAGCTTCTACGTACACTAATCCCAGTTGTGCACATACCCAGTCCATGCGATCATTTACAGTCTTAACTCGCCTTAACGGAACATCTCCCCGCCGAACAATGCCACTCATTATAATTTTTGCATTTCTAAACTTGCCTTTAGCTTTTCTGCCTAGTTCGTAGAGCTCCCCCATGATGTAATCAGCTGTAGCCCTCTTCTTCAAATCGTTCGTCCCAACATGGAGCAACAACACTTTAACTTTGTCACAGTCTTCTACATTTGCTTCTTCCACTTTTTGGGCAAGCTGGTCAATTTTAATGCCCGGATAACACCGCACTTTCGCACCTGATTTCCTCGATATATTCGCACTCCATCGTATCATAGAATCACCCATTATGATAACGTCATCCTCAGTTTGCTCCTGCACGCCCTCTTCCACACTGATCCCAGTAGAAAACCGTTCAGTCACATCCTTCACCGTTTCTTCTGATTCACGAAGCTTTGCTCTAAGTTCCTGTATTATTTGATCCCTTGCTTTGATTTGCACCCCCAAACAGTCCGGCGTATCACATACTTTACAAAACCATGATGGGTGGATGTCTAGATTTCAGACGGTTTCTCTTCAGATCAGGGATGTCGCAGTGAATAGGAAGAGCTGGATTACTCATCATTTTCTTATACTCTCGGATCAGGGGAGCTTTCCTGCGTAGGTCAGGAGGCATAATGTTGCTGAGGACAGGAAGCCAATAAGTCGGCGTAGATCTAATAAGGCCACTGATCAGTCTCATGGTGTTATTGAGTTGGGTATTAATTATCTTTACATGGGGGCTGTTCAGCCAAACTGGAGCACAATATTCAGCAACGGAGAAGACAAGACCTAATGCAGAACACCTCAGAGTTGTAGCAGAAGCTCCCCAAGTAGTTCCACAAAGCTTCTGCAGGATATTATTCTGGCTTCTAATTTTGGCGGCTGTATTTTCAAGATGTTTTTTAAAAGATAATGTGCGATCCAGAGTGACACCTAAATATTTAGGGTGTTTATTATTTCTCAGCACAGAACCTTGAAGCGATACATGAACTGCACTATCAGCCATTCTGTTGTTTAAGTGGAAACATGATACTTGAGTTTTTGTTGCACTTGGTTGGAGCCTCCATTTGTGGAAATAACTTTCAAGCCTAGCAACGTCATCATTGAGCACATTCTCCATGACACTGATGTCTTTGTGCCTTATAGCCAAAGCTATATCATCAGCATAACACAACTTTCTGGACTGAGTATCTGGTAGATCAGAGAGATACAGATTGAAGAGAAGGGGAGACAGCACTGAACCTTGTGGGAGCCCGTTATTCAGCTTTCTTTGTTTGCTCATTCTTTTTACTAGAATGACTTGGAAAAGTCTGTTACTGAGCATGTTACCAATAAGTTGCACGGTAGTTTTGCAAGGTATTATTCGAGACAGTTTATAGAGTAACCCCTCTCTCCATACTGTATCATAAGCGGCAGACAGATCGATAAACACAACAGAAGTTTTCAGCTGGAGTTGAAAACCAGACACGATATGCGATGTAAGAGCAAGGACTTGATCACAACAACTGCGATTAGGTTTAAAGCCAGCCTGTTCCACAGGAATGTGTTCTAAGGTAGTCGGACTGATCCTGTTATAAATCAGTCTTTCAAGAAGTTTGTAGCAACAGCTCAGCAATGCTATAGGCCTGTAGCTTTGGGGAACGTCTTTTGGCTTACCAGGTTTCAAAACAGCTATAATTTTAGTTTTCTTGAACTGATTTGGGAGGATCCCTGTGTGTGTTTAGAATATCAGTAAAAAATCGAGCAAGCCATTTTCGAGCATTTTGGCCCAGATTTAACAGAAACTCAGGATGAATGCCATCAAATCCGGGGGCTTTTCCATGTTTGATGTCTTTTATAGCCACATTGACTTCTTCAAGGGAGAATACTTCGGAGTAAGACGAAGTTGATGGAAGTGATGCTTTTATTTTTTTGAAGTTCCTTTTCAGCATTCGAGTATGGTCTTTATCTTGTACAACCATAGAAGTCGATACAATGTAGCAGGAAATCTTATGAGGCATAATACTAGGTTGCTCTCTTTGACCTATAGAATTTCCTCGAAGCTTCCTTAGCAGACTCCAGGCTTTTCTGCTTGAGTGTTGAAAATTCAACTCCTCAACAGTCTCTGTCCATTTTTGCTTGCGTGTTGCATCCAAACTATGTAAGAGCTCATCAGCCACTACATGATTACCTGTTTTCATAAATTCATTATAAAGAGCATCACTTTGTTAATTCCAACCCGGAACGTATTCCTTTCTATACCCTCTTGGAATATATTTCTTGTCTATTGAAGTAACTAACCCCACAAACCTGTTGTAGCTCATGCTTCTCGCAGGAATCCATCAGATGCATTTGTCTATTTCACTAGTAAATTTTGTCCAATTAGCTTTATTGAAGTTCCATCGAGGGCGAGGGAATGAAGTTATGAGTGGGATAGACAACCCTATCTCTATAAGTACTAGTCTGTGCTGACTGCGGGGAAAATCACCCAATATGCGTCTTACAGTTGGAAGAGGTTGATCCTTGTTGTTTCAAGTCACAAAACACAGATATGGATTATATTCACGTTGCCAGGCTCCTGATCTGAATGATCCTTTGTCCTTGGCATCAAAGACAAGGTGTAAGTTGTGTTCATCAACCCATTCAACGAGAGCAGTGCCGCAGTTGTCATTCTGAGCATAATTCCGATTTTCATGGTGGCTATTGAAATCGCCTGCAAAAATGGCTGGATGATTTGAAACTGAAAGCACAAAGCTGGGCCATGGGACTGTTGGTGGTTTGAATACATTCGTTATAGTTATATCCTGTACAGTAGCAACTACTACATGGATATTATCGTCCGTGCTAGAAGTGATATGATGAACATGTTCTAGATTGTTCCGGGCATAAGTTGCCACCCCATAAACGCTAGCATACGTAGCACCAATCATAGAGTAACCATGAATCTTTCCTCTTTTCTGGAGTTCTTCCTCATTGGTGGTATGAGTTTCCTGTATGAGTGCCAAATCAACATTGTTCTCATGAAGAACTCTTGATAGATGGTCGCATTTCGATCGACTGATGCCTTCGATGTTTAGTTGGCAAATTTTTAATCTTTGTCCAAGCCTTCTTGTCACGGGGCTCTGAGAAGAGCCGTTAGAATTTGAATGGTATTGCATGCTGTATTCTATTTTGCCAGGAGATCTATAGAAGATAGTCTGGCTGTCAAATGCTGATGATCAGTTCAGTACTGGAAAATTGAGTTCAAGTACCTATGCAGGGGCACCAAGTGCAGGAATCAGCTTCACCCCCTGTATCTCTTATGATCTATTATTATAATATGTTATAAATAGTTATTGTATTTGTAATTTTGTAATATATACCTGTAAGTTCTTTTATTTTATAGATTTAATTTCTGACGTGTCCTATATCAAAAATGTATTGTATGTCATGTAATTGATCAAATGGATAAATAAACAATCTAATGTAATCTATGTTTCATTGATAAGTGTTTCGTTCAGAATTTTTTCTAGGGAGTGGGGTAATTTAAATCTTTCTAGGTAGGGGGAAAATACCCAAGATGAGAATAGGCACATTAAATATAATGGCATTAACTGGAAAAGGTGAAGGACTTGTAGATTTGATGGAAAGAAGAAATCTCGATGTACTTGGCTTAAGTGAAACAAACTGGAAGAGATCAGGAAAGAAAATTTTGAGAAACGGGTACACCTTATATTGGAGTGGAAAATGGAAGGAGTCAGTAAATGGAGTTGGCTTTATCCTGAGTAAGACGGTGGAAGAGATTGCAGATGTCACGTATATTAATGACATAATTATCAAAATAGAAATACCGTCTAATGGTACAATAATAACCCTTCTGCAAGTTTATGCTCCACAAACAGAATGTACATCCAAAGTAAAGCAGAGATTTTTAGAACATCTAGAGGACCAACTGGATAAGGAGGACATCCTGATAATGGGTGACTTGAATGCCCAGCCAGGCTGTGATAGGATTGGTGTGGAACAGTGGTCGGTCCTTTTGGATACGGCAACAGGAACATAGAGGGAGAGGAACTGATCGATTTATGCTGCCGAAATAACCTAAAGATTCAAAACACATAGTTTAAGAAGAGAGATAGCCACAAAATAACGAGGTACAGCTGGAATGGCATATATAAAACAATAATTGACCTTGTTATAACAACTGAGGAGGTGGGAAAACAAGTTATGGATGTCAAAGTCATTCCTAGCGAAAGTTTAAGCAGTGATCATAGACTAGTCATTGCGGTGGTATCAGGCAATAAATTATTCACTACAAAGGTCGAGAAAAAAATCCAAATTTATGGTATGGGAACTGGAGACACCTGAAAAGCAAGATGATTATCAACAAAGAATCCGAGGAAAAGTTCTAAAAAGCGAAATCAAATGTGGTGGTGATGAGTGGGAGGACTTCAAGAATGTTTTTGTCAGATAGGCCAGGGAAGTTTGTGGTATGACAAGCTGTAAAGTCCGGGATAAGGAAACTGCATGGTGGAATGATGTAGTCAAGTTAGCTATACAACTGAGGAACAAGGCTAAGAGACTACTGGACATGAAAAAAACAGAAGGTTGATGCCCATAGAGATGAGGACAAAATACAATCTCTGGCGCAAGAATACAGAGAGCATGAACTTCATGTTAAACGTATAATAGAGAAAGAGAAGAACAAAATGTGGGATGATTTTACCATGAAATTAGATGCTGAAGGCAATAAAAAGCTGTTATATAAAACAGTCAAAAATAGGAGAGGGCATCAGGAATTCGTGAAAACAATAGAGAATGAAGATGGTGTGCTAATAAGGAACTTAAGAGGAAACAAGGAAAAAATGGGACAGTATTTTGATCAACTGTTAAATGGCAAAGACGTGAACATAGACGTTAGAGATGAAACTGTGCATGCTGAATTGGGTGATGCACAACAGCTAGAACCACCTTTGACATGGTCTGAAGTAGAAGATGCTCTGAAATCTATGGCGAAAGGAAAATCAAGTGGACACGATGAAGTGAATGCAGACATGATAAAAGCGGCCGGAATTCATGGGACCCAGTGGCTATACAGGGTGTTACAGGCCATTTGGAATGACAAGATCCCAGAAGATTGGTCTAAGGGTGTAATAATACCCTTATTTAAAAAGGGAAACAGAAAGAAGTGTGAAAATTATCGTGGAATCACACTTCTGTCACACGGATTAAATATTTTAGAAAAGGTTACGGAGACATCTAGAAAACTTATTAGAAGAAGAATAACATGGTTTAAGACCTGGACGAAGCACTACCGATTTATTCTTTGCCGTAAGAATGCTTATTGCAAAACACCAAGAAAAAGGTAAGGACCTCTTTATGGTCTTTCTAGATGTCGAGAAAGCTTATGACAGTATTGTACGGTCAAAAATGTGGGATTGCCTGGAAAGACGGAATGTACCACGAACATTAGTCAACAAAATAAAAATGCTGTATGAATACACAAAGGCCTGCGTACGAATAGGCAATGGAGAGAGCAATTGGTTCACGACAAGAACAGAAGTACAACAGGGCAGCTCATTGTCACCCTTACTGTTTATTGTTGTAATGGACGACATCTTGAAGAAACTTCAAGAAGCATTGCATGGAAATGACACCAAAGCCCTGGTATTCGCGGATGATGTTATGATTTGGGGTGAAAGAGCAGAAGAGGTGCAAAAAAATAAAATCCAGAGATTTGGAACAAGTTGTTTGAGGAATATGGGCTTAAAATTAGTCAGAATAAGACTGTGGCTATAGCAAAAGGATCAGGGTGTACTAGTACAAGCATCTACCTGAACAACCATCAACTTCAAAATGTTGACCAATTCAAATATCTTGGCAGCACTTTGAATTTGGACAATAGCAGTAAATGTGAGATAACCAACAGAACAAATAATGCAGCAATCTTCTACAACCAAGTCAGAATACTACTGTGGGATAACAAAGTACCTATACGGTGTAAAAATATATTATATAAAACATACTACATACCCATACTGACTTAAGCACTTGAAACATGTACCCTTTCTAAAAGAGATAACAGTAGACTTCAGGCATCCGAAATGAAGCTTGTGCGTACCATGCTTCAGAGGACAAGAAAGGATAAAGTAATAAATGAAATAAATCGTGCAGAAGCAGGTATTAACACCACTGTAATGGAGACCTTACAGAGGTCTCGTCTGAGGTGGTATGGACATATCCAACGAATTAAAGATGAACAAAAGGCAAAGGCATACTTCAATCTGAATATCAAAGGAAGAAGATGTGTAGGAAGACCTAAAAGGAAATGGATAGACCAGATTAAGGGTGACTTGGCGGACAAAGGGCTGGATTGGGAGAGCACTCATGAAGACCAACTATTCATGGATAGAAAGAAATGGAGAGGACTCGTTCACATCACTAGAGCATTTTAAGATGATGATGATGAGGTAGGGGGAAATAGATACGCAGATTAAAATCCTTCAGTATGCCTTCCTTCGGAGGGGAATTAAAGCCGGTGGGCCCATGTCATAGATTTATAGCACGATAAAGAACCTACCACTAAAATTCTTAGTGTGTAGTTAACTTTGTAGGTTAATTGGTGAGAAATGCTCTATCAAGTTCCAACGTTCACCGCTGGGAGACAGTGGCGTCTGGCAGCCAAAGTTGGAACTACTTGAAATCGAACTTTCATTCATCTTCATTCATTTCATCTCTCATTGACTCCTCTCAAGAGGTTGGCGTCAGGAAGGGCATCCAGCCATAGAAACCATCAGCCACGTGGAATTTCATCGCCTCTCATCCCCGACCCCGTTGGAAACAGGAGTAATAAGGGGTAGACATGGATAAATAGATAGAGAAATAGACACGCAGAGTTGGGTAAGTTACTGTTGTATTATGTAGGGCTAATTTCGATATATGAACAGTGATATCGATTATTATTGATCGAGTCGGTCTTGGATTTAATCATCGCCGTCTACAATTATCAAGCCGTGTCATAAGGTTTGGCAACGCCGCCCAT
This sequence comes from Meconema thalassinum, assembly GCA_946902985.2. NCBI lineage: Eukaryota > Metazoa > Arthropoda > Insecta > Orthoptera > Tettigoniidae > Meconema > Meconema thalassinum. The sequence goes on along the minus strand of OX336388.2, from coordinate 358,323,523 downwards.
CTGTCATCTGGGAGGCCTAGCGCAAGCACATGGTAATTGCTAACACTGCGTAAACACATAGATTTTGATGCCAAATGTTTCCGAAAATACAACAGAACATAACGTCTGCGAAATCTACACACAAATGTCACAAATAAAGGATACCGTACATATTATCATGCTATGTACTGTTGATTCCCGATAAGATAATAATCAAAGGCTGTACTGTACCTCAATGTGCCAATGTCTGAAGTTTCCTTTTATTGCTACTATGTTCACTGCCGTCATTGCCGCGCGCAGAAAATATATTTAAGTCTATTGTTACGAACTTAGAGACTGCCTTTGATTTTAAAAAAATCGTCACATGCAACTTAATACGGGAAATATTCACTTTTACAACTATCAGCAGGCCTAATTTACCACGAGGTATTTCACGGGCGTTGAAATAGTACGAACTGCTTTTAGATGCTGTCATATCAAAATAAACGATGTTTATGAATAAAACTTAGCATGTGGTCTTAGGTGTTTATAGAACTTACGGACTCTACTGAACGTTGCCAATTCTACCAACAGCACGGCTTGAGAATTATAGACGGCGATGATTTATTAATCTTTGCTAGCATGGTTCAAGCAAGACCAACTACAATCCTCAGACCTTAATGTAGAAAAGACATGACGGCGATAAATGCCCATCCAATAGCTAAAACTATGTCATCGGGCTTGTCACAGTTGGTGTAAACTAATATTTTAACTCACCTAAGATCATAAAATATATCACAAGACGAGACTAGGTTCCGAAGAAATATGCGTCAATAATTTAGACTTACCTGAATTAATATATCTATATACTGCTGACCTCAAATTATAGGTTTCTTCGTCTTCACTCAAGGGACAGCTGTAATAGTCTCGCTCTTTGTGGTTGTATAAGAAGCTTTTTGACGAGTTATCACGATTCGTATTGAAGTTCAGTAATTATAGATACATTATTAGCAAGAAATCAAACAGATTCCGAAGTAGGAGAGAAGAATGTATCCGGTTACTGAAGTGCTGTCCCAGTACATGCAGAGTAAGTGTGTACACAATCGGAATGAGAATAGTTGCCTGATATAATCGAACCAACGCCGTAGAGATACAACTCAATTAAGACCTCTCGTAGAATTGTCTAAAATGTCGGGTAAAACATCATACCGAATTAGTTGATTGAAACATGCGAAGAAATCAACGCGTGGATATCAGAACATATGGAGATTACTACACACTATAATACGTTACAACTCAACCCATTAACATTCGTTAATACCGTTTGGAATAGTTGTAGGCTGGAAATAGTTGATTTAGTAATGTACGTTTGGTAGGTAAGCACCATCTCCCTCTGACGGAATTACCGCGGCACACCAGCTCGCCATATAAGTACATAATTGGAGAGGTATTCAGAACACTTTATTACTCACATCATAGGCTAATATAAGATAATTTGCAAGCTCTAAGAATCACAAAAGTATAAATAATGACAGAACACAATTGAGTTCACTATTTGGCACAGGGGAAGAATCTTCCTTAACCAATAAAACAGAAGTACACTGTATTATTTGGCGTGTATACAAGGCATTGTAGAACATCTGCCAGACTGGTAAGGATTTACGGAGGCACATGTTACTTTGCGTTCAAGATAACGTCAACGGTTTGGTCTAGTCGTAGATGCTCATTTCGTTTTCCCTTTACTTAGTCAAGGTCGACACTACTTAAGTGTACTAGGCTATTATTATATTGTCACTAACTAGAAAATCATTGCAGTACCGTATATATTCTTGAGTCACTTTTATTAATGCATTAGTCTTAGGTACTTTAACATCTACAGTAAATGACACAATGCCATCGGTCGACTGAACAATCATCACACAAACGAACCATTCCATAATAAGCGCACTATCACATATTTACATATGATTGCTGTACATTAACGCGAACTGGACTATACAGACATACTGAAGACACTCAGAACTATAGATGAGCGATAGTTTTTCCCAACTTTCATCAAACGAAGAAAATATTGTATCCCAGCAAAGAACGTAAACAAACAATGTGTCGGGCTTCGGGATTGGTTCAAGACCAACTACAATACTCAGACCAGAATGCAGGTATTGAAAGTGTGAAAATGACGTACCGGTATGCCGAAGCCCGACATATTGTTTGTTTACGTTCGTTGCTGGGAGACAATATTAATCTTGTTGGATGTAAATTGGGATAAACGTTTGCTCATCTGTAGTTCTGAGTGTCGGAGAAAGGACGGGGGAAGGAAATCGGCCGTGGCCGTGCATGATCTTACATTGTATTAAAACTCAGCAATTCTTTTAGGTTTGTGCCGTGTCTTGTGTGGGGTTTCGCCTAGGACACCAAGCTGGCTCATCAGCGGGCTCTTGGTATCCCCGCCTGGACCCCCACAGGAGTAGTGAACTGCGCGCTACCTCCCTTTATATAAAGTTCAACTGCACCTGTTTACTGCGAGAACTGAAAGCTCAAGCAGCCTTAACCTCCCTATGAAGGTTTCCAAAAAGATGGTAGCCTATATTGGCTTTCACGGCCAGTGAATTCACTGAATTCCTTTTGGAAGCATTCATAGGGAAGTTAAGGATGCTTGAGCTTTTAATTCTCGCAGTAAACAGGCGCAGTTGCACTTTATATAAAGGGAGGTAGCGCGCAGTTCGCTACTCCTATGGGTATGGGGGTCCGGGCGGGAACACCAAGAGCCCGCTGATGAGCCAGCTTGGTGTCCTAGGCAAAACCCCACACAAGACACGGCACTAACCTAAAAGAATTGCTGAGTTTTAATTCACTGGCCGTGAAAGCCATTATACCATCTTTTAGGTAGATTTCATTAGAAAGCTAACAATTGCAATGGGTACCATGTTTCGACTTCCGGAAAATTTCGACATATCTTCGCGTTTCACATCCCCTAGACCCGAAAAGCACCGTCAGTTCAAAAGTTTATAGATAATGTATGTATGTATGTATATATGTATAGATATCAGTTTCTTGTGGACTCGATAACTGCCGTAATTTTGCACCAATCACTTAGATTTTTTTTAACATAATATGTATCCCCTTAAAATCTCGGTCGAGTTCGTTAATGGGCAAAATCGGTCAAAGGGGGTGAAAATGGGTGGCTTTTTTTCGAAAAGGTGAAATATCGCTATAACTCCCATAGTATCCGATATATTGAATCCATTCAAATTTCATACTATGTGTCGGATAAGGCCATAAAATGTATGTTTGAAAAGCTTTTTGATAGCACCAACCATTGACCAAAGGGGTGGGAAAAAGTGGGTTTTTCTGGGAACATTAATCATATCTCTGTTAATAGGCACAATATCATAACTGTACAAAATGGACAATATTAATCCAATAATTACCTAAAACGTTTGTGTGAAAGAATTTTTGATATGACCCACTATTACGCCACGGGGTGAGCAAAATGATTTAAATTATAAGAAAATGCCAAGTGCCGTGAGAGGTTACCATGACAACTTTACTATATTGCTAAGTAAAAGGGATGAGCCATCAGCAGTTGCTATGACAACTCCTCTGCACGAGATCACATTCAGTTTTCCATCTGTCTGTTGGGGCCGATAGCCTAGATGTTAGGCCCCTTAAAACAACAATTATCATCATCATCCATCTGTCTGTGGGAAGCGACTTCGGTATCGGAACTGGTAGCATGCTGAACTGCCATGCCCAAGGTCGCGAGTTCAAACCTGGCTGAAGTCGTCAGATTTTCTAAGAGCGCTAAAATTCCCTGAGTATGCTTTCCTTCGGAGGGGAAGTTCCAACGTTCGTTGCGAGTTGCTGGTTCCGGTGGAATCTAGTAGCCAAGTTCACAGCTAGATATCATTGATGGTTGTATTTGGTAGCAAAATTAGGAACTACTACTAGAAATTGACCGTCTCCAGTCCTTACCTGAATTACAGACTAATACAGCCATCACAATTAACATCGTTTATCAGACAGATTCTACACACACCCAAAGTACACGGGGCTAAATGACCGCGTTGTCGCAGACCCAAAACTGAGGAACCAACCAACATCTCTGCGGGTGATAAAATTTTGCGTGTAGAAGTAACAGACCGTTAGATAGTTATACATCACTACATCAGTGTCGAAACCTTGCATAAGGACAGTGTGACCACAAGTATATAAATGGGCCCCAAATGGCAAAAAGGTTACCGTTCCCATAAGACTATAAAATGTAAAAATATGCATAGAAAGACGGAAAAGAAAGTTAATTAAGCTCCATATTGTAAAATATTTTCTCGCAATAAATGAGGTCTGATCCTTCTACAAAAACCTGCATATTTTGCCTATAGCCTATCCCCTATTTTACGTTAGTTGGTAGTATGCTGAATTTCTATGTCCAAGATCGCGGGTTCAAACCCGGCCGAAGTCGTCGGATTTTCTAAGAGCGCTAAAAATCCCTGAGTATGCTTTCCTTCGGAGGGGAAGTTCCAACGTTCGTTGCGAGTTGCTGGTTCCGGTGGAATCTAGTAGCCAAGTTCACAGCTAGATGTCGTTGATGGTAGTATTTGGTAGCAAAATTAGGAACTACTGCTTGAAATTGACCGTCTGCAGTCGTTACCTCAATTACAGACTAATATAGCCATCACAATTAACACCGGTTATCAGACAGATTCTACACACACAAAGTACACGGGAGTACATGACCACGTTTTTGCAGCCCCTAAATTGAGGATCGAATCAACATCTGTGTGGGAGATAACATTTTGCGTGAAGAAATAATAGACCGTTAGATAGTTACACATCAGTGTCGAAAACTTGCATAAGGACAGTGTGACCACAAGTATAAAAATAGTCTCCAAATGGCGAGAAGGTTAGCGTCCCCATAAGAGAATATAATTTTAAAAATATGCATAAAAAGACGAAGAACAAACTTTATTAAGCTCCAATTGTAAAATACTTTCTCGCAATGAAGTGTATAAAATGAGGTTTGATCCTTCTAAGAAAACCTGCATATTTTGCTTATTATGTATATAGATGAGCTATCAGAGGTTGCCATGACAACGCCATTTCACGAGATCACCATCTGACTCTGTGGGAAGCGGCTTCGGTAACGTAACTGGTAGCATACTCAACTTCTATGCCCTATGTCGCGGGTTCAAAGCCAGCCAAAGTAGTCGGATTTTCTAAGAGCGCTAAAAATCCCTCAGAATGCTTTCCTTCGGAAGTGAAGTTCCAACGTTTGTTGCAAGTTTCTGGTTGCGGTGGCATTTAGTAGCCAAGTTCTCAGCTAGGTATCGTTGACGGTAGTATTTGGTACCAAAATTAGGAACTACTACTTTAAATTGACCGTCTGCAGTCCTTACCTGAATTACAGACTAATACAGTCATCACAATTAACGCCGTTTATCACACAGATTCTACACACACCCAATGTACACGGGGTTACATGACCACGTTGTCGCAGCCCCTAAACTGAGGAACCAACCAACATCTCTGCGGGAGATAACATTTGCGTGAAGAAGTAACAGACTGTTAGATAGTTACACATCAGTTCCAAACCCTACAAGTATAAAAATTAATCCCAAATGACAAGAAGGTTTCCATCCCCATAAGACAATAAAATGTAAAAAATAGCCTAGAAAGACGAAAAAATAAGTTAATTAAGCTCCAATTGTAAAATACTGTCTCGCAATAAATGAGGTCTGATCCTTCTACGAAAACCTTCATATTTTGCCTATTATAGCCTATCCCCTAGTTTGCCCGGTGAAATCTACCTCTGCCTTCTGGCGTGCTGATAGGAATTTTTTATATTGTACTGTCCGCGCTTCGACATGCTAGCGGCCAGTAGCGGCTCGTGAATTTTACCGAGGGGGGGCCTCAACCATATAAAATACGCATATTTAAACAGCCTATAATTCTATTTACCTCACAAAAGCACTCATTTGTAGTGGAACTCCATTCTTCTGGACTTGTCAGTATCACTAGTGAACTTCTCTATCACTTTATTGTTGAAGTTAGGAATATATTTCTCCATTTGTTTCTCAATTGACAGCATCCCTAAAGCTGTTAATCTGCCCTCCCCCATAGAATTACGTAGATATGATTTTATCAACTTCAGGGTCGAAAAACATCTTTCAGTTTCACATGTTGTCATTGGCATTGTCACTAATATTTTTAATGCCTTTGTTATTTCCTTAAAAACAGTAGTATTTAGTCCAAATGAAATAAGGAAATCAAGAGTTTTTAAACACCCGGATATGTTGCCATTTGGAGAGAACTCTGGCCGTGAGTAGAAAACACCCAATTCGTATACGAAATCATCTCTGTCAATTACAGGAAAGGCATCACAAAAACGGTTTACATCTTCAACAGGCAGCCGTTTCCTGTAGTCTTCATAGTTTTCAAGCAGGAACAATTTGGCTCCTGAAAGATGACTTCTGAACTCAAATCTATCTTTCACCTCAGCGAGCATGTAATCACATATTTCTCTTGCGGCGGCATTTAAATCTTGCGCGGAGCTTCCACATCGCTTTTTTGGTAATGGCTCTTGTGTTGTCTGGATTGATCTCGGCAAACTGTGTCTGATATTCTGCAATGAAGACTCGACACAATGCAATGCATGTTGTATTTTTGCAACGTCTGTTTCGACCTTTTGCAACTGAGCATATAAAATGTCCACATGAGGCATCACTTTATCGAAGAAATTCAACCAGAATAAGAAGGTATCATCATTCAGCCACTTAATAAATCGAGCAGCTTGTGACACTGTTTCAGCGGTATGAGGTTTTTACGCCCCAGATTGAATGTTTTTAAAGCACTGCAGAATTAAGTCTTTATTCTCAAAAATTGTCCTTACCAGCCTCGAACGAAAATTCCACCTGGTCTCGTACACTCTTGGTATTCTTAAGCTGCATACGTCATCGGGTGCGGCTGTTCTTTCTGGAGAATTCGAGAAGAAAACTGACATGTCTTTGAGATTAACAATAAAACTTTTACACTGGAAACACTCGATGACGCCTTTTCCAGGAGCCTGTTCAACTGATGTGCATAGCAGTAAATATAATGCGCACTTTAATAGACATTTTTTTACTATGACATTGACACCACCTAAATGTCCTCGAAATACTGCAGCGTCATCATATGTTTGTGCAATCAATTTTTCGGGATGGTCTTGTAATAAAAGTTGCAATTCTAGTAAAATGCATTTTGATAAACCTACTGCAGTATGGTTTTCTGCATTGAAAATTCCCCAGAAACGCTCGTGTACCGTTCCGTTCAATTCGTATCGAAACACAATCACTGTCTGGGTCCGAGTCGATACATCTGTAGTATCATCAACCATACAGGCTAAGAATGATGACTGCCTGATTTCGTTTGTTATGAAATCTCTACAAACTTGAAACATACATTCCAGGAGCTCGTTTTGAATTGTTTTTGAAGTACCTTTAAAAACCTTTGCATTTTCAAAATGCGGATCAAGATTCTTGCTGTATTCTATTAACTCCAAAAATACACCTTTATTATGCGAGGAAGCCGATTCGTCGTGGCCATGGAGGCAGATTACACGCACCACACAATTTCAGAATATCAATTATTTTTGACAGAACCTCCCTATTTTTTGTAACCAATTCATTATGCGCACGAACAGCCTCCGTATGCGCACTACTTAAAGTTTCGGCAATGTTACACCTTCCGAGAAGTTGGAAACTGACAGTATTATGCTGATGTCTAGTTGATTTCTCATGTTTATTTATTTTCACATGTAGGTGCTTCAAATCATTTACTCCTTCTTTTGTCCAATTGTCATCACCTCCATACAGTAAACACACAAAGCAGAAGAAAGCGTTACTGTCCTCACACCCACACAACCAAAAACATTTATCATATACGGACGCATCAAATTTACGTGTAAACGCACCACGGGCCCAACACGCAGCTTGAACTTGCGTTATATTCAATACTGGCACTGGACGACCACTGTTCTTTAAGTCAACTTTTTCAATCAATGAGCTAAAGACAGTTTTTTTTTAAGTTCCCGCACTTTCATGTTGGTACTAATACAATCCATGCGCTCCCTGCCTGTAGTTAGCTTGGCTTGAGACTCAAGCACACTGAGTCCACTTCCTGCCAGTCGTAGCAGGATAGGGGTTGGAGAGGGGATACATGGAGGAATTCGTTGTCATAGCAACGTTAATTACCAAGCGGGCGATTTCTGCTGAGTCCAAACGAGTTCAGGAGCCATCTTCCGGCGAGAAAGGAACTTGGTTGCGATGGCAAATCATTGAGTGCTTCCTAGCGGCAAGCAGAAAGAACATTGCGATTGCAGGAGGACAGTGGAGGGGCGGCGTCCGTGAGTCCGATATCACCGGACGCCTCTGCTAGCGGCCCCGCAACGTGAGTCACGTTATTAGCTGGGAGTCGCGAGGCTTCATGCGAAGCGACCTTGCGGCCCCGCAATGCGCATCAGGTTAACGTGGAGTCGCGAGGTTTTATGCAAACCAAGCCCGGTGTTCGGAGTCGAGGGAGTCGACACTCTCGATTCCATGCTTCAGTCGCGCCCATCCCAAGTAGTCACGTGCTAGTTCGCAAACCATCTACAACGGTTGAGTAAGTTGATCTGACAGTCGGGATCGGCCTACTAGTTACTACGGAATAGGAGTGGGCATCTTGTACACATTCTGAGTCGCGGCTCTCCTTGTGCTCAGGCGGCTAGGACTACCCAACTCACTTGTTTGTTACCCGAGGTAAAACTCATGAGACACTGAGTAAGCAAGGCTAGCTAATAGTACCTGCTTCACTCTTGTACTTTCTAAACCTGCTAAAAATGTCACGAGCAAGCCTCTGACCTATGGTAGTAATGGAGTCCCACTCCCATTTCACAGATCAGGTATTCCTCGGAAACGAACAGACAATGGAACTGTTCAAGAACATGTTACATTAAGATCCATGAGAACTACAATTGAAAACTAATAGGCCTACATAACATATGACGATATCTGACTTTAACATAGTTTCGATAAGAAGACCACCATAGATTACGACACAACAGTTTTTTGCAATGGAGTTTCTTCATCTCGGATCAGTTCAAAATTTCCATTGGAGCAAGTACATAGATTCATAGTTTACTCTATGCTCCATTCCACAAAGAGTTTTTATTCACGTAGAGAACTCACTTCACTTCCCGTTGACCATTTCAAGATAGTATTGCATATGGGCATAACAATATTTTAAATACTATTTTAAAATCAAAATTATTTTTAAAGAGATATTTAGACTAATTTATATGAATATACAACACCAACTATTTATACATATGTCATTTTTGCAAAATTACTTTTATTAACATCAAATTAAAGCCCACATTTGTAACAGATCTGTTATAACTATTTTTTTTATAGAAATCCATAGTTATGGAAGGAAGAGTTGACGACAAGGACTGTAGGGGTAGACCAAGGTTAGAATATGTTAAACAGATTGCCTCGGATGTAGGGCGTGGTAGATATGTAGAGATGAAACGATGAGCTCAGGACAGGGAGACATGGAATGCTGCATCAAACCAGTCAATAGACTGAAGTCTCAAACAACATAGAAATCCTAAGTGAAATATTAACAACAAAGCTTTGCTTGTTATTAATTTAATTATTATTGACTAAGGCGTAATCATCATCATCATCATCATCATCATCTTGCACAGTTTCCAGCCACTGGGCGGGTCTCTTTGGAACACAAGCCTCTCCAACGTCTTCTGTCTCCCACCATCTCTCATCCTCCACCCTTGACAAGTCTTCTCCTCTCTTCACGCTTTCTTCCACCCCCTTCAGCCACCTGTCTCTCGGTCTTCCTATCGGTCTCTCTCCTACCCACTCCGTCTCGTGTATCCTCCTGGGTATCCTCTTCTCCTCCATTCGTTTTACAAGTCCATACCAAAGTCTGGATTTCTCTATACCGTCCTGTAATGGTTCCTCCTCCATTAATATCCTGGTCTATTCATTTCTTATTCTGTCCATCTTTGTAGTTCCAATACTGCTTCTCAAGAACCTCATCTCACTGGCCTGTATTTTGCTCTTCTTCCTTCCTTTCATAACCCAGGTCTCTGAGGCATACGTCAGGATAGGGACATAGTACGTCCGCTATATGACCATTTTGCTGTTCTGAGGGACATCCTTGCTCCATATAATGCTTCTCACACTCCTCCGGAATGCTTCTGCTTGTCTCCCCCGCTCAGTTATTTCTCTATCGTTTCTTCCATTATCTTGTATCAGGTTTCCCAGATACTTGAAACTCTCCACTTTTTTCAGCTGTTGCCCACCAATTGTTATTCCCTTTGTAGTTATTTCCTTCTTCCTTGTTGTGATCACCATCTCACTCTATTTATGCTAAATTTCATCCCATATCCTAGTAATATTACTTCCCACACATCCAACTGCTCCCGTACCTCCTCCTTGTTTCCCCAAATCATCAAATCATCTGCGAACACCATTGCTTTTATCTTTCCTTCCCCAATTACTTGTGCCACTCGGGTCATCATGTCATCCATCACCACAATGAAAAGTAACGGTGACAGTGCACTTCCTTGTTTCAGGCCGATTCTCTGTTCTAACCAGTCCGATCTCTCTCCTCCCACTTTCACACAGCTCACGCTTCCCTTGTACATCTCCTTTATCCTCCGTGTAGTCCATTTTTCTACTCCTCTGTCCTCTAGGGACTTCCATACTTTGTTTCTGCATACCCTGTCATATGCTTTCTCAATGTCCAGGAAGGCCATCAGTAGGTCTGTTCCACACGTATAGTGCTGTTCTTGTAACTGCCTTACAGCAAAAATCAAATCCACTGTGGACCTTCCTGCTCAGAAGCCATGTTGTTCTTCCCTCATCCCTCCTTCTATCCTTGTCCTAATTCTCCTTTCCAAAACTTTCTCAAACATCTTTGCACAATGACTCATCAGTGTTATTCCCCGATAGTTTCTACATTCTGTTCTACTACCTTTCTTGAAGATTGGGAAAATTATGCCCTTTTTCCAGTCCTCTGGGGTCTTCATTTCCTTCCATGCTGTCTTCCATTGTATCCCCACCTCTCCTGCTGCTCTCACCATCTCCACACTCAACTCATCCACACCCGGTGCCTTCCCTACTTCCAACTGTCTCACTGCATCTTCCACTTCTTTCTATGTTAAATCCTTTTCTGTTTGCAGTCCATCTTCCTCTTCCCCGATTTCTTCCTCCTCGCCGTAGTGTCCATTTGGGTTCAGAAGTTCTTCAAAATATTCTTTCCACATTTTCATCAGTTATTTCCTATTTTCTATCTCTTGTCCCCTTTGTTCACCATTCTAACATAATCCGTCGGATCCTTCCGCCTCTTATTTTTTACCATCCCATACAGGACCTTTTTTGTACTTTCACTATCCTCCTTCATCATCTTTGTATACTCTTCCATCCACCTTCTTCTCTCCTCAGCCACTACTCTCATTGTCTCCTTTCTTTCCTGGTACTCTTCCCTTGTCTCAACCGTCCTATTTTGATACAACTTCCTAAAGGATCTATTCTTTTCCCTTACTATATCTTTTGTCTTCTCAATCCACCATGTTGTTTCCTTCCACCTCTTCGTACTACTTGTCCTCCCACATACTGCTTCTGCCGCACCTACTAGTGTCTTCTAGCCCATTCCTCTTCCGCCCCTCTTTCTTCATCTGCTGGAATTCCTTCCTTTACCATTTTGAGGTACTCGACCCTTCTATCTCCTTCTTTCAGTTTCCATATCCTTATACGTCTTTCCTGGTTCTCAGTCCCTTTCTTCTCCTTAGTCCCTCTCAGGTTCATTACCAGCAATCGATGGTCGCTATCCAAGTTCTCCGATGGTATAACCTTGATGTCTGTGATGTTCTTATTTAATTCTCTCCCATACAGGATATAGTCGACCACCTAGTTCCTGTTCAAGTCATCACTGTACCATGTGATTGTGTGGCTCTCTCTTTTCTTGAACCAGGAGTTCCCAACTAGCAGGCTGTTCCTTTGCCAGAAGTTCAACAGTCTCTTTCCTTCCTCCCGGCTGCTTCTGCAATTCCTCTTCAAACTCCTCCTTCTCTTCAGAGGAGCATACACTTGTACTATTTCCACAGTCTCTCTCCTCAGTACTACTTTCGCTTTCATCATCCTATCAATTATTCTCTTCACTTCTTCTTTTAAACCATCTCGTACTACTACTCCCACTCCATTCCTCTTTCCCTCTCCGGGTTCGATTCCCGGTCAATGCATGTGAGATTTTCGATGTGAAATGCCATGTCCTGTGGTTCGGATTCCACGTAAAACGGAGGTCCCGTGGCTTATGATCGCGAGATTAACGGTCACGTTAAACTACAAGCTTCCTTCCTTTTTCTTTCCCTCTTCATTCCCACTCCAGTAATAGTCTATAGCCTTTTCTCAGTTCTCTCCTTCCTTCCCCTTTCCACTTTGTTTCTGCCAATCCCAATAAATCCAACTTCCAACTTCCATCATATCCACTATCTCCTCCACCTTCCCCGTCAGCGTTCTTATGTTTAAAGTTCCAAATCTTAGTCCGTGTTTACAGCCGTGTCGTCGTCTATTATATCCGTCATCAGCACATGAAGGGACTATGTGCAACGGCAGAAAACCTAAAATAGTAAATAAGTTCAAATACCTGGGGATGACTTTCCAGACCCGCGGAAACGTTTTCTCCGCACATGTAAAAGAAGGAGGCTCAGCGGCAACAATAGCAAGAGTGATATTACACAAATCAACCAGATATCCTTAAAAACAGCAAGGAAGTTATTCAAGCTAACCCCGGTAGTAACATACGGACTTGACATAATTTGGGAGCATTTGAACAAAAGAGATCTAAATAAGATTGAAAAAGTTAAGACAAGCTTCCTGAAAAGAGTTTTAGGTGTCTTCAAGATTACGCTATCAAGACTGGTATACGAGATGGCGAGGGAGCCCTTTTTCCTAGAGGACGTGAGGCACAAGCTGATGCTCCCCTCTACAGACAGCTACAGAGAATTACTACAGGATCTAAGAGATAAGAAACAAGAAATATGGAGCGAATTCTACACGACAGACACTAAAACATCAAGCAAATGGTCAGGATTCGGCTTCGAATTATGACACGCCATCACTAGATAGGCAGTGCATGGCATTCATCACAAAGTGTGTTCTACAAAGAAAATCCATGAACCCGGTACGGATTGTTCATGTGAATGGTGTGGGCAGAAGTGTGGACGATATCATGCCCTAGACTGTCAAAAGAGGAACATCTCACTAACAAGGCTTAGCACGGAGTAACACAAACATTTATGCACATTGAACGAACTTCTTCATATTATTATTAATAAATATAAATTCACATGAAAAAAGCTTTATCGCCCCTCACCCCCCGCCCCCGCCAGCGCCCCCATCCCGCCCCACCCCACCCCACCCCCGCCTCCCGCCCACTTCTCCGTATTTTTTATAGTAGACAGTTTATATTTTAAATTATTCTTTCATCACATTTTTAAACGTATTATGATTAGAACTAAAATTTTGGCATTGCACTGAATGGACGAGTTACAAAAATATAATTTTATTATACTAAAATTAATTAAAATTGTTATTATAATAATCAGTATAGACTACTGTATGTGCAGTACTGAATTGTACTGTATGAAGATGACTTCAAAATGTGTATTTTGTATTGATGATATTATCATTATTATTGTTGTTATTGTTGTTGTAGTGGGTATCCAATTAGTTACTCTTCACTTTAATACAGTGCTTCACTAAACGCTGGTCGTGAAAACCAATATACCATCTTTTTGGAAGCCTTCATAGGGAGATTATGTCTGCTTGAGCTTTTAGTTCTTGAAGTAAAGAGGAGCAGGTCCGCTTCCTAAAAAGGGAGGTAGCGCGCAGTTCACTACTCCTGTGGGGATCCGGGCGGGAACAGCAAGAGCCCGCTTATGAGCCAGCTTGGTGTCCTGGACGAAACCCCACACAAGACACGGCACAAGACTAGAAGAATTGCTGAGTTTCAATTCACTGGCCGTGAAAGCCAATATACCATCTTCTTGGGAGCCTTCATAGAGAGGTTATGGCTGCTTGAGCTTTTAGTTCTCACAGTAAAGAGGCGTAGGTTCGCTCCATAAAAAGGGAGGTAGCACACAGTTCGCTACTCCTGTTGGGGTCTGGGCGGGGACACCAAATGCCCACTGATGAGCCAGCTTGGTGTCCTAGGCGAAACCCCACACAAGACACGGCACAAACCTAGAAAAAATACTGAGTTTTAATTCACTGGTCGTGAAAGTCAATTTACCATCTTTTTGGAAGCCTTTATAGAGAGATTATGGCTGCTTGAGCTTTTAGTTTTCGCAGTAAAGAGGCGCAGGTGCGCTTCATAAAAAGGGAGGTAGAGCGCAGTTCGCTACTCCTGTGGAGGTCCGGGCGGGGACACCAAGAGCCCGCTGATGAGCCAGCTTGGTGTCCTAGGCGAAACCCCACACAAGACACGGCACAAACCTAGAAAAATTACTGAGTTTTAATTCACTGGTCGTGAAAGTCAATTTACCATCTTTTTCGGAAGCCTTCATAAGGAGGTTATGGCTGCTTGAGCTTTTAGTACTCGCAGTAAAGAGTCGCAGGTGCGATTCATAAAAAGGGAGGTAGCGCGCAGTTCGCTACTCCTGTGGAGGTCCGTGCGGGGACACCAAGAGCCCGCTGATGAGCCAGATTGGTGTCCTAGGCGAAACCCCACACAAGACACGGCACAAACCTAGAAAAATTACTGAGTTTTAATTCACTGGTCGTGAAAGTCAATTTACCATCTTTTTGGAAGCCTTCATAGAGAGATTATGGCTGCTTGAGCTTTTAGTTTTCGCAGTAAAGAGGCGCAGGTGCGCTTCATAAAAAGGGAGGTAGAGCGCAGTTCACTACTCCTGTGGAGGTCCGGGCGGGGACACCAAGAGCCCGCTGATGAGCCAGCTTGGTGTCCTAGGTGGAACCCCACACAAGACACGGCACAAATCTAGAAGAATTGCTGAGTTTTAAATATTACTAATATTTTGATATTTATGCATAGTTCTGCCCCCCAATAGTTGAGAGAAATTGGCGGCTCAGTCTATTTTTGTCTTTGTTAAGCGAGATTTTCTGAAACACCAAATCCAATAAGATCAGGATTGAATATGCGAGAAGCACATTTGTTAAAATTGAGAACTTGGTCTCTAACTGCAACTTAAACCTGGATCTTAGGCTGAGAATGGTTCCCTACATTGTTGTATGGTGTGGGGGAGTTGACATGAACCCAGGCAGGCCCTGTGCTAATGAACTGAATGCCTTTGAAATGTGGGTATATCGACGAATGCATCGTATCTTGTGGACAGAAGAAGTGCGAAATACCAAGGGTTATTTATTTATCGTATGACTTTTAGTGCCAGAAGTGTCCAAAGACATGTTTGGCTCGCCAGAGGCTGTAGCTGCTTCAAGTGGACACCCATAGGGTGAGCTACAAGTTCCCTTCAATTTCAAGTAGTTCCAACTTTCGTTACCAGATGTCAATGATACATAGTGGTGAACGTTGGAACTTTGAAAGAGTGTTCCAACGAAATATAACCTAGAAATTTAGCTTCACACAAGTTTAGTCTGTGGAAAGATCTTTTACATGCCATGGGACCGCCGGATTTACTTCTCCTCCGAAGAAAGACATACTGTATGATTTTATCGCTCTTAAAAAATCCGAGAACTTCGGCCGGATTTGAACCCGCTATCTTGGGAACAGCAGTTCAGCATGCTACCAACTACGCCACCGAAGGTGTTAGGTAAGTTAGGTAAAAGTATAGAAGTACTGCTTTCCAAAAAGACGGAAGCTTGATTATTATGGATACGTGGTGTGGAACGACAAGTACAGGATCCTTCAACATTACTGGTCATGCAGGGAAAAATTGTAGGATATCGGGGAGCTGGCCAACGAAGAACCTCCTGGTTTAAGAACCTCAAAGGAAAGAAGGAAGGAAGGAAGATTGTAATTTTACGTGACCGTGATTCTTATGATTATGAGCTACGGGACCTCCTTTCTACGTGGAATCCGAACCACAGGACATGGTATTTCACTTCGAAAATCTCACATGCATTGACCGGGGATCGAACCCAGTCAAGAACCTCAAAGATTGGTACCAGATAACGACAGGTGAATTTTTCCGCGTGGCAGTATCCAAGTATCAATCTTCGTTAGAAGGCACACCGAGAAGAATCAAATCCAATGTGGGAGATAATGAACTATTACAACTATAAAACTATCAAGGTTTCATAAATGAACCCGCCAACGACGGCACGACTACTATTCAGCTATATAATTCACTGCAATAATTATTCAAAGTTAACCTCTATTGCACATGGTAGTCTTACAATTCTCTTGAATTATGCATGCTATTGCTCGCTTTCTGTTTGATCCTCAACGAATGCTTTATGTGCACGGGCGCCATTCATCTGAAGGAAACACATTATAACAAGCTTCACCACTCCATTCAAGGATCACACACACAAGAGTAGATAAAATGATATCCGAGAGACTCATACATTACAAGAGAAGAATAGAGCATTGTGCATAGATCACAGGTTCCTTTAGGTGACTCCACTGTTTGAGACTAGCGGAATAAGAACATACTGTGCCCAACTCTAGGAATGGGTATTCCAAGTTTCAGACACCTAGATATCAAGGGAAAGGCTGTAGCCGCCTTTGAAAGTTCAGATATTTGAATATCGCGCTACATTGCTTCTCGAAGCATTTCGAAGGATTTTACCGATAGTTGGATGTCAAGTGACGTAGCGAGTAACAGCAGAGGTTGAGGCTATTTATTGATTAAATAGTTAACTACGGAGTAGAGACTTGAGACTGGGATCAGATTACTGGCACGGCCAAATGAAAGAGAATGCAATTAGTATCAAGTAAATCGGACCAGGGATTCAAGAGATATGAGGATTTCTAGATATCAGGCGATGACGCGTGACCCTGACCGTTTTTGTATAAACGCCAGCTGGAGCAGGCATAGGTAGCTCACTTCAACACAAGCACTTGGCAAGCAAGTTGCATCTACGCTGAGCCAAGGCACATGGTTGCCGTATCTACGCAGAAGTTCTTTTCAAATCGTGATAGTCACGAGAAGTGCTGCGCAAACGAGTTGGAACTTAGTAAGTTTCTGGTGAGGAGAATCACTGAGGTGATTGTTTTTCTACAGACATTGGTGGAAATATTTATATTTCCAAAAGGACATATGCTAGACTTTGTCTAGGAAATAGTATTTTGTCACAGTCCAATAGTAACTTAATACTTGGATTTTTAAATCCATTTCAAGTCAGTTTTCATTTTTGTAACTAGTTAACCACGTCGATCTGTCAGTACATTGAAGACTAGTCTATAACGGTAGCGTTCATTAGTCTACGCAAGGGAAACTGCAAGTTGTCTAGCGCATGGCAGATGGTGATATACAAACCATGCCCAGGGAACGATCTTCAGAACAGCCGTTAATTGCTTAGACTGTCAATGTTTTTCTTGTACTGATGAGATTACAGTGAGTTATGTTACAACTGACATATTTAAGAAGAGATCACTTAGATCTGACCCTATTTCAACAAACTGTTATGGCTTTGATAGAAGCTCATATTAAAATGGAGCCACAGTTTATTCAAACGTCGAAAGATACTACCACTATGTCTGACTAGACGAATTGTGGGTCTACAATGGCGGCCGATACAAGGATTATACGTGCTTGTCCGCTAGGGCATGTCTATGGATAAATCTGGTACAGACCAGGTTTACTACACTTCAAGACCATCAAGAAATGTAAGCCACATTTGAATTATATTATGCCTAGCTAATTGGAACAAACTATTTTTCTGCAGATGACCAACACATTTTTTCGTCGTATGTAAATCTTGCAATGATTTACGCAAGACTTGTTAGAGTTATTCTGAGCATTTTCAACACTCAGAACAGTTTAGGATCGATGACCGAGCATTTCGAGCATTTATTTGAATTTTTCATATTTTTGGGAAATCACGGTAATCAGCCGATGTAACTGTAAAAGTTAATAATTTATTTTTGTTGATGAATGGATATTTTTTCCATATTCGAAGGTTCGAACATGTGGATTCTCACATAATGAGATGATAATTAAACATATTTGAAATAATAATAATAATAATCCACTAATAATAATAATAATAATTTTTATTATTTTTCTAAATAATTCTTGGATATTATATTTTATAATAATCATATGTATTGAGAAAGAGCCTATGAAGTAGTTTAAACATTTCTAGTTTGGAACAGGAGATTTTCCGAAGGAGAGTGGTTAGCGCAAGCCCGCATTCAACCAACATTTCAGTTCTGGTTGAACAGTTGATATTTGCTATGAGCAAAGTATATGTTTCAGATAACACGGAGAGGCATGAAACGGGAAGCAATTGATATTTGTATCAAATAGGATATTTTTGTATTTATATAAAATCATGACGTAAATACACTTCGAAAGTGAAATAAAGCTTTTCATAAGTATGGTAAATTCACGGGTTGAACTGAATGCTAAAATAAAATAAACTTATAAGTTTATTAATCTTCCAGTGTTGATAACAAGCAGAGGCTTGATTTATTGTATAAATTTTGGGAAGAAAATTTATGTGGGTGGAGTAGTTGAATGCCATTCCCAGGTGCGCATGTTAAGTCGCAGGAATGAAGGTTTTTTCGAGCATCAATCAAATAGCAGGTTCGATGGCTCAGGTTTATAGTAGGAGTATTGGAGCCACACATTTCGTCGTATGAATAACCCGAAGGTTATTTCTTTGAAACCATCAGTTCTTATTTCAACCTTGTTTACGAATTCCATTTAGACTTTGATTTTGCTAGAACCCGGATTTGTCATGATAGTAGTTTATTCTTCTTCACAGGAAGACCTTTGCCGTTGTTGTTATTGTAATATTGTGTTCTTACACAAATAGTAGAATGGGCCACTGCCAATTTAAAATAATTCTTTAACCACGAATAATTTGAAGGGTATTTTCAATCCTAGTGCCATGAACTAAATGAATTTATTATAAAGCTACAATTCTAATTTCCGCATTCTGTCGAAGAATTGCAAGTTGTGAAAATTACTAGAAATGGCCATAAATATAAATATTTTTTATGATAATGATTCCAAGTGGAAAATTGAATAATTGAATGGTTCAACCATTTATTGATCAAGTTGATGATTCAGAAATCATATATTTTGTTTGGAACTTGAAGTTCATAATCGAGTCACTTCTCGAATGTTTAATGTCAGAAGAACAATTAATTGTTGTTGTGCTTCGCACAGTTCTTCGATGCTATGCTCAAGGTCAAATACTTCTCAGATGTTATTAATATGTGTTAATAATTTGTGTTGCTTCGATGATAATACTATTTTTCGACGATATATTTTTGAAACTGGAAAAACAAGTGAAAGTTTAAGAATTCTATAAACATTTATTCTACGAGTGTTAATATCATGTAAATAGTCAAACAGTGATCTACGTTATTTCCAGTATAGACAATTAATTTTGAACTGGAATTAAATATTAATAATTTTGGAACACAGTCCACAGGACTATTAATCGGACTTGTGTTTCCAAAAAGATTGTCAAATGTGTTTGGAAAATTTCTGTATATTGTGTGTAAATAAGGGTGTGGATCGCCACACGTGGAGTGATGCTGCTTTGAGCATTCTTGCAGTCAGATTTTAACTTTAAATAAACTGAGATAATTTTACCAGATGTGTTACTCCCAATTAAATCTCCTTCTATCCTTATTGTTGCATTGAGCCAAAAATCAGTAAAGCATTTTTTAATTTGATGTCGTTTTTGCGATTTGCTTTAACCCATCTGGCGCTCCGGGATATTTTGACTCTCGTGCTGACTGATTATTGGTAAAATGCATATGTGGTCGTGCGGACTCCGGTCTAAACGGGCACAATACGAGCGACCAGAACCAGGTTTAATGTTGTGATATCCATAGAACCAGTTAGGTGATGTTATTTGTTGTAAGGGGCGGAACACCCACTACTACTACTACTACAAACTGGTGCGGTAGCCTTGTCGCCTGCTGTTCGCAAGGTTGCAGAATCTAACACCGGCATAGCCAGTTGGCTCCTAAAGAAGCGGGATCTAGACGCTTATGGCCAATAGTGAAGAAGAACTAAAGGGAGAAGGAGCATAAGATACTTCATAAACGACGCCGCTCTGAAGTAATGCGAGAGCAGTTCCGGGGCGGATATACACGTCGTGGGAGAAGGGTGTGTGGGTTTTAGTGGGTAAGAGCCCCACACACTTGAAGAGTGCGGACCCTCTTCAAGCGTCTGGAAGCTGATTTTTCACAATCCCTCGTGAAAAAAAAAAAAAAAAAAAAACAACAACAACAACAACAACAACAACTATTACCGAGTATAAAATAAATGGCAAGTTTCCTTTGGGATGGCCTGGTGCAAATAATTCGAGTTCGTGCAGGTGACCGATCTGTGATCGTGATGAGGATGAAATGGTTGATGAAGATGCCACAAATGCCTTGGGCCAGGTGAATTACCCACTGGGGTTAAGAGTCCCCACGGCTCAACCGGGAATCGATTCCGAGATCCTTTTGGCCAAATAAATAAATATATAAATAAATGATTGAACATTATGGTGTTTGAAGCCATTTTTCAGTGTTGCCTTAGTAAACAATAGTTTGATGCTTTTCAGTCGGTCAACACGATTGTACCCAAATCCTGAAAAAAAAAATACATGAGATTAATAAGTACACTTGGATGACCAGGTTCGATCGTCAAGCGATCATTATCAGGTCCATTACACTTAGGCTATAAAATCTATGTATGAAAGTATGGGTGAAAATATTTACACTATATACACTTATTTAGTTGCAGTATTAGTTGAGATAATGCAACTCAACAATATTTTTAGTTGTGGTCTATATGATGTTATGTTAAGTTACCGGAAGTGGTGATTGACCTCCGGAATTTGCTTGTTTGGAGTGAATATGTGGTTGTTGTAAATGGTCAATTCAGATTGTATTGTACAGGCTACTTATCTGGTTAAGTCTTGCGCGGTCCTGTTGAGAGCAGTTAACTTGGTCACTGTCTGCACTCGACTGAAGGGAAAACCCTGTGTGTGAGGATCCCTTATCTCGTTTGGTTATTCCCCCTCTCGCATTCATAAGTGCTACACACATCAAAAAAAGTTTTGCATCACCTCGGTTCCCAGATCTCCGGCATATAGACGTTGACTGTGTATATTGTATCAAAGATACAGTCCCTTTGACTGTTCATAGATGTCACTAAAACTGCTCAAAGATGTAAACAACCATGCATGAGCAGGGCCTATTAGACGGAGGGGGTACGACAGCCGATCAGTTCCAGTCATTCCACCAGGACGAAGGTACGCTGCTCATGTTGTCTGTAGTTCTACCATGCCTAGAAGGTCAATACCGCAGTTCGATCGCGTCCGCATTGTTACTTTGTGTCAAGAAGGGCTCTCAACAAGGGAAGTTTCCAGGCGTCTCAGAGTGAACCAAAGCGATGTTGTTCGGACATGGAGGAGGTACAGAGATACAGGAACTGTCGATGACAGGCCTCGCTCAGGCCGCCCAAGGGCTACTACTGTAGTGGATGACCGCTACTTACGGATTGCCGCTCGGAGGAACCCTGACAGCAATGCCACCATGTTGAATAATGCGTTTCGTTCAGCCACAGGACGTCGTGTTTCAACTCAAACTGTGCGCAATAGGCTGCATGATGCGCAACTTCACTCCCGACGTCCATGGCGAGGTCCAGCTTTGCAACCCCGACACCATGCAGCGCGGTACAGATGGGCCCAACAACATGCTGAATGGACCCCACAGAATTGGCATCACGTTCTCTTCACCGATGAGTGTCGCATATGCCTTCAACCAGACAATCGTCGGAGACGTGTTTGGAGGCACCCTGGTCAGGCTGAACGTCTTAGACACACTGTCCAGCGAGTGCAGCAAGGTGGTGGTTCCCTGATGTTTTGGGGTGGCATTATGTGGGGCCGACGTACGCCACTGGTGGTCATGGAAGGCTCCGAAACGGCTTTACGATACCTGAATGACATCCTCCGACCCATAGTGCACCCATATCGGCAGAATATTGGAGAGGCATTTGTCTTCATGGACGACAATTCTCGACCTCATCGTGCACATCTTGTGAATGCGTTCCTTCAAGATAACGACATCGCTCGACTACAGTGGCCAGCATGTTCGCCAGACATGAACCCTATCGAACATGCCTGGGATATGTTGAAAAGGGCTGTTTATGGACGTCTTGACCCACCAACCACTCTGAGAGATTTACGCCGAATTGTCGTTGAGGAGTGGGACAATTTGGACCAACAGTGTCTTGATGAACTTGTGGATAGTATGCCACGACGAATACAGGCATGCATCAATGCAAGAGGACGTGCTACTGGGTATTAGAGGTAGTGGTGTGTACTGCAATCTGGACCACAAATGATGAAAGTCTAGCTGTATGATGGTACAACATGCAATGTGTGGGTCTCATGAGCAATAAAACGAGCTGAAATGTTGTTTGTGTTGATCTCTATTCCCTTTGTATTTAAAGGTTCCGGAACTCTTGGAACCGAGGTGATGCAAAACTTTTTTTGATGTGTGTATATGTTCCTCGTACAAATGTACCGGTACCTGTAAGTTACCAAGTCTAGCCTCTCTAATGTGGTGTATGTTACTGTATTCAGGATAATCTTCATGTATTAAAGACCTGGTTTCAAACTCTCCACGCATAAGCTAAAAAGGCCTCTTTAAGCGCAAACGGACTAATGAGAATGTCCCGGCACCTTCAATACTGCCGTTATTACCAGCCTAGGTTTATTGAAGAAAAAGATACATCGTACATCCTGATCCAATAACATGTTTCCCTTATTAATCCCTTATCTAGCTTGACTACGTCGTTATGTTGTGTCTTGTTTCCGACGGGGTGAGTTTTCTAGTAGAGTGAAGTGGGGTGAACTCTCCATGAAAGTGTGTTCGTTTAAATTGTTGGAGTTGTTTCTTTAGTTAAGTGTATTTCGATTGCTTCCTGTATGTCAAGAGCTCTGCCTTTCGGTTCGTGATGAATTACTTTTAAGTCGGTTTCTATGATAGTGAAACTGCGTTCCGCGTCGCACATGTGTTTGCATACGGCCGAGTGTGTCCCGTATTTTATCGAATTTCTATATTCATTGAATCGAGTATCTAATCTTCTCCCACTCTGCCCGATGTAATTTCCTTGACACTCTGTATCTTAACACATAAAGTGTTAAAAATGTCCTGCATAACTCAAAAAATTGCTAGCGTTTCGCCCCAGTGTGCCAATTGGGCTCTTCAGTTGGTAAAGACACACCTACCAAGACGCGTAGCAGGCACACAATGAGAAGGCCATGCAATACGCTTTGCTACATATGTAGCCACGTCACGAGCATGCCAGTGTAACACGGGAGTCAAAAACTCCATTCCAAAACAATAAGCCTTGCTTTGGCATTGACTACATGTTCTCGAAAGAGAATCAAAATGAATATTGTCCGTTGAACCATTATAATTAACACATAAAGTGATAAAAATGTCCTGCTAGCGTTTCGCCCCAGTGTGCCAATTGGGCTCTTCAGTTGGTAAAGGCACACCTACCAACACGCGTAGTAGGCACACACTGAGAAGGCCATGCAAGACGCTTTGCTACATATGTAGCCACGTCACGAGCATGCCAGTGTACCACGGGAGTCAAAAACTCCATTCCAAAACAATAAGCCTTGCTTTGGCATTGACTACATGTTCTCGAAAGAGAATCAAAATGAATATTGTCCGTTGAACCATTATAATTAACACATAAAGTGATAAAAATGTCCTGCTAGCGTTTCGCCCCAGTGTGCCAATTGGGCTCTTCAGTTGGTAAAGGCACACCTACCAACACGCGTAGTAGGCACACACTGAGAAGGCCATGCAAGACGCTTTGCTACATATGTAGCCACGTCACGAGCATGCCAGTGTACCACGGGAGTCAAAAACTCCATTCCAAAACAATAAACCTTGCTTTGGCGTTGACTATAAACAAATGTTCTCGAAAGAGAATCAAAATGAATATTGTCCGTTGAGCCATTATATTTAACACATAAAGTGATAAAAATGTCTTGCATAACTCAACAAATTGCTAGCGTTTCGCCCCAGTGTGCCAATTGGGCTCTTCAGTTGGTAAAGGCACACCCACCAAGACGCGTAGCAGGCACACACTGAGAAGGCCATGCATGACGCTTTGCTACATATGTAGCCACGTCACGAGCGTAGAGCGTAGTTGAAGCTTCTAAACAACTGGAGACGAGGCTCGATTCCCTTTCCAGATCTGTTAATTAGAGTATTGTTCTCCATTATAGGTCCGTATTGAATATATTTAACTAGTATACACTATTAACGATTTCCGTCCTTTCAATACAGTTTATCAGTGTATCATGGGACTAATGGACAAAGGTTCAAGTGTTTTAACGAATTTTAATGACACATCGTATTTTAACGTGTATTATTATGTCATGTTAATTTTATATTTGTTCATAGGATTGTATGTGTTTGGTAGTGTGTTTTATACTTGTCTTTATCTATTTGTGGATTTGGGCTGAGGAAGAGCAGAATACTGCTCGAAACATGTACCCTGTTGTTATATAGATAAATAACAATATTTGTATTGAAAGGACGGAAATCATTAATAGTGTATACTAGATCTGTTAATTGTGTATCACCTCTTGAGAGCGTTGTATTAGCGGGGGAATGTGTCATTCACCCTACCGCTATTTGATTCGGCCATCAGTTTTCCTAAGGGAATAATCCATTGCTATAATAATCTAACCCGTCAAAATGATTCAATTAATAGGCCATATGAGGCCAGAGAGAAATGTAGATGTTCATGAGGTCAGGATTAAATAATTAAAACCTTTCGGTAAGTCCAGATGATCATATTAGATCAAGGGATAATTGTCCTTGCTAATTGGTCACATATTAGAATGTCATCCAGAAACAGAATTCAGGTCAGGAAGGGAGAGGTGTACGTAGAGTGAGAAGGAAAAGGTTCTATTCACCAGCGACGGCCATTATGAAGTAGGCGTGGCTTAGCTGCCATAAATCTTGAAGGACGGGAAGAGCGAGACGGCCCGAGTGAGGAAATGACCATTGATTGGACCCATTCATAAGATACTGGTAATTAAAAATACAACTTTATAAAACACTAGCAGGTATCCGCAGCTTCGCTCGCGATCAAGATAATGGGGACGATGCATTATTGCTGATAATTGGTCTATTCTATTACAGCAATCGCGGCTACAGGTGGGTCCATTCTAATTCTGAAAATTCTGATACATACAGTATATTGATATGAGCAGCAAAGTGGGAATTTTATAGAGTTGTGAGAGTCTGCAGGGTACGATGTTACATTATGTGAACACATTTGAAAATTACGTTTTTGGTTTTGCCATCTTCTGCTGAGACATAACGATTTTGTTGTCCGGATAATCGCGAGCACGCCACATACAGTTGCGCGTGGGAACAAATGGTTTTGTCTAAATGTACACCTGCTGCTGTTAAGTGTGTGTCATTGCCCTTTGTTAATAGAAATTGCGAATATTGTTTGAAGAGGGAACTGCACTCTTACACACTGGAATGGCAAATCTATCGGAATATGGGGAATTAAAAGTATTTTTCTTTAGGCTATTCTGGGTGTAATTTTGCCACACTTATTGATGATTTGAACGTCAACATGTCGCTATTATTAGACCTATAGTAAAATATCTCTCACCTTGGCCGCTGATGTACATTATGCAGTCTCTTCCAGTGTTACATAACAGGGATTGAAATCTTCAACAACCCTTTTGCCTCACATGCCTCTCTAAGTAATTTAAATTCCTGATTTTTGATGTTTGAGTCTTCAGATTTGTGACTGGTTTGATGCAGCCCTCCATGCCTCCCTCTCCTGAGCTAATCGTTTCATCTCTACATAGCTACCACACCCTACATCCGAGGCAATCTGTTTAACCCTGGTCTACCCCTACAGTTCTTGTCCTCGACCCTCCCATCCATAACCAAGCTTGCTATTCCTGGGTGTCTTAATATGTGACCTACCAACCTGTCACTCCTCTTCATTAGCAGTCGCCAGAAACATCTCTCCTCTCCCACTCGTCTTAATACCTCTTCGTTTGTTACCCTATCTACCCATCTGATCTTCATCATTTTCCTGTAACACCACATTTCAAACGCTTCAATTCTCCACTTTTCTGCTGCACCATTAGCCCAAATTTCACTTCCTTATAGAGTCACGCTCCAGGCAAAAGCTTTCAAAAATGACTTCCTAATACCTAAATGTATATTCGATGTCAACAAATTCCTTTTCTGTAGAAATGCTTTCCTTGCCTGAGCCAACCTACTTTTTATATCCTCTTTGCTTCGTCCATTACTGGATATTTTGCTTCCTAAGTAACAGAAGTATCCTACTTCCCGTAGCGTTTCACCTGCCAATTTGATGTCCATAGAGGTTTCTGATTTATTTCGGCTGCATTCCAATAATTTTGTTTTACATTTATTGATTTCCATCATGAATACTTTCCTCAAGACGGAGTCCATACCACTCAAAAACTCATTCAAATCCTCTGGCGTATCGGCCAAGATGACGATGTCATCAGAAAATCTCAGAGATGAAATTAGTTCTCCTTGAATCTTCGCTCCCACTTTAAATTTTTCTCAAAATTTCTCCTGATTATTGTGTTTTAGAGATCTTTGAAATGCGTTGCCCTTGCACATGGTGTAGATGCATTGTCAAAGGAAAACATTCCATGTTACGAACATGGGCCACATAACCTGTACCGAAAGCTTCTGCAGATTTAACAGAAGGCCTATTCTGAACAGCAGTTCCTTGAACTCAGATTTGCCAACATTTTATTGTATCTTTCCATGTGGTATATCTCTGTACCTCAACATACAGAAAAGTGCTTTAAAAATCATGCCTTGTGTAAATTTTGGAAAAGGTAGTGAGTGTGGTTTTTGCCGGAGTGGGTACTCGCTCGTAGAAATTCTTTTCAGTAAAATAGACTGGTTCACATTGAGGTATGTGACGGCGGGATGCCTTAAGTGTTACGGAAACGGCAATAGCCGCCATAGATCTTCGTTACTACTGAAATAACGACCAGACTGATATTTGTTCTTAACTATACGGGCTTTGTGAGCCCAGTGTTTATGAAATTGAACGTAGCTATATCGCTACCTTTATTTAGTAGCCGCCATGTAGTATTTAAAAATTAAAGGTGGTATTAGAAAGCGCTTTCCCAATTTTTTTTTACCCCTGGCACTACAGCCCACGAATGGCTTAGGCCGCTTCCCAGCCATTTGGCCTGCAGATATTGTGGTGACGCGTGGTCAGTGCATAGTGTCCCCTCAGCCGTTAATCGTGTTCTTCGTGACCGGCGCGCTGCCTCACAGCTACTCAATTGTCCTCACGAATCTGAGTTCAGCCCGTTGCAGCCCTCACGTCAGTGTCTAAAATCTCTGACGGAGCCGGGAATCGAACCCGGGGCCTCCGGATTAGAGTCAGGCGCGTTACCCTGTTCTTATTGTGTTTATATATATCTTGAAAAATATAATAAATGGATTGGCATTGCCTCCTACAGGAATATATAGAAAATCGGATGTCATACCTTGAGGTAGTGTTGCCATGGGAACGGACTTGCCAGTAGTTCATCAGTTTATCAGAGCGGAGATAATTTTCTGCGAATATCTTTGAAACTGTTGGTTTTAGGGCCTTAAAATGTGGTTTTCGGTGTCACGTAGGGACATACCGAGTATTGTTTCTCGCATCGAAGGGCGTAAAATGAGCTATGTCTGGTCCTTATGCGACAACTTTGAAGTTTTGTCCCAGTTGAGTATTGTTGGTGACTTTTCAGTTATGTTGCCATGCGGCTTGAATGTAGAAATTTAAAGTAGACAGTGTTACCCGCTGGGTTTCAAAGGGTAAGTATACAAATTTTGGTTCAGATCGGTGAAACGGTGTAGATTTGTATAAATAACAGACAAACCAACATTGAGTTTTATATAGATTGTATGAGTCAAAATATGATCTTGAAAAGGTTGGCAATCAATTGTATGCAGGTCAAAGATTATATTCCTCGAAAAATATTTTGAAAAAAGTTAAAATTTGCCATAATAATAATAATAAAATACGTAACGCAGGCTGTTTGGTAAGCGTGTTAGCATCGGTTCCAGTCGAGGAATATAGATCAGGTAGCCCTGATTTGAAGTAAATTGATAACAGTTGAAGTATTTACCCACAGGAAAGTTAAATAATGTTGCATGGTGGCGAAGAAAGTACTTATTCGTAGAAATATGTAAAGGAGAGGAAAGTGATTCCGACCCCAACTTGTGAGAGGTTAACATTATTTAATTGTGAAAGGTTAAAATGATAGGGGCCGTTAACCACCACATCGCATGTTTGATAAAAAATATGAATATCTCTGGAACCATACA
Organism: Meconema thalassinum; assembly: GCA_946902985.2. Taxonomy (NCBI): domain Eukaryota; kingdom Metazoa; phylum Arthropoda; class Insecta; order Orthoptera; family Tettigoniidae; genus Meconema; species Meconema thalassinum. The sequence goes on along the minus strand of OX336388.2, from coordinate 358,294,990 downwards.
CTTGATGTTCATGAAACTTTTACTGCTTATAGCATATGTGCGTCGTAATAGGTGAATGAATTCATAGAGTCCTGGGTTCATAAATTCTTATCTGAATTATTATTATCGTTGCAAGTGTAAAAAATTATGTATCGGTCCATTATTTCTAAAACAAATCATTCTATTAAGTCAAAATTCAGTTTCCAGCTTCCGTAGTGTCTGTATTGTAATTCTAACCTACAAAATGATAACATTTTCGGCATATGGAATTTTAGGAAAGGAATCAATTTAAAAAATAAATTAATAATGAGCCTTTCATTTAAAACAATATTTTTCTTTCCAGTTATTATTTCCTTTTTCTATATTTTTAAAGGTTTAAAACACTGTACGTACATCGTAGAACTCAAGTTGCAAATTTCATGTCAATGGTGCCGTAACTTCCAGAGATAATGCACCTTCTGTACGAAAATACATTATTAGTGAGAAAATGAGTTCAAAGTGAAGTGTGTACCTGCACGACTTGCTTCCTTCTAAAACATCCCAGACTTGGAGTCTCCTGCTCCTGCCTCTTTTTCCTTGTCTTGGTATGCCATCTTCCTTATTGTTTCCTTTATCCCTAGTCCATTTTAATGATTGTCTACCCATATTCCCAATTACTACACTTCCACTAGCAATGTCAATATGACTGTACAGCGGCGGCTTCGGTGGCGTAGTCGGTAGCATGCTGAGCTTCTATGCCCAAGATAGCGGGTTCAAATCCGGCCGAAGACGTCGGATTTTTAAGAGCGTTAAAATCCCTCAGTATGCCTTCCTTCGGAGGGGAAGTAAAGCCGGCGGTCTCATGTCATAGATTTATGGCATGTTAAAGTACCTTCCACTAATTGCACCTGTGTGAAGCTAAATTGGATAGGTTAAGAATGTAAACAACGTTCTTAGGTTGCTACGTTCGTTGCCAAGAGCCGACTGCGGTGGCGTCTAGTAGTTAAGTTCTGAACTTGGCCTAGTAGTCGTTGACGGTAGCGCTTGGCGGCAAAAGTAGGAACTATTTGAAAAATTCTAAGTTGCAGTACTTAAATTAAAAAAACAGATAACACACACTAATACAGTCATCACAATTAACACCGGTTATCAGACATATTCTACACACACCCAAAGTACACGGGGCTACATGGCCGCGTTGTCGCAGCCCCTAAACTTAAGAACCAACCAACCATGACTATACAGCAAAAGCGATCACATGAAAAGCACATGTCATAAACAAATATTTATAGTAGCAAAGAACACGAAGCCTCATCTCCAAGAGTATACTGGTTCTATCTACTGGCCAAAATACTAGCATAGAGAAGCGGTCAATTTGAATCCAGATAATTATTACAATATCCCGCGAAAGCTGAGAGAACTGGGTCTTTTAAACGCCACACCTACCTTACAGCATGAATTAAACGAATTGAGATATCATCATGAAATAAGTTGATTTTGATAAAGCAATAATGGCCTATAAATGAGACACTAAAAAAATTGGGTATTTTTTGGTTAACGCCCCGAGGTTAAAATGATTTAACTATGTGAGGTTAAAATGACTTAATTGTGAGAAGTTAAAATGGTTAATTTTCAGAGTTTAAATGAAATTGTGAGAAAAAGATGGATTTTAATGAATTTAATTTTGAGAAATAAGATGAATATTGATTGAATTAATTGTGAGAAGTAAGATGAATATTAATAATTTTAATGATTTGGAGATAATGAAAGATGATTTAATTCATGAGAAGTGGATTTTACAGAAATGAATTCTGTTATGTGAAATTAAATGTTAATGAAGTAACTGATGAAGAGGTCGAAACTATTTGGTTATCGTTTGATTTTGTGTAATAATAATAACTTAGGAAGGGTGAATTTTATTATTTTATATTCTTTTGATTTGTACAGTAAATATCATTTCATTTGTTTTGCCATGTTTTAGATAAGTGTGTTTCATTTTAGAAGAGATGGTATTTATTGTAGATTGTTTACCTGTATGCTCAATCCTGAATATATGTGTTATACATATTTGTTATTTGACACCCAGAGGGTAGCTTGCATGTCGAATTTCGTTGTTCCTTGACTATGAAAGTCAAGGAGGTTAGATGTTAGATATCTAACCTCCTTGAACACTATAGCGCTTTTTAGTAGAGAAATGAGGAACTTTGTGTTGGCGGAAACTCCCGAGATTAATTTTGCCATTATGAGCTCGGCCTACTGAATTCAAATGGGTTCTTTGACATGCCAACATCGTATGACATGCGTATCGTATTTTTGCCGCCTTTCAAAAATCACTTACCACGGTCAGGAGCGAACCTGCAATCTTGGGGTTAGTAGACCGACACGCTATCCACTCACCCACCATGGCAAGCTATAAATTGGGGATAGAACGTACATAACACACCCCGACCCGACGAGCTAGCAACGTATAACCATGTAATCTCCTTCATTAGGGTACAGTATATAGTACGGTATATCTTTATAGGAGAGGAAAGGCACATAGTGGCCACGAGGAAAATTAACTCTATTGACTACATCATATCAGCCAGATGGCCAAATATGGATAAGATAACCACCCAGTATCAAAAAACAACTTCCTTGTGACGAAACCGTTTGAAGACAAAAATAAAAAGGATTTTCATTCTATATTTACCTAACATGTACCTCTTAACGTAAAAATAAAATTGAAAACCTCGTAGAAGAAACGCAAACCAGGTCATATAAAGACTGACTTCACCGTTGTTTCAAGTTCCCATCCCCATGAAGACCCCTTTAATAAATGTAAATGGCTTGTGGGGCATGAACATTCAGGTTTTTAGCCTTCAATGGCCACAATTCCTACAATTCCGGAAATTTTGAAAATAATTTTGCTGTATGGAGATATAATAAACCTTCCATACGACATATCGCACGTGAAAAAATTCTGGGTTACCCCTTGACTCTCTTAAGCGTATTATACGTATTGATGAACTTTGCAGCCTAAGTTGGTTAAGTGATAACCTTATAGCCATTTGCAAACTTTAACAGAAATGTAATAAATGGAATGGCATTGCCTTTTACAGAAATAGATGTAAAGTTGGATGTCACCTCTTGAGATACTGTTGCCAGGTAACGGGCTTGCACTCCGTTAGCGCATTAGATGACATTAGTTTTCTGGGAATATCTCAGAAACTATTGGTTTTAGGACATTAAATGTGGTTTTAAGGGCCCCCGAGTTTTGTTTCTCACATTGAGGGGCTGAAAATAAGCTTTGGCTCGTCCTTCTACGCCTATCTCAGCATGTATTTTAAGGGAGTAGGCTCCCTTTTATGAGAGGTACGGAGAAGAGTTACATCAATGATTGGTGTTGTGCCTCTGATGGATATCTGTACAAAATGTTACGTTGATCCACCCAGCCGTTATCGAGTTATAAGGACACAAAGTTGTACACACACAGACAGACATACAGACAGACAGACATACATACTTACAGACAGACAGACAGACAGACAGACAAAACTTTATTTTTACGCGCATCCGTCATAAAACATCCTTAAACGTGCAAATAGCGCTAATTTCTGTGGACATTCAGAAAAAACAAACAAACTTAAGTTTTATATAAGGGATGTTGAAAGTAGTTGAGAATGTTAGATGCGATGGACTGTAGTGCCTGTCTTGACACTAACTAACAAGTTGCGCCCCTTTAAAGTGGAATATCAGTTCCGATCGCAGATGCTTGTCGCTGGAGAACGAATAGAATTGGAAATCCATTAAGAGATGGAATCACGCACATTAAATTATGCCTCCTAATTTCCCATCTGAAATGTTTGAATTTAATTATGATAAAATTATTACCCGAATTAGAGTGTTCCCTCACCGCTCCTAATGTTCTTAATACTTTCTTCTCTCGTCCATTAAGAGCACGTGGAGGCGCAAATACGAGGCTGGAAATTAAAAAGGATGAATACGAATATGCAGTGTAATCAAGACGGCAGCCACAGACCATAGGACTAGGACTTCTCGGGCCTTCCTGCCTACCCTTGGGGCATTATGTTTGCAATTGTGATCTTTTGTTTGTTGTTGTTCTTTGATTTAGGGGCACTGCGATATTGTGGTCATGTAACCCCGAGTACTTGAGAGTGTGTGGAATTTGTCTGATAACCTGTGTCAATGTGTGGGCTGTAGGTGTGTGCATTTGTAATCGAGTCAAGATTTGGGAAGGAGGCGGCCGTGGATTTAAGTTAGGAACTAACCCGGTATTTGCCTGGAGTAGACGTAGGAAACCACGGAAAACCACTTCTAAGATGACTGAGGGGAGAATAGAACCCACCATCACTTCCCAGTCACGCTTCACGAAGCTCAGTGTACCTTGTTCCAGCCCTCAGACCAGAATTAAATTTCTTCGCAGTTTTCGGAATCGAACCCGAGACCTCGTGGTGTCAGCCAAGAATGCTAGTCACTACGCCACGAGGTGGACATTTGTGATCCTAGTCCTCCCTCAAACCGGTATACAGTAGGCCTAGGTCTCACATAGATTATTATGCACCGAAAACAGTAATGAATCACATATGAAATCAGACATTTCCCACTTGTTAACTTATAATTGGGTGTAAACCACATTTATTTTTAGGGTTTACATACCTTCCTCTATTTTTCTACAAAGTTGCCTTGTTTATTTAGGCACTTGTCATACCTTAAAACTAAGTTCTGAAATCCCTCTGCATAAAAGTTTGCCGCCTGCTCTGACAACCAAGAATTCACACTTGAGAAAAATCCATTGATAGAGTGGTTATCATGAATCTTCGGTCCTCGTGAATTGTCGTGTCAATTGCAGTCACCAGGTCACCTGTGATCACAGATCTGAGCGTCTATCGTCATGGACATTTTCATGGCCACTTTTGAACTCGCGTACCCATTTTCGCACTTTACCTTCCGTCATTGCATTATCGCCATACACCTCACAAAGCTGACGATGAATGTCTGCAGCCGACATGTTTCTTGCACTCAAAAAACGTATCACAGATCGTACCTCACACGCGGCGGGCGAATCAATAATCTTGAACATTGTAAAGATGCAAAATTGCTTCGAGGCTTTCTATTTCGGAATCATATAAAATAAATAGCAGGATAGCTGGAGTAGGGGCAGGGATGAGGTAGGTGACTCGGGACTATCCCAGCATTTTCCTGAAGGAAGTGTGGGGATTGAAAACACACGCAGGATTGCCGCAGTCAGCGCTGGGTTCGAACCTGTGATTTCCGGACTTGCTACAACTGCCCTCACGGCCGTGGTACGCCATTTAACGAGCACGGCTACGCCGCCAGACTGCTGGAAATAAATTTGTAAAATATTATCTGGACATGTTGTGAGGAAATGGTATTCAAAGCTGGAATCAAATAAAGCGTATTTTCTGTGACTTCATGTCCCTGATGTATCGAGTTTTGAAACGATATTTGTATGATTTTGCCTGAAACTACTGTTGATATGAGGGGATGGCTTCACTTTGGAAATACATTTCATGTCTATGATGATGATGATGATAATTGATGTTTTAAGGGGTCTAACATCTAGGTTATCGGCCCCCATTTCATGTCTATGACGTCGCTTAGAAGACACATTAGATTTTAAATTTACATCTATTTTAAATTTTAGAACTTAAAATGTTCATTCTGGTTCCGTATTGATAAACTAATTAGTATAAACTGGTTCAAGGTTCCGCCTGATCAATACTTTTATTAAATATGATCACTGTGTTGGTCATTAATGGGACATGTTTCGAAGCCAAAAAATTATCTTGTATCGTTTTCTGACATATCGGCTGATAAAGGGGCCAAAACTAATAATTAGGCCTCGAAACATGTTCCACTAATGACCACAGTCATCATATTTAATAAAAGTATTGATCAGGCAGAACCTTTAACCTGTTTATACTAATCTGTTTTAAAACTCAGCAATTTTTCTAGGTATAGCCTATGCCATGCCTTGTGTAGCGTTTCGCCTAAGAACACCATGCTGGCTCATCAGCGGGCTCTTGGTATTCGTGCAAGTGCAACTTACTGTACCGCACCTCAAGACCACAGAAGGCGACTAAAGAAAGAAAGGAAGGAAGAAAGAAAGAAAGAAAGAAAGAAAGAAAGAAAGAAAGAACATTACGCTAGGATTACTTTCAATAATTGTATAACCCATCATGAAAATAACATAAATGGTCATTGGCTGCGTTAATAAATTTATTAAATGTTAAAGAGTTGTGTACCCCTGAAATGTTAAGACATTATCACATATTTCCGTAAATATTGAGGGGGCTGCTTAGGGCGTCCGTGTCTCCCTTTAATATTTGTAGAATGTGAGACCGTACTGTCCGTGAGACGAGTAAATAAAATCTATCTATCTATCTATCTATCTATCTATCTATCTATCTATCTATCTATCTATTTATTTATCTATCTATCTATCTATCTATCTATCTATCTATTTATTTATCTATCTATCTATCTATTTATTTATCTATCTATCTATCTATCCATCTATGTATCTATCTATCTATCTATATATCTATCTATCGTATGGCTTTTAGTGCCGGGAGTGTCCGAGGAATTGTTCGGTTCGCCTGAGTCTGTAGCTGCTTCCAGCGGACACCCTTAGAGTGAGCTACAAGTTCCTTTCAATTTCAAGTAGTTCCAACTTTCGCTACCAGATATCAATGATGCCTAGTGGTGAACGTTGGAACTTTGATTGAGCGTTCCGACGAAATCTAACCTAACAATTTAGCTTCACACAAGTTTAGTCTGTGGAAGGATCTATTACATACCATAAATCTATGACATGGGGCCGCCGGCTTTACTTCCCCTCCGAAGGAAGGCATACTGAAGGATGTTAACACTCTTAAACAATCCGAGGACTTCGGCAGGGTTTGACCCGCTATCTTGGGCACAGCAGTTCAGCATGCTACCAACTACGCCACCGAACACTTCCGAAGAGTAAACAGAAGAAAAACAAACTGTTCAGGTGGGGGCACTTAACTAAGCTGTCGGGAATATCGACCACCTTTTTGCTCTATTCACGAGAGATTTAATAGGAGATGACCATGCTTATAGAACCTCATTTCTCGTTACTCTAGCAGCATAGCGTAGCTCGGCAAACACTGATCCGTGAATGAGTGTCGTCAACAAGCCGATAGGTGGCTTGCTCAATGGCCTGCTTTTCCCTCACCATTTATCAGAACACACTAGTGGTGACAGTTTTTTTTTTGCGAGGAGCCCCGAAAGTGACCCCCCCCCCCCCCCAACGTGGCGACCAACCATATAGTACGGTGCTATTAGTCCTAAAAAAGGCCGAACCTCAACATCCAAAGTAAATGTTTCCCTCCAAGTTTCCAGTGGCGTGGGCTCTCGTTGGCCTACTGATGCGATGTGTGCCCGCGCTTCGTTAGGTGTGCGAGACGTCATATGCGACCTCTATTGCCGGACTTTGTAACTGATGCTTTAAATTTTTTGTTTGTGCCTGACTGATAAACTGAGGTTGGAATGGCTTTTTCAAAAGGTGTTATTTCGGATTCTGGGAAACTTTCATACTATCGTAGGCCAAGTCACATCAGTAGTGGTTTTGTACGGGTTCTAATACCACCGCCACCGCTGGAATACTAAAATGGCAATATCTCGCGAACCAATCAGGCTAGAGACTTGTACGAGGTGTCAAATTACTCAAGCGAACACCCTCTTCACAATGGACAACTTATTACCACCCCCCCAAAATACCTACTCCTACTAGGGGACTAAAGAGTAATTTTTAAGTAAAGATTGCTTTTCATGTGCTATATGTATACATTTCAATGCTAATATGAAATTAAACGTTGTTCCACACAAGAGACATGTGTACGGAGGAAAGCCAATATGAATTAACATGCTTGTTTTTTGTTTTTACGTATGCGCATCTGGAATTTTTGTAAGAGGGCGAGCTCTTTGAAAAATGATTTATAAGAAGGGGTTTTGGTGGTGAGGAGAGAGCTAGATAGTCGCCTACTTTCCTACGATGTTTACCGATATCTCTCGAAAGCAAGGTCGGATTTGGACATGTGCCGTGTCAAATCGCTTGTATCGATGCCCTCTATATGTTATTAATAGGTTAAAGTTTTGAGAATGAGAGAAACAGGCTTTTTGGGGATAAAACCATGATTTTAGACTTTTCCGATATCTCACGAATGCATGGTCGGATTTGGTCCTATAACGTGTCAAATGGCTTGTCTCAAAACCCTCTTTATTTTGGTAATAGGTTAAAGTTTTTCAGAATGAGGGAAACAGAATTTTTAGGTGTAAAGCTGTGATTTTAGACTTTCTGTTATATCTCACAAACCAATAACGCCAGAGACGTGTACGAGGGGTCATAGGACTCGAAGTGAGGCCCCCCTTTCGAATATAGTATTTACGTTTAAAAAAATTGCGAAAGGGTCTAACGAAACTTTTGTTGAAAAACTTTTAATTTTTAAACCTTTTTTTAAATCTGTCGAAAATGTTCATGAAGAGTGGTTGTAAATAGAGAGAGACGATACCACTGGGTACGTGTTTCAACGAGGCTATCACTAGCCACGGTGGTGATATCCCAATACAGCAATCGCTATTTGATGAGACGGCGGGTCGAGGGTTCGTTTTCCGATTTTTCCTACGATGGAATTCCTGACGCCTAACCCCTCTGAAGGGGTCTTTAACGTGTAAACGATTATGAGTGACATGACAAATGATAATTCCTTGATCAGATGAAGCTGGCTTTAGATAGAACAAACAGAACTAGGTTATATGTTGCTTGAAGTGAGTATAGAAAACAAACTTGCTGGGGCAGACTGACAGGATGTGGATGTTATTTGAGCTTATTGGAATGAATCTGCCGAAAATGTTCATGAAGAGTGGTTGTAGATAGAGAGAGACGATACCACTGGGTACGTGTTTCAACGAGGCTATCACTAGCCACGGTGGTGATATCCCAATACAGCAATCGCTATTTGATGAGACGGCGGGTCGAGGGTTCGTTTTCCGATTTTTCCTACGATGGAATTCCTGATGCCTAACCCCTCTGAAGGGGTCTTTAACGTGTAAACGATTATGAGTGACATGACAAATGATAATTCCTTGATCAGATGAAGCTGGCTTTAGATAGAACAAACAGAACTTGGTTATATGTTGCTTGAAGTGAGTATAGAAAACAAACTTGCTGGGGCAGACTGACAGGATGTGGATGTTATTTGAGCTTATTGGAAAGCATTGACCTGAGTTCACAACAGGGCAATGAAAAAAGCACAGAGATGCTGAGGACACTTGAAGGTCAAACGATATGGCAACCATGGTGGGAGGGGGAAGCGAGGATGATGTCAGTAGTATAATTCGCTAGACTTTGAATATTGCATCATCATGACCAGAAATTGCGTAATCCTGATGACGTCATGGGATGACGTCATGGGTCCTTAGAGCGAGCACGTGGTCCAGGAGCGAGCATGTGCAGTGCACGTGTTAGCGTGGGAAGAGGTTGACCCTTTGGCTTGTTTGTGCGATGGTGATAAAAAGTTAATGGGTGTTGACGTCATGGAGGATGTTTATTAGGATGCTAACTGTCATCTGACACCCATGCGAGTGTGAGCACCAAAACAAAAGGTTATTCGCGGGTAGTGGGGTAGTGTATGTTCTCTTGCAAGTCGCGTGTGTGCTTGAATACGTATGGCTATGTTGGGAAATGTTTGGTGGCGGGCGAGGACTAGGGTTGAGTGAGGGTTCGTTTAAATGCTATTTTTCCCGCTCTATTTGATGGTGAGGTAATTTTTTAAAATGGGTGGAATTTGGAAACGCAATTTGAGGTAAACGTGCTTTTTTGACAATTTGGCGAATTTAATGAGCTTGTAAGGCTAGAACGATGCATATAGGGTGTCGTAGGACTTGTGGTGAACCACCCCTTGCTATGGACGGGAGTATATCCACCCCAAAATAAATCTACCCTTACCCGGAGGTTAAGTAGTGGTTATTTTTGTATGCATGCGCACTTGAGGGCTTTTGTAAGAGAGCGGAATTTTTAAAAGATTCTTTATAGATGAGGCTTTTTAAAAAATTTATTAAAAAAACAAAAAACTAATAGGTCATTCGATTTTTAGTATCTCGCTAACCAATAATGCGATGTAAACATATGGGGTGTCATAGGACTCGTAGTGAATTCTCCTTTTGTATGAATGAGGTATGTCAACCCCCAAAATAAAAACTACCCTTACCTGGGGTGAAAGAGCAATTTTTGTATGTATGCACACCGGTGGCTTTTGTCAAAAGGGTCTAACTACACATTTGTTAATATTTTCTGAACCCAGGATGGGATTTTCCCATAGGCAGTATCCTAGCACTTGGGGTGACACCTCGTTTTTGAAAGTATCATTCATTTATTTTCTTGTCAAAAGGGCCTAACTACACTTTTGTTAATATCTCGTGAACCAATCATGCTAGGGACTTGTATGAGGGGTCCTAGCACTTGGGGCGACGTCCCCCTTTATGGGGTGAAACTACCCCCCCCAAAATTGAAAACTCAATATCTTGGAAACTATGAACCCTAAAATTAGGCGTTATAGCTTTAAAAATAGGTGATGACATAGGCTTTTACCTGGATTGGTCATTTCACCCCTAAAACAGTAAATAGTCATGTTATGGGGAAAAAACGTGTTAAACACCTAAAAATGATAAATGAAACTAAGATCTTTTGTTTTTGATGAAAAATAGCAGGGGGTGAAAACTACCCCAAAATTGAAAAATCGATACCTTGGAAACTAAGAACCGTAAAATTATGTGTAATAGCTTAAAAAATTCGTTGTGACATAGGCTTTTACCCGGATAGATGATGTCACCCCTAAAACAGTAAATAGTGATTTTACAGTGGGGAAAAAGGTCTTAAACGGGTAAAAATGATAATTGAACCTAAGATCTTTTGTTTTTGATGAAAAATAGCAGGGGGGTGAAAACTACCCCAAAATTGAAAAATCGATACCTTGGAAACTAAGAACCGTAAAATTATGTGTAATAGCTTAAAAAATTCGTTGTGACATAGGCTTTTACCCGGATAGATGATGTCACCCCTAAAACAGTAAATAGTGATTTTACAGTGGGGAAAAAGGTTTTAAACGGGTAAAAATGATAATTGAACCTAAGATCTTTTGTTTTTGATGAAAAATAGCAGGGGGGTGAAAACTACCCCAAAATTGAAAAATCGATACCTTGGAAACTAAGAACCGTAAAATTATGTGTAATAGCTTAAAAAATTCGTTGTGACATAGGCTTTTACCCGGATAGATGATGTCACCCCTAAAACAGTAAATAGTGATTTTACAGTGGGGAAAAAGGTTTTAAACGGGTAAAAATGATAATTGAACCTAAGATCTTTTGTTTTTGATGAAAAATAGCAGGGGGGTGAAAACTACCCCAAAATTGAAAAATCGATACCTTGGAAACTAAGAACCGTAAAATTATGTGTAATAGCTTAAAAAATTCGTTGTGACATAGGCTTTTACCCGGATAGATGATGTCACCCCTAAAACAGTAAATAGTGATTTTACAGTGGGGAAAAAGGTTTTAAACGGGTAAAAATGATAATTGAACCTAAGATCTTTTGTTTTTGATGAAAAATAGCAGGGGGGTGAAAACTACCCCCAAATTGAAAAATCGATACCTTGGAAACTAAGAACCGTAAAATTATGTGTAATAGCTTAAAAAATTCGTTGTGACATAGGCTTTTACCCGGATAGATGATGTCACCCCTAAAACAGTAAATAGTGATTTTACAGTGGGGAAAAAGGTCTTAAACGGGTAAAAATGATAATTGAACCTAAGATCTTTTGTTTTTGATGAAAAATAGCAGGGGGGTGAAAACTACCCCGTATATGAAAGGAGTGTAGACTTATTGATGTTGCAGATTGGAAACAGTGAAAGTTATCACTTTTGTTTAATTAGAAATCTTGCTCGCCTTGTGCGTTCAAGCATCACTAGCACTCAGAGAAGGATTTATATATGTAGACGTTGTTTGTCATATTATCTTCTTGAGGATGAGTTAAATGTTCACTTTGCAGACTGTAAACAGTTTCCTGTTGCAAAAAGCATAATGCCGACTGATGAACAAAGATTTGTTAATTTTACAGAATTCCGAGTTAAAGATACAGTTCCATTTATAATATATGCAGACACTGAATGCGTTTTGTCTCCAATTTCCTCCTGTTTTCCAAATAGTGACATTCATAACTCTACTTTAACACATAAACATATTCCTTACAGCATTTCTTTATACCTTCATTGTAATTTCGATAGTGAATTGTGCAGTTTCAAGCTCTTTAGGGGAAATAATTGCATTGAATTGTTTGTAAAGGAACTTTATAGTATTGTGGATAAACTTCAAACATATTACTTATCGGTTAAGCCAATGTTAAAGATGACCGAAAATGAAGAAAGATTATTTTTGTCAAGTAAAATGTGTCACATTTGCGAGAAACCGATTGCAGTTAATGAACTCAAAGTACGCGATCATTGTCACTTAACTGGAAAATATAGAGGAAGCGCACACAATAGTTGTAATTTAAATTACAAAGTAACAAAGGTTTTGCCTATAGCATTTCATAATCTAACCGCCTATGATGGACATTTTATAATTAAAGAAATTTGCGAGAAACGTGATGGAGAGGTGTTACATAATCCTGGTCATATAAAATTGTTAGCGATGAATATGGAACGTTACAAAGGGTTTACAAAGTATGTACGGGCTAAGAATGGATTCATTCAGTTAAGATTTTTCGATACATATAATTTCTTGTCCTGTTCACTAGATCAATGTTCATCTTCGTTAAGCGAAGATTCAAAGCAAATAACACGACGTTATTTTAATGATGATGCACAGTTTCGACTTACTGCGAGAAAAGGTGTGTTTCCCTATGAATACGTCACGAGTATGGATGTTCTTAACGAAACTAAATTACCTGAAATATCCAAGTTTTATAGCAGCCTTAATGATCAAACAATATCGAATGAAGAGTATGAGTTTGCTCAATCGGTGTGGGAAACGTTTTCCTGTCAAACATTAGGAGAATACGCAGATTTGTATTTAAAAGTTGACACACTTCTTTTGGCGGATGTCTTTGAAAATTTTAGATCGAATGGCATGGAAACTTATGGCATTGATGCAGCTCATTTTTTACACTGCTCCATCTATGTCTTGGTGTGCTATGAAAAAGATAACCAACGTTCAACTTGAATTGCTTCAAGATATTGATATGTTACACTTTTTTGAACGATCTATTCGAGGAGGAAATGTTCAGTGTATAACACGACATGCGATTGCTAATAATAAGTATATGAAAACTTATGATGAGAAAAAGCAAGAGTCCTACATAATGTACTTTGACGTTAATAATTTGTATGGATATGCGATGATGGAATATCTTCCAACGGGTGGCTTTAAATGGATTGCAAATGTTGAAGGCTTTGATGTTTTAACTATTGATGATACTTCAGAAATTGGATATATTTTGGAAGTAGATTTGACTTATCCTCAAGAGTTACATGACAAACATTCAGATTACCCTCTATGTCCAGAAAAGTTGACAAAGCTAATGGCTACCCTAGATAATAAAGAACGTTATGTTTTGCATTATAGATTGTTAAAGCAATGTATTCAACTAGGAATGAAATTAGATCGTATTCACAGAATAATTGAATTCAATCAGAGCCAATGGCTAAAACCATATATTGATGTGAACACAGAGAAACGAAAACAAGCCAAAAATGATTTTGAAAAGAATTTTTATAAATTGATGAATAATGCAATTTTTGGTCGTTCACTGATGAATGTGAGGAAGTTAAGGGACATCAAATGGGTCACCAAATGGCATGGAGCTCGTGGTGGTAGGTCTTTAATAGCTAAGGCTAATTTTAAACATAGAATTATATTCGATGAACAATGTATGGTCATCGAGATGAGTAGACTAAAGATTTTTCACAATCAACCAGTATATGTTGGTGCATCTATATTAGATTTGTCTAAATGTAAAATGAATGACTTTCATTACAATGTTATTTTAGCAAATCCTGAATCAAATGTGAGGTTGTTATACACAGACACCGATAGTTTTATGTATATATTCTATTATGATATTTATGAGTTCATGAAACAACATTCAAATTTGTTTGATACTGCAAACTATGAAACAAACAATCCTTTTGGCATTGTGAGACAAAATAAAGGTGAAATTGGTTTAATGAAAGATGAAAATGCTGGAAGGATTGTTGAAGAATTTGTGGGGTTACGACCCAAAATGTATGCAATAAAATTGTGTGATGAAATGAATAGCTTGTGTAAGGCTAAAGGCATTAAGAAGAGTGTGAGTAAAAGTATGAATATTGATGAGTATCGAAAGTGTCTTTATAACAGAGAAAAAGTCAACAAAGTTCAAGTTTGTATAATTTCAAAATCTCATTCTGTATTTACTGTTCGGCAAAATAAGTTGGCAATTTCATCAAACGAAGATAAAAGACACATAACTGAAAACGGAATTGATACTTTACCGTTTGGTCATTTTTCTCTGAAAAATGATTAGAAACAAATTGAGATTAAAGCAGTTCATCTCACTTACTTTATTTCTTTCACACACACACTTTTATGCTGGTAATAATACTAATTTTTGTGTGTTCCTTTGCTTATGAAATCCTAGACTAGGAGTTCCACATTCGACATGATAGCGGAGTTTCATCTCCCATAAACTCGTCTCTGAGGTGGGTGCCAGAAAAGGCATCCAGCTGTAAAAACCACACCCTCACATAGACTTTCATAACTTCTTACGTTGAGGTTCATAACACTACGTTGATTGATTTATCGGTTTCCTTTTCACAATTCCTGTCTATACATTCCTCTTGAAGGTTGCAAGATGCTTGCAAGGTTCCTAAAATGCAATTAAATTTAATAAATACCTTAAGATGGTTTGATTTGTTTAATGATATGGTGTTAATAGTATTTTTAGGTTTTGACTGACTTTGCATTAAGAATTGACTAACCAAACATGAGTTACCTATCAGGGAAACATTTTGGCCACTATGTTGGCTATTGACCAGTGAGTTTAGCTGTTTATCATTTTTTTAAATCATAAACAACAGAGGGTTAAACGTATAGATAAACCGTGTGACCATGTTTGTTAAACAAGACATTATACCAGAGACAATTAGAATACTTATGTAGAGTTTACCAAAAATAATGTTGTGTAACAGTAAATGCTAGTCAACAGTTATACACTTCTAAAAAAATCATCATACAATACCTGAGAGCTCTTCTAAAATTATTGATGTGTAACATGATTCCACTAACTTGCTATGTATTTTTTGGCTTGGGGGTGATTTTCAAGAAATGCAAATGGAACTGAAATGCAATACAAACAATGAGCGTGCCTGGTGGCTGAGATTGATACCACGACGTACTGTCGGTTATGTAGCTATGTGGAATGTATATCAAATATGGTTTACTTCAAGGTCTGGAGATCCCTACAATTCCTACAATAAATGATCTTGAAATGGTCATCCTATGGTGTGAAAATATTTATTAGGTATATATATTTACTGACTTGAAAATCACCCCCAAGCCAAAAAATACATAGCAAGTTAGTGGAATCATGTTACACATCAATAATTTTAGAAGAGCTCTCAGGTATTGTATGATGATTTTTTTTAGAAGTGTATAACTGTTGACTAGCATTTACTGTTACACAACATTATTTTTGGTAAACTCTACATAAGTATTCTAATTGTCTCTGGTATAATGTCTTGTTTAACAAACATGGTCACACGGTTTATCTATACGTTTAACCCTCTGTTGTTTATGATTTAAAAAAATGATAAACAGCTAAACTCACTGGTCAATAGCCAACATAGTGGCCAAAATGTTTCCCTGATAGGTAACTCATGTTTGGTTAGTCAATTCTTAATGCAAAGCCAGTCAAAACCTAAAAATACTATTAACACCATATCATTAAACAAATCAAACCATCTTAAGGTATTTATTAAATTTAATTGCATTTTAGGAACCTTGCAAGCATCTTGCAACCTTCAAGAGGAATGTATAGACAGGAATTGTGAAAAGGAAACCGATAAATCAATCAACGTAGTGTTATGAACCTCAACGTAAGAAGTTATGAAAGTCTATGTGAGGGTGTGGTTTTTACAGCTGGATGCCTTTTCTGGCACCCACCTCAGAGACGAGTTTATGGGAGATGAAACTCCGCTATCATGTCGAATGTGGAACTCCTAGTCTAGGATTTCATAAGCAAAGGAACACACAAAAATTAGTATTATTACCAGCATAAAAGTGTGTGTGTGTGAAAGAAATAAAGTAAGTGAGATGAACTGCTTTAATCTCAATTTGTTTCTAATCATTTTTCAGAGAAAAATGACCAAACGGTAAAGTATCAATTCCGTTTTCAGTTATGTGTCTTTTATCTTCGTTTGATGAAATTGCCAACTTATTTTGCCGAACAGTAAATACAGAATGAGATTTTGAAATTATACAAACTTGAACTTTGTTGACTTTTTCTCTGTTATAAAGACACTTTCGATACTCATCAATATTCATACTTTTACTCACACTCTTCTTAATGCCTTTAGCCTTACACAAGCTATTCATTTCATCACACAATTTTATTGCATACATTTTGGGTCGTAACCCCACAAATTCTTCAACAATCCTTCCAGCATTTTCATCTTTCATTAAACCAATTTCACCTTTATTTTGTCTCACAATGCCAAAAGGATTGTTTGTTTCATAGTTTCCAGTATCAAACAAATTTGAATGTTGTTTCATGAACTCATAAATATCATAATAGAATATATACATAAAACTATCGGTGTCTGTGTATAACAACCTCACATTTGATTCAGGATTTGCTAAAATAACATTGTAATGAAAGTCATTCATTTTACATTTAGACAAATCTAATATAGATGCACCAACATATACTGGTTGATTGTGAAAAATCTTTAGTCTACTCATCTCGATGACCATACATTGTTCATCGAATATAATTCTATGTTTAAAATTAGCCTTAGCTATTAAAGACCTACCACCACGAGCTCCATGCCATTTGGTGACCCATTTGATGTCCCTTAACTTCCTCACATTCATCAGTGAACGACCAAAAATTGCATTATTCATCAATTTATAAAAATTCTTTTCAAAATCATTTTTGGCTTGTTTTCGTTTCTCTGTGTTCACATCAATATATGGTTTTAGCCATTGGCTCTGATTGAATTCAATTATTCTGTGAATACGATCTAATTTCATTCCTAGTTGAATACATTGCTTTAACAATCTATAATGCAAAACATAACGTTCTTTATTATCTAGGGTAGCCATTAGCTTTGTCAACTTTTCTGGACATAGAGGGTAATCTGAATGTTTGTCATGTAACTCTTGAGGATAAGTCAAATCTACTTCCAAAATATATCCAATTTCTGAAGTATCATCAATAGTTAAAACATCAAAGCCTTCAACATTTGCAATCCATTTAAAGCCACCCGTTGGAAGATATTCCATCATCGCATATCCATACAAATTATTAACGTCAAAGTACATTATGTAGGACTCTTGCTTTTTCTCATCATAAGTTTTCATATACTTATTATTAGCAATCGCATGTCGTGTTATACACTGAACATTTCCTCCTCGAATAGATCGTTCAAAAAAGTGTAACATATCAATATCTTGAAGCAATTCAAGTTGAACGTTGGTTATCTTTTTCATAGCACACCAAGACATAGATGGAGCAGTGTAAAAAATGAGCTGCATCAATGCCATAAGTTTCCATGCCATTCGATCTAAAATTTTCAAAGACATCCGCCAAAAGAAGTGTGTCAACTTTTAAATACAAATCTGCGTATTCTCCTAATGTTTGACAGGAAAACGTTTCCCACACCGATTGAGCAAACTCATACTCTTCATTCGATATTGTTTGATCATTAAGGCTGCTATAAAACTTGGATATTTCAGGTAATTTAGTTTCGTTAAGAACATCCATACTCGTGACGTATTCATAGGGAAACACACCTTTTCTCGCAGTAAGTCGAAACTGTGCATCATCATTAAAATAACGTCGTGTTATTTGCTTTGAATCTTCGCTTAACGAAGATGAACATTGATCTAGTGAACAGGACAAGAAATTATATGTATCGAAAAATCTTAACTGAATGAATCCATTCTTAGCCCGTACATACTTTGTAAACCCTTTGTAACGTTCCATATTCATCGCTAACAATTTTATATGACCAGGATTATGTAACACCTCTCCATCACGTTTCTCGCAAATTTCTTTAATTATAAAATGTCCATCATAGGCGGTTAGATTATGAAATGCTATAGGCAAAACCTTTGTTACTTTGTAATTTAAATTACAACTATTGTGTGCGCTTCCTCTATATTTTCCAGTTAAGTGACAATGATCGCGTACTTTGAGTTCATTAACTGCAATCGGTTTCTCGCAAATGTGACACATTTTACTTGACAAAAATAATCTTTCTTCATTTTCGGTCATCTTTAACATTGGCTTAACCGATAAGTAATATGTTTGAAGTTTATCCACAATACTATAAAGTTCCTTTACAAACAATTCAATGCAATTATTTCCCCTAAAGAGCTTGAAACTGCACAATTCACTATCGAAATTACAATGAAGGTATAAAGAAATGCTGTAAGGAATATGTTTATGTGTTAAAGTAGAGTTATGAATGTCACTATTTGGAAAACAGGAGGAAATTGGAGACAAAACGCATTCAGTGTCTGCATATATTATAAATGGAACTGTATCTTTAACTCGGAATTCTGTAAAATTAACAAATCTTTGTTCATCAGTCGGCATTATGCTTTTTGCAACAGGAAACTGTTTACAGTCTGCAAAGTGAACATTTAACTCATCCTCAAGAAGATAATATGACAAACAACGTCTACATATATAAATCCTTCTCTGAGTGCTAGTGATGCTTGAACGCACAAGGCGAGCAAGATTTCTAATTAAACAAAAGTGATAACTTTCACTGTTTCCAATCTGCAACATCAATAAGTCTACACTCCTTTCATATACGGGGTAGTTTTCACCCCCCTGCTATTTTTCATCAAAAACAAAAGATCTTAGGTTCAATTATCATTTTTACCCGTTTAAGACCTTTTTCCCCACTGTAAAATCACTATTTACTGTTTTAGGGGTGACATCATCTATCCGGGTAAAAGCCTATGTCACAACGAATTTTTTAAGCTATTACACATAATTTTACGGTTCTTAGTTTCCAAGGTATCGATTTTTCAATTTGGGGGTAGTTTTCACCCCCCTGCTATTTTTCATCAAAAACAAAAGATCTTAGGTTCAATTATCATTTTTACCCGTTTAAAACCTTTTTCCCCACTGTAAAATCACTATTTACTGTTTTAGGGGTGACATCATCTATCCGGGTAAAAGCCTATGTCACAACGAATTTTTTAAGCTATTACACATAATTTTACGGTTCTTAGTTTCCAAGGTATCGATTTTTCAATTTTGGGGTAGTTTTCACCCCCCTGCTATTTTTCATCAAAAACAAAAGATCTTAGGTTCAATTATCATTTTTACCCGTTTAAAACCTTTTTCCCCACTGTAAAATCACTATTTACTGTTTTAGGGGTGACATCATCTATCCGGGTAAAAGCCTATGTCACAACGAATTTTTTAAGCTATTACACATAATTTTACGGTTCTTAGTTTCCAAGGTATCGATTTTTCAATTTTGGGGTAGTTTTCACCCCCCTGCTATTTTTCATCAAAAACAAAAGATCTTAGGTTCAATTATCATTTTTACCCGTTTAAAACCTTTTTCCCCACTGTAAAATCACTATTTACTGTTTTAGGGGTGACATCATCTATCCGGGTAAAAGCCTATGTCACAACGAATTTTTTAAGCTATTACACATAATTTTACGGTTCTTAGTTTCCAAGGTATCGATTTTTCAATTTGGGGGTAGTTTTCACCCCCCTGCTATTTTTCATCAAAAACAAAAGATCTTAGGTTCAATTATCATTTTTACCCGTTTAAGACCTTTTTCCCCACTGTAAAATCACTATTTACTGTTTTAGGGGTGACATCATCTATCCGGGTAAAAGCCTATGTCACAACGAATTTTTTAAGCTATTACACATAATTTTACGGTTCTTAGTTTCCAAGGTATCGATTTTTCAATTTTGGGGTAGTTTTCACCCCCCTGCTATTTTTCATCAAAAACAAAAGATCTTAGGTTCAATTATCATTTTTACCCGTTTAAAACCTTTTTCCCCACTGTAAAATCACTATTTACTGTTTTAGGGGTGACATCATCTATCCGGGTAAAAGCCTATGTCACAACGAATTTTTTAAGCTATTACACATAATTTTACGGTTCTTAGTTTCCAAGGTATCGATTTTTCAATTTTGGGGTAGTTTTCACCCCCCTGCTATTTTTCATCAAAAACAAAAGATCTTAGGTTCAATTATCATTTTTACCCGTTTAAAACCTTTTTCCCCACTGTAAAATCACTATTTACTGTTTTAGGGGTGACATCATCTATCCGGGTAAAAGCCTATGTCACAACGAATTTTTTAAGCTATTACACATAATTTTACGGTTCTTAGTTTCCAAGGTATCGATTTTTCAATTTGGGGGTAGTTTTCACCCCCCTGCTATTTTTCATCAAAAACAAAAGATCTTAGTTTCATTTATCAATTTTAGGTGTTTAACACGTTTTTTCCCCATAACATGACTATTTACTGTTTTAGGGGTGAAATGACCAATCCAGGTAAAAGCCTATGTCATCACCTATTTTTAAAGCTATAACGCCTAATTTTAGGGTTCATAGTTTCCAAGATATTGAGTTTTCAATTTTGGGGGGGTAGTTTCACCCCATAAAGGGGGACGTCGCCCCAAGTGCTAGGACCCCTCATACAAGTCCCTAGCATGATTGGTTCACGAGATATTAACAAAAGTGTAGTTAGGCCCTTTTGACAAGAAAATAAATGAATGATACTTTCAAAAACGAGGTGTCACCCCAAGTGCTAGGATACTGCCTATGGGAAAATCCCATCCTGGGTTCAGAAAATATTAACAAATGTGTAGTTAGACCCTTTTGACAAAAGCCACCGGTGTGCATACATACAAAAATTGCTCTTTCACCCCAGGTAAGGGTAGTTTTTATTTTGGGGGTTGACATACCTCATTCATACAAAAGGAGAATTCACTACGAGTCCTATGACACCCCATATGTTTACATCGCATTATTGGTTAGCGAGATACTAAAAATCGAATGACCTATTAGTTTTTTGTTTTTTTAATAAATTTTTTAAAAAGCCTCATCTATAAAGAATCTTTTAAAAATTCCGCTCTCTTACAAAAGCCCTCAAGTGCGCATGCATACAAAAATAACCACTACTTAACCTCCGGGTAAGGGTAGATTTATTTTGGGGTGGATATACTCCCGTCCATAGCAAGGGGTGGTTCACCACAAGTCCTACGACACCCTATATGCATCGTTCTAGCCTTACAAGCTCATTAAATTCGCCAAATTGTCAAAAAAGCACGTTTACCTCAAATTGCGTTTCCAAATTCCACCCATTTTAAAAAATTACCTCACCATCAAATAGAGCGGGAAAAATAGCATTTAAACGAACCCTCACTCAACCCTAGTCCTCGCCCGCCACCAAACATTTCCCAACATAGCCATACGTATTCAAGCACACACGCGACTTGCAAGAGAACATACACTACCCCACTACCCGCGAATAACCTTTTGTTTTGGTGCTCACACTCGCATGGGTGTCAGATGACAGTTAGCATCCTAATAAACATCCTCCATGACGTCAACACCCATTAACTTTTTATCACCATCGCACAAACAAGCCAAAGGGTCAACCTCTTCCCACGCTAACACGTGCACTGCACATGCTCGCTCCTGGACCACGTGCTCGCTCTAAGGACCCATGACGTCATCCCATGACGTCATCAGGATTACGCAATTTCTGGTCATGATGATGCAATATTCAAAGTCTAGCGAATTATACTACTGATGTCGCCGATCACGGTGGCCATGTTCAATGGATGAATTTATATTTTGCGAAGCATTGATCGGAGAGGGTCATGTGACGACTTGTTTTCAGGGTATTTATTTTTCCGATCTTTTCTATGGTGGACTCATTGATTGAAATAATCAAAAACTGCTAGGGCATGGCCTTGAAATTTTATAAACCAATAATGGAATTTTGACATACAAGGTTCCCCCCAGAATTTGACATGATGTCATTCTTTTTATGGCTTATGAATTTTCCCCCCAAAAGACCCAAAACAACAAGATCATGGACTTTTGATTTTCTTAATATATTGCAAACCCATAATGTTAGATGTTAACTGTGAGTGACCAAACCTAGCTAGGTAAAGAAAGAATTATTGTAGGCTACATGTATGGTGACTGACACGTCTTTGACCATTGGAACTTGTTTTCAGATCTGACTGTAGTACATAGGGAGTATAGGTTGTAGGCATGGCTTGACAAACGGTTTACACAAAATTCAATCTATCGATTCAAGAATTAAGCGTAGACTATCATTAATTAATTGGTTAAAGAATGTAGCTAAAAATTAAAAAATGGTGACTACATTAAACTAAACTGAACCAAGTCGAATCAAACGCAACTGAACCAAACCAAGCCTAAAGCAAACCAAACCTAATCAAGAACAAGCCAAGGGCTTAAGTGTAAAACTTGTGGGGGAATGCAGTCATTGGCAATTTCCAAAGGAAGGGATAACGCTCTACCTTTAGAGGGTAAGGCAAAGCTAGCGCATGGTGCTAATGCATATTCCCAAGTACATGAACCACACACACAACTATCCTATGCTGTTTTTATGAGTTGACTGTTAAAACTTACTCAGTGGTTACTGAGCAAGATGGTCGCTATGCACAACAAGCTTTAAGTACTTAAGGCTAATAATCAATACACACACTTGCTTGTTCTAAATTAAACTGTGTTGCTGTCAGTGCTCAGACAGTAGGCTGATGACAAAATGTGTTGCTAACAGAAATATAATCCTTTCCGGTTGTCTAATGTTACCAGCTAACCATTTTGTGTTCCAGTGGTAAGCACTTTTGACTCTTGTACTGGTGGTCTTAACTCGATTTCCAGCTCTGAGGCCTAGAACGAGTCAAACTAAGACACAGGAGCACGGTGGTGCAGTGGTTAAGCTGTTAGCCTTTTCACTAAGGTATACAAGGGTTCGATTTAGTAGATTAAGTATTTTGTAAATATTCATTTTTGTAATTGTAAATAGTTAATTTTTGTAAATAGTGGATTTCAGTTTTTTGTAATGGTAAATCTGAAATGTATAACTAAAAGTTCTTTGGGATGAGTGTGCATGTCAATGATGTTTTGGGGATAAATAGAGTGGTTGTGTTTGTTCTCAAATACAGGCATGGTTGTGTGAATGTACGACGACACAGAAAGAGATAGAGTGTAAAACAGCATTACCTGCAGTAGTAGTAGTAGTAGTAAACCTCTATGTTTTGCAAACACATAGACAGACTGTACCATCACCATGGTCAAGCACTCACTTTAACACCATTTACAAAAAACTTAAAATGAAAAAATCATGTTTCACAAATATGAACTTTTGAAATATACAAAATAAAAATAAAATGTGTAAACAACAAATTGGAAAATCCATGATTCCATATCATGAAATTCAAAAATTTCAAACTGACATTAAAAAATGCAAATGGCAAATTGACAAATTGTAATGTGTGAAATGTGAATATGAACAAATGTCTATCATTATTTTAAAAATAAAAATAAAACATGGTGCTTTATGGTTGAGGTGTGAATCAAACTCTATCTAATTACTTGGACCACCCGAGACTGAGTAGACTTGTGTTAGTCCTCATACCACTTTTAAAATGTTGTGTTACAGCTAGGAATTGAACCCAAGAGCTTTTAGGGGAGACCAAGGTTAGAATATGTTAAACTGATAGCCTTGAATGTAGAGTGTGGTAGCTATATAGAGATGAAACGATTAGCTCGGGACAGGCAGGGATTGAGATCTGCATCAAACCAGTCAAAAGACTAAAGACTCAAACAACAACATGTAAGCTCACCAAAATAATGTTGTGTAATGGTAAATGTTAGTCAACG
Organism: Meconema thalassinum; assembly: GCA_946902985.2. Lineage (NCBI taxonomy): Eukaryota > Metazoa > Arthropoda > Insecta > Orthoptera > Tettigoniidae > Meconema > Meconema thalassinum. Next base: position 358,270,811 of record OX336388.2, on the reverse strand, counting down.
AACAGTAATGCATTGCTAAAACCCATGACACGATACCTAAGAGCATTTCTAATATTATTTTAAAATGCCTTTAACCCTATATTAAATACTAAGTTCACAAGACTCATAACTGCAATGTTATAGTAAAACAAAACAAAATCTATATTTCAAAACAAGCAAGTGGTTTAATCAATGTATACACGGAAAAGTTAGTCATTACGAACACATGGTTTAATAAACGTGATTCACATCTAATCACATACTACAGCGGCACAAATACAACACAAATTGACTACATTCTGGTAAGGCGCAAAGACCTTAAAGACGTGTTGGACACTAAAGTCGTCCCTTACGAAATAGTTGCGACCCAACACCGACCAGTTATCTGCAAGCTCCGTGTAAAGCCGCCAATGGTCATACAGGCACGAACAGGACCGGCGAGAATCAGATGGTGGCAATTTAAAGAGAATGAAGAAGAAGTCATTAGACGTCTTACGCTGCCGCCGATTACTACCGTTGAAGAAAGCTGGGCAAAAATGAAGAAAGCTGTTCACGAAGCCACGCATGCCATTCTTGGACTTACGAAGCCAGGAAGACGTCGGATTGATAAGGACACATGGCTTTGGAATGACGCAGTCAAAACTGCGGTACGCAAGAAGAAGCAGCTTTACCACGAGTTTCTGGAAGACAAAACACCTTCTCGTTGGAATGCTTACAAAGTAGCACGCAGGGAAGCGAAGAAGACTGTTGCTTCGACAAAATCGGCTCGGTACGCTGACCTCTACGCGAAGCTGGACACACGCAAGGGAGAGCGGGACATCTATCGCCTCGTCAAATCCAGGCACCATAAATCTGAAGATATCCAACTCTTCTATGGCATCAATGACGATAAGGGTGTTTTGCTAGTCGACTGGAAGAAGGCGAGAGAACGTTGGCGAAATTACTTTGAGAAGGTCTCAACAGAGGAATTCCAGCACAACCAGATACCTGTCGCTACTGCTGTCGAAGGTCCTATCAAACCTATTAATGTCTTAGAGGTTGCAGGGGACTTGAAACAAATGAAACCAGGGAAGGCAACTGGTCCAGATGACATCGCGGCGGAGCTATGGTGCTCTCAGAAGTGGGATCCAGCGGATTGGTTGGCAAGACTCTTCAACCAAATAGTCAAAGAAGGACGAACGCCACTTGATTGGCAACATAGCATCACGATACCTATCTTCAAAAAGAAGGGAAGTCCAGCCGAGTGTGCTAATTACAGACCAATTCGACTCCTCTGTCACACCATGAAGGTCTTCGAGCGCATTCTTGATAAGAGGATACGTGCAATCACCCAGCTGACCAAAAACCAAGCTGGATTTGTGAAAAATTGCAGCACAACAGATGCAATCCACGCCACACGGCTTTTAGTTGAAAAGCATCGTGAAAAGAATAAGCCGTTGCACCTTGCTTTCTTAGATCTCGAAAAGGCTTTTGATCGTGTACCGCACGACTTGATCTGGTTGACTCTCCGACAACATGGCATCCCAGAGTACCTTGTCAACTGGGTACAGTTGCTCTACGCGGAGCCAAGAAGTTACGTCCAAGCCACCGCAGGAGCGTCGGAAAACTTCCATGTAACAGTTGGTGTTCATCAAGGTTCGGCTCTGTCACCATTGCTGTTCATTATGGTCATGGACACGGTTACTGCAGATCTACAACAACCGTTACCTTGGACCATTCTGTACGCTGATGACGTTATGTTGGCCGCTCAAAACAAGCTGGATCTCCAACATCAAGTCCAGGAATGGAGTGATCGTTTAAGTCAATATGGCCTGCGGCTTAACAAAGCTAAAACAGAATATATGACAACGGACGCTGGAGAAATCGGAACAATCCAAGTCGACGGCGATGATCTGCCTCGAACGACAAAATTTAAGTATCTTGGCTCTACGATAACTGTTGAAGGTCGTCTCACCGAGGAGGCCAACATAAGAATTAATGCTGCGTGGATGAAGTGGCGAACAACGACAGGTGTCATGCGCGATCGCCAGATGAAAGACCACCTAAAATCGAAGATTTACCGCACTGTCATTCGTCCCGTAGCGCTTTATAGTACTGAATGTTGGCCGACCACGAAGGAAGCAGAACGTCGGCTAAGTGTCATGGAGACCAAGATGCTTCGATGGACAGCAGGCATTACTAGGTTGGATCACATCCCCAATCAAAGAATAAGGGAACGATTTGGTATCGCAGCAATCGGTAACAAAATGCGTGAGGGTCGTCTGCGATGGTTTGGGCATGTGCTACGGTCAGGAGCAGACACCATTGCAAAACAGGGCTACACACTGGAGGTAGGCTGGAAAAGACCAAAGGGGCGACCGAGACAACGTTGGGCCGATACACTGCACAGGGATTTGAAAGGCGTCAACCTTCATCCGGACATGGCCCATGACCGAGTAAAGTGGAGACAGCGGACTCAAATAGCGGACCCTGCCACGAGGTGGGACAAACGCTAAAGCAAAAGAAGAAGAAGATACTAGGAAAAGTTTTGTAAACACTCAAGTCCACAAGACTAATTAAATTAGTAACTGTCAGGTTGGTCGAGTGGTTAAGGTGTTTAACTTAAGATCAAATTTTCTGTACAAGGAAGCAAGGGTTCGAATCCCTTACCTGATCTAACTATTGACTTAACATGGCTTGGCCACACTATATTATTATGATACTCGGTACACAAACCATAGACAGAGTGTATTGTTTAAGGCACTCTCTTTATGAACATAGTCAGAGACTGTTGATGGTTAACAATTGCATTAATAGTGGGGCATGGGGGTAGCAATTAAGAAAAACTGCCAATACCCATACAATATTTTTATTCATTTAGTTTTTTTACAATAGTTACACACTGAATACAACTTTTTATATCATTACCATTGTTTGATATAGATTTTAAACACAACGCTTGTTGTAGATCCTTTTATAACTTTCTCCAGGTACTCTTGTTCTTAAAAACTGGGGAAGCCGCAATGGTTCTATAGACATTAAACCCCCATCCTCTTCTTTTTCATCATCATCATTATTATAATCATTGTCACCATCATCATCATCATCATCATCATCATCATCATCATCATCATCATAATCATCATTATCATCCTCAACACCACTAGAACTATCCAATTCCTTTTTCTCCTTTTCAAAAGAGACCTCTTGAAGAGTCTGTGTTGCTTTTGAAAGTGTTAAGGGTTTTTTGAACGTTGACAACTGTCCTAACATGACTTTTTGAAGAGATGATAATTTCTTTTCAACAAACAATGCACTATCTTGAGCCGCAATATCATTTTCTTGAACTAGATTTTTAGCATTTTCATGATATTTTGTTGACAGCAACAGTGTTTTATCTGGTACACTACATTGATGTTTACCCATACTTAAGACCTTACCATTCTTACTATTTAGATGACCTAAACATTTTGTTGTTCTTTGTTTTGAGCACTGCCAAAATATGATTCCATTCACATTTTGCCGCTTATAGTTATAAGAGTAGCCATGATACAGTGCACGTGGTTTGCCTTTATTGGTTATACTATATTGCATAGTAGTAACTGACTTGTAAAGTTGATCTACCTACTACAAAGGTCAGAACAATTCTGGTGAAAGAGTGATTTTGTGTTGACGTTTTATATAGGATTATGTTGATGGCTTATGTTGATGGATTATGTCGGTGGCTTATGTTGGTGGCTTATGTTGGTGGCTTATGTTGGTTGCTTATGTCGGTGGTTTATGTTGATGGCTTACGTTGATGGCTTATGTTGGTGGCTTATATTGCTGGCTTATGTTGGCGCCTTATGTTGATGGATAATGTTGATGGCTTAGCCTAACAAGATGGCGGCCTTAGCATAATTTAACCTAGCCTAACCTAACAAATGGTGGCCTAGAACTGACAAAAACACTGGGGGGGGGGGGGGGTGGGGGTAGTTAGAAATAAAACAGTATTGATTATTATTTAGCATGAGCGTTTTTAAGTTGTTAAAACGTACAATGCATTTATTGTTTTTATACCCTCATAAATTAGATATAGAGAATGTACACCACGATTTACATCCTCGAACACATTTTCTGACATATCATTAAACCGTGCAGGAAGAAATGTCTGAAAATTTTCACTAACACACACATAGTACACGTTCACTATACATTGTGTCCCCTTTTTCAATGTTGATAATGCGGAATGGAGTATGCGTTGGTAATTCACTCAGATTTTTTTCTCGCTAATCCGCCTCCTTGCCCCCATAGCATTGAGAATATTTATTGTAGTAGCCTATAAACAAACAAAATAATCATGTCTATTACACTCTAGCTTATAAGTTACCAGAACCACTATAGCATTTTATGCTTATAAAGGGCTCTTCATAATGATAGGAAAAAGCGCTTACCATAAAGATGGATTGTGTAAGTAAGCGTCTTTTGCTGCATGATGCGACTACTAAAGTGATACTCATACAACATACAAAAGACATGCGAGCGCGTGACACAGGCCGACACGCCTTTGGCGTGTCCATGCGTGAGATCATACGATTACGTCAGCGAAACATGAACTCACTTGTCTGTTGTATGAGTATCACTTTAGTAGTGGCATCATGCGGCAAAAGACGCTTACTTACACAATCCATCTTTATGGTTAGCGCTTTTTCTTATCACTATGGAGAGCCCTTAATAAGCATAAAATGTTATAGTGGTTCTGGTAACTTATAAGCTAGAGTGTGATAGACATGATTATTTTGTTTGTTTATAGGCTACTACAATAAATATTCTCAATGCTATGGGGGCAAGGTGGCGGATTAGGGAGGAAAAAAGCTGAGTGATTTACCAACGAATACTCCATTCCGCATTATCAACATTAAAAAGGGGACACAATGTATAGTGAACGTGTACTATGAGTGTGTTAGTGAAAATTTTCAGAAATTTCTTCCTGCACGGTTTAAAGATATGTCAGAAAATGTGTTCGAGGGTGTAAATCGTGGTGTACATTCTCTATATCTAATTTATGAGGGTATAAAAAACAATAAATGCATTGTTCGTTTTAACGACTTAAAAACTCTCATGCTAAAAATAATAATCAATACTGTTTTATTTCTTACTACTCCCCCCTACTCCCCCCCCCCCCTAGTGCTTTTGTCAGTTCTAGGCCACCGTTCGTTAGGTTAGCCTAGGTTAAGTTAAGCTAAGGCCGCCATCTTGTTAGGTTAGGCTAAGCCATCAACATAATCCATCAATATAAGGCACCAACATAAGCCATCAATATAAGCCACCAACATAAGCCACCGAAATAAGCAACCAAAATAAGCCACCCACATAAGCCATCAACATAAGCCACCAACATAAGCCACCAACATAAGCCATCAACATTAGCCACCAGCATAAGCCACCAACATAAGCCACCAACATAAGCCATCAACATAAGCCATCAACATTACCCATCAACATAGGCCACCAACATAAGCCATCAACATAAGCCACCAACATAAGCCATCAACATAATCCATCAACATAAACCACCAACATATGCCACCTACATAAGCCACCAACATAAGTCACCAACCTAAGCCACCAACATAAGCCACCGACATAACCCATCAACATAAGCCATCAACATAATCCTATATAAAACGTCAACACAAAATCACTCTTTCACCAGAATTGTTCTGACCTTTGTAGTAGGTAGATCAACTTTACAAGTCAGTTACTACTATGAAATATAGTATAACCAATAAAGGCAAACCACGTGCACTGTATCATGGCTACTCTTATAACTATAAGCGGCAAAATGTGAATGGAATCATATTTTGGCAGTGCTCAAAACAAAGAACAACAAAATGTTTAGGTCATCTAAAAAGTAAGAATGGTAAGGTCTTAAGTGTGGGTAATCATCAATGTAGTGTACCAGATAAAACACTGTTGCTGTCAACAAAATATCATGAAAAGGCTAAAAATCTAGTTCAAGAAAATGATATTCCGGCTCAAGATAGTGCATTGTTTGTTGAAAAGCAATTATCATCTCCTCAAAAAGTCATGTTAGGACAGTTGTCAACGTTCAAAAAACCCTTAACACTTTCAAAAGCAACACAGACTCTTCAAGAGGTCTCTTTTGCAAAGGAGAAAGAGGAATTGGATAGTTCTAGTGGTGTTGAGGATGATGATGATGATGATGATGATGATAATGATGGTGACAATGATTATAATAATTATGATGATAATATTTATAATGATGATGATGAAAAAGAAGAGGATGGGGGTTTAATGTCTATAAAACCATTGCGGCTTCCCCAGTTTTTAAGAACAAGAGTACCTGGAGAAAGTTATAAAAGGATCTACAACAAGCGTTGTGTTTAAAATCTATATCAAACAATGTTAATGATATAAAAAGTTGTATTCAGTGTGTAACTATTGTAAAAAAACTAAATGAATAAAAATATTGTATGGGTATTGGCAGTGTTTCTTAATTGCTTTCCCCATGCCCCACTATTAATGCAATTGTTAACCATCAACAGTCTCTGACTATGTTCATAAAGAGAGTGCCTTAAACAATACACTCTGTCTATGGTTTGTATACCGAGTATCATAATAATATAGTGTGGCCAAGCCATGTTAAGTCAATAGTTAGATCAGGTAAGGGATTCGAACCCTTGCTTCCTTGTACAGAAAATTTGATCTTAAGTTAAACACCTTAACCACTCGACCAACCTGACAGTTACTAATTTAATTAGTCTTGTGGACTTGAGTGTTAACAAAACTTTTCCTAGTATACATTGATTAAACCACTTGCTTGTTTTGAAATATAGATTTTTTTTTCTATAACACTGCAGTTATGAGTCTTGTTTATTTATTTAATCGTATGGTGAATTACATAACAACAAATCACAAATCCAAGTTCAAGTTTTGGAGCCATTCCACAGTACATTCTCGAAGATGAAACAGATCACTAGGGCTCCCGGAGTAGGCGTGTAGAGGGCAGCGCTGGATGATATGGTCCATGGTCTGTTCCTCCTCATTGCATTGACACAATGGGGAATCTATCCAACCCCACTTATGGCATAGGTAATTGCAACGGCCGTGCCTGGTTCTCAGTCTATTGAGGCGACACCATAATTTTCTAGGAAGGTCAAATCCTTGTATTTTCACCGTTGGGTTGATCTCCTGGGCACTAGTTCCAGACGTTGAGTTTGACCACTCGTCCTGCCAGCATTGGTTTAGGTTGAATCGATTTGCCAGAAGTTGGTCGGCCAATAAACTGGTTGGTCTCCTCGAATGAAGTCGCTTCGGTGGTGGGTGGCAGAATTCCTGGTGTATTGGTAATGAGGAAGAAGCATAGATCTTCTTTGCTTCTCTGATCAGAGCTTCCTTCCTCCTCAGGTGAGGTGGTGGAATGTGGCTGAGTACTGGTAGCCAGTGGCGAGGGGTTGATTTTATGGTGCCGGTTATGCAACTCATAGTGTCATTCAGCTTGGTATCCACTTTATGCACATGTGCACTTTCCAACCATACTGGAGCACAGTATTCCGCTGCAGAATAGACTAGACTGATACCCGTTAATCTTAAGCAGTCCGCCGTGGCTCCCCATGAACTACCGCAAAGCTTGTGCAGGATGTTATTTCTGGTGGAAATTTTGTGAGAGAGCTTGGTGAGGTGTTCTTTGTAGCTCAGAGTTCGGTCCAGCGTGACACCTAGGTATTTCGGGAATGGGTTGTATTTCAGTTTTACACCACGAAATACAACATTTGGCTTGTAGTTTGCTAGTCGGTTGGCAAGATGGAAGCATGAAACCTCTGTCTTAGACATACTTGGGATCAGTCGCCAGGACTTGAAGAACGTTGACATTTTCTCCAGATCGGTTGTAAGAGTGCCTTCTGCATCTTCAAAAGTTCTGCTTTGAGCTACCAGTGCAATGTCATCTGCGTAAATAAACTTAGTAGCTGTTGTTGGTGGCAAGTCATGAATGTACAGATTGAATAGAACTGGGACCAAAACTGATCCTTGGGGTAGACCATTATTTAGTTTCCTTTTGCGACTTTTAGCATCATCTAGAAATACTACGAACTCTCTTTCACAAAGCATGTTAGAGATAAGATTTGCAATTTCCAAACAGGGGATAGCTTCCAGCACTTTGAGGATCAGTCCATGTCGCCAGACAGTATCATATGCGCTAGTCAGGTCGATAAAGACAGCTGTTGATTTTTGCTTCTTTTGAAACCCTGCTTCAATGTGAGTGGTGAGGGCCAAGACTTGATCAGTACAGCTTCGGTTTTTCCTGAATCCAGCTTGTTCTGGTGGGGTTACAGCTTCAATGAGTGGTGCTATCCTGGCAAGAAGGACTCGTTCTAAAAGTTTATAAATGCAGCTAAGAAGTGCTATTGGACGGTAGTTTTCAGGTCTCTGCTCCGACTTGCCAGGTTTAAGAAGGGCGATCACCTTTGACCGTTTAAACTGCTTTGGTAGGTTGTTAGTCTGAAGGATGAAAGTAAAAAGTGAAGTAAGCCAGCTGATGCTATGTGGACCCATGTTTCGCAGGAATTCATTATAGATGCCATCTGGACCAGCAGCTTTACCAGTTTTCAACATCTTGATAGCGGTTTCAACTTCCTGAACAGAAAATGGCCTAGACAGTTTCTCATTCTTCTGAGTTCTACGTTTGAGTTCGGTGAGCTTTTGTTTCACTGTTTTCGTGTGACATTTATCTCTTTTGGATCGTGTAATGTCCACCATTCTATTTGCAATGGCATCTGGGCTCAAGTTAGTATACTGCTTTTTGGAGACATGTTTTCCAGTAAGACGATTTAAGACTCTCCAAGCCTTTCTGCTCGATTTCGCGAAGTCCATGTTTTTCACTGTTTCTTCCCACTTTTGTTTCCTATTCTTCTCTAGTGATTGTAGCAGCTTCGAACCAACTTCATGATTGCCTGTTGTTAGATATTCTTCGTATAGCGCCTCGCTTTCAGGGTTCCAGCCTGGCACATAGTCTTTTCTGAAACCTCTAGGGATGTTTAATTTAGCAGCTGAAATTACTAGGTTAACGAAGTCATCATAGTTATTGGCAATTGGCTCTAGTTTTGAATCAAATAGCTTCCGATCAAGATCTTCAGAGAATTTGTCCCAATTTGCACGGTTGAAATTCCACCTGGGTAGAGGTACTGAGTTCACCAGGGGTATCTTCGTGCCAGTTTCCAGAAGAACTGGTCGGTGTGGGCTGTTTGGGAAGTTAGACAGTATTTCACGTGCAGTGTTAAGAGGCTGATCAAGACAATCCTTGGACACAAATGTTAGGTCGGGATTGTAGTCTCTTCCCCAACGAGCAGAATGGAAGGAGCCTTTGTCTTTCGCGTCAAAAACTAGATGCAGATCGGATATTTCTGCCCATTGAGTTAGTACCTCGCCATCATCATCTACTGTGTCATACCGCCAGTTTGTGTGGTGGCTATTAAAATCCCCAGTATAGATGCAGGGATAGTTGAAGGTGGGCAAAACTTTCGAAGTCCATCTGATGCAAGGAGGCTTGTACACATTAACGACGATTAGGTCATTAATTTTTACTACTATAGAGAAGATAAGATCTTTGTCACTCGATTCAACAACTTGTACTCCAGTCAGGCCAGATTTGGCGTAAGTGGCAATTCCATACTGTTTGTGATGGATGGCTTCAACTAATGTATAGCCCGGTATTTGTCCTCTTCTAGCAAGGTCCTGTTCATCTTTTGTGTATGTCTCCTGAATGTTGACTATATCAATGTTGAGGCTATTAAGCTGTTTGTGGAGGTAGTCACACTTGGCAGAACTTATGCCTTCAATATTTAGTTGGAGAATGCGGACGGAAGGTCCAATGTCTATGGCTTGGTGGTTCTGAAAAGAACCGTTATAACGAAGAGTTTGAGACATTGTAATTTGTTCAGTTTCACCGTATGTCGTTGTTGCTCGCTTAGCACCTCCCAGGGGACACGTGCAGGGCAATTTATAGGTAACTCCTGCGGACGTGAGCAACGGTCATCAAGTCTTGTGAACTTGGTATTTAATATAGGGTTAAAGGCATTTTAAAATAATATTAGAAATGCTCTTAAGTATCGTGTCATGGGTTTTAGCAATGCATTACTGTTCGTTGACTAACATTTACCATTACACAACATTATTTTGGTGAGCTTACATGTTGTTGTTTGAGTCTTTAGTCTTTTGACTGGTTTGATGCAGATCTCAATCCCTGCCTGTCCCGAGCTAATCGTTTCATCTCTATATAGCTACCACACTCTACATTCAAGGCTATCAGTTTAACATATTCTAACCTTGGTCTCCCCTAAAAGCTCTTGGGTTCAATTCCTAGCTGTAACACAACATTTTAAAAGTGGTATGAGGACTAACACAAGTCTACTCAGTCTCGGGTGGTCCAAGTAATTAGATAGAGTTTGATTCACACCTCAACCATAAAGCACCATGTTTTATTTTTATTTTTAAAATAATGATAGACATTTGTTCATATTCACATTTCACACATTACAATTTGTCAATTTGCCATTTGCATTTTTTAATGTCAGTTTGAAATTTTTGAATTTCATGATATGGAATCATGGATTTTCCAATTTGTTGTTTACACATTTTATTTTTATTTTGTATATTTCAAAAGTTCATATTTGTGAAACATGATTTTTTCATTTTAAGTTTTTTTGTGTAAATGGTGTTAAAGTGAGTGCTTGACCATGGTGAAGGTACAGTCTGTCTATGTGTTTGCAAAACATACAGGTCTACTACTACTACTACTACTGCAGGTAATGCTGTTTTACACTCTCTCTCTTTCTGTGTCGTCGTACATTCACACAACCATGCCTGTCTTTGAGAACAAACACAACCACTCTATTTATCCCCAAAAACATCATTGACATGCACACTCATCCCAAAGAACTTCTAGTTATACATTTCAGATTTACCATTACAAAAAATGGAATCCACTATTTACAAAAATTAACTATTTACAATTACAAAAATGAATATTTACAAAATACTTAATCTACTAAATCGAACCCTTGTATACCTTAGTGAAAAGGCTAACAGCTTAACCACTGCACCACCGTGCTCCTGTTTCTTAGCTTGACTCGTTCTAGGCCTCAGAGCTGGAAATCGTGTTAAGACCACCAGTACAAGAGTCAAAAGTGCTTACCACTGGAACACAAAATGGTTAGCTGGTAACATTAGACAACCGGAAAGGATTATATTTCTGTTAGCAACGCATTTTGTCATCAGCCTACTGTCTGAGCACTGACAGCAACACAGTTTAATTTAGAACAAGCAAGTGTGTGTATTGATTATTAGCCTTAAGTACTTAAAGCTTGTTGTGCATAGCGACCATCTTGCTCAGTAACCACTGAGTAAGTTTTAACAGTCAACTCATAAAAACAGCATAGGATAGTTGTGTGTGTGGTTCATGTACTTGGGAATATGCATTAGCACCATGCGCTAGCTTTGCCTTACCCTCTAAAGGTAGAGCGTTATCCCTTCCTTTGGAAATTGCCAATGACTGCATTCCCCCACAAGTTTTACACTTAAGCCCTTGGCTTGTTCTTGATTAGGTTTGGTTTGCTTTAGGCTTGGTTTGGTTCAGTTGCGTTTGATTCGACTTGGTTCAGTTTAGTTTAATGTAGTCACCATTTTTTAATTTTTAGCTACATTCTTTAACCAATTAATTAATGATAGTCTACTCTTAATTCTTGAATCGATAGATTGAATTTTGTGTAAACCGTTTGTCAAGCCATGCCTACAACCTATACTCCCTATGTACTACAGTCAGATCTGAAAACAAGTTCCAATGGTCAAAGACGTGTCAGTCACCATACGTGTAGCCTACAATAATTCTTTCTTTACCTAGCTAGGTTTCGTCACTCACAGTAAACATTTAACATTATGGGTTTGCAATATACTAAGAAAAGCAAAAGTCCATGATCTTGTTGTTTAGGGTCTTTTTGGGGGAAATTCATAAGCCATAAAAAGAATGACATCATGTCAAGTTCTGCGGGGAACCTTGTATCTCAAAATCCCATTATTGGTTTATAAAATCTCAAGGCCATACCATAGCAGTTTTGGATTATTTCAATGAATGAGTTCACCATAGGAAAGATCGGAAATAATAAATACCCTTAAAACAAGTCGTCACATGGCCCTCTCCGATCAATGCTTCGCATAATATAAATTCATCCATTGAACATGGCCACCGTGATCGGCGACATCATCCTCGCTTCTCCCTCCCACCATGGTTGCCATATCGTTTGACCTTCAAGTGTCCTCAGCATCTCTGTGCTTTTTTCATTGCCCTGTTGTCAAGTCAGGTCAATGCATTCCAATAAACTCAAATAACATCCTCATCCTGTCAGTCTGCCCCAGCAAGTTTGTTTTCTATACTCACTTCAAGCAACATATAACCAAGTTCTGTTTGTTCTATCTAAAGCCAGCTTCATCTGATCAAGGAATTATCATTTGTCATGTCACTCATAATCGTTTACACGTTAAAGACCCCTTCAGAGGGGTTAGGTATCAGGAATTTCATCATCGGAAAAATCGGAAAACGAACCCTCGACCCGCCGTCTCATCAAATAGCGATTGCTGTATTGGGATATCACCACCGTGGCTAGTGATAGCCTCGTTGAAACACGTACCCAGTGGTATCGTCTCTCCCTATCTACAACCACTCTTCATGAACATTTTAGACTGATTTGAAAAAAGGTTTAAAAATTAGAAGTTTTTCAACAAAAGTTTCGTTAGACCCTTTCGCAATTTTTTTAAACGTAAATACTATATTCGAAAGTGGGGCGTCACCTCGAGTGCTACGACCCCTCGTACACGTCTCTGGCGTTATTGGTTTGTGAGATATAACAGATTGTCTAAAATCACAGCTTTACACCAAACAATTCTGTTTCCCTCATTCTCAAAAACTTTAACCTATTACCAAAATAAAGAGGGGTTTGAGACAAGCCATGTGACACGTCATAGGACCAAATCCGACCATGCATTCGTGAGATATCGGGAAGAGTCTAAAATAATGGTTTTATCCCCAAAAAGCCTGTTTCTCTCATTCTCAAAACTTTAACCTATTAATAACATATAGAGGGCATCGATACAAGCGATTTGACACGGCACATGTCCAAATCCGACCTTGCTTTCGAGAGATATCGGTAAACATCGTAGGAAAGTAGGCGACTATCTAGCTTTCTCCTCACCACCAAATCTCCTTCTTATAAATCATTTTTCAAAGAGCTTGCCCTCTTACATAAATCCCAGGTGCGCATGCGTAAAAACAAAAAACAAATATGTTATTTCATATTGGCTTACCTCCGTACACATGTCGCTTGTGTGGAACAACGTTTAATTTCATATTAGCATTGAAATGTATACATATAGCACATGAAAAGCAATCTTTAACTAAAAAATTACTCTTTCGTCCCCTAGTAGGGATAGGTATTTTGGGGTTGGGAATATGTTGTCCATTGGAAAGGGGGTGTTCGCCTGAGTAATTTGACACATCGTACAAGTCTCTAGCCTGATTGGTTCGCGAGATATTGCCATTTTAGTATTCCGGCGGTGGAGCGGTGGCGGTGGTATTAGAACCCGTACAAAACCACTACTCACATCGTCTGCCACAGCTTAAGAAGAGTTTCATGTATGCTGCCATCCGGTCTCATAGACGATTATAGGTTCCATGCAATACTACCTATATTCAGGTCTCGGTTTGTACGAAAATAAACACACTGTGCATCCTTCTCCTATAACATATTTCCCATTAAAACCCTTCCCGTGTGCATTCACTGCCCCATTTTTATTCGTGTGGATTTGATTTTTATTTAGCAGCGTGTTAAGTGGCGATGTTTCTAAAAATGTGAGTTCATCAGATTTGTTGGGTTCGTTTTCTTCGCTAGATATATTTCAATGGATTCTTTTATTTCTCGAGCTTTTCCCTTAGTTTCGTAGTGTAGAATTTTTACGTCTGTTTTTATGTTAGTGAAACGATGATTGTTGTCGTACATGTGTTCGCATATGGCAGAGTGTTTATTGTGTTTGATCGCATTTTTATGTTAGATGTATCTTATTCCTATTTTCCTTCCACTTTGCCCGATGTAATTAGTATTGCATCCGTCATCTTGGCATGTGAACAGATATACGCCTGATTTTTCATGCGGCGTTTTCTTTGTTAGGTTGCTGTTATATAGGTGTTCACCGAGCGATTTTTTAGTTCTGAACGGTATGTTTAATCCATGCTTCTTGAAGATGTTTGTTATTTTATAAGTGTTTTTGTTCACGAAGTTGAATCGTGCGTACTTGTTTTCCTTTTGGGATGGTGGTTTGCCCTCTTTTGTCTTTCGCTGTTTATCTAGTATCTGGGTAACCGTGTGGGGAGAAATATCATTCTCCGTTGCTATCTGTTTTATCGTGTTGATTTCTTTATTGAAATTTCGTGTTGACATAGGTATGCTGATGGCCCTATTTGCCATGGTTTTATACCCTCTAATTTGTGTGAATTTGGGCAGTTTGACCGATTATCAATAGTGTGTGACGTTTGTGTCTTTTTGCGGTGAATGGAGTAAGTTAAATTATTGTCCGCTGGTTGCGCTGTTTTTTTTCTGTTTCCATTGTGAATTTAATGGATTGGTGTAAGTTATTGATTGACTGAACCAATGTGTCTTCGTTTGTAACTTCTGTGTCGTATATGCAAATGACGTCATCCACATATCTACCCCAATGTACAATGCCTTTTGCCGAATTTCCTTCAAGGACGTCATCCACATATCTACTCCAATGTACAATGCCTTTTGCCGAATTTCCTTCAAGGAATTTGTTCTCTAAATTGTTAACGAATACACTGGCAACTAGTCCGCTGAGGATGATCCCATAGCTAAGCCTGTTGATTGTTCATATATTTTTCCCTTAAGTCGAAACACGTTCTGGTTGAGTGTATCTTTAAGTAATTCTACTATTTCTTCGGTTTCCTTCTCAGAGTTATTCTATTTTAGAGTGTCCCCTATTACTTTTACCGCATCTTTTACCGGTATGTGGGTGTGCATATTCGTGATATCGAAATAAATCACTCTCATGCTTGGTTTTGTGTTTATGGAATTCATGTTATTGACTAATTCCGTTGTGTTTTTTACTGAGACGTCATTTTTGATAACTAACCTATCCCTCACATTTCTTACTAATTCTTTACTTAGTTTGTAGCCTGGCGTACCTCTGCAATTAACGATTGGTCTAATGGGGCAATTATCCTTATGGATCTTCGGTAGTGCCGTTAGTGTCAGACACTAGCTTGCCATGGTGGGTGAGTGGATATCGTGTCGTCTACTAACCCCAAGATTGCAGGTTCGATCCTGGCCGTGGTAAGTGATTTTTGAAAGGCGGCAAAAATACGATACGCATGCCATACGATGTTGGCATGTCAAAGAACCCATTTGAATTCAGTAGGCCGAGTTCATAATGGCAAAATTAATCTCGGGAGTTTCCGCCAACACAAAGTTCCTAATTTCTCTACTAGAAAGCGCTATAGTGTTCAAGGAGCTTAGATATCTAACATCTAACCTCCTTGACTTTCATAGTCAAGGAACAACGAAATTCGACATGCAAGCTACCCTCTGGGTGTCAAATAACAAAACTTGCACCCGGCACCCGAGGCCATACGATATTATTATTATTATTATTATTATGTCGGACACTGTGGATTCATTTCTATGATTTTAGCTTTCTCCGCATTCGTGAGTATGTATCTGTTTTGTTTAGTACATTCCTGACCTGGTTTTGATTTTTTTTAGTTGTGTCTTTCCCTATCTCGTTTAAATCGTTATCGTTTATGAATTCTACCGTTTTATTCATAATTACCGTGGTGTTTCCCTTGTCGGCTTTCGTTACAGTTAATTCCTCTTTATTTATTTTTTCCTTTAACGATTTCACAAACGCTGTTTGAGTTTTTTTGTTTCTATTATTGCTACTGTTTTCTTGTTTTACGATCTTCCTTGCTTCGTTGCTTGCGAGATTCTTAACTATCTCCCGTTCTTGTTCCGGTAATTTGTTGCATGCAATTTCTACGTCAGTTATGAGTTGTTTTATATTGTGTTCGTTATGCTTATCTTAAATTAAATTAAATTTAAATCCTCTTTGGAGAAGCGTACATGCATTCTGTTTTGTAACCTATCATTGAATTTGACGCTATTTGAGTTTTCATTTCCAGTTGCGTTTTGTTCGTTCCTTTTTATTAAATTTTAAATTGTGGCTTCTAAGTTGTGTTGCTTATCGATAGCTTGCAATTTGACTTTGTCATGTAAATTGTTTAGAAATGATTCCCATTGAACGTAGTGCCAGTAGTTGCTTAGTTGCATCTGAATGCTGTACATTAAGCGATTAATTTCTTGTTTCCTAATAAACGCGAATTTTATTTCATTTTTATCCATATTAAACTCGTTTGTTTATTAGATATGGTCGCTGATTGAGTTTTCGGGTTAGTCTTAATAGGAACGTAATTCGGTGTTAAGTTTAGTTCTAAACATTTCTTGTTAAACCATATTGTCTTGTTTAAGTTCATGAATTTTATTCTCAGTGATTTGAATATTTTGGCTTCGCGGTTTGCCTGGCTGTCATTAGAATTGTGCAAATTTGAAGCCATTATTTTTCAGTGTTGCCTATACAAATTGTCTTTGCTGTTTTTCAGTCTGTCAACACGGTGGTGCCTAATGAATTGGGCGGCGTACAAAATTATAAATATGTAAACACACTCCAGGAAAAAATTACATGTATTAGTTAGTTATCACACTTAAATTGGCAATTTAGGATTACGCGTTTCGACACGCAAGTGGCCACCATCAGATCATGATCACTGTTTTAAGGTTAATTTCACTATTGTAAATTCACTATTGTGGTCCAATAGCTCGTCGTTAGGTGAATTATATTACAATGTTCGATTCGCGGTTGGAATCACGTTATACGTTAGTTTTTTTTTGTTGCAAGATTCTGTGAATTTTATGAGTACCGTAACGCAAGCAAGTGTTTTAGATGAGTTGCAATTTTTTGAGATTCGTCTTGGCAGTTTATCCTCAGGCGGGTCATGTATACAGCAGTATAGGCCGCATGAGGGTCTTGTACATGGTGACACATACCTCTTTATTAATACGACTCTTCCGATTAAGGATGGAGTACAGTTGTAGCATCCTGTTGTGTGCCTTCTGTTGAAGGTGTTGTATATGGTACGGCATGATCAGTTTGCGATCTAAGGCGATTTCTAGATACAGTATTTCACTTTGTCGATGTCGGTCCATTCGATGTCTCTGTTGACCAGGGTGAATGGGTGGATATTAACAGTGCAGTGTGTTTTACCTAGTCTTTTTTTGGTGAATAGTACCGTCTGGCATTTGTCTACATTGACTTTGATCCGCCACTGGGTGAGCCAGGGTTCCAGTGCTCATAGCGCTTCTTGCAACCTTCTTCGGATGCATGCAAGTCTGACTGGGCTGTTATCGTCAAATCGTCCACCTAGAGATATAGTGAGTTGTCTGTCGGCCGGTGGCATATTGTTGATATAGAGATTGAATAGCACAGGGTCTAGTAATGAGCCCTGTGATACTCCCCGCCATTATCCTTCGAGTTGGTAGAACGTGGAGTATATCAATGTGGAACGTACGGTCTTCTAGATACGATTTTGAAAGTCTGATGTAGCCTGGATGGAGCTGTACCTTACTGTGCCATAAAGGGCCAGGGATAACCCCATAGCCAGAAAGGAAAGATTACCTACAGGTAAAACTTGGCTTCTTCGTGATAGCACATGCAAGGATGTGGTAGGACATTGGACCACACTTCGTCAAATGCTTTTTGGATATCTAGTAAGACCACTCCGTGACTTTTCTTATGTCGAGCCCTACAGTGTGTTTGCTGTCTGAGGTGGGGCCATTCCCAGGGATCCTGGCTCCTCAGTCCACTGTAACTGGTGTTCAGGGGCCCATGACCACGCTGGTTGTACGGTGCCACGGGACGCGCCGGTGTGCACCAACTGTGGGGGTGGCCATCCGGCCTCCCACCGAATTTGCCCCATCCACCGTTCCCTGGCAAGAGCAGAGAGGTAGGCGACTTGCTGCCTTGGACCACCATCAAGTCGCCAGCTTCGGCAGACGAGCCCCCCTCACTTCCGGTCACGGACACTCGGCACCAGGGACTCCAAGGAGACCGGCACAGGTCCTCGGACTTTAAGCGTCCCTGCTCGGTAGTCGGATAGGCCCATGCTAGACCCAGCAGTGCCGTGTTACACAGATTCTCGGGGACAAGTAGGCGAGAAACGTACATGAATCTGGAGCATGACACCTTCTCCTACTAACAATAATAACCATATAATATGTCCTACCACATCCTTGCATGTGCTATCACTAAGATGCCAGGTTCCACCTGTATGCAACCTTTCATTTCTGCCCATGGGGGTTATCCTTGGCCTTTAAACCTATCTTACCATCTACCTATGTTCTATAAATAACCATGAGGTCCAGTAAATAACGAAGTAATCAGACAGGCACTAAGCCTCAAAGGGCAATCCTACCCTCACTCCCATTCCGGTTCTTCTACTACGCCTATGTACTTTAACAGCATGTTGGAGACAGCAGTAGTTAAGGTTGGGTGTCACTCGGGAGTTGCGTTCACTTTTCGCCCCCCACTCCGAAATACGATGTCGACTTATAGTTCGCCCTTCGCTGCATTGCGCCCCTCTAGTTACTGCCAAGCGACTATATATACGGGCTAAATATTGCGCGTGTTCGTTATGGTATTACTATTTTATGGTATTTGAAGAGCAGTGTACAGGTAGATTCATGCCACGTAACTGCAACCCTATATGTGAAGCATAAGAAAAGAATCAACTAAATGCAGACGTAGCGCTGAAAGCAAGAGAAGGTATGTTGTCGAAAACAGATTGAAATTAATCTGTGGCGTACCGGAGGGCCTTGCCTTTTGTGAAAGACTGATGTTACTCGCCAGCAAATTAAGATAAATGAGATTCAGAGTGCAGCTGCACAGAAATATATAAAATAACCACTAGGAAACATGAGCACGTGACCTATTGTAAGCAGACTTTTGTACTGGTCTGCCGCCAATTATTAAATAATGACATACTATGGCAGACAAAAGGGTATCTTCAGCACGATTCATTGGTTAAGAAACTCTCGTCTTTGTGAATGCTGAGGCGTATGCGCTTTATGGACCTGTTGCTATTAAATCTAAAACAGCAACTGCTTGATAAGATTAATAATTGCTTTTATTTCTTTCACACTCAAAACAAATATTTGTCTCGGAATTTTTAACACTCTTCTCAATTACCAAAGATAAAAACTTACAGACTAAACCATGGAGTTAAGTCTCAAAACTATTTCATATTTTATCCACTAGAGAATTTCATATTTTATCCGCTAGGGGCGCCTACACCACTCCCCCTCAAGTAACACAGTTACGACACAAAATTATACTACAACTAGCAGAAGTACCCATTCATCGAACGGTCTTCGGTATTAATAACCAGACGTAATCAATTGACCTACTGTTGCAATGGTTAGGGGCTTGGAACCTGTTTGTCGACAAAGAAAAATGATTAGTTGAAAAATGCTCTGAAACTAAATTTACCTAACGTGTACTTCCTGACGTGAAAATAAAATTGAAAACCTCGTAGACGAAACGCAATACACGTCACATAAAAACTGACCCTTACTGTTGTGTCAAGTCCGCATCCAGAGGAAGACACCTTTAATAAATTATAAAGGCTTGTGGTGCATGAAAATTCAGGTTTTTTAGCCTCCAATAGCCCTAATGGACGACTAGAACAGTACCGCCCTCTGACGTCACGCTATCACGTGACTTTGTTTACAAACCGATCTTGTGGGCAGCCATGACGATCTTGTGTGAGTTGTAGTCACGAATTACGCTTAAATATTCGTTGTTTTATACATTATAGGATAATGGTTCAATATTGTGCAGTTCCCCAGTGCAAAAACAGATGTGGCAACTACAAAGTAACGTTTACTTCCTTGTCATTGGTCGTATTTTGAGGAAATAGTGGCTTTTCAAAATTCTTCGTGCTGAAAGGAAATCACACATATCAGCCCACATGAGAGTATGTTTTGCCCATTTCTTACCCTTAGATTACAAGTCACGAAGCCAGCATTGCCTGGAAGGAAATTTTTAAGTGATGATGCTGTGCCAAATGTATTTCCCGCTTTCTTCTCCAATAAAATTGAAGCCACCACGTCCTAAGCTGGCATATAAATTAGGCCTACCCCTAGATATAAGACGGTATTATTCACACTGTCTTTGTTAAACGCTTGGTATGATATGTTAAAATAATAGGCTAGTATAGAAATAAACTACCGTAACGAGATTAATTTCTGAATTTTAACTAATTATCTTCCTATTGATGAATACGATGTCAGTGCAGTGCCTACAAGCCATAATTCAGAGTAAAATAAGTGCAATTCGCAGCTGTAGGCATAGCCTAAGATAATATTTCTAGTTCTTCTAACATATTGAAAACTCTAAGGAAAAATACCGATATTTTAGGTGAGGATTATGAGCTTAGTCACTTTCACATTCCGGTAGGCCTACGGCAGTTCTGGAGGATTAGTCTACCTTGGGCGTTATCTGTACTTGACATATTTGAAATTAACTGGCTTAAGGTAACCTTTCTTTCAAAATACGGTATCAGATTTCCGATACAAGTCGTTTTTATTTAAAAAAGATACACCGGTTGAGTTGCTTTAATATCAGTTTTTAAATTAGACATACCGGTACTGTACTGGTTTTATGAACTTGGCAATTAACAGGCTAAAAATAATGAAAATAGGTAGATTGGTGTATAGGCCTAAGAGCTATGTGGCCTTAAATCCAGGTCGTCAGTCAAAAACTGAGGATGAATATATATATACCGGTATATATATATATATATACGAGTATATATATATATATATATATATGTGTAGACCTAGGCCTACTGTAAATACCAGTATGATTTATAAAGCAGCTTACAAGAGGATTCTATACAATTCTACACTCTTATTTGCTTGTAAAAATACATCACATGGAATTTGGCCTAGGTTGCTATTATCCTCTACTGCAGTAAACTGGGGGCAGATAATCTTGCTGTTCCGCCCCTTAAAACAACAATAACTAACTAGCAGCAGTAAATTCAGACATAAATTAAAATATACAGCTGTATTTTAAGAAGACTACTTGTAGGCTATGTCTGTGGAATTTGGAAAATTGACGGTTTCATCAACGGTTCTGGATCTATGCACTTTCCCCTAGGTTTAGCCTATACCATTGCTGCTCAACAGATGTGCAGATTTTTTTAGCAAGAATTTCAGTGGCTCCAGTACAGCAAATATGAGGTAAAACAATCCCATTAGATGAATGCATTTCCTTAGCTAAAAAAATATGGGTTAATGTCTTCCCAGACAGCCAATTCCTATTAAATTGGAAATATTCGCGAAAAAATCACCCAGCTTTGCACGAACAGTACGTCCTAAGAACGTTGTACACGTCATTCTCTTCATACCCTTGAAAATAAAGTGGCCTTTGTTGTTGTTGTTTCATTTGAGGGCCTTGCGCATCGTGATCATATGGCCTCATGTACTTGAACGAGTGTGGGATGATTGTTTGATAACCTTTGTTATTGTGGTATTTGTAGTAGTGTGTGTATTTATAATTCAGGTGAGATATGGGAAGGAAACGGCCGTTGCCTTTTAGTTAGGAACCATCCGGTATTTGATTGCAGTATGTGGGAAACCACGGAAAACCACTTCCAGGATGACTGAAGTAGAAATCGAACCCACCGCTTCTCAGTTTTGCCTCACGAGGCTTAGTGTAGCTACTCCATTCCAGCCCTCAGACCAGAATTAAATGTCTTGACAGAGACGGGAATCGAACCCAGACCTCCGAGGTGGCAGCTAACAAAGCTAGCCGTCACACCAAGAATAAAGTATTCTTGGAGGAGATTTCCCTCTGTCTAGCAAAACAGACAGCCTTAAAAGTCATTAGATAACCTTGATAGGCACACCAAACATCTTCAATAATTCATGTAGGTCTATGCACAGATTATAGCCTTCTTTCATTAGTCTTTGAGAACCATCATCACCTCCGTATTTTGTAGCACAGTTCAAACTAAACGTTTTGAGGTTCTCTAACGACTTGGTCCATGTCAGCTGCTTTAGAAATAAAGTTTCATTTCGCACAATGAAACTGTCATATCTACGAACACGGTGCCGTAACTATAAGAACATAAACCGGTTCTGGTAATTTCATGCACTACATTTTACAACCCTCATCTTTACGCATATATTGGAGGTATATTTAATACGAATTACGGTAATGTATACACGTATTACCAAACGCAAATCGTTGACACTTCAACTCGGTAAATATCATTCTGGCACAAGACAACGTGCCTCCATTTGTCTCTCGCCCACAAGACCACCTGCGCATTCTGTGAAACACTTCAGGAACCTCAAAGCCACGCCACAAGTAAAGTCGTCAATTCCAAGAAACAAAAAAATAAAATACAAAAGAAACTATTTCAATACAGGAGTTTTTGAAAATAATGTTGCTGTTTGAAGATATAATAGATCTTCTGTACGACATATCGCACGTTTAAGTCTTGTGAAAAAATCTAGGTTACCCCTTGACTCCCTTAAGCGCATTGATGAATTTTACAGTTTTTGTTGGTTCCGTGATAACCTTATAGCCATTTGCAAACTTTAACAGAAATGTAATAAATGGAGTGGCATTAATTCTTGCAGAAATAGATGGAAAGTTGGATGTAACTTTTTGGGACACTGTTGTCATGGTTACTGGCTTGCATTCCTACATTAGTTTATTAAATGAAATTAGTTTTCTGGGAATATCTCAGAAACTCTTGGTTTTAGAGCCTTAAAATGTAGTTTTCGGGGACCCTTTACGACAGTTTAGGGGCCCCGAGTTTTGTTTCTGACACCAAGGGGCTGAAAATAAGCTTTGTCTCGTCGTTGTAGGCCGTAGTATAATAATAATAATAATAATAATAATAATAATAATAATAATAATAATAATAATAATAATAATAATAATAATAATAATAATAATAATATACAATATAGGGATAGGGATATAATAGACCTTCCGTACCACACCCGCACTTGTAAATCGCGTGAAAAAATTCTAGAGTACCCCTTGACCCCCTTTAGCGCATTATATTGTACTGATGAATTTTACAGCTTAATTTGGTTCCGTTATAACCTTATAAGTCGCCTCCGTAGCGTAGCGGTCAGCATGGTTAGCTGCCGCCTCGCAGGTCCTGGGTTCGATTCCCGGCTCTGCCACGAAATTTGAAAAGTGGTATGAGGACTGGAACGGGGTCTACTCAGCCTCGGGTGGTCCAAATGAGTAGAGGGGGTTCGATTCCCACCTCAGCCATCCTCGAAGTGGTTTTCCGTGGTTTCCCACTTCGTCTTCGAGCAAATGGTACCTACTGTAAGGCCACGGCCGCCTCCTTCCCTCTTCCTCACCTATCCATCCCAATCTTCCATCCCTTCCCATCCCTCATGAGGCCCCTGTTCGCTTTGCAGGTGAGGCCGCCTAGGCGAGGTGCTGATCACACCTCCCCAGTTGTATCCATCCCGACCAGATGTTCCAGGCTCCAGGACACTGCCCATAGAGGCGGTAGTGGTGCGTTCCCTCGCTGAGTCCGTGGGAACCACCTACCTAGAGGGTAAATTGACTAAATAAAAAAAATAAAAAATAAAACCTTATAGCCGTTTGTAAATGTAATGTAATAAATGGAATTGTATTGCGTCTTGCGTCAACATCAGGTAATGGAGACGACTGAAGAGATTCTGACCAAAGACTTGTCTATACTGGAAAATTACTTCAAAATCTGGAGACTTCAACCCAGTGTGAGTAAAACAGAAGTGTCTTGCTTCCATTTAAATAATCGTTTGGCGAACGTGAAATTGAATGTAAGTTTCAGAGGCGGAATTCTTCGTCATAATTGGAACCCAAAATACCTTGGAGTCATCTTGGATCGTACACTATCCTTCAAGCAACACCTACTGAACTTGGCAAAAAAGCTGAGGACTCGAAACAACATCCTCCATAAGCTGTGTGGAACTACCTGGGGATCTTCAGCAATCACCTTGCGATCTTCAGCCTTGGGTTTGGTGTACTCAAGTGCTGAGTATTGTGCACCTGTTTGGTTGAACAGTCATCATACAAGGCTTGTCGATACCCAGCTTAATACCACAATGCGCATCATATCTGGCGCAATCATATCTACTCCAGTTCATTGGCTTCCACTGCTAACCGGTATAATGCCATCTGATTTACGTCGATCTAATGCCCTTATGAGGGAATTTCACAAGATCTCCAGGAATCCTAGTCTACCCGTGCATAGTGACCTGCCACTTTTGAATCTTAAAAGACTAAAATCACGCCATCCAACTCTGCGTGATGCTGCTGACATGGATGCTAAAGTTTTTAATTCTCTTGAACAGTGGAAAGGTCGGTGGGAAGCAGCAACAGATGTGCGCCTGCATACTATCTTCTCAGGTCCCAGACTTCCAAGTGGATTCCATCTACCACGCAAGATCTGGACCGCCCTGAACAGAATCAGAACAGGCCATGGCCGGTGCAGAGACGCCCTCCACAAGTGGAAAAAGGTACCTAATCCAGACTACGACTGCGGAGCTCCACACCAGTCTATTCACCACATTGTCAAAGAATGTAAGATTCGAGCCTATCACGGTGGTGAAGTGGACTTCCTGCTGGCAACTCCAGATGCTGTACGCTGGATTGAAAACTTAGACATTCAATTGTGAAGCACAAATGACTTTGTTTCTCGCCTGTAAATATGTACATATATATTACCGATATTGTCTTATAAGCCATACGCTAAATAATAATAATTGTGTCTTACAGCAATAGGTGCACCTGTGAGTTTCTGTTGCCATGGTTACCGGCTTGCTTTCTTTCATTACTGTATTAAATGAAACTAGGGCGCCCGTGCTGCTCCGCAGCATTATTTTTCAGCATTGGAATTAAAAAATTACGACATTATGTAATAGTTTATAACATTTATTTCACAATACTTCCTTCCAGACAATGTTCGCTGTGCGTCGACACTTGGGTTTAATTTCCAGTTTTACATCCTTAAATGATTTTCCTCGGGCTAAGACAACATACAACGTTCCATGGCCTAAAACAGGATCAGGCAAGTAGATTCCAACTCGATGAAGCGTTTGACCCTGCGCTTTGTTGATTGTAAAACAAAACGCTAGTGTAAGAGGAAATTGCCGTCATTGTAGTATCAGATGATGACAAATTTACGCGAGGTAGCAGTATTTGTTCCCACTATTCACACCAGTTAGAACTTAGAAATCTATGATGTTGTCGTACATTTTTCAAACTATTAGCCTCGTCCCGTTCAGTAATCTCTTAGTTTCATTGGCATTCCTAAGGAGCATTACAATAGAACCTTCTTTCACAAAGTCAGCACATGGGGAAGTAGACCACTCATCTGAAGCCTGTTCAAAAATTCAGTGGGAAAATGCAAAACTTCAATTTTCTTCCTCAGTTATCAATGTATTCACACTCATGTAAATCTAGAAGTTCCTGGAAGTAGATCTGAATCTACCCTATTAATTTCAAGGCAATTTTCATTTTTCGGTGCAAGAAAATGAAGAATGAGAAGTAATATTGAATGTCCACTCATAACTTTCCTCAGAATCAGCCGATTTAAATAGTTAAGATCCCGAATGAAAGAGCGTGATCCACCAAGTGTTCTTAGACTAAAACGACATGCGTACCTCAATTAAAACCAAGGATTTGATTGTTTCAATGAGAAAAAAAGTTGGAAAAAGTTCAAGAAATCAAATAACTTGAGGAAAGCGGAAGTTAAGTGATTTGTAACACTTGATAACAAATCAGTGCATGAATACCTTTCTCTTAAAAAAGGAATGAAGGAAATCGACCGGATACAATGGCCGGACGGTCTCGGTTAAGTTTTCATAAGTATTTCTAATATTCGCTTGGGCACTCATAACAATCCTCAGAATCATCCAATTTAAATATTCAATATCTCAAAATATAGAGCCTGATCCACTGAGTGTTCTTAGACCAAACCGAACTGTGTAACTCAATTAGAACCAAATATATGATTGCTACAATGAGAAAAAGAAGTTGGAAAAAGTACAAGAAATCAAATAATTTGAGGAAAGCGGAAGTTAAGTGATTTGTAACACTTGATAACAAATCCCAGCATGAATACCTTGAATTTATAAAAGGAATGAAGGTAATCGACCGGATAGAATGGCGGGACGGACTCGGTTAAGTTTTCATAAATACTTCTAAAATTCGCTCCGGCACTCATTAAATATTCAATACCTCAAAAGATAGAGCTTGATCCACGGAGTGTTCTTAGACCAAAACGAACTGTGTAACTCAATTAGAACCAAAGATATGATTGCTACAATGAGAAAAAATGTTGAAAAAATTAGATGTAATATCGAATGTTCACCCATACATTTCCTCAGAATCAGCCGATTTGACAAGTTAAGAGCACAAATGAAAGCCCTTGAGTCACTGAGTGTTCCTAGACCAACACGATCTGCGTACCTCAATTATATCCAGAGATATGATAGCTTCAAAGTTGGAAAAAGTTGAAAAGATCAAATAATTTGAGGAAGGCGGAAGTTAAGTGGTTTGTAATACTTGATAACAAATCGGTGCATGAATACCTTTCATTTAAAAAAAGATTGAAGAAAATTGACCGGATAGAATGTCCGGACAGACTCGGATAAGTTGTCATAAATATAGATGATTGCTTCAATAAGAAAAAGAAGTTGGAAAAAGTTCAAGAAATCAAATAATTTGAGGAAGGCGGAAGTTAAGTGATTTGTAATACTTGATAACAAATCAGTGCATGAATACCTTTCTCTTAAAAAGGAATGAAGGAAATCGACCGGATACAATGGCCGGACGGACTCGGTTAAGTTTTCATAAATATTTCTAATATTCGCTTGGGCACTCATAACAATCCTCAGAATCATCCAATTTAAATATTCAATACCTCACAAGATAGAGCTTGATCCACTGAGTGTTCTTAGACCAAAACGAACTGTGTAACTCAATTAGAACCAAAGATATGATTGCTACAATGAGAAAAAATGTTGAAAAAAATGAGATGTAATATCGAATGTTCACCCATAACTTTCCTCCGAATCAGCCGAACGGATAGAATGGCCGGACGGACTCGGATAAGTTTTCATAAATATTTTTAATATATAGATATTCGTGACCCTCTTTAATTATCATAAACAAAGATTTCAGTAAAACGCGGTGGGATGCGACATTTCGCTCGTGTAAAAAAGCCATTGTGCGCAAGCGTGGGGGCGACAAATATTATATTTTCCTATATTATAGAGAATTCGTTACATTAAGGGAATTTTAAAAGTTAAGTATGATTTGTCTACGTAAAACCAATATGAAGAGAGAAGAATACGGAAATAAAAAAATATTACGGAAGTGGGGATCGAACAAGTGCCTCCGTGGCTTAGGCGGCAGCACGCCGGCCTTTCACCGGAGGGTCCGAGGTTCAAATCCCGGTCACTCCATGTGAGATCTGTGCTGGACAAAACGGAGGCAGACAGGTTTTTCTCCGGGTGTAACATTTTTAATGAGTCGTTGAACGTGGTGATGACTATTGTGGTTCAATAAAACAAACATGATATGAATAAATAATATACACTGTGGTGTGACCTTACCTGTGATAGTGTAATATAATAAGTTGTTGAGCGCCAGATTCCTATTTAAGATAGTGAATCGAAATTTATTGATTTAACCTCGGCTATCAGCAGTAGAGTCGAGAACCACTTACCCGGGCCGTAGTGAGACAAAGTCATCTAACCAATCTGTATTTAATCAAGGAGTATGATTGCCTTAAAGTACCAACTACAATGAAAGAAATAGGCATTACGTTGAAGAGAATGAATTTATTAAATGCAAAAACAAAATATTAATAAAACAGAATAGTGATAGTCACACAATAGAATTTAAAATTACTCAATGCGGCAATTAATTATTTAAAAGAAAATGAATATTAAAATGAATTGAAAGTTAAATGAAGTTAAATTATAATAGAGACGATAGTTTTATTGAATTGTTGGCTCACCCAGTCGAAGATTCGTCATATTTAAGAAATGATCGATGATCTCGATGTTACGTCGCTTATGTTTAAAAAAATGATGTGATATCTCATTTACTATGAAATATCCTCATTAAGTACGTTGCCATCTGTAGAAAGACTCTTGATCAGGGATATAACCCATTATGTATTGATATAGATGTCGGCAAGACATCGTTCAGTGTCGACTCTCGGTGCTCAGTCCATTAGGACCCAGAAAGCAAGGTTACAACTTCCTTCCTTCATTGATAGCTATAG
Source organism: Meconema thalassinum (assembly GCA_946902985.2). Taxonomy (NCBI): domain Eukaryota; kingdom Metazoa; phylum Arthropoda; class Insecta; order Orthoptera; family Tettigoniidae; genus Meconema; species Meconema thalassinum. The sequence continues at coordinate 358,242,358 of OX336388.2, read as the reverse complement.
ATCAATGCCATTCTTGTCCGATGTTGCAGGTACAAATACTAATGACTTCCTTGTCACGTGGTGTCACAGCTTCCCTCTCTATTAGCCTTCTCCATACTTGACTCATAAAACTTGCAATATATATATTGACGCGTATATACCGTAGAAAATGGCGTGTTGGTTACACCATAGTGGGTTTCTAAGCATCTCAGGAAAATGACGCAGTTTGCCGTGGTGAAATTCTTACTACGTCGTTCAGTTTGTGACGCACAGGGTTAGTCCATATCGCCAGTCTTGTTGCAATATATAATACTTCGTCTCTTTACAAGTAATTGTTAATAAAAATCTAATTGAATATAATAATAAAAACCGCTTACAATTATCTGATATAAAAATCATCTCATTGATGTACTAATTAATAAGAATAATAAATATGATAATTATAAATGAATAACCCTATAAATATAACCGCTATGGGATCGAATCGTTACAATCGCCCCTGATATAAATAATTTAAAATAAAATGTAACATTATTTGTATCACTACACATCCTACACAAATGAATACAAATGTAAATATTAATACCCCCATAACGACAACATACAAATAATACCCTTCAACAATACATAAAAATATACAAGAACATACTCTTTTCACTTTACATATTTGTACTATCATTTCTCATTCTTCCAAATGTTCATAATGTTCATTCTTCTTTATGTATTAAACGAGCTGTAAAAAATATACATATAAAATGCCCTTCACTTTTATTTTTGACAGATATGTCAACGCTGCACTCGTTTATATTTCGGTGATCGTATGCATGACATACAATTTTGGCTTCATCTCTTTTGAACGTAGTTTTTGTATATCAGTCTGGCGTAGAAGTACATTGTTGTAATACCAGCTGATTAACCCATAATAACTATTATAGCACACGATAATAGGATGCAAACAATACAATATTCCTTTCGTCTTTATAAAGGGATTACTCAAATGCAGTAAAATTTCAATAATTGAAGAAAAAAATAACTTAGCAAGACACCTAAGGCAATTCCTATTTCAGTGCATATGTCATACATGTAAATATTTCCCCAAATACATAATGACATCGAAATACCTCAAAGCAGTTATTAAACAGTTCATTTAAATATCCAAGTTACTACTCACCTGCCTTCGTGGCTTAATTCTTTCTTAGGCCACGGCCGCCTCCTTCCAAATTAATACTTCCTAAGTCTCCACGACTTCTTAACTTCTCATAAAACCATAATTCCTCTTTACTACTTCTCGAAAACAATAACTTGAATTTTCAAAATCACCAATAAACATAAAATCTGACTTCTTGTTCACTTTATAAAATTTAACTTAGCGTCAAGATATAACTTTACCGTAACGTCATTCCTTACTTACCATAACAAAATGATTAAGACTTGGACAAAATACTACTCAATACCTGAATTACGTATATCACTAAACTATTTCACAAAAACACATGACAAACTCCTCGGAATAAATATTTCGTTCCACAAAATATTAATGCTCTTATACTTTGAACTTAGTCTATTCATGATTTGACTTTTTGCTGAATGCCTAAAAACCCCCCTTAGTTTTCTCTCAAAACTCTTAATTAAGTACCGTGTCCTCCAAACACCACTTCCTACTTGTTCTGACCGCCTGGACTATAGCTCACTCTTGCTATACCAGAATCTCTCAAAACTCATCGTGACATCACACGTCACATACAAAAAAACCTCCCCTATTCGTGGTATAATCCCACATCTTCTTACTGTTACAGGTCACCTCTTACTGACCAATAACACACTAAATTTCAGCTAAAAAAAATCTTACATGCTTCGACTAACTCCTTGGAATAATAACATCACCCTTTGCTTTCCTAACTATTGTCTTCCTAAAATAATGACAGTGTTCCAGTTGACAGTCAATAACACTGACACTCATAATTAGCAAATATTCTCCCATAATCACTTCATAAAGCAAGTTCTGAGTTCTAACACAGTTCAGATACTTTCTTCTCTATCAAATTAAATGCGTAACTTACACCTGCCTTTAATTGTAACTTCATTATTACCCCTTAGGTATACACTTATCTTACCAACTTATTCTTCCTTCAAAATATTAACTTATCTTTACTAACTCCGTATGACATAAATAAAACTTTAATTTCCTGTCTACTAAAAAAAAAGATTTATCTTTAAATCCTAAAACGTTGAATTATAATAAATTCCTTTCAATATTAGTAAATATTATGTCAACCTTTTAATTATTATTATCATCTTTACTTTTACCTGTGTGTAGGACAACAATCTACCACATAATTAATTCGTTATTAATCATCAGTAACTTTTTACTACAAAGTGGTTTAGCTCGATAACAAGCCTTGTAATATCTTTAAAACGTGCGTAACTGTAACAAAAACTTGGACAATCTTACCTTTGTAATCTCTTATTACCTTGTGTGCATACATCCATATATACTTAAAAAAAAACTCCCTTATTAACTTCACGTAGTCCCGTAGATACCATAAAAAATAATTATTGCTCAACGGAATATACCTCGCTGACCTACTTCATCTTACCAAAAACTTCCTCCAACCTACTTCATTTGGCATCTTACCAAAAACTTCCTCAAAAAACAACTTCATTTGGCATCTTACCAAAACTTCCTCCTTAAAAAACTTCATTTGGCATCTTACCAAAAACTTCCTCCAACCTACTTCATTTGGCATCTTACCAAAAACTTAAAACCACTTTGCTCAACGGCATTACCTTCGTTGGCCTACTTCTTCAAACTCACGTCCATTTACGTGAAAATACACACATACACACACACATATCTGTCAACAAGTACCAGATGTCCTAATTAGTTACTACTTCCTCATTTCAACCCGATGTTGGTTAATTCATACAACGCATTACCATTAACAATTCTAAACCACTTATAAATTTCTCAACATATATCCGCTGATAACCTCGCTGTCCTCAACTGAAACTTCTTTATTAAATCAATACTTAATTCTTCAACTCACTAGTTTTATTACCACTGTATCATCTTATCTTCACTCACTTTTGAATTAAATCTTTATTACCATTATATTCTTAATTATGGTTGCCATAATAATTATTACTTTCTTTCGATTACTTACCTATGTAATAACCTTCCTATTTTTAAAATTTAATTCTCACTTCATCCAACTTACCTGCAGTTTAAGGACCTACATTCAACTTACCTGCATTGCTCAATAGCACGACAACCTTTGTCTTCCAAATTAAATGATTTTAGTCAATCTAAATCAATAAGCGTAGGCACTACGCGCCCCTTACCATCCTAACTTCACGACTGAATTAAAATTACACACAGCAGGTTCCTTATCTACCTCTGTTAAATCCTATTAAACTTCATTACTTAATATTTAAGTCATACGGAACAGTAACTATCGGTAATATAAATTTACATAAATACGTTCACTGGCATTTCACCGTTCTTACCACATTCATCTTCAATTCTATCTTTAACTAGAATTCCACATAATTCCTTCCGTGTTCCATTAGTTTCTACTTCCTCTGTACTACATTCATCCATAGTAACACAGTACTTCGGCTTTCCCCCTCTCACATCCCCAAGTCTGGCTAATTCAGTACGCCACTGCACGTCATATGCTTTCTTTCTCTCTCTCATCCTGATTTCTTTCTCCTCTAGCAACTTAATTCTCTTTTCTTTCATTTTACTTCTAAAATATCTACCTTTAGGTTTCATTTTCATTTCTCCGTTACTATCACTTAATGCTCTCTTTAGCCGTGGACTACTGCTTCTGCTCTTATCTATCTCTCTCCTCCTCTTAACCTGTTTACTAATTATGTTCTTCTGACTATGACTTAACGCACGCTTCTCTGCCACTAATAATTTCATATTAACTTCCTCTATCACAGGACTAAATTCTTCCCTAGTTTGCCTATCTAATTTATCTATGATTGTCTGCATCTTAATCTCTTGGGTGCTTAGTACTTTCTTTATCTTACCTACTTCTATCCCTATCTTTTCTCTCATCTTCTTCACTTCTTTTTCGCTACATTCTATAGTCTCTTCTACAGCTATCCTGCGTTCATCTAAAATCTCCTTCAACTCTACTATGCTTTCTCCTACTATCTCCTCTGACGCTAATCTATTTTCACCTAAAATCTCGTCTGACTCTAATCTGATTTCACCTAAAATCTCCGCTATTTGCCGTTCCTCACCTAAGATCTCCTCCGATTCCAATCTGCTTTCACCTACAATCTCCAATGACTCTAATCTACTTTCAATTACAGTCTCCACTAATTCCAATTTGCTTTCACCTAAAATCTCGTCTGACTCTAATCTGATTTCACCTAAAATCTCCGCTAATTCCAATTTGCTTTCACCTAAAATCTCGTCTGACTCCATTCTACTTTCAATTATAGTCTCCTTACAGGCTGTCTTTACTGATTCTACTGCAGTTTCCCCTAAAGTCTCTACTACCTGCCTAGTTTCCACTTCTACCAATTTGCTAAAACTTTCACCTTGAGTTGCTATTTTCTCTTCAATCACAGTTACTATTCTTTCCTGAATCCTACTTTCTGCTGCTTCTAATTTCTTATCTACTGTCTTAATAATATCTTTAGCCTTCATCTCTACCTCCTCCTTAATTTCACCTCTGATTTCCTGTTTCACAACCTGAATACTTTGCTGTAGTACCTCATACTTCTTATCCAACCCTTCATTGACTTTAACCACACTGTCTAGTTTTACATTATTCTCTTCCAGCTTCTGATTTATTTTACTCATATCTTGATTTAGCCTACCCATCTCTTCTCTCATCTCCTTACTATTTTTATTCATATCTTTATCTAATTTCTCAAATTTACCATTGAATTCCAAATAATTTCTTTTATTCTCTTCACTATTTTTATTCATATCTTTATCTAATTTCTCAAATTTACCATTGAATTCCAAATAATTTCTTTTATTCTCTTCCCTATTTTTATTCATATCTTTATCTAATTTCTCAAATTTATCATTGAATTCCTTCCTACTTTCTAAATTATCTTTCTTACTCTCTTCCATATTTTTATTCATATCTTTATCTAATTTCTCAAATTTATCATTGAATTCCTTCCTACTTTCTAAATTATCTTTCTTATTCTCTTCCATATTTTGATTTAGCCTACCAATATCTTCTTTCATCTCCCTACTATTAATTCTCATCTCCCTCATAAACACAGTTAATGGATCTTCAGGAATCTCTATAGACTTTTCTTTCTCTAGACTACCACTAGTCTCAGGATGTACCTCTGTATTCGTCTCGAGATTTTCCTCTGAATTCGTGTCAGGGTTAACCTCAGGATTATTTTCAGGATTACTCTCAAGATTTACCTCCGACATCTTGGTATTATTCTCTACGCTCTCAACATCGCTACCGCTATCAACCTCCTTATAATTAACTTTCTTGACTGCATCCCTACTTCTCAACTGCCTCTGTTCCTCCTCCGACATCTCGAAGTACACCGTATAACAATTGCCCTTCCAAAATTTCACTTCACTTCACTGTCCCCCAAAAGCACTGACAATTTGCACTGAAATTATACACTCCTCTGACTAAATACCGAATGGTTTTCGTGTCCTACTTTGTGGCGCCAAATGTAACATTTTTAATGTGTCGTTGATCGTGGTTGAATGACTATTGTGGTTCAATAAAACAAACATGATATGAATAAATAATATACACTGTGGTGTGACCTTACCTGTGATAGTGTAATATAATAAGTTGTTGAGCGCCAGATTCCTATTTAAGATAGTGAATCGAAATTTATTGATTTAACCTCGGCTATCAGCAGTAGAGTCGAGAACCACTTACCCGGGCCGTAGTGAGACAAAGTCATCTAACCAATCTGTATTTAATCAAGGAGTATGATTGCCTTAAAGTACCAACTACAATGAAAGAAATAGGCATTACGTTGAAGAGAATGAATTTATTAAATGCAAAAACAAAATATTAATAAAACAGAATAGTGATAGTCACACAATAGAATTTAAAATTACTCAATGCGGCAATTAATTATTTAAAAGAAAATGAATATTAAAATGAATTGAAAGTTAAATGAAGTTAAATTATAATAGAGACGATAGTTTTATTGAATTGTTGGCTCACCCAGTCGAAGATTCGTCATATTTAAGAAATGATCGATGATCTCGATGTTACGTCGCTTATGTTTAAAAAAATGATGTGATATCTCATTTACTATGAAATATCCTCATTAAGTACGTTGCCATCTGTAGAAAGACTCTTGATCAGGGATATAACCCATTATGTATTGATATAGATGTCGGCAAGACATCGTTCAGTGTCGACTCTCGGTGCTCAGTCCATTAGGACCCAGAAAGCAAGGTTACAACTTCCTTCCTTCATTGATAGCTATAGATCAATGCCATTCTTGTCCGATGTTGCAGGTACAAATACTAATGACTTCCTTGTCACGTGGTGTCACAGCTTCCCTCTCTATTAGCCTTCTCCATACTTGACTCATAAAACTTGCAATATATATATTGACGCGTATATACCGTAGAAAATGGCGTGTTGGTTACACCATAGTGGGTTTCTAAGCATCTCAGGAAAATGACGCAGTTTGCTGTGGTGAAATTCTTACTACGTCGTTCAGTTTGTGACGCACAGGGTTAGTCCATATCGCCAGTCTTGTTGCAATATATAATACTTCGTCTCTTTACAAGTAATTGTTAATAAAAATCTAATTGAATATAATAATAAAAACCGCTTACAATTATCTGATATAAAAATCATCTCATTGATGTACTAATTAATAAGAATAATAAATATGATAATTATAAATGAATAACCCTATAAATATAACCGCTATGGGATCGAATCGTTACACGGGTACTCCGGTTTTCCCTGTCAAAATTTCATTCCAGCAACACTCTCCACTATCATTTCATTTCATCTGTCATTCATTTAATCATTGCCCCAGAGGAGTGCGTCAGGCCTCGGCAGCCGGCACAGTTCATATCCTCGCCGCTAAATGGGAGCTTCATTCATTCCATTCCTGACCCGGTCGGAGACTGGAAGCAGGCTGTGGATTTTCATTCAAGTGGGGATCGAACACCTCCCATTTTACAATACACAAATTCAGAGTTCGCAACGCATCCACTGAGCTACAAATCACCAGTGGCGGCTGATGGATAATTGTTCTGGTTGTTGCGCTATTTTCATTAAGGGGGGGGGGGGGTAATTTGGTACATGGGCACCCGCAGGATTTTTTCAAGGGTGGGGGAGTAATATGTTTTTCATTTCATTACCTCGTCACTAGGTGTTATTGAGACGTACACCCCCGCGCAATTTTCGTTTCATTTCTTACTTGCTTCGTGATATTCATGATTTGGCTGCTCTTAAACCGTTGGGTACATGATCTTTATGGCATGAATGGGAGGAATATTTTTTTTAGTTAAGAGTTTTTGTCCATAGGAGTTCTTTGTGAATCATCGTCATAAATCATTTATTTTAAACAGGCAAAAGTAGTTGTATCACCATGTAGGCCTACCGACAAAAATAAAAATCAAGCAGTTCATTAAAATGGTAATGTTAATCCAGTTCGCCGATTTTCTAAATAACTGAAGATATTCTCAAATAATCCAAAATTTCTAAGTTAAATAAAACTGTGGAATTATCCCTACAAGTAAATCAGTTAACCATCAGTAACTTCAATTTATGAAATAAACTGGTATGACAATGAACAATTTCAGAGGGGGGGGGGGGCACGGCGCCTCCTTGTGCCCCCCCCTCCTGCGGATGCCCATGAGGTGATAGGACTTCTTGATATCGGAGAAAACTGTATTCAATTGCGCGGTAAAACGGATGTACCGGTAACTCATTCATAGCGAATGCCGCAGTTCAGAGACATCACATTTTCATCGGATTAAATGGAATATAAGTTAGTCTACATGAAAACCTTCATGAGAACAAAACAATGTAAGTTATATACGAGGGTGAGTATCACAAGTACGCCCAACATTGCAAAACATAGTATCGGCAGTTGACGGAGCATCTCGGATGTCTCCGGCCGCGCCTCGGCTTCCTGGTTGCAGCCAGCGGGCAACGACCAGCCGTGTTAACTGTTGGGATAGGGCTTACCCGATCGAGCATCTCTGCCATACCCTTCACTATTGAGATCTGGTCGGTGCTTGGGGCTGGCAACGACCAAGCGGACGAGCGCTCCTAGACGGCTGGCGCGTTTTGCTTTCTCAGTCAGTTCACAATACTGTAATTTACTATGAGATTTCCTGAATTATTAAAGAACAGAATTATGACTTCTATACATATAACAGGAAACATACAGCTTTTAATACTAAAAATATTATCGCGGTATTAATTGTTTTTCATGAATTAATCTGGTCGTTATGCAACGACCGACAGTAGTGGCTACGCTGGCAAAAGCGCAGCATTAGGTCATGGGGCCAAGCTCTCTGCTGACTCGGTAGACGCGTGGGTTCGAGTCCCACCGTCGGCCGTCCTTGAAATGGTTTTCCGTGGTTTCCCATTTTCAACACCAGGCAAATGCTGGGACGGTACCTTCTGACAGGCCACGGCCGCTGCCTTCCACATCCTTGCCCAGTTTCATTCACCATCATTCATTTCATCTCTCATTAACTCCTCTCATGAGGTTGGCGTCAGGAAGGGCATCCGGCCGTAAAAACCATCGCCACAAAGACTTCCATCGCATCTCATCCCCGACCCCGTTGGAAAACGGGAATAAAAAGGGGTAGACATACAATCTGGTCGTTGTGCAACACTGCAACCTTATTACCAGCCGCCACTGCAAATCACTGGTCATATGGCGCAATATTAAGTTAGGTAAGCAATATACACACTCAACAGTCAGTATAAGTTCTACTTTTCCTGTCTTTTATAATACTATTCCGGTTTATATCGTGGAAACTTCATAATCAATAATTCTTATAAATAACTATTACATTTAAACGCGGTGGACATCCGCCATGTCTGTCATTAACCGAGGTGATTCCGCGCATGCGCTTGAGGCAATAATTTTGCAGTTTTGTTTATAAATTTATAAACAGTATTCGGGACCCTCTTTAATTCTCATAAACAAAGATTTCAGTAAGACGCGGTGGGATGCGACATTTCGCTCGTGTAAAAAAAAAGCCATTGTGCGCAAGCGCGGGGGTGACAAATATTAAATTTTGTTTATTAAAGAGAATTCGTTACATTAGGGGAATTTTAAAAGTTAAGTATGATTTGTCTACGTAAAACCAATATCAAGAGAGAAGAATATAGAAATGAAAAAAATATCGGAGGTGGGGATCGAACACCTCCCTTCTTTATTTTTTTATTTAGTCGATTTACCCTCTAGGTTGGTGGTTCCCACGGACTCAGCGAGGGAACTCACCACTACCGCCTCTATGGGCAGTGTCCTGGAGCTTGCAATATCTGTCGGGATGGATACAACTGGGGAGGTGTGATCAGCACGTCGCCCAGGCGGCCTCACCTGCAAAGCGAACAGGGGCCTCATGAGGGGAGGGATTGGAAGGTTAGGATGGATAGGCAAGGAAGAGGGAAGGAGGCGGCCGTGGCCTTGCAGGAGGTACTGAGACCGTATTTAGTAATGAGTCGGATCTATGTTGGACAGGTGTGTACTCAGGTGAATTCCTGCGGCTCTATTTACAAGGCATACAGCGCATTGATACTCTGTGGCGAGTTTAGGAGCAACTCGGCAGCCCGCTCTACATCCTTTGAACATGTGCTATGTTTTTAGTACAAGAAATGACTACAAAATGGAGACAGCAGTAACGTCAATCTGATGCAACATGATACATTTTGATACAGTATTTATGAAACAGAACAACGACTGGTAAATGCATTATATTAAAAGAAGAGGAAACGTGAGAGTATTTTACACATAGATAAATGCATATGACAGAATATCAGAGTATTATCGAACACGAGCCAGTGTCGGTATCGATAGTCAATGTCGTTTCGCGACGAACAGCATTATGGGTCTCGCAAGAGCAGTGAGAAAAATCTGCCCAGGCAGAGAGATCAGATTACATTATACTTCGCTTGGAGTACAACACTCCTATCTCGCGCAAGCAACGCGGTCGTTTACATACTTAAAAGTTAGACAGTTCGTAGCGCAGCATTTAGGTAGATTTCATTAGAAAGCTAACTATTGCAATGGGTCCCATGTTTCGACTTCCGGAAAATTTCGACATATCTTCGCGTTTCACATCCCCCAGACCCCAAAACCACCGTCAGTTCAAAAGTTTATATATATGTGTATATCAGTTTCTTGTGGACACGTTAACTGCCGTAATTTTGCACCAATCACTTTGAATTTTTTACCGAATATGTATACCTATAAAATCTCGGTCGAGTTCGTTAATGGGCAAAATCGGTCAAAGGGGGTGAAAATGGGAGACTTTTTTCGAAAAAGTGAAATATCGCTATAACTCTCTTAATATCTGAAATATTGAATCCATTCAAAGTTCATGCTATGTGTCGGACAAGACCCTAAAATTTATGTTTGAAAAGTTTTTTGATAGCACCAACCATTGACCAAAGGGGTGGGGAAAAGTGTTTTTTTCGGGAAACATTAATCATATCTCTGTTAATAGGCACAATATCAAAACCGTACAAAATGGACAACATTCCTCCAATAATTACCTAAAATGATTTAAATTATAAGAAAATGCCAAGTGCCAAGAGAGGTTGCCATGACAACTTTACTTTTAATTGATAGCAGTTGCTATGACAACGCCACTGCACGAGATAACATTCAGATTTCCATCTGTCTGTGGGAAGCGACTTCGGTATCGGAACTGGTAGCATGCTGAACTTCTATGCCCAAGGACGCGGGTTCAAACCCGGCTAAAGTCATCGGATTTACTAAGAGCGCTAAAAAACCTGAGTTTGCTTTCCTTCGGAGGGGAAGTTCCAACGTTCGTTGCGAGTTGATGGTTCCGGTGGCATCTAGTAGCCAAGTTCACAGCTAGGTGTCGTTGATGGTAGTATTTTAGGTAGATTTCATTAGAAAGCTAACTATTGCAATGGGTACCATGTTTCGACTTCCGGAAAATTTCGACATATCTTGGCGTTTCACATCCCCCAGACCCCAAAACCACCGTCAGTTTAAAAGTTTATATATATATGTATATCAGTTTCTTGTGGACACGATAACAGCCGTAATTTAGCACCAATCACTTTGAATTTTTTACCGAATATGTATACCCATAAAATCTCGGTCGAGTTCGTTACTGGGCTAAATCTGTCGAAGGGGATGAAAATGGGGGACTTTTTTTTTCGAAAAAATGAAATATTGCTATAACTCTCTTAATATGTGAAATATCGAATCCGTTCAAAGTTCATACTATGTGTCGCATAAAGCTCAAAAATTTATGTTTGAAACGTTTTTTGATAGCACCAACCATTGACCAAAGGGGTGGGAAAAAGTGGGTTTTTCGGGAAACATTAATCATATCTCTGTTAATAGGCACAATATCAAAACCGTACAAAATGGACAATATTCCCATTATAATTACCTAAAACGTTTGTCTGAAAGAATTTTTGATATGAGCCATCATTACGCCAAGGGATGAGAGAAATGATTTCGGAATTATAAGAAAATGCCAAGAGCTATCAGTGGTTGCCATGGCAACACTACTAAATTGATGAGGGATGAGCCATCAGACGTTGCCATGACAACGCACTTGCGCGAGATCAGATTCAGATTTCCATCTGACTAAGTGTGAAGCGGCTTCGGTGACGTAACTGGTAGCATGCTGAACTTCTATGCCCAAGGTCGCGGGTTCAAAGCCGGCCAAAGTCGTCGGATTTTCTAAGAGCGCTAAAAATCCCTCACTATGATTTCCTTTGGAGGGGAAGTTCCAACGTTCGTTGTGAGTTGCTGATTGCAGTGGCATCTAGTAGCCAAGTTCACAGCTAGGTGTCGTTGACGGTAGTATCTGGTAGCAACATTAGGAACTACTGCTTGAAATTGAGCGTCTTCATTCCTTACCTGAATTACAGACTAATACAGCCATCACAATTCACACAGTTTATCAGACAGATTCTACACTCACCCAAAGTACACGGGGTTACATGACCACGTTGTCGCAGCCCCTGAACTGAGGAACCAACCAACATCTCTGCGGGAGATATAATTTTGCGTGAAGAAGTAACAGACCGTTACATAGTTACACATCAGTGTCGAAACCTTGCATAAGGACAGTGTGACCACAAGTATAAAAATGGACTCCAAATGACAAGAAGGTTACCGTCATCATAAGACAATAGAATGTTTAAAATATGCATAAAATGACGAAAAACAAAGTTAATTAATCTCCAATTATAAAATACTTTCACGCAATAAATGTGGTCTGATCCTTCTACGAAAACCTGCATATTCTGCCTATTTTCGCCTATCCCCAAGTTTGTCCGTTGAAATCTACCTCCGCCTTCGGGCGTGCCGAGAGGACTTTTTTGTCTCGGCTTGTTATAGCTGGAGATTATGTTAGTCTTCATTATTAAGGAGCAGTGAACTCAGTCTTCACTAGGACCTGTGATATTTCAATGCCAATACAAGACTATATTCTACAATAGTTCAGTACAGTCTATATATGTATATTATCATCATGACTACAGAACAGAGGTTGAATGAACGAATACTTCATCAAGACACGATTATGTCACGAATGGGCTAGAATGGAAAGAAGGAATGCAATACAATAGTGGAGTTGACTACTTAGGATGATCTCCAACATCAATCATGAAATACTACAACAGCAGAAAGCTCTTTAAGAAGAGATGGAAGGCGCTTTGGAAAAGTTCACTGTACATTCATACTGTGACTACATGAACTATGATGGCATTCCACGAATAGGCTACAGAACATCTTGGAAATGTGTGAGAGCAATGAACTTGTTACGCGAACAGCTGTTTTTATTTTTCAACCGTTCGAGGTCAGGGTTCGGTCCTCTTCAAGATCCAGTCGTTTCGAGAACTACGTGACCTGATGAACGAGGGTTCAGTTCCAGACCGAGAACAGTGTGTTTCACGCATATTCCAATTTCAACGAGATGGCATCGTAAAAGGTAGCTGACAACCATTTTCACAGTAGACAGTATGGTTTAGACATACTCTAGAGAGTTCCTTTTTCACCAATTTTTCTTTGTAGTTAGGAAATGCATTCCAGGGCTAGACCCGATACTTCATCGCTTCTGTCTTGTAGTGTATTTTATTTTGTAGTAAACATTAATATTTTATAATGCTATTTTCTATGCATTAATTTACCTTTTTTCTTACTACTTTTTGGGCATTTAATAGAACAATATAGTTTGTTGAGAAGATACATATGAAGAGTAGGAAGAAGACTGCGATAACTTTATATAAGAATAGTTGTTAGCAAGCAGATGTCCAATACGCCACGTATACTTGAAGATTATTTGAATATACACTTCTACAAATTTTGAACTTTGAATTTGAACACTTATGCATTTCATGCAAGTTCCTTTAATAGACGTGTGGGTCTATTTTTCATCGAGTGCAGTATAAATATGGAAACATAATGATTTCTAGAGTAGATATTTGCTATTTATGGATTAATTTTTGGGCAATCCACAGCTTTTGAGTTTTTTCATTTGAAGTTGTTTTAGACACTTTTTAGATCGTTCAGTTTTTCTATTTTTGTTCATGATTCGTTTGTTGAACTCCATCCTGGTTAAGCGTTGGATTCTAATGGTCTTCGTGTATCTTCTTAAGCCAGGCTTATTACCATGGTGTAGGATCTTCCGTGTTTCTTTGGGTGAGGATCTCCAGTCGAATTTTGTCTAGTAGAGGGCTGAATCGTTCTTTTTACAGTGATCTATCTACAAATTCATGAAATAAATATTTATGAACATGAGAATATATTGAGAAATAAATAAATATTATAGAAAGTTTGTATAAAATATTTTCGTTACAAAGCGAAATGATGATGTCGAAAATTCTCAAGCACTGTTATTTGAACAGCTGATTATATTATATTTGTCTCAGTTCTGATAAAAATTGTCCATGATACTTTAACTTATGTTAATATGAAGCATGATATTTTACGACTTTTATGCAAAAGCTTATTTGATCTTAATAATGTTTGGAAAAACATAAGCTATTGAGAGCTTATCTATGAATAAAGCAATGATTGCGGAATTTGATTGTAATAAGGGGATATTAGACATCGATGGATGGTCTATATAATTTTTCTTTCCAGTATAAATTAGCTATTGAGCTATTACTGAGTGCACTTATGTGTATATTTTGAACGTGCAGTATAGTCACGATTATGGATACTAGGAGGCTAGTATAAAGTTAATGAATCCAACATTTAAGTAAAACTAGCATTGTAATAATTGATCTAGAATGGATTGTTTAAATTGATGACATTTGTTTTTGAAGAAAGGTCTAATTGGAAAGACGAGTAATAATATTCGTATAATCATGCATTAATAATGACTGAAAGCTTAAGAGATAATAATATGATTAACTATGAGATTTAAAATGTTGTTAACATTTTTATGCAATGAAAATACGTTCTACTAACTTAACCGTTCGTCGAACATGCCATGATTTGATCTTCACAAGTACACTAGAATGCTTATTGATGGAATTGACTACATAAAATACGAATAATTTGAACGTGAACTAAAATGTAAAAATGTATATATTGCCATAAACTTACGAGGGTTATTTAAATATGTAACAAGTGTATATAACCATGTTTAATTCCACGTTGCAGCAGTTTTTGAATTAATAAACTGTTGGTTGATTTTAAATGCTTCGGATGTCTTGGTCATATATACTAGAAACAAGATGTGCTACGAGGACCAGTGGGTCAGGTTTTAGAATGCCTAGCACCACGCACGAGATTAATTTAATTATTTTCAGAGTCTGTTAGTTCACTTTGAGCTATTTTTCGTTTTTATTTCATCGACCACTGGCATCTTTTTATCGCATTCTTTATAAGAGAGGTATCCTTATCCCTGGTTGATCCTAGTTGGTAGAGTTTTAGGGGGTATTTCAGCCGGGTGCTTCCAGATTCTACGATCCAGCAGTTCCATCGGATTTCATCAGGTAAGACCACGTGGATACGGGTACAGTACCATCCCGGCATTTGCCCGAAGACGAAGTGGGAAACCACGGAAAACCACTTCGAGGATGGCTGAGGTGGGAATCGAACCCCCTCTTCTTATTTGGACCACCCGAGGCTGAGTAGACCCCGTTCCAGTCCTCATACCACTTTTCAAATTTCGTGACAGAGCCGGGAATCGAACCCTGAACCTCCAGGGCGGCAGCTAACACCTCCCTTTTTACGATGCACAAATTTAGAGTTCGCAACGCATCCACTGAACTACCAAATCACTGGTCATCTGGCGCAATATTAAGTTAGGTAAGCATTATACACACTCAACAGTCAGTATAAGTTCTTCTACATTTCCTGTCTTTTATAATACTATTCCGGTTTATATCGTGGAAACTTCATAATCAATAATCCCGTCCTTTATAATTCTTATAAATAACTATCACATTAAAACGCGGTGGACATCCGCCATGTCTGTCATTAACCAAGGTGATTCTGCGCAAGCGCTTGAGCCAATAATTTTGCAGTTTTGTGTATAAATTTACAAATGTATGGTAACATATTTGTTTATTTTAAAGACACTCTGCAAATCTACAGGCCTAGAGCTTTCCACAGATTACTCTACGAAGTGAATCGGTTCTAGCGTTCCCTCAATCTCGTCGTTACAAAAATCAGCTTAGTGTTTTAAATATATGTAGATTAATTTCCTGGGAATATCTCAAAAACTGTTGGTTTTAGGGCCTTAAAATGTGGTTTCGTTTATCACATTGAGGGGTTGAAAATGAGCTTGTCTCGCCCTTCTACGCCTATTTCAGCAAGTATTTTAAGGGGGGTAGGTCTCCTTTTATGAGAGGTACATAGAAGAGCTATATCAATGATTAGTGTTGTGTCTCTGAAGGATATCTATACCAAATTTTACGTTGATCCACCCAGCCGTTCTCGAGTTATAAGGGAACAAAATTGTCCACAGACAGACAGACAACATTTTTATTTTCGCGCGTATCCGTCATAAAACAGTCTGAAATGCGTAAATAACGCAAAATTTCGTAAAAATTCAGAAAAAAAATAGACAAACTTTCATCTCTACAGATAGGCTAATACATGTTAAAAATAATATGTGCACTAGGAAATTAAATATTTACAATGTTGTCTGAGTAACGATCTGGGAACCTGACTGTCCTTCCGCTACGAGCCTTAGTCACTAATTGCTGCGTTTTTTTCAGGAGGATTTGATTTTCCCCTTGGTGGGCCGGGGCCTTGAGACGCTACTGGTGGTCTTTCATTATTAGTGGCAGAAGTTTGCTGATCTTCTGTTATACTGTAGGCTGTTTCAGATGATCGATGGAAACATTTACTGTCCTGTTCCTTATAATAACAGTAAGATATTTGTCAGTCTTCGTAACCACCTTGAAAGGACCTTCATATGGGGGTTGTAACGGTTTCTTCACTCTGTCTACTCTCAAAAACACATGGGTACAATCACTTAAGTTCTTATGGATGAACACAGCCTTGGAAGTTTTGTGTTTCACTCCAATGGGTCGTAGTTGTTGCAGGTTGGAAACAAAGGTTGCTGGTTCAATATGAGTTTTGGAGTCACTGAAGAATTCTCCAGGAAGTCTTATATTAGTGCCGTATACCATCTGTGCAATTGAGCTATCGGAGTCCTCCAGGAGGGAAGTACGTAGCCCTAACAACACTGTAGGGACGGTATCCGTCCACTTAATAGAGTTGTGAGCTTTAATCGCTGTTTTAATCGTTCGGTGCAAGCATTCGATTTTTCCATTGCATTGCGGATGATAAGGCGTTGTGCCTTTGAGTTTCACACCACACAATGCAGAATGTTCCTTAAATATTTGACTCTGGAACTGCGGCCCTTGGTCGGTGACTAGGTTAGTTGGAACTCCAAATCGTGTTACCCATTGATCATAAAATGTTTTGGCTACAGTTTCCGCTGTGATATTGGTCATCGGTATCGCCTCCATCCAGTTGGTGAAGCGATATATGCATGCTAGGCAATAGATATGCCCATCAGAAGGTGAAAGTGGTCCGACAATGTCGATGTGAACTGAATTGAACCTCTCACTGGAATCTTGGAAGTGGCTAATAGGCGACTTGGTGTGTCTTGATATTTTACTTCTTTGACATCCCATACAGGCTTGAGTCCATTTTGTTACGTCACACTTGATACCTGGCCATATACATTTTGAGGTCATAAGAGCAACGGTTGTCTTTACTCCTGGATGAGACATGTTGTGAATCTGGCGAAAGAATTGCGTACGGAACTTTTGTGAAATGTACGGCCTAATTTTGTCAGTTGAAGTATCACACCACAGTAATTTTCCAGATGGCAGCGGGTAACTCTTGAACGCTAGAGAATGATTGTCCTATTTCAGTTTTCTGAGTTCAATGTTCGCTCGCTGGCTATCAGCAACTGCTTCATAGTCAATGGCAGTCATAGCTTCGATTCGTGAAATATGATCTGCAACAATATTATCTTTTCCCTTGATGTGCAGTATGTTTGAGCTGAATTGAGAAATACAGTATATTGTAGATGTCGTTGCTGTCGTGGAGATGCTCGATCATTTTTTTGGTTTAAATGCAAAGATTAGCGGTTTATGGTCTGCAAATATTACAAACTCTCATCCTTCTAGGAAGTGTTTGAATTGTTTGACAGAGGGATATATCCCTAAGAGTTCACGATCATACAGTAGTTGCTGTATGCTCTCTGTGCTTCACTCAACTTCTTTGAAAAAAAAAAAATCCTATGGGTTTCCATCCATGACTTTCATATTGTTGTAGGGCACCACCTACAGCAAAATCGAGCAAAATCACTTGCATCTACCATCAATGAGAACGTACACGCAGGGTTAGGGTATGTGAGCAATGCTTCATTCGCCCAATCCTCCTTGCATTTTTCAAAATTCTTAACAGCATCTGGAGTCCAGACGATTTTACGTTTGTCTCTCTCCTTGGCATCTCGAAGATACTCGTGAAACACAGCTTGTGTCTCTGCTGCATCCTTAAGATACCTTCGGTAAAAATCAACAGTACCCAGGAAAACACGAAGTTCATGAATTGTTTCTGGCAACTTGTAGTCGACAATCACTTTCACTTTATCAGGGAGGGGTTTAGAGCCTTCAGGTGTAATCCAGTGTCCCAAGAATTCAAGTTCTTCTACATCAATGACAGATTTAGATATGTTGATACGTAGGCCGTATTTGTTTATACGTTCAAATACAATCTTGAGATGAATGCGGTGGTCCTCTATAGTTTCCGAAGCAACTAAACAATCAGCGAGGTATGGAAAAATGAAGTATATGCCTTGAAATACTTCATTTATGTATCGTTGGAATGTGCTCGGTGCGTTTCTAAGTCCAAATGACATGATGTTGAATCCAAATAATCCAATAGCGGGTTTGGGCTTGTCTTCTTCTGCGACCGGAATCTGAAAGTGTGCCTTGAAGAGATCGATTATGCTAAAGATTTTCTTGTTTTTCAGTATGTGTTGGAAATCGTCAATCCGGGGAATTGGATATCGATCCGGAATGGTTTGGGCATTCAATCTTCTATAATCGCCACATGGTCGTATAGTTCCGTCTCTTTTTGGGACTAGTTGGAGTGGCCTTCCCATTGTGATTTAGATGGTCGAATTATGCCAATACTCTACATAAACTGGAATTCCTGTTTGGCTATAGCAAGCTTCCGAGGATCCAGTTGCCGTGGCTTACAATGCGCTGGTTGGCCTTCTGTTAGAATGAAGTGTTTGATATCATGTTTGATATCAGAGGGTATCCAATTGGGTTTAGTTAGCTCAGGATACTCAGATAGTAAATCTGCAAATTTTTGTGATTTGGACATGGTGCTAACCACATTATCTGGTGTGACTGACATGACTTCGCCTCGAATGGAAAGCTTGGTCTCGCCGTCAATTAGCTGCTTTTTGTGGAGGTCGATTACTAAATTGAACTTGTTCAAAAAATCTGCACCTAGTATACCCTTGTTAATTTTCCCCACAATGAAGGGCCATTTGAACTGGCGACGGAGTCCCAGATCAATGTTTAGTGTTTTCATCCCATATGTGAGTATCTCAGTGATATTGGCGGCTAATAATTTAAAATTGGAATCACAGATTTTGTTGTTAGGAGTGGCAGGAATTAATGACACATCAGCTCCACTGTCTACGAGGAAATGCAAACCCGTGTTGTTGTCGTCACGCACAAATAAGCGGGATCTGCTGCAATCCATTGTATTATTTTCTGTAGTGGAGCTTGCTGCTAACTCTACTACTGCTTGTGGTTTCCACGAGCATGGAAATTTAAATTTGTCAGGAAAGCATTGGTTACCAAATTTAAAATGGTGATGGCAGTACTTTCCAGTTGGATTGAACTTCTTTTGACTTTGACTTCGACTGCGGCTTGAACTACGATTACGGCTACGACGTCTAAAACCACGCATGTCTGCAATTTGTTGTTGCAGGGCAGATATTTGAGCTTAGAGTTGAGAAATGACATCATTATTAATTTTATGAACATCACTACTAGGGTCCTTCATACTGTATAGTTCACTTCGAGGGTTCATTTCAGTTATCTTATCTGCCATAATGGCCACTTTTTCTAAATTTTCATCAGACACTATTAACACATTTTTATTATAAATCTAATGACATAGTTAAATTAATTTTGTATATTTATTATGTTGTAATTCAGTTTTGTTATTGTCATACAATAAATAAATAAATAACACATTTTTAATTGAGTCCGGCAATTTATCTAACCACAACGTACGGAGAACCTTCTCGGAAATATTTACGCCAGCTAACGACTGCATCCTTCTCACCTGGCCTTTGCAGGGAAACGTGCTAGGAAACTCGGATCCTTAAACCAGAAACCTTGTACAAAGATCCGAGTTGAAAATAATGTTACAGACACATTAGTAATTTTGAATGAACTTACTAAAGATGTAAATATCACTGAAAACAAATCTGATGAGCTATCTTCACAAGTTTTGAAAGAGCTTAATATATTTAATATCAATTTACAATCTATAAGAAATAAGTTAGGTGAACTAGAAATCTTACTCAATTCCATTTCAATAGATATCTTGTGTGTAAATGAACATTGGCTTGTGAAGGAAGAGGTTAGTCTTTATATTCCATCAGGGTATGATGTAATGACTAGCTTTTGTAGAAAAAATAAATCAAACGGGGGTGTTGCTATATTCAAGAAAGTAACTACAAACATGGACAGTATAATAATGGATTTAAATGATTCCTGTATAGAACAGCTCTTTGAAGTAGCTGGGGGTAAAGTTTACAAGAGCTAAATTTATTATTATTTCCATATATCGTACACCTGATTCGGATGACCAGGCCTTCATAAACATATGGGAAATGTTTTCTTGTTACTTAGCAAAATTCCAAAAGTATAAAATATATTGTTTAGGGGATATTAACCTAAATGTATTAATTGAATCACTGGCAAAGAAACAATTCTGTAACATTTTAAAATCTTTTGATTTTTATCTGATCAATAACCAACCAACTAGAAAGAAGTCTTGTTTAGATAACATTATTACTAATGTGCCAACAAATGGTTATAATTTGGTGTTACAAAACCTCTCTTGTCTGACCATAGTGGCCTCTGGCTAACATTTCAAATTGATACAGGACACTTCCCAGAAAATAGGCAAGTCAAGTATATTAGGATGTTGAGCGACAATAACTTTCTCAGATTAAGGCACGAGTTGACCAGCAGGAATTTGGAAAACAAAATTGTGAGCTATAACAATGTTTCTGAATATAATACATACTTCCTTAAATAAATACTTCCCAATTAAGAAAAAAATAATTAACAGTCCAGATCAAAAACAAAGTAAAAATAATACCAAATGGTATACGCCTTACCTTGATGTTATTAGGAAGCTAAAGAACATGTATTACACTAAAGCAATGAAAGGAGACCCACAGGATATAGAAAATTATAATCACATAAAAAATTATAACGGGGGGGAAATTAAAGCAGCAAAAAAGAGAGCGAATAATGAGTTCATTAATAATGCAAAGAATAAATGTAAAGCTGCTTGGTTAATCATAAACAAGGAACTGGGTAAAAATAAAAGTAAGGACTCTACACCAATAACGCCAAATGTGTTAAATGAATATTTTATAAATTCTGTTGAAAATATGGTCAAAAATTGGGCATATGAAAATCATCATACAAAGTTTATGGAGAAATTGGAAAACCATAAGGTAGATAAAAATCCCACACCATCCTTCAGATGGAGACAAATAACATATGAGAAGGTTCTAAAAATAGTTTCAGAACTAAACAATTCAAAATGTGAGGATTATTATGGAATGTCGAATTTTATTCTAAAACAAATAATAGACATCATAGTATTACCTTTAACTTATCTAATAAACTGGATATATACTACTGGAGTTTTTCCAGAGTTCTGAAAATCACATTCACAATTCCAGTCCATAAAAAAGGAGATATGATGGACCCCAGTAACTATAGGCCAATCTCAATTGTCCCAATTATTTCCAAAATAATAGAACAGTGTATGAAAGAACAATTATCAGCATTATTTGAGGAGCACAAGTTGTTTAATAGTACCCAATTTGGTTTCAGAACTGGTAAGTCAACGGTTCAAGCTGTTGAAGCTGTTGTTGATGAAGTGATTGCTGGATTTGAATCTCAACTTATTAGATCTGTCACACTCTTAGACCTAAGTAAAGCTTTCGATTCTTTGGATCATGATATATTAATACAAAAACTTCAGTATAATGGAGTCAGAAATTGTGAATTATCATTAATTACCTCCTATCTCCTCAAGAGAAGGCAAATAGTTGTAATAGACAACCAAAAATCTGCTCCGCTCATTGTAAATACAGGTGTAGCTCACGGTTCAGTCATTGGAGCCATTTTTTCTGGTCTATATAAACGACATTGTTAGTAATATAAATGCCAAGTCAATACTGTATGCTGATGACAAGTGATAGAGACCTAACTTGCCTTGAAGAGAAAAGAAACAAATTATTAGGTGAATCAACTTCTTGGCTAAAGATAAAAAACACTATTTCTAAACAGTAACAAAACAGAAGGAATCTATTTTCACTTAGTCAAATTGGCTTCAAGTAGTCATGAATGCAGCTCTGTTAAGTTGTTGGGAATCCATTTAGACTCTAAATTAAACTGGGACATTCACACACAAAAATTATGTACAAAATTAGCACGAGTCTTATTTTTATTGCGAAGACTCAAACAATCAGTTAATGCTAATCAGATGATTCTCGCATACTATGCATTTTTCCATTCACATTTAACTTTGGTATAATATTGTGGGGAAACTCAACAGGGGCACAAGATGTTTTCAGATGGCAGAAGAAGGCAATAAGATGTCTACAAGGCAAGCCTAGTACAGAATCCTGCAGAAATCACTTCCAAGAACTTGGAATTATGACTCTTACATCAATATACATATTCCATAGCTTAGTGTATATTAAAGAAAATCTCAGTGTGTATAAAAATCGAAGGGATGTGCATACGCACACCACAAGAATAAGAAACCAGTTAGATACACCTCATGTCAGGTTAAAGAAAACACAAGACCACTACAAATACTATGGAATTAAAATCTTCAACAAACTACCAACACAACTACAGCAGGAGTCTATATACATTTTCAAAGCTTCCATTAAGCGATGGCTCATTAACAGCAGTATTTACACTTTGGTCGAATTTGAAGATAAAATTACACTCTACCCAGTTGGACTATAGAAGATCAACCTTCTTCTTACTGTATTCGTGTTATTTTATTCTTATTTTATTTTATAGAATTCAGTAAGCTGGTAATAATACTTGTAATATATTATACATAACTTTGTGATTTTATTGTAAATTGAAATTGTATTTTTAACAATGTGACGTAGTCTAATACAACGATAAGTTGTTAACTGACAATAAATATTGATTGATTGATTGAAACTGGCTTGGCTTCATGTCACCTAGCTCTACACCTTTAACTAAGCGCTTTATTTGCTTATCTTAGCTTTCTTAAAAATGTTTAAAAGGCGTTCCTTAGCGGCAGAATATTTGTTTTGTTCTGTGCTTTGTATAATGTCCCATGCATTCTGTAAATACTTTGGTTCAAGTTGTGAGACAAGGTAATTAAATTTCGTATCCTCACGTGTAATAGCCGAATTGGAAAATTGAGCTTCTACTTGGTAGAACCAAATATCTGTTTTTTCAGCCCAGAATGGTGGAATTTTGATGCTTACCCTGTTCACTTCACTAGTTACTTCATCCTTGTTCACTTCATTTTCTCGATCCATGATTATTTAGTTTATGTGTTTAAACAAATCAAGTCAGAGTCACCAATTATGTTGCTATTAAATCTAAAACAGCAACTGCTTGATACGATTAATACTTGCTTTTATTTCTTTCACACTCAAAACCAACATTTGTCTCGGAATTTTTAACACTCTTCAAAATTACCAAAGATAAAAACTAACAGACTAAACCATGGAGTTAATATGTCAGCTCCGTCAGCTCATACACCAGTCTGCAGGACCTTGTATATCTGGGCACGCCCAGGACTACCTTTAGGTAGCGTGCCTTTACTGCTTCCATGGTTTTGAGGTATCCGATGCCCAGTTTGTACCATATTATTTTGATTCCAAAAGTAAGAATTGGAATTATTTGTGATGAACAGCGACATTGCTGTATCTAGTGAGAGTTTTGTCGGGGTCCTGATGTCATACATTGCCTTTGTGGCTGACGTAGCTCTCGATTTTGCATGTACCAGTAGTCTGAAGGATTTGATGGTCGCCTGGAGTGTTACGCCGAGATACTTGAAGGTGCTAACAGACATACTGAAGACACTCAGAGTTACAGATGAGCGATAATTTATCCCAACTTTCATCCAACGAAGCTAATATTGTATCTCATCAACGAACGTAAACAAACAATATGTCGGGTTTGGACATACGCCATTTTCACACATTCGATACCTGCATTAAGGTCTGAGTATTGTAGTTGGTCTTGGTAAAACCATGTTAGAAATAAAATAAAACCGTTCTCTCCCTATCCTAATGCATTGTACCAGACGCACATTTTAGCGACAGGTTGAGACATCTGGCGGTAAAACTTCGCTCTCGGAAAGGACAGGCACGGCCGACTGAATGCGCTCATACCGGCCTAGACAATGAGACCTTTTTCATGAAATCTTGTTAGTTACTCAACTGCTCACACAGCGCTGTTCACCAAGCATTGCACGACTAAGACTTATCTCTACTTAGTGTAAAACAAAGTCCCCGATTCTTGGATATCACGGGTAATCTCGAGAACCACTGGATGGATTTTGATGCGGCTTTCACCATTCTGCACAGGTAATATCGAGGAAGATTTCTGTAGAAAATAATTTATTAATGATCAAAGGGAGCCAAGCAGTAACGATTTTAGATTTCAGTGAATAGGTCGAAGAAAGAACTTTACGTCCGTGCGCTTTTTAAGCTTACGCTGGACAAACCGTTAAAAATATCAATATACTATGAGTGTAAGAATTGTTCAGCATGAAAAATTGTACAAAAAAGTCCGCGTGAGCATATCTCTATCTTCGATACATCGCCCACTATAAGCGTTTTTAGTTTGGACGAGAGGGGGATTTCGCTTGCACCTCGCCATTCTTTAATTACGTCTGACAGGAATTCCTTGCACATTCATACCTGTTCCCGGGCGAAGCTAGTTGCTAGTGACACTATTATATTATCATTATAATTCCCACAATATCAAAATGCAAATTATATCACAACATAAAATAGCCTGCTAATAAATCTAAGAGAAATTAGACATACCTTGCACCTCGTTACAGTTGAATTCGATCAGAATCACTCGGTTTTCATTCAAGTTTATGCATTTTTCTGCTGAACGGTTTGGAAGTTCGGCAACAGGAAACTAGGACTGTTATTTACTTAAAATATTCATTTTTGTATTTTTGTACTATTTGTTTTCATGATTTCATTACATTGTCAGAATTACCGACAGTAGTGGCTACGCTGGCTTTCGCAGCGTTAGGCCATGGGGCCAAGCTCTCTGCTGACTCGGTAGACGCGTGGGTTCGAGCCCCACCGTCCTTGAAATGATTTTCCGTGGTTTCCCATTTTTCAACACCAGGCAAATACTGGGACGGTACATTCTAACAGGCCACGGCCGCTTCCTTCCACATCCTTGCCCAGTTTCATTCATCTTCATCCATTCCATCTCTCATCCTGACGCGCAGGTCGCCCACGGGCGTCGACTAGAAAGACCTGCACTCGGCCTCTCAGGAGGCCACACGAAAAAAATAATCGTCAGAATTAATGCTTTAATTAGTAGGGTATATGATGATGATAATTGTTGCTTTAAGGGGCCTAACATCGAGGTTATCGGCCCCTAATGATCTGGGTGAGAGCGAAAATGATAATGAAATGGAAACCAGAACAAAATTATCGAAGACGGAAAATACGTACAAAAAGGAACTCACATGGAGACAACTCACAATATGGTCCTACAAAAGGGAATTTAGAACGAAAAGTTGCACAAAAAGAATTGATTGAAAAAGACCCACAAAACGTAGGCTAGATTCAAAATACGTACGAAATGCAAAGTAGCGCCGAAATACTTACAAAATGCAACTGAAATTCAAAATACTTACAAAATGCAAATGAGATCGAAATTACGTACAAAGTGCAATTGAGGTTCAAAATACTTACAAAATGCAATTGAAATTGAAAATACACAATGCAATTCAGATTGAAATATCCCAGTTCCAATCCAAATTATAAACAAAGTGCAATTGAAATTCAAAATACTCACAAAATGCAATTGAAATTGAAAATGCTTACAAAATGTACGGTAGATTCAAACGACTCATGTGGATTGACAATACTTACAAAAAGCAATTTAGATTGAAAATACTTGACAAATGTAATTTAGATTCAAAATACCCACAAAATGCAATTGAGAATCAAAATATGTGCAAAATGCCCACCAAACAAAATGCAATTTAGATTCAAAATTCTTGCGAAATGCGGTTTTGGTTGAAAATACTTACAAAATGCAATTGAAATTCAAAATACTCACTAAAAGGCCCGGCAACCTGCATTGAAAGACTTACTAAAAAGCAATTTAGATTGTCAATCTTTACAAAATGCAATTGAGGTTGAAAACAATCGCGAGATGTAATTTAGATCGAAAAAACTTACAAAATGCAACAGAGATCAAAAATGCCTTTAAAAATCACTAAAAGGGAATTTAGATACACGGTGATTCGAGTAACAAAAACAGTGCGGGAATCTTAAAGAGAAAAGGAAATAGAAGGAAAAGAGGAGAGGAGAGGGGAGAGAGGAGAAGGTCCGCCCCAAAGGGAAGGGACAAAAAGGGGAAAACGGACCCAGCTCAGGAATCCCTCGGGGTCGCCAACGCCCGAACTCACCAGCCGTGAGCCCCTGAGGGTGTAGCATTATTGACGGTGCACCAGAAGTGGTGGGGCTACATACACCCTGCCTCCTTAAGGGCCTTGAGCACAAGGCAGGAGGTAAAAGGAAAAGAACAAGAAGGCTGACCCCTCACAGAAGGAGGGTATCAGGAAAGATGAGACAAGGGCCAATTAAGGCGGGAAAGTGAAAGACTCCCTAGGCCTCGGATAACCTAATACCGTCGGTGTCGGAAGAGAACAAGAGTTGACCAAGGAAGGTCGACAGGAAAGAAGAAAGAGAGGAGCCCGGCACAAGTAAGTGGAAGCAATGCCGGACTCAGCTGGGGCCCCGTGGTCGCCAACCCACAACCCACAAGATGTGAGCCCCTGGGGGGGGGGGGGGGTAGGGTATAAACCCGGTTGCCTAATACGGGGAAAGTGCACTTTTAAAGTTAACAATAATATCAGAGGGTATTAGAACATCAAACGTGCCCATATTTGTAATATACATAGTATATCGCCTGAGGTTTACATTGGTGAGAAAACCAAAATTATTCCGTTCCTTCTTATGTCTAATGTGAGCCCTATAAAAAAAACTCCCTATATTTGGCGACTTTCCTCTACCCATTTTTAGAAGATACCTTATGCACTGAACAGTTGAATCCGTGATTAATTGTATAGGTAGCTTCGTAAGTCTCAGAACTCAGGAAGTCCTTTCTAGCAGCGTTACTGGCAGCTTTCAAAGTTTCAAGGTAAGAAAGAAAATATTCCTCTAGCCAGTTTAGGCGACTGACATTTAATGAGAAAAAAAATGCCCTTTATCTGGATTTCTAGACTGAATATGATGATATGTGAAGCTTACGTCATGCATAGCGAACCATTTATTAACGTTTTTTCAAAAAAAATGGTTGCTTCTGAGTCCATGAATGTGTACGCTTCCGGGTGCATGCCTATATTTTCTTTCAGTGTACTAATGGCACCAATTACTTCTGACGAGAACACTTCCTTGGCACGCCGAACATTCATTTTTTCAAATTTAGTGGGTTCGATGTGTTTTTTAGTGAGGTGTCTGACCGGTTTGACGATCTCACCCTTTTGCATTGTGTATAGTAATGACACGTATTTCCCTGAAATTATTCCAGTACCATCAGTCATCTCTCGTTACAGAAACTGCGTTCTAATGTTTTTTTTTTTAGAATGTGACAATGATCAAAACTAGGGAATACATTCCTAGACTCGTCGTATGGGTGATTGACCATTGGTTGCAAATTCCCTCCCCCTAAATGCCTAATCATTTAGTGTTAGTTTTGTGATTATCAGAGACAGTTATTATAATTATGAAACCGCATTGTTCAACCTCGAGAATAACGTCCAGCAGGAGTTTATGTAAGTCCCGTCCTGACAGCTGCTTCGTGAAAAAGAAGGCACACGGTATCTGATAATTTGTCGAAAGATCTCTTAGCACAAAACACAACACACGATTGGCTGCTACTTGTTCCCGGCTGTAATTTTCATCCTCTCTTTCCTTTTGATGAGACGGTGCTGGAGTTGTGTCCTTGTACCCGAAGAAGGTGCAAGGTATGTCTAATTTCTCTTAGATTTATTAGCACGCTATTTTATTTTGTGATATAATTTTAATTTTGATAATGCGGAAATTATAATGATAATAATTATATAGTGTCACTAGCAACCCGCCCCGGCTTCGCCCGGGAACAGTTATGAATGTGCAAGGAATTTTTGTCAGACGTAATTTAAGAATGACGAGGTGCATGATACACAAATCCCCCTTCCGTCCAAACTAAAAACACTTATAGTGGGCGATGTATCGAAGATAGAGATATGCTCTCGCGGACTTTTTTGTAGAATTTCTCACGATGAACAATTCTTACATTCATATTATAATGATATTTTTAACGGTTTGCCCAGCGTAAGCTTAAAAAGCGCACGGAGGCCAGGCTATTTTTTCGACCTTTTCACTGAAATCGTTACTGCTTGGCTCCCTTTGGTCATAAATAAATTATTTTGTACACAAATCTTCCTCGAGATCACCTTTACAGAATGGTGAAAGCAGCATCAAAATCCATCCAGTGGTTCTTGAGATTACACATTTAATATACGTACTGTACAGCTGATTCCTTATCGCGCCTATAATGGGAGGGGAGTGCGCTCTACCGGCAACGAGTAGAAACTTTTCAATTACATGTTATACATGGGTTCTAACTGGGAATGTCAAGGCCGGTATAGAGCGCAGCTCGCATTCAGTCGGCCGTGGGACAGGTTTTATGCTAAAAAAAAAAAAAAAACAAAAAAAAAACTAGAGTACATTTCCCGGCTTAGTATAAGGTACGATTTGGATCCTCGCTGCCATGGCGGCGGAAGCTCACTACCGCTCCACGTGTATTTAGATGGGATACATTTCGAACTCCGCCGCCGCTGCCCATGCAGCGTTGCCTGTGCAGCGCCGCATGGGCAGCGTGGCCGCCCAGCCGCGCCAGGACCGGTCTGGCGGCTCTGCGGCGCCGCCTGTTGGCAATGAGATTATGAGATTATACAAAGCATAAAACTGCTTTCCAAAATGGCGTTTCATAAAAGTCCGCTAGATGTCTCGACTTGTCGCTAATTTTCCCGTACCAATTATTGGAAAATAATTGCATCTTTTGCCATTTTTAAGGCAGAAAAAGTAAATTATTCAAATAATACGGCATCTAAAGAACTTTTAAATAGCATTTAATTTAATTTCAGGCCAATTTTATGTAACGGAGATATGTCCTTATGCTAAATTACGTATGGATTGGAGTGACCCTGTTAGGCCTAAATAAAAATAAAAACTCTACAATGCTTGGGAGCCAATATTTTCATACTTGACCGCCATATCACTAGGTGTGCTGCAGTAGATTGTTGTTGTCATGCTTTATCTTGCGTCTATTTACTTACTTCTATTATAATTGATGTTCTGTTGCGTACATTTCCCAGCCGAGTGCTTTGTATCAACAATGTCGTCTATAGCGGTAGATGACGAAAAACTCGTCGAGTTTGTATCCAAATAGGTACCCAGTTTTGTATGCTGCAATATTTCGATCTATATTTTAAAGCACCCCTCGTTCTCTCGGGTTTTGTAGATCTCTTTCGTGGCTTTCCTTTTTCTTTTTCGCACCAATAGGGCTAGAATTTAGTTGTAATCGTCTTCCTCTTCCTCCAATAATCTTTTAATTCCCGGTTTGGAAGCGGCACTACACATGATGATCGGATCTCTATTAAATTACCTCAATGTAAACCGTCTACTGAACCTCTGCCACGCTGCCCAGGCAGCGAGGAACGAAAACACCACAACTGCCCAGGCAGCGCCGCCTTGGCGGCGAGGATCCAAATCGTACCTTATATCTCGTAGGCAACGGTTGTACATGCTTTCGGATTTCATGACACAACCAAAGACTATATGAATCAGTGGACGAAATCGATTGTTGTAAAATAGCCATAACCTTGAAATATTTCACAAAACACTCAATCGGGAATAGAAGTTATTCTGGGAAGGTTTGTGCATTTTAAGTAATATAACTTTCCTATATTTTGCTGCTATGTTACATTTGACTCCCCTATCCTTGAAGTTTAAGAGGTCCTTGACCAACGATATGGAGACCGAGGAAACTGAGGAGGAAAATCAGGAAGAAAAGCTTTGCCGTATTTGTCAGGACGAAGATGCACCTGGAGATGTGATTGCACCATGTAACTGCAAGGTAATGCACGTATAAATTTCTGGTCAAATTTGGGGTTAACGTTGTTGTATTTTGATTTAGAAGGTCTTAGGATGTCGGGTAATTCTCGATGAGACCAGACCCATGGCATTTAGCAACGCCGTCTACAATTCTCAAGCGTGCTCAAGCCATGTCAATACGTTTGGCAACGCCCTCCCCCCCCCCCCCCCATCTGCCATCTGGTAGGCCTAGCGCAAGCACATGGTAATTGCTAACACTTAGTAAACACGCGAAATATTTCCGAAAATACAGCAGAACATAACGTCCACTAAATCTGTCATAAATATCACAAATAGAGTATAAATATTATCATGCTATGTACTGTCAATTCCCGATGAATGAAAATCCACAGCCTGCTTCCAGTCTCCGACCGGGTCAGGAATGGAATGAATGAAACCTCCATCTAGCGGCGAGGATATGAGCTGTGCCGGCTGCCGAGGCCTGACGCACTCCTCTGGGGCAATAATTAAATAAATGACAGTGGAGAGTGTTGCTGGAATGAAATTTTGACAGGGAAAACCGGAGTACCCGGAGAAAAACCTGTCTGCCTCCGTTTTGTCCAGCACAGATCTCACATGGAGTGACCGGGAGTTGAACCACAGACCCAGCGGTGAGAGGCCGGCATACTGCCGCCTAAGCCACTCAATTCCCGATAAGGAAATAATAAAATGCTGTACTGTACCCCAATGTCCCGATGTCTGAAGTTTTATTTTCTTGCTGCTATGCTCACTGCCGTCATTGATGCACTCAGAAAATATATTTAAGGCTATTCTTACGAACTTAGAGACTGCCTTTGATAATACATTCTTCACTTCTTGTCCACAGATGCACTCATCATAGTCACAATAGGCCTCCAAGCTTAATGTTGACAGTCTAACAATAATGCACCACTGGTCACTTAATTTAAAAATTTCTAATTAAATCTACCTAAAAGCACTTGCCAACTGAGTACAGTTCATAATGTACTGGAATATAGAGGCCACATGAAGATATATACATATATATGCCTATCAAAACTAAATTACCAGGCACTGAAAGTCCACCTCGCTGTAAGTGATCAAAACGAAGTAATATAACCAGTTATTTTAATAGTGATGCCATAATTTGACTTACAACCAGGCACACAACACTTCCTAGCATCTGAAATAGTTTAATGGAATTATTAGTGAAGAATTTGTTGTTGGTTAAAATCATTACCGGTACCAGACATTGGTTACACATACAACTTAATACGGAAAACACTCACATCTACAACTTTCAGCAGGTCTAATTTACCACGAGGAATTTCACGGGTGTTGGAATAGTTAATACAAACTGCTTTTAGATGCTGTCATATCAAAATAAACGATATTTATGAGCAAAACTTAGCATGTGATCTTACGTGTTTATAAAACTTAGAGCCCACATCCTGTGTTGCCAATTCTACCAACAGTATGGCTTGAGAATTATAGACGGCGATGCTCTTGGCCATACACTCGTGGAATATTGGCCAATGTTTCGGCAAACCAAATTGCAAATCAACTTATCTCGAATGGAAAGACCAATCACCCTATCAGGAAAATGGAACACAGAATCCACCTAAGCGAAGACGCCAGAACTAATGACATGTCTCAACCATTTAACCTGAGTGAGTTAGAGAAAGCCATTCAAATCTGCAAAAACGGTAAGGCAGCAGGGCTAGATGATATTACGGTAGAGCAGATCAAACACTTCGGCACAGCTACGAAGGAATGGCTTCGGAATTTCTTTAATAGCTGCTTGGCATCCTCAAAGATTCCCAAAATATGGAGAAAAGCACGGGTGATTGCTTTTCTCAAACCTGGCAAGGAAAATTCAGACCCTAAAAATTTCAGACCGATTTCTTTACTATGCCACCTATAAAAAATAATGAAAAGAATGCTATTAACCGTTTGAAGGGAGTTGTAGATGAACTGCTTATACCGCAACAGGCTGGTTTTAGACCGAGGAAGAACTGCACAGCACAGATCCTACACCTAAACCAATGCATTGAGGACGGTTTTGAGATGAGAAAAATCACAGGAGTGGCATTCGTAGACTTTTCCGCTGCTTATGATACCGTAAATCACCGCATCCTACTACAAAAACTGTACTGCACAACTGGCGACATCAAGGTGATGAAGATGATAGCTACTCTCCTGGAAAACCGTCGCTTCTTTGTTGAATTTCAAGGACAATGGAGCAGATGGAAGAATCAAAGGAATGGCTTGCCTCAAGGTAGTGTACTGGCTCCTATCCTATTTAACATCTATACAAATGACCAACCACTACCAAAAGGCACTATACGATTTATTTACGCTGATGAACTTGCTCTTGTCACCCAATATAACAGTTTTGATGAAGTAGAAATCTCTCTGACACATGCATTGGAAGAGCTTGGAATATTTTACGACCAAAACCAACTAAAACCCAATGCCGAAAAGACTCAAATATGTGCATTTCACCTGCGACACATTCAGGCATCCCGAAAACTCAAAGTGTATTGGAAGGGAAAGTTGCTGAATCATTGTTTCACTCCAAGATATCTAGGAATCACCTTGGATCGTAGACTGACCTACAAGAAGCACTGCCAAAACATCAGGCAAAAGTATCCGTAAGAAACAACACTCTTCGCAAGTTGACGGGTACTAAATGGGGAACCCAACCACAAACCCTTAGAACATCAGCTTTAGCTCTGTGCTACTCTGCGGGCGAATTTGCCAGTCCAGTGTGGTATAAATCAGCACACACTAAACAAGTTGACACTGCACTCAACGAAAGCTGCAGAATCATTACTGGTTGCTTGAAGCCTACTACAGTTGAGAAAGTCCACTGCTTAGCTGGTATTGCTCCTGGGGAGATACGCAGGGAGGTAGCAGCGAGCAAGGAAAGATTTAAGGCATCCACATCACAAACACACCCACTATTTGGATATTCCCCGCCCGAACTCGCCTTAATTCTAGGTAAAGCTTCCTTCGGACTACAGTCAGAGTCAATGCTGACACTGTTAGGGCAAGAATGTGGAAGGAAGGAACTGGTCATCTGTCCGGCTGGATGACCCCAAAAGAAAGCCTTCCTCCGGGCCATATGGAAGGCTGGGCAACATGGAAGACGCTCAACAGACTACGGAGTGGAGTTGGAAGAACCAAGATGAACCTGCAGAAATGGGTTTTTTCGAGTGACTCTCTCCTCTGTGATTGTGGGGAACTACAGACAGTCCAACATCTTTACCAGTGCCCACTATGTCCAGTAACATGCACAATGGAAGATTTGAACCACTTTTCAGAATTTATTGTAATTATTATTATTATCATCATCATGATTATTATTATTGTCATGTGTTGTGACATCTCTATATTACGCCTCGAGAGTTTAAAAGTGCGCAGTTTGTGTGTATGTATCTCTCTAACGTTGTGCAATTCGTTCTGCCATTGGCTCTGACAATATTTGACGCGAGTTTGGGGCCACTCCCAAACTACGCATTTGATTTTTCTGAGAGGCTTCTCTCCCCTCTGGGGGACAGAAGCTTGGTCAGTCTTAGACGCGCCGAGATGTAAGGCGAACGTGTGTATTCGGGCAGAGGCCCACCCTCATGGCGCAGCGGAATGTGAGTACGGCTCAATGTATTTCTATCTAACGCAATGTAATTGTTTTTGTTAAACGTTCCTTCTTTTGCTTAATTCTCTTTCCTTTTCAAGATGTTTCTGTTAGTATTTTCATCCTTGAACCAGATCTCCGGGACCTTGCGTAATGTCATACGGCGGAGTTCTTTTTGTTGCTTTTGTTATGTGCCCACCTCACAGTTTTATTATTTTGGTTAATACCTGTAAGATTCGAAAGTATTGCGTTTCTGCGTCTTGGCTTAAATATATTTCCTGTCGGGCCTTAATGCTCGTCTTTTGCGTCGGTGTCTCTTTGTACCACAAATGTTTCATTTGATTGGTAGCAATTGGACCTTTGTTTGTGGACAGTATGTGTGAGGTAACGGGACTGATGTCCAACGTCCCACTAATACGTGTCCCTTTTGTTTATAGAATATATGTGACGGTGGTTAACTGGGATTTCTCCAGCTCCGATGTCATATTATTCTTTTTTTATATGTTGCGTTGTTGCGGCATTATGTTGGAGTATAAGCCTAATTTTTATAGCGTGCTTTCGATTTTTACCGGTCTTTTTCGTCCCAAGTCAATTGTAATGTAATGTATTTCCGTGTATTTCATTTTCCTTTTGTTTGTTTTTCTCTTTCGATTTTCGCCGTATTACATAACTTAATTATAATTCCCCTTGTCTTCTCCTTCCTCCTATCTCCGTGAGATCTCTCTCTCCTTTGTTTTACTCCCCCTCACTCCTCCCCCTTCCCTCCGGTATGTTTACATAACATCATGAAAAACTTCGCGTCTCGTTAATATTCGATTTTTGCATTTTTTCAAGTTTGGCGTTTCTCTCTGGCTTTCGTAAGTTTCATTTTATTTTCTTTCATGTTCGTATCGTTTCGTTAGATTCACATTGTTGAGCTGTTACTCAGGTTCTGTCGTGCTTTTTAGTTTTTAAGTCTTTATTCTTGGTATTGGGTTTATTTTGTATTATCAATCAAGCTTACCTTTTTTCTTTGTTAAGTAACTTGTTTATTTCATGTGCACGCTCTTTCTTTTATCATTAATACATTTTTATATTTTAAGTAATACAGCTCCCTTGCCTTTTCATTTCTTATATTTAAGTTCCCCTTCCTTATCTTCATCGCGATTTCGTCAATCTTGTCTTTGTCATGTAACAAAGGCACGATTAACACGCCTCTGGGATTTATTTAATTAATTTTATGGGAATCTCGTTTTTGCACTTTTGATTGTTGCATTAAGCAATTATTTGTTTGCATTTGTTTTTTTGGAAATCATCTTTTGCTCGCTCCGAAAACCTTGGGCCCAGCACCGGGTCGAGCAAGACGTCTTTTCCCCCATCCATTTGCGACCTTGTTGATTTTATCTTCCACTGCTACTCTGACGCGCATTATTATTATTATTACTAGACCTGTAGCGGCGCAGATTTAACACTTGCCAATCCGAATGCTATTGACGTCGTCCGTTACTGGACAAAGAAAATTTAATTTGGTTTCGGGTTACCTGTCAGTCAGATGTTTGTGTGTTGTTCAACTGTCTTGTATGTCGGTGTCCTTACTTAATAATAGATTTAGAATAGTTTGCCGAGTACTTTGTGTCTTTATTAACCCTATTATTATTATTATTATTATTTGTATTTGATTCTCACTGTTTACCAAGTATTTTGTGTCTTTATTAACAATCCACTGTACCCTTATCTTTATTATTATTTGTATTTGATTCTCACTGTTTACCATTTGTGACATACATTTTTGATTGGTGCTCCTGATACGAATAAAGAAAGATCCCGATATTAGGTCCAGTACATATCAAAACCGTTTTGGCGCTGATTTCACTTTGAACAATGCGGGCTATGGTACCGTATGCGCGGGATGGCATTATCCCAAAAGTTTCGTGGATAATGGCGGGCACAGCTGGAATTTTATTATATAAGTCGTGATCTAAAAAGGAATGGTGGGTGGGTTATAGACAGTACCGGAATTAATATCTATTATAAGATGATTTCCAGAATTATTATCAGTACAAAAGGTATTTTGGCTAATTTGAGTACCGGTATTGTGAAACATTTTATTATATGGCTAAGGTCTCCTCAAGTGTTACTGGATATCGTGATTATCAACTCCGTGTACTTGAGACAAGTCTTAGACTTAAAATTATAGGCAGTATCTGAAGTGCTTTTGGGTAAATTGTTGTCGTGTAGTAAAGGAAATAGGGTTAGAGTATGGCTATTGCATGATGAGCAAGATGCACTGAATTTAATTATAAATATATAGAAGAATACCACGAACCTACAACGTTGTCGTAGAGGCGGAGAGGTGATACTCCGACGTGGTACGTCCCAGGTGGCGGTTAGGGGGGTCCTCACCGGTTTACCGGCGGACTTGAGCGAAATAAAATAGCTCTCGTGGACCAAACACACCTCACAATCTCATGTTTCATCATATCATATTTCATTCATCACCTTCCCAGAT
The DNA here is from genome assembly GCA_946902985.2 of Meconema thalassinum. NCBI lineage: Eukaryota > Metazoa > Arthropoda > Insecta > Orthoptera > Tettigoniidae > Meconema > Meconema thalassinum. The sequence continues at coordinate 358,205,914 of OX336388.2, read as the reverse complement.
CATATCTGGGATTGTGAACCCTGACCACGGTCAGATTCTTGATCATTGATCTGATGATCAAACAAATATGGAGAGTTTTCCATTGAAATCCACTGGTTTGGACAGTAAACATCATTAACCAAGGAAAACATGCAGACTAATCACACCAAGAACGTAATTAAATTCAACAAGCCAGGAAAGTTCTCATATTTGGCAACATTAAATGTTAATTATTTGATGAAGGTTGGTAAGTTAAAGCATCTAACTGATATCTTGGATCAACACAAAATTGTGATCACTGCTCTTCAAGAATTACGTAATACTGATCAGAACCCAATTGAATCAGGTGGGTATCGCCTCTAGAAAGGGCCTCCAGGAGAAAGGGTAATGAAAACTGTCCCTAAATTTGGAGTAGGTTTCTAGGTACACCATAGAATACTAGATTCCATTACGGATTTTTCCTCAAATTCCCCACGAGTTGCATTGTTAACAGTTAACAGTTAAAGTGGAAAACAAGATATAGGCCTACACATTGATAAATGTTCATGCACCAACAAATGACAAAAATAGAACTGATACTGAGGGAACGGATCAATTTTGGGATGAACTTGACCAATTGGTAACGAATGTACCTGATACTAATATTAAAATTTTACTTGGAGATTTCAATGCAAAGATTGGACGTGAGAGGAAATTTCGTCTAATGGTGGGGCGATGGCAATCACATAACTTGATAGCCAGGAATGGTGAACGATTAATTGCATTTTGTATTAACCTTGGTCTAATTATGGAGACAACAAGGTTAAAAAGGAGACCACATAAATTAATGACTTTGAAATGTCCTAATATTAAGTTAGGAGAGTTTCAGGTAGATCATGTGGCCATGGATCGGAAATTTCACAAATACATTTATAATGTAAAAGTCCTTCGTGGTGTTGATGTTGATTCAGATAAATACATTTCCAAGATTAAAATAAAATTGACTCCTAAAAGGAAAAATAAACCACAAAATTTCAATAGCAAAAGATTGTATGATCCTAGTTCAGTTATCAATAATCCAGTATATTTTGAGCAATCCATCACGCTTTTAAGTGACAACTTGGGGACCACTGTTGACTTATTAAACGCCTTAGCAGAAAATGTTGATCCCATTGAAAAACGAAAGAAATGTGCATGGTGGAATGAGGATTGTGACATAATAATTCTACGCCGGGAATATCAGAAGAAAACATTAAAATATATTGATGAAGCGTTCAATCGCCATAAAACAAGAGACTGTTATAGGACATTTAAACAACACCAATCACAATTTACTCCCCCTACTCTTTTGATGAAGGATACGAACGGGCAGGTGGCCCATAATGATTATGACAATGCAATAATTTTGGCTGATTACTTCATAAAATTACTTAATAGTGATGAACCTGAAGATTCTTTTGAATTCGATCCCTATCCCAGAAATAAAACACCCCTGGAAAAGATCATACCGGCGGTTTACGATGAAGTGCGTACAGCGATTGATTCACTTAAGGATTTTAAAGCGTCAGGAGAGAATGAAGTAGTAGCAGAACTTTGGAAGAATGCTAATGTACAGACTATTCATAACCTACATAAACATCTTATCGACATTTAGAATACAGAAAAATTGTCTGAAGAGTGGAATATTGCAATTATATACCCAATACACAAAAAGGGCGATATATCAGATCCTAGCAATTATCGAGGAATATCATGGCTGGATGTCACGTATAAGATTCTTTTCAAAGATTGTATATTCCAGAATTCACGAACAACTTGATAATGAACTTGGTGAATATCAGGGTGGTTTCCGTCCAGGACGAAGCTGTCCACATCAAATTATCAGTCTCAAATGGATTATAAAACATCACAGGATTAGGAGCAACGATTGAATGATCACTTTCGTTGATTTTCAAAAAGCGTATGGTAGTATCCATCGCGAATCTCTATTAAATGTCCTTACTGAATTTGGTTTATATCGAAAACTTGTTAACCTTATTGCGGTCACTCTTAAGAATACTAAATCTAGAGTTAGGTTTAGAAGTGAAACCTCTGAGTCATTTGAAATCCATAGTGGTCTTCGGCAGGGAGATGGATTATCTCCATTATTTTTAGCCTACTTTCGATTTTTGCAAAAAATGAAAGTAGACTTATGAGATCACTACAGGGCGAAAAAAAGTGTGTCTGTCTGTGTGTGTGTATGTGTGTGTGTGAGTCTGTGTGTGTGTGTGTGTGTGTGTGTGAGTGTGTGTACTCTGAATGTCTGTCCCCCCCTATCAATTCGAACACGGTAAGCGCAAATTGAACGAAATTTGGTACAAAGGTTGCACTAGCAAAGGACACCTCAGTGTCATGTTTTATATCGCCGCCATCTTGACGGAAACGTAATGGTGGCCACACAAATGTTCAAAGCTTAAATCAAATTACGACTAACCTAATCATCCGATCTCTACCAAATTTTGCAACAACATACCATTATGGGGCAGCATCCTTTGATCAAACTAATAGGTCGTCAGCCTAATAGTTTGCGGATGGCGGCCATCTTTGTGTGAAAATCGATTGCCCCTATTAATTCGAACACGGTGAAACCGAATGGAACGAAATTTGGTACAGAGGTAGTACTAGTAAAGGGCACCCCAGTGTCATGTTTTATATCGCCGCCATCTTGACGGAAACGTAATGGCGGCCACACAAATGTTCAAAGCTTAAATCAAATTACGACTAACCTAATCATCCGATCTCTACTAAATTTTGCAACAACATACCTTTATGGAGGGAGCATCCTTTGACAAATCTAATAGGTCATTAGCCTAATAGTTTGCGGATGGCGGCCATCTTTGTGTCAAAATCGATTACCCCTATTAATTCGAACACGGTGAAACCGAATGGAATGAAATTTGGTACAGAGGTAGCACTAGTAAAGAGCACCTCAGTGTCATGTTTTATATCACCGCCATCTTGACGGAAACGTAATGGCGGCCACACAAATATTCAAAGCTTAAATCAAATTACGATTAACCTGATAATCCGATCTCTACCAAATTTTGCATCAACATACCATTATGGAGGGAGCATCCTTTGACCAAACTAATAGGTTATTAGCCTAATATTTTGCGGACTAACCTAATCATCCGATCTCTACCAAATTTTGCAACAACATACCTTTATGGAGGAAGCATCCTTTGACAAATCTAATAGGTCATTAGCCTAATAGTTTGCGGATGGCGGCCATCTTTGTGTGAAAATCGATTCCCCCTATTAATTCGAACACGGTGAAACCGAATGGAACGAATTTTGGTACAGAGGTAGCACTAGAAAAGGCCACCTCAGTGTCATGTTTTATATCACCGCCATCTTGACGGAAACGTAATCGTGGCCACCCAAATGTTAAAGGCTAAAATGTAATTACGACCAACCTAATAATCTAGTCTCTACCAAATTTTGCAACAACAAATCTTTATGTGGGAAGCATATTCTGACCAAACGGCTAGATCATCAGCCCAATAGTTTGCAGATGGTGGCCAAGTATGTGTGCAAATCGATTCCCCCTATCAATTCAAACACGGTGAAACCAAATTGAACGAAATTTGGTACAGAGGTAGCACTAGCAAAAGGCACCTCAGTGTAATGTTTTATATCGCCGCCATCTTGACGGAAACGGAATGACGGCCACCCAAATGTTAAAAGCTTAAATCAAATTTCGACCATCCTAATAATTTGATCTCTACCGGATTTTGCAACAACATGCCTTTTTGTGGAAAGCATCTTATGACTGACTACAAGGTCATCAGCCCAATAGTTTGCAAATAACGGCCATGTATGTGTGCAAATCCATTCCCCAGATCAATTCAAACACGGTGAAACCGAATTGAATGTTTTTTTTTTACAGAGGTAGCACTAGCAAAGGGCACCTCATATTCATGTTTAATATCCCTATACCACGTTGTATTTCAACAAGCTACTACAACCAACATTCAATTATACTCCTTGAAAAGGACAAAGAGTTATAACAATACCCATGCATTTAGGAGAAAGTAGGCTATATGTTCTTTACTGAACATCTTGTTTAGTTGTGTGCTGGAAAATATTATGCGTCAATGGAATAAGGTTTGTCCACCGAATGTTAAGATTGGAAAAAAATAATATTCGACTAAATTGTCTTGCCTTTGCAGATGATCTAGCATTATTATCAACTAGTATCGAAGAAGCTAAATTTCAGGTAGAGGAATTGGAACGATTAGCAGCAAAGGATGGGTTGACAATTTCTTTTGAGAAAACAGAAATGATGCCATCTTTTCAAGTTGACACATCACATATTGTACTGCATAATGCCCAGAAAATAAAGATTGTGGGGAAAATTAAATATCTTAGTAAGATCATCATTTGGAATGCCAATGAAAGAGCATCAATAGATAGTAGAACACTACATTTTTCGGTGCACATCTCTACATAGTATAAAACGAAGTCCCCGAGTCTTGGATGTAACGGGTAATCACGATAACCACTGGGTGGATTTTTATGCGGGTTTCACTATTCTCGAGGGAGATTTTTTTTAGAAAAATATTCATTTATGAGCAAAAGAAGCCGATTTTGTACCCCGCATGTTGGCAACAATGTGTGCGCCTCGGTGTGTGCCGCTAGAGTGCGCCTTGTTGACAGTTGAACGAGATGCAAGCACTGTTGGAACATGACAGCCGTTTTTTAAAGAGCAATAAATAAAAACGCATATTTATGTACCTATGCACATATTATGAGATGCAGTAGTGACCAGGGTTCCTAATTTCAATACGTAATATCGCCCAGAAGATGAAACAAGGACACAAGGTATGTAAAAGTCACATTCATGTCCGATGCAAGTGTATAAGCCGCGTTCTATTTTCATTCAGAATTAATAATACAAGTAGGCTATAGTTGCGACCAATAGTTTCATCCAGACCGTCATATTTATAAGTTTATAACGTATTGCAACCAGTGGCTTCGCCCAAACTGTGTCTTCCATCCAAGTAGCGAACAATGACTTTGTCTCACCCTACTTTAGTACATCAGTAATTTTCACCCAGACATTCATTGGTGCAGTAACTTATATCCAGTGTGAATGTGGAGTTGAGTATATGCCTCTTCAGATGATTGATTCATGTTGCAAAACCTTTGAAGTTCAACCTTCGTTGAAGGCTACCACACTGATTTGTCGCAACCATGTCTGAAACAAATAGAAATAATATAAATATTATCTGCCTACTACTAAGTATAGGTCAGTAGCCTAAAGCTACATAAGTAATCACCAATACATTCACACGAATGAACTACCACTATACACAGAAATTAATAATAGAATTCTTTGGTAGAATTCACATTAGGGCACACTCTAGGTCTGTGTGTATTTGATTTCAATTTCAATTGATTCATATGTCTTAGGTGAGTTGTTTTTAACTGATTTGATAATGAGGTGATTTTTAAATATACAGCTATACCTCCTCCTCTAGAACATATTCTATTATAAAGCACTAAATTAAAATTTTCAAGTTGAAAGTAATTATTGCAATGTTTGTGAATACTAATCTCAGTAAGGCATATAATGTCAATGTTGTCAATAGTATCACAATAATAAATTCAAATGGTCCCAGTTTTTGAACATAGAGTTTATATTCAGGCAAATGATGTTGAGTTTTACTTTGTTTTAGGTTATGATTACTTGTTTGACGAAATCCGGAATACTGTAAAATACCTGACATGGTTGCCATAATTGGAATAAGGGTTGAGAAATGTGTGATCCATCATTAATTGTTGCATTTACATTACTTTATTGTATTTTACTAATATCATCTGCTCTGGATATTCTCAGTGCTGCGGGTTCGTCACTTTTTCTGCAGAGGATTTTGCCGCTTTTTACCCACATGCATTTCCACCCCTGTTCCCTTACTGCTAATTTAGCCTTTCATAAAAGTTCACGGTAATAATGGGTGGGGTTTAATTTATGTATATTCTAGTGTTTGATTTAGTAACTTCATTGTTATAATGAATCCCGTTCTTTCTTTTGTTTCGCGAGTGAATTAAATTTTACGATTATCGGCAGTATTTTCTTTTTCTTTTGCACTGGGGCATGAAAAGTCTCTTCAATATGAAACATGTTAATGTCAATATCTATATTCTCAGCAATTTTATGAATTATTTCCTCCAGTTTTTTGTTCTTGTCTTTCGGCACTTCGCAAATTTCGATAAACTGTAATCAGGAGTTCTGTTCCATTGTGTTTACTTTATCTGATGTATAATTTAGCTATCGTGAAAATGAAATAAAACCCAGCAAGAGAGAGATGAGGAATAGTGATAATTGATAAAATATTGTAATTTGGGGGATTTCTGATTTCAACTGTGTTACCTCGGTCGTAAGTGATTTCACAATTTCCGCATTTTCTCTTGTTTCACTAATAAGTAACTTGCGGTACCGTACATCATATTTCTCAGAAATAAACTCAAAACTCCGAACACTTTCCCGGACCTGTTCAAGAGATTTAATTTCTTTTTTTAGTTCTATAAACATACCTTTGATGTCGTTAGTCGAGTCATTAGTTGAATCTTCATTTTCACTGTCCTCTTGTTGAGAACAGCTGGTAGTCTCCGCTGTGCGCGTGGACGGTTTATCTGCTTGTAGTCGTGTGTCAGATCTTCCTTCCGGTGTAAGGCCTCTGCTTTCTGCCGCTCTTGCAGTTCGGCAAGCTGGTAGGTTTTAGCTAAGGATTAACTCTACCTAAGGGATGATGATAATGAAAAAAAAAAAAGGAAGTGGGTCTCGGTGTGGAGAGCAAGTATTGGTAGATAGGATGAGAATCCACCACACAAATTTAAGTAAATTAATATACGGAATGAAATTTTGCTGTACAGAATTTAAGAGGAACCTAACTCTAGTGGGGGCCTGTTCCAGGCAAGCGGAGAGCGTAGCGTGAATTGAGGTGGCCTGCAAGTGCTCGGCGATTGCACTTTCCCTCCCGAGCATGTATTTTAGTACTGTGGGGACGGGTGACACTCTGGAAAGGCAAAGTGAGCCGAGAAAAAAGAAAGTACTAACTTTCCCTTTAGAAAGATTAGGATTTATAATGCATTCAAGAATGCTTGAAGGATTTGAATGTGAGATAATAATTTTATTTCTGGGCACTGTTGGATCCCTGGCAAACGACCGAATGCTCCCAGAGAGGTAGGCGATAAAGCAGTTTTAATGCTTTTTGTAATAATTTTAATAGTTTTCTTGACAATTTTTAGAAGGATACCAATTGTTGCACTTAAGGAAGGCTAAGCTTTTACCCAGCAAGATGCCGACTAAAACTTAAGAAAAGAGGAGGACTTCAAACCTAACTCAAACAAAACTGAACTTTTTGGAAACAAACCATCAGTAAGAGAAAAAATCTCAACAAGTAGGAAGCTTGCAGAACTAGCTACATTTGCCTTAATGGCTTGCTAGAATTAGCTATGACAGCTAAGAGAACCTTTAACAATGCTGTTATTTGCAGTTTTAAGTTAAATGCAACAAGTAGTACGAACTTTGTTGTTTTGGAGATTCGAAAAAAGAGTTTAAGCTTAAAGGAAGAATCAGGGAAGTGAAGGTCCTACCTACTCGTAATTCTAACGGTAAAGATAAACAAAGGAAGACAACTAATTTATTTAAACAATTTGCAAAACTAAATAAAAATACTTTGGTTTTGAGTTGAGAATAATAGTTTAGAGTTATAAAATGTTAAGGTCTTAGACGTAATTATAAGAAGTTTACAATCTTCAAATGCAAGTTTCGAAGTTGTGAAATCACAAAAATCTTTCAAAGATTTTAAAAGTTGTGCGTTGAAGAAGAAATTTAACGTTTGTAATGATAATTATAAAACAATTATGATTTTGATAGTTTGATTATGTGTAAATCAAGCACTTTTAGAATGACATTATGGCAATCTGAAAGGCTATAAACAAATATTTGATTCCTGATAGTTATAGGAAAGAAGAAAAATTACAAGCGGAAATTACCGCTATTTTACACAGAAATTGCTATATTAAACATACAACATGTAGGACGTAATAACGAATCCTGGAGAGAAAAGATTGAGTACAAAATATTAATGATTAGAAAGTTAACAATTCCTGTACTAGCAGGATAAAAAAGAAAGAATAAAAAGAAGTTTCTACAACTTCTTGTATTTTCGCAGAGTGAATAAATTTTACATGGTGTAAAATGGGAGGGCGCCAAACTTAGGGCGAGGCCTCATAGGGAAATAACTAAGTACATAAGTTAGTTTGAATATTGTTAGTAGAGGTGTTTGGAAAAGGAGAATGGGAATATAATGTTCTGGCCAATGTTATTTTCTTACAACCGAACTCGGCGCGGAAGATAGTTTAACGGGCACTGTATTGCACTGGAGTCTATTGATGAATTGCAAAAGTTCACTATTGCAGCACAAAAAGTTTATGAAACGAAACGTTATTGCAGTTACGGAGACCACTTAGTAGGATTTGAACTTGAATCAGTTTATTGCGTTGAAGAGTTTTTAGATTGCAGTAGAATAATGCGGTAAAGTTCCCACGGTGGAAAGCAAATTAGATGTTGACCAGCAGTTTATGTAACGTAAATTCCTCAGTGAAGAAAAGTATTCCCATAATTGGAGTGGAAAATACTAGATTGCTTGCATAGTAGAAAATTTGGTTACCAAAGATAGTTCTAGAATTGCGATAACTGTTAAATGGGGTAACAGAAATCTCGCGGAGGAAAGCTAAGTTTTATAGACAGCGGTTTAATTAACATGAATCCCTCAGTGTGAGAAAGTATTCCCAGTTGATATGCAGCAGAAGTACTAAATTTCATTTTAGAATGCTAGTTTAGATAACCATAGCCTTACAAAGGACAATTCCTCGAAGACGGTTATTGCACAACATTTAGCAATTCCACATACTGTCAATAAAATTGAATTAAAAAGCATTTAGCTATTTAAAAATCCATTGAAATGTTTTTAAAACATTGAAGTTTGTACATAGCTTTCTTTCATGCCGAACAGGCGGTGGTTCCTGGTGACGGTTAGTTTTACGAAGTAGACATGGCGTCTAGTTTTAAATGTCTCGTGAGTGCAGGAGACTTGCCCGGGGAGGGCCACAAGCTGTATGCTCGAAGAGTAAAGCCGAAGTGAGGACGAGCGAACACGCACACGGCAGAGGAAGGTAAACGAGGGGAAGGGGAAGGAGAAGGGGAAGCAAAAGAAGTGGGGTTATTAGACAAGAAAGTGTATATTATAATAACCAACATAATAAAAATAAAATATTCTTCATAGATGTGAATTATCTTCATGAAGCGGTGTTCATGGAGATGTTAGCTGGCGACAAAGACGATGCCTCGTGGATTGATGAGGAAGTTCTCTTGAATATGGAGATATTGAGGAACTTCAGTGGTTAGCTGCTAGATGCCACTAGGTTGTCCATGGAAGATATATATCTAGAACAGACTTATAAAAAGCGTAAGGAATCACCGTTGGTGTCTGCGAACAGGGAAAAATAAATTGAAACAAATAGATCAAAGAGCAGCAAAAGCTAACTCTGACTGACCGTTTATTCCAAAGAATACACCATACTGGGGGGGGGGGGGGGGGGGGGGAGGGGAGGGGGGGGGAAGACACCAACAGAAAGCAGAAACACAATGTTAAAGGTTGAGAGGAAGAGGGGCAATTAAAGTTCTTGTAATATGCCCATTTGGGGTCAAGATCCTAACCACCCTGACTCTTCCATCCCTTCCCGGGTAACACTCGATCACTCTTCTGGAGATCCATACTAAGGGGGGGGGGGGGGGAGAAAAGCATCCCCAACCAGAACCAGGTCCCCCACTTTGATATCAGGATTAGAAAGAAGCCACTTCTGTCTCCGTTGCAAAGAAGTTAAGTATTCCAATTTCCACCTCCTCCAGAAAGAATTACGAAGAGCTTCAAGTTTACGCCAAACGATCGGTAAATTATAATCTCTATAAGAGTTAGGGGGAGGGGGAGAAAGAGAAGTGCCTATAAGGAAATGACCAGTTGTTAATGGAAGCAGATCATCAGGGTCATCAGAAAGCGGGGTCAAGGGGCGAGAATTTACAACACATTCAATCAGAATAGACAGTGAGTTAAATTCTTCATAAGTCAGAATACGACTACCTAAAACCTTTTTTAGATGACGTTTAGTTAGCTTGACACAAGATTCCCTCCTACCGCCATGATGAGGGGCGAAAGGAGGTATAAACCGCCATTTGAAACCTTTAGAGTAGGAAAAATTAGAAATTTGTTCCATGGCAGGAGAAGATGTGAGTGCTTTCTTCCACAATGACGCTGCGCCTTGAAAAGTGGAGGCGTTATCGGAGAACATTTCAGAGGAATGCCCGCCTGGCAGTGAAGCGAGAAACGGCTGACAGAAAGTAAGAAGTAGAGGCATTTGTTACTAGTTCTAGATGGATCGCACCAGTGACCATGCAAACCAAAAGAGAAACATAGAGTTTTCCAATCAATTTGCGTTTAGCTTCAGGGGAATTGCGTGGATATTGAAATTGACCCATATGATCCAGACCAGTTAAGGCAAAAGGACGAATGGGGGAAGAGTGGAAAGAGGGTAGATCGCCCATAAATTGGGTACTGACTTTAGGTTTCACTTTAAAACAAGGGATATATTTGTGAATTACAGAAGAAACATCATGAACTCAATTTATTATCCAGTACTTTTCCCTTAATAGGCAGAGCAGTGTGCGAGTGCCAACATGCAGATTTCGATAATGAAAGTCACGTATGATTAAAGAGGTTACGTGATGTTTGGAGGGCAAAATAACAGGATGCTTTTTGTCTTCAGAAAGTGAAGGGTGCGAAAGCCTACCGCCTACCCTGAGTAACCCGTTGTCATCAAGGAAAGGGGCTAAGGTGCGAAGACGACTAGATTTCGGAAGATCTTTCTTAGCGGATAGCAAAGACAATTCAGTAGAAAAGGCTTCTTGCTGTGTTAGCTGTAAAACTTTAACAGTAGCGACATTTAATTCAGGATTAGTTAGATGCGGTTTAAGAAGAACGGGTTGGTCAACAACAAGATATTTCCATCTGAGAATATAGGCAAAAATTCGAATCAGTTTGTGAAAGGAAGAGTAGCGAGACAACAAGGGATATGAAACGTTGGAAATAAGACACGAAGCAGTAGATTTAGATACTTTAGCGTCAGGCAAGTTGGAGTTTGTAACCGGAGGTTTAGAAGGCCAGCAAGAAGAATCTTCGATTAACCACGAGGGCCCATGCCAGTACAACTGGGATGCTGATAATTGAGAGGGTAAGCAACCACGAGAGATGATGTCAGCGCTAGGCACATGTTTCCATTGACATCCCAAAGAAAGGGTTTGAATTTTAGAAACTCTATTTGCAACACAGGTTTGCCAGTGGGTGGGGTTTTTGGCGATCCAAGAAGAAGTAATCATGGAGTCGCTCCAGAGATAGATTTGCGAAAATTCGATTTTTAAGACTTTCTGCAGTTTTTTAGCGAGTTCTGCGGCCATGAGTGCAACACACAATTCAAGTCTAGGCAAAGTGATAGTTTTAAGAGGAGCAACTTTAGACTTAACGCAAATAAGGTTTGAAAGTGAAGATTCATTTAGCGAATTGCGATAAACCAAATATGCACAGCAACCGTAAGCTTTTTCGGAGCTGTCGGCAAACACACGAAGAAAGAAATATGTATTAGAGCTCAGCAACTTGAAGTGAGACCCTGGTGACAGAGAGGAGGGCGAGCTCGAGCGAGAGAGTGGACTGTGAACGCTTGTCAACACATCTATTGGCTCCCGACTAGCGATGGACTACACCCCTCTGCACAGATATTGGTCTTGCTTGATTTGGTCAGAACGGGCAGGGGGGAAGTACTTTTAGTTCGCATTTTTTTCGGGGTTTCAGTTAGAGTTGCTGAGCTCTAGGGGGAGCGTTAATTCAATTTCTAGGAATTTCAATAAGAGAAAGATCAAGTAGATTGCCTCGAAAGGAGAGCCATCTATTAAGAAAAGAAGGAGGAACAGCTTAGTCCCATTCACATTTGAGAGACCATAGCTCTTGCATGAAAAGCTTGGCTATAACAATAGCTGGCGCAAGAAATTTGAGAGGATCAAACATTTTTGCAATTTCAGAAAAAATGCCTTTTTGTGTTAGGGAGCACTTCGGAGAGCGAGACTTTATAGATAAGAGTATCAGTGCGAGTGCACCTGTGTACTCCAAGCGTTTTTATGGATTCGGAATCTCGGCAAATTTTGACGGAAGAGGGGTCTACATCTTCAATGGGAAATTGGGCAAGAAACTCAGGGGAATTTGAATTCAAATTATGAAGTGGGAATCCTCCATTCTTTAACAATGCTCTCAGTTCCAGTGATACGAAGGAAGTTTCTTCAAGGGTTGGAAAGGACTGGAGGTAATCGTCAACATAAAAGTATGTAGTTAGTGCTTCGAAAGCTTTAGCATCAAATAAATGACCATCTTGAGAGGCTAGCATTATGTAAGGACCGGATGGCAAGGAAAGCGGAAGGTTTTAGACTATACGTAACTGTTTTTAAGCGAAATATGTTAATAGGTTTACTGATTTCGTCCCGCCATAAGATTCTTTGAAGATCTTGCTGTTCGGATTGAATTAACACTTGACGGTACATTTGTTTGATATCCGCGATAACTGCAAAAGGGAACAGACGAAAATTTGAGAGAATGGTAGTCAAATCGGATTGAATAGCGGGACCAGAGTGAGGAGTATCGTTGAGACTGTTGCCATTGGCGTCAGATGATGACCCATTAAACACGACTCGGATTTTATCCTTGAAAAGAGGGGTTTTCCACACGGGATGATGATTTAAGAAAACCGTTTCAATTGGGGGGTGCAATTCATCATCAGATTTACTGACAACGTCCATGTGATCCAAACTTTCGTATTCGTCCATGAACTCGGTATACTGTTGTTTAACGAGGGGTTCTTTCTTAAATTTACTCTCGATAGCAAAGAGAGCTTTTCGAGCTTTGGGTTGAGAATTAGTGAGTTTGGGAGGATTGAGTAATCTCGGCATCTGAACAATGATCGGCCTTCGGGTGAATGAGTAGTAGTGGAAATGAAGAGTTGCTCACAGAATTCGTTTTCTGAAGAGCCTAAGCTAGGAGAATCAATATTTTTCAATTTCCAGAACTGTTCCAAATCAGTACTCACAAAATGACATTGTGACACAGGTTGGGGAGAAAAATGGGGAAGCTGACCAGTAACAATCCATCCAAAATTAGTATCTCTGGCAACTACATTTGAAGATAGTTTACGAATTTGTTTGCGAAGGCAATTTCAAAAACATTGGCACTGAAAAGTATGTCAATGGGACCTTGTATATTAAAAAGAGGATCGGCTAGCCTTAAGTGAGAAGGAATACTTAAACATGAGGTGTCAATAGAGTGACTAGGGGTGTCTTCGCCAATAATATTGAGAATTAGGCAATTAAGTTTGAGGAGATTATTTCTATGGCAAGTATCCTTTATAGTTAGTTTTGAGAATTTCAAGGCTTGTGATTTCAAGCTGTTAATGACTGATACATTGATAGAAGTGGGAGTTACAGGATTAAAGAATTGGAAACGAAATCGTGGGTAGCCGCTAAATCAAGAAGACCTCGTGCACGGACCCAGTTGCTAGATTTATCCTGAACTTCAATTTGAACAGTGGATAATAATACTTGAGCACTACGCAAAGACTTAGCGTTTTGAATGAAAGATGAGGCATTGGGACTGCTAGTATTATCATTTTTTGAGAAGTGGATGCTGCTGATGACCTCGATTGATCATGACGATGCAATAAGGTGTGATGTGGTTTTTCACAATGGAAACAGAGTCTAGAAGACTTGCAATTAAAAGCAGAATGCTTAGGTGAGAGGCAGTTGATACAATATTTATTTTGGGAAACTAACTTCCTTCTGTTATGGACCGACAGTTCTTTAAAGGATTGCCATGAATATAAAGCGTGGGAATCTTTGAAAAGTGTGCATTTTAGCGGCTCATTTAAACTTTTACGGGGTTCACTTTGAGTCTTTAAAGCAAGAGACCTGGCAATTCGGCGTTCACTGGACCTAGTTTGGTAACCAGTTGCGTGTGACTTGGGTTTAGAAGAGCTAGACCCAGGATTTTTGGGTACTAGACGCTGCGTATTCGCTTTTAGATTTAAGGGACAATGATTCAAATTTAGAATTAGTAGAAGAGGGTTCACTTTGGTTAGCTAAAGCGGTTAAAAGTTGACATCTAGCATTTACAAAGGTGACTAAATGTTCGTAAGAATAATCATCGTTGTTAGAAGTTCCATTTCCCAAGCTTTGAGGGTAGCGGTGTCAACTTTAGAAACCACTAAATGTATTAGGAAAGTATCCCAATGGTCAGTAGGTTGATCTAATTGGGATAGTGCTTTTACATGGAGTTGTGTGGTATCGATGAGAGTACGCAAACTAGTGACCTCATTATGTTGTGCCGAAGGCAAGCTAAATAGAGCTTTCATATGGCTTTGAATACGTAACCGTAGATTACCGTATCTTTCCTTCAATAAATTAAAGGCAATGGGGTAGTTTTCGGTGCTTAATGGGAGTGCTTCAACTAACTGCAGGGCTTGACCACGGAGAATGTATCTCAAATAATGAAACTTGTAGATGACTTGAATGTCTTCATTGTCATGAACAAGGGAGAAAAAATGTTCGTAAAAAGAATCCCAAGTAGATTCGTCTCCAGAGAAGTGAGGCAAATTAATTTTGGGTAGAATTGTTTTGGGGTTGTGTATGCCCTCACGAGACGAGGTGTGTTGTACGTGAAGAGAACCAAGAACAGAAACGTCCTTTTCCTGTTCTTCTTCAAGTTGGCGAATTATTTTGAAGGCAGAGCCTATGCCTTCGTAGTATTGATTTTCTACTTCTACTCGATCGTCTGTTTGATTGAGCATGCAAGTTTCAATTTCGGTTTGAATAGTACAATAATTTTCAAGAGAACGTTCATAATCTTTTACGCGATGTTTTAATAAATATAATTGAGTTTCTGAAGGATCCAGCTCTCTGATGTATTTTTTAAATCGGATGATTTGCCCTTTGTAAGACGCTCGTTTGTCGGTAAGCTTTTCAACCCTACCTTCTTTGTCTTTATCTGTGGGAGCCATGGCGAAATGGGTAAATTAAAGTATTACTTACGAAACTGTGGAGTTTTGGAAATGCTGTCAGACTGGCAGCAGCAAACAAGTTGAAAGAGAGAGAAACACCAAAGGAGACAGGAGCAACCTCCTTCCCCCTCAGCAGCCCTGCACAACGAAATTATAGCTGAAAAATTCAAAATAGATATTAGTATTTTGCAAAATATTGGTAAATGGATTCTCCCGGTTTTCTGGGACCAAGATTTGGTAGGTTTTAGCTGAGGATTAACTCTACCTAAGGGATGATGATAATGGAAAAAAAAAAAAAAAAGGAAGTGGGTCTCGGTGTGGAGAACACGTATTGGTAGATAGGATGAGAATCCACCACACAAATTTAAGTAAATTAATATATGGAATGAAATTTTGCTGTAAAGAATTTAAGAGGAACCTAACTCTAGTGGGGGCCTGTTTCAGGCAAGCGGAGAGCGTAGCGTGAATAGAGGTGGCCTGCAAGTGCTCGGCGATTGCATTTTCCCTCCCGAGCATGTATTTCAGTACTGTGGGGACGGGTGACACTCTGGCAAGGCAAAGTGAGCCGAGAAAAAAGAAAGTACTAACTTTCCCTTTAGAAAGATTAGGATTTATATTGCATTCAAGAATGCTTGAAGGATTTGAATGTGAGATAATAATTTTATTTCTGGGCACTGTTGGATCCCTGGCAAACGACCGAATGCTCCCAGAGAGGGAGGCGATAAAGCAATTGTAATGCTTTTTGTAATAATTTTACTAGTTTTCTTGACAATTTTTAGAAGGATACCAATTGTTGCTCTTAAGGAAGGGTAAGCTTTTACCCAGCAAGATGCCAACTAAAACTTTAGAAAAGAGGAGGACCTCAACCTAACTCAAATAAAACTGAAATTTTTGGAAACAAACCATAAGTACAGTAAGAGAAAAAATCCCAACAAGTAGAAAGCTTGCAGAGCTAGCTATATTTGCCTTAATGGCTTGCTAGAATTAGCTATGACAGCTAAGAGAACCTTTAAAAATGTTATTTGCAGTTTTAAGTTAAATGCAACAAGTAGTACGAACTTTGTTGTATTGGAGATTCGAAAAAAGAGTTTAAGCTTAAAGGAAGAATCAAGGAAGTGAAGGTCCTGCCTACTCGTAATTCTAACGGTAAAGATAACGAACAAAGGAAGACAACTAATTTATTTAAACAATTTGCAAAACTAAATAACAATACTTTGGTTTTGAGTTGAGAATAACAATTTAGAGTTATAAAATGTTAAGGTCTTAGACCTAATTATAAGAAGTTTTTAGCCTACTTTTCACATTTTGCAAAAATGAGGAAAAAGTAGACTTATGAGATCGATCCGGGAAAATGCATGTCTGTCTGTCTGTCTGTCTGTCTATCTGTCCTTCTGTCTGTCTGTCTGTCTGGCTGTGTGTGTGTCCCCCACTATCAACTCCTAAACAGCTGCAGCAATCGAAACCAAATTTAGTATGAGTAAAGATGTATACCGGAATATCTCACGTCCATATTTGAAAATGATGTCAGTGCTACCAACTGCTGAAAAAACGCACTAGAAATTTGAGTTCCATGTTGGATATCTTGGAAGATATGCATGGGAACTATTCCAAAATTGGCACACATGTAGATAATACTATTGCAGTTTAATTTCCAGGAGGCCATACATGACAGTGTTGCCAAAATAATGTTAAGCCTTCTGATATGTCCAATTTTTAATTGCATATAACTTCTACACTATCAATTGGATTTCAACCAAATTTTGTATGTAATATGTGCACATAAACAGATATGACTGAGCGTATTCCTAAGAGCCACCAGGGCTGCCAACTGTTAATAATTGCTCTCTCTATTTTTTAAAATCCAAATACCAATATATCAGAAAGTATGCAAGCCGGCAGCTTTTAAACTATGCACACGTATAGTACCTGACATTTTAGATTAATTTGGAGTAACTTATATACGTCAGTTCTACCAACATGATTATAAGCTTGCTGATAGTACCAGTTTTTAATACATGTAACTTCTATATTATCAGTTGTATTTCAACCAAATTTCGTATGTGCTATGTGTAACATAACAGATATGACTATAAGTATTCTTAAGAGCAATTAGGGCTGCAAAATGTTAATAAATGCTGTCTATATTTGTTTTCCCTAATATCAATATATGAGAAAGTATGCAAGCCAACAGCTCTATACTTTGCATGCGTATAGCACCTGACACTCTAGATTAATATGGATTAAATAATATAAGTCAGTGCTGCCAACATGATTCTATGCTTGCTGATAGGTCCAATTTTAAAATACATGTAACTTCTATACTAACAAATAGATTTCATCCAAAATTGGCACAACAAGATATCGTAATATTTCCGATTATTTCTGACCAGCACACGCATGACATTGTTGCCAACATGCTTTTACGCGTACTGATAGATCCAATGTCTAACTGCATGTACAGTCCATTGGACTTCAACCAAATTTTGTATTCTGTACCTTAAGAGATGGAACTAAGAATATATTCAGTCACAAGGGCTGCCAACTGTAGTGCTCTATTAGGCTACATTATACCAGGAATATTTCGAACTAATTAGACATTTCGATATTACCAACTTAATTTCGTCATTATTCTAGATGGGTTCATATACTGTAGAATAGTCATTGGCATGAAAAGTAGACTCTTTTGTTCATCACGGAACTTCTTGTTAATCTTCAAATGCAAGTTTCAAACTTGTGAAAACACCAAAATCTTTCAAAGATTTTAAAATTTGTGCTTTTGAATAAGAAATGTAACGTTTGTAAAGATAATTATAAATCAATGATGATTTTTATAGTTTGATTATGTGCAAATCAAGCACTTTCAGAATGCCATTATGACAATCTGAAAGGCTATAAACAAATATTTGATTCTGATAGTTGCAGGAAAGAAGATAAATTACAACCGGAAATTACCGCTATTTTACACAGAAATTACTGTATTAAACAATATACAACGTTTAGGAGGTAACATCACAGAAGTGACAAAGAGGAAATCTGACATTCTATGGATCTGAGCGTGGAATGTTAGAAGTCTGCTAGGAATTGGAAGGTTAGAAAACTTAGAAAGGGAAATGGATATGTTGAGGTTGGATTTGGTTGGGATTAGTGAAATGCGCTGGCAGGAAGAACAGGACTTTTGGTCAGGAGACTATAGGGTCATTAGCACTAAATCAAACAATGGTCAAGCAGGGGTAGGTCTCATATTGAGTAGGAAACTTGGACAGCGGGTGGAATATTATGAGCAATATAGTGAACGGATTATTGTAGCAAAAATCAATACTTAACCTACCTGCACCACAGTGGTACAAGTCTATATGCCTACCAGTCAAGCTGATGATGAGGAGGTTGAAAATGTCTACGAAGAAATAGATGAAATTCTGAGGTATATCAAGGGTGATGAAAATGTTATAGTAATGGGAGATTGGAATGCTGTGGTAGGAAAAGGGAGAGAAGGGAAGATAGTAGGAGATTTCGGATTAGGTGAAAGGAATGATCGAGGAAGCAGGCTGATGGAATTCTGCACCGAGCATGAGTTGGTCATAGCTAACACCTTATTCAATAACCACAATAGAAGAATATACTCATGGATGAGACCAGGAGATACAGGGTGTTACCAAATCGACTTCATTATGGTCAAGCAGAGGTTTCGAAACCAGATTTTGGATTGTAAAACATATCCTGGTGCTGACATAAATCTGGTTGTAATGAAATGCAGATTAAAGTTGAAGAAACTGAAGAAAAGTCAAAAGCCAAAAAGGTGGACAATAGACAGACTGAAAGTAAAGGATGTAAACGAAAGATTCAAGAAGAGTATAAAGGAAGGACTAAGGAAAAATGTAAACAAACTTCAATTGCAGACGAATGGGCACTTTTGAAGAATGAAATAACAAAATCCGCAGAAGAAAACATTGGTAGGAAAGAAAGAATAGGTAGGAAACCGTGGATCACTCAGGATATACTAGAATTGATGGATGAAAGGCGGAAACACAATAATGTAAGAGATGAAAAGGGGAAAGCAGAATACAGACGTCTGAGAAATGAGGTTAACAAGGAGTGCAAGAAAGCGAAAGAAGAATGGTTGAAAGAGAAATGTGCAGGTATAGAAAATTGTCTGAAATTAGGAAAAGTAGACACAGCTTATCGAAGGATTAAGAATACTTTTGGGGAAAAGAAGACTAAGTGTTGTAATATTAAGGACACAAATGGAAAGCCTCTAACAGATAGAGAAGAAAAAGTTGGGAGATGGATAGCTTATATAGAGAGTTTGTATAAGGGAAAGGAGATTGAGAATCATGTAATGGAAAGGGACGAGGAAATTGATGAGGATGCGAAAGGAGATTTAATATTGAGATCAGAATTTGATAGAGCTTTGGAAGACTTAAACAGGAACAAAGCACCAGGCATAGATGATATTCCGATTGAGTTGCTACGCTGCATAGGAGATGAAGGTCTGATCAGGTTATTTCACTTGGTGTGTAGGATTTATGAGGCAGGTTAGGTACCCCCTGATTTCAAGAAGAATGTAATCATCGCTATACCAAAGAAAGTGGGAGCTGACAGATGTGAAGATTACCGTACAATCAGCTTGATTACTCATGCTTCAAAGATCCTGTCTAGAATAATTTACAAGAGGATTGAAAGCCAGATAGAAAGGGAGTTGGGTGAAGACCAGTTTGGTTTCAGGAGAAATGTAGGAACATGGGAAGCTGTACTAAGTCTTAGGCTGATTTTGGAAGGTAGAATAAGAAAAGATAAGAGAACGTTCATGGCATTTGTAGACTTTGAAAAGGCTTTTGATAACGCTGATTGGACTAAATTTTTGACATTTTGAAATCTATTGGAATAAAGTACAGGGATAGGAGGGTAATCTACAATCTATACAGAAACCAGACAGCAGTCATTCGAGCTGAAGGACATGAGAGAGAAGCTGATATTCAGAAAGGTGTTAGGCAAGGCTGCAACTTATCATACTTTTCAATCTTTACATTGAACAAGCAATGAAGGAAATTAGAGAAAAATGTAAAGTGGGAGTGAAGATTCAAGGAGAAATAATTTCAACTCTGAGATTTGCTGATGACATCGGCATCTTGGCCGATAAGCCTGAGGATTTGAATGAGTTTTTGAATGGTATGGACTCCGTCTTACGGAAAGAATACATGATGAAAATGAATAATTGTAAAACAAAAATACTAGAATGCAGCCGAAATAAATCAGAAACCTCTATGGCAGGCGAAAAGCTGAAGGAAGTAGGAGACTTCTGTTACTTAGGAAGCGAAATAACCTGTGATGGACGAAGCAAAGAGGATATAAAAGGTAGGTTGGCTCAGGCAAGGAAAGCTTTTCTAAAAAAAGGAATCTGTTGACATCGAATATAGATTTAGGTATTAGGAAGTCATTTTTGAAAGCCTTTGTCTGGAGCGTGGCGCTCTACGGAAGTGAAACTTGGACTATTGGTGCAGCAGAAAAGAGGAGAATTGAAGCATTTGAAATGTGGTGTTACAGGAGAATGATGAAGATCAGATGGGTAGATAGGGTTACAAACGAAGAGGTATTAAGACGATTGGGAGAGGAGAGATGTTTCTGGCGACTGATAATGAAGAGAAGAGATAGGTTAGTAGGACACATACTAAGACACCCAGGAATAGCAAGCTTAGTTATGGAAGGAAGTGTCGAGTACAAGAACTGTAGGGGTAGACCAAGGTTAGAATATATTAAACAGATTGCCTCGGATGTAGGGTGTGGTAGCTATGTAGAGATGAAACGATTAGCTCAGGACAGGGAGGCATGGAGAGCTGCATCAAACCAGTCAAAAGACTGAAGACTCAAACAACAGGAGGTAATAACGAATCCTGGAGAGAAAAGATTAATGATTAGAAAGTTAACAATTCCTGTACTAGCAGGATAAAAAAGAAAGAATAAAAAGAAATATCTACAACTTCTTGTATTTTCGCAGAGTGAATAAATTTTACATGGAGAAAAATGGGAGGGCACCAAACTTAGGGTGAGGTCTCATAGAGAAATATCTAAGTACATAAGTTAATTTGCACTGGAGTCTATTGATGAATTGCAAAAGTTCACTATTGCAGCACAAACAGTTTATGAAACGAAAAGTTATTGCAGTTACGGAGATCACTTAGTAGAATTTGAACTTGAGTCAGTTTATTGCGTTGAAGAGTTTTTAGATTGCAGTAGAATAATGCGGTAAAGTTCCCACGGTGGAAAGCTAATTAGATGTTGACCAGCAGTTTATGTAACGTAAATTCCTCAGTGAGGAAAAGTATTCCCATAATTGGAGTGGAAAATACTAGATTGCTTGCATAGTAGAATGATTGGTTACCAAAGATAGTTCTAGAATTGTGATAACTGTTAAATGCGGTAACAAAAATTCCTCGGAGGAAGGCTACGTTTTATAGATAGTGGTTTAATTAACATGAATCCCTCGGTGTGAGAAAGTATTCCCAGTTGCAGTGTACCAGAAGTATTAAATTTCCTTTTAGAAAGCTAGTTTAGATAATCGGTTATTGCACAACATTTAGCAATTCCACGTACTGTCTTTAAAATTGAATTAAACAGCATTTAGCTATTTTAAAATCCATTGAAATGTTTTTAAAACATTGACGTTTGTACTTAGTTTTCTTTCATGCCGAGCAGGCGGTGGTTCCTGGTGACGGTTAGTTTTACGAAGTAGACATGGCGTCTAGTTTAAAATGTCTCGTGAGTGCAGGAGACTTGCCCGGGGAGGGCCACAAGCTGTATGCTTGAAGAGTAAAGCCGAAGTGAGGACGAGCGAACACGCACACGACAGAGGAAGGTAAACGAGGGGAAGGGGAAGGAGAAGGGGAAGCAAAAGAAGTGGGGTTATTAGACAAGAAAGTGTACATTATAATAACCAACATAATAAAAATAAAAGATTCTTAATAGATATGAATTTTCTTCATGAAGCGATGTTCATGGATATGTTAGCTGGCGACAACGACGATGCCTCGTGGATTGATGAGGAAGTTCTCTTGAGTATGGAGATATTGAGGAACTTCAGTGGTTAGGTGCTAGATGCCGCTAGGTTGTCCATGGAATATATATATCTAGAACAGACTTAGGAAAAACATAAGAAAGGGCACGGAAAAAATATAACGTAAGGAATCACTGTTGGTGTCTGCGAACAGGGAAAAAGAAATTTAATGAAACAAATAGATCAAAGAGCAGCACAAGCTAACTCTGACTGACCGTGTATTCCAAAGAAGACACCACAAGCTGTACAGCGCCATGTTTTCTTTGACATGCTGCTCATGTTTTACCATGTCCTGAATGCGACTGTGGTACACTTGAAATGGTAGTTCTGTTGGCAATTGTAATTTGTAACAATGCACATAATCACCGTCAGCCGGCAAATCTCCTTACACCTTTTGCAGATCATCTTCTTCCTTCTTCTTCTTATATAATTTAACTTTTTCCTGGAGCACTTAACTTTGACGTGTTACTCGTCTTAGTATCTCGATAATCTGCTAATGGAATATATTCCGTTGTAAATGCACATGCCCCCATAAATGAAGACAATAAAAAGAACAAAGAAAAGGTGGAAAACTTTTGGGACCAATTAGATGATGTTATCCAAATAATTCCGAAAAAAAATAATGTCATACTTATGGGGGACATTAATGCCTAAGCAGGGAAAGAAAAGAAGTACAAAAGCATTGTCGGGAAGTACCCAGCACATAATAGGAGGAACCTAAATGGTGTTACACTAATATAACTTTGCCAAGCACATGACATGATCTTAAAATCCACAGCTTTTAATAAATTACCAAGGAAACAGAAAACATGGATCTCACCCAACCCGCTCTTAGGAGAATTTCAATTAGATCATGTAGCGGTTAAAAGGAAATTTAATAAAGAAATACAAAATGTCAAAGTACTCAGAGGTGCCAACTTAAATTCTGATCACTATCTTTCTAAAATAAAACTCAGAATCATCCCCAATAGGAAAATCCGCTCTAACAGACTAAACCATAGGAAATACGATCCTGAAAAGATAATGAGCCCAAAAGAGTTTTCAATCGCCACTGCAGGTTTACAAAATCAAGGCTGGGATCAAATGAAAGAAAGTCTAATAATTAAAGCAGAACAACTTGCTCCACTAACTAAAATCAAAAATCATGCGTGATGGACGGGTCAGTGGTTAGCTGACCCACTGCCCAGGAAACTGAGAGTGATTAAGGGAATTACTCGCGTGTGGCGGAGCTCTTTCCGGTCACGGAGGGAGTCCGTCATTTTGTGTAGGCTAAGGGTAGGTCATACAAGATCCACCCACTCGTATCTGATGAGAAGGGAAGACCCCCCACTTTGTACCTGTGGAGCCGTTTTCACCGTGGCCCACATTTTCACCGAGTGTGTGGATCTTGCTTGATGACTTACGAAGAAACCTTGGTTTGCAGATGACACTCAAACTTATATTAGCCGATGACGCGGTGGCTGCTGATCGCGTTATCCGCTTTATAAGTGAGAGTGGGTTAGGGCCAGCAATCTAAATTTTCCAGTATAAATTGACTCAACGACTTGTTCGTTTTTGAATGATAAATTTTTGTTTTTCCGTAATTTTTGTTTATTTTTATAATATTATTTTTATGTTTTGTTTTTGTTTTATTAATTTTTGGTCTTTTTAAATTTAGATGTCCACCTCCAAATTTTAAATTTAATTCAAAATTTGTATTCTTTAATCTGTGTTAAGGGGGGCAGATGACCTCGTAGTTCTTCCCCTTAAAACAACAATAACTAACTAACGTGGTGGACGGAAGAGTGTGATAGTCTCATTGAACTAAGAAGGAAAGCATGGCACCAGTGGCATTCACAGATAAACGACAATAACAGACAAAATTTCTTAAATGCTAGAAAATTAGTGACTAAAATCTTAAGAGAATAAAAAAAATCGAGATGATCACATACTTATGCAAATTAATGAAGACTTTCACAGAAACAATGTACGAAACTTTTATAGGAATTTTACGAAGAAATTGACTAAGTACAGTCCCCCAACTCTACAACTCCAGGATAAAGAAGGAAATGTTTCTCATAACAACAAAGACAACTGCAAAATATTAGCAGAATATATCGAAAATCTCCTTAACTGTGAGGAGCCCATAGAAAAGATGGACTTTCATACATCCCCATCAACCAATCCTGACTCAGAACCTCCAACCATTGAAGAACTCCATTCAATAATATCGAAACTTAAGAATTCTAAGGCTTCGGGAGAAAATCAAATCACAGCTGGACCTTGGAAGAATGTTAACGAAAATGCTATACAGTTTCTAAGAAATATCTTTGAAGAAATTTGGATACATGAAAGAATCCCAGATGACTGGAAAACAGCCCTTATACATCCACTTCATAAGAAAGGATCCAAAACAGACCCTAACAACTACAGAGGGATATCTCTCCTTGACGTAACACACAAGATATTCTCCACAGTCCTACTAAACAGGGCTGAACCTCAACTAGACCATCAACTTGGGGAATACCAGGCGGATTTCAGGAAAGGGAGATCCTGTCCGGAACAAATTATCAACCTCAAACACATCATGAACTACCAAAAATCACGGGCTAAATCGTATGTTATCACTTTCATTGACTTCCAAAAGGCATACGAGTCTATAGATAGGGAATCCTTATTCTCGGTCCTGAAAGAACTAGACCTCGATAACAAAACTACAAACCTAATCAGAGAAACACTAACTAATACATTCCCCAAAGTTAAATTCATGGGGGAACTCTCCACCACTTTTGAGATTAAATCAGGTGTACGGCAAGGAGATAGACTTTCTCCTCTGCTATTGAACTGTGCCCTCGAAAAAGTAGTCAGAGAGTGGAATGTGAAGACCCCCAGTGGAATCAGAATAGGAACGAAAAAGAAAGGCATTAAGGTCAATTGTTTAGCTTTTGCTGATGACATGGCCTTATTAGCTGAGACATGGGAAGAAGCCAAGGAACAGGTTCTCGAACTCCAGAGGCAAGCGTTAAAAATGGGTCTCAAAATCTCAGTTGAAAAGACCAAAATAATGACTAACATAAAAAAAAAACACTAAAAAAGCTTCAAGTGGGCAAACAATACATAGACATCGTCAAAGAATTTAAATATCTTAGGGATTGGATCGGCTGGAATACGCTAGAGAAAAAGGCAATGGAATCTAGCCTTCCGATTTACGAAGGACACTTATAACAAGAAGTCTCTCTCCTGGAATACCAAGATAAAACATTATAACACGGTAATTAAACCAGAAGCCTTATATGCAGCCGAAACATTGTCTCTCACCACCCAGGGACCGCTTGAAAGGCTGGAGGTCAAGGAAAGAAAGATAATACGCAAAATCTTAGGCCCCAAATTTCATAACAACAAATTAATCCATGTCAGGAACGAAACTCTTTACCAAAAGACTGAAAAACTCTCGGACACAATAAGAAAACGGAGAATTGATTTTTATGGGCACATCCTCTGGATGAATTCAAATAGATTAACCAAAAAGATCTTCGACCACTTCCGTAATAAAAAAAACAAAACCACTTTGGTTTAAGGAAACCGAGAAAGACCTCATGGAACTCCAAATTACAGCCACCATGCTCATGGACAAAACAGCCAAAACCGTCACCAAGGATAAGAAACAACGGTTCCAAGTGAAACTGAAACAAAAGCGTACGATCCACATCTCTGCCGAGGAAAAGGAAGCACGATCTCAAAGGATGAGGCAATACTGGGCCAAAAGGAAAGCTCAAAACAATAAAAATTGATTGATTTCATGTGCCCCAAAGTTGGGTGAAACAAATAAAGAAGAAGAAGAATCATCTCACCCTGTGGTGTTAGAGATAGCGCACCATCATCTCACCTGAGACTCCGTCAGGGATTTTAGTAACTGACATGAGGGCTGGAACGGGATACACTCACTGAAGGACATTTGAGTAGCTGTCTCATCAGAGAGGCAGCGCCCCCGTAAAGAAAACTAAGATTATTGGCCGATGGTACCCGACGTGTTGACCACGCGTCACCCCAATATCTGTAGGTCAACAGGGATTGGCAGTGGTCGCTTGGTAGGCCAAGGGCCTTCAGCGGCTAAGTGCCACGCGGGGAGGGGGGTAATAATAAACAAATTAGGAATTTAATTGCGAATTACTTTGTTTTCAGATGGTCAGAGCGGTGGAGCAATGTTCAGCTCTGGTGAGGTGAAACCTCTATAGTGATAATCAATTCAACGTTTTTGTCTCCTTGCAGGGTTCGGTGGCCTATACACACGTGACTTGTTTGGAACGTTGGCTGCAGCTGTCAGTTCGTCGGACCTGTGAACTTTGCGGATACGTTTTCAGCTCTAAGAGGACACTGCACTTTGGGTTGCGGCAAGGCTTAGCGGTGTGGTTTTGCAAGACTAACACGCAGTTGGCCTTGGGAGATATAGTGTACCGCAACGTTAGTACAGATATTTTAAACTTGAGTGTTTTGACACTGATCCTCGGTATTCTATGTTATTGTTTTCTTTTGACGGCAGATTTTCTTAAAAAGGATGATAGCTGGGTCTCATTATCTTCATGGGTCTGCATCTGCCTTTGTTTGGTCACGTTTATATTAACTTACCGTTATTATTCTTTCGTTCATACATGTGTATCATATCACTTTCATCTTTGGTTCTACTGGTGGCAACGTAACTGCACAGTAAGATTAACATCTAAACGTCAACTAACTACGCCATGTTTACTTTCTGCACCGGCAACTATTTTCAGATCTTCAGGATCCATGAGCGTTATCAGCTCTAATGTTAGGACCTCTTCGAACATAACCACGCAAGATAACCAATCGTGGAGAGAACCAAATCTTCCCGGAACACCTGACACCCCAAATATGCAATCAAACATTTGTGAAGCTAATACCCGCATACCGATAGAGTTACCATTGTCTGAATGTAGGTATTTGGAAGAAGGTGAAACGAACTTGCTAAGTGAACTATACTCTTCAGTGAATCTGTCATTCTCGTCAGTGTGCAGTTTGTCAAGTGGCGACATTTATTCTGAAGATGCAGCTAATAATTTGGGACTTCCCACTGCGAGCACTCTAGAAAATGATACATCTGATGTACTGAAACACTCGGAAAAGGAGTCACTATCTCCTAAAAATACTTCAACAGTCATACATACAGAGAACCATACAAATTCCCAAGTCTCCTCAAAGTCACGTACTTCAGTAACCATGAATGAAATCACTGAGGGTCAAAGCGTAACTCTTAAAGAAGATACTCTGAAAAGTAGATCCAGAACATCACTGCATAGCAGTGAGAATCCAGATAGTACCACACGAACTAGTGAGGAATGGGATACATCTGAATGACGATTGGAAACAGAAAAAAAAGGACAATTCTGTTTTTGTAATTTGTGATATTTATCTCCATATCAGGGTGGTTCTTAAAATTGTAACCACTTGGACGTTATTTAAAGTAACTCATCTCAGCCTAATGCTATTAATATAAAATTATGATTCAATTATCTGAATGCCAGGTCCCTTAAAAATAACAAACATCATCATTATCACATGAAATTCACAAATATGTTGACGAAGGTTATGCCCGTTGCTCACGGTAAAATGTTTCTGAAAATTTATTTTACAACTAATTTTATAAATATTTGACGAAAGCAAGCTGTGTTGTTCAAGGTAAAAGTATTTTATAAAATCCGTGGATGTATCAGGATCGTCATCTACCGATAAACTTCTGAACCAAGAATCAGCTGTTCAACACACATTGGTTTGAGAGTATGGCTCCAACAAACAAAGCAAAAATTGCTCCTTTAGCTACAATTATATGTCGTACAGTGGTAAAAAAAGTAGAAAAGAAATGTTAGGAAATGCTGAACTCGGGAATGGATAAAGAGAAGAGTAAAGGAATACGGTACTGTCCTTGGTCGAAAATGACTTGAGGTTAGAAGATCAGAATTCATATAGGAATTTTCTAAGAATGGGGGGAAGTATTTTTTAAAAACTCCTAGATCTTGTTGGTCCCAAAATTATTCGACAGGACACAGTGAGTTCGAAGCCCGTTATCTTCGCCTTCACATCAGCCTGGCTTGTGTTCGGTCGAATTTGTGAAACATATTCGGTGATTGAGATTTCTGCCTCCCTTTTTGCATTTCTATTGTGGCATATGGGCGTTTTAACCTCGTACAAACACGGATATTTCTGGTACTCGTCCAGTAAAACACTAACAGCTTCCTTAGTGCAGCCGGAGCCTGCCATTTTCGAAGTGTTTGTTTACAAGCGAGTTTCAAAATCTTCTCACCACGTGGCGCCAGCATCATCGTCATGTCAGCTTCCCTGATTGGTTGGTTTCGCAAAATTAATTTTACGGAATAGAACATGCCCTATTTTATGGAAAGTTTTATCAAAGATTTTATAAAACTTGAATTTGACCGTGAGCAACAGAAATTTTATAAAATTAAATTATTGTACAATGAATTTGAAGGAAAATTTTACCGTGAGCAACCGGCATTTACACATTAATTCCTTTTCTTTATATCTTGGTTGTATTGATTAGTGATTCCTGAGAACGATAGAGATACATACATGATCGACTGTTCACAATTAGTATGTTCAATAACTTTACCTGTTATGTAATATCATAAAATATCATTTCCTACTAGCATTTTCTAGATATACTCCTGTTTCTTAGAGTCCATTAATTTCCTAGGTCATCAAAAAGGCGCAGTAGTTAAAAGGGTATTATTGACACAACCCGAACCTACCCTCAGCCACTGCTGCCAACCCTGCGACTCAAAGAGCCGACAGCGCTACCAACAGAAGCCACTGGTATGTCGAGTTGTAAGACATGTTCACCTTGGCAAGATTACCCTGCCGCTTCCAAACACTGAATTGCTGGAATTATTCCAGTGCTCGTTATGTTTTGGTGATGGTTCCCACCATTTACTCTCAACACCTTCAAATGTCTTCAGCGAAAACACTCTAAAATATTGGATGGTGGGGATAATACTATTCCAAA
The DNA here is from genome assembly GCA_946902985.2 of Meconema thalassinum. Taxonomy (NCBI): domain Eukaryota; kingdom Metazoa; phylum Arthropoda; class Insecta; order Orthoptera; family Tettigoniidae; genus Meconema; species Meconema thalassinum. The sequence continues at coordinate 358,176,701 of OX336388.2, read as the reverse complement.
GGGAGGAAAAGTATTAAATTGGGGAGTGGAAATAAACGTGCCTTAAACAGTGAGAATCCATATAGAGAAAGGTTATGACTCAAATCCAAATGAATTAAGGCAACAACAAGATTTTTAAATACCGTAATAGAAATATTTTAATCAGGTTATGTGAACATCATAAATCGAAACAAACCCTCTGAGATGTATGGAATGAGATGAAATGCTTTAAAATTAATCACTTAACTGAAATTAAAATAGGAATTACTAATTAATAAGGTTTACAGAATAAATATAATTATCGGAACATTAAATCATGAACTTCCCCTTGATTGATTAAAACAATTATTATATATGATGTAGTTCAAATTATAATAACTTGAAGACAAATATAATATTATTTAAAGGCCAAATACTGGAAGATGAAAATAACATACCATCCTTAAGAATAATTACTTTCCTCAATTCAAGTTCACTTGAGAACCCAACCTTTATATCAACCTTCTCTCAAGACAAATATCAAATTCCAAGATGAAGGTCAGAAAAAACAGCTGATTGTCCAGATGACAATCGAAACAATCCCCAAGTCGATCATGGCCGAACAAATAAAAATAAACAAATGAAGCACGTGAAAAATGTTGTTACTGGCACATAGTATAAATAAATTACTGTGCGTTGAAACGGAGCTTAAAAGATGCCAAACTAAGTAGGATGTGAGAAGGAACTCCATTTAAATAATACTAAGTTTGAAAATAAAAATTCTCATCATCCTAAACACAAAATGAATTTCATTAACTACTGTACAAGTGTAGAATAGAAAATACATTAAACATCTCCACCAAAAGGTAAAGTCGATAGTAATGTTGTCACTCCAACTGCCTGTCTTGCGTACCGTAATAAGACAAAGTATACTATACCTTATCTTAAGTAATTTAAAACAAATCACATGAAGATCACAATCACAAGCATACTAGGGTGCCCGTACTGCTCCGCAGCATTATTTTTCAGTATTGGAATTAAAGAATTACGACAGTATGTACTAGTTTATAACCTTTATTTCACAATACTTCCTTCCAGACAATGTTCGCAGTGCGTCGACCCTTAGGTTTATTTTCTACTCCTACATCTTTAAATGATTTTCCTCGGGATAAGACAACATAGAACATTCCAAGGCCTAAAGAGTATCAGGCAAGTAGATTCTAACTCGATGAAGCGTTTGACCCTGCACTTTATCGATTGTAATGCAAAACGCTAGTGTAATAGGAAATTTCCGTAATTAGAACCAAATATATGATTGCTACAGTGAGAAAAATGTTGAAAAAATGAGATGTAATATCGAATGTTCACTCATAACTTTCCTTAGAATCATCCTATGTGAATAGTTAAGAGCTCAAATGACAGCGCTTGATTCACTGAGTGTTCTTAGATGAAAACGACCTTCGTTCTTCAAAGAACCGGAGATATGATTGCTTCAAAGTTGGAAAACGTTGGAAAAAGTTGAAAAAATCAAATAAATTGAGAAAGGCGGAATTTAAGTGATTTGTAATACTTGATGACAAATCTGTGCATGAATACCTTTCATTTAAAAAAGAATGAAGGAAATCGGCCGGATAGAATGGCCGCACGGACTCGGATTATTTTTCATAATTTTTTTTAAATATATAGATGATGATTGCTTCAATGAGAAAAAAAATTGAAAAAGTTCAAGAAATCAAATAATTTGAGGAAGGTGGAAGGTAAGCGATTTGTAATACTTGTTAACAACTCCGATCATGAATACCTTTTATTTAACAAAGGAATGGAAGAAATCGGGCGGATAGAATGGCCGGACGGACTCGGTTAAATTATCATACATATTTCTAATATTCGCTTCGGCACTCATAACATTCTTCAAAATCAACCAATTTACATAATTAATACCTCAAACGATAGAACGTGATCCACGGAGTGTTCTTAGACCAAAGCGAACTGTGTAACTCAATTAGAACCAAAGATATGATTGCTACAATGAGAAAAAATGTTGAAAAAATGAGATGTAATATCGAATGTTCACTCATAACTTTCCTCCGAATCAGCCGAGTTTAATAGTCAACAGCTCAAATGAAAGCGCTCGATTTACTGAGTGTTCTTAGACCAAAACGACCAGCGTACCTCAATTACAACCAAAGTTATGATTGCTTCAAAGTTGAAAACAGTTGGAAAAAGCTGAATAAATCAAATAATTTGAGAAAGGCGGAATTTAAGTGATTTGTAATACTTGATAACAAATCTGTGCATGAATACCTTTCATTTAAAAAAGAATGAAGAAAATCGACCGGATAGAATGGCCGGACGGACTCGGTTAAGTTTTCATAAATATTTCTAATATTCGCTTCGGAACTCATAACGTTCCTCAGAATCAACCAATTTACATATTTAATACCTTAAACGATAGAACGTGATCCATTGAGTGTTCTTAGACCAAAGAGAACTGTGTAACTCAATTAGAACCGAGGATACGATTGCTACAATGAGAAAAAATGTTGAAAAAATGTGTAATATTGTTTTAGATCCCTTAGTTGGGGGGTAGTTAGGGATAAGACACTTGTGTTACTGTGATGATTTGGAAGATAGTTCCTGGGAGTTAGTAGCTTCCCATAGCTGGGAGCTTACCAGTGTAGTGTGTTGTTTGGTGCTTAAACGCTAGGGGGTGTTCCTGCAAAGATGCAAGTGTTTATTAGGGGATGGACCTCCAAATGCAGGCTGCTATACCGGCCTGCCAGCTGGACGGTGTGGTACTACAATAGGCGTGCTGATATCAGCGGCTCGACGTTACGTAGTCGGGTCGCGTGCGGGAAACACAATGCAGTCTGACAAAGCAGTTACTGGCTACTATGGTCACGGTCAATCGTGACGAAGGTCAGGAAGGATATGAGGATGTAAAGAGGCGTGTAATTGACAATACAAGTGTAGTTTACTGACCATGTGTTTATTGGTCAGTGAGTGTGAATTTGTAAGTCCCTCTTAGGGGAATGTAGGTAATTATACAAGTAGAGTGTACAAAATTATGAGTGGGTGTTTACAAAGTAAAGGATTCTGAGCACTTGCTGAGTCTCACCTGATGATGCAACTGGAGCAGATGTCGGCTAGGGCCTTCGGCGACACACACTGTATAACAGATAATGGTTCCATTTAGGACTCCACTTCTTATAGTTCTCGGCGTTGCGTGGTCAGCATTCCGCCGACGTAGCTGCCCCAGTTAGTTGTTGTGTAGATGTTTATGTATGTGTCGCAAGTAGTTGGCTAACCTCCCAAGCTGGGTGGTCGCCTCTTGCTGTGTAAAGGTAATGTTCTGGTCTTATGATGTTGCCAGTTAGGGTGTTTTTAGTGAAAGATGGGGGGTGGCTTTCAGGGGGTACAGCCCCCCGGGCCTGTACAAGTCCTCTTCTTCGATTAGTTCGCGTCCCCGCGAACGGGAACGGAACGTAGAGTGGGGGTGTCGATGTGATGGGTCGTTTTTGATTTCCTCTTGTACTTCTTCTTCTTTTCTTCCGTGTTGATGTAGGCGTGTCGATGTCGTGGTGATGTGAGTTCAGCTTGTGCTCAGAGGGGTAGGTATTGGGTTGTACATGTTATACATTTGAAATAGTTAATTTTTGTAAGTTGACATTTGAAGCATTAATAATAAAGGTATAAAAACAAAAAACAAAAAAAAAAACAAAAAAAAATTTGGTCATGATATTAAGTATACATGTTGGTATTGTCCAGGGAGGAAAAAACCTATGGCTGGACGGGTGGTTGTACCGTCCGGCGCTGTGTGGAGGAAAAAATTGCTCCCTGTGATATATAGTTTGAATGATGGAAGAGAATAGAAAAACAGGTGTCCCCGGGTATAAGTTAGAGGGATATATCGTAATGGTTTATTGTTCTTGGGATGAAACGGGACACCTTCACAAATTTGGGCGTTAGTAGAAAGAAAAATGAAAGAAACAAAAGTGTATACATAGTGTGGCTGGGTTAAATGGTGTGACCATAAGGTTATATGCATAGATGTAACAGAATTGTGTTCCTGATGTGTAGGTTATACTGCAATTCATTATTTTCATATTACTTCTTGCATTTACATTTCCTTTTTACAATGATGACATGGTTAGAGCTATACTAATACTAATACTAATAATAATAATAATAATAATACGCTTTGCCCGTGAGCTTGGTACCTCTTTCTCATTATGTGATCACTTCATAGCGCTCTCATCTGGCCTTGGTCCTACCTTTTCGTCCATGGCCATTTTCTACCCAGCCATTTTACTGTGTTTTAGTGGCTGTGCCGCTAATTCACACCTGTCGTGCATTTTCCCCCGTGGGTGAGAAAATTGCACCTTGGAAGCAAAGGTGAGCGCTTACAACCCTTGCGCTGTCCCTGGCTGCCGTAGGTCGCTCATTATTTAAGCGCTTTCTAAGAGTTGAGTCAGTGGCGTTCAGTGTCCCACGATCACTTCACGTTGCTGATCGCGTCACCTTATCGGCGCGACTTGAAAATGTAGCAAAGTGTATGTGTTTGTGTGACATCAGTGTTTTACGTGGCCTGTTTGCCATCTGTTGATGAATGCAGTACATTTGCATTTGTCTGTTGGCACAGGCTAGAGTAAAATGTAGCTTTTCACCGATGTCTCAGTCTCACTTATGGCTGTGATTATATAGAAGCTACTGAGGTATGGGTGGTGCTTAGTAATGACATTCAGGGCACAATCAGTGCCTGTGGATGTTGTGAAAGGTTCTACTCATAGGGTTAGTACTGCTGTTCTGACTCGGTGAGGAAAGCAATGGCAAACTACCTCACTCCTCACCTTGCCTAGTACGCCTCAATATAGAGCTGCCTTGGGTTTTTGTGGGTATTTACCCACATAACCTAACGGCGGTACTTTTTGAGGATCCAACCAGCCTTCGGGCTGACTACCTAACAGACAGACAGTGTTTTACATTTGTGTGCGATTCGGGATATGTATTTACAGGGTGTATGTACAGTGCAATGATCTTGACCTGTGAGACATAAATATTTTGTTAGTTGGTGTGCTGCTGTCCATGTTTCCTTTCTGCAATCCTGAAAGAGAACGCATGGGTATGGTTATACTGGACAATGCATTGTTGTCATTCATACATGTATATACCTTCTAGTCGCCCTTGGCACCATACTTTGTTCTTATTCTATGCTCGCTAGATTTCTATCTTAGCCTAATGTTGTTATTTTAATCTTACTTATCCCAATGTATTGTTATCTTAATGTATTGTGTTATCGGGCTTACCCTGGTACCGGTTTTTGGTAACCAGGTGCCGAAATGTTTTGCCTTAGTCTTAAGGTGCTTAGTCTAAAAAAAAATATTTGGTATTTACAAGTCGAATGGTTTTATCTTAATCTAGTGCCGAAATGTGCTGTGCTATTATTTAGCAACAGCGGTTATTAAATTTGCTTAATTCTAAGTTGCGTTCCAAATGCAACTGTCTTACATGCTAAAATTTCGACCGGAGCGATCGCCCGGGGCAGTTTTACCTCCCTAGATCACCACCCTCGTGTATTCTAGAAACACCGATTGTCTCTAAAAACACCGGATTCCGCTCCCTTAATACTAGTTGTCGACATTTATATTAGTGATTAATACTAATAATTACTAAATTTCCGGACGCCTGCGCTGCTGGCGGGCAAACGCATCGCCGTTATACTTGCCTGTGTTGTCATCCTTCTCCGTGTGTCATTCATTGATGTATTCATCATTGCTGGGCTTGCCCACTATAACCCCTGTGAGGGCTCGCTGCTTTCCTCATTTAATATCTCTGGCCGCTCGCTGCGTCACCATTTAAGCTCTGGTGACTCGCCGTCAGCCATTTATGTGGGCACTGGACATCGTTCGGGAAAAATTGTCCGATAGAATAATATCATCCGGGAATTTGAGCGTCCGGGCATCCTCTTCGCCTATATTGGCATTGTTGGGTTTGCCCACGCGACCCCTCTAGGCAGCTCGCTGCATGCCTATTTAATATCTCTGGCCGCTCGCTGCGTCACCATTTAAGCTCTGGTGACCCGCTGTCAGCCATTTATGTGGGCACGGGACCGAATGATCGCGTTCATTCCATATTATTCATATTTCATATTATTCATTATTATTTTTATTCATTATTCATTTGATTGGTTGTCTTCACCTTGGCCACGCGGGGCAAGGACTTGGCGAATCTAGGATTGGTCCCGCTGAATCCTGAGATTCTGCTTCACTTCTGCGAGTAGAAGACTAACTTCCCGCCATAGAAGCTCTACTTACTTATATACTATACTAGGAGTCTAGTCCTAATTTGGTCGTCCCTTGGTTCCTCTCCTGAGTCCGGTGCGGAGTTGGCTAATTCTACCCCCGTTTGTCAAAAGTCTCCCCAGCAGGTCTGGCTTCGATGCCCGTAGCACATAGTGGGTGTGACGTTTCTTTGTCCCGGGGACAGGCTAGGTACTCCCGGGCTTCCGAAGTCTGCCCGTGCTAGGTCATCGGCGCTTCGACCTCTCGTAATTCCGTCTGTTATTTAGTCTGGGTCATTGAGTTAACTGGGGTAGGGCTCATCATCGACTTCCCCAGCTCTGTTCCTGTGTGGCGCCTCTGCCCCTCTGTTTACGCTGTCATCACCATTCAGCGTGACTCAGATTCCTTAAAAAATGGGTGTGATATGTAAAATAAGTGTATGGGTATTATGTAGTTATGTAAAATTTTTAAGTGTCCTGGGGTTGTAGAATCTTCTAGATGCATGGACTACTTCAGGCCTTCTGTTGCCACGTCGGACTTCCAGCGGTAATGCCTTGGTAATTTTCCTGGAGGCGTTAGTGGGTTTTTATGGCGTTGGGTCCCTTGTTATTAGGATCCGGGGGTGTTATTTGCTGAATGGGCTTAAAGCATGGTAGGAGAGGATTGCGCATCGTTGGACTCCATGTTAATGGTGGCCGGGAGCCGGTGATGCTACTAGGATGTTTTACAATGAGTGGACGGGGTAGGTACTTCCCAGGTTTGCAAACATTTTAAAAATTCCATGCAGGTATGGTAATAATAATATCCATGGTATCTGGGTAGGCTATTCCATGCATGTGGCTGGATATGAGGCGTATCCGCTCTCATTTGTGGATAGGTATAGGCTGAGGTGTAATAATCCTATGTCCCTTGCATGTGGGATTATTTAGTAAAAAAGAATTGTTATTATAGATTTGGCCTCATCTCTTGCTTAGAGATGTGCATTACGCTTAATTGTCGTTTTTCCGACTCGCCCCTAATACTCGGGTGTAAGCATTGAGAACCAGGGCGTAATGGACCCTCTCTTTAGACGCATGAAGTCTATCAACCCCGATGTATATTTTTGCATGTAGTTTAGCTGTTTTTGTGTGTCCATGCGTTTGTGTTGGCTAGTGTTGTGAGTGATAAGGTTATGGAAGGAGAAGGGTGGTATAATGGTAGCCCGTGGGTGGTGTCCTGGCCATCCTGCAGGTACCATCCATCTCTGCTCCTGTCATCCTCACTTGGTCACTATCTGCTTTCCATCCGCTCCTTGGGATGGCGAAGTGCTGTGACGCTGTGACGTCATGGCCTAATCTGGTCTCTCATTTATAGTGTTAAGGTAGCAAGTGATCGTAGTGTAACTGGTCATGTCCTGATCGCCTATGATGGTTTTAAGATTGAGAAAAAACAAGAAGAAAAGTAGTTATTGAGGGTGGGGGTTGTTCCTTGAGGGAATCTGTCTGTATTCGCCCCTGATTAGTGGTCGTGTTTGGGCAGGAGGTGCCTGTGGCTGTGGCTACTGAGGCTTGCATGACTGTGGTTGCGTTCCGCTGCAGCGTGCTGGCGGGCACGTTGATATCGGCTAAGTCCTATCGTGTGTCGCGTGGCTGAGTGTCATGTGGTCAAGTCAGCATTTCATTATCACTTCCGTTATAACAAGAGTGTCTGCCGACAGCAGTGTTGCAATGCTCTAGAATTCGCAACTCAGTGTTTTGTCGTGTTTTTGTTTTCATGTTCTTGTGTACGGGAAGTCTCTGACGTTACGTATGGCGGCTGACGGAACGTGACTTTTACCAATGTCCGTGTGTTGTCATTGTTTGGGATTCCGGGAGGGCCAGTGTGCTAATCTGCCCCGTTTTTGCTTACCGATGTTGTGTGGACATCTGTTCTTCAAGACTTTTGCCTTGTGTAGTTTTTATACCTGTGTTGAGGAAGTCTATTTCCTATGTTTGGGGTAATCGAAATTTTGCATGGGTTTTTGCCGGCAGAAATGTGGTGTTACCTGTATCTAGGTGTTGGGCGCTATGGTTCAGAGGAAAGTATTTTGTGGCCGCTAATGCCCTAAGTAGGCTGTGGTGGCGAGTATCTTGGAACGAATCTATGTTCCTGTATGTATGGTAAAGAACCTCCCTGTCATTAAAATCGTGTGGCTCAACCGCTTATGTACGTGTATACGGTCCCATTTCCGTCTGAGTGGGAGTGAATTTTCTCCTGTAAATGGGTCTATTCGGTGTCTAGTCGTGCTGGCTGAGTTTTCTGACCTGTCATGATGAAAAAACCCGTGTTTTGTATGTAAGTGATCTTTCGTTGGTCGACACTTATTGTTTTCCACGGTGTCCGCCATTATTGGGTATTCGGACCCGGGATCCCGTGTAATACTCTGTGTTTCATGTCTGCGTTGTCTGTTGGGATTCGAGCGTCCCTAGTGTGGACCCTGATTGTGTTTTCGCGCCAAAAATACCATTGGTTAGTTTGTTTTTGGCACGACTGCATCGTGTTATCGTGCGCTCGCACCCGGCTTGGTTTAAGGTCCCGGTGTTACAATTTTTTGTACTGTATGTACCATGGCACGTGTATTGTATTTTTGCGACACGCGTATGAAAGTATGCGTTAGTGTGAGTGTTTGCTGCTATTCTGGACGACCCTCGTACTCTAATTTTGGGAGTTATAGGGTTTTAAAACTGGCGTAAATGACTGTGTATGTTACAGCCAGGACTGAAACACTGTTGGGTTGTCTGCGGCTGGTAAAAGTCGCCTGCTCACGAGTGTGTTATCGCTGACTGCGATAGTGTCTAATTTCATTGACGTGGGCATTACCTGTTACTTGTCTAGCGATGTGCATGTGTCCAGCACGTGTGTGTGGGCTTGGTTGCTCGCTCTCTTACTGTGAGCATGGCTTTCAGTCATGGAAAAGAACTTTCTGCTATTTATATATATTGTGTCCCCCAAATTTGTTGTATTATTGTGGGCCTGGGGTGAATATATCCCTGTTAGTGGTAACTAGATGTCGTTATGCATGTGTGTCACCGGGCCGCTAGTTGCGTGTTTGGTGACTAGGTGTCGGAGGTGATTTTATTATTTTATGCATATAAATGTCTGTCAGTGTGACTATCCCTTACTTCCCTATCCTGCAACTGGATAGTTACCCGACCTTGCATTCCTGGTATTCAGCAGGTCGCGGGTCCAAGACCGTCTTTGTCCAGGATAATTATTCCTGGTGCCTTTTAGGCCTGTGTCTCTGGGACAGTTTGGCAGTGTTGGGTTCATATCCCGGTGAGGCCATCGGTGTCCGAAGGCTATTTCTTGGCCTTCTTTTCCCGTCTGCCCGTGGAATGATTTCCCTTCCTTTTGACAGCGTTCCCGCCTTTACGTGTAGGTGTCGTTTTGCGGGTGTGATATGCCTTCATACGGCGGGCGTGAATAGTGTCTTTAATGAGTTTGCGTCCATGGCGCACGTTTACGATATAGTTTAGGTCAGATACCTTCCTACAGACTTTGCAGGGACCTGACCAACGTGGCAGGAGAAACTCGGACACATTTTTCTTGCGGGCGGCATTGGAAACCATAACCAATTGCCCGGGTGTGTATTCCACGGTCATTCTTTGCCGATCGTACCGTTCTTTTTGTTTTCTCTGTGCCGCGGCTATGTTCTTTCTATCGTCCATGCGAGCTATCTGCAAGTGCTCTAGCCGGACGGCATTGTCCGGGTGAGTGTCCTGTGGGATGCATATATTGTCTATGGGACTTCTGGGTGTGTATCCGTGCAATAGGAAGTGTGGAGAGTGTTTTGTGGCCGAGGATATGGAAGTGCTGTAGCTGAATGTAATGGGCTGCAGATAATCATCCCAGTCTGTCCCTGTGTCCCCTGTGAATTTAGCTAGGGTTATTCCAATTATTTTGTTCATACTCTCTGTGAGCCCATTTGTTTGTGGGGAAAAACTCGTGGTCATGTATGCCCTTATCCTGAGTACCTCCAAAAACTGTTGGAGCACTCTCGAGGTGAAAATGGTACCTCTATCGGACAGTAGGGTTTGGAATAGGCCATATCGTGTAACTATGTCGAATAAGAATTCGACTATGCTGTTCGTGTCTGCTTTGGGCACAGCCTTTGTGATCATGTACCGGGTGAGATACTCGGTGGCAACCAGTATGTATTTATTGCCTTTTTGAGATGTCGTAATGGGGCCTTTAACATCTATCCCGACTCTGTGAAATAGCTCTCCTACGGGAATAGGGTTGAGTAATCCATGAGGCTTGCCAGGCCTTGTTTTAAATCGCTGGCAAGTGTGACATGTCTTTACGAAGGTGTCTATGTCGGCCTTCATGTTTACCCAGTAATAATTGTCCCGGATTCTATGGTATGTTTTATGCGTACCCAAATGTGCCCCTGCCATTGGGCTATTGTGGTGTCCGATCATGATATTTTCTTTTAATGACTCCGGAACCGCTATAGGTGCATTATCGTGCATGGCTGTGGGCTTAAATTTCAGTACCCCGTCTTTGTCTAAGAAAAATCGCCTAGACAGCCAAGTTTTTTAGTGCCAATAGAATCTGTTTCAAGTATGGATCACTTTCTTGCTCCTGTTTGATGTTAACCACCGTCAGGGCAAAAGTGGGCATGTTGTCCCATTCGTGGTCCTTGCTGTCATCTGGGGGGGTCGGCTACTGGCAGCCTAGACAACCCATCTGCGTCTAGGTGTGTAGTGCCTTTCTTGTGCTTGACCACGAAGTTATATTCATACAGGCGGAATATAAACCTATTGAATTTGTCCCAAAAAAGCAGGCTCGCGTGGTCAGTCACTACCGTGAACTGGATACCATAGAGGTATACCCGAAAATAGTTCACTCCCCATGAAAATGCCAGCATTTCCCGCTCTGTGGCAGAATATCTAGTCTCGACGGCCGTTAGTTTCCTGCTAGCATAAGCTATGGGCCGTATGCGCCCTTCTGCATCTTCCTGCAATTGGGCCGCCCCCAGCCCGTACTGGCCGGCATCCACGTGTAAAAAGGTGGGCCTATCACTATGGAAGTGTTGCAGTAATGGTGGTGAGGTTAATAGTTGCTTCAGTGTGTTGAAGGCATCTATGTGTTCCTGTTTGATGCTGAAGGGCGTTTTTTCACGCGTGAGTTCGGTTATGGGGTGGGCGATGTGCGCAAATCTGTGGATATATTTTCTGTAATACGAGGCCAGTCCAATAAAACTGCGCAATTGTTTCAAATTTGTGGGCATTGGGATGCCCGTTATTGCGTCAGTCTTCGCTGGGTCGGGAATAATGCCCTCTCTGTTTACAATAAGGCCCAATATGTTAATCTGCTGTCTGGCAAATTGACATTTCGCAGGTTTAAGCCTTAATTTGGCCTCTCTGATCCTTGCGAAAGCCTCCTCCAAATGTACGAGATGCTCGTCAAAGGTGTTGGAGAAGACCGTTATGTCGTCCACGTAGACCAATACGGAACGCCATTTTAGCCCTAAAAATGTTTTATCCACTAGCTTTTGGAAGGTCTGGCTGGCGTTACGGAGGCCCATTGGTAACCTTGTATAGGTATATAGACCGTTCTCTGTAACGAACGCCAGCTTGTGCCTATCCGGTTCATAGACGGGGATTGAATAGAATCCACTATAACAATCCATCGAACTGAACCACCTAGCCCCGCCGAGGGCATCCAAGTAGGTGTCGGCCCTTGGTAGTGGATAATTGTCATTTTCGACTAACTTATTGAGCCTACGGTAATCAGTACAGAACCTGTGGGAACCGTCCCGTTTCTTGGTCAGCAAGACCGGAGCACTGTAGTTTGAAATTACCGGGACGATGACCCCCGCCTCGAGCATCTCTGTGATCTGAGTGTCGATGGCGTGTCTCTCCTTCTGACTCACCCTGAAGGGAGGCTGGTGTACTGGCCGGTCACTGGTGAGTGTGACGTGGTGTTCGATAAGGTCTGTCACTGCGAGATCCTTCATCGAATGGGCAAAGATATCCCTATTGGCCTCCAGGAGCTCCGTGAGCCTTTTATTTTGCTCCGGTGTCAGGTCCTGTCTGTGATTCTGATTGGCCGCCTTATCTGTGTGTGTGTTGGCTGATTGTGTGCAGTGTAGAGGCCTGGTGCTCGTGAATTTCTCTGTCCGCTCGAATCCCATCTGTGTTTCTGGTGTATATCATGGGATGTGTGGTGAGCCTCTGGTCATGCTTTAAAAGCATCTTACCGCTAGCAAAATTTATGCTAGCTTCATACTTAGCGAGGAAATCCATGCCAATTATGGCTGACGCAGAAAGATGTTCTATAACGAACATGGGGTATGTTGTTGCAAAATGGTCTAGCCTGAGATGTATGTTTGCCACCCCCGTGTTTTCTAGCGTCTGAGCATTGGCCGCTACCAGCCGGATGTCACCCGTGACACCGTGTATTTGCCCTTCGGTAACGTGTTTTCTGTTTACACAACTCACCGCTGCCCCAGTGTCAATTAGGGCCTGCACCCTGTGGCCATTTATGCTGGCGTGTATCGTGAGGGCCGATACCTGGAGTCCCTTGCCCTGCAAAGATGTGTTATATAGGGTATGTGTTGTTGTTGTTGCTACTGGCGTAACATCTGGGCTGGGAAGGCATGGAGCTGGCCGCTTATCGTACCTGGCACGCTTGGCCTCTCGGCTTACTTCCTGTCTCGAGTACTTTGCCTCGGTCAGCGAAGTGCGTCCACTGAGTACATTGCCTGCTCTCTTAACTGCCCGCGCTGAGAAAATAGAGGGCTTCTGGCGAACGTTTAATGTATTGACCGTTCCCAGCTTTTGTGTAGGTGTGTTGCTGTTTTCTCCCTCCTGGGAAGGTGTGTCTGCAAATGTGACTCTACGTTTGCATTTGTTACCCCGTTTTTTGTTCCAGGCGGTCGCGAGTTCGACTCCTGTTGCTGGCTTCCCTATGCCGAGTGAGCTCGCGCCCTGCGCCTGTGTGGGGTCACTTCCCGCCCCGTGTGGTGGTGTAGGGGGTATGGTTTCCTGTTTGGAGGGTGTGGGTTTTCTTCCGTCTTGTTTGTGCGTGATTGTGAGGGGCGTATAGTGTCCCGCCCTAGGGTTCCCTGTAAACAGTATGTGTAGGTCCCTGTCAAATCCCGCAGTTGTAAATAGCGGGGGCGAGTGCACATCAGTGTATACATGTATGTTTACCTTAAGCACCTTGCCAAGAGCGGTCACCTCTACGGCGCTGGCATAGGTACCGTCCCTACCCATGTATTTTTGGTAGTCCGCCCCGGTCTGGAATGGGTTTTCCCGCTCGTCCGATACAAAATCCCGGTACTCTTTCCAGTTGGCCAGGATATGTTGGACCGTTTCCTGTCTGTAGTCCCTATGATAATCCTCGGTGTTCCGGACTAGGAAGCTCATGGCCCTAAACAGACAGTTGCCGTCTCCTCGTACGGGGTGTGTCTGGAAACGGCCCGGGAGCGGATCGTCAGCCTGAGCTTTAGCTGGCTGCTTTTTCCCCTTGATTTTACGATTTTGTTTGGGGGAAGGGCCTCTCTGGTGTTGTGGGGGAGGAATCTCAGCCGCTTTAACAGCTGGCCGAACCTCCCCGTCTAAGCGTTTTTTGGAAACGTGGGTGTTCATCTCCCTGTACTGTATGTACGCCCCCCCTCGGGGTGGCTGCGCCAACTCCCCGCTTGCGGTGTGTAGCTAGGTGTGGGAAGTATTGCCCCCCTGTCTACCCGGCGGGGTGCTTCATCCCTAAACTCCCTCGGGTGTTCGTCGGGGAGGGGATAGAGTTCCGGGCCCTTTGGGTATGTATTTCTAGTTTCCCGTCCTTTTACGTTTTTTTTTTTGTCTGGCGGTTGTTGCCCGGTGGTCCGTTTTCCTGTCTCCGCCAGGGTGGGGTGTATGTTTGCTGCTGCGGTGGCGGGTTTTCCCGGCGATTCCCCTTTTCCCTGTACTGGGAGGGTGCATACCCCTGTCTGCCTGGGGGTGGGTTTCCTCGACGGTCCCCATTTCCCCTATACTGTGGGGGTGCATAGCCTTGCCTGCGTGGCGGCGGGTTCTCCCGATACTCCCCATTTCCCCTATATTGCGGGGCTGCATAGCCTTGCCTGCTTGGGGGCGAGTTTTCCCGATACTCCCTGTCTGCCCTGTATTGTGGGGCAGCATAGCCCTGTCTGCTTGGTGGCGGGCTGCTTCGCCGGGAGATGGTGTGCTCGTACACTTCAGGGTAGCACTCCTGTGTGTACGGGGATGGTGGTCGCCGTGAGGGGTATGTCGGCTCTGTGTCCGCGTATGATACCGGTGAGTACCGCGGAGGGTAGTGTGGCCTGTCCTGTGTGTGTGGTGTTGTTGGCCGCTGTGGAGGTTAGTAAATTTCCTCCATCCCGTAGTGTCTCCTCTCCGTGTACCCCCTGTCCCTCTCAGGATAATAGCGCTCTTCCGTGTCTGTGTTTTCATCCCTTAGCGGTCTCCCGCCTGTTTGGATGGCAGCTATTGTTAATTTTTCCATCCTGTCCACTAATTCATCCATCTTCTGACTAGTGTCGTCCTTTTGTGGATGAAAGTGCTGATTCACGGCTTTCTCCGTAGCTTTTTCCGTGATCTTTTTTCCTGCTTCCATTATCTTTATGTTATTCAGCATGTGTTGGACCGTGGGGTTGTTCATAATGCACAACTTGTCCACGATGGATGGTCTGAGGCCCTGCATTAACAGCTTAACTTTCTGTTTGTTCGTCATAGCTGCGTTATATTTATCGCACATTAGCAACTTTGCGTTGACGTACGATTGTGCGCTTTCTTTAGGTCCCTGTGACCTTTGTCGAATTTGGTCATACAGGTCCTCATCATCTGGTATGAGCTGGAATTCACCTATCAACAATAAAGTGATTTCCTCCCATGTGGCATCTTCTAGTGTGTCCTCATGGAGCTCATACCATGTCATGGCCGCCTTCGTGAGGTATGCAGGGAGGAGCCGTTTTCGGACTTCATTGCTCCAGCCATTGATCCGAGCCGTTCTATTGAAGGCCTTGAGGTATTCCTCGGGATCCTGGCCTTCCCCCGTGAACTTTGTGGGGTATTCTGTGTGTCTGTTCATCTCGTGTTCGGCTGTCTCTCGTTGGCTGTGTAGAAATTGTGATCTGTCTATGCTGTTCGCACCGCTATCGTGTGCCGAGGTGTTTGTGTTATTCAGAGGGGAATTAGCCTCGCTCCCCGTATACGACACGTGTGTTACGTTACCAGGTGGCTCGTCACCTGATATATCGTCACTGATTGATGGTGTGTTATCGTACTGTGTGGATTTGACTACGTTCACAGTCCTGTCTAAATCCTGTTTTACTGTTTGCAAAATAGTGTGTATGTCTAGGACTGCCTCTGTCGCGTGATTGTCTGCTTTAACAGTGTCTGTATCTAGTAACTGAGTGATGCGCTCGAGCAGATTATCAGTTTTCTGCTCTGTGATTTGTAGTTGCTGCTACAATAGGGGGTGGAGCGTTGGCAGGCAATCTACTTCACTAGCGCTGGATATTGGTGATTCTTGTCTGTATTCACTGGCCTGGGATCGTGTAAAATGTGTGGCTTGTGCTGCCGCTGCAGGGTGTTGAGCGCGGATCTCTGATGCTTTTAATTCGAGTTCCCTAAGAAGTTGTACTGCAGTCTGGTCAGTTATCAAGTCACCGTTCTTAATTTTTAACTTCGGCAGGAGTGGAGTTGTACTAGCCGACAAATGGTGCGCAAAGTCCCTTAGTGTGGTTCTAAACGTGGTCATTTAATTCCCACAGACCTTGTACTATAGGGAGGATGGGGGTGGGTGTAATAATACAAACTCCCGTGTAATAAAGAAAAAGTGTGGGACGTAATGTAGGATTTAAAAAAAATTAGACTCGCTTGGCTGTGTACGGTAGGGGTCGTTTCTACCATGAGGGCTCATTGTATGAGTTCTACCCTTACTGTGCGTGGTAGCCGTGCCTCCACCAATATGTTTTAGATCCCTTAGTTGGGGGGTAGTTAGGGATAAAACACTTGTGTTACTGTGATGGTTTGGAAGATAGTTCCTGGGAGTTAGTAGCTTCCCGTAGCTGGGAGCTTACCAGTGTAGTGTGTTGTTTGGTGCTTAAACGCTAGGGGATGTTCCTGCAAAGATGCAAGTGTTTATTAGGGGCTGGACCACCAAATGCAGGCTGCTATACCGGCCTGCCAGCTGGATGGTGTGGGTACTACAATAGGCGTGCTGATGTCAGCGGCTCGACGTTACGTAGTCGGGTCGCGTGCGGGAAACACAATGCAGTCTGACAAAGCAGTTACTGGCTACTATGGTCACGGTCAATCGTGACGAAGGTCAGGAAGGGTATGAGGATGTAAAGAGGCGTGTAATTGACAATACAAGTGTAGTTTACTGACCATGTGTTTATTGGTCAGTGAGTGTGAATTTGTAAGTCCCTCTTGGGGGAATGTAGGTAATTATACAAGTAGAGTGTACAAAATTATGAGTGGGTGTTTACAAAGTAAAGGATTCTGAGCACTTGCTGAGTCTCACCTGATGATGCAACTGGAGCAGATGTCGGCTAGGGCCTTCGGCGTCACACACTGTATAACAGATAATGGTTCCATTTAGGACTCCACTTCTTATAGTTCTCGGCGTTGCGTGGTCAGCATTCCGCCGACGTAGCTGCCCCAGTTAGTTGTTGTATAGATGTTTATGTATGTGTCGCAAGTAGTTGGCTAACCTCCCAAGCTGGGTGGTTGCCTCTTGCTGTGTAAAGGTAATGTTCTGGTCTTATGATGTTGCCAGTTAGGGTGTTTTAGTGAAAGATGGGGGGTGGCTTTCAGGGGTACAGCCCCCGGGCCTGTACAATATCGAATGTTCACTCATAACTTTCATCAGAATCATCCGATGTGACTAGTTAAGAGCTCAAATGACAGCGCTTGATTCACTGAGTGTTCTTAGACGAAAACGACCGAAGTACTTCTATTAGAACCAGAGATATGATTGCTTCAAAGTTGGAAAACGTTGGAAAAAGTTGAAAAAATCAAATAAATTTAGAAAGGCGTAATTTATGCGATTTGTAATACTTGATGACAAATTTGTGCATTAATACCTTTCATTTAAAAAAAGAATGAAGGAAATCGACCAAATAGAATGGCCGCACGGACTCGGATAAATTTTCATAAATATTTTTAATAGGCCTATATAGATGTCGGAAAGGTTAACGACAACAAAGAACACCGATCAGAATAATATAGTTATACTTAAACGCATTACGAACACAACACGCAGTTGAAATAACATAACGAGTTGCCTAATGTTCACTTTATATATAAATATCTTGTAAAATTCCAATCCGGAGGCAAACTTGTCCCCCGTTCGGATCTCCGGCTGGGGACTACTCGAGATGGGGTTAACATCACAGAAGTGACAAAGAGGAAATCTGACATTCTACGGATCGGAGCGTGGAATGTTAGAAGTCTGCTAGGCAGTGGAAGGTTAGAAAACTAAGAAATAGTTTGTTATTGTTGTTTTAAAGGGGGGGGGGGGACTACGAGGTCATCTTCCCCTCTTAACACAGATTGAAGAATACAAAGAGGAGAGCGGCAATACTTACAACAGGGAATTTAGAGCAAAAATACTCCAAAACTTAGAAAGGGAAATGGATAGGTTGAGGTTGGGTTTTGTTGGGATTAGTGAAATGCGCTGGCAGGAAGAATAGGACTTTTGGTCAGGAGACTATAGGGTCATTACCACTAAATCAAACAATGTCCAAGCAGGGGTGGTCTCATATTGAGTAGAAAACTTGGACAGCGGGTGGAATATTATAAGCAATATAGTGAACGGATTATTGTAGCAAAAATCAATACAAAACCTACGTGCACCACAGTGGTACAAGTCTAAATGCCTACCAGTCAAGCTGATGATGAAGATGTTGAAAAGGTCTACGAAGAAATAGATGACATTCTGAAGTACCGTATGTCAAGGGTGAAGAAAATGTTATAATAATGAGAGATTGGAATGCTGTGGTAGGAAATGGAAGAGGAGGGAAGATAGTAGGATATTTCGGATTAGGTGAAAGGAATGATCGAGGAAGCATGCTGATGGAATTCTGCACCGAGCATGAGTTGGTCATGGCTAACACCTTATTTAACAACCACAATAAAAGAATATACACACGGATGAGACCAGGAGATACAGGGCGTTACCAAATCGACTTCAAGCAGAGGTTTCGAAACCAGACTTTGGATTGTAAAACATATCCCGGTGCTGACATATGCTCTGACCACAATATGGTTGTTATGAAATGTTGATTAAAGTTGAAGAAACTGAAGAAAATTAAAGCCAAAAAGGTGGGCAATAGACAGACTGAAAGAGAAGGATGTAAACGAAAGATTCAAGAAGAGTATAAAGGAAGGACTAATGAAAAACCCTAAACAAACTTCAATTGTGGACGAATGGGCACTTTTGAAGAATGAAATAACAAAATCCGCAGAAGAAAATATTGGTAGGAAAGAAAGAATAGGTAGGAAACGTGAATCTCGCAGGATATACTAGAATTGATGGATGAAAGGCAGAAACACAAGTATGTACAGTAAGAGATGAAAAGGGGCAAGCAGAATACATACGTCTGAGAAATGAGGATAACAAGAAGTGCAAGGAAGCCAAAGCAGAATAGTTGAAAAAGAAATGTGCAGGTATAGAAAATTGTCTGAAATTAGGAAAAGTAGACACAGCCTATCGAAAGATTAATAATACTTTTGGGGAAAAGAAGACTGTTGTCATATTAAGGACACAGATGGAAAGCCTCTAACAGATAGGGAAGAAAAGGTTGAGAGATGGGAAGCTTACATAGAGCTGTTGTATCAGTGAAAGGAGATTGAGAATCATGTAATGGAAAGGGAAGAGGAAATTGATGAGGATGCAAAAGGAGATTTAATATTGAGATCAGAATTTGACAGAGCATTGGAAGACTTAAGCAGGAACAAAACACCAGGCATAGATGTTATACCGATTGAGTTGCTACGCTGCATAGGTAATGATGGACTGATCAGGTTATTTCACTTCGTGTGTAGGATTTATGAGACAGGTGAGGTGCCCTCGGATTTCAAGAAGAATGTTATCATCCATATACCGAAGAAAGTGGGAGCTGACAGATGTGAAGATTACCGTACAATCCGCTTAATTACTCATGCTTCAAAGATCCTGTCTAGAATAATTTACAAGAGGATGGAAAGCCAGATCAAGGGAACTACTCGCGTGTGGCGTAGCTCTTTCCGGTCATGGAGAGAGTCCGTCATTTTGTGTAGGCTAAGGATAGGTCATACAAGATACACCCACTCGTACCTAATGAGAAGGGAAGACCCCCCACTTTGTACCTGTGGAGCCGTTTTCACCGTGGCCCACATTTTGACCGAGTGTGTGGATCTTGCTGACTTACGAAGAAACCTTGGTTTGCAGATGACACTCAAACTTATATTAGCCGATGACGCGGTGGCTGCTGATCTCGTTATGCGAATTGTTTTTATTGTCGGCGATCACCCAATCAGGTAATACCTATTGCTGCGTCGACACATCTTCTTCTTCTTCTTTTGCTTTAGCGTTTGTCCCACCTCGTGGCAGGGTCCGCTATTTGAATCCGCTGTCTCCACTTTACTCGGTCATGGGCCATGTCCGGATGAAGGTTAGCGCCTTTCAAATCCCTGTGCAGTGTATCGGCCCAACGTTGTCTCGGTCGCCCCTTTGGTCTTTTCCCGGCGACCTCCAGTGTGTAGCCCTGTTTTGCAATGTTGTCCGCTCCTGACCGTAGCACATGCCCAAACCATCGCAGACGACCCTCATAACCTATAAATATCGATACTTTCGATAAATCTCGAAGATGGTTGGAGAGATCCCCTCCTCTTCGGGGTTGCTCTATTTATCGTAATTCTGGTCGTGTCGAAATCTTAGTCAGCGTTTGTGGGTGTTGATGTGTTCTAGATAATATTGATGGCTCGATGTTTGTCTTGTGTTGAAATGTTTCTTCATGTGTGTAAGGTTTGCCAGGCTAGTGTAGTTGTTGCTATTGCTTTCCTTATGGCTATGGCGTGAAAAGGGTGGTGATTAGGCCCCGTGGGAGGTACGGTGCATAACAATAGAATAACGGTCATGCCAATAGTGAGATGACGTTCCTTAAAATTTAGTTTTAAAACAAAAATATAAATTATACTTAAATTGCAATGAAATGTTTTGAAAAAGAATTAAATAGAATAATAAGTTAATAATAATTCATCAGATCCCACATGGGAATATAAGTTACTGCGAGCATCTGTGACGTATTTCATAACATTTAAATTACAATTAATATTGTAGCTTTCAGTCGGTCAACACAAAATCATTCCAATTACTGGAATATGTGAAAAATAATCTGAAATAAATTGCATGTGATTAATATTTATATATATTGAACAACTATCAACTTCAAAATGGTGACCAATTCAAATATCATGGCAGTACTTTGAATTTGGACAATAGCAGTAAATGTGAGATAACCAACAGAACAAATAATGCAGCAATCTTCTACAACCAAGTCAGAATACTACTGTGGGATAACAAAGTACCTATACGGTGTAAACATATATTATTTAAAACATACTACTGTCCCCGTGCCAGCTCTGAAGACGCGGGGGTATGAGGTAAGGGGGAGGTAAGGGGAGCGGGAACGATGAGTGAGCGAGGGAATTCTGGGCCATGCTTATGCTTATACTACCTCAGTGAAGACATAGACTTTGACTGTATGGTTCTCATAGTGTTATGTCGGTGCGAAAGAAAAATAAAGTTGTGCATTCTGAGGGTCGTGGTATCGTAAGTAACATTATTGTAAAATGTGATGAAGAGGAAAAAAACAAACGTTTTGCTTTCACAGTAAACCATGCGACACAAAGAGCTGCTCACTATGCTGGAGTGTCCGAATCTTTTATTAAAAAGATACTGAAGGAAACGAGGGAATTGGCTGAAAGTGGCGAGGGTAGTGTGCTGTCCACTCCGGGTAAGAGACGAAATACTAGGCCATCACACACTGTAGTGAACATTGATGATTTTGATAAATGTGTAATTCGTCGTGCTATTCAAGCGTTTATGTGGAAGAAAAACGTGTTCCTACCATTCCAAAACTACTGCCTGTGATACAAGGCAAAACTACTTCTCCTTGGCCACATACTTCATTACGAAAAGTAGTAAATCAAATCGGTTTCCGGATTCTCTATTAGCAAAACCGCTACTCTAAGGTGAGTACATGCTTTTGCATGATATAGTACAGTTCTACGTCATCACTGGCTTACTCACTCCACTCCACATTCCTGCCACGTCCTCAGAGATGGCGCGGGGACAGTACTTACCCATACTGACTTACGCACTTGAAACATGTACCCTTTCTAAAAGAGATAACAGTAGACTTCAAGCATCCGAAATGAAGTTTGGACAAGAAAGGATAAAGTAAGAAATGAAATGAATCGTGCAGAAGCAGGTATTAACTCCACTGTAATGGAGACCTTACAGTGGTCTCGTCTGAGGTGGTATGGACATATCCAACGGATGAAAGATGAACAAAAGACAAAGGCGTAATTCAATCTAAACATCAAAGGAAGAAGATGTGTTGGAAGACCTAAACGGAAATGGATAGACCAGATTAAGGGTGACTTGGCAGGCAAAGGGCTGGATTGGGAGAGCACTCATGAAGACCAACTATTAATGGATAGAAAGAAATGGAGAGGGCTCTTTCACAGCACCCGGGTGACTGGAGCTGTTTAAGATGATGATGATGATATATTGTTTCGGACTATTGAAGATGAAGAAACTAGAGGATGACATGATTCGCTCGTCAAGAGAGCATCATCAGATCCAAATATGCAAGACGAATAGCTCTACAAAACACCATCGAACCTACAGTGACACCCACAGACAGTCTCTGCCCTCCAAAAACAAAATACAAGAAAACCCGTCAGAAAAAATTGTAAGTATGGTAATTGTTACTAAAACTCAGCAATTCTTCTAGGTTTGTGCCGTGTCTTGTGTGGGGTTTCGCCCAGGACACCAAGCTAGGCTCATCGGCGGGCTCTTGGTGTCCCCGCGCGGACCCCCACAGGAGTGACGAACTGCGCGCCACCTCCCTTTATATAAGGTGCAACTGCACCACTTGACTACGAGAACTAAAAGCTCAAGCAGCCTTAACCTCCCTATGAAGGCTTCCAAAAAGATGGTATATTGGCTTTCACGGCCGGTGAATTAAAACTCAGCAATTCTTGTAGGTTTGTGCCGTGTCTTGTGTGGGGTTTCGCCCAGGACACCAAGCTAGGCTCATCGACGGGCTCTTGGTGTCCCCGCCCGGACCCCCACAGGAGTGACGAACTGCGCGCCACCTCCCTTTATATAAGGTGCAACTGCACCACTTGACTACGAGAACTTAAAGCTCAAGCAGCCTTAACCTCCCTATGAAGGCTTCCAAAAAGATGGTATATTGGCTTTCACGGCCGGTGAATTAAAACTCAGCAATTCTTCTAGGTTTGTGCCGTGTCTTGTGTGGGGTTTCGCCCAGGACACCAAGCTAGGCTCATCGGCGGGCTCTTGGTGTCCCCGCCCGGACCCCCACAGGAGTGACGAACTGCGCGCCACCTCCCTTTATATAAGGTGCAACTGCACCACTTGACTACGAGAACTAAAAGCTCAAGCAGCCTTAACCTCCCTATGAAGGCTTCCATAAAGATGGTATATTGGCTTTCACGGCCGGTGAATTAAAACTCAGCAATTCTTCTAGGTTTGTGCCGTGTCTTGTGTGGGGTTTCGCCCAGGACACCAAGCTAGGCTCATCGGCGGGCTCCTGGTGTCCCCGCCCGGACCCCCACAAGAGTGACGAACTGCGCGCCACCTCCCTTTATATAAGGTGCAACTGCACCACTTGACTAAGAGAACTAAAAGCTCAAGCAGCCTTAAACTCCCTATGAAGGCTTCCAAAAAGATGGTATATTGGCTTTCACGGCCGGTGAATTAAAACTCAGCAATTCTTCTAGGTTAGTGCCGTGTCTTGTGTGGGGTTTCGCCCAGGACACCAAGCTAGGCTCATCGGCGGGCTCTTGGTGTCCCCGCCCGGACCCCCACAGGAGTGACGAACTGCGCGACACCTCCCTTTATATAAGGTGCAACTGCACCACTTGACTACGAGAACTAAAAGCTCAAGCAGCCTTAACCTCCCTATGAAGGCTTCCAAAAAGATGGTATATTGGCTTTCACGGCCGGTGAATTAAAACTCAGCAATTCTTCTAGGTTTGTGCCGTGTCTTGTGTGGGGTTTCGCCCAGGACACCAAGCTAGGCTCATCGGCGGGCTCTTGGTGTCCCCGCCCGGACCCCCACAGGAGTGACGAACTGCGCGCCACCTCCCTTTATATAAGGTGCAACTGCACCAATTGACTACGAGAACTAAAAGCTCAAGCAGCCTTAACCTCCCTATGAAGGCTTCCAAAAAGATGGTATATTGGCTTTCACGGCCGGTGAATTAAAACTCAGCAATTCTTCTAGGTTTGTGCCGTGTCTTGTGTGGGGTTTCGCCCAGGACACCAAGCTAGGCTCATCGGCGGGCTCTTGGTGTCCCCACCCGGACCCCCACAGGAGTGACGAACTGCGCGCCACCTCCCTTTATATAAGGTGCAACTGCACCACTTGACTACGAGAACTAAAAGCTCAAGCAGCCTTAACCCCCCTATGAAGGCTTCCAAAAAGATGGTATATTGGCTTTCACGGCCGGTGAATTAAAACTCAGCAATTCTTGTAGGTTTGTGCCGTGTCTTGTGTGGGGTTTCGCCCAGGACACCAAGCTAGGCTCATCGGCGGGCTCTTGGTGTCCCCGCCCGGACCCCCACAGGAGTGACGAACTGCGCGCCACCTCCCTTTTTATAAGGTGCAACTGCACCACTTGACTACGAGAACTAAAAGCTCAAGCAGCCTTAACCTCCCTATGAAGGCTTCCAAAAAGATGGTATATTGGCTTTCACGGCCGGTGAATTAAAACTCAGCAATTCTTCTATGTTTGTGCCGTGTCTTGTGTGGGGTTTCGCCCAGGACACCAAGCTAGGCTCATCGGCGGGCTCTTGGTGTCCCCGCCCGGACCCCCACAAGAGTGACGAACTGCGCGCCACCTCCCTTTATATAAGGTGCAACTGCACCACTTGACTACGAGAACTAAAAGCTCAAGCAGCCTTAACCTCCCTATGAAGGCTTCCAAAAAGATGGTGAAAGCCAATATACCATCTTTTTGGAAGCCTTCATAGGGAGGTTAAGGCTGCTTGAGCTTTTAGTTCTCGTAGTCAAGTGGTGCAGTTGCACCTTATATAAAGGGAGGTGGCGCGCAGTTCGTCACTCCTGTGGGGGTCCGGGCGGGGACACCAAGAGCCCGCCGATGAGCCCAGTTTGGTGTCCTGGGCGAAACCCCACACAAGACACGGCACAAACCTAGAAGAATTGCTGAGTTTTAATTCACCGGCCGTGAAAGCCAATATACCATCTTTTTGGAAGCCTTCATAGGGAGGTTAAGGCTGCTTGAGCTTTTAGTTCTCGTAGTCAAGTGGTGCAGTTGCACCTTATATAAAGGGAGGTGGCGCGAAGTTCGTCACTCCTGTGGGGGTCCGGGCGGGGACACCAAGAGCCCGCCGATGAGCCTAGCTTTGTGTCCTGGGCGAAACCCCACACAAGACACGGCACAAACCTAGAAGAATTGCTGAGTTTTAATTCACCGGCCGTGAAAGCCAATATACCATCTTTTTGGAAGCCTTCATAGGGAGGGTAAGGCTGCTTGAGCTTTTAGTTCTCGTAGTCAAGTGGTGCAGTTGCACCTTATATAAAGGGAGGTGGCGCGCAGTTCGTCACTCCTGTGGGGGTCCGGGCGGGGACACCAAGAGCCCGCCGATGAGCCTAGTTTGGTGTCCTGGGCGAAAACCCACACAAGACACGGCACAAACCTAGAAGAATTGCTGAGTTTTAATTCACCGGCCGTGAAAGCCAATATACCATCTTTTTGGAAGCCTTCATAGGGAGGTTAAGGCTGCTTGAGCTTTTAGTTCTCGTAGTCAAGTGGTGCAGTTGCACCTTATATAAAGGGAGGTGGCGCGCAGTTCGTCACTCCTGTGGGGGTCCGGGCGGGGACACCAAGAGCCCGCCGATGAGCCTAGCTTGGTGTCCTGGGCGAAACCCCACACAAGACACGGCACAAACCTAGAAGAATTGCTGAGTTTTAATTCACCGGCCGTGAAAGCCAATATACCATCTTTTTGGAAGCATTCATAGGGAGGTTAATGCTGCTTGAGCTTTTAGTTCTCGTAGTCAAGTGGTGCAGTTGCACCTTATATAAAGGGAGGTGGCGCGCAGTTCGTCACTCCTGTGGGGGTCCGGGCGGGGACACCAAGAGCCAGCCGATGAGCCTAGCTTGGTGTCCTGGGCGAAACCCCACACAAGACACGGCACAAACCTAGAAGAATTGCTGAGTTTTAATTCACCGGCCGTGCAAGCCAATATCCCAACTTTTTGGAAGCCTTCATAGGGAGGTTAAGGCTGCTTGAGCTTTTAGTTCTCGTAGTCAAGTGGTGCAGTTGCACCTTATAAAAAGGGAGGTGGCGCGCAGTTCGTCACTCCTGTGGGGGTCCGGGCGGGGACACCAAGAGCCCGCCGATGAGCCTAGCTTGGTGTCCTGGGCGAAACCCCACACAAGACACGGCACAAACCTAGAAGAATTGCTGAGTTTTAATTCACCGGCCGTGAAAGCCTATATACCATCTTTTTGGAAGCCTTCATAGGGAGGTTAAGGCTGCTTGAGCTTTTAGTTCTCGTAGTCAAGTGGTGCAGTTGCACCTTATATAAAGGGAGGTGGCGCGCAGTTCGTCACTCCTGTGGGGGTCCGGGCGGGGACCCCAAGAGCCCGCCGATGAGCCTAGCTTGGTGTCCTGGGCGAAACCCCACACAAGACACGGCACAAACCTAGAAGAATTGCTGAGTTTTTATTCACCGGCCGTGAAAGCCAATATACCATCTTTTTGGAAGCCTTCATAGGGAGGTTAATGCTGCTTGAGCTTTTAGTTCTCGTAGTCAAGTGGTGCAGTTGCACCTTATATAAAGGGAGGTGGCGCGCAGTTCGTCACTCCTGTGGGGGTCCGGGCGGGGACACCAAGAGCCCGCCGATGAGCCTAGCTTGGTGTCCTGGGCGAAACCCCACACAAGAAACGGCACAAACCTAGAAGAATTGCTGAGTTTTAATTCACCGGCCGTGTAAGCCAATATACCATCTTTTTGGAAACCTTCATAGGGAGGTTAAGGCTGCTTGAGCTTTTAGTTCTCGTAGTCAAGTGGTGCAGTTGCACCTTATATAAAGGGAGGTGGCGCGCAGTTCGTCACTCCTGTGGGGGTCCGGGCGGGGACACCAAGAGCCCGCCGATGAGCCTAGCTTGGTGTCCTGGGCGAAACCCCACACAAGACACGGCACAAACCTAGAAGAATTGCTGAGTTTTAATTCACCGGCCGTGAAAGCCAATATACCATCTTTTTGGAAGCCTTCATAGGGAGGTTAAGGCTGCTTGAGCTTTTAGTTCTCGTAGTCAAGTGGTGCAGTTGCACCTTATATAAAGGGAGGTGGCGCGCAGTTCATCACTCCTGTGGGGGTCCGGGCGGGGACACCAAGAGCCCGCCGATGAGCCTAGCTTGGTGTCCTGGGCGAAACCCCACACAAGACACGGCACAAACCTAGAAGAATTGCTGAGTTTTAATTCACCGGCCGTGAAAGCCAATATACCATCTTTTTGGAAGCCTTCATAGAAGGTTAAGGCTGCTTGATCTTTTAGTTCTCGTAGTCAAGTGGCGCAGTTGCACCTTATATAAAGGGAGGTGGCGCGCAGTTCGTCACTCCTGTGGGGGTCCGGGCGGGGACACCAAGAGCCCGCCGATGAGCCTAGCTTGGTGTCCTGGGCGAAACCCCACACAAGACACGGCACAAACCTAGAAGAATTGCTGAGTTTTAATTCACCGGCCGTGATAGCCAATATGCCATCTTTTTGGAAGCCTTCATAGGGAGGTTAAGGCTGCTTGAGCTTTTAGTTCTCGTAGTCAAGTGGTGCAGTTGCACCTTATATAAAGGGAGGTGGCGCGCAGTTCGTCACTCCTGTGGGGGTCCGGGCGGGGCACCAAGAGCCCGCTGATGAGCCTAGCTTGGTGTCCTGGGCGAAACCCCACACAAGACACGGCACAAACCTAGAAGAATTGCTGAGTTTTAATTCACCGGCCGTGAAAGCCAATATACCATCTTTTTGGAAGCCTTCATAGGGAGGTTAAGGCTGCTTGAGCTTTTAGTTCTCGTAGTCAAGTGGTGCAGTTGCACCTTATATAAAGGGAGGTGGCACGCAGTTCGTCACTCCTGTGGGGGTCCGGGCGGGGAAACCAAGAGCCCGCCGATGAGCCTAGCTTGGTGTCCTGGGCGAAACCCCACACAAGACACGGCACAAACCTATAAGAATTGCTGAGTTTTAATTCACCGGCCGTGAAAGCCAATATACCATCTTTTTGGAAGCCTTCATAGGGAGGTTAAGGCTGCTTGAGCTTTTAGTTCTCGTAGTCAAGTGGTGCAGTTGCACCTTATATAAAGGGAGGTGGCGCGCAGTTCGTCACTCCTGTGGGGGTCCGGGAGGGGACACCAAGAGCCCGCCGATGAGCCTAGCTTGGTGTCCTGGGCGAAACCGCACACAAGACACGGCACAAACCTAGAAGAATTGCTGAGTTTTAATTCACCGGCCGTGAAAGCCAATATACCATCTTTTTGGAAGCCTTCATAGGGAGGTTAATGCTGCTTGAGCTATTAGTTCTCGTAGTCAAGTGGTGCAGTTGCACCTTATATAAAGGGAGGTGGTGCGCAGTTCGTCACTCCTGTGGGGGTCCGGGCGGGGACACCAAGAGCCCGCCGATGAGCCTAGCTTGGTGTCCTGGGCGAAACCCCACACAAGACACGGCACAAACCTAGAAGAATTGCTGAGTTTTAATTCACCGGCCGTGTAAGCCAATATACCATCTTTTTGGAAGCCTTCATAGGGAGGTTAAGGCTGCTTGAGATTTTAGTTCTCATAGTCAAGTGGTGCAGTTGCACCTTATATAAAGGGAGGTGGCGCGCAGTTCGTCACTCCTGTGGGGGTCCGGGCGGGGACACCAAGAGCCCGCCGATGAGCCTAGCTTGGTGTCCTGGGCGAAACCCCACACAAGACACGGCACAAACCTAGAAGAATTGCTGAGTTTTAATTCACCGGCCGTGAAAGCCAATATACCATCTTTTTGGAAGCCTTCATAGGGAGGTTAATGCTGCTTGAGCTTTTAGTTCTCGTAGTCAAGTGGTGCAGTTGCACCTTATATAAAGGGAGGTGGCGCGCAGTTCGTCACTCCTGTGGGGGTCCGGGCGGGGACACCAAGAGCCCGCCGATGAGCCTAGCTTGGTGTCCTGGGCGAAACCCCACACAAGACACGGCACAAAACTAGAAGAATTGCTGAGTTTTAATTCACCGGCCGTGTAAGCCAATATACCATCTTTTTGGAAGCCTTCATAGGGAGGTTAAGGCTGCTTGAGCTTTTAGTTCTCGTAGTCAAGTGGTGCAGTTGCACCTTATATAAAGGAAGGTGGCGCGCAGTTCGTCACTCCTGTGGGGGTCCGGGCGGGGACACCAAGAGCCCGACGATGAGCCTAGCTTGGTGTCCTGGGCGAAACCCCACACAAGACACGGCACAAAACTAGAAGAATTGCTGAGTTTTAATTCACCGGCCGTGAAAGCCAATATACCATCTTTTTGGAAGCCTTCATAGGGAGGTTAAGGCTGCTTGAGCTTTTAGTTCTCGTAGTCAAGTGGTGCAGTTGCACCTTATATAAAGGGAGGTGGCGTGCAGTTCGTCACTCCTGCGGGGGTCCGGGCGGGGACACCAAGAGCCCGCCGATGAGCCTAGCTTGGTGTCCTGGGCGAAACCCCACACAAGACACGGCACAAACCTAGAAGAATTGCTGAGTTTTAATTCACCGGCCGTGAAAGCCAATATACCATCTTTTTGGAAGCCTTCATAGGGAGGTTAAGGCTGCTTGAGCTTTTAGTTCTCGTAGTCAAGTGGTTGCAGTTGCACCTTATATAAAGGGAGGTGGCGCGCAGTTCGTCACTCCTGTGGGGGTCCGGGCGGGGACACCAAGAGCCCGCCGATGAGCCTAGCTTGGTGTCCTGGGCGAAACCCCACACAAGACACGGCACAAACCTAGAAGAATTGCTGAGTTTTAATTCACCGGCCGTGAAAGCCAATATACCATCTTTTTGGAAGCCTTCATAGGGAGGTTAAGGCTGCTTGAGCTTTTAGTTCTCGTAGTCAAGTGGTGCAGTTGCACCTTATATAAAGGGAGGTGGCGCGCAGTTCGTCACTCCTGTGGGGGTCCGGCCGGGGACACCAAGAGCCCGCCGATGAGCCTAGCTTGGTGTCCTGGGCGAAACCCCACACAAGACACGGCACAAACCTAGAAGAATTTCTGAGTATTAATTCACAGGCCGTGAAAGCCAATATACCATCTTTTTGGAAGCCTTCATAGGGAGGTTAAGGCTGCTTGAGCTTTTAGTTCTCGTAGTCAAGTGGTGCAGTTGCACCTTATATAAAGGGAGGTGGCGCGCAGTTCGTCACTCCTGTGGGGGTCCGGGCGGGGACACCAAGAGCCCGCCGATGAGCCTAGCTTGGTGTCCTGGGCGAAACCCCACACAAGACACGGCACAAACCTAGAAGAATTGCTGAGTTTTAATTCACCGGCCGTGAAAGCCAATATACCATCTTTTTGGAAGCCTTCATAGGGAGGTTAAGGCTGCTTGAACTTTTAGTTCTCGTAGTCAAGTGGTGCAGTTGCACCTTATATAAAGGGAGGTGGCGCGCAGTTCGTCACTCCTGTGGGGGTCCGGGAGGGGACACCAAGGGCCCGCCGATGAACCTAGCTTGGTGTCCTGGGCGAAACCCCACACAAGACACGGCACAAACCTAGAAGAATTGCTGAGTTTTAATTCACCGGCCGTGTAAGCCAATATACCATCTTTTTGGAAACCTTCATAGGGAGGTTAAGGCTGCTTGAGCTTTTAGTTCTCGTAGTCAAGTGGTGCAGTTGCACCTTATATAAAGGGAGGTGGCGCGCAGTTCGTCACTCCTGTGGGGGTCCGGGCGGGGACACCAAGAGCCCGCCGATGAGCCTAGCTTGGTGTCCTGGGCGAAACCCCACTCAAGACACGGCACAAACCTAGAAGAATTGCTGAGTTTTAATTCACCGGCCGTGAAAGCCAATATACCATCTTTTTGGAAGCCTTCATAGGGAGGTTAAGGCTGCTTGAGCTTTTAGTTCTCGTAGTCAAGTGGTGCAGTTGCACCTTATATAAAGGTAGGTGGCGCGCAGTTCGTCACTCCTGTGGGGGTCCGGGCGGGGACACCAAGAGCCCGCCGATGAGCCTAGCTTGGTGTCCTGGGCGAAACCCCACACAAGACACGGCACAAACCTAGAAGAATTGCTGAGTTT
Source organism: Meconema thalassinum (assembly GCA_946902985.2). Lineage (NCBI taxonomy): Eukaryota > Metazoa > Arthropoda > Insecta > Orthoptera > Tettigoniidae > Meconema > Meconema thalassinum. The sequence continues at coordinate 358,145,926 of OX336388.2, read as the reverse complement.
TAATTCACCGGCCGTGAAAGCCAATATACCATCTTTTTGGAAGCCTTCATAGGGAGGTTAAGGCTGCTTGATCTTTTAGTTCTCGTAGTCAAGTGGTGCAGTTGCACCTTATATAAAGGGAGGTGGCGCGCAGTTCGTCACTCCTGTGGGGGTCCGGGCGGGGACACCAAGAGCCCGCCGATGAGCCTAGCTTGGTGTCCTGGGCGAAACCCCACTCAAGACACGGCACAAACCTAGAAGAATTTCTGAGTTTTAATTCACCGGCCGTGAAAGCCAATATGCCATCTTTTTGGAAGCCTTCATAGGGAGGTTAAGGCTGCTTGAGCTTTTAGTTCTCGTAGTCAAGTGGTGCAGTTGCACCTTATATAAAGGGCGGTGGCGCGCAGTTCGTCACTCCTGTGGGGGTCCGGGCGGGGACACCAAGAGCCCGCCGATGAGCCTAGCTTGGTGTCCTGGGCGAAACCCCACACAAGACACGGCACAAACCTAGAAGAATTGCTGAGTTTTAATTCACCGGCCGTGAAAGCCAATATACCATCTTTTTGGAAGCCTTCATAGGGAGGTTAAGGCTGCTTGAGCTTTTAGTTCTAGTAGTCAAGTGGTGCAGTTGCACCTTATATAAAGGGAGGTGGCGCGCAGTTCGTCACTCCTGTGGGGGTCCGGGCGGGGACACCAAGAGCCGGCCGATGAGCCTAGCTTGGTGTCCTGGGCGAAACCCCACACAAGACACGGCACAAACCTAGAAGAATTGCTGAGTTTTAATTCACCGGCCGTGAAAGCCAATATACCATCTTTTTGGAAGCCTTCATAGGGAGGTTAAGGCTGCTTGAGCTTTTAGTTCTCGTAGTCAAGTGGTGCAGTTGCACCTTATATATAGGGAGGTGGCACGCAGTTCGTCACTCCTGTGGGGGTCCGGGCGGGGACACCAAGAGCCCGCCGATGAGCCTAGCTTGGTGTCCTGGGCGAAACCCCACACAAGACACGGCACAAACCTAGAAGAATTGCTGAGTTTTAATTCACCGGCCGTGTAAGCCAATATACCATCTTTTTGGAAGCCTTCATAGGGAGGTTAAGGCTGCTTGAGCTTTTAGTTCTCGTAGTCAAGTGGTGCAGTTGCACCTTATATAAAGGGAGGTGGCGCGCAGTTCGTCACTCCTGTGGGGGTCCGGGAGGGGACACCAAGAGCCCGCCGATGAGCCTATCTTGGTGTCCTGGGCGAAACCCCACACAAGACACGGCACAAACCTAGAAGAATTGCTGAGTTTTAATTCACCGGCCGTGAAAGCCAATACACCATCTTTTTGGAAGCCTTCATAGGGAGGTTAATGCTGCTTGAGCTATTAGTTCTCGTAGTCATGTGGTGCAGTTGCACCTTATATAAAGGGAGGTGGCGCGCAGTTCGTCACTCCTGTGGGGGTCCGGGCGGGGACACCAAGAGCCCGCCGATGAGCCTAGCTTGGTGTCCTGGGCGAAACCCCACACAAGACACGGCACAAACCTAGAAGAATTGCTGAGTTTTAATTCACCGGCCGTGTAAGCCAATATACCATCTTTTTGGAAGCCTTCATAGGGAGGTTAAGGCTGCTTGAGATTTTAGTTCTCGTAGTCAAGTGGTGCAGTTGCACCTTATATAAAGGGAGGTGGCGCGCAGTTCGTCACTCCTGTGGGGGTCCGGGCGGGGACACCAAGAGCCCGCCGATGAGCCTAGCTTGGTGTCCTGAGCGAAACCCCACACAAGACACGGCACAAACCTAGAAGAATTGCTGAGTTTTAATTCACCGGCCGTGTAAGCCAATATACCATCTTTTTGGAAGCCTTCATAGGGAGGTTAAGGCTGCTTGAGTTTTTAGTTCTCGTAGTCAAGTGGTGAAGTTGCACCTTATATAAAGGGAGGTGGCGCGCAGTTCGTCACTCCTGTGGGGGTCCGGGCGGGGACACCAAGAGCCCGCCGATGAGCCTAGCTTGGTGTCCTGGGCGAAACCCCACACAAGACACGGCACAAACCTAGAAGAATTGCTGAGTTTTAATTCACCGGCCGTGAAAGCCAATATACCATCTTTTTGGAAGCCTTCATAGGGAGGTTAAGGCTGCTTGAGCTTTTAGTTCTCGTAGTCAAGTGGTGCAGTTGCACCTTATATAAAGGGAGGTGGCGTGCAGTTCGTCACTCCTGTGGGGGTCCGGGCGGGGACACCAAGAGCACGCCGATGAGCCTAGCTTGGTGTCCTGGGCGAAACACCACACAAGACACGGCACAAACCTAGAAGAATTGCTGAGTTTTAATTCACCGGCCGTGAAAGCCAATGTACCATCTTTTTGGAAGCCTTCATAGGGAGGTTAAGGCTGCTTGAGCTTTTAGTTCTCGTAGTCAAGTGGTGCAGTTGCACCTTATATAAAGGGAGGTGGCGCGCAGTTCGTCACTCCTGTGGGGGTCCGGGCGGGGACACCAAGAGCCCGCCGATGAGCCTAGCTTGGTGTCCTGGGCGAAACCCCACACAAGACACGGCACAAACCTAGAAGAATTGCTGAGTTTTAATTCACCGGCCGTGAAAGCCAATATACCATCTTTTTGGAAGCCTTCATAGGGAGGTTAAGGCTGCTTGAGCTTTTAGTTCTCGTAGTCAAGTGGTGCAGTTGCACCTTATATAAAGGGAGGTGGCGCGCAGTTCGTCACTCCTGTGGGGGTCCGGCCGGGGACACCAAGAGCCCGCCGATGAGCCTAGCTTGGTGTCCTGGGCGAAACCCCACACAAGACACGGCACAAACCTAGAAGAATTTCTGAGTTTTAATTCGCAGGCCGTGAAAGCCAATATACCATCTTTTTGGAAGCCTTCATAGGGAGGTTAAGGCTGCTTGAGCTTTTAGTTCTCGTAGTCAAGTGGTGCAGTTGCACCTTATATAAAGGGAGGTGGCGCGCAGTTCGTCACTCCTGTGGGGGTCCGGGCGGGGACACCAAGAGCCCGCCGATGAGCCTAGCTTGGTGTCCTGGGCGAAACCCCACACAAGACACGGCACAAACCTAGAAGAGTTGCTGAGTTTTAATTCACCGGCCGTGAAAGCCAATATACCATCTTTTTGGAAGCCTTCATAGGGAGGTTAAGGCTGCTTGAGCTTTTAGTTCTCGTAGTCAAGTGGTGCAGTTGCACCTTATATAAAGGGAGGTGGCGTGCAGTTCGTCACTCCTGTGGGGGTCCGGGCGGGGACACCAAGAGCCCGCCGATGAGCCTAGCTTGGTGTCCTGGGCGAAACCCCACACAAGACACGGCACATACCTAGAAGAATTGCTGAGTTTTAATTCACCGGCCGTGAAAGCCAATATACCATCTTTTTGGAAGCCTTCATAGGGAGGTTAAGGCTGCTTGAGCTTTTAGTTCTCGTAGTCAAGTGGTGCAGTTGCACCTTATATAAAGGGAGGTGGCGCGCAGTTCGTTACTCCTGTGGGGGTCCGGGCGGGGACACAAAGAGCCCGCCGATGAGCCTAGCTTGGTGTCCCGGGCGAAACCCCACACGAGATACGGCACAAACCTAGAAGAATTGCTGAGTTTTAATTCACCGGCCGTGAAAGCCAATATACCATCTTTTTGGAAGCCTTCATAGGGAGGTTAAGGCTGCTTGAGCTTTTAGTTCTCGTAGTCAAGTGGTGCAGTTGCACCTTATATAAAGGGAGGTGGCGCGCAGTTCGTCACTCCTGTGGGGGTCCGGGCGGGGACACCAAGAGCCCGCCGATGAGCCTAGCTTGGTGTCCTGGGCGAAACCCCACACAAGACACGGCACAAACCTAGAAGATTTGCTGAGTTTTAATTCACCGGCCGTGAAAGCCAATATACCATCTTTTTGGAAGCCTTCATAGGGAGGTTAAGGCTGCTTGAGCTTTTAGTTCTCGTAGTCAAGTGGTGCAGTTGCACCTTATATAAAGGGAGGTGGCGCGCAGTTCGTCACTCCTGTGGGGGTCCGGGCGGGGACACCAAGAGCCCGCCGATGAGCCTAGCTTGGTGTCCTGGGCGAAACCCCACACAAGACACGGCACAAACCTAGAAGAATTGCTGAGTTTTAATTCACCGGCCGTGAAAGCCAATATACCATCTCTTTGGAAGCCTTCATAGGGAGGATAAGGCTGCTTGAGCTTTTAGTTCTCGTAGTCAAGTGGTGCAGTTGCACCTTATATAAAGGGAGGTGGCGCGCAGTTCGTCACTCATGTGGGGGTCCGGGCGGGGACACCAAGAGCCCGCCGATGAGCCTAGCTTGGTGTCCTGGGCGAAACCCCACACAAGACACGGCACAAACCTATAAGAATTGCTGAGTTTTAATTCACCGGCCGTGAAAGCCAATATACCATCTTTTTGGAAGCCTTCATAGGGAGGTTAAGGCTGCTTGAGCTTTTAGTTCTCGTAGTCAAGTGGTGCAGTTGCACCTTATATAAAGGGAGGTGGCGCGCAGTTCGTCACTCCTGTGGGGGTCCGGGCGGGGACACCAAGAGCCCGCCGATGAGCCTATCTTGGTGTCCTGGGCGAAACCCCACACAAGACACGGCACAAGCCTAGAAGAATTGCTGAGTTTTAATTCACCGGCCGTGAAAGCCAATATACCATCTTTTTGGAAGTCTTCATAGGGAGGTTAAGGCTGCTTGAGCTTTTAGTTCTCGTAGTCAAGTGGTGCAGTTGCACCTTATATAAAGGGAGGTGGCGCGCAGTTCGTCACTCCTGTGGGGGTCCGGGCGGGGACACCAAGAGCCCGCCGATGAGCCTAGCTTGGTGTCCTGGGCGAAACCCCACACAAGACACGGCACAAACCTAGAAGAATTTCTGAGTTTTAATTCACCGGCCGTGAAAGCCAATATACCATCTTTTTGGAAGCCTTCATAGGGAGGTTAAGGCTGCTTGAGCTTTTAGTTCTCGTAGTCAAGTGGTGCAGTTGCACCTTATATAAAGGGAGGTGGCGCGCAGTTCGTCACTCCTGTGGGGGTCCTGGCGGGGACACCAAGAGGCCGCCGATGAGCCTAGCTTGGTGTCCTTGGCGAAACCCCACACAAGACACGGCACAAACCTAGAAGAATTGCTGAGTTTTAATTCACCGGCCGTGAAAGCCAATATACCATCTTTTTGGAAGCCTTCATAGGGAGGTTAAGGCTGCTTGAGCTTTTAGTTCTCGTAGTCAAGTGGTGCAGTTGCACCTTATATAAAGGGAGGTGGCGCGCAGTTCGTCACTCCTGTGGGGGTCCGGGCGGGGACACCAAGAGCCCGCCGATGAGCCTAGCTTGGTGTCCTGGGCGAAACCCCACACAAGACACGGCACAAACCTAGAAGAATTGCTGAGTTTTAATTCACCGGCCGTGAAAGCCAATATACTGTACAGTACCCCAGGGGTATGCACCCCTTGGAGACCATCCGCCCATCATCTATTTAATCTCCTAACTGGCAATCCTTGTAAAGCCAGACCAACATCTATCAACACCGCAAGGACAGCTTGCCATTCTGGAAAGCTGGCCCAATCCTTGCATAACTACTACAAACAGCGACACACTATTAACTAGGGCAGCTATGCCATCACAATGCTGACAGCATAGCGCCGAAGAATATAAAAGGGAGTCTTAAGGAGGTCAGAGGCTCTCTCATTTATCAGTCTTACAGTGTGACGGCCGGAGGCTACGCTGGTATCATCAGGTGAGTGAGTCAGCAGGTGTTCAGAATCCTATAACTTTGTAACCTTACCCCCAATTTGTATAGACAAGTTTGTACACATTGTAACATCACTACATCCCTTAAAAGGGCCTCACAATTCCATTATTACTGACCAATAAACACTTGGTCAGTACATTACACCTGCATTACTGTTTACACGCTTCTTTACGCCCTAACTCCCTTCCTGAACTCTCCGTCACTATTAGACGTGACTTATAGTAGCCAGATACTTGCTAGTGCAAGCATCATCGTATTCCCGTACCGGCCTGCCTGCTAGGAGCGGCCCGCGACATATAGCTGACGCGTACAAGTCGATTATCTAACCAGCCAGCTGGACGACCAGCACGGTGACCCCTGCATTGAGTTCCATCCCCTAAAATACTCCTATATCATTTATAGGAGCACCCCAACTCTAAAAAACACTCTACACTGGACAGCTTGCCCGACTACGGGAAGCTACCCCCTTTTAGACATTTCCTTCTAAATCAACACAATAACTCTTCCGTTTTAGATCCTGCCACCCCCAAATAAGGGATCTAAAACAATACCATCTTTTTGGAAGCCTTCATAGGGAGGTTAAGGCTGCTTGAGCTTTTAGTTCTCGTAGTCAAGTGGTGCAGTTGCACCTTATATAAAGGGAGGTGGCGCGCAGTTCGTCACTCCTGTGGGGGTCCGGGCGGGGACACCAAGAGCCCGCCGATGAGCCTAGCTTGGTGTCCTGGGCGAAACCCCACACAAGACACGGCACAAACCTACAAGAATTGCTGAGTTTTAATTCACCGGCCGTGAAAGCCAATATACCATCTTTTTGGAAGCGTTCATAGGGAGGTTAAGGCTGCTTGAGCTTTTAGTTCTCGTAGTCAAGTGGTGCAGTTGCACCTTATATAAAGGGAGGAGGCGCGCAGTTCGTCACTCCTGTGGGGGTCCTGGCGGGGACACCAAGAGCCCGCCGATGAGCCTAGCTTGGTGTCCTGGGCGAAACCCCACACAAGACACGGCACAAACCTAGAAGAATTGCTGAGTTTTAATTCACCGGCCGTGAAAGCCAATATACCATCTTTTTGGAAGCCTTCATAGGGAGGTTAAGGCTGCTTGAGCTTTTAGTTCTCGTAGTCAAGTGGTGCAGTTGCACCTTATATAAAGGGAGGTGGCGCGCAGTTCGTCACTCCTGTGGGGGTCCGGGCGGGGACACCAAGAGCCCGCCGATGAGCCTAGCTTGGTGTCCTGGGCGAAACCCCACACAAGACACGGCACAAACCTAGAAGAATTGCTGAGTTTTAATTCACCGGCCGTGAAAGCCAATATACCATCTTTTTGGAAGCCTTCATAGGGAGGTTAAGGCTGCTTGAGCTTTTAGTTCTCGTAGTCAAGTGGTGCAGTTGCACCTTATATAAAGGGAGGTGGCGCGCAGTTCGCCACTCCTGTGGGGGTCCGGGCGGGGACACCAAGAGCCCGCCGATGAGCCTAGCTTGGTGTCCTGGGCGAAACCCCACACAAGACATGGCACAAACCTAGAAGAATTGCTGAGTTTTAATTCACCGGCCGTGAAAGCCAATATACCATCTTTTTGGAAGCCTTCATAGGGAGGTTAAGGCTGCTTGAGCTTTTAGTTCTCGTAGTCAAGTGGTGCAGTTGCACCTTATATAAAGGGAGGTGGCGCGCAGTTCGTCACTCCTGTGGGGGCCCTTGCGGGGACACCAAGAGCCCGCCGATGAGCCTAGCTTGGTGTCCTGGGCGAAACCCCACACAAGACACGGCACAAACCTATAAGAATTGCTGAGTTTTAATTCACCGGCCGTGAAAGCCAATATACCATCTTTTTGGAAGCCTTCATAGGGAGGTTAAGGCTGCTTGAGCTTTTAGTTCTCGTAGTCAAGTGGTGCAGTTGCACCTTATATAAAGGGAGGTGGCGCGCAGTTCGTCACTCCTGTGGGGGTCCGGGCGGGGACACCAAGAGCCCGCCGATGAGCCTAGCTTGGTGTCCTGGGCGAAACCCCACACAAGACACGGCACAAACCTAGAAGAATTGCTGAGTTTTAATTCACCGGCCGTGAAAGCCAATATACTGTACAGTACCCCAGGGGTATGCACCCCTTGGAGACCATCCCCCCATCATCTATTTAAATCTCCTAACTGGCAATCCTTGTAAAGCCAGACCAACATCTATCAACACCGCAAGGACAGCTTGCCATTCTGGAAAGCTGGCCCAATCCTTGCATAACTACTACAAACAGCGACACACTATTAACTAGGGCAGCTATGCCATCACAATGCTGACAGCATAGCGCCGAAGAATATAAAAGGGAGTCTTAAGGAGGTCAGAGGCTCTCTCAATTATCAGTCTTACAGTGTGACGGCCGGAGGCTACGCTGGTATCATCAGGTGAGTGAGTCAGCAGGTGTTCAGAATCCTATAACTTTGTAACCTTATCCCCAATTTGTATAGACAAGTTTGTACACATTGTAACATCACTACATCCCTTAAAAGGGCCTCACAATTCCATTATTACTGACCAATAAACACTTGGTCAGTACATTACACCTGCATTACTGTTTACACGCTTCTTTACGCCCTAACTCCCTTCCTGAACTCTCCGTCACTATTAGACGTGACTTATAGTAGCCAGATACTTGCTAGTGCAAGCATCATCGTATTCCCGTACCGGCCTGCCTGCTAGGAGCGGCCCGCGCCATATAGCTGACGCATACAAGTCGATTATCTAACCAGCCAGCTGGACGACCAGCACGGTGACCCCTGCATTGAGTTCCATCCCCTAAAATACTCCTACATCATTTATAGGAGCACCCCAACACTAAAAAACACTCTACACTGGTCAGCTTGCCCGACTACGGGAAGCTACCCCCTTTTAGACATTTCCTTCTAAATCAACACAATAACTCTTCCGTTTTAGATCCTGCCACCCCCAAATAAGGGATCTAAAACAATACCATCTTTTTGGAAGCCTTCATAGGGAGGTTAAGGCTGCTTGAGCTTTTAGTTCTCGTAGTCAAGTGGTGCAGTTGCACCTTATATAAAGGGAGGTGGCGCGCAGTTCGTCACTCCTGTGGGGGTCCGGGCGGGGACACCAAGAGCCCGCCGATGAGCCTAGCTTGGTGTCCTGGGCGAAACCCCACACAAGACACGGCACAAACCTAAGAGAATTGCTGAGTTTTAATTCACCGGCCGTGAAAGCCAATATACCATCTTTTTGGAAGCCTTCATAGGGAGGTTAAGGCTGCTTGAGCTTTTAGTTCTCGTAGTCAAGTGGTGCAGTTGCACCTTATATAAAGGGAGGTGGCGCGCAGTTCGTCACTCCTGTGGGGGTCCGGGCGGGGACACCAAGAGCCCGCCGATGAGCCTAGCTTGGTGTCCTGGGCGAAACCCCACACAAGACACGGCACAAACCTAGAAGAATTGCTGAGTTTTAATTCACCGGCCGTGAAAGCCAATATACCATCTTTTTGGAAGCCTTCATAGGGAGGTTAAGGCTGCTTGAGCTTTTAGTTCTCGTAGTCAAGTGGTGCAGTTGCACCTTATATAAAGGGAGGTGGCGCGCAGTTCGTCACTCCTGTGGGGGTCCGGGCGGGGACACCAAGAGCCCGCTGATGAGCCTAGCTTGGTGTCCTGGGCGAAACCCCACACAAGACACGGCACAAACCTAGAAGAATTGCTGAGTTTTAATTCACCGGCCGTGAAAGCCAATATACCATCTTTTTGGAAGCCTTCATAGGGAGGTTAAGGCTGCTTGAGCTTTTAGTTCTCGTAGTCAAGTGGTGCAGTTGCACCTTATATAAAGGGAGGTGGCGCGCAGTTCGTCACTCCTGTGGGGGTCCGGGCGGGGACACCAAGAGCCCGCCGATGAGCCTAGCTTGGTGTCCTGGGCGAAACCCCACACAAGACACGGCACAAACCTAGAAGAATTGCTGAGTTTTAATTCACCGGCCGTGAAAGCCAATATACCATCTTTTTGGAAGCCTTCATAGGGAGGTTAAGGCTGCTTGAGCTTTTAGTTCTCGTAGTCAAGTGGTTCAGTTGCACCTTATATAAAGGGAGGTGGCGCGCAGTTCGTCCTCCTGTGGGGGTCCGGGCGGGGACACCAAGAGCCCGCCGATGAGCCTAGTTTGGTGTCCTGGGCGAAACCCCACACAAGACACGGCACAAACCTAGAATAATTGCTGAGTTTTAATTCACCGGCCGTGAAAGCCAATATACCATCTTTTTGGAAGCCTTCATAGGGAGGTTAAGGCTGCTTGAGCTTTTAGTTCTCGTAGTCAAGTGGTGCAGTTGCACCTTATATAAAGGGAGGTGACGCGCAGTTCGTCACTCCTGTGGGGGTCCGGGCGGGGACACCAAGAGCCCGCCGATGAGCCTAGCTTGGTGTCCTGGGCGAAAGCCCACACAAGACACGGCACAAACCTAGAAGAATTGCTGAGTTTTAATTCACCGGCCGTGAAAGCCAATCTATACCATCTTTTTGGAAGCCTTCATAGGGAGGTTAAGGCTGCTTGAGCTTTTAGTTCTCGTAGTCAAGTGGTGCAGTTGCACCTTATATAAAGGGAGGTGGCGCGCAGTTCGTCACTCCTGTGGGGGTCCGGGCGGGGACACCAAGAGCCCGCCGATGAGCCTAGCTTGGTGTCCTGGGCGAAACCCCACACAAGACACGGCACAAACCTAGAAGAATTGCTGAGTTTTAATTTACCGGCCGTGAAAGCCAATATACTGTACAGTACCCCAGGGGTATGCACCCCTTGGAGACCATCCCCCCATCATCTATTTAAATCTCCTAACTGGCAATCCTTGTAAAGCCAGACCAACATCTATCAACACCGCAAGGACAGCTTGCCATTCTGGAAAGCTGGCCCAATCCTTGCATAACTACTACAAACAGCGACACACTATTAAATAGGGCAGCTATGCCATCACAATGCTGACATCATAGCGCCGAAGAATATAAAAGGGAGTCTTAAGGAGGTCAGAGGCTCTCTCAATAATCAGTCTTACAGTGTGACGGCCGGAGGCTACGCTGGTATCATCAGGTGAGTGAGTCAGCAGGTGTTCAGAATCCTATAACTTTGTAACCTTACCCCCAATTTGTATGGACAAGTTTGTACACATTGTAACATCACTACATCCCTTAAAAGGGTCACACAATTCCATTATTACTGACCAATAAACACTTGGTCAGTACATTACGCCTGCATTACTGTTTACACGCTTCTTTACGCCCTAACTCCCTTCCTGAACTCTCCGTCACTATTAGACGTGACTAATAGTAGCCAGATACTTGCTAGTGCAAGAATCATCGTATTCCCGTACCGGCCTGCCTGCTAGGAGCGGCCCGCGCCATATAGCTGACGCGTACAAGTCGATTATCTAACCAGCCAGCTGGACGACCAGCACGGTGACCCCTGCATTGAGTTCCATCCCCTAAAATACACCTACATCATTTATAGGAGCACCCCAACACTAAAAAACACTCTACACTGGTCAGCTTGCCCGACTACGGGAAGCTACCCCCTTTTAGACATTTCCTTCTAAATCAACACAATAACTCTTCCGTTTTAGATCCTGCCATCCCCAAATAAGGGATCTAAAACAATACCATCTTTTTGGAAGCCTTCATAGGGAGGTAAAGGCTGCTTGAGCTTTTAGTTGTCGTAGTCAAGTGGTGCAGTTGCACCTTATATAAAGGGAGGTGGCGCGCAGTTCGTCACTCCTGTGGGGGTCCGGGCAGGGACACCAAGAGCCCGCCGATGAGCCTAGCTTGGTGTCCTGGGCGAAACACCACACAAGACACGGCACAAACCTAGAAGAATTGCTGAGTTATAATTCACCGGCCGTGAAAGCCAATATACCATCTTTTTGGTGCCATGTCCTGTGGTTCGGATTCCACGTAAAAAGGAGGTCCCGTGGCTCATAATCACAAGATTCACGGTCACGTAAAACTACAATCTTCCTTTTCCTTTTTTCATCTTTTTGGAAGCCTTCATAGGGAGGTTAAGGCTGCTTGAGCTTTTAGTTCTCGTAGTCAAGTGGTGCAGTTGCACCTTATATAAAGGGAGGTGGCGCCCAGTTCGTCACTCCTGTGGGGGTCCGGGCGGGGACACCAAGAGCCCGCCGATGAGCCTAGCTTGGTGTCCTGGGCGAAACCCCACACAAGACACGGCACAAACCTAGATGAATTGCTGAGTTTTAATTCACCGGCCGTGAAAGCCAATATACCATCTTTTTGGAAGCCTTCATAGGGAGGTTAAGGCTGCTTGGGCTTTTAGTTCTCGTAGTCATGTGGTGCAGTTGCACCTTATATAAAGGGAGGTGGCGCGCAGTTCGTCACTCCTGTGGGGGTCCAGGCGGGGACACCAAGAGCCCGCCGATGAGCCTAGCTTGGTGTCCTGGGCGAAACACCACACAAGACACGGCACAAACCTAGAAGAATTGCTGAGTTTTAATTCACCGGCCGTGAAAGCCAATATACCATCTTTTTGGAAGCCTTCATAGGGAGGTTAAGGCTGCTTGAGCTTTTAGTTCTCGTAGTCAAGTGGTGCAGTTGCACCTTATATAAAGGGAGGTGGCGCGCAGTTCGTCACTCCTGTGGGGGTCCGGGCGGGGACACCAAGAGCCCGCCGATGAGCCTAGCTTGGTGTCCTGGGTGAAACCCCACACAAGACACGGCACAAACCTAGAAGAATTGCTGAGTTTTAATTCACCGGCCGTGAAAGCCAATATACCAACTTTTTGGAAGCCTTCATAGGGAGGTTAAGGCTGCTTGAGCTTTTAGTTCTCGTAGTCAAGTGGTGCAGTTGCACCTTATATAAAGGGAGGTGGCGCGCAGTTCATCACTCCTGTGGGGGTCCGGGCGGGGACACCAAGAGCCCGCCGATGAGCCTAGCTTGGTGACCTGGGAGAAACCCCACACAAGACACGGCACAAACCTAGAAGAATTGCTGAGTTTTAATTCACCGGCCGTGAAAGCCAATATACCATCTTTTTGGAAGCCTTCATAGGGAGGTTAAGGCTGCTTGAGCTTTTAGTTCTCGTAGTCAAGTGGTGCAGTTGCACCTTATATAAAGGGAGGTGGCGCGCAGTTCGTCACTCCTGTGGGGGTCCGGGCGGGGACACCAAGAGCCCGCCGATGAGCCTAGCTTGGTGTCCTGGGCGAAACCCCACACAAGACACGGCACAAACCTAGAAGAATTGCTGAGTTTTAATTCACCGGCCGTGAAAGCCAATATACTGTACAGTACCCCAGGGGTATGCACCCCTTGGAGACCATCCCCCCATCATCTATTTAAATCTCCTAACTGGCAATCCTTGTAAAGCCAGACCAACATCTATCAACACCGCAAGGACAGCTTGCCATTCTGGAAAGCTGGCCCAATCCTTGCATAACTACTACAAACAGCGACACACTATTAACTAGGGCAGCTATGCCATCACAATGCTGACAGCATAGCGCCGAAGAATATAAAAGGGAGTCTTAAGGAGGTCAGAGGCTCTCTCAATTATCAGTCTTACAGTGTGACGGCCGGAGGCTACGCTGGTATCATCAGGTGAGTGAGTCAGCAGGTGTTCAGAATCCTATAACTTTGTAACCTTATCCCCAATTTGTATAGACAAGTTTGTACACATTGTAACATCACTACATCCCTTAAAAGGGCCTCACAATTCCATTATTACTGACCAATAAACACTTGGTCAGTACATTACACCTGCATTACTGTTTACACGCTTCTTTACGCCCTAACTCCCTTCCTGAACTCTCCGTCACTATTAGACGTGACTTATAGTAGCCAGATACTTGCTAGTGCAAGCATCATCGTATTCCCGTACCGGCCTGCCTGCTAGGAGCGGCCCGCGCCATATAGCTGACGCATACAAGTCGATTATCTAACCAGCCAGCTGGACGACCAGCACGGTGACCCCTGCATTGAGTTCCATCCCCTAAAATACTCCTACATCATTTATAGGAGCACCCCAACACTAAAAAACACTCTACACTGGTCAGCTTGCCCGACTACGGGAAGCTACCCCCTTTTAGACATTTCCTTCTAAATCAACACAATAACTCTTCCGTTTTAGATCCTGCCACCCCCAAATAAGGGATCTAAAACAATACCATCTTTTTGGAAGCCTTCATAGGGAGGTTAAGGCTGCTTGAGCTTTTAGTTCTCGTAGTCAAGTGGTGCAGTTGCACCTTATATAAAGGGAGGTGGCGCGCAGTTCGTCACTCCTGTGGGGGTCCGGGCGGGGACACCAAGAGCCCGCCGATGAGCCTAGCTTGGTGTCCTGGGCGAAACCCCACACAAGACACGGCACAAACCTAAGAGAATTGCTGAGTTTTAATTCACCGGCCGTGAAAGCCAATATACCATCTTTTTGGAAGCCTTCATAGGGAGGTTAAGGCTGCTTGAGCTTTTAGTTCTCGTAGTCAAGTGGTGCAGTTGCACCTTATATAAAGGGAGGTGGCGCGCAGTTCGTCACTCCTGTGGGGGTCCGGGCGGGGACACCAAGAGCCCGCCGATGAGCCTAGCTTGGTGTCCTGGGCGAAACCCCACACAAGACACGGCACAAACCTAGAAGAATTGCTGAGTTTTAATTCACCGGCCGTGAAAGCCAATATACCATCTTTTTGGAAGCCTTCATAGGGAGGTTAAGGCTGCTTGAGCTTTTAGTTCTCGTAGTCAAGTGGTGCAGTTGCACCTTATATAAAGGGAGGTGGCGCGCAGTTCGTCACTCCTGTGGGGGTCCGGGCGGGGACACCAAGAGCCCGCTGATGAGCCTAGCTTGGTGTCCTGGGCGAAACCCCACACAAGACACGGCACAAACCTAGAAGAATTGCTGAGTTTTAATTCACCGGCCGTGAAAGCCAATATACCATCTTTTTGGAAGCCTTCATAGGGAGGTTAAGGCTGCTTGAGCTTTTAGTTATCGTAGTCAAGTGGTGCAGTTGCACCTTATATAAAGGGAGGTGGCGCGCAGTTCGTCACTCCTGTGGGGGTCCGGGCGGGGACACCAAGAGCCCGCCGATGAGCCTAGCTTGGTGTCCTGGGCGAAACCCCACACAAGACACGGCACAAACCTAGAAGAATTGCTGAGTTTTAATTCACCGGCCGTGAAAGCCAATATACCATCTTTTTGGAAGCCTTCATAGGGAGGTTAAGGCTGCTTGAGCTTTTAGTTCTCGTAGTCAAGTGGTTCAGTTGCACCTTATATAAAGGGAGGTGGCGCGCAGTTCGTCCTCCTGTGGGGGTCCGGGCGGGGACACCAAGAGCCCGCCGATGAGCCTAGTTTGGTGTCCTGGGCGAAACCCCACACAAGACACGGCACAAACCTAGAATAATTGCTGAGTTTTAATTCACCGGCCGTGAAAGCCAATATACCATCTTTTTGGAAGCCTTCATAGGGAGGTTAAGGCTGCTTGAGCTTTTAGTTCTCGTAGTCAAGTGGTGCAGTTGCACCTTATATAAAGGGAGATGACGCGCAGTTCGTCACTCCTGTGGGGGTCCGGGCGGGGACACCAAGAGCCCGCCGATGAGCCTAGCTTGGTGTCCTGGGCGAAAGCCCACACAAGACACGGCACAAACCTAGAAGAATTGCTGAGTTTTAATTCACCGGCCGTGAAAGCCAATCTATACCATCTTTTTGGAAGCCTTCATAGGGAGGTTAAGGCTGCTTGAGCTTTTAGTTCTCGTAGTCAAGTGGTGCAGTTGCACCTTATATAAAGGGAGGTGGCGCGCAGTTCGTCACTCCTGTGGGGGTCCGGGCGGGGACACCAAGAGCCCGCCGATGAGCCTAGCTTGGTGTCCTGGGCGAAACCCCACACAAGACACGGCACAAACCTAGAAGAATTGCTGAGTTTTAATTTACCGGCCGTGAAAGCCAATATACTGTACAGTACCCCAGGGGTATGCACCCCTTGGAGACCATCCCCCCATCATCTATTTAAATCTCCTAACTGGCAATCCTTGTAAAGCCAGACCAACATCTATCAACACCGCAAGGACAGCTTGCCATTCTGGAAAGCTGGCCCAATCCTTGCATAACTACTACAAACAGCGACACACTATTAAATAGGGCAGCTATGCCATCACAATGCTGACATCATAGCGCCGAAGAATATAAAAGGGAGTCTTAAGGAGGTCAGAGGCTCTCTCAATAATCAGTCTTACAGTGTGACGGCCGGAGGCTACGCTGGTATCATCAGGTGAGTGAGTCAGCAGGTGTTCAGAATCCTATAACTTTGTAACCTTACCCCCAATTTGTATGGACAAGTTTGTACACATTGTAACATCACTACATCCCTTAAAAGGGTCACACAATTCCATTATTACTGACCAATAAACACTTGGTCAGTACATTACGCCTGCATTACTGTTTACACGCTTCTTTACGCCCTAACTCCCTTCCTGAACTCTCCGTCACTATTAGACGTGACTAATAGTAGCCAGATACTTGCTAGTGCAAGAATCATCGTATTCCCGTACCGGCCTGCCTGCTAGGAGCGGCCCGCGCCATATAGCTGACGCGTACAAGTCGATTATCTAACCAGCCAGCTGGACGACCAGCACGGTGACCCCTGCATTGAGTTCCATCCCCTAAAATACACCTACATCATTTATAGGAGCACCCCAACACTAAAAAACACTCTACACTGGTCAGCTTGCCCGACTACGGGAAGCTACCCCCTTTTAGACATTTCCTTCTAAATCAACACAATAACTCTTCCGTTTTAGATCCTGCCATCCCCAAATAAGGGATCTAAAACAATACCATCTTTTTGGAAGCCTTCATAGGGAGGTAAAGGCTGCTTGAGCTTTTAGTTGTCGTAGTCAAGTGGTGCAGTTGCACCTTATATAAAGGGAGGTGGCGCGCAGTTCGTCACTCCTGTGGGGGTCCGGGCAGGGACACCAAGAGCCCGCCGATGAGCCTAGCTTGGTGTCCTGGGCGAAACACCACACAAGACACGGCACAAACCTAGAAGAATTGCTGAGTTATAATTCACCGGCCGTGAAAGCCAATATACCATCTTTTTGGTGCCATGTCCTGTGGTTCGGATTCCACGTAAAAAGGAGGTCCCGTGGCTCATAATCACAAGATTCACGGTCACGTAAAACTACAATCTTCCTTTTCCTTTTTTCATCTTTTTGGAAGCCTTCATAGGGAGGTTAAGGCTGCTTGAGCTTTTAGTTCTCGTAGTCAAGTGGTGCAGTTGCACCTTATATAAAGGGAGGTGGCGCCCAGTTCGTCACTCCTGTGGGGGTCCGGGCGGGGACACCAAGAGCCCGCCGATGAGCCTAGCTTGGTGTCCTGGGCGAAACCCCACACAAGACACGGCACAAACCTAGATGAATTGCTGAGTTTTAATTCACCGGCCGTGAAAGCCAATATACCATCTTTTTGGAAGCCTTCATAGGGAGGTTAAGGCTGCTTGGGCTTTTAGTTCTCGTAGTCATGTGGTGCAGTTGCACCTTATATAAAGGGTGGTGGCGCGCAGTTCGTCACTCCTGTGGGGGTCCGGGCGGGGACACCAAGAGCCCGCCGATGAGCCTAGCTTGGTGTCCTGGGCGAAACACCACGCAAGACACGGCACAAACCTAGAAGAATTGCTGAGTTTTAATTCACCGGCCGTGAAAGCCAATATACCATCTTTTTGGAAGCCTTCATAGGGAGGTTAAGGCTGCTTGAGCTTTTAGTTCTCGTAGTCAAGTGGTGCAGTTGCACCTTATATAAAGGGAGGTGGCGCGCAGTTCGTCACTCCTGTGGGGGTCCGGGCGGGGACACCAAGAGCCCGCCGATGAGCCTAGCTTGGTGTCCTGGGTGAAACCCCACACAAGACACGGCACAAACCTAGAAGAATTGCTGAGTTTTAATTCACCGGCCGTGAAAGCCAATATACCAACTTTTTGGAAGCCTTCATAGGGAGGTTAAGGCTGCTTGAGCTTTTAGTTCTCGTAGTCAAGTGGTGCAGTTGCACCTTATATAAAGGGAGGTGGCGCGCAGTTCATCACTCCTGTGGGGGTCCGGGCGGGGACACCAAGAGCCCGCCGATGAGCCTAGCTTGGTGACCTGGGAGAAACCCCACACAAGACACGGCACAAACCTAGAAGAATTGCTGAGTTTTAATTCACCGGCCGTGAAAGCCAATATACCATCTTTTTGGAAGCCTTCATAGGGAGGTTAAGGCTGCTTGAGCTTTTAGTTCTCGTAGTCAAGTGGTGCAGTTGCACCTTATATAAAGGGAGGTGGCGCGCAGTTCGTCACTCCTGTGGGGGTCCGGGCGGGGACACCAAGAGCCCGCCGATGAGCCTAGCTTGGTGTCCTGGGCGAAACCCCACACAAGACACGGCACAAACCTAGAAGAATTGCTGAGTTTTAATTCACCGGCCGTGAAAGCCAATATACCATCTTTTTGGAAGCCTTCATAGGGAGGTTAAGGCTGCTTGAGCTTTTAGTTCTCGTAGTCAAGTGGTGCAGTTGCACCTTATATAAAGGGAGGTGGCGCGCAGTTCGTCACTCCTGTGGGGGTCCGGGCGGGGACACCAAGAGCCCGCCGATGAGCCTAGCTTGGTGTCCTGGGCGAAACCCCACACAAGACACGGCACAAACCTAGAAGAATTGCTGAGTTTTAATTCACCGGCCGTGAAAGCCAATATACCATCTTTTTGGAAGCCTTCATAGGGAGGTTAAGGCTGCTTGAGCTTTTAGTTCTCGTAGTCAAGTGGTGCAGTTGCACCTTATGTAAAGGGAGGTGGCGCGCAGTTCGTCACTCCTGTGGGGGTCCGGGCGGGGACACCAAGAGCCCGCCGATGAGCCTAGCTTGGTGTCCTGGGCGAAACCCCACACAAGACACGGCACAAACCTAGAAGAATTGCTGAGTTTTAATTCACCGGCCGTGAAAGCCAATATACCATCTTTTTGGAAGCCTTCATAGGGAGGTTAAGGCTGCTTGAGCTTTTAGTTCTCATTGTCAAGTGGTGCAGTTGCACCTTATATAAAGGGAGGTGGCGCGCAGTTCGTCACTCCTGTGGGGGTCCTGGCGGGGACACCAAGAGCCCGCCGATGAGCCTAGCTTGGTGTCCTGGGCGAAACCCCACACAAGACACGGCACAAACCTAGAAGAATTGCTGAGTTTTAATTCACCGGCCGTGAAAGCCAATATACTGTACAGTACCCCAGGGGTATGCACCCCTTGGAGACCATCCCCCCATCATCTATTTAAATCTCCTAACTGGCAATCCTTGTAAAGCCAGACCAACATCTATCAACACCGCAAGGAGAGCTTGCCATTCTGGAAAGCTGGCCCAATCCTTGCATAACTACTACAAACAGCGACACACTATTAACTAGGGCAGCTATGCCATCACAATGCTGACAGCATAGCGCCGAAGAATATAAAAGGGAGTCTTAAGGAGGTCAGAGGCTCTCTCAATTATCAGTCTTACAGTGTGACGGCCGGAGGCTACGCTGGTATCATCAGGTGAGTGAGTCAGCAGGTGTTCAGAATCCTATAACTTTGTAACCTTACCCCCAATTTGTATAGACAAGTTTGTACATATTGTAACATCACTACATCCCTTAAAAGGGTCTCACAATTCCATTATTACTGACCAATAAACACTTGGTCAGTACATTACACCTGCATTACTGTTTACACGCTTCTTTACGCCCTAACTCCCTTCCTGAACTCTCCGTCACTATTAGACGTGACTTATAGTAGCCAGATACTTGCTAGTGCAAGCATCATCGTATTCCCGTACCGGCCTGCCTGCTAGGAGCGGCCCGCGCCATATAGCTGACGCGTACAAGTCGATTATCTAACCAGCCAGCTGGACGACCAGCACGGTGACCCCTGCATTGAGTTCCATCCCCTAAAATACTCCTACATCATTTATAGGAGCACCCCAACACTAAAAAACACTCTACACTGGTCAGCTTGCCCGACTACGGGAAGCTACCCCCTTTTAGACATTTCCTTCTAAATCAACACAATAACTCTTCCGTTTTAGATCCTGCCACCCCCAAATAAGGGATCTAAAACAATACCATCTTTTTGGAAGCCTTCATAGGGAGGTTAAGGCTGCTTGAGCTTTGAGTTGTCGTAGTCAAGTGGTGCAGTTGCACCTTATATAAAGGGAGGTGGCGCGCAGTTCGTCACTCCTGTGGGGGTCCGGGCGGGGACACCAAGAGCCCGCCGATGAGCCTAGCTTGGTGTCCTGGGCGAAACCCCACACAAGACACGGCACAAACCTAGAAGAATTGCTGAGTTTTAATTCACCGGCCGTGAAAGCCAATATACTGTACAGTACCCCAGGGGTATGCACCCCTTGGAGACCATCCCCCCATCATCTATTTAAATCTCCTAACTGGCAATCCTTGTAAAGCCAGACCAACATCTATCAACACCGCAAGGAGAGCTTGCCATTCTGGAAAGCTGGCCCAATCCTTGCATAACTACTACAAACAGCGACACACTATTAACTAGGGCAGCTATGCCATCACAATGCTGACAGCATAGCGCCGAAGAATATAAAAGGGAGTCTTAAGGAGGTCAGAGGCTCTCTCAATTATCAGTCTTACAGTGTGACGGCCGGAGGCTACGCTGGTATCATCAGGTGAGTGAGTCAGCAGGTGTTCAGAATCCTATAACTTTGTAACCTTACCCCCAATTTGTATAGACAAGTTTGTACACATTGTAACATCACTACATCCCTTAAAAGGGTCTCACAATTCCATTATTACTGACCAATAAACACTTGGTCAGTACATTACACCTGCATTACTGTTTACACGCTTCTTTACGCCCTAACTCCCTTCCTGAACTCTCCGTCACTATTAGACGTGACTTATAGTAGCCAGATACTTGCTAGTGCAAGCATCATCGTATTCCCGTACCGGCCTGCCTGCTAGGAGCGGCCCGCGCCATATAGCTGACGCGTACAAGTCGATTATCTAACCAGCCAGCTGGACGACCAGCACGGTGACCCCTGCATTGAGTTCCATCCCCTAAAATACTCCTACATCATTTATAGGAGCACCCCAACACTAAAAAACACTCTACACTGGTCAGCTTGCCCGACTACGGGAAGCTACCCCCTTTTAGACATTTCCTTCTAAATCAACACAATAACTCTTCCGTTTTAGATCCTGCCACCCCCAAATAAGGGATCTAAAACAATACCATCTTTTTGGAAGCCTTCATAGGGAGGTTAAGGCTGCTTGAGCTTTGAGTTGTCGTAGTCAAGTGGTGCAGTTGCACCTTATATAAAGGGAGGTGGCGCGCAGTTCGTCACTCCTGTGGGGGTCCGGGCGGGGACACCAAGAGCCCGCCGATGAGCCTAGCTTGGTGTCCTGGGCGAAACCCCACACAAGACACGGCACAAACCTAGAAGAATTGCTGAGTTTTAATTCACCGGCCGTGAAAGCCAATATACCATCTTTTTGGAAGCCTTCATAGGGAGGTTAAGGCTGCTTGATCTTTTAGTTCTCGTAGTCAAGTGGTGCAGTTGCACCTTATATAAAGGGAGGTGGCGCGCAGTTCATCACTCCTGTGGGGGTCCGGGCGGGGACATCAAGAGCCCGCCGATGAGCCTAGCTTGGTGTCCTGGGCGAAACCCCACACAAGACACGGCACAAACCTAGAAGAATTGCTGAGTTTTAATTCACCGGCCGTGAAAGCCAATATACCATCTTTTTGGAAGCCTTCATAGGGAGGTTAAGGCTGCTTGAGCTTTTAGTTCTCGTAGTCAAGTGGTGCAGTTGCACCTTATATAAAGGGAGGTGGCGCGCAGTTCGTCACTCCTGTGGGGGTCCGGGCGGGGACACCAAGAGCCCGCCGATGAGCCTAGCTTGGTGTCCTGGGCGAAACCCCACACAAGACACGGCACAAACCTAGAAGAATTGCTGAGTTTTAATTCACCGGCCGTGAAAGCCAATATACCATCTTTTTGGAAGCCTTCATAGGGAGGTTAAGGCTGCTTGAGCTTTTAGTTCTCGTAGTCAAGTGGTGCAGTTGCACCTTATATAAAGGGAGGTGGCGCGCAGTTCGTCACTCCTGTGGGGGTCCGGGCGGGGACACCAAGAGCCCGCCGATGAGCCTAGCTTGGTGTCCTGGGCGAAACCCCACACAAGACACGGCACAAACCTAGAAGAATTGCTGAGTTTTAATTCACCGGCCGTGAAAGCCAATATACCATCTTTTTGGAAGCCTTCATAGGGAGGTTAAGGCTGCTTGATCTTTTAGTTCTCGTAGTCAAGTGGTGCAGTTGCACCTTATATAAAGGGAGGTGGCGCGCAGTTCATCACTCCTGTGGGGGTCCGGGCGGGGACATCAAGAGCCCGCCGATGAGCCTAGCTTGGTGTCCTGGGCGAAACCCCACAAAAGACACGGCACAAACCTAGAAGAATTGCTGAGTTTTAATTCACCGGCCGTGAAAGCCAATATACCATCTTTTTGGAAGCCTTCATAGGGAGGTTAAGGCTGCTTGAGCTTTTAGTTCTCGTAGTCAAGTGGTGCAGTTGCACCTTATATAAAGGGAGGTGGCGCGCAGTTCGTCACTCCTGTGGGGGTCCGGGCGGGGACACCAAGAGCCCGCCGATGAGCCTAGCTTGGTGTCCTGGGCGAAACCCCACACAAGACACGGCACAAACCTAGAAGAATTGCTGAGTTTTAATTCACCGGCCGGGAAAGCCAATATACCATCTTTTTGGAAGCCTTCATAGGGAGGTTAAGGCTGCTTGAGCTTTTAGTTCTCGTAGTCAAGTGGTGCAGTTGCACCTTATGTAAAGGGAGGTGGCGCGCAGTTCGTCACTCCTGTGGGGGTCCGGGCGGGGACACCAAGAGCCCGCCGATGAGCCTAGCTTGGTGTCCTGGGCGAAACCCCACACAAGACACGGCACAAACCTAGAAGAATTGCTGAGTTTTAATTCACCGGCCGTGAAAGCCAATATACCATCTTTTTGGAAGCCTTCATAGGGAGGTTAAGGCTGCTTGAGCTTTTAGTTCTCGTAGTCAAGTGGTGCAGTTGCACCTTATATAAAGGGAGGTGGCGCGCAGTTCGTCACTCCTGTGGGGGTCCGGGCGGGGACACCAAGAGCCCGCCGATGAGCCTAGCTTGGTGTCCTGGGTGAAACCCCACACAAGACACGGCACAAACCTAGAAGAATTGCTGAGTTTTAATTCACCGGCCGTGAAAGCCAATATACTGTACAGTACCCCAGGGGTATGCACCCCTTGGAGACCATCCCCCCATCATCTATTTAAATCTCCTAACTGGCAATCCTTGTAAAGCCAGACCAACATCTATCAACACCGCAAGGACAGCTTGCCATTCTGGAAAGCTGGCCCAATCCTTGCATAACTACTACAAACAGCGACACACTATTAACTAGGGCAGCTATGCCATCACAATGCTGACAGCATAGCGCCGAAGAATATAAAAGGGAGTCTTAAGGAGGTCAGAGGCTCTCTCAATTATCAGTCTTACAGTGTGACGGCCGGAGGCTACGCTGGTATCATCAGGTGAGTGAGTCAGCAGGTGTTCAGAATCCTATAACTTTGTAACCTTACCCCCAATTTGTATAGACAAGTTTGTACACATTGTAACATCACTACATCCCTTAACCCCTCAAGCGTGATATTGTGAAATTCTGGGCTGCACCCACAACGTGCATTATTTCTAGCCTACTCCCAATGGTAAGCGCGGAATCATATGAATTTCGCTATAATTTCCAAACGTCCTGGCAAAAGTTTTCAACAAACACTCACAATATCAACAACATATAACATAATATTATAAACTTTCAATAACCTGATTATCCCTTGTCAGCGGCACGTCAATACTGGGACAATATCACAGTCGCGCAATGTGTTCGTATTTCTTGGCGTTCTATCACGAATTACATCGTCAGCGTCACTACCTTCACTGGAAGTTATAGCGAACGCATCCTCTATATCGCTGTCACACTCTAAATCAATTTCGTTGGCACTATTATCGAGCAAATTAGCTATTTCTTTGTCATCAATAACTGTGCCAGGACCTGCCATGTTTACAAGCAAACTCACGGTCCGCAAAAGCGGGAACACGTGTGCAGAGATCTGAAAAATAAATGACTGTGAAGATATGCGACACCTTCTGGCAATAATAAGTTGCTCGAAGTGTAGCCTAAAGTTGCCTCTTCCTGCCATCTTACGACCAAATATATAACTATTACGAAGTCCATGCAGCGGGCGATTCAAATTCGACGGCGCACCATTGCGCCGTACATGCTGTGAAGTTACCAGGCTAGTGGGCGCACCGTTGCGCCGTACACGCTAAGAGGGTTAAAAGGGTCTCACAATTCCATTATTACTGACCAATAAACACTTGGTCAGTACATTACACCTGCATTACTGTTTACACGCTTCTTTACGCCCTAACTCCCTTCCTGAACTCTCCGTCACTATTAGACGTGACTTATAGTAGCCAGATACTTGCTAGTGCAAGCATCATCGTATTCCCGTACCGGCCTGCCTGCTAGGAGCGGCCCGCGCCATATAGCTGACGCGTACAAGTCGATTATCTAACCAGCCAGCTGGACGACCAGCACGGTGACCCCTGCATTGAGTTCCATCCCCTAAAATACTCCTACATCATTTATAGGAGCACCCCAACACTAAAAAACACTCTACACTGGTCAGCTTGCCCGACTACGGGAAGCTACCCCCTTTTAGACATTTCCTTCTAAATCAACACAATAACTCTTCCGTTTTAGATCCTGCCACCCCCAAATAAGGGATCTAAAACAATACCATCTTTTTGGAAGCCTTCATAGGGAGGTTAAGGCTGCTTGAGCTTTGAGTTGTCGTAGTCAAGTGGTGCAGTTGCACCTTATATAAAGGGAGGTGGCGCGCTGTTCGTCACTCCTGTGGGGGTCCGGGCGGGGACGCCAAGAGCCCGCCGATGAGCCTAGCTTGGTGTCCTGGGCGAAACCCCACACAAGACACGGCACAAACCTAGAAGAATTGCTGAGTTTTAATTCACCGGCCGTGAAAGCCAATATACCATCTTTTTGGAAGCCTTCATAGGGAGGTTAAGGCTGCTTGAGCTTTTAGTTCTCGTAGTCAAGTGGTGCAGTTGCACCTTATATAAAGGGAGGTGGCGCGCAGTTCGTCACTCCTGTGGGGGTCCGGGCGGGGACACCAAGAGCCCGCCGATGAGCCTAGCTTGGTGTCCTGGGCGAAACCCCACACAAGACACGGCACAAACCTAGAAGAATTGCTGAGTTTTAATTCACCGGCCGTGAAAGCCAATATACCATCTTTTTGGAAGCCTTCATAGGGAGGTTAAGGCTGCTTGAGCTTTTAGTTCTCGTAGTCAAGTGGTGCAGTTGCACCTTATGTAAAGGGAGGTGGCGCGCAGTTCGTCACTCCTGTGGGGGTCCGGGCGGGGACACCAAGAGCCCGCCGATGAGCCTAGCTTGGTGTCCTGGGCGAAACCCCACACAAGACACGGCACAAACCTAGAAGAATTGCTGAGTTTTAATTCACCGGCCGTGAAAGCCAATATACCATCTTTTTGGAAGCCTTCATAGGGAGGTTAAGGCTGCTTGAGCTTTTAGTTCTCGTTGTCAAGTGGTGCAGTTGCACCTTATATAAAGGGAGGTGGCGCGCAGTTCGTCACTCCTGTGGGGGTCCTGGCGGGGACACCAAGAGCCCGCCGATGAGCCTAGCTTGGTGTCCTGGGCGAAACCCCACACAAGACACGGCACAAACCTAGAAGAATTGCTGAGTTTTAATTCACCGGCCGTGAAAGCCAATATACTGTACAGTACCCCAGGGGTATGCACCCCTTGGAGACCATCCCCCCATCATCTATTTAAATCTCCTAACTGGCAATCCTTGTAAAGCCAGACCAACATCTATCAACACCGCAAGGAGAGCTTGCCATTCTGGAAAGCTGGCCCAATCCTTGCATAACTACTACAAACAGCGACACACTATTAACTAGGGCAGCTATGCCATCACAATGCTGACAGCATAGCGCCGAAGAATATAAAAGGGAGTCTTAAGGAGGTCAGAGGCTCTCTCAATTATCAGTCTTACAGTGTGACGGCCGGAGGGTACGCTGGTATCATCAGGTGAGTGAGTCAGCAGGTGTTCAGAATCCTATAACTTTGTAACCTTACCCCCAATTTGTATAGACAAGTTTGTACACATTGTAACATCACTACATCCCTTAAAAGGGTCTCACAATTCCATTATTACTGACCAATAAACACTTGGTCAGTACATTACACCTGCATTACTGTTTACACGCTTCTTTACGCCCTAACTCCCTTCCTGAACTCTCCGTCACTATTAGACGTGACTTATAGTAGCCAGATACTTGCTAGTGCAAGCATCATCGTATTCCCGTACCGGCCTGCCTGCTAGGAGCGGCCCGCGCCATATAGCTGACGCGTACAAGTCGATTATCTAACCAGCCAGCTGGACGACCAGCACGGTGACCCCTGCATTGAGTTCCATCCCCTAAAATACTCCTACATCATTTATAGGAGCACCCCAACACTAAAAAACACTCTACACTGGTCAGCTTGCCCGACTACGGGAAGCTACCCCCTTTTAGACATTTCCTTCTAAATCAACACAATAACTCTTCCGTTTTAGATCCTGCCACCCCCAAATAAGGGATCTAAAACAATACCATCTTTTTGGAAGCCTTCATAGGGAGGTAAAGGCTGCTTGAGCTTTGAGTTGTCGTAGTCAAGTGGTGCAGTTGCACCTTATATAAAGGGAGGTGGCGCGCAGTTCGTCACTCCTGTGGGGGTCCGGGCGGGGACACCAAGAGCCCGCCGATGAGCCTAGCTTGGTGTCCTGGGCGTAACCCCACACAAGACACGGCACAAACCTAGAAGAATTGCTGAGTTTTAATTCACCGGCCGTGAAAGCCAATATACCATCTTTTTGGAAGCCTTCATAGGGAGGTTAAGGCTGCTTGATCTTTTAGTTCTCGTAGTCAAGTGGTGCAGTTGCACCTTATATAAAGGGAGGTGGCGCGCAGTTCATCACTCCTGTGGGGGTCCGGGCGGGGACATCAAGAGCCCGCCGATGAGCCTAGCTTGGTGTCCTGGGCGAAACCCCACACAAGACACGGCACAAACCTAGAAGAATTGCTGAGTTTTAATTCACCGGCCGTGAAAGCCAATATACCATCTTTTTGGAAGCCTTCATAGGGAGGTTAAGGCTGCTTGAGCTTTTAGTTCTCGTAGTCAAGTGGTGCAGTTGCACCTTATATAAAGGGAGGTGGCGCGCAGTTCGTCACTCCTGTGGGGGTCCGGGCGGGGACACCAAGATCCCGCCGATGAGCCTAGCTTGGTGTCCTGGGCGAAACCCCACACAAGACACGGCACAAACCTAGAAGAATTGCTGAGTTTTAATTCACCGGCCGTGAAAGCCAATATACCATCTTTTTGGAAGCCTTCATAGGGAGGTTAAGGCTGCTTGAGCTTTTAGCTCTCGTAGTCAAGTGGTGCAGTTGCACCTTATATAAAGGGAGGTGGCGCGCAGTTCGTCACTCCTGTGGGGGTCCGGGCGGGGACACCAAGAGCCCGCCGATGAGCCTAGCTTGGTGTCCTGGGCGAAACCCCACACAAGACACGGCACAAACCTAGAAGAATTGCTGAGTTTTAATTCACCGGCCGTGAAAGCCAATATACCATCTTTTTGGAAGCCTTCGTAGGGAGGTTAAGGCTGCTTGAGCTTTTAGTTCTCGTAGTCAAGTGGTGCAGTTGCACCTTATATAAAGGGAGGTGGCGCGCAGTTCGTCACTCCTGTGGGGTCCGGGCGGGGACACCAAGAGCCCGCCGATGAGCCTAGCTTGGTGTCCTGGGCGAAACCCCACACAAGACACGGCACAAACCTAGAAGAATTGCTGAGTTTTAATTCACCGGCCGGGAAAGCCAATATACCATCTTTTTGGAAGCCTTCATAGGGAGGTTAAGGCTGCTTGAGCTTTTAGTTCTCGTAGTCAAGTGGTGCAGTTGCACCTTATGTAAAGGGAGGTGGCGCGCAGTTCGTCACTCCTCTGGGGGTCCGGGCGGGGACACCAAGAGCCCGCCGATGAGCCTAGCTTGGTGTCCTGGGCGAAACCCCACACAAGACACGGCACAAACCTAGAAGAATTGCTGAGTTTTAATTCACCGGCCGTGAAAGCCAATATACCATCTTTTTGGAAGCCTTCATAGGGAGGTTAAGGCTGCTTGAGCTTTTAGTTCTCGTAGTCAAGTGGTGCAGTTGCACCTTATATAAAGGGAGGTGGCGCGCAGTTCGTCACTCCTGTGGGGGTCCGGGCGGGGACACCAAGAGCCCGCCGATGAGCCTAGCTTGGTGTCCTGGGCGAAACCCCACACAAGACACGGCACAAACCTAGAAGAATTGCTGAGTTTTAATTCACCGGCCGTGAAAGCCAATATACCATCTTTTTGGAAGCCTTCATAGGGAGGTTAAGGCTGCTTGAGCTTTTAGTTCTCGTAGTCAAGTGGTGCAGTTGCACCTTATATAAAGGGAGATGGCGCGCAGTTCATCACTCCTGTGGGGGTCCGGGCGGGGACATCAAGAGCCCGCCGATGAGCCTAGCTTGGTGTCCTGGGCGAAACCCCACAAAAGACACGGCACAAACCTAGAAGAATTGCTGAGTTTTAATTCACCGGCCGTGAAAGCCAATATACCATCTTTTTGGAAGCCTTCATAGGGAGGTTAAGGCTGCTTGAGCTTTTAGTTCTCGTAGTCAAGTGGTGCAGTTGCACCTTATATAAAGGGAGGTGGCGCGCAGTTCGTCACTCCTGTGGGGGTCCGGGCGGGGACACCAAGAGCCCGCCGATGAGCCTAGCTTGGTGTCCTGGGCGAAACCCCACACAAGACACGGCACAAACCTAGAAGAATTGCTGAGTTTTAATTCACCGGCCGGGAAAGCCAATATACCATCTTTTTGGAAGCCTTCATAGGGAGGTTAAGGCTGCTTGAGCTTTTAGTTCTCGTAGTCAAGTGGTGCAGTTGCACCTTATGTAAAGGGAGGTGGCGCGCAGTTCGTCACTCCTGTGGGGGTCCGGGCGGGGACACCAAGAGCCCGCCGATGAGCCTAGCTTGGTGTCCTGGGCGAAACCCCACACAAGACACGGCACAAACCTAGAAGAATTGCTGAGTTTTAATTCACCGGCCGTGAAAGCCAATATACCATCTTTTTGGAAGCCTTCATAGGGAGGTTAAGGCTGCTTGAGCTTTTAGTTCTCGTAGTCAAGTGGTGCAGTTGCACCTTATATAAAGGGAGGTGGCGCGCAGTTCGTCACTCCTGTGGGGGTCCGGGCGGGGACACCAAGAGCCCGCCGATGAGCCTAGCTTGGTGTCCAGGGTGAAACCCCACACAAGACACGGCACAAACCTAGAAGAATTGCTGAGTTTTAATTCACCGGCCGTGAAAGCCAATATACTGTACAGTACCCCAGGGGTATGCACCCCTTGGAGACCATCCCCCCATCATCTATTTAAATCTCCTAACTGGCAATCCTTGTAAAGCCAGACCAACATCTATCAACACCGCAAGGACAGCTTGCCATTCTGGAAAGCTGGCCCAATCCTTGCATAACTACTACAAACAGCGACACACTATTAACTAGGGCAGCTATGCCATCACAATGCTGACAGCATAGCGCCGAAGAATATAAAAGGGAGTCTTAAGGAGGTCAGAGGCTCTCTCAATTATCAGTCTTACAGTGTGACGGCCGGAGGCTACGCTGGTATCATCAGGTGAGTGAGTCAGCAGGTGTTCAGAATCCTATAACTTTGTAACCTTACCCCCAATTTGTATAGACAAGTTTGTACACATTGTAACATCACTACATCCCTTAACCCCTCAAGCGTGATATTGTGAAATTCTGGGCTGCACCCACAACGTGCATTATTTCTAGCCTACTCCCAATGGTAAGCGCGGAATCATATGAATTTCGCTATAATTTCCAAACGTCCTGGCAAAAGTTTTCAACAAACACTCACAATATCAACAACATATAACATAATATTATAAACTTTCAATAACCTGATTATCCCTTGTCAGCGGCACGTCAATACTGGGACAATATCACAGTCGCGCAATGTGTTCGTATTTCTTGGCGTTCTATCACGAATTACATCGTCAGCGTCACTACCTTCACTGGAAGTTATAGCGAACGCATCCTCTATATCGCTGTCACACTCTAAATCAATTTCGTTGGCACTATTATCGAGCAAATTAGCTATTTCTTTGTCATCAATAACTGTGCCAGGACCTGCCATGTTTACAAGCAAACTCACGGTCCGCAAAAGCGGGAACACGTGTGCAGAGATCTGAAAAATAAATGACTGTGAAGATATGCGACACCTTCTGGCAATAATAAGTTGCTCGAAGTGTAGCCTAAAGTTGCCTCTTCCTGCCATCTTACGACCAAATATATAACTATTACGAAGTCCATGCAGCGGGCGATTCAAATTCGACGGCGCACCATTGCGCCGTACATGCTGTGAAGTTACCAGGCTAGTGGGCGCACCGTTGCGCCGTACACGCTAAGAGGGTTAAAAGGGTCTCACAATTCCATTATTACTGACCAATAAACACTTGGTCAGTACATTACACCTGCATTACTGTTTACACGCTTCTTTACGCCCTAACTCCCTTCCTGAACTCTCCGTCACTATTAGACGTGACTTATAGTAGCCAGATACTTGCTAGTGCAAGCATCATCGTATTCCCGTACCGGCCTGCCTGCTAGGAGCGGCCCGCGCCATATAGCTGACGCGTACAAGTCGATTATCTAACCAGCCAGCTGGACGACCAGCACGGTGACCCCTGCATTGAGTTCCATCCCCTAAAATACTCCTACATCATTTATAGGAGCACCCCAACACTAAAAAACACTCTACACTGGTCAGCTTGCCCGACTACGGGAAGCTACCCCCTTTTAGACATTTCCTTCTAAATCAACACAATAACTCTTCCGTTTTAGATCCTGCCACCCCCAAATAAGGGATCTAAAACAATACCATCTTTTTGGAAGCCTTCATAGGGAGGTTAAGGCTGCTTGAGCTTTGAGTTGTCGTAGTCAAGTGGTGCAGTTGCACCTTATATAAAGGGAGGTGGCGCGCTGTTCGTCACTCCTGTGGGGGTCCGGGCGGGGACGCCAAGAGCCCGCCGATGAGCCTAGCTTGGTGTCCTGGGCGAAACCCCACACAAGACACGGCACAAACCTAGAAGAATTGCTGAGTTTTAATTCACCGGCCGTGAAAGCCAATATACCATCTTTTTGGAAGCCTTCATAGGGAGGTTAAGGCTGCTTGAGCTTTTAGTTCTCGTAGTCAAGTGGTGCAGTTGCACCTTATATAAAGGGAGGTGGCGCGCAGTTCGTCACTCCTGTGGGGGTCCGGGCGGGGACACCAAGAGCCCGCCGATGAGCCTAGCTTGGTGTCCTG
Source organism: Meconema thalassinum (assembly GCA_946902985.2). Lineage (NCBI taxonomy): Eukaryota > Metazoa > Arthropoda > Insecta > Orthoptera > Tettigoniidae > Meconema > Meconema thalassinum. The sequence continues at coordinate 358,114,777 of OX336388.2, read as the reverse complement.
GGCGAAACCCCACACAAGACACGGCACAAACCTAGAAGAATTGCTGAGTTTTAATTCACCGGCCGTGAAAGCCAATATACCATCTTTTTGGAAGCCTTCATAGGGAGGTTAAGGCTGCTTGAGCTTTTAGTTCTCGTAGTCAAGTGGTGCAGTTGCACCTTATGTAAAGGGAGGTGGCGCGCAGTTCGTCACTCCTGTGGGGGTCCGGGCGGGGACACCAAGAGCCCGCCGATGAGCCTAGCTTGGTGTCCTGGGCGAAACCCCACACAAGACACGGCACAAACCTAGAAGAATTGCTGAGTTTTAATTCACCGGCCGTGAAAGCCAATATACCATCTTTTTGGAAGCCTTCATAGGGAGGTTAAGGCTGCTTGAGCTTTTAGTTCTCGTTGTCAAGTGGTGCAGTTGCACCTTATATAAAGGGAGGTGGCGCGCAGTTCGTCACTCCTGTGGGGGTCCTGGCGGGGACACCAAGAGCCCGCCGATGAGCCTAGCTTGGTGTCCTGGGCGAAACCCCACACAAGACACGGCACAAACCTAGAAGAATTGCTGAGTTTTAATTCACCGGCCGTGAAAGCCAATATACTGTACAGTACCCCAGGGGTATGCACCCCTTGGAGACCATCCCCCCATCATCTATTTAAATCTCCTAACTGGCAATCCTTGTAAAGCCAGACCAACATCTATCAACACCGCAAGGAGAGCTTGCCATTCTGGAAAGCTGGCCCAATCCTTGCATAACTACTACAAACAGCGACACACTATTAACTAGGGCAGCTATGCCATCACAATGCTGACAGCATAGCGCCGAAGAATATAAAAGGGAGTCTTAAGGAGGTCAGAGGCTCTCTCAATTATCAGTCTTACCGTGTGACGGCCGGAGGGTACGCTGGTATCATCAGGTGAGTGAGTCAGCAGGTGTTCAGAATCCTATAACTTTGTAACCTTACCCCCAATTTGTATAGACAAGTTTGTACACATTGTAACATCACTACATCCCTTAAAAGGGTCTCACAATTCCATTATTACTGACCAATAAACACTTGGTCAGTACATTACACCTGCATTACTGTTTACACGCTTCTTTACGCCCTAACTCCCTTCCTGAACTCTCCGTCACTATTAGACGTGACTTATAGTAGCCAGATACTTGCTAGTGCAAGCATCATCGTATTCCCGTACCGGCCTGCCTGCTAGGAGCGGCCCGCGCCATATAGCTGACGCGTACAAGTCGATTATCTAACCAGCCAGCTGGACGACCAGCACGGTGACCCCTGCATTGAGTTCCATCCCCTAAAATACTCCTACATCATTTATAGGAGCACCCCAACACTAAAAAACACTCTACACTGGTCAGCTTGCCCGACTACGGGAAGCTACCCCCTTTTAGACATTTCCTTCTAAATCAACACAATAACTCTTCCGTTTTAGATCCTGCCACCCCCAAATAAGGGATCTAAAACAATACCATCTTTTTGGAAGCCTTCATAGGGAGGTAAAGGCTGCTTGAGCTTTGAGTTGTCGTAGTCAAGTGGTGCAGTTGCACCTTATATAAAGGGAGGTGGCGCGCAGTTCGTCACTCCTGTGGGGGTCCGGGCGGGGACACCAAGAGCCCGCCGATGAGCCTAGCTTGGTGTCCTGGGCGAAACCCCACACAAGACACGGCACAAACCTAGAAGAATTGCTGAGTTTTAATTCACCGGCCGTGAAAGCCAATATACCATCTTTTTGGAAGCCTTCATAGGGAGGTTAAGGCTGCTTGATCTTTTAGTTCTCGTAGTCAAGTGGTGCAGTTGCACCTTAAATAAAGGGAGGTGGCGCGCAGTTCATCACTCCTGTGGGGGTCCGGGCGGGGACATCAAGAGCCCGCCGATGAGCCTAGCTTGGTGTCCTGGGCGAAACCCCACACAAGACACGGCACAAACCTAGAAGAATTGCTGAGTTTTAATTCACCGGCCGTGAAAGCCAATATACCATCTTTTTGGAAGCCTTCATAGGGAGGTTAAGGCTGCTTGAGCTTTTAGTTCTCGTAGTCAAGTGGTGCAGTTGCACCTTATATAAAGGGAGGTGGCGCGCAGTTCGTCACTCCTGTGGGGGTCCGGGCGGGGACACCAAGATCCCGCCGATGAGCCTAGCTTGGTGTCCTGGGCGAAACCCCACACAAGACACGGCACAAACCTAGAAGAATTGCTGAGTTTTAATTCACCGGCCGTGAAAGCCAATATACCATCTTTTTGGAAGCCTTCATAGGGAGGTTAAGGCTGCTTGAGCTTTTAGTTCTCGTAGTCAAGTGGTGCAGTTGCACCTTATATAAAGGGAGGTGGCGCGCAGTTCGTCACTCCTGTGGGGGTCCGGGCGGGGACACCAAGAGCCCGCCGATGAGCCTAGCTTGGTGTCCTGGGCGAAACCCCACACAAGACACGGCACAAACCTAGAAGAATTGCTGAGTTTTAATTCACCGGCCGTGAAAGCCAATATACCATCTTTTTGGAAGCCTTCGTAGGGAGGTTAAGGCTGCTTGAGCTTTTAGTTCTCGTAGTCAAGTGGTGCAGTTGCACCTTTTATAAAGGGAGGTGGCGCGCAGTTCATCACTCCTGTGGGGTCCGGGCGGGGACACCAAGAGCCCGCCGATGAGCCTAGCTTGGTGTCCTGGGCGAAACCCCACACAAGACACGGCACAAACCTAGAAGAATTGCTGAGTTTTAATTCACCGGCCGGGAAAGCCAATATACCATCTTTTTGGAAGCCTTCATAGGGAGGTTAAGGCTGCTTGAGCTTTTAGTTCTCGTAGTCAAGTGGTGCAGTTGCACCTTATGTAAAGGGAGGTGGCGCGCAGTTCGTCACTCCTCTGGGGGTCCGGGCGGGGACACCAAGAGCCCGCCGATGAGCCTAGCTTGGTGTCCTGGGCGAAACCCCACACAAGACACGGCACAAACCTAGAAGAATTGCTGAGTTTTAATTCACCGGCCGTGAAAGCCAATATACCATCTTTTTGGAAGCCTTCATAGGGAGGTTAAGGCTGCTTGAGCTTTTAGTTCTCGTAGTCAAGTGGTGCAGTTGCACCTTATATAAAGGGAGGTGGCGCGCAGTTCGTCACTCCTGTGGGGGTCCGGGCGGGGACACCAAGAGCCCGCCGATGAGCCTAGCTTGGTGTCCTGGGTGAAACCCCACACAAGACACGGCACAAACCTAGAAGAATTGCTGAGTTTTAATTCACCGGCCGTGAAAGCCAATATACTGTACAGTACCCCAGGGGTATGCACCCCTTGGAGACCATCCCCCCATCATCTATTTAAATCTCCTAACTGGCAATCCTTGTAAAGCCAGACCAACATCTATCAACACCGCAAGGACAGCTTGCCATTCTGGAATGCTGGCCCAATCCTTGCATAACTACTACAAACAGCGACACACTATTAACTAGGGCAGCTATGCCATCACAATGCTGACAGCATAGCGCCGAAGAATATAAAAGGGAGTCTTAAGGAGGTCAGAGGCTCTCTCAATTATCAGTCTTACAGTGTGACGGCCGGAGGCTACGCTGGTATCATCAGGTGAGTGAGTCAGCAGGTGTTCAGAATCCTATAACTTTGTAACCTTACCCCCAATTTGTATAGACAAGTTTGTACACATTGTAACATCACTACATCCCTTAAAAGGGTCTCACAATTCCATTATTACTGACCAATAAACACTTGGTCAGTACATTACACCTGCATTACTGTTTACACGCTTCTTTACGCCCTAACTCCCTTCCTGAACTCTCCGTCACTATTAGACGTGACTTATAGTAGCCAGATACTTGCTAGTGCAAGCATCATCGTATTCCCGTACCGGCCTGCCTGCTAGGAGCGGCCCGCGCCATATAGCTGACGCGTACAAGTCGATTATCTAACCAGCCAGCTGGACGACCAGCACGGTGACCCCTGCATTGAGTTCCATCCCCTAAAATACTCCTACATCATTTATAGGAGCACCCCAACACTAAAAAACACTCTACACTGGTCAGCTTGCCCGACTACGGGAAGCTACCCCCTTTTAGACATTTCCTTCTAAATCAACACAATAACTCTTCCGTTTTAGATCCTGCCACCCCCAAATAAGGGATCTAAAACAATACCATCTTTTTGGAAGCCTTCATAGGGAGGTTAAGGCTGCTTGAGCTTTGAGTTGTCGTAGTCAAGTGGTGCAGTTGCACCTTATATAGAGGGAGGTGGCGCGCAGTTCGTCACTCCTGTGGGGGTCCGGGCGGGGACGCCAAGAGCCCGCCGATGAGCCTAGCTTGGTGTCCTGGGCGAAACCCCACACAAGACACGGCACAAACCTAGAAGAATTGCTGAGTTTTAATTCACCGGCCGTGAAAGCCAATATACCATCTTTTTGGAAGCCTTCATAGGGAGGTTAAGGCTGCTTGAGCTTTTAGTTCTCGTAGTCAAGTGGTGCAGTTGCACCTTATATAAAGGGAGGTGGCGCGCAGTTCGTCACTCCTCTGGGGGTCCGGGCGGGGACACCAAGAGCCCGCCGATGAGCCTAGCTTGGTGTCCTGGGCGAAACCCCACACAAGACACGGCACAAACCTAGAAGAATTGCTGAGTTTTAATTCACCGGCCGTGAAAGCCAATATACCATCTTTTTGGAAGCCTTCATAGGGAGGTTAAGGCTGCTTGAGCTTTTAGTTCTCGTAGTCAAGTGGTGCAGTTGCACCTTATATAAAGGGAGGTGGCGCGCAGTTCGTCACTCCTGTGGGGGTCCGGGCGGGGACACCAAGAGCCCGCCGATGAGCCTAGCTTGGTGTCCTGGGCGAAACCCCACACAAGACACGGCACAAACCTAGAAGAATTGCTGAGTTTTAATTCACCGGCCGTGAAAGCCAATATACCATCTTTTTGGAAGCCTTCATAGGGAGGTTAAGGCTGCTTGAGCTTTTAGTTCTCTTAGTCAAGTGGTGCAGTTGCACCTTATATAAAGGGAGGTGGCGCGCAGTTCGTCACTCCTGTGGGGGTCCGGGCGGGGACACCAAGAGCCCGCCGATGAGCCTAGCTTGGTGTCCTGGGCGAAACCCCACACAAGACACGGCACAAACCTAGAAGAATTGCTGAGTTTTAATTCACCGGCCGTGAAAGCCAATATACCATCTTTTTGGAAGCCTTCATAGGGAGGTTAAGGCTGCTTGATCTTTTAGTTCTCGTAGTCAAGTGGTGCAGTTGCACCTTATATAAAGGGAGGTGGCGCGCAGTTCATCACTCCTGTGGGGGTCCGGGCGGGGACATCAAGAGCCCGCCGATGAGCCTAGCTTGGTGTCCTGGGCGAAACCCCACACAAGACACGGCACAAACCTAGAAGAATTGCTGAGTTTTAATTCACCGGCCGTGAAAGCCAATATACCATCTTTTTGGAAGCCTTCATAGGGAGGTTAAGGCTGCTTGAGCTTTTAGTTCTCGTAGTCAAGTGGTGCAGTTGCACCTTATATAAAGGGAGGTGGCGCGCAGTTCGTCACTCCTGTGGGGGTCCGGGCGGGGACACCAAGAGCCCGCCGATGAGCCTAGCTTGGTGTCCTGGGCGAAACCCCATACAAGACACGGCACAAACCTAGAAGAATTGCTGAGTTTTAATTCACCGGCCGGGAAAGCCAATATACCATCTTTTTGGAAGCCTTCATAGGGAGGTTAAGGCTGCTTGAGCTTTTAGTTCTCGTAGTCAAGTGGTGCAGTTGCACCTTATGTAAAGGGAGGTGGCGCGCAGTTCGTCACTCCTGTGGGGGTCCGGGCGGGGACACCAAGAGCCCGCCGATGAGCCTAGCTTGGTGTCCTGGGCGAAACCCCACACAAGACACGGCACAAACCTAGAAGAATTGCTGAGTTTTAATTCACCGGCCGTGAAAGCCAATATACCATCTTTTTGGAAGCCTTCATAGGGAGGTTAAGGCTGCTTGAGCTTTTAGTTCTCGTAGTCAAGTGGTGCAGTTGCACCTTATATAAAGGGAGGTGGCGCGCAGTTCGTCACTCCTGTGGGGGTCCGGGCGGGGACACCAAGATCCCGCCGATGAGCCTAGCTTGGTGTCCTGGGCGAAACCCCACACAAGACACGGCACAAACCTAGAAGAATTGCTGAGTTTTAATTCACCGGCCGTGAAAGCCAATATACCATCTTTTTGGAAGCCTTCATAGGGAGGTTAAGGCTGCTTGAGCTTTTAGTTCTCGTAGTCAAGTGGTGCAGTTGCACCTTATATAAAGGGAGGTGGCGCGCAGTTCGTCACTCCTGTGGGGATCCGGGCGGGGACACCAAGAGCCCGCCGATGAGCCTAGCTTGGTGTCCTGGGCGAAACCCCACACAAGACACGGCACAAACCTAGAAGAATTGCTGAGTTTTAATTCACCGGCCGTGAAAGCCAATATACCATCTTTTTGGAAGCCTTCGTAGGGAGGTTAAGGCTGCTTGAGCTTTTAGTTCTCGTAGTCAAGTGGTGCAGTTGCACCTTATATAAAGGGAGGTGGCGCGCAGTTCGTCACTCCTGTGGGGTCCGGGCGGGGACACCAAGAGCCCGCCGATGAGCCTAGCTTGGTGTCCTGGGCGAAACCCCACACAAGACACGGCACAAACCTAGAAGAATTGCTGAGTTTTAATTCACCGGCCGGGAAAGCCAATATACCATCTTTTTGGAAGCCTTCATAGGGAGGTTAAGGCTGCTTGAGCTTTTAGTTCTCGTAGTCAAGTGGTGCAGTTGCACCTTATGTAAAGGGAGGTGGCGCGCAGTTCGTCACTCCTCTGGGGGTCCGGGCGGGGACACCAAGAGCCCGCCGATGAGCCTAGCTTGGTGTCCTGGGCGAAACCCCACACAAGACACGGCACAAACCTAGAAGAATTGCTGAGTTTTAATTCACCGGCCGTGAAAGCCAATATACCATCTTTTTGGAAGCCTTCATAGGGAGGTTAAGGCTGCTTGAGCTTTTAGTTCTCGTAGTCAAGTGGTGCAGTTGCACCTTATATAAAGGGAGGTGGCGCGCAGTTCGTCACTCCTGTGGGGGTCCGGGCGGGGACACCAAGAGCCCGCCGATGAGCCTAGCTTGGTGTCCTGGGTGAAACCCCACACAAGACACGGCACAAACCTAGAAGAATTGCTGAGTTTTAATTCACCGGCCGTGAAAGCCAATATACTGTACAGTACCCCAGGGGTATGCACCCCTTGGAGACCATCCCCCCATCATCTATTTAAATCTCCTAACTGGCAATCCTTGTAAAGCCAGACCAACATCTATCAACACCGCAAGGACAGCTTGCCATTCTGGAAAGCTGGCCCAATCCTTGCATAACTACTACAAACAGCGACACACTATTAACTAGGGCAGCTATGCCATCACAATGCTGACAGCATAGCGCCGAAGAATATAAAAGGGAGTCTTAAGGAGGTCAGAGGCTCTCTCAATTATCAGTCTTACAGTGTGACGGCCGGAGGCTACGCTGGTATCATCAGGTGAGTGAGTCAGCAGGTGTTCAGAATCCTATAACTTTGTAACCTTACCCCCAATTTGTATAGACAAGTTTGTACACATTGTAACATCACTACATCCCTTAAAAGGGTCTCACAATTCCATTATTACTGACCAATAAACACTTGGTCAGTACATTACACCTGCATTACTGTTTACACGCTTCTTTACGCCCTAACTCCCTTCCTGAACTCTCCGTCACTATTAGACGTGACTTATAGTAGCCAGATACTTGCTAGTGCAAGCATCATCGTATTCCCGTACCGGCCTGCCTGCTAGGAGCGGCCCGCGCCATATAGCTGACGCGTACAAGTCGATTATCTAACCAGCCAGCTGGACGACCAGCACGGTGACCCCTGCATTGAGTTCCATCCCCTAAAATACTCCTACATCATTTATAGGAGCACCCCAACACTAACAAACACTCTACACTGGTCAGCTTGCCCGACTACGGGAAGCTACCCCCTTTTAGACATTTCCTTCTAAATCAACACAATAACTCTTCCGTTTTAGATCCTGCCACCCCCAAATAAGGGATCTAAAACAATACCATCTTTTTGGAAGCCTTCATAGGGAGGTTAAGGCTGCTTGAGCTTTGAGTTGTCGTAGTCAAGTGGTGCAGTTGCACCTTATATAGAGGGAGGTGGCGCGCAGTTCGTCACTCCTGTGGGGGTCCGGGCGGGGACGCCAAGAGCCCGCCGATGAGCCTAGCTTGGTGTCCTGGGCGAAACCCCACACAAGACACGGCACAAACCTAGAAGAATTGCTGAGTTTTAATTCACCGGCCGTGAAAGCCAATATACCATCTTTTTGGAAGCCTTCATAGGGAGGTTAAGGCTGCTTGAGCTTTTAGTTCTCGTAGTCAAGTGGTGCAGTTGCACCTTATATAAAGGGAGGTGGCGCGCAGTTCGTCACTCCTCTGGGGGTCCGGGCGGGGACACCAAGAGCCCGCCGATGAGCCTAGCTTGGTGTCCTGGGCGAAACCCCACACAAGACACGGCACAAACCTAGAAGAATTGCTGAGTTTTAATTCACCGGCCGTGAAAGCCAATATACCATCTTTTTGGAAGCCTTCATAGGGAGGTTAAGGCTGCTTGAGCTTTTAGTTCTCGTAGTCAAGTGGTGCAGTTGCACCTTATATAAAGGGAGGTGGCGCGCAGTTCGTCACTCCTGTGGGGGTCCGGGCGGGGACACCAAGAGCCCGCCGATGAGCCTAGCTTGGTGTCCTGGGCGAAACCCCACACAAGACACGGCACAAACCTAGAAGAATTGCTGAGTTTTAATTCACCGGCCGTGAAAGCCAATATACCATCTTTTTGGAAGCCTTCATAGGGAGGTTAAGGCTGCTTGAGCTTTTAGTTCTCGTAGTCAAGTGGTGCAGTTGCACCTTATATAAAGGGAGGTGGCGCGCAGTTCGTCACTCCTGTGGGGGTCCGGGCGGGGACACCAAGAGCCCGCCGATGAGCCTAGCTTGGTGTCCTGGGCGAAACCCCACACAAGACACGGCACAAACCTAGAAGAATTGCTGAGTTTTAATTCACCGGCCGTGAAAGCCAATATACCATCTTTTTGGAAGCCTTCATAGGGAGGTTAAGGCTGCTTGATCTTTTAGTTCTCGTAGTCAAGTGGTGCAGTTGCACCTTATATAAAGGGAGGTGGCGCGCAGTTCATCACTCCTGTGGGGGTCCGGGCGGGGACATCAAGAGCCCGCCGATGAGCCTAGCTTGGTGTCCTGGGCGAAACCCCACACAAGACACGGCACAAACCTAGAAGAATTGCTGAGTTTTAATTCACCGGCCGTGAAAGCCAATATACCATCTTTTTGGAAGCCTTCATAGGGAGGTTAAGGCTGCTTGAGCTTTTAGTTCTCGTAGTCAAGTGGTGCAGTTGCACCTTATATAAAGGGAGGTGGCGCGCAGTTCGTCACTCCTGTGGGGGTCCGGGCGGGGACACCAAGAGCCCGCCGATGAGCCTAGCTTGGTGTCCTGGGCGAAACCCCATACAAGACACGGCACAAACCTAGAAGAATTGCTGAGTTTTAATTCACCGGCCGGGAAAGCCATTATACCATCTTTTTGGAAGCCTTCATAGGGAGGTTAAGGCTGCTTGAGCTTTTAGTTCTCGTAGTCAAGTGGTGCAGTTGCACCTTATGTAAAGGGAGGTGGCGCGCAGTTCGTCACTCCTGTGGGGGTCCGGGCGGGGACACCAAGAGCCCGCCGATGAGCCTAGCTTGGTGTCCTGGGCGAAACCCCACACAAGACACGGCACAAACCTAGAAGAATTGCTGAGTTTTAATTCACCGGCCGTGAAAGCCAATATACCATCTTTTTGGAAGCCTTCATAGGGAGGTTAAGGCTGCTTGAGCTTTTAGTTCTCGTAGTCAAGTGGTGCAGTTGCACCTTATATAAAGGGAGGTGGCGCGCAGTTCGTCACTCCTGTGGGGGTCCGGGCGGGGACACCAAGAGCCCGCCGATGAGCCTAGCTTGGTGTCCTGGGTGAAACCCCACACAAGACACGACACAAACCTAGAAGAATTGCTGAGTTTTAATTCACCGGCCGTGAAAGCCAATATACTGTACAGTACCCCAGGGGTATGCACCCCTTGGAGACCATCCCCCCATCATCTATTTAAATCTCCTAACTGGCAATCCTTGTAAAGCCAGACCAACATCTATCAACACCGCAAGGACAGCTTGCCATTCTGGAAAGCTGGCCCAATCCTTGCATAACTACTACAAACAGCGACACACTATTAACTAGGGCAGCTATGCCATCACAATGCTGACAGCATAGCGCCGAAGAATATAAAAGGGAGTCTTAAGGAGGTCAGAGGCTCTCTCAATTATCAGTCTTACAGTGTGACGGCCGGAGGCTACGCTGGTATCATCAGGTGAGTGAGTCAGCAGGTGTTCAGAATCCTATAACTTTGTAACCTTACCCCCAATTTGTATAGACAAGTTTGTACACATTGTAACATCACTACATCCCTTAAAAGGGTCTCACAATTCCATTATTACTGACCAATAAACACTTGGTCAGTACATTACACCTGCATTACTGTTTACACGCTTCTTTACGCCCTAACTCCCTTCCTGAACTCTCCGTCACTATTAGACGTGACTTATAGTAGCCAGATACTTGCTAGTGCAAGCATCATCGTATTCCCGTACCGGCCTGCCTGCTAGGAGCGGCCCGCGCCATATAGCTGACGCGTACAAGTCGATTATCTAACCAGCCAGCTGGACGACCAGCACGGTGACCCCTGCATTTAGTTCCATCCCCTAAAATACTCCTACATCATTTATAGGAGCACCCCAACACTAAACAACACTCTACACTGGTCAGCTTGCCCGACTACAGGAAGCTACCCCCTTTTAGACATTTCCTTCTAAATCAACACAATAACTCTTCCGTTTTAGATCCTGCCACCCCCAAATAAGGGATCTAAAACAATACCATCTTTTTGGAAGCCTTCATAGGGAGGTTAAGGCTGCTTGAGCTTTTAGTTGTCGTAGTCAAGTGGTGCAGTTGCACCTTATATAAAGGGAGGTGGCGCGCAGTTCGTCACTCCTGTGGGGGTCCGGGCGGGGACACCAAGAGCCCGCCGATGAGCCTAGCTTGGTGTCCTGGGCGAAACCCCACACAAGACACGGCACAAACCTAGAAGAATTGTTGAGTTTTAATTCACCGGCCGTGAAAGCCAATATACCATCTTTTTGGAAGCCTTCATAGGGAGGTTAAGGCTGCTTGAGCTTTTAGTTCTCGTAGTCAAGTGGTGCAGTTGCACCTTATATAAAGGGAGGTGGCGCGCAGTTCGTCACTCCTGTGGGGGTCCGGGCGGGGACACCAAGAGCCCGCCGATGAGCCTAGCTTGGTGTCCTGGGCGAAACCCCACACAAGACACGGCACAAACCTAGAAGAATTGCTGAGTTTTAATTCACCGGCCGTGAAAGCCAATATACCGTAATTGTTACTGATAAATATTAAAGCATTAAACACCCGAAAAAGAACTATTTATTTGAATGTTGCAAAACTTAAAAATGACGATCCCATCCAACAAAAACAATCTTCCTCCCCCAGACTAATCTACTGTATGAAGGTGTAGCTAGTACTGCTGTAATATACTTACGTAATAAGCCCTGAACTACATTACAGTAGAATAGTAAACTAATATTCGGAAATGAACTACAAGTACTCTGTTGTGATGATGGTAAAAAGCTGGAACTACAACATACAAATATGAACAAGAGTTTAGTGCTTTTCAGTCGGTCAACACGAATGTACCCAAAAGAGATGGGTTATGCCCTAATCCTGAAATAAATTACATGAAATTAATAAAACCTTAAAATAATCCATCACGAATCGAAAGGCAGAGCTCTTGACATAAAGGAAGCAATCGAGATACACCTAGCCAAACGACACAATCCCAACAATCTAAATGAACACACGTTCATGGAGAACTCACCCCTCTTCACGCTACTAAAACAGACCCTGTCGGAAACAAAACACAATTTAGCGACACAGCCAAGCTAGATAAAAAAAGGGGGGAAATTAGGGGTTTTTTAATAGGTAAATGTTATCTGGATCAGGTGTACGATGTACTTTTCTTCTGCAATAAACCAAGGCCCATATTCGCGGCAGTATTAAAGGTGCCGGGACGTCCTCATAAGATCGTCAACGCTTAGTTCGAATGGGTTATGCTCCACGCGTGGCGAGGGCTAATCCACGGTCTTTAATAGTTGTAGACCCACCTCATTCAATAACATACATCTTATCTAGGTTGGCAACACCTCACATAAACACATCGCTATCACTCCCCACAGCACGTAGGGACAGGGGGAGAAGGCAGGGAAAACCAGTCGTTAAGATAACCACCGCAGTCGACCGCACAGTGAGTTCCAGTGAGCACGAAAACTGCGAGTAGCTGTAGTACGGAAGACAATCAGATAAGTAGTTAGCCTAAAATTCTATAGTTTAACCATAGTTTACAACCATATAATCTCTCTAAAGTACAATCTACGGTTAGCTATCACCATTTAGCATTTCACCTAACATATATACTGCATTTAGCATACACTGACAGTTGCAGTACCAATACTGCAACTAAATAATTGTACATATTGTAAATATTTTCACCTGTATTTCAAACATAGATTTTGTAGCCTAAGTGTAATGGATCTGATGATGATCGCTTGACGATCGAAACTGGTCATCCTAGTGTTTTATTAATCTCATGTAATTTATTTCAGGATTAGGGCATAACCCATCTCTTTTGGGTACATTCGTGTTGACCGACTGAAAAGCACTAAACTCTTGTTTACTAAGGCAACACTGAAAATATGGCTTCAAACACCACACATACAAATATTGTTTCATCATCATCATCTTCATTTCCCCTCTTCCAGCTAACACTGGGTGGGGGCAAATATGGTTCCTCACCACTTTGTTCTGTTGTTCCACCAATCCCCTTCCGACACGGTGTTCCAAATCCAGGTTCCGTTTACTAATGCTATTCTCCACCGAGTCCATCCAACGCATTCTTGGTCTTCCTCGTCCTCTCTTCCCTGTCATCCATCCAGCTGACACTGGGTGGGGGCAAATATGGTTCCTCTCCACTTTGTTCTGTTGTTCCACCATTACTCTTCCGAAACGGTGTTCCAATCCAGGTTCCGTTTACTAATGCTATTCTTCACCGAGTCCATCCAACGCATTCTTGGTCTTCCTCGTCTTCTCTTCCCTGTCATCCATCCAGCGGACACTGGGTGGGGGCAAATATGATTCCTCTCCACTTTGTTCTGCTGTTCCACCATTCCTCTTCCGACACGGTGTTCCAATCCAGTTTACGTTTACTAATGCTATTCTTCACCGAGTCCATCCAACGCATTCTTGAACTTCCTCGTCCTCTCTTCCCTGTCATCCATAGTTCCAGTGCTCGTCTTGGTAGCCTTACTTCATTCATCCGTTTGACATGTCCAAACCATCTCAATCTGTTTTGCTCCAGTTTGTCATTTAGTTTCTGTACTCCCAGTTCTTTCCGCATATCTTCATTTCTCACTCTGTCTCTCCTCGTTTTCTGGACCATACTTCTCAGGAACTCATCTCAGCTGCCTGTACTCTGCTCTCATCCCTCTAAGTCATTGTCCAAGTTTCCGCTGCATATGTCATTATAGGAACATAATATGCGTTGTACATAACTTCTTTAACCTTTATTTGTATATCCTTCTTCCATACTAGTCCCCGTACCTGTTGATAGAAAGCACTCCCGAGTTGTATTCTTCTGCTAATTTCCAAATCTAGTCTTCCAACTTCAGTCAGTTCACTTCCCTAGTATTTGAAGTGTTTCACCACTTCCAATTCCTTATCTCGTACTTTGATTATTCCTTTTACTTCTTTATTAGCTCTACTCATCATCACTGTTTTACTCTTCTCCACATTTATCTCCAATCCCCATTGCTCAATCTTTAATTTATTACGTCTAACTGTTCTTGTACTTCCATCTCATCCTCGCCCCAGATCACAACATCGTCTGCAAACAGCATTATCTTCATCTTTGTTTTACTATAGTCTTTCAATGCTGCCTTCATGATGGGGAAAGTGGTAATAGAAAGATCAAGGTGGCAGGACCAGTAGGACTGCAGTGGGCATACAGACTTCTCCGGAGTGTGTGGAGAGAGAAGAAAGTTCCTGAAGACTGGAAAAAGGGAATAATATTGCCAGTATTCAAGAAAGGAGACTGGAAGGTGTGTGGTAGCTACCGAGGAATCACCACCATCTCGCATGTTGCCAAAGTAATAGAAAGATTCCTAGAAAAAAGAATTAGAGTAGAGGTAGAAAGCCAAATAGAGGAGGAACAGTTTGGATTTAGAGGGGGCAGGTCAACAGTGGAACCCATTTTCATTCTGAGACAGAACATTGAAAAGATTTGGGAATATGGGAAGGTATTATTGATCTAGAAAATGCCTATGATAGCATCCCTAGAACAAAAGTTTGGGAAAGCTTAACACATAGGGGGATAGGCAAGGAACTGAGAGACATGATAAATGGAATGTGCATGGATTGCTACAGTAGTGTGAAGACTAGAGTCGGGACATCGGAATGGTTTAAAATTGACACTGGACTAAAGCAAGGAAGTGTGTTGTCACCATTATAGTTCTTAATGATGATGGACAAATATTGTTTGTTTACTATTAATGTGTTGAATGATCTGAGGTTGATATTTATCTGAAATTATGGAATGTCTACAGGTTGCTCAGACAGCTACTTTTGGTGTAGGCTGTAGTACAATTTTTAAATAATTATTATTATCAGATTATAATCTGAGCTCTTTGAATTTTGGTAGCTTTCAGTAAAGCATGTATCTCTTGAAACGTTTTCAGATTATGTAAGAATGAAATGCCGTATCCAAGGATATATTCAAACAATTGTGTCAGTAAAAGGGAATATACCTTTGGCCGTGAACTTGTATGGGAACATTTGCCTAGGTAGACGTTACAGCATAAGGAGACTGAAGAAAATGGCAGCACTTCCAAAATACGCGTCGTCATGTATGGCATATGAGCCTATTAGAGAACCGTTTCTCATAGAGGAGCTGCGACTGTCGATGTTTCTATCTTCTACACCAAGCTACGTACTAGATCTGCAAGAACTGCAGCAGAAGAAAACAGAAATCCGGATATACTTCACGGATGCTATCGCCTTGGGTGTTTCGAAGCAGGCTATGAATGGAGTCATCTGGTCACCCTGCTGGCAGTGCACTGGCTATGCGGGACGAAGACGTCGTGCTATAGCGTTAGTCCAGGCTGTGCGTGCGATCTCTGTGACATATTTTCTGAAAAATACCATGTGTCAAATGTTAAAAAGAAAATTTACATACCAACTGTACATTTTGGCCATTGGCTGCACTCATTAAATTATTTAATATATGAGAATCATCTATTTTATAATAAATCTAAAGATCAAAGAAAATTATTAGAATTCTAAGAAAGAAGTTGAATTTTAAATTGGTATAATAATTTTAATAATGCAACCAATGTCCATGTATTTTTCTTTTCAGGAAGGGTCAGGGAAGGGATTAGACCCATTGAAAGGTAACGTCCCGGCATTTGCCTGGTGGTAAAAATGGGAAACCAAGAAAACCACTTTCAGGACGGCCGAGGTGGGATTCGAACCCACGCTCTCCCTATGCCAGTGAAGCACGAGGTAGCGCATTAGTGCTCTTTTCCCCCACTTATTTCCGATTTTTTATATTTGTTTCCAGGTTTTGGTTTCTTTTTATACACACACCCAGTCCCCGAGCCAGTGGAATTAACAACAAGAGATTAACTTCCCCATGATTCAGCCGGGAATCGAACCAGGGACCCTTTGGGCCAAAGCCTAGCACGCTAACCTATTAGCCACGGAGCCGGACTGCTCTCGGCCACCACGGCCGGTTGATTTTGAGGGGCAGAATAGCGAGGTCATCTGCCCTTCACCAAAGAACAAATCCATGTCTTAATAAGACTGTCCTGTGGCCTTCTGAAATAAATCTATAATCCAGTGATTCCAGTCACATAACACTGCCCAGTTTAGTACTTGGTAGGTTGCGAAAGAATACATTTAACATTTTCTTCACATGCTACTTCCCCTATTGCTTCTTCCCAACTACTGTATACCCACTAGTACAAAGAAACATAACTCCTTGCTGTCATGTCTCTAAAAAGGAGAATAAAGGTGATCCTTCCGAGTACACGTGGTCATTTAAATTTGACGTACTTATGTACTGTATTATTTATCGATTCTCTTATGTCTAAAGTCTGACCTTGTAACTCGTGTAAAGATTTTATATCTTTATTTAAATTGGTGAATTTATTATTTTTCTTTACTGTTGCAACCATTATGATTGCAAGGCTCAGCTCTTTTGGGTTTGTTAGGTAAGAAAATGGCGCTTGCTGGGAGGGCAGTTTGCATCTCTGTGTGGCATGGCAGGTGGCCTTGCCAATGAAGTTAGATGTTTTGTATATTCTTTTTGATGCTGTTTTGTTTTTATATGTATCTTTGACTTCTTGTTGTGGGTCCGTACTGGATGATTTTGTATTAGAGTATCCGTCCGTTTTATCTTTGGAGATTGTAGGAAGCCATGTTAGTATTTGTTGAGATGGTTAGATGAGAAAAAGAAATATGTTAGGTTTGGATTATAAAAAGTGGATTGCTTATAGATAAAGAAAAAGCTGTATAGTGAGAATTATTAATGAATTAAATGAATACCTGTGTTCCTATGGTGAGGCGCAGGTTTCTTTATGTTTTAATTGATGGTGATCTGAGTAATTAACGATTAATAGAGGAATGTCCATCACATATATCAGGTATATGTACTATATGTCTGCCCTGTTGTTAAAATAAAATATCCCTTGTGAGTGTAATCAACCACTACCCCGATAAAGAAGAGTATGTACGGTCACAATTGGCAACCCAACGTCGGGCACGAACAAGGGAAAGTAGAAAAAGAAATGGAGGAGGATATTACTCGGGATATGTTACAAATGCTACTAAGTAAATTCACCGGCATAGAAGAGTCTTTAAGGACAGAAATAGGATCATTACGTAGTCAGTAAGCCAGAAAATAGAGTCAGTGAAAGAGAGTATGAGTAAGGAGATAGGAGAAGTTAGGCAGCAAGGAGAGTCTATGAAAGTGCAAATAGAATCTATAGGTAAGCAGGTAGAATCTGTAAAGGTGTACGTAAACGAAGCAGTAAAGAAGCAGGCTGAAGCAACCAATGCTAAGATTGAGGAGTTAAGCAAAGAAGTACAAGAACATAAAACTCTGATGAGAGAAGGAATAGCGAAAAATAAGGATTGCGTGGACATCCTTAAGGAGGAACAGGTGACATTGATGGAGAGGAATGAGAAGCTCAAGGAAGAGAGAAAACGAGGTGAAGAAGAACAAGGTTATATGGAGGAAGTGAATGAGCTATGTGCGATTAAGGAGCAGGAAAATTATCCGAGATGTGGGGGGCGTGAGAAAGCAGGTGATATGGAAGAAACTGAAGGAGAGGAGGCAGGTGAAAGAAAGGAAAAGGTACAAGAGAAAGGAGAAGTGGATAACGGAGAAGGTGAAATGGAAGAAACTGAAGAGAAAGGAGAAACGGATAAGGGAGAAGGTGAAACAGAAGAGCGTGAGATAGCAAAAGATATGGGAGAAATTGAAGAAAAGAAAGGAGAATCAGATGAGGTTGGTAATGAAGACAGTGGCAATCAAAAAAAGAGGCTAAAGATGAGGATGAAAGTGCAAGAGTGAGCCATGGAGAAGACAACATACTAGACGAAGATAAGGTGAAGAAGAAACAGTGGAAAACAAAGTGGAAGAAGAGAAAGGAACTGTTGAGTAAGACAAGACAGACGAGGAAGGGGTGGAACATGTGGAAATGAAGAAGAGAGAAGTGGTTGAGAATGAAGACAAAGAGGACCAGGAGAATAGATAAAAGAATGAGTTGGAAAGCAAAGAGAAGGAGTAGGAAGAAGATGAGAAGTCAGGTAAAGGAATATAAGAGAATGAAGGATCATACCAAAGGAAGAAGAAGAAGAAGAAGAAAGGAAAATATGAAACTGAATCAGAGGAGACAGACCAAAGGAAGAAGAAAAAGAGAGGTTTGGAATACAGGAGACGGGGAGGCAGGATGCATCGTAGAAGACGACGAGGAGGAAGGCGTGGGAGACGCAAGAATTACAGATGACGAAGCAGGCGTGGAGGCAGGAGGAGAAAAAGTATTATTTTCATTAGTGTATTTTAATGTATGTGATCCTCACGTGCTTCTCACGTGAGAATCACATAGAGGGGCGATTGCGACCATTCTGATTGCAAGGCTCAGCTCTTTTGGGTTTGTTAGGTAAGAAAATGGCGCTTGCTGGGAGGACAGTTTGCATCTCTGTGTGGCAAAGACAAACAAAGGCAAGCAAAGCCAAACAAAGCCAAGCAAAGCCTAAGAAAGCCAAACAATGCCAAGCAAAGCCAAGCAAATTCAAACAAAGACAAGTAAGGGAAGCAAAGCCAAGCAAAGCCAAGAAAAGCCAAGCAAAGCCAAACAAAGACACGCAAAGCAAAGGCAAGCAAAGACTAGCAAAGGCCTTGCCAATGAAGTTGGATGTTTTGTATATTATTTTTGATGCTGTTTTGTTTTTGTATGTATCTTTGACTTCATGTTGTGGGTCCGTACTGGATGATTTTGTAATAGAGTATCTGTCCGTTTTATCTTTGGAGATTGCAGGAAGCCATGTTAGTATTTGTTGAGATGGTTAGATGAGAAAAAGAAATATGTTAGGTTTGGATTATAAAAGTGGATTGCTTATAGATAAAGAAAAGCTGTATAGTGAGAATTATTAATGAATTAAATGAATACCTGTGTTCCTATGGTGAGGTGCAGGTTCCTTTATGTTTTAATTGATGGTGTACTGAGTAATTAACGGTTAATAGATGAATGTCCATCATATATATCAGGTATATGTACTATATGTCTGCCCTGTTGTTAAAATAAAATATCCCTTGTGAGTATAATCGACCACTACCCCGATAAGGAAGAGTATGTACGGTCACACTGTATTCGCTAACCGGTGAGCGTCTACCGTTTATTTTTGTGTTGCATATCTGTGTTCGTTGTAAAAATGTGTCGTATCTCCTTACACTCAACGAATTGACTGAAGGTGTAGCTACTTCTAAAATTAACTTTAAACATGTGGAAAATATCTGACGCTGGAATGACTTAAGAAAATAATGTGTGTTATTGATTCGGGAACTTCCTCTTTACTCCTTTATGCCATTTAATTCACCCGCCACAGCATAGAAAAGTCCACATAAACTTGCAAACGGTCTTAAGGGTTAGATAGCACCCTACAGAACTGCCTGCCTGAGGCCTCGGTTTGTTTAGAATAGGCACATGCTGCATCCTCCTGAAATAAAAGTTTCCATAATTATTCCTTCTCATATGCATTCATCGTCTCATCTAATCATTATGATTGTGGACTCGCTTTATTTAGCAGTACAAACAGTGGGGATCCTTCTAGAAACATATGTTTGTTTAGATTCTCGGGAATATATTTCTTGGCTAGATATATTTCTATGGACTCTTTAACGTCAAGAGCTCTGGCTTTTATTTCGTGGTGTAAAATCTTTAGGTCTGTTTCTATGTTTGTGAAACGATGGTTGTTGTCGTACTTATGTTCACCAATAGCTGAGTGTTGATCTTTTTATTGCATTTTAATGTTCTTTATATCGTGTTGCAAATTGTCTTCCACTTGTCCAATATATTGGCTTTATATCCTTCTTCTTGACATGTGTACAAATACACACCTGACTTCGAATATGGGTTCTTCTTCATTAGCTTGCTGTTATCTATGTGCTTACCAAATGTGTTGTTCGTTCTGAATGCTATATTGAGTCCTTGGATCTTGAAAATATTCGTTATTTTGTACGTGTTTAATCACGAAGTTGAACCGCACATAATAATTACTTTTTTTGGTTGGTGAATTGTCCTCTATTTTATTTCGTTGTTTCATTAGTATTCTGTCTACTGTGTTGGGTGTGAAATCGTTCTACCGGTATGCCATTTGTTTTATCATTTCAATTTCTTTATTGAAATTCTGAATTGACATAGGAATACTGATAGCCCTATTTATCATAGATTTGGTACCTGCTAATTTGTGTGAATTCGGGTGGTTGGAACGGTTGTCAATAGTGTGGGATGTTTGTGTGGCTTTGCAGTAAACGGAATATGTTAGATTTTGGTCCGTTCGATGGATTTTTATGACCCGGGTTAGGATTTTTAGGTGCGCACCTTTTTTTTAGGCTAAATAAAAGCTGTTCGGAAAGATATCACAGTTTGAAATTTTGTTTCTAGTTGCGAAAATAGGCATTTTTCACGCACTTTTTTACCCCTCGTTTTAGGACATGTATCCCTTTTTGACCCAAACATGCCCATAATCCCCTTTTCCCCTTTTTTCTTTTAAGTTTATTTCCAATTTATTCTAAGATTTCTAATCAATATGAAATATTTAACTTTCAATTAACGTCTCCTCAGCTTTTTGTGTACGTGCGAATTGTAAGCCTACCTCTTTCAGTAAACACCGCGCAGGAGTTGAAAGCACACTTCCAACAAAGGAAAATAATTGTGTGTTCGACACAATCTTTCTCTCGCTTTACTGCTATAATGTAGCCTGAAATAATGCAATTGACAATGAGTGATTCTATCCCATCAGCATCAGTAGCCTGGTGTTCGTGAATGTGAGTTTGTTACTGTGAGAGACGTCATCTGTTCGCATGGAGGCGGAGGCTGGTGACGAAGAGATGTCAGCAACCGCACCCGCGTAGTTCCGAGAATTGAGACTGGGTTCTGCTTGAAGCTACTAGAAATCGCCGAGACTGCAGTTCCAGCATGAATGAGAACATTCTGGTAATTGACGCGGTGTTATAAGAGAGTGTGAACAGCAAGTGAGTGAGTGAGCGCAAGAGTGAGTTGTGTGATAGTCGTATTGAGTTAGCAAGTGAACCAGTGTTAGCACTTTGTTACTTAGTAAACGAGTGTACTACTCGATTTTACCATGCCAAATGTGCCCGATTTATTGCTCTGGCTCAGAAATTCAAACAAGATTTCATAGACACTGATGGAACTGTTATGCGATATACTATTTGTGATTCAGGAAGTTTGTTAGATGAAAAACACCAGCGAGATCGCATCAAGCAACACATTTCCAGCTCGAAGCATCAAATGAATAAGACTTCAAGCAAACAAATCGTCGCAACCCCTATTACGAAATGCGTTTCAACAGAGTTCTTCAAAAACCAAAATTTGAAGGAATTAAACATTGATTTGTGTGCAGCTCCTACACAAGCAGATATTCCACTCAATAAGGTGAACCATCCAGCCCCCAAGGGATTGAAAAATACACAAAGATGTCAATGCCCGATGAGAGTACTTTAAGAAGAAACTATATGGAGCCTGTTTACCGAGAAACCATACAAAGAATCGCGTAGAAAGTGTCTGATTGCAATATGGGAATCATTGTGGATGGAACGATAGACTCAATGGAACGATATGTTTTGAACATTTTAGTTTTTTCCTTAGCAAGGAAATGTATGAGCTGCAGAAAGCCAATGTCAATACAGTAATGCAATCAATTATAGACTTCTGCCAAAAACTCTGGCCTACATGTATCGAGTTTGAAAAACCCCCTCTTGTGGTTACGGCCCAGGTTCCATACATGGTTTCAGCTGTTAACCAATTGAAACATTTATTTCCTAAGTTGAAGCTTGTGACATGCTCGGTTCATGCCCTTCACAGAGTTTGTGAATTCATAAGGAACGAACACGACATCGCAAATCAATTCATCTCTGCCCTGAAGAAGATTCTCCGAATCGTGTTGTTACCTACAGGGAAACCACTGGCCTTCCCCTTCCCAATTTCCCGGTTATTACTCGCTGGGGATCGTGGATTGAGTGTGCTGCTATGTTGTGTGACAATTTGGACAACATTAGAGAGTTTGTGCTTTCTTTAGATCCAGCCGACGCAGGTGCAATTTCCAACTTCTGTTACCGGAGAAAATACATAATTTGCAGACAGAACTATATTGTGTCCATAGTTACAAGTGCCTGGGTGCAGATATTAAACGATTAGAAGAACAACGTCTGGAAAAGGAAAAACAATGGGATATTTTACCTTCCGTGAGGGAGCAGTTAGATGGCTTTGCCAAATACAAACTTGAGTCTAGTCTTCAGAAGATTCCAGACATTGTGGAATTCGCCACATCTGTAGTGTTACGATTCCGAGTGAATACAACGTTTACCCCACTGGTTTCTGTGGATGTCGAAAGAAGCTTTAGCATCCACAAAGACATTCTATCTTCTAATAGAAACAGACTTACTTTTAAAAAACTAGAGATGCTAATGTACAACAGATTCATGTTTGATCCTTCTTTTGATGAGTGTTTTGATGTACTTGTGTGTAATTCGATGAACTAGAATGGAGGAAAGAGAAAATTCGTTGAATAAACCAGCACATTTTTACCCATTTTTTACCTTATTTGAGCACCTTTTCCCTTCCTTTTTTCATCTAAAATTTGCACCTAAAAATCCTAACCCTGGTTATGACTAAATCATTTCTGTGCCGGTTATGTTCTGGTTCCATCGTGAATTTGATGGATTGGTTCCAATTGTTGATTGTTTGGGTAAGTGCTTTTCATTCATTACTTCCGTGTCATATACGGGATGCAAATGACGTCATCCACATATCTACTACAGTGTATAAAGCCCTGAGATGTGTTTCCGTCGATGAATTTGTTATCTAGACTGTTAATAGATAAGCTGCTACGAAACCACTGAGGGGGGTGGTCCCATTCCTAGACCTGTTGTTTTTTCGCAAATTTTACCTTGAAAAATCTTCAATCTGTCCTACAGTGATGGCCGCATACGCGTTCGACGCCGCCGTGGAGAACGCAATCAGGCAGACTGTAGCCTATTGTTGAGCGGTATAGCGGAAAACACCAGGTGTAATGGTTTGGGGCGCAATTGCCTATAACAGGCGATCGCGCATCGTACGTTTTGCGGGCAATCTGAACAGTGACCGCTACATCAGGGAAGTGTTAGAGCCCGCGGCACTGCCCCTCTTGCACGCCGTTCCACTGGCCATATTTCAGAAGGACTATGCCCACCCGCATGTGGCGAGGAATGTGCAAGCCTTCTTCGAAGAACGACGGATACCTCTGCTTCCCTGGCCTGCCCGTTTGCCTGATATGCCACCCATCGAACATGTTTGGGATATGGTCGGTCGGCAACTTGTTCGTACAGGTCCACCTGCCGCCACTGTTGATGCTTTGTGGATGCGCCTACAAACCGCGTGAGACGGTATTCCCCAGCAGCGTATTCAAGCGCTGTATGATTCCATGCCACGACGTATATCGGCTCTGAGTGCAGCACGTGGTGGCGCGACGCCTTACTGAAGATCGACCGTCAACGGTCACGTACCGGACTGTCCTTCTAATTAGTAATGTATTGTCATGTCCCTAATCTGTGGTATAAAGTGCAAGGTGGTCACATCTATTGTTCTTCGTGTTTCACTTTCTACAAACAGTAATGTATATTATATTATTATTACATTATTATACACTGTACGTGACTTTCAAAAACCTGATAAAACTGGAGCCATATGGTAGCCAAGCGAATTTCAATTATTTAAAATGACTTCTCTGATGACCTAATCATCCGAAGGCAGTGACATTTGGCCAGAAATATTTAGGACTAGTTTTCTTTCTGATGTTCAGTTGATTTAAAAAAAATAAGGTGGCAGCACAGTGAATCTTTACTTAAAGCTTAATATATCAGTGGCATATTGGGCCTGGATCGAATCTCGGCGCAGTCATTTGAGGGTGGGCAAATGCGAGGAAGCTGTGTCAGTAGATTTACTGGCACGTTAATGATCCCTTTCGGGGCAAAATTCTGGCACCTCGGCGTCTCTAAAAGCCAGAGTAGGCAAAGGGGACGTAAAACCAATGATATTATTATTATTATTATTATATTAAGATTTAAGTAAAGATTATCTGTGCCAACACCAAGCTATGTTAATATGTAAAAAAGTATTTCTCATTTTTGAAATATGTATTAAAAATTAAAATAGGTTTTTAAAAGGTGTTATTTTTTTGTCAAACATATTCCCATTTCCTAAAATTATTTAGCCTAGTCTATGCTATTACGCATGGTGGGGTTTAGGTCAATAAAATGTATTGCCTAAAGATACAGGTAATACGTATTTGGTACATTTAGGATTGAAGTCCAAAACTCCCTCAAAATCAGTTGCCGTATAAAGCAGAACACCGGACTCACACTTGGCGTGAATATGGTGACTGATTTTGAGAGAGCTTTGGACAAAAATCTGAAATGTACTGTATTCAATACCAATTACCTGCATCTTTAGCCAATACATCTTGTTGACTTATATCCCACGCTATTTAATGGTCTGGTCTGAAAACTAAGTACCAACGATCTTGTTATGAAAGCCGGATCTAGATCCTATAGGCTTTCATATAGCCATGGTAGGATTTTTCGAGATCTCGGAAACTAAGCGCCGCCCAGTGTTCAAACCTATTCCAATCGAATCAGAGTCGAAAAAAAATATTTCAAAAAAAGTCTGTATGTACGTACGTACGTACGTATGTGCGTGACGTTTTTGCGTTTAGCAAAGTACAGGTAGCAATTTTCAAGATATCGAGCTGAAATTTGGTACAGTGAAAGAGCTGGGGCTTGTGACGAACCCTATTGTTGGGCGTTAAAATCGGTACAGGGCCGGACCTTCTTTTGGGGCCCTGAATTTCATCCTATTTCTTTGATTCGATATATCTCGGAAACGGTTGGTCGTATCGAAAAATGTTAAATGTACAGGTGTAAGATCTCCGCGGTATGCAACTTTTTTATTCAAAACAATTTTTTGATATCTCTCACCGTTTTCGTTTTTTGGGCCCTGAAAATGTCCATTGTGCGTGACATTTTTGCGTTTAGCTAAGTACTGGTCGCAATTTTCAAGATATTAAGCTGAAATTTGGTACGATGAAAGAGTTAGTCACTGTGACGAATCCTATTGTTGGGCGTTAAAATCGGTGCAGGGCCGGACCTTTTTGGGGGGCCCTGAATTTGATCCAATTTTTTTGAATCGATATATCTCGGAAACGGCTGGTCGTATCGAAAAACGTTAAATGTACAGGTGTAAGATCTCCGCGGTATGCAACTTTTTTACTCAAAACGATTTTTTGATATCTCTCACCGTTTTCTTTTTTGGGGCCCAGAAAATGTCCATTGTGCGTCACATTCTTGGGTTTTGCGAAGTACAGGTCGCAATAATCAAGATATCGAGCTGAAATTTGGTACGGTGAAGGAGTTAGTGACTGTGACGAATCCTGTTGTTGGGCGTTAAAATCGGTGCAGGGCCGGATCTTTTGTGGGGCCCTGAATTTCAAACTTATTTTTGGAATCGATATATCTCGGAAACGGTTGGTCGTATCGAAAAATGTTAAACGTACAGGTGTAAGATCTCCGCAGTATGCAACTTTTTTTACTCAAAACGATTTTTTGATATCTCTCACCTTTTTCTTTTTTTGGGGCACAGAAAATGTCCATTGTGCGTCACATTCTTGCGTTTAGCTAAGTACTGGTCGCCATTTTCAAGATATGAAGCTGAAATTTGGTACGGTGAAAGAGTTAGTGACTGTGACGAATCCTATTGTTGGGCGTTAAAATCGGTGCAGGGCCGGATCTTTTGTGGGGCCCTGAATTTCAAACTTATTTTTGGAATCGATATATCTCGGAAACGGTTGGTCGTATCGAAAAATGTTAAATGTACTGGTGTAAGATCTCTGAGGTATGCAACTTTTTTACTCAAAACGATTTTTTGATATCTCTCACCGTTTTTCTTTTTTTAGGGCCCTGAAAATGTCCATTGTGCTTGACATTTTTGCGTTTAGCTAAGTACTGGTCGCCATTTTCAAGATATGAAGCTGAAATTTGGTACGGTGAAAGAGTTAGTGACTGTGACGAATCCTATTGTTGGGCGTTAAAATCGGTGCTGGGCCGAATCTTTTTTTGGGGGGCCCTGAATTTCTAACTGTTTTTTGGAATCGATATATCTCGGAAACGGTTGGTCGCATCGAAAAAAGTTAAATGTACAGGTGTAAGACCTCCGCGGTATGCAACTTTTTTACTCTAAACGATTTTTTGATATCTCTCACCGTTTTCATTTTTTTGGGCCCTGAAAATGTCCATTGTGCGTGACATTTTTGGGTTTAGCGAAGTACAGGTCGCAATTTTCAAGATATCGAGCTGAAATTTGGAGCTGTGAAAGAGTTGCACCCTGTGAGGAAACCAGTTGTCGGGCGTTAAAAACGGTGCAGGGCCGGACCTTTTTGGTGGGCCCAGAATTTCAAACTTTTTTTTGAATCGATATATCTCGGAAACGGTTGGTCGCATCGAAAAACTTTAAATGTTCAGGTGTAAGATCTCCGCGGTATGCATCTTTTTTACTCATAACGATTTTTTGATACTCTCACCGTTTTCTTATTTTGGGGCCCTGAAGATGTTATTAATTGTTTTTGGTTTTTGAAAAAAAAATGGGGCCCAAATGTATATAATAGGTAAAAATTTAAAAGATGGTCTAATTGAATTCTACGGAAAATTATCTATAATAACCCGTTTTCACCTTTTCAATAAGTTAAATAATGTATTTACAGCTGTAATATACTTTCCATTTCCCAGGACGTCCGGCTTTCATAACCACGTGATGGTGTCAGCATTGCCTAGAATAACATTTTATAATTTTCCTACATTACCACACAATCGGGCCAAAGGCCCGAAATGCTAGGCATCAGGCCTTGCCACCAACGAAGTTGTTGTTTGAGATTATAACCCCTCTTGCTGGCCCCTTGCTGCTGCGCCACTGTCTCATCAAAAGCAGGTCGTGCTGCGGGGACTCCTACTTGTTATGAAAGCCGGATCTAGATCCTATAGGCTTTCATATAGCCGTGGTAGGATTTTTCGAGATCTCGGAAACTAAGCGCCGCCCAGTGTTCAAACCTATTACAATCGAATCAGAGTCGAAAAAAAAATAATTTTTCAAATAAAGTCTGTCTGTATGTACGTACTGTCCCCGATATCCGGATAGTAGGCTGTCAGATATCCGCCCCCTCAATCGGATTGCCAATAATCAAACGCACCGGCACAGCTACATCAATGAAAATGGCACTGACAGATACTATCGAGATTAGAGCACAGTAGTTAACAAGAAATTATTGTGGAACACACCAAAATATACGGGGGTTCATACTTACCTTTTTCTTACCTTTTAAATTTATCTCGGGGACTGGGTTGTCAACTGGATCACTTAAAGTATGCCCTCACAATAACCTCCACCATGATATTTAAAATGAACCAAAACGAAGACAAGAAACTCTAAACTGCACAATAATTTATTTCACATAAAGAATGAATTAACAAAATAAAACAACAAAATAAACGTGGCAATCAGAAGCCATTGTCCACATAACCATGTCCTACTGTAGGACTTGTATACTCTACATACAATGTTTCAGCTTTCTCAAGCTCAAAATAGCGTAAAAATAATAATGCACTTGGAATGGAAACGGGATTTGGGACGAGACACATATATCAATTGTTTTGCGTGTTTATATACTTCACATTTTATTTATAGCCACAAGGCTATTATGGAGACGTCCTTGGCCTCTATCATACAGTTGTCCTAGCCAGCTGCGATACACCTGCACCGTCAAAGTGGACTCACCCGTCCATTCAACCCCAGCATATGCGAGTTACATCAGAGCTTGGCTCTCCTTTCAAAACACGTTAAATGTCCACATCTCAACTTAAATATTATCACGCAAATCTTTTAAATGCTTTGTTCAAACACCAATGGAATACTCTAATAATCCCAAATCATCTTTAATTGTTCAAACCACTTGTTTAATTAGCGTTGTTTAGAGTATAATAACAAAACTCTTAATGTTAATAACGAAAGTTCATTAATTATTTATAACAATAATAAATTGTTTATAACAATGTCAAACGACACTTTGAAAATTTTTATACACGCCTCTATTAATCCCGTTCATTTCAAATTATTTAACAAAGATATTTACAAAATTATTTACAATATATTGTTTATATTATTTATACAAGAAATACATTAAACCACACGTTTATCCGGTTGATAATTACTCAAATCGTGGTGATATAATCAACCAATGAAGGTTAGTTAGTGTTAAATGTCAAATTAAGGTTTAATAAGGTTTAATAATTATTATAATATTTGTGACGGTAACCTCCATTCAAAATCTTCATCTCAAATTATTTAACACTCTTGTTAATTTTAACAGTATCTTCACATGAATAACTTTCAAAGAACCAGGACAATACATTCAGCGGAAAAACACTTCGCTCAAAACGCACAAAATTGCATAAAAATAGGCCCAGAATTCATCATATATCTTCATATATATGGCATCAAAATCTTCCACACTACATACAAAAACCTCCACTTATAAATTCAACAACATCATCCATCTTACTGTGGGAACCTCCTTCACTATTCAAGAGCATTATTCAACAGCGACTTTTACACGTCCACTGAACTAACGATTATACATCCATTGTTCCTCTTTAAAAATTCTTATATTCATCAATTGTATTAATGACTGTTATTATTTAACCTTCGTGGGTTCCATTCATGAATCGATATGAAGTAAAAATTTGCCAATCACAAATAAATTTAATAGCAAATACGATTAGACACTCCTTTCTGGTCTATCAAAATTGAGATTAATATCATCAAAGTAACGCAGTATAAAAATACTATCTTCAATCAATGTTCATCTAAACTGCATAAATAGTCGATTAGAATACAATTAGACTGTGGAATGCAAACATAATTGTTCCAATCTAGAATTGAGAAAAACTCCTATCAAAAGTTCATTACTATAGTGTATTCAATAAATCGTAATCAAAGTTCATATTTCATAAAATTGTCTATAATGCAATCATGTTCATAAGACGACTAGTATTTCAAAGATCGTCGATAACGTAATAGATTTTAACGCTCTAAAATCTTTTAATCATTCTTCTTTCTTGAGGATGACAGAAAATTGGTCAAAGTAATTTACTGAATAGAATTACTTTAATAAAATGACACGCTGTCTGAATTCAAATCTGCCATAGCAAATCATTAACTTTACAGTCAAATCGTGACTACAAAAATATGCAAATTACTTTAAGAATCTAAATTATCAGTCTCAACTGATCCAAAATTATTTAAGCATGCCAATGACATAACAATGTCTCAATAAATCGTAGAAAAAGGCATAAATCATCGAAGTGTACTGAGTACAGAAATATCAAGCAAGAAAATGGGGCAAAATATAGGACAGAAAATATGGGAAAATGGTTGCTCAGATATCGTTAAAAGACTCAAATAATACAAGAAACGTTCACGACTACCTTATCTGTTGATTGAAGTTCTAGAGGAAAGTTTTCAAAGAAAACTGCTGTTGGTTCCATTTCACCAGCGTAAAGATGTGCTCCGACCTCGAACCTGGAATCAGCGCCCTCGGAGAATCGAACTGCTTCCTCCTCCGGAAATTGCACTGCTCCATGTATACGAAAGACATCCCTCTGGCAAAACTCTTCTTTGTGAGCCGGGTCCACCCTGGCCTCTCTTGAAAGTTCCCTGAAGTTCTGGTCGCAATTCGCCATGAAGTTTATTGCAGTTAGTTCCGTAGAAATATTCATAATCGTGGAGTATGAAAATATTTCCACTGTCATTTGATATAATTCAGCGATGGATTCACGATGCATGAGTGTAGTTGGATGTTCACTACATGCTCGCTTTTGTAGAATGACGATTAACGAAGTTCCATGCTGTTATTTCACTCCATCGATATATGTCCCAATTGCATTAAAGCCTTAGCCTTCCATCTTCACTTCTGTTATAATCCTTGAAAGCACTGCCAGATTATAATGTTCCATAGTAGAATGTATCGTTGTATTACCAAACGTATTCTCCAATATCACGGTTGCAATACACGTGTCAGCCGTAGTGTATAATGTGGAATTTTAAAAGTGCTTCTCAGGTGGCGAGAAAATCACTTTTGTCTGCAGTCTTAAAATGCCAATATCTTCCAAATTATAACTGTGAAATTGTTCAAATATTCTACACACCTCAATGTTGTACTGCCCAATTGAATTATAATAAAGGCAGAAGCCAACCCTTGATATCTTATCTGGTAGAAACGTTAATGCTAGCGTTTCAACTTCGCCTAGTTTCGAACACCGTAAAATGGAACTGCTCCGTGTTCGTTCGATGCGCCGGGCTTTAACCACACGCTAAAGACGACTTGCTTCACTTATTCACTCGAAAATGACTATATGACCTCTGAAATATATATGCGGTATCAGAATATCAGATATGAGATATGAGGATATGCGGTTATGAGGATATGAGAGCTCCTCTCTTCTGTGCACGACCTTTTATCAACTTCTTAAGGGGCGTATCCATCCCTTCCATGGCCTGTTCCTCCGTCATGGCTAGAAGTTCCAACTTTGGCTATACTTGACGGATTTTCAAATTTCAAAAACTCAAAATTAATTTCTTCAAAATTCCATATCAATGCCATAACTGAAAATAGTTTTCCACAATTCTGCATGCCAAAAGTAATTAAATATCGTAGTTTCAGCAATCTCCGTCTTCCTTCAAAACTATCGTTCATTGGTTCGAGCCTTTCCTCCAATAGCGTAACTTCTTCCTTAGCACAATACCTTGTTTCCTGCGACTGCGTCGTAAATCTCAGATCTTTCTCGAACAAAATCATGACGTCACCAAGAATCTCAGTTCAACCAGCCTACTTGCATGAAGTCTTCGTCATCCGTGCCTACGTCATGAATATACACGTCACAACTATGACAGCCATAACTTTATTCATATATGCCAATACAGCCATCGTGGTCTCAATATAATTCAATTTACGGGGGCAGTACGTACGTACGTATGTACGTATGTGCGTGACGTTTTTGCGTTTAGCAAAGTACAGGTCGCAATTTTCAAGATATCGAGCTGAAATTTGGTACGGTGAAAGAGTTGGGGCCTGTGACGAACGCTATTGTTGGGCGTTAAAATCGGTGCAGGGACAGACCTTCTTTTGGGGCCCTGAATTTCATCCTATTTTTTTGAATCGATATATCTCGGAAACGGTTGGTCGTATCGAAAAATGTTAAATGTGTAGGTATAAGATCTCCGCGGTATGCAACTTTTTTACTCAAAACGATTTTTTGATATCTCTCACCGTTTTCTTTTTTTTTGGGCCCTGAAAATGTCCATTGTGCGTGACATTTTTGCGTTTAGCTAAGTACTGGTCGCAATTTTCAAGATATTAAGCTGAAATTTGGTACGATGAAAGAGTTAGTGACTGTGACGGATCCGATTGTTAGGCGTTGAAATCGGTGCAGGGCCCGATCTTTTTTGGGGGCCCTGAATTTCTAACTGTTTTTTGGAATCGATATATCTCGGAAACGGT
Organism: Meconema thalassinum; assembly: GCA_946902985.2. Taxonomy (NCBI): domain Eukaryota; kingdom Metazoa; phylum Arthropoda; class Insecta; order Orthoptera; family Tettigoniidae; genus Meconema; species Meconema thalassinum. The sequence goes on along the minus strand of OX336388.2, from coordinate 358,083,209 downwards.
TGGTCGTATTGAAAAATATTAAAGTACAGGTGTAAGATCTCCGCAGTATGCAACGTTTTTACTCATAACGATTTTTTGATATCTCTCACCGTTTTCTTTTTTTGGGGCCCTGAAAATGTCCATTGTGCGTCACATTTTTGGGTTTAGCGAAGTTCAGGTCGCAATAATCAAGATATCGAGCTGAAATTTGGTACGGTGAAAGAGTTAGTAACTGTGATGAATCCTATTGTTGGGCGTTAAAATCGGTGCAGGGCCGAATTTTTTGGGGGGCGCTGAATTTCAAACTTATTTTTGGAATCGATATATCTCGGAAACGGTTGGTCGTATCGAAAAATGTTAAACGTACAGGTGTAAGATCTCTGCGGTATGCAACTGTTTTACTAAAACGATTTTTTGATATCTCTCACCGTTTTATTTTTTTAGGGCCCTGAAAATGTCCATTGTGCGTGACATTTTTGCGTTTAGCTAAGTACTGGTCGCAATTTTCAAGATACGAAGCTGAAATTTGGTACGGTGAAAGAGTTAGTGACTGTGACGAATCCTATTGTTGGGCGTTAAAATCGGTGCTGGGCCGAATCTTTTTTTGGGGCCCTGAATTTCAATTTTTTTTGGAATCGATATATCTCGGACACGGTTGGTCTTATCAAAAAACTTTAAATCTACATGTGTAAGATCTCCGCGGTATGCAACTTTTTTACTCAAAACGATTTTTTTTATATCTGTCACCGTTTTGTTTTTTTGGGGCCCTGAAAAAGTCAATTGTGCATGACATTTTTGGGTTGAGCGAAGTATAGGTCTTAATTTTCATGATATCGAGCTGAAATTTGGAGCGGTGAACGAGTTAGACTCTGTGAGGAAACCTGTTGTCGGGCGTTAAAAACGGTGCACGACCCGATTTTTTTTTTGGGGGGGTCTGAATTTCAAACTTTTTTTTAAAATCGATATATCTCGGAAACAGTTGGTCGTATCGAAAAACCTTAAATGTACAGGTGTAAGATCTCCGCGGTATGCAACTTTTTTACTCAAAACTATTTTTTGATATCTCTCACCGTTTTCTTTTTTTGGGGCCCTGAAAATGTCCATTGTGCGTCACATTTTTGGGTTTAGCTAAGTACAGGTCGCAATATTCAAGATATCGAGCTGAATTTGGAGCGGTGAAAGAGTTGGACCGTGTGAGGAAACCTGTTGTCGGGGGTTAAAAACGGTGCAGGGCCGGATATTTTTGGGGGGCCCTGAATTTCAAACTTTTTATTGAATCGATATATCTCGGAAACGGCTGGTCGTATCGAAAAACGTTAAATGTATAGGTGTAAGATCTCCGCGGTATGCAACTTTTTTACTCAAAACGATTTTTTGATATCTCTCACCGTTTTCTCTTTTGGGACCCTGAAGTTGTGCGTATGTGCGTGACGTTTTTGGGTTTAGCAAAGTTCAGGTCGCAATTTTCAAGATATGAAGCTGAAATTTGGAGCGGTAAAAGAGCTAGAGCCTATGAGGAACCCTATTTTTCGGCGTTAAAATCGGTGCAGTGCTGGATCATTTTTTGGGGCCCTGAATTTGAAACTCTTTTGGAATCGATATATCTCGGAAACGGTTGGTCATATCGAAAAAAGTTAAATACACAAGTGTTCAATCTCCGCGGTATGCAACGATCTTACCCATAACGATTTTTTGATATCTCTCAGCGTTGTCTTTTTTTGGGGGCCCTGAAAATGTACGTATGTGCGTGACGTTTTTACGTTTAGCAAACTAGAGGTTGGAATTTTCAAGATATCGAGCTGAAATGTGTCACGGGGAAAGTAATTGGGCCTGTCAGGAACTCTCTTGTCGGGCGTTAAAATTGGTGCATGGCCGGACCATTCTTTGGGGCCCTGAATTTCATCCTTTTTTACCCCTGATGATGTTTTGATATCTCACACCGTTTTCCTTTTCTGGGGCCCTGAATGTCTTCCTTTTTTTCAAACCGTTGTATCTGGAAAACGGTTGGCCGTATCTAACAAAGTTAAATCTACAGGTGTAAGATCTCAGTGGTTAGCAACTTTTTCAACTCTTTAGATTTTTTTATATCTCTCACCGATTTGATTTTCTGCGGCCCTGAATTTCTTCCTCTTTTTCGAACCGTTATATTTGGGAAACGGTTGAACGTATCGAACAAAGTAAAATCTACAGATACCTATAGGACCTCAGTGATTAGCAACTTTTTTAACTCATATGATTTTTTGATATCTCTCACCATTTTCCTTTTTTGGGGCCGTGAATTTCATTCTTTTTTTCGAATCGTTTTATCACGGAAAGCGTCGATCCTATCGAAATAATTTAAATCTACAGGTGTAAGATCTCAGTGTTTTGCAACTTTTTTTTACCCCTTATCATATTTTGATACCTCTCACCGTTTTGATGTTATTAAATGTTTTTGGTTTTTGAAAAAAAAATGGGGCCCAAATGTATATAATAACTGGTAAAAATTCAACTGATGGTCTAATTGAATTCTACGGATAATCATCTATAATAACTCGTTTTAACCTTTTCAAAAAGTTGAATCATATATTTACAGCAGTAAGATATTTTCCACTTCCGAGGACGTCCGGCTTTCATAACCGTGTGATGGTGTCAGCATTGCCTAGAATAACATTTTATAATTTTCCTACATTTCCTCGCAATCGGGTCGAAGGTCCGAAATGCAATTCCGCAGGCCTTGCCACCAACGAAGTTGTTGTTTCAGATTATAACCCCTCTTGCTGGCCCCTTGCTGCTGCGCCACCGTCTCATCAAAGGCAGGTCGTGCTGCGTGGACTCCTACTTGTGTTAAATAGAAGTTATATTGTAGTAGGAGCCTTGCGGGGCGATCAGAGGGACATAGCGATAACGGAGTGGAGCATTGTGCGCGCTACTTGTTATGAAAGCCGGATCTAAAGATACTATAGGCTTTCATATAGCCGTGGTAGGATTTTTCGAGATCTTGGAAACTAAGCGTCGCCCAGTGTTCAAACCTATACCAATCGAATCGGAGTTGAAAAAAAAAAAATGAATTCAAAAAAAGTCTGTATGTATGTATGTATGTATGTATGTATGTACGTACGTACGTATGTGCGTGACGTTTTTGCGTTTAGCAAAGTACAGGGCGCAATTTTCAAGATATTGAGCTGAAATTTGGTACGGTGAATGAGTTGGGGCCTGTGACGAACCCTATTGTTGGGCGTTAAAATCGGTGCAGGGCCGGACCTTTTTGGGGGGCCCTGAATTTGATCCTATTTTTTTGAATCGATATATCTCGGAAACGGCTGGTCGTATCGAAAAACGTTAAATGTACAGGTTTAAGATCTCCGCGGTATACATCGTTTTTATTCATGACGATTTTTTGATGTCTCTCACCGTTTTCGGTTTTTGGGGCCCTGAAGATGTACGTATGTGCGTGACGTTTTTCCGTTTAGCAAAGTACAGGTAGCAAGTTTCAAGATATCGAACTAAAATTTGCTACGGTGAAAGGGCTAGGGCCTTTTAGGAACCCCATTGATGGGCTTTAAAATCTGTGCAGGGCCGGCCCTTTTTTGTGGCCTTGAATTTCATCCTCTTTTTTTTGGAATCGATATATCTCGAAAACGGTTGGTCGTATCGAAAAACGTTAAATGTACAGGTGTAAAATCTCCGTGATTAACAACTTTTTTACCCCTTATCATATTTTGATATCTCTCACCGTTTTAATGTTATTAAATGCTTTTGGTTTTGGAAAAAATGGGGCCCAAATGTATATAATAATTTCTAACAATTCAACTGATCGTCTCATTGAAATCTACGGAAAATTATCTATAATAACCCGTTTTCACCTTTTCAATAAGTTAAATAATGTATATACAGCTGTAATATATTTTCCATTTCCGAGGACGTCCGGCTTTCATAACCAAATGATGGTTTCAGCATTGCCTAGAATAACATTTTATAATTTTCCTACATTACCACACAATCGGGCAAAAGGCCAGAAATGCAAGGCATGAGACCTTGCTGCCTACGAAATTGTTGTTTGAGATTATTACCCCTCTTGCTCGCCGCTATCTTGCCGCACCTTCTCACCCAAAGCATGTCGTGCTGCGTGGACTCCTACTTGTATATTGTACAAGCCGAGTAGATGGAAAGTGAGGCATTATAATGTGTGACAAATACTGGACTCAAACACATTACCTCCCCCTATGCATGCCATTGTTCTGAGGAGGATATATCTTAATTCTCCTTGGCCAAGCATTAGGACAATCACTTGTTATTAGTTGCCTGATGTGAAATTTGCTTCTTTGTATGATGAAGCTAGAGTATTTTGCTGGTCTATGTATACCAAATGATAGAGAGGAGATGATTTTGACTACATCCACAATCGTCGTAAGTGTTCTTGCTTCCTTTGCTTGTTCGTTGTCTCCTTACCCACTACCACAGCTTTATAACAAGTGGTGGTGTTATCCCTCCACTTGAAATGGACATAATCTCTTCAGTCATTATGGTTCTCAAACCGCTGACATATTGGCAATATCAGCTGCATCTCTGCTTCTGCGAGGGACGCTTAAATCGACATGGTATTTACTGGCGGCAAAGAGAACGCTACAGATCCCTTCATGTGAAGTAGGCCTACAGATATCATGGTTCCCAAGACCCACCCACCGGTTCAAAGCCCGCTTCCGTTCAAATACACTAATTCAAGGTAGCTTAACTTCTTGGCTTCAGGTTTGTAATAAAGTGGATAAAAGTGACCTTTCCAAGCGCATGTGGTCATTTAAATTTGACGGGTTATTCGTCTTCGCCGTATGGTTGGTTGGTTGGTTCTTAACTTTAGGGGCTGCGACAACGCGGTCATGTAGCCCCGTGTACTTTGGGTGTGTGTAGAATCTGTCTGATAACCGGTGTTAATTGTGATGACTGTATTAGTGTGTGTTATCTGTTTTTTAATTTAAGTACAGACTGCAACTTAGAATGTTTCAAATAGTTCCTACTTTTGCCGCCAAGTGCTACCGTCAACGACTACTAGGCCAAGTTCAGAACTTAGCTACTAGACACCACCACAGTCGGCTCTTGGCAACGAACGTAGAAACCTAAGAGCGTTGTTTACATTCTTAACCTATCCAATTTAGCTTCACACAGGTGTAATTAGTGGAAGGTTCTTTAACATGCCATAAATCTATGACATGGGCTTTACTTCCCTCCTAAGGAAGGCATACTGAGGGATTTTTAACGCTCTTAAAAAATCCGACGGCTTCGGCCGGGTTTGAACCCCCTATCTTGGGCATAGAAGCTCAGCATGCTACCGACTACGCCACCGAAGCCGCTGTCTTCGCAGTATGTATTTCGATCGATTTATTTATGTCTAGAACGCTACATTTAGACTCGTCGTGTATAATTCTTAGATCTGCCTCTAGGTTGGTGAATTTAGGATTTTTTCGTATATGGGCAAACTGCTGAGTGTCTGCCGTGTTTTATGGCATTTCTGTGCTCGTTGTAACGTGTGTCAAGTCTCCATTCAGTCTGTCCCATATAATTAGCCTGACATCCTCTTTCTTATCAATAAATGATAAAAATGGTCCGGTTAGCTCAAACAATGCCAGCGTTTCACCCCAGTGTGCCGTTGGGAATATTCAAAACTTTATATCCTCTTTCTTCGCATGAAAATATGTGTACTCCTGATTTAGAGTGAGGTTTCTGTTTAGTTAAGTTACTATTATGTAGGCGTCTGTTAAGTGTGTTAATTGTTCTGAAAGCCATTAAGAGCCCTTGGTTTTTGAAAATATTTGTTATTTTGTATGAGTTGCTGTTTACTAAGTTGAATCATACATAACTGTCCTTCCTCCCGGGTGGTATGGTCTTCTCTTTTCTCTTTTGTTGTTTTAACAGAATTATATGTACTATTTTGGGCTCCAAGTTATTTTCATTGGCTATTTGTTTGATGACTTTTATTTAATTATTAAAGTTATCATTTGAAGCGGCTTCGGTGGCGTAGTTGGTAGCATGCTGAACTGCTGTGCCCAAGATAGCGGGTTCAAACCCGGCCGAAGTCGTCGGATTTTTTAAGAGCGTTAAAATCCTTCAGGATGCCTTCCTTCGGAGGGGAAGTAAAGCCGGAGGTCCCATGTCATAGATTTATGGCATGTAAAAGATCCTTCCACAGACTAAACTTGTGTGAAGCTAAATTGTTAGGTTAGATTTCGTCGGAACGCTCTATCAAAGTTCCAACGTTCGCCACTAGGCATCATTGATATCTGGTAGCGAAAGTTGGAACTGCTTGAAATTAAACGGAACTTGCAGCTACCCTAAGGATGTCCGCTGGAAGCAGCTACAGTCTCAGGCGAAGGGGAAGATGATCTCGTAGTTCTGCCCCTTAAAACAGCAATAACTAACTAACTAACTAGACTCAGGCGAGCCGAACATGTCCTCGGACACTCCCGGCACTAAACGCCATACGATAAATACGATAATTAAATAAATAGTTATGATTTGAATTCTGATAGCCTTGTTTACCATCGATCTGAAGCCCGCTAATTTGTGGGACATGCGTGGTTGGATCGGTGGCCAATGATTGAGAAGTTTGAGATGATTTACGATAAATTGAGTAAGAAATTTTGTGATTCGATCACAAGTTTGTTATATCGAGGTATTTTATGCACCAATCGGTTTCAGTCTCCATAGACAGTTACAATCATACTCATGAACAGAACTAATTCGAGAAGAAGATATGTTCCCAATCTGTCTACAAAAAGGACAACAGAACTATTCCCGTTCTACCTTTACCAGGCACAAAACAAATGTTCGATTGCACATATTATTTGTATGACAACATTTTTATTTCCACTCGGTCGCACCACTCACTGTGTGAATTCCATAATACCAACTGACCTGCATATATTTAATGAAGCGCTTTGAGAATTGCAATGTGCTCGCCAGGGGAATTACCAGCCAAGCATGTCCTATAAACGCTGATGAAGTGTTTTGTTTCCATGATAACTGCTGGGACGATATAAACGCTTTTGTTTGAGGTGGAAATAGCTAACATGTTCGAATTTCCACAGTAGATAACACAATAACTACTACTACTACTACTACTACTACTACTACTACTACTACTACTGGTAACACTACAAGGTATGATTACATATTTTAAATAGTTTTCCTTCATTTATTTTAGACTAGCAACCCGGTCCGGCTTCGCCCGAGAACAGTTGTGATTGCATTACGTGATAAGCGCTTCTTTACGATGCCAATAAACTGCGATCTATATCCGTTTTACGTCTCGGCATGATGGGTTAAAATCACTGACTGTACTATTAACTATATTATCATGGAGATGCATGTGCAACAAATTCTTGTCAGACGTAATTTAAGAATGGCGAGGTGCATGAAACACAAATACCCCTTCCGTCCAATCTAAAAACCACTTATAGTGGACGATATATTGAATATAGAGATGTGCTCTCCCGTACGTTTTTGTAGAACCTCTCATGCTCAACAATTCTTACACTCATTGTATATTGATATTTTTAACGGTTTGCCCTGCGTAAGCTTAAAAAGCGCACGGACGCCAGGATTTTTCGACATTTTCTCTGAAATCGTTACTGCTTGGCTTCCTTTGACGGTTTGCTGCTTGCTGTATCTGGGGCAATAGGTTCGCCCGCTAGCTAGGCTGTAACAGGGATGATAGACTCGCCCTTAGCTAGCTCTTAAACTGTCGCCTCAGTAGTTGAATGGACATGGTAGGAAGAAATTAGAACGTAAAAACACTTATAGTGGGCGATGTACTGAAGATAGACATATGCTCTCGCGGACTTTTTTGTAGAACTTTTCATGCTGAAAAATTCTTACACTCATGGTATTTATATATTTTTAACGGTTGTCCAGCGTAAGCTTACAAAGCGCTCGGACGCCAGGCTTTTTTCGACTTTTCCACTGAAATCGTTACTGCTCGGCTTCCTTCGATCATAAATAAATAATTTTCTACAGAAATTATCCTCGAGATATCCTGTACAGAATGGTGAAAACCGCATCAAAATCCATCGAGTGGTTCTCGAGTTTACTCGTAACATACAAGAATCGGAGACTTAGTTTTATACTAAGTAGAAATGATTGGATAATTTTGTATCTAAATATTAACGGCACTATCAGAAGCAAATCGAAAATTTGACAAGATAAAAGATTGGACTGTATAATCGTTAATGGAATTATTTTTCAACGTATGAATTGTAACTAATGTTGGCATATGCAGACAACCGTAAACTTGGCATGGCCAAACATTGTACACAATGGCTTAAATACACCCTGCACTTTAAACTACTAATATATATTTTTTTGTCGTGTGGCCTCCTGAGAGGCCGAGTGCAGGTCTTTCTAGTCGACGTCTGTGGGCGACCCGCGTGTCGGGATGAGAGATGGAATGGGTGAAGATGGATGAGACTGGACAGGGATGTGGAAGGAAGCGGCCGTGGGCTGTCAGTAGGTACCGTCCAAGCATTTACCTGGTGTTCAAAATGAGGATACCACGAAAAACCATTTCAAGGACGGCCGACGGTGGCGCTCGATCCCACGCGTCTACCGAGTCAGCAGAGAGCTTGGCCCCATGACCTAACGCTGCGCTTTAGCGAGCGTAGCCACTGCAGTCGATACTACTAGTTACTCTTACATAATAATAATACTAGTAGGACCAACGTAGACAGAGCCACCAAACTCCATAAGGCGCACATACTAAGAGTAATGTTGCGTAATGCAAAATCAAGACACTATAAGACAGTTGTTTTGCCGGAAGTTTTATACGTCTCAGAAACCATACGCCTTAGTGGTCACTCTAAAACTATATAAATTAAAAAGCAAGAACGGAACATTTTTGGTCCCACGAGAGGAAATGGATGTGGATAAGAGGAGAACAGCGGACCTTTTCCCCTTAACTGACAGGTTCACTGATGCTGTACGCAAGATACTCCTAAAATTCTATGGCCAAATCTATAGAATGGACAGCTACAGACTCACCAAAAGAAGGTCAAAATATATTACATGGAAGAAACTAAGGTGGCCCTCCAAGAAATAGATGTCACAGACGACATCATAAAAAACGTGGAGGGTTCAGTACAATAGTAACCAAGCACAGATTCTTGGAGAAGCTTAAAAAAAACGATAGAAAGTGGTTTACAGAACGTAAGATGCCACACAGTGCATTCATGAAAAGATTTTGGGAGGATAAGAAGGCGAAAACCATCACGCTAACTAACAAGTTCAAACGCGCTCTTTGAATGTGCATAATAATAATAATAATTATGCACCCTCTGCCTGAAAAGTTCGGTGAATGGGTCTCTATTACGAACGGATTGTTGGCTTACCTGAAACAGCCGTTGCTAACCTTCGAAGTAATCCCCGTGGATGGTTATGAACTTTTTAGAACGGCTGTACGTACAAGTCCTGGCATAGTCTTCCTGAGGGTTAGCCTAGTTGGGTCGTCACATTACGTTGGATGTCCGAAATGTCCGAAAACCTCTGGCCCTTCAGGGCTTTCGGTGACTCTGGACCCCGATACTCCGTAATTTGGCGCTTGCCTTCGAGGTCGTACCTCAGGCACCAGGTCTCGTGACCCGTGACGATGGTTTTCAGGACCATTCCATTCCACGGAACATTCACCATTCTCACTGCCACCCGTCGAATTGATGTGCATGTTAGGTTGCATAAATTCACCCTTCTCACTGCCCCCCGTCTATCAGGGGTGCAAGGCAGGTTGCATAAATTCACGCTTCTCTCTTGCTTTCAATTTAGAGTTTTGTCGACCCAAACTGTAGGTTATTTCTAAAGAAGACTATGCCAGGAGTTTCCGGGACTTGTTCAGTTGTTCTCAGAAGTGCATAACCATCCACAGGGATTACTTCTAAGGACAGTACCGGCTGTTTCAGGTAAGCCAACAATCCGTTCGTAATATAGCCCTTTCACGGAACTTTTCAGATAGAGGGTGTTTATTATTATCAAAAGCTATTAAATTGTGACCCGCATCGACAGCTTCATACATTTAATAAAACCCAACCAAATTCAGATTCAGAACCACCCACATAAACAAATAAATCATGAACTAAAAGATAATAAAGCACCAGGAGAAGATGGTATCACAGCTGAAATGTGGACAATAGGTGGTGATAGCTTAGTTCAGCATATTCTCACAATTATCCTAGATGTTTGGATTAGAGAGAAAGTTCCTGATGACTGGAGGTGTGCACTAATACACCCCTTACATAAGAAAGAGAGCTTGCCACTGTGGGTGAGTGGATATCGTGTCAGTCTACTAACCCCAAGATTTCAGGTTCGCTCCTGGCCGCGGTAAGTGATTTTTGAAAGGCGGCAAAAATACGGTACGCATGTCATACGATGTTGGCATGCCAAAGAACCCATTTGAATTCAGTAGGCCGAGTTCATAATGGCAAAATTAATCTCGGGAGTCTCCGCCAACACAAAGTTTCTCATTTCTCTATTAGAAAGCGCTATAGTGTTCAAGGGGCTTAGATATCTCTTGTTCAGCCCCAGGGTCGATACGAACCTAGGACCTGAGATATCTACACACCCACAGGGGATTATAAACATACGCCCCTGAATCTACAAAATCTACAGACGGCTACACAGCCACCCACGCATCTCCACCATCTACTTCTATCCAAACACCAACACACCCTCTTCACCCTATAAAAACTACCCCTAAAGGCTAAGCCATGAGCCTCCACGAATACATTTCCTGTACACAAGCAGGCGCAGCAGTATCGCTGTTAGCCAAGCTTACGACACACGCACATAAACATTTACACCAGGACTATGTGGGACATTAACAGTGACGACACGCCGATTCAGCAACTGGGGAACCTTTAAAAGGAAGGCCCCAGGAAGGCCCAATATCTGTCGCGGCCCTCGGCTCTGTGCATCCAGACCCAGCTCCAACGCATCGTCATCACCAGGTGAGAGAGAGTGCTCAGATTTCCTTACATACTTGTATTCCCTCCCTCCACACCTACACTTGTAATTTGTAACACACTTGTACTTTGTAACACTATTGTCCATCACTAAAAAGGACTTTACACTACCATAACTGACCAAATAAATACTTGGGCAGTAATCTACATTTTGTACTCATTTCACTCCGACTGTACACCTGCACGCCCAACCTGCCCTTTCCTAATTGCCCCTGACCGTGAATGCTAGGAAGTGCGGCGTCAGGTATTTCATTTGGCTCGCTTATTGTTCAGCCAGCCGGCGGCCAAGTTTCCCACTCCGCAAGTAAGCGCGCTATTACTCGCACCCCTATAGGTTTTACCCCCCATTTCATTGCATGCTTTCACAGACACCTACACATGCAGTTTTCCCCAAATACGGGAAACTCGCGCCCTTTCGGAAACCACCCCTAAAGTATACATAAACACACCCTTGTTCATCCCATCCCCTAACACCGGGTTTGAACAAATATTGGTGGAGGCCGGGTAACACGCAATTATGGGTAGGGACTCATACAACGAGCCCTAGTGGTAGATCGGTATAAGTACCTAAAGCAGCCAAGCGGAATAACGATTTTTTTTTCTCAGAATACGCCCCACAGCTTACCTTTATTTGACAGGGATTAGCATTATTAAACCCACCCACCTTCCCTAGGAAGAACCCTCAGATTTAATACACGTAATATCACACACACGTATTTATTACACACATAACTCAATATGGCTCCCCTATACCGTTTAGCCATGCTAAGGAACATTGGGGAGTACCAGGACCTAATCGCCTGGCATAAGGTCTTCGCGACAAGGCAGGATTACCTGCAGAAATATCAACAGCTCCTGCACGCACAGTACATTCGCGTAATTAAGACACTTGTCCGACCAATGAGCACGGCTCAGAATAGGAAAATGTGAGCCAAAGTTCCTATCCTCGGCAGACAACTGAATCGCTCTCACTGGAGACTACACTGTTTACACGATGTAATGTTCCAACAGTATGATGCACTTAGGGAACAACACAAATACATAGGGACTAGTGGGACAAAAGTCGCTGAGCAGGCCATACGCCTTAATAGGGAGTATGCCCAAATTTGGGATGACTACCACAAACTCCAGGCCAATAACGCCATAGTCGAGTTCGCAGCAGGGCCGCCAATGAAACCCAGAGAGGACACTGACATCGACACGCTGACACAGCAACTTGCACAGATGTCCATCTCCACACCCAGCAAAAGACAGGGGAAGGAGTCTACCGTGGCCATACCTCACAAACAGGCCGGATTAAGCTCCAATACACTGAAGGGACACTTACACACACAGACACACGTCCCGCAGTGACAGTTCAAGAGGCAATTTTGCCAGACCAAAGGGCAAAACTCACACCAACCCCCCCAGAACAACTACACGAGAGGGCATTGCCGCCAACCCATCAAGACACACAATATCACACAAAAAGGGACCTAGAGGAACCCATATCATGGGCAGAAGACATAGAGGACTTGCCACAGCAAGTTACGCCCATACCTACACACACAACTGGCAAAGCACAGGGGAAGGAGTCCGCCGTGGCCACAGTACAGAAACCGGTCAGGCTAGGCTCCACATCACTGCAGGGGCAGCTGCACACACTTACACAAACCCCAGCGCCAGTTCAGGAGGCCACTTGGCCAGAACGGAGGCGGAAAATAATATTAAACCCCTCAAGACCAGTAGACAGAAGGGAGTTACTTTCAACCCCTCAGGGGATAAAACACACACCACTGCACACTGCCCACGGCCAGACACAGAGTACACGGGTTGCGTGTAAGGAATGTTTTACTACCCACCCCACAAGGCCATGTAGACAGGAGGGTACAGACTCCCACAAACACTGCTAGGGTAGCGAGACAAGAACCCAGCCCTTCAGGCACAGGCGCACCCAGGCCAATAACGAGGCACCATGGTAAAAAGAGGCCTAGACTCACTTTACTACAAACCCCTCAGAAAAATGGTAAAGAGGCACCACAATGGGAGCCTGAGGCCTATGCCTTTATTACAGGGCGAAGGTATTCGCGCGAGCAATGGCCCTTGGACGAGAATGACAACATTCTCCATGGTAGAGCAATTCACGCAAGATCACAACAAGAGTATTTTACATTTGAAGTGTCAACAGATGGGCAGGAAGCAAGCGCTAGACAGCAGGTCTTATCGCATAAGCAACACGACACCGGTGCACAGTCAGCACGTACGCACGGTGCAATACTGTAAAACAGCCACAAACTACAACCGTGCTACAATCACAATACCATTACAGGGCTCAGAGAGTCATTCATCACAGATTCAAAACCGCACTACGCCCGCAAATCAAAGCCAGAGGTAACCAAAATCCGTACAGACACTATACACAGGGCATACCTGCACGTACGTAAGCCTTTTCCATGATACTCGCTATAATAGCCTAATTAGGGCATTAGCGACCCCGGGATTACCAATAGGGGACACATCAGGAACACCAGGCCTATCCAAGACCACAAAAATACTCTTTCCTACCGTAACGCCCGAAATCCAAGTACGAGGGACGTTCAAGAGTATACAGAACACTTAAACTGATGGACACTGACACGCGCATTTCATACACACTATGTAGATCACGGGACGGAAATTACTGAAATGAAGGACCCGAAATAAGACATACGGCATACATTGGCAGGTCGCGTCAAGGCCATAAGTCTAGGAAACACATAATCACACAACGCAAACATAGTAGAATCTACAATCTCTGATGGAGTAACCGCAACTAGCAAAAAGTTAGCCTGAGACAGATAGTTGCGAACTACGCTACCAGAGGCCACACAGTGACAGACGGCAGACATACATAAATTAGGGTCCTTATTATAGTTCAGGATGAGCGGACCAATGGATAACAGGGAGAGAGGTTGACCGACTGAAGATAAACAAAGGCGGGTACACAGGTCATAGGACAACACAAAGCGTACATTCACCACAAACAGCCGACACAAAGATGGATAGGCACAGGACACATTTTAGAAACATGGGACCATAAACACACCAAAACAGGCGTTAACACAAAGTGTGGTAAAACCACATTTCAACACTAAACTCGGCGACGAATTAGTGCGGGTCAGTCCAAGATACACCAGAAAGCGGACGAGATAGGCTCGAAAGCAGGAGACAATAGGCAAATAGTTACAGGGCAAACAGATTAGTACGGACAGATTCCGAAACACAGCCCAGAAATAGACATCTTAAGGTAAAAACACACTTATCACACAAAAAATACACCTGTACAGATGTGTTCCGCAAACACGGGGAATTGGGGACCAGACATACACTAATACAAAGCATCGTAACACCACATGTCACAGGCCGAATATTATGGACATTCAGTGAGGGGAGTAAAATTACCCCGGACACAGGCCGATAGGATACCTAGAAATAGACAATAGATAATTGAGCTAGGGCAGAAAATTTACGGAAGCAGATTCCGAAACAGGCCTAAGGACGGAAATTCCACATATCAACACATTGCTCTTTTACACAAACATATGGCGACACACGGACAGTGGGTCAACAACACGGTTTGTTATCTTTCCTGCACGAGGCGGAAGAAATCCATTACACAATTATTATAAACCAAAACACCGGATATCGTGCGCGGCAAACGCAGCACATTCTCTCGTGACGACACTTCGCATATGCGGAAGAAATTTTGCAACAGCGGAACAGCACGACACTACATAAACATGCTGACAATAGCGGGAACAATGTCAGGAAGCCATACACATAGCAACACTGGACATAAACACAGGAAGAGACGACAGTGCTACATTAGGTTTTCCCCAAAACATTACACATGCATGGAAGGCCAAACTCAATTCGGGAGGCTACATTATTTCAGGCCAACCGGTGATACATTTTAAACAAGCATACAGCTGTGATAAGGAACACATGGCGGCGTGTGGCGCAGTAGCCCACGCGACACAGATAAGGCGACTCCAATGTCAGAACACGTTTCACGCAGCAGTCCAGCCAGCAAGCGAAAGTGAGACGTGAGGCACGGCGCGTGCTATGGCCGCGGCCGTCTTCTGCCGCATGCGCCCAGTAATTAGGGGTAGCAAGGCAAGTCCACACAAACACACACACTAATTAAGGGCGGATAAACACAGAAGCCATTGAGGAACAATCCACACCCCCCCTAATAATATTTTTTTCTTCTCTAAAATTACAAAAGGCAATTATGCCACACCTGTCGATATTCACAAACCACATAAATATTATAGCGACAGAGAGGGTAGTATGCAGTAAATACATAAAGGTACGGCTACATTAAAGCCAGACAGACCGGCCTAAGGGCGCAACTATACCCCTGACACATTATAAATATGAGGGCGGATAAAACCGTGAACGGCACAGCCATCACCATACTTAGAGCTTACAGGGACAGCCAGAGGGTGTAACCTAGAATATATCAATATTCCACAGGACGTAAGGGATGATATTCCCACGACAATTATACACAATAGTATTTGGATAGACATTAGGTGCTGTATGGCATCTCGACGATACATAGACGCTCAGCGAGCGCGAATTTAAACAGCCAAGAGAGAATGACACACCATGAAAAGAGCACAGGTGAATAACGCACTCAGGATGGCCATAGCATAGCTTACGGGCGAGCATCCTCACACCCTCCCTTCAATACATCCCAATACCTAACACGAATTTGCACAAACACACAGACACATAAAAACACATACACTACATTGAAAATTATACATAGGGGTTGATTAGACATTCCGGCTTTTCACAGTACAGCTCTACTGCACCTTGCGCCATACTGCCTCCACCCGAATATTAGAGGTGGTTCGGACACCAATATTAAGCGCCGTATGCACAGGAGATGAGGCCACATGAATACATTAACAAATATTTTATTAAATAATCCCGCATGCAGAAGACATGCACTCATATCCATCACGATGCATGGGATATCCACCCAAATACCAGGGGTTATATTTTTATCATACCTGCATGACACATTTTCAATTTGGGACACCTGTGGAAAAACCCACCCCATCCACTCACAGTAAAAACATCCCAATAACATTACCGACTCTTGGCCAACATAAACATAGAGTCCAACGATGCTGTGACCCTTCCCCACCACGTTTCAACCCTTACTTAACAAATAATACCCTATCGGACCCTACTAGCAAAGAACCCTAGATTCCATGGTCCTACTAACATGTCAACAAACATAACAAAGCATCAGCGCTGGATATCCGATAAGGCAATGGAAGGCCAAAAGCAGGCACTGCGTTTAGAATGCTCTACAACCCTAGGACACTGAAACCTTCCCAAAATCACACTAATTGCTACACTACGTAGAATTACACTTTCCCCCAATAAATAAAAAAGGAATCTGAGGTCACACTAGTTGGTGACAGGTACTACGTCATGACGACGTAAAGGGATGCTGAGAGGCAGAGCCGGGGACGTTGGCACAGACCCTGACGACCAACTGGACTAGACTTTTAGGTAGTCTGTAACATAAGTAGCGTTCCTATGGCGGGGAACATGTCTTCCAATCGTGTGAAGTGAGGAAGTGAGTCAAGTCCTCATTCCGGAAAATGGGGCGAAGATGATTGAATGAATAATATATAATGAATAATAAATGATGAATAATAAATAATGCATATGGAATGAATGCGATCATTCGGACCGTGCCCAAGTACATGGAGGGCAGCGAGCCCCCAGAGCTTAAATGGGAAAGCAGCGAGCACCCAGAGTTGTAAATGGGAAGGCAGCGAGCCCCCACACGGGCCTGGGCAACCCATTAATTAATAAATGCGAATGATAAATAAGGCGGCTATAAGCCATAACTAGTCCAGTGTCTGTAGACGTTTATGGATATCCGCGTGGAAGTGTTCGCTATTTTTAGCAACACAATTACACAGGCCTTCATACACGAACACATTAGTTATTAAGGGGGGAAGTCGACAGTTAGACTTAAGGGAGCGGAATCCAAAAGGACCTTCAGCCTGGTGGTTTTGGAAACAACCGGTGTTTGCAAAATACACACGGGCGGTGCCCTGGGGGGGGACCTGCCCCAGGCGATCGTTCCAATCAAAATTCTAGTACGTAAGGCAATTGCATTTGGAAGGCAACTTAGATTTAAGCAAAGTTAATAAGCACTGTTGCAAAACAGTAGCTACAACGCATTTCGGCACTAGATTAAGGATAATTTCGGAATGTAAATATTTTATTTTTCGTAGCATTAATTAGGAGTAACCTAGGTTAAGTACCCTTTCCACAATACGAATAATAATTCGGCACCATTCAGGATAAGTCCGACATTACATTAATGGTAAATCGGCACCATTCAGGATAAGCCCGACATTACATTAAGCCAAACTTCGGTATTATTTTAGCCTACTTTAAATAGCGGATAGCGACCCCTAGAATATACAGGCTCAACGCGCCATGTATACGAGACGTCCAAAGAGGTCTCAAGGGCGATGGCACCGACGCCAACCCTTAAACAGCACTGCGCGATATGTGCACACAATGTCTTGGCCACATGTGCTTAATTTATATGCCTTTTCTTTCAGAAAAAAAAAGTGCTCCACTACTGCAGCATCGTGGGAGCACAAATGATCATGGTGAATGTAAGGTGGACCACCGACGTCACACACACTTCAAGCAAGCAAGCTTGTAGTTTAACGTGACCGTTAATCGCGAGATCATGAGCCACTGGACCTCCTTTTTACGTGGAATCCGAACCACAGGACATGGTATTTCACTTCGAAAACCACACACACTTCACACAGTGAGTACACACTGGGGGGACACACAGATAAACATATACCCAAAGGGTAGAAATTAGTAGAAGGTTAGTATAAGGCCACCTTAGATTAAGTTAGATTTAGATGGCGCCATATACATATGAAAAGTTATACGCCAAAGAGAGATAAAGGGTATGTGACAAATGTTATGTAATACATCTTTTGCAGGTTCACAAGGAGCCAACATGGGTACGTACGATGGCTCATGAAAGGCACTAATGTATTTAATTTTCAGGAAGGCAGACATATATGAATTCACCCCTTGTAAATATAGCCCCAAAACTCACATACCT
The DNA here is from genome assembly GCA_946902985.2 of Meconema thalassinum. Classification (NCBI taxonomy): domain Eukaryota; kingdom Metazoa; phylum Arthropoda; class Insecta; order Orthoptera; family Tettigoniidae; genus Meconema; species Meconema thalassinum. Next base: position 358,065,101 of record OX336388.2, on the reverse strand, counting down.
TACACTAATTATGCCACACACAAATACACTGTTTCTCACCTATTTCAGTCGCGCCCATAAGGCGACGGCGGCGAGATCAGCAACGTCAAGTGAATGTGGGGCACCGAGCGATGCTGACGCAACCATACACATAGAAACGCTCCACTAATGAGCGACACATGGTATACAGGGGCAACGCAGAGATTGTAAGTGCCCACCCTCGCTACCAAGGGGAATTCTTCCTACCCACGAGGAAAGATTCACGATAGGCACATAGATGCATTAGCGGCATGACCACTAAACAGCGGCCACGGAGGAAGTAGCATACGAAGGGAAAGGAGTAGCGAAACGAGAGCGCTAAAAGAAGGCCTAGTGTGAAAAAGAAGGTATCAGTCTCATGAGCAAAACATCTAGCAATAAGTACCTTATATTGTATCGTAATTGTAACAAGTAGTTCCGTGAAGAACTATACAGCCTATTTTCATATATACTGATCATGTTAATTGCATCTATCAACATAAAAAATTTCAGTTTAATTGCTGTAACAGATTCGTAGATATTGAGAACCGTCTAAATATTTCAGATGGTCGCCAGGTTGGATTTTTATTTTTGTACTATTGCATTAAGATTATTGTGTACGTGTGGTATTCAAACTTCAATCGCATGATTAGAACACAAGAAGTAAAAACGAGATTTTAAAATTACGCACAGCAGCCATCTTGTGATTATGCAAACCATTGAAATAAATTAGATGCCAGTAGATCAACATTTGTATAAGCATTTAACGTGCAACGCTTCATGGCACTCGGATAGTTAATTCGCGAGAAACGTCCATTTAAATATTTATACTTCGCGTCGCCGCCATGTTGGATTTGTGCTCACCAGGTTCCTGAAAGTCCTATAGGTGAACATATGTTCATAGTCTCTATGAACATAAAAAAATTCAGTTTGGTTGCTGTAAAAGATTCATAGATATTGAGAACCGTCTAAATATTTCGGAAGCTCGCCATTTAGGAGTGTTATATGTATAGGCCATAGAGTTATGTACCATTCAAGGACAATTATTGCCTAGGTTCATTATTCAAACTTTCACTTCGATCGCATGATTACGACACAAGAAATTAAAACTTAATTATAAAATTTCGCACAGCCGCCATCTTGAGGTTATGTAAGCAATTGAATTAAATTAGATGGTAGTGCATTACAATCTGCAAAATCATTTACTGTACAACATTTCACTGCGCTCAGAGAGTTAAATCACGAGAAAAGTCTATTAAAATATTTTAAATTCGCTTGGTCGCCATGTTCGTTTCGTAGTTTAGAGGTTTTTGAAATATACATAGGTATACTTGTATCGGTACCCTTTATCACCGTTCAAAATTGCAGGGTGATATCTGTAATAGTTTCGGAGATATAGAATGTCAGGGAAATATTTCGCACAGCCGCCATTTTGAGGTTATGTAAACAATTGAACTAAATTAGACTCCAGTGCATTACAATGTGTATAAACATTTGCTGTACCAAGTTTTATTACATTTAGATAGTTGAATCGCGAGAAAAGTCTATTTAAATGTCTCAAGTTCGCTTGGCCGCCATGTTGGTTTTATAGTTACCAGGTTTTTGAAAGTCTCATAGGTGAACTTCTAGTAGTGCCCTTTATCACCGTACACAATTTCAGGGCGATATCGATAATAGTTTCGGAGATATTGAATGCTAGTGAAATATTTCGCACAGCCGCCATGTTAGATTGGTGAGACGTAACAAAATTTGAAGGGCACGGTCGAGGTCGCCGGGAATAGTGCTATGAACTTACCGAGTTTCATTGAAATCGCTCCAGCCGCTTAGATTTTATTAGGGGACACACACACACACCTCACACACACACACACGGACAAAAGGTGATCTCATAAGCCTATTTTTTTCAAAATTGAAAATAGGCTAAAAATATTGTAAATTCAAGGCACACACAACAATGTTATCACACAAGTGTGTACCTACACATAAGTCACATCATTCCACATTGATTACACTGTTTTCCTTTCCTTTCTTTCTAATAACGATAAATTGTGAAGTTACCCTATTTTTCCCAAAGAATAATAAACCATGTATATTCCCTTAAAATTACACCTCAGGGTACCTATTTTTACTTTCACCTTCACTCTTTATACATTTAACACTACCAACTTAACAAATACATACAGGGAGCAATTTTTTTCAGCCAGCACGAGGACGGCGCAACCACCCGTCCAACAACTGTATTTTTTCCTTCCTGTATAGCATACCAGTATATATATATATATTACATGTCATTTTTTTTGTCTTGAAACATTTATAACAAAAGAAAAATATAAAAATATGTTCCATCCCCAATACCCACACCCTCTGAGCACGCTCTACTCACGACACCGACATCTACACAGCATCAGAGAAGGACAAGTAGATGAAGACGAAGAAGAAGGAGGAGGACCCGGAAGGAGGAATAAGACGGACCAGGAGGGTAAAACACCACTAACTCTCGATCCAGATCACGGGGACTCGATCTAAAGGCCGACGAGGTCTTGTTCAGCCCCAGGGTCGATACGACCCTAGGACCTGAGACATCTACACACCCAGAGGGGATTATAAACATACGCCCCGAATCTACAGAATCTACAGACGGCTACACAACCACCCACGTATCTCCACCATCTACTTCTATCCTAACACCAACACACCCTCTTCACCCTATAAAAACTACCCCTAAAGGCTAAGTCATGAGCCTCCACGAATACATTTCCTGTACACAAGCAGGCGCAGCAGTATCGCTGTTAGCCAAGCTTACGACACACACACATAAACATTTACACCAGGACTATGTGGGACATCAACAGTGACGACACGCCGATTCAGCAACTGGGGAACCTTTAAAAGGAAGGCCCCAGGAAGGCCCAATATCTGTCGCGGCCCTCGGCTCTGTGCATCCAGACCCAGCTCCAACGCATCGTCATCACCAGGTGAGAGAGAGTGCTCAGATTTCCTTACATACTTGTATTCCCTCCCTTCACTCCTACACTTGTAATTTGTAACACACTTGTACTTTGTAACACAATTGTCCATCACTAAAAAGGGCTTTACACTACCATAACTGACCCAATAAATACTTGGGCAGTAATCTACACTTTGTACTCATTTCACTCCGACTGTACACCTGCACGCCCAACCTGCCCTTTCCTAATTGCCCCTGACCGTGAATGCAAGGAAGTGCGGCGTCAGGTATTTCATTTGGCTCGCTTATTGTTCAGCCAGCCGGCGGCCAAGTTCCCACTCCGCAAGTAAGCGCGCTATTACTCGCTCATAATTAATCTCAGCTAATAGCTCTTTTATAATCATACATCCCTTGACAATTAATCGTACCCCTATAGGTTTTTACCCCCCATTACATTGCATCCTTTCACAGACACCTACACCTGCAGTTTCCCCCAAATACGGGAAACTCGTGCCCTTTCGGAAACCACCCCTAAATTATACATAAACACACCCTTGTTCATCCCATCCTCTAACACCGGGTTTGAACACTATTATCTAACCTCCTTGACTTTCATAGTGATTCAAGGAACAACGAAATTCGACATGCAATCTACCCTCAGGGTGTCAAATAACAAAGCTTGCACCCGGCTCCCGAGGCCATACGATATTATTATTATATATAATGCGTTTGGCCCTCTAAGGAGCACGTAGAACCATTAGTTAACATTGGTCTTTTTGTTCTTCTTGTCTTCCCAAAACTTCCTCATCCTTTCGCTATGTGCCTGTCTTCTTTCTTGCGTCCATGCAGCTTTAAGTTTCAAATTCTGTCCCGTAGGGATCTTGGTGGAAACTTATACGAATTTACTTTTTGTCCATATGCAGTCCGCGTCGTTGTCAGTGGGTCAATATTGATTTCACTGAGGTCCTTTTGGGTGTCTGCTAGCCAGCGTACTTTGGTTTGTCGGTTTCCATTGACTATGAGGAAGATTTTCTTGGTCAGTCGGGAGTTGTCCATTCGAGCTATATGTCCGTAGAATTTCATGCGTCTTTTACGTGCGAGTGAGGCGAATCGTTCAGTCCGTGAATACAGTTCGTCTGAGCTTTTCCTCATCCAGATTCCGTCCTGAAGCTTTGGTCCAAAGATTTTTCTCAGTATTTGTCGTTCTATCTTCTCAATGTATTTGATGTTGATGGTTAACGATGACGTCTCAATCGCATAGAGTGCTTCTGGGAGGATGACTGTGTGGTAGTGATGGAGTTTGGCTTTAGAGGAAATAGATTTCTTGTTGTAAACATTCCAAGTGATTGTGTAAGCTTTGCGTAATTTTTCTGCACGTGTTTTGTTAGCCATTCTTTCGTTACCAGTGTTCCCGATAATTTCACCTAGGTACTTGAAGTGCTTAACTTGTGTGATGTCGCCATATTTGGTTGTAATTGATGCCAGGTTTGTGCTCTTGGAATCCATGTATTGTGTTTTCTCGTAAGAGATATGGAGGCCGGTTCTGATTGATATCTCATGAAGCTTCTCGATGGCATGTCTGGCTTCGTCTGGAGTCCGGGTAATTATTGCTAGGTTGTCAGCAAATGCGAAGCATTTTATGTTGATTCGTTGTTCTTTTGTTCCCATACTTATTCCAGGTATTTCTTTCTCCCATGTTCTGATGATCTTATCTAGTACCAGGTTGAATAGGAGTGGGGACAACCCATCACCCTGTCTTACGCCTGTTCTAATGTGAAAAGGTTCGGACACTTCACCCATAAATTTAACTTTAGAAGTTGTATCTGTCAAGGTCTGTTGGATTAATATAGTTGTTTTGTTGTCCACACCATATTCACGAAGTATATTAAACAGAGTTGCGCGGTCGATTGAATCATATGCTTTCTTAAAATCTACGAAGGTGACAACTGTGCGATTCGACTGGCGATGTTGGAGTACCATCTTGAGGTTCCAGATCTGTTCTGCACACGATCGACGCGGTCGAAATCCCGCCTGATATTCACCGATCATGTGCTCTGTCTGTTGCTCCAATCTGGTGAGGAGGGCACGTGAGAGTACCTTGTAGGCGATTGGCAGGAGTGAAATGCCTCGGTAATTATTCGGATCTGTCTTGTCGCCCTTTTTGTGTAGTGGGTGAATCAAAGCAGTTTTCCAATCAACCGGTATGGTGTCACTCTCCCATATATTAGCAATGATGTTTTGTAGTCTTTCAGTCAAGAGTTCACCTCCAATCTTGAGCACTTCGGCGATTACACCGTCTTCTCCTGATGCCTTGTTGATTTTGAGATGTAATATGATGTTTTGTATCTCATCATATGTTGGTGGTACTGAGTCCTGGTTTGGGGCAGTAAAGTGGAGTTGGAGATTCTCTGCAGGTGGTTCACAATTGTGAAGCTCATCGAAGAACTGTTTCAGGATATCACAATTGGCCTTTGTGTTTGTCTCAAGTGTGCCATCAGGGCGGCGAAAACAAAGACTGGGCGGTATGTAGATCGTCAGTTCTTCCCTAAATGTCCTGTGGAAATTTCGTGTGTTGTTCCTCTTAAAGTCATTATCGATTTCTTCCAATCGTTTGAGGTGGTACATGCGTTTAACTCGTCTGATTGTTTTGGATGTATGCTTCTGCGTTTCCAAAATGTTCTGCCAATGTTCTGGTGTTCGGTTGCTATTCTATGTCTTCCAGGCTCGGATTCGGGACTCTAGGGCTTTATCACAGTCTATGCTCCACCATCTGTGTTTTCGTTTCCTTGATGGTTTGCCGAGTTTTCTTGTTGATTCTTGGATGGCCTTGAGAAGTTCATCCCATGTTTCCGTGTTAGTCTGTAATGATTGTGTAAACTCCTGTGCGTGTTCTTTTAGGTATTCCGGATCTATGCGTGGGAGTTTGGACGCTTTTTACGATTGGGTATGAAGCGCACTTTGATCTGCGAGAGATGATGGTCGGACTCCGTAACCTTTGCGTACCCTCACGTTCATGATTTCTGGAGAGAATTGTCTGGTTATTGCTACATGATCTATTTGATACACCCCGATGTGGTTTATGGGAGATTTCCATGTAGTCATTTTTCGTGGTGGTTTCTTGAAATGTGTGGACATTAGTTGTAGGTTGGCCATTCCACATATGTTGATTAAGCGAAGCCCATTTGCATTCGTCTTTTTGTGTGCCGAGAAATTCCCAATGATATGTCTGTGTTCCCGTTCTCTGCCAATTTGCGCATTGAAATCTCCGAGGAGGATCTTAATGTGGTGTTGAGGAATCTTAGTAAGTGTCCGTTCAAGTTGAGACCAGAACTTCTCAACTTTGTTTTTGTCAGGATCATTGTTAACTGGAGCATGTGAGTTTATCAATGTATAGGCCTTATTGGCGCATTTAACTGTGAGTAGAGAGAGACGATTCGAAGGTGATGTGAAGTCTATCACTGAGTTCTGGATACTGTTGTGCACAAGGAATGCTGTTCCGAACACATGTAAATTACTATTTCTTAGCTTAGTTGCTGGTTTTCCCTTATAGATACGGTATCCACCGGAGTCGAAGTGATCACAATCACGGAATCGTGTCTCTTGTACTGCAAGTATGAGAATTCCGAATCTGTCGCTGGTGTCCGTCAGTGTCTTGAGTTTCCCAGTTTTGGTCAGCGTCTGTACGTTTAGTGTACCAATGAATTGCGTTCGCTTAGGGTTGAGGGGTTTTGGGAAGCTCCGATCCTTCCCGGCATGACGTCCTGGTCCCCCAGAAGCCGAATGACCAGGTACGCCTTCGCTCTTCTTAGCTCTGGCCTGAGGTAGTTGCTTTTTTGCTTGTGCTTCCATCATGCTAAGTTCGTGGTTGATTTTAGCTGGTGGGCGTGAGCCCAGGGCGAGTGAATCGCTGATAATCCATAAAATTCACTCTCATCGTAAGGATTGTTAGTTCATACGGCGATATTATTATTATTATTATTATTATTATTATTATTATTATTATTATTATTATTATTATTATTATAAGAAAGAGAATAAATCTCATCTCAACGATTACAGAGGGATCAATTATTAGTTGCTTACACTATTTTCACGAAAACATTACTTGAAAGACTTCAGAAGCAAACAGACCATCTAATTGGTGAATACCAGGCTGGTTTCAGAAAAGGAAGATCATGTGTAGAACACATTTTTAATCTCAGAACTATCTTACAAATCCGTGAAACCAGACAAACAGTAACAGTTTTTGTACCGCAGATTTCAAAAAAAGCACACGGTTCCTTAGATCAGTGCCTTCCAAACAGGGTGTCGCGTGCTACCATCAAGGGTGTCGTGAGATTCGCCGTACTTATAAATTCAGGATAGAAATCGAATAAAGAACTTACTTCCCCTCGTTAGGCGTATTAGCCGCGAGATTGAGATGTTGATAAGCACAAACTTGCTACTAACACCCGCTTTAAGGGACAAAGACGATGTGTGGTTGAGAAAAACAAATGAAAGCAATTTTGAGATCTTTCCATTGACATCTAAATGTCCAATTAGAGGCAAAATACAACCACTGATCCATAATCATGTAATACAACTTCGGTGCTGCTACGGTTCTACCAAGCCCTCGTCTTGTCTGGCTAGACTATGGTTCTGCGGCATACTGTTCAGCAAGGCCAGCAACCTTGAACATGCTGGACAGTATCCACCATAGTGGCGTTAGGTTGGCTACCGGTGCCTTCCGGACCAGCCCGATACCCAGCCTACTCGCCGAATCGGGTGTTTCACCATTAAATTATAGACACCAAGTATGCTCTTAGCATATGCTGCCAATGTGCGTCAAATGCAGCAAAATCCAAGCTATCGAGCGCTCTTCAGTACCCAATACCACCAGAGGTACGCCAAACAGCCTCGTGCCACTCGGCCGGTTGGTATTAGACTCGATAGCTCGTGTACTGAAATAGGAGTGGCTGTAGGTCCCTGTATGATCCGGACACCTAGCGAGGTGCCTCCGTGGCAAGTCCTGCGTCCGGAAATTTGGTTAGATCTACACCGAGGTCCTAAGGTGAACACGGATGCCTCCGTTTATCAGAGGCATTTCCACAGCATAGTTCACCAATTTCCGGACGCTGGTATTCTCTACACGGATGGTTCGAATGTGGACGAGAAGGTGGGCTGTGCTTACGTTATTGATGGTGCAAATACCAAGATCTCTTTGCATGTAGTGTGTTTACTGCGGAGCTCGTTGCCATCTATGAATCTCTGCAGTTTGCACTTCAGGATGCACGAATCCACTTTCTCGTGTGCACCGACTCTTTGAGTTCGTTGCAGTCAATTGCTACATGTTTCCCGCAACACCCCCTAGTGCAGCGAATCCACGACCTACTATCCGTGTTGAGCCGCGCTGACACTCGAATTACCTTTCTGTGGCTTCCAAGCCACATGCGAATTGCGGGAAATGAGTTAGCGGATGATGCTGCAAAAGAGGCGGTATCACTACCACCTCGACCAATGGAGGTACCCGCTAGAGATATTCGCTCTCAGTTACGTCGACAAGTACTGGCATTTTGGGAGAGTCAGTGGCTAGCTGACCCACTGCCCAGTAAACTGAGAGCGATCAAGGGAACTACTCGCGTGTGGCGGAGCTATTTCCGGTCACGAAGGGAGTCCGTTATTTTGTGTAGGCGAAGGATAGGTCATACAAGATCCACCCACTCGTACCTAATGAGAAGGGAAGACCCCCCACTGTGTACCTGTGGAGCCGTTTTCACCGTGGCCCACATATTAACCGAGTCTGTGGATCTTGATGACTTACGAAGAAACCTTGGTTTGCAGATGACACTCAAACTTATATTAGCCGATGATGCGGTGGCTGCTGATCACGTTATCCACTTTATAAGTGAGAGTGGGTTAGGGCCAGCAATCTAAATTTTCCAGTGTACATTGACTCAACGACTTGTTCGTTTTTGAATGATTAGTTTTTGTTTATTCCGTAATTTTTGTTTATTTTTACAATTAGTAGCTTTATGTAATTTTTTGTTTTATTAATTTTCAGTCTTTTCAAATTTAGGTATCCACCTCTAAATTTTATATTCAGTTCCAAATTTGTATACTTTAATCTGTGTTAAGAGGGGCAGATTACATCGTAGTTCCGCCCCTTAAAACAACAATAACTAACTACAGTGAAACCTCACTAAAAGACCACCCCTATTAAAAGACCATCCCTCTTAAAGACCGATTTTTCTTGGAACCGATTTAAAACCTCACAAGGTCAATGTATTTATTACCTCTATTTAAGGACCACCCCTCTCCCCGACCAAAAACCAGGCATTTTCTCAGTCTGACCTCTTTCAAAAGACCACTTCTCGTCTGCCTTCCCATTGGAGATGGTGATGGGGGTGATGATGTAAACAATGGTTCTGTTGGCACAGAACTGCATCAGCATACAATGTCATTAGAAAGAGTGTTAAGTAACATATAAAATATACATGAAACGGCTCTCCTAGAAGATTGTTCGACCCCAGAACAAATTAATGGACTTTCGAACTCACTCAGAGATATTCTAGAAAGTGAAATGGTAAAAAACAAGTAGTTCCGTGAAGAACTATACAGCCTATTTTCATATAACCTACTTATGTTAATTGCCTCTATCTACATACAAAATTTCAGTTTGATTGCTGTAATAGATTCGTAGATATTGAGAACTGACTAAATATTTAGGATGGTCGCCATGTTGGATTTTATTAATGTAGGTCCTAGAGTTATGTATTGTTACATGGAGATTATTGTGTACGTGTAACATTCAATCTTCAATCTCATGATTAGGACACAAGAAGTAACAAGGAGATTTTAAAATTTCGCACAGCTGCCATCTTGTGGTTATGGAAACAATTGAAACAAATTAGATGCAAGTGGATTATCATTCGTATAAGGATTTACTGTACCAAGTTTCACTGCACTCGGATGGTTAAATTGCGAGAAACGTCCATGTGAATATTTATATTTCGCGTCGCCACCATGTTGGATTTGTGATCAGGTTATTTCAAGTCCTATAGGTGAACTTAAGTTCATAGCCCCTATGAACATAAAAACAATCATTTTGATTGCTATAGTAGATTCGTAGATATCCATAGTCGTCTAAATATTTTGGATGGTCGCCATGTTGGATTGTTAAATGTATAGGCCATAGAGTCATGTACCATTAAAGGAAAATTATTGCGTAGGTTCATTATTCGAACTTTCACATCGATCGCATGATTACGACACAAGAAATAAAAAATTAATTTTAAAATTCGCAAAGCCGCCAACTTGAGGTGATGTAAACAATTGAATTAAATTAGATACCAGTGCATTACAATGTGTATAAACATTTCCTGTACCCGATTTCATTGCGTTTGGAACATTAAATCGCGAGAAAGGTCTATTTAAAATTTTCAAATTCGCTTGGCCGCCATGCTCGTTTTGTAGTTAACCGGGTCATGATCGCATGATCACGTAATACTAAAAGCTTCCTTCCTTAGGTTAAACAACGCTCGTCGCCAGGAGCGGTGGCGTCTAGTAGCCAAGTTCTGAAATAATAGTTGTTGACGGTGGCGTTTGGCGGCAAAAGTGGGAACTACTTGAAAATCAATGTCTGCAGTCCTTACTTGAATTAAAAACAGATAACACACCCTAATACAGACATCACAATTGACACCGGTTATCAGACAGATTCTACTCACACCCAAAGTACACGGGGCTACATGACCGCGTTGTCGCATCCCCTAAACTAAGAAACCAAACAACCAACCAAAATGAATCTCCTTTAAATAATCTATGTTTATAATAATGGCGAAACTCCTCACCTCGCGGCCTACTTCAAATCAGTGACCCCACCACAAGACTTGCCGGTTTTAATCTTCCTCGGGGAGTTTGGTCAAGGCTCAACAGAATCCGATGTGGTACTGCTCGAACAGGTGCAGCCCTACCAGGCGCGGATCTAGAGTTTTTTGTTTTTTTTTTTTGGGGGGGGGGGGGTCAGAGAATCGATCTAGAGTTTGGCTTTGCGGGGGGGGGGGGGGGTCGGGTCAGAGAATCGAAATTGTTAAGGAAAATGGTATCACTAAAAAAAAAACAACGCAATCACAAAATAACCAAACGTACAAAACCAGACCAATTTTTTTTTGCAAGCTACATGGATAGAAATTTGATGCGTTTAGCGCACCAAAAATATTCGTACAAATTGCAACGGCGTGTTTTGCGACTTTTACATCGAGCTTCGAGAAAAGGATCAAGGTACGTTACAGTTTCGGCAAGTCGAGTTGGTACCGACAAAGGGAGAAAGTCACAGCTTAAATTGCCAACCAAGCTTGCGGTTTGGACGTCGGCAAAAATTTTTGGTGCGAAAAAAGCCCCAGTTTCCTATCCGTGCATTGCTGAACATTGATCGTGACATCACTATAAACATCGATTCGGTGATCACAAGGTTTGCTAAACAAAATAGACGAGTTGATTTTGTTGTATAACTAATAGTTTTTATACAAGAGGTTTGAAGTTGTAAATATGTACAGAACATAATAATTCCAATAAAGATAATTCAGTATTGAATCAAATGAAAAAAAAACTGTTTTTCAGTAAAAATTCGTTAAGTTTTATTTGTCTGGTAATTGTGTTTTCGTTTTTTGAGTTTGCAAATAAATTTGGTCTCCGTTTGGGGGGGGGGGGGGGGTCATGACCCCCGTGACCCCCCCCCCCCCTTGAATTCGCGCCTGAGCCCTACACCAGTGGGGTTGGATAGATTCCCCGCGATGTGACTGTGGTTTTGAAATGCAGACTATCGAACATATTGTGCAGGAGTGCCCTCTGCATTCATATCCCGGCGCCTTGGATGATCTCCACTCAGCAACTCCTGATGCAATTGCGTCCTGTCCAAATTTGAAGAGATGGTCCTAATGATGTGAATAGTGTTTATTGTAAATGGTGTATATAATTCTTTTCTGTCTTTAAGTATCATACGCTAAATAATAATACATTAAAATAATTAGATCGGTGTCGTGTAGAATTGTGTGTACAAATAGGCTGTCGCCATGAGAAAAAGTTTGGAAAGCTCTGCCTTAGATAGACAAACACCTTTTGATGTGCTGGAAAAAATCAGAGTAGATACGGAAAAAAGAAATTTGATCCGACACTCACTGACACTACCTCCAAAGTTAAGTTCTTATGATAAATTTCTGTTTCGTTTGTTGTTAAAACGGGTAATAGCGATGATTTAACTCCATTATTGTTCAATGTAGTGCTAGAAGTAATCCGAACATGGGAAAAGGGAATAAAGAGGATTAATATCGGCAAGCACTATTTCATTTATTGGAATTCTTTTACTTATTTTTAGCCTACTTTCGATTTTTGCAAAAAATGAAAGTAGACTTATGAGATCAACACAGGGCGAAAAAAGTGTGTCTGTCTGTGTGTGTGTATGTGTGTGTGTGAGTCTGTGTGTGTGTGTGTCTGTGTGTGTGTGAGTGTGTGTACTCTGAATGTCTGTCCCCCCCTATCAATTCGAACACGGTGAATGCGAATTGAACGAAATTTGGTACAAAGGTAGTACTAGCAAAGGACACCTCAGTGTCATGTTTTATATCGCCGCCATCTTTACTAAAACTGAATGGCGGCCACTCAAACGTTCAAAACGTAAAATCAAATAACGACTAACCAAATCATCCGATCTCTACCAAATTTGGTAACAACATACCTTCGTATAGGATGCGTCTTGTGACCAAACTACATGGTCGTCCGCCATACCATTTCAGGATGGCGGCCGTGCGAATTATGCAAACTTTATAATCCATATCATGGGACCCACCAGTTCCGATTATCGAGCCGAGAATCGTTTTAACTGTTCTAAAGGAAGAGGCACGTTCGAAATTAAAAGTTTATTTTGTAATACTATAGTGCAGACGTGATTTTAAAAAGCTGAGCCGATTCAGTAATAAGACAAGATGGCAGCGGATATCTTGTGCCTGACTTATATTTCACTAATTTGAGTATTGCATGCAATATAGCGTACTGATACAAAATAAATAAACTTTGTATGAAATGCTTTATATATAAATAATATACTCCAGTGATGAAATCGTTTAGTATAAATCATTATTTGCTAACAAGTTCTATGTAAGTCATTTTATATAGAACGATATTCGTTGACACAATTAGCTCAGTGGTAGAGCGTTAGCCTATCGCTCAAATGCCTATGGTTCAAACCCGATCAGAGCTAGTTTTTTTTTGCTTGAAATGTTATATGTTTATTGTTTTGTAATGACTCAGATGTTTTAAAATTAAGCGTTATATTGTGCATATTATGGTGTAAAATATATATTTAATTAAAACATAATTCGCCAGCAGATTTACTCGAGACATCTAGCTGCCAAAAAGGTAACTGCACGCCGACCTACTTATTAACTTCCAGATTTTATTGAAAAGTTTCTTCTTCTGGCCGCTAGAATGCACTCGCTCTGTTAGGATTATATTGTTCGATATTTCACCACTAGATGTCACGACTAGTCTACGTGGGGCTCCATTGATTACTATACCATTGGCATTCTATGCGCATCGAATTTGAAGAATGACAAGATGATACTACGATACCTTTTTACTTTTTATTTTAAAGGGTTTGTAACAGCCTATTTTGCGTTACTTGAAAATGTTATTTGAAGTAAAGAACAAAACGATTTCACATAGTAACAGAATTCAAGCCGTTGGTGTTAGTTCAGGTTATTAATTACTACTTTTATTTCAGGCAAATATCAATCGAAAATATCCACATAGTTTGTATACACACGTCTCTGTAGGGTCATGGAAAGATTTGTTAATTCAATTAGGGTTGTGCAAGCCATGCACAACCAGACGTGTAAAGACATGCCTCAACTCAAAGTTGGATGTTGCCCACGGCAGGTCGTATATGTAATAATAATAATAATAATAATAATAATAATAATAATAATAATAATAATGTTATTGGTTTTACATCCCTTTTAACTACTGCTGCTTTTAGAGACACCGGGGTGCCGGAATTTTGGCCCGAAGGGGATCTTTAACGTGCCAGTAAATGTACTGACACGGCTCCCTCGCATTTGTGCACCCTCAAATGCCAGCTGACTGCGCCAGGATACGAACCTGCAACCTAGGGCCCAGCAAGCGAGAACGTTACCGCTGAACCACGCAGCCTGTCCGGTCGATTATGTCTCCAGATCCATAACATTCTTGATATACTTCTTATCTTTCTTTCTTCAATGATGGTAGCAGTTTTTATCTAGGTTGTGGCGTTTGGTAGAGGTAAATCGTTTCTAAGGTCTTCAACAAAGAATAGTTCTATTATACTCTTTGATAATAACAACGAGTTATAACTATACTCATACATTTAGGAGAAAGTAGGCTATATGTTCTTTACTGAACATCTTGTTATCATCTGAGAAAGCATCTTGTACGGGCTATTTAAAAAAATCCAGAATAATAACATTACCATCATTGTACTTACTCAATTATTCTATGTGTATAAGAGAGAAATTCTAACTGGAAATGCTAATATTGTAAACAATTCTGATCTACATTCGTACAACAGAATGGATGTTCAGTGTCAATATTATAGAGGAGCTTTCTGGAAAAAAAGATCCCTTGTATACTGCCTCCAAATATTTTAACTTGTTGCCCCTAACTCTAAGAAATGTCAGCACCATTTCTACATTTAGATTAAAATAAAAATAAAAAGCTAACAGGCAAGGCAATATATTCTGTAGAATAATTCGAGGCAATGTGCACAGAGATATGAGCGTTTGTTTTTGTATATTGATTATTGCATTTGCTCGTACCCCTGTAATTATGTATTTTTTGTACAGTGCGTCAGGCAATGTTCTACGGCTACATAGCCGGGTACATGTAAAAGATCCTTTCACAGACTAAACTTGTGTAAAGCTAAATTGTTAGGTTCGATTTCGTCGGAACGCTCTATCAAAGTTCCAACGCTCACCACTAGGTATCATTGATATCTGGTAGCGAAAGTTGGAACTACTTGAAATTGAACGGAACTTGAAGCTCACCCTAAAAGTGTCCGCTGGAAGCAGCTACAGACTCAGGTGAGCCGAACATGTCCTCGGACACTCCCGGCACTAAAAGACACACGATAAATACATAAATAAATAAATAAATAAATAAATAATTACAACATGTTTTGTGAAACTTACGAGTTGTTGTTGTCGTTGCTGTAGTTGTAGTGGTGGTGATAGTGTAGGTTGCTGAACCGCATCAGAGTAATAAACCTGAGTTGACGAGTCTTGTTTGCTTTTCGTCAGCATTCCTTTGAAGGTGTCCAGTGTCTGTTTTATGGCATCGATGGAAGAAAGTAAGTCACCCCAGTTATTTCTTTTGCATTTGTCCGCATTAAGTCATTACAAATTAAATTTAAATGACTTGCGGCAGAGAGGTAAAGGTTTTCATCATCAACATTCACTGCTATTTTCTATTGTTAACAGTACTTTACATATTCCGAAGCATTTGGTGTGCACTGACATATCTGTCGTTTAATCTTCTTTGACTTCAACTTCTGATTTTCTGATGAGCTGAGTTTGAGTCTAGCTCTAATGTTAATGAACCTGTAAATAAGTGTATATTTAAGTTATATGAGTTGCAGATAAGACTGTCGTTTTGTAAGCTCAAAATATAACACATTCTGGTTTGAGAAGGCGATGCAGCGCCATAACATTTGTCATTCTAGTGGAGGTGTGTGGCCGGTTGACTCAAGGTCAAGCTACGTGTTACGAGCTGATATTACCCAGCACTCATAGTGATTCTTATAGCGAGACTACTGCAGTTCTTTAGACGCACGACAGATCTCGCCATGAATGTTTGATTGCTAAGTTATGATGCAATTTGAGGTCACAGTTGATCGCTGGAATTTATTGTAAGACCGTTACATCACATATTGGAAAGTCATCCATGCTTACGACAGTTAATTGATGTTGCTTTCACGAGTTTGTAATCTATTGGAGGAAATTATCCCTGTATTTGAGGAAGGACCAGACCATGTATAAGAGCAGCAGGAAATATTATTGTTGTGCCTATTGACTATTGGTGCATTAAATTTAAATTTATTCTTGTGGCATGTGGACGTTTACTATTCTTGTTTTGCTGTAAATTCGATGATGTGATTATTCGTATCTTTAAAGACTTATTATATTTGCGTAGGGATTTCATTTTCGTGCCACATTCCATGCTTGCTTGCTGTTTGCTTTTTTTTTTTGTGAAGAAGGACTTTCGGGAGGGTTCAACTTAACTTGATTTTATGAAAGGATTATTTAGTTTTTATTTTCATTAGCTTTTTGGACTAACCGATTTCAACCCTCCGAAGCAGGAGGGGTTTGTGATTTTATTGAATATTTTTTAATGAATTTTACCTAAGTCTGGTTCTCTTTATTGCTAGATTTAGTTTTTGGGACGTGTTTCCTCGGGCATGACTATGATTCTTCCCCCACCCTGATATACCTAATACGCTCGGGTTATCAGTCTCGTGCCGGAGCTGGCCTGAGGATCATATCCAATCCTCTCAGTGTGTGTGTTTGGAGGATGGGGGCCTTTGGAATGCCATCTGCGCTTGGTGGTACAATGACGGTCCCGTCTGACGGGCACTATACCCTACCTAAAATTTGGCGCAGTTCGCTAAAACGGCGTAGATTTGTATCAGGAACAGACAAACAAACAGACGTTCAACTTTATATAGTTATTGTTGTTTTAAGGGGCGGAACTACAAGGTCATCTACCCCAATTTAAACTTTAAATAGGCCCTAATATAAATAACAGAAAAGCATGGAACACTACAATTAGCTTGATACAATTAATACAATCTCTAATTTTAGGGGTATGACCTAGATATTTTATCCACTAAAACTGAAACATCAACAAATTTTCCATATTGTCCCAAGTTGCCTTATACGCCCATAATTGTATTACGGAATAGCACTAGTTATTACGCTACCACAGGTGGGGAAGCTATATTAGCTAAAGATTAGTGTGCTATCGCTCTCTGCAAACTGTTTCTATACAAAGAGTTCTTAATAGAAAAATAAAAATGGAATAATAGGGTATATACGGAGATAGTACGCGATGTGTTTGTACAATAGCGGATAAATATATTGGCAGGATTAGTTCAGTATTTAATGCTCAATCATGCAGCGAGCAGTCGTAATTCCCTGATAGCTATGATTGCCAAAACCAATTCACTATTATGGGAATGGTGTTTGACTCGAATTATGCTCCGAACCGGAGTGAGTCCAGCTGTTGCTCAACCGACTGATTGGACTTAATATAAAGCATGTAGGCTAAAGTGTTAATAATAATAATAATAATAAAAATAATAATAATAATAATAATAATAATAATAATAATAATAATAATAATAATAATAATAATAATTGTATATCTACCCCTTATTATTCCCTTTTTCAACGGGGTCGGGGATGAGATGCGATGCAAGTCTATGTGGCAGATGGTTTTTATGGTCGGATGCCCTTCCTGACGCCAACCTCATGAGAGTAGTTAATGAGAGGTGAAATGAATGAAGATGAATGAAAATGGGCAAGGATGTGGAAGGAAGCGGCCGTGGCAGGTCAGAAGGTACCGTCCCAGCATTTACCAAGAGTTGAAAATGGGAAACCACGGAAAACCATTTTAAGGACGGCCGACGGTGGGGTTCAAACCCTCGTGTATCAAATCCGCAGATAGCTTGGCCCCATGGCCTAGCGCTGTGCGTTAGCGAGCGTAGCTACCACTGTCGGTCGAATAATAATAATGATACACCCACACACCCACACGCACACTCACACCAAGTACACGAGGCTGAATGCTCACGATGTTTAAGCTCCTCAATTAAAACAATCACGACAAGCTACAGTGACTATACAGTATACAGTAGCCCACAGTACATACGATTTCAAATAATATAGTTTTATATGATATACGACATTCCCGTGGCACCATGACCACTACGACAGCTGTAGCAAGTCAGGACAACGCAGGTTTGAATCCCAGCGCTGACATCGGCTAGCCTGAGTGTGTTTTTCCCCGGGTTTTCCCACACTCGCTCTAGGCAAATGCCGAGGTAGTACCTCACTTCAAGTCCCGGAGCACCTACCTCAACCCTGTCCATAAAACAGTACTATAGTCATCACTCAAATACAGGTTATCAGACAAGTTCAACACACACCCAACTACACAGGGCAGATGACCAATATTTCCCAAGCCCTAAAATGAATTAACAACAACAACGGTTTATGACAGGCACAGCCATAAAATTATTGTTACTTCTTTTGACTCTTCAAGCTGTAAAATATAGCATTACCTAGATAATTTAAATTGTTCCTTAAGGATCTTCCTTTTAAGAACCAAGACCAGGCAACGTACTAAAGTCGGTTATGCGGTATTATTTCTTAAAAGACAATAGGCTATACAGGGTGTATCTTAATTATACCGACAAAAAATCAGGGACGCTCTGCGTGTTATGTAAAAGACGATCCTGCAATCGGATTGGCGTAGAAAATTTTTCCCTTCGAGAAAATGAGGTTACTTTGTTACTTCCGGGTGAGCGATTCAAATCTACGAACTCGCCGTATTTGCTGAGACAGAGAGCAAGCCGCTGGCCACTGCTGTGCTTCAAGCAAGGGAAGGGAGTGTGATAGAAGGAAACAGAGATATGCTGCCGGGAATGCGCAAGTTTCCTCGTTCGCCTTGGCTTGCACTCTGGCTCAGCAAATATGGCGAGCCCGTCAATTTAAATCGCGCGCCCGTAAGTAATCTCATTTTCCCGAAAGGAAAAATTTTCTCCGCCAATCAGATTACGGCATAGTCTTTTACATAACACGCAGAGCGTCCCTGATTTTTGGTCGGTATAATTAAGATACACCCTGTACTTTTCAAAAAAGTATTTTATTTTTAAACGAGCTCCACCGTCGGCCGTCCATGAAATGGTTTTCCTATTTTCAACTACAGGCAAATGCTGGGACGGTACATTCTGACAGGCCACGGCTGCGTCCTGCCACATCCTTGCTCAATTTCATTCATCGTCATTCATTTCATATCCCATTATCTCCTCTAATGAGGTTAGCGTCAGTCAGGGCATTTGGTTGTAAAAACCATCCACCACATAGACTTTCATCTCATCTCATCCCCGACCCTGCCTTATTTTTAACAGTCGGTTAAGTTTGGCCAAATGTCTAACAACATAAATTAAAAAATAAATAACAATAATAATAACAAGGTTCAGGAATATCTGGAGGGATGAAAATATACCGGAGGACTGGTAAGTGGCATTGATTCACCCGTTACATAAAAAGGGACCGAAAACGGATGTCAATAATTATCGAGGTGTATCACTTTTATCAGTTAAATTTTTCTAAACTACTACTGAACAGACTGGAACCACAAATTGACCCACAACTGGGAGAATATCAGGGAGGTTTCCGGAGAGGGCGTTCTTGTCCGGAGCAAATACTTAGTCTGAAAATGATAATAAAATATTACACTGCACGATCAAAAGATCTATTCATCTCAATCGTTGACTTTCACAAAGCTTACGATTCAATAGATAGAGACACATTGATGAACATATTGAGGGAATATGGAGTGGATCAAAAGACGCTGAACCTACATAGGCTGACTTTAACAAACACTATATCCAAGGTGAAATTCCGGGGAGAGATCAGCAACCCCTTCCAAATAAAATCTGGATTGAGGCAGAGTGACAGCCTATCACCGATGTTGTTCAACGTGGTTCTAGATAAGATCATGAAGACATTGTAGACAACCAATGACTCCGGGGCTTTACTTGGAAGTAAAAATACAAACATCAAACCCAAATGTTTCGCAGATGATCTGGCACTTCTAGCTGAAACCGAAGAGGAAGCAATAATACAGATAAATGAATTAAAAGAAATCGCTGGTAAAACAGGTCTACAAATCTCTTTTCCAAAAACAGAGATGATGAGCACCAACAAGAACTACATGAAGAACACAGTTAAGACGAAATATGGGAAGGTAAAGGTCACGAAACAGTTTAAATACCTCGTAGAGATCATTAGCAACAATGGACTGGACAAAGAGTCGATGGAAAACAGAAGACTTAAACTAGAAAAACTCAACTTCTCCACTAAAAATATATACAACAAAAAGAACCTACCCCTTAATGCCAAACTACAACACTACAGTGCTGTGGTAAAACCGGTGAACTCATATGGTGTGGAGACGGCAAATTTGATGAACCTGGAAAAGCTTCTGAAGATTGAAAGGAGGATATTGCGGAGGGTTTACGACCCAAAAGTGGTACAAGGAACCAACAGATTAAGATCAAACAAGGAGATAATGAAAGGGTGGAAGACCTGGAAACAACTATTAGGAAAAGACGTTTACGTTTCTATGGACATATGGTTAGAATGGATCCAACAAGAATAAATAAACACATTTTTGATAAATTATATAATCTGAAGATGATGATGATGATAATTGTTGTTTTAAGGGGCCTAACATCTTGGTTATCGGCCCCTGATAATCTGAAGAGCCAAGGGGGTTACACCAACCAGATGAAGGACGAACTCCGGAGACTAGGAATTAAAGATGACGACTGTCGAGACAGAACACAATTCAGGGAAATACTTTCGAACATGCCGGCCCCGTGGTGTTGGGGTAGCGCGCCTACGTCTCACCCGGAGGCCCCGGGTTCGATTCCCGGCTCCGTCAGGGATTTTAGAAACTGACGTGAGGGCTGGAACGGGGTGCACTCAGCCTCGTGAGGCCAATTGAGTAGCTGTCTGACAGTGAGGCAGCGCTCTGATCACGAAAACCAAGATTATCGGCCGAGGGGAACCGACGCGCTGATCACGCGTCACCCCAATATCTGCAGGCCAAATGGCTGGGCAGCGGTCGCTTAGTAGGCCTAAGCCCTCACGAGCTGTAATGCCAGGGGTTATTACTTTCGAACATAAAGGTTCTTGTGGGAGAAAAGAGAGAATGCAGGCGAGGAAGGTGGACAGTAGAGAGAAAGGCGCAACACTCGGAAAGAATGAAGGAAGTGTGGAGGAAGAGAAAGGAAGAAAGAACTATGAGAAGGAAATGAAATGATATTTGCGTGGTCCTTAGTTTTGGCCGGTTCGCATAATGTAATTTAATGCAATGTAATGTAATGTAATGTAATAATAACAAGTAGTTCCGTGAAGAACTAAATAGCCTATTTTCATATATCCTACTAATATTAATTGCCTCTATCAACATACAAATTGTCAGTTTGATTGCTGTAATAGATTCGCAGATATTGAGAACCATCTAAATATTCTATATGGTCACCATGTTGGATTTTTATGTTATAGGCCTTAGATATATGTACTATTACATGAAGATTATTGTGAGGGGTGTTTTATTCAAACTTCAATCGCATGATTAGGACACAAGATATAAAAGTGGGATTTTAAAATGTCGCTCAGCTGCCATCTCGTGGTTTTGAAAATAATTTAAATGAATTAGATGCCAGTCGATTAAAATATGTATAAGCATATACCGTATCAAGATTCACTGCACCCGGATAGATAAAACTCAAGAAACGTCAATTTGAATATTTAAATTTCGCGTCGCCGCCATGTTGGATTTGCGCTCGCCAGGTTATTGAACGTCCCATAGGTGAACTTATGCTTATAACCTCTATACACTTACAAAATTTCAGTTTGATTGCTGTAGTAGATTAATAGATATTGAGAACCATCTAAATATTTCGGATGGTCGCCATGTTGGATTTTAATATATGTAGGCCATAGAGTTATGTACTATTAGATGATGATTATTGTGTAGGCTACGTCCATTATGCAAATGTTGATTTCGATCGCATGATCAGAACACAAGAAATAAAAAATTAATTTTCGAAATTCGCACAGCCGCCATCTTGAGGTTACGTAAATCATTTAACTAAATTAGATACCATTGCATTACAATGTGTATAAACATTTGCTGCACCAAGTTTCATTGCGTTTGGATCATTAAATCGCGAAGAAAAGTCTATTTAAAACTTTCAAATTTGCTTGGTCGCCATGTTCGTTTTGTAGTCAACCGGTTTTTGAAAGTCTCATAGATGAACTCCCAGTAGTGCCCTTTATCTCCGTACAAAATTTGATGGTGATACCGGTAATAGTTTCAGAGATATAGAATGCCGGTGAAATAATTCGCACAGCTGCCATCTTGAGGTTATGTAAACAATTGAACGAAGTTAGATGTCGGTGCATTACAATGTGTATAACCATATACTGTACAAAGTTTCATTGCGTTTGGTGTGGTAAATCGCGAAAAACGTCCATTTAAATGTCGCAACGTCGCTTGGCCACCCTGTTGGTTTTGTAGTTACCAGGTTTTCAAAAGTCATATACGTGAACTTCTAGTATTTCCCTTTATCACCGTACAAAATTCCAGGGTGATATCGGCAATAGTTTCGGAGATATTGAATGCTCGTGAAATATTTCGCACAGCCGCCATGTTGGATTGGTGAGACGTAACAGAATTTGAAGGGCACGGTCGGGGTCGCCCGGAATAGTGCTATGAACTTACTGAGTTTCATTAAAATAGCTCCAACGGTTTAGATGTTTTTAGGGGGGTGGGGGGTGGGGAGCACACAAAAATCCATCACACACGCACACACAAACAGACACACGGACAAAAGGTGATCACATAAGACTATTTTTTTCATAAATGAAAATAGGCTAAAAATGTTATTGGTTTTACGTTCCTGTTAACTACTGCGGCTTTTAGAGACGCAGGGGTGCCGGAATTTCGCCCCGAAGGGGATCTTTAACGTGCCAGTAAAACTACTGACACTGCTCCCTCGAATTTGCGCACCCTCAAATACCGACTGACTGCGCCAGGATTCCATATTGATCACCGATGAAAATCTGGTTGGTTGGTTCTTAAGTTTAGGGGCTGCTACAACGTGGTCATGTAGCCCCGTGTATTTGGGTGTGTGTAGAATCTGTCTGATAACCGGTGTTAGATGAAAATCTGGTCTCATTTGGAACTTTAAAGTTACCTTGTAAATGCCAGTTTTAGTTTCTGCAAATGGTCTGCAACACGGTGATTTTGAAACATGAGTGACAATGGCAAATACAACACATTTCAACCCAACAGCAGGACATTATACTATAAGTCACCTTGTATGTAGTGGTGGAAGGACAAAATGAGTCGTCCAGTTGCAAAACTCGTTTAATCCACTTGTGAATAAGAATCATTTTCATGAGAAACGTTTCTCTGGACTTTGCCTCGCGTATCTTTTGTGTTTGTTGTTTTCTACTTTTTTATTTTTGCTTTGTGTTTTTGGTTTTAGGTAGATTTCATTAGAAAGCTAACTATTGCAATGGGTTCCAAGTTTCGACTTCCGGAAAATTTCGACATATGTTCGCGTTTCACATCCCCCAGACCCCAAAACCACCGTCAGTTCAAAAGTTTATATATAATTCATGTATATATGCATCTATGTATATATGTATATCAGTTTCTTGTGGACACGATAACTGCCGTAATTTTGCACAAATCACTTTGAATTTTTTACCGAATATGTACACCTATAAAATGACGGTCGAGTTCGTTACTGGGCTAAATCGGTCCAAGGGGGGTGAAAATGGGGGGGCTTTTTTTTTCTTCGAAAAAGTGAAATATTACTATAACTCTCTTAATATGTGAAATATTGAATCCGTTCATTGTTCATACTATGTGTCGGATAAAGCCCAAAAATTTATGTTTGAAGAGTTTTTTATAGCACCAACCATTGACCAAAGGGGTGGGAAAAAGTGGGTTTTTCGGGAAACATTAATCATATCTCTCTTAATAGGCACAATATCGAAACCGTACAAAATGGACAATATTTCCCTAATAATTACCTAAAACTTTTGTCTGAAAGAATTTTTGATATGACTCACCATTACGCCAAGGGATGAGAAAAATGATTTCGGAATTATAAGAAAATTCCAAGAGCTATCAGAGGTTGCCATGGCAACACTACTAAATTGATGAGGGATGAGCCATCAGACGTTGCCATGACAACGCACTTGCACGAGATCAGAGTCAGTATTTCCATCTGACTAAGTGTGAAGCGGCTTCGGTGACGTAACTGGTAGCATGCTGAACTTCTATGCCCAAGGTCACGGGTTCAAAGCCGGCCGAAGTCGTCGGATATTCTAAGAGCGCTAAAATCCCTCAGTATGCTTTCCTTTGGAGGGGAAGTTCCAACGTTCTTTGCGAGTTGCTGGTTGGGGTGGCATCTAGTAGCCAAGTTCACAGCTAGGTGTCGTTGACGGTAATACCTGGTAGCAACATTAGGAACTACTGCTTGAAATTGACCGTCTGCAGTCCTTACCTGAATTACAGACTAATACAGCCATCCCAAAGTACACGGGGTTACATGACCGCGTTGTCGCAGCCCCTAAACTGAGGAACCAACCAAAATCTCTGCGGGAGATATAATTTTGCGTGAAGAAGTAACAGACAGTTACATAGTTACACATCAGTGTCGAAACCTTGCATAAGGACATTGTGACCACAAGTATAAAAATGGACCCCTAATGACAAGAAGGTTACCGTTCCCATAAGACATAACATGTTTATAATAAGCATAAAATGACGAAAAACAATGTTAATTAAGCTCCAATTATAAAATATCTTCTCGCAATAAATGAGGTCTGATCCTTCTACGAAAACCTGCATATTCTGCCTATTTTCGCCTATCCCCAAGTTTGTCCGGTGAAATCTACCTCCGCCTTCCGGCGTGCCGAGAGGACTTTTTTTTGTTTTGTGTTTGCTTTGTGCTTTTGCTTTCGAATTTTACTTTTTGCTTTTCTTTCTTGGTTTTGGTTTTGTGGTTGTTTTCTGCTTTTGCTTTTTTTAATTTTGCTTTTTGCTTTGTGTTTCTTGTTTTTTGTTTTTTTGCTTTTGCTTTTGTTTTTGAATTTTTCTTTTTGCTTCGTGTTTTTTGCTCTTGGTTTTGTGTTTGTTTTCTGGAAAATCAAAATCAAACAAAACAAAACAAAACAAAACAAAACAAAACAAAAAACAAAACAAAAATAAATAAAGCAAATTAAAACAAAATAAAACGAAATAAAATTTAATATCAAAATCAAAATAAAACAAAATTAAAGAAAACAAAATAAAACAAAATAAAATAAAGTAAAATAAAATAAATTAATTAAATAAATATTTTTACAAATGATCCTTATTCACAAGTGGATTAAACGAGTTTTGCAACTGGACGACTCAAATGGTAAGGTTACATTGCTAATTAATATTGGAAATTTCAGTCGGTCAACACAATATAATGAATCGGTCGGAGCTGAAAAGCATTAGGTCAAAAATTGTCATTAGTATTCTGAAGTATTGACCCAAGGGCCTTGGAACGGCGTAGGAAGGAATTAAGTCGGCCTTCTGTTTAAGCTACACACAAAACATTTTCATCAGGAGAAAAAGCATGGAAGCTCACTGGCAAGGCACAATCCATCACAAAACAATTTTTTTTGTGGGTTTCAGCCAGAAACCACTGCTACATGTAGTGCGATCAGAGGAGAAAATCATTAAGTCTACGACTTGCTGTCTTCCAGCGCCGTATTCCGTACTTAATGTTGGCCGCACTGCAAGATTCCCGCGTGTTACAGTGCTATAGTAAATTTCATTTGTACAGGGTTTAGGTGTTTTTTATGTTAAAAATCCATTTTAAAACACAATAACACGTGAAATATTTATTCTGGATGGCTTTATGCCGCACTAAACTGACCACGAAGCTGAAAGGCATTAAGTCACGTTTGCAAAATTGATTAGAAAAATATGTTTATTAAATAAAAATTGATATTCCGCTAACACAAATATAACCTGAATAGTTGGTTCGCAACACATATGACTAATAGAGTGAGTTTGTTGAGTTCTGTTCTATCAGTGACGTTTTATCTGTGTCTTGAAAAGTAGTGAAAACTGATTTAATGTTTTTCAGCTCCAACCGATTCAATTCCAATCACTAGAATATGAAAGAAAAGAAAAAAAACAAACTGAAAAAGTTACAAGTGATAAATATATACAGAGTGGACCACGTAAATTGAGACTGACCAATATCTCAAAAAAACTTAGCGTTGTATAAAGAACTGTCTGGAATAAAAGTTGCGTGATATTAAGGGGGAAAGAACATGCTATATGTCGCGGTTTATTTGGAGAATATTTGAATGGTAATTTGATGGTCACGTGACTTTTTAAAAATGGGAACCAACAATTTAATTGTGTTTCCTTATTCCTGGTAGAAAACTAAACAGCATTTCGTACACCAATTTTATTAGTAACTTACATGGTTCTATCCTTGGTGTAGACAAAGCAACATTGATGACAGGACGAATCGGACCTTAGCCTAATAAATGTTCAATATGACGGCCCTCCACCTCAATGAATTTTCCAACTCTGTGATTGAACGATTGATGTGACCGTACAAACATGTCTCTGCCGATACTGGCACAAGCTTTTCGTAGCCTTCATGTTGTCCAGAGTCGCTGTTTTTTTTACAATACACTGGATCTTTCAGGTAATCCCATAACAAAAAGTCCGGGGGTGTAAAGTCAATTAACGGGACCTATCCAACGATCATGGTAATTGTTATTTAAACATCCCGAGCAGGGCATTCATGTAATTCGTTTATTCTTGATGTTATTATGTACGTTGGTGTACGAACAAATGCATAGTGCTTTATAAAAAAAGTTGTTAAGGTTTGTTTGAGGAATAAGGAAACAATATATAAAATGTTGGTTCCCATTTAAAAAATGTCACGTTACCATCATATTACCACCCGGACTTTCTCGATATAAACCACGACATATAGCATGTTCTTTCCGCCTTAATATCACGGAAATTTTATCCCAGACAGTTCTTTATATAACGCTTAGTTTTTGAGATATTGTACAGTCTCAACTTATGTGGTCCACCCTGTATATAGTACAAGGTGGCTCAATTGCCCCATACGATCTACTTATAAGTGTCACGCATGTACTAATGATGAACGGGAGGTCTAATAATTGAATTGCTAAGGGGTATCCTTGCATGCAAGCAGGTTACGTGCGAATGCCAAGAGATAACAATCAGATGGCCGCTCGCTGCATGTTCCTTAGCGCCCCCGTCTAATGCTCCCCATTGCATTATGAAGCCTTGCTGGTGAGCGAAGAATAGTAAGCTTGCACTTGGTACAGAAGCATTACAGTTGCAGTCAACATATTGGCAATGGCTGAGGTTTTCACCAACGACGAGTACACACACACAATATAATTTTAATCTATGGAGAACCTGGTCGCAATCGCGCCGAAGCTCACACATTATACCTATACAATATGGTGTAACTAACTATGTGGGAAAGCTCCGGGGATTCGATAGAGGACCTGACAACAAGCAAAACATGTCCTGTCAACATATGGTGTATGTGCGTTTGTTGTCGTGTTATAAGCATTGTTTGTGGTGTGCATAACACAGACGGCGGCACGGTGCTAGTTGGTTATTTGTGGAGGGCACACAGGCCACTTGTACGTTTCGTTGCTATTCGAATCTGTGTGTATTTGTTTTGCATTCAGGGACCGATACCGTGCCTGCTCGTTCTCCTGATCTCAACCCATTAGACTTCTACTTATGGGGTCATTTAAAGGCCATTGTGTATGCCACGTCTATTCATAGCTAGGAAATTCTGCGTCAGCGAATAGAGCAAGAGTGTCAGCAGATACGGCAGGCGCCGGGAATGTGGGAGCGTGTGAGACAGTCAATGATCCGGCGCATAGACGCCTGCATTACAGCTCGTGGTAGCCAGTTTGAGCACCTTCTGTAGAGAACTGTAAGTAGTAAAGTGCACTTTATCAACACAAATGACCAACCTGCATACGCAGGACATTCCAAATAGATGTCTGCCTTCTGTATTGAAGCACGTGGTACCCCTAGCTCCCTTGCAGCTCCTCTATGTCCTAAGCAACAATAAATATGTGCATATTGTAACATGTTGGCTTGTATTATTATTATCAGCAGCACAGTAAGGTGAAGTGTAACTGACCATGTGTAGGATTGCGTTCAAAGTACTGCAGTACATTCTGTTCGTCAGCATTACCGCAGATGGGTGCTGGCGTGTGCCTGAAACATTCCATTCGTTCGTAATATTGCATCTTTGTTCGGTGAAATACTGTACGTGTAGAGACAGCAGACTTCTACCTGGAAACACCTGAGCATACCGTCTGCGAGCTTCGACGCCAATACGATCAGTTTCTCAATAGATTAGTATTGAACCCTTATTGATCTACGATAAATAAGCATTCATAATTTATTATTATTATTACTGCAGCCCAGGCAGTACTTGAGGAAGTTGACGAGAATAAAGGCAAGGTAGCGTGTCGCAATGATTGCCACAGAGATTGAGCTTGTAGCTATTCTTGAAGAACGGCCTGGTAAGCTGAGTTCAAGGCCAAATTGTGTAACAACTTGCACCAGAATTGGAATCATAAAGGAATGGTCACGAGTTACTTACAACTGACCTGAGATTGAATCACCCAATCAGGAGAGACCACGCCAATATCACGCGATGGATGGCGTCAGTGGTAAAAAGCGCGCGGAATTGATTATCTAAAGAACCACCGATCGGAATTATCTCCGCACGAGTGCGATGAGACGTTTGATTTATTTGAAGAAGATTGATACTAGTCCCATCTGTGTGAGATGAAAACTCTGGAATTTTTTTCTAAATCCACCCCACTCCTCCGTACCCTGTCAGTTTCTAATAAATTGTTCGACGTGAAGCTGTTCGATGTCTTTCTGTTCGTGAGCTCTGTGAGATAACTTCACGCCCGTTTGTATAGCGATTTTAACGCTCTGATATATTTGAAGTTATTTTATTTGTGAGCTCTGATGAGCTAAAGTCACGCTAGTTTGCGTAGCAAATTTTAACGCTCTTATTTATTTTGAAGTCAATTACTTTGTGAGCTTTGTGAGCTAAAATTCACGCCAGCGTGCGTGGTGATTGGAAACTTGTAACATTATCTGAAAGACAACTATTTCAGCTCTTAGGGGGCAAGACTTGTAAACGTTCTAATTAGCGCTCACCCGAGCGAAGGTCATGCAGAGCAGAGTAGGGATTACCGAGCGAGATAGCGACTGTGAGTCAGTCAGGCTTTAAAACTTGTATTGTCGAGCCAGTGACGTTGGACTCGAAGTGTGTATTTCAGGTATATTTTTAAGTGTATTTTTCATGTGTGTATTGCGCGTGTGTGAGCGATATTTAGGGAAAGTCTTCGTAATTAATCGCATAGGACTATTTGTGGGCGAATTTAGTAACCCACAAGCGATTATAGCCAGGTCACATTATAATATCATTGAACTTTTCTTCCAAGGAGACTACATCAAGATGTCCAACATGTGGTCTGGAGTTGGGATGATGTCCGACGCTTCAACGAAGACGACTATGGAGTGCTAACTTTTCCATAAGGGAAATGGGCTGAGATGGATGTCATAATGTTCTGCAAGCTGAGACGGTGACGTACAACAATTGATTATTCAATTATGTAGTTAGATTGGCGGGAGAACTTTTGTAAATAGTTTATTTGTCTTTTCTTGTTTTAGAGTGTTTTTCTTTGTACCGACACTAATTGTTTTAAATGTACGTTGGCGCGTGGCCAAAGTGTTTGTTGTATATTTGTTTTTCTTGGAGTCATATTTAATGTGCACGCGCGTGTACGTGATGTTTATCCAAGCAAATGCGAAACCCGTTACATTCGATAAGTGGTGCTTTATTAAAGTTCATATTTGTGATAGGAATGGGAGGTAATTACTGTAAGATGTTTG
Source organism: Meconema thalassinum (assembly GCA_946902985.2). Classification (NCBI taxonomy): domain Eukaryota; kingdom Metazoa; phylum Arthropoda; class Insecta; order Orthoptera; family Tettigoniidae; genus Meconema; species Meconema thalassinum. The sequence continues at coordinate 358,035,301 of OX336388.2, read as the reverse complement.
CTGAACAGGTTATTGTTCATATTAGGGTTGCCAAGTGCAACGATTTAAGATGTAATTGTAGAACACCTTCGTTCTAATTTGATAGATTTTCTTTTGAGTCCTTTTCAGGTTAATTAGTCACGGCGTGGAACGGTGGCGCCAGCAAGTGGAAAATATTTATGTCTTTTTCTTTCAGGGTCTGTCAAACCCATACGTGTGATTCTGTGTGTGTTATTGTGTCGGGTGTGTGTGTTGATTCTACGTGAAGAGGGGTAGAGGTCCTACCGCCCTCGTATTTTGTAGTTGTTGTATTTTTGATGGAAAGGCAGGGTGCTCTAGGGAGACCGCTGTCCTTGTCCATTATGCTGAGTCTTGGATTTCCTAGTGGAAATGCCGGGATATTTTGTTCTGACACACACACACGTATTATTGTGCTTTGGGGCACGCTTCTTCGATACACACGTGGGTTGACAGATATGCAGATTTCCACAAATCGCCCGTCTCGCCTGGTGACTTATTTTGATAGGCAGTCCTGTTGTTCCGACTGGCCCCTTTAAGCTTTCATGTAGCAAACCTGTTCATTGTGATGGTTATTTTTGAACCATAATTAATTGGGGAGTTCGCCATGTGTGTGACGGATTGTTGCATGTTGTATGGATAGAATCTTGTGTTAATAATGTAAATATTGGCTTTGAGCCTATTGATCTTGTTTATGACTCAATTCATGTAATATTTAGTATGTCACACCTGTGTGGTGTAGTGGTAGTGTACTTGTAAATTTGACGGCGGTCATTTGTGTATTTTCTTTATTGGTCACGTGTTAACTTACTTGTGTTGATTTGTGTGAGAAGTCCTAAGTTTTTAGGCAGTAATGTTTTTGCTACGGCAGTTTGATTCCAATTTCACACGGAAATTATTGTGTTGTATATTTTAAGTATAGGAAGTGTCGGTTTAGTTTTAAGTGTTGTATAGTTGTTCCCCGCGTCTGTCTAGCTATAAGCAATGTGGATTCGTTGTCTGAATGCTTATTCTGGATGATGACGAATCATGCATTCGATTGTACACATCGTGAAGCATGCAGAACGACACGCGCGCATACATTGTCACTTTTGTTGATTTTCTTAAGGACACTTTGTCCGTGTAATTAATCTCTCCAGAGATTTGGCCTAGTTTTGGCGTATCTTAATTATTCAGTGGGAGTCTTTTGGGAGTTTGTTTTGTTAATTCTTTTGTATAGTTAGGTGATTTGTTATTAAATTCATTTGTTTTAACCCTGGCTTCACTTTTTCCTGCATGTTATTTTGTTATATGTTACCCTGCATGTTAATGAAGCGCTTTAACAACAACTTACGATATGGACTGTTACACCCCCAGAAACAGAGTCTCATAAGCTTCTTTGCAAGGGTTCAGTATCAAGTCCGTGTACTTGAATACACCAGCCATTGTCGATATCTTGCCACGAACTGTCGAGCTGTTGTGCCAAATATGAGCTTTTTACGCTCTCAAGTGCGAGGTTTCATAACGCAATGGGGCGCATTAGACGGATAACCCTGAGGAACATGCAGCGAGCGGCCGTCCGGTTGTTATACCTTCGTATTCTGACGTAAACTTCCAGCATGCCGTGTGCCCCTGCGGAAATCAGTTATCAGACATCCCACACAACATTAGCGAGGGCAGCACACCTAAAAATAGATTGAACGAGACAAATGAGCCACCTGGTATACAGTATATTATGGACTTCGAGAAGGAGAAAACTTAGGGATGACATGCTTGCCTCGTCATGCGAGCATATTTAGATTGTCATATCCTCATATACAAGACAAAATAGCTCTAAAACACTACCAAACTTACAATGACACCCAGATGCTGTCTCTGCCCTTCCAAATCAAAAACAAACTGTCAAAAAATTTAGAAAGTGTAGCAGCTATTACTGAAAATGAAAATCCACACCTGCTTCCAGTCGACCGATCGGGTCAGGGAATAGAATGAATGAAGCATCCGTCTAGTGGCAAGGATATGAATTGTGCTGGCTGCCGAAGCCTGTCGCACTCCACTGGGGCAATGATTAAATGAATGCCAGATGAAATGAAATGGCAGTGGAGAGTGTTGATGGAATGAAATGTGTGACAGGAAAAACCGGAGTACCCGGAGAAAAACCTGTCTGCCTCCGATTTGTCCAGCACAAATCTGACATTGAGTGACCGGGATTTGAACCACGGACCCAGCGGTGAGAGGCCAGCGTGCTACCGCCTAAGCCACGGAGGCTCCGAACTCTTACTGATAAATATTTAAGTATTAAGCACCCAAAAGAAGAACTATTTATTTTAATGTTGCAAGACTGAGAAAAGACGATCCCATCAACAAACCTTTTTCCTCCACTAACTAATCTATGCTATGATACACTTAAGTAATAAGCACTAAACTACTGTAGAATTGTAATATGTGGACATTTGTGGAATATGTGGAAATAATATGTGGAGAACTCACGGATCGGAGAATGCAGAAGATTGACCTAAAATCCAAAGAAATGGCAGTTTTTAGGACTTGAAAAGTACTGTAAGACTCTAAATGTTTACCTCAACTTTAAGTTACGATTTCTCTCACTTCATTTTTTTCATTATTTGTCTTGACTTGGGCAGTTAAAATGTCCACTTAAAATGCAGATATTATTTTCATTTAAAAACTAAAATATAGACAAATAATGCAGCTATGTTGTAAAGCAGAATGAAGCTGTTATATTGAAATTAGAGGTCGCCCCCCCCCCCCATTAATTTATTTTTTCAATCAAAATAACGTAAATTGTAAAACAAAGCTAATATATTTGCCTCAATTAATGATACAAAAACGATTCTGCTATACAACATTCTGAACATACAGCAGATCAATTTGCAACAACAATGACTCAATTAAGTTGAAAAATAGGAATCGCGTCGTAAAAATGCACGCTATTTTTGTGATTAATCTTTGATAAAGATTTATTTAATTTTTCTTTTTTTTGGGCAAAAATCCACTATTTTATATTCTTGGAATCAGTGATAGCAATTTCAAGAAAAAGATAACTTGGAATGACATGTCCTCAGTAGTGTCGATGAGTACCTTTTAAGTAATAAACACTAAACTACTGTAGAATTGTAAACTAATATGTGGAAATGACCTACGAATACTCTGCTGTGATGATAATAAGAAGTTAGAAACTACAACAAACGTAGTAATACGGGGATACGAAGATCAGAAGACGCTCGCTTTACGAGCGAAACATGTCATTCCTTAGTTTTCTCCTTCTTCTATAGTCCATGACTTACTTAACTTAATTCCTGTTACTCCAATGTGGAGCATAGGTCACTAGTGTTCTCCATCTGGCCCTGTTCGCTGCTGTTCTCTTGATGATTGGCCAGGTCCTCCCCACGGCTGCCACCTCAGATTAAATGGTTCTTCTCCAGGTTGTTCTTGGTCTCTCCCCCTCCCCCAGGGGCTCATATCTAGTGGGACGGGGGGTGGCGACCACGGGACCCCAGCTAAGTCGAATTGCTTCCACTTACTTGAGCCGGGCTCCTCTCCGTCTTCTTTACCGTCGACCTCGCTTGGTCAACTCTTGTTCTCTTCTAACCCCGATGGTATTAGGGTATCCGAGGCCTAGGGAGTCAATTCCTTTCCCGTCTTAATTTGCCCTTCTCTCATCTTTCTATTTCTATTCATGATATCTCCTGTCTTCTGCTCAAGGCCCTTAAGGAGGCAGGGTGTGTGTAGCCCCACCACTTCTGCTGCACCCTGGATAGTGCTACACCCTAAAGGGCTCCTAGCTGGTGAGTTCGGGAGTTGGCGACCCCGAGGGATTCCTGAGCTGGGTTCGGCTTTCCCTTTTTTTTTCATTGCCTTCGGGGCGGGCCCTCTCCTCTTTTCCTTTCCTATCTGCCTTTCTTGGCTCTCCTTCTTTCTAAGTCCCTCAATACTCATTCTCCGAGGGTTGGGGGATTTATATCCCCTTTCTTTATTTCCTTTACTGCTCTTTTGTTTTCCTTCTTCTAATGTGTAAGCTGTAGTTAGTTTTAGTTGTAAGTTGTAAGTTTACTTCGAGTTCCAATTTCATTTTTCATGATCACCCAAACCATTATGGGCCGATAACCTACACGTTAGGCCCCTTGAAACAACAATTATCATCATCGTCATCATCATTGGTCTTCCCCTTCGCATTTTCCTTGTGTGTTCCAGTCCAGCGCCTGCTTTGGGATGTGGTGTGGACCTCTTCTGAGCCTATGGCTAATCCATCTCCACTTCCTCTCCTTTATAACCACCTCAGCCTTCCGTTGTTCGGCTTTCTGCCAGAGTTCCTCATTGTAGATAACCTTTGGTTACCATACTCCCAGTATAGTTCTCGAACATCTATTGATGAAAGTCTTGACCTTCCGTGCAATCGCTTTTGCTACCTTCCACGTCTCCCACCCGTAGAAGTTAGTTATTGTTGTTTTAAGGGGCGAAACTACGAGGTCATCTGCCCATACCTGTAGAAGAGGACATACTTCACGTTCAAGTCAAAGATCTTAAGCTTCGTCCTCAGCTCCCGGGACTTCTGGTCGTAGCTGAGCGAAGGCCCCTTTTGCCTTTTTGATCCTGTTTTCGACATCCTCTCCTGCTCCTCCATTACTAGCCACGATGCTACCTAGGTAGCAAAATACTTCCACCTGTTGTATTTCTCCCTCCATGGTAAGTAAGTGTGTTCCTGATTTGGGCATTCACCCGGAGTTTTTTCGACTTAGCCACATTGATTTTAAGGCCAACTCTCTGAGCCTCTGTTTCCACGTCTCACTCATGAATAGAACGTTACAATCATGGGGAACTTGCACTCTTGGTTAAGTACGGTTACGTTGTCATTATCGTAGGTTCACCACCAGTGTTTAGTTTTACATGGCCCCGTTGCCATACGCAAATACTCCAGGGATACATCAGGGCATCCGAGATTCAATACAACGGTGGGTTGATGCATGTATCGATGCGCACGGAGGGCATATTGAACATCTCCTGTGAGAAAGAGTTGCATGTGGTATGCTGGTACGTTCTGTTCTTGTGTGTTTCCCATGATTAATGGGTTGGAGACAATAAGGTATAACATGGAAACAAAGTGTTTCTGGACCCATGTTCATATAATATAATTTCTTCATCTACGTGTGAGGAATGTGTCCTGCATTTTGTGGCGTACAATTTTGTTACACCCTGTATATCTTAATCACTTGTACTTTTTCAGATGATCTTTTCCCATATTCCAGTACCGATAATTGGAATTATATTATGTTGACCGACTGAAAGTTACAACATTAATCGTAAATATGGCAACACTGAAAAATGGCGTCAAAGCTATCTTTATGCTACATTGTGAATAACCTATTCAAACTGATTGTCATCTGTCCACTGTGTCTTAATTCGGGGTCGCCAATCTTCACATTGCTAGCCAGATAGCAACACATGATTCAACGCCTATTGAAGAGCGTTAAAATCCCTCAGTATGCCTTCCTTCGGAGAGGAAGTAGAGCCGGCGGTTCCCGGTCATAGTTTATTGTAAGGAAAATAACCTTCCACTAACTACACTTGTGTGAAGCCAAAATTTGTAGGTTCCAACGTTCGTCACCGGGCGCTGGTTGCGATGGCATCCAGTAAGCGAAGTTCACAGCTAGGTGTCGTGGACGTTAGCATTTGGTAGCGAAAGTAGGAACTACTTGAAATTATTGTCTGCAGTCCTTACTTGAATTAAGAACACATAATACACACTAATATGGTCATCAAAATTGTCACCGGTTATCAAACAGATTCTACACACAGCCAAAGTACACGGGGCTACATGACCACGTTGTCGCAGCCCCTAAACTAAGAAACTAATCAACCAAACTTCATGCTTTCCCTACCATAAATTATTGTGATTTGATTGGCACAGTCCATCTACTGTATATTGACCTACTGTTTTGTTATTGGAGCGTAATTTTACGGACGCTACGAAGGGAAATATCCATTGTATGTTTTGGCTGCGTTGTTTCGGCTGACAAATTTTCTTCAAAGAACAATATATCTTTAATGCAGCCAATGGCCATTTATTTTATTTTCAGAACGGGTCAAGGAAGGGATGTTGGAAAGAAATCGGCTGTGGACCTTTTGAAAGGAACCGTCCAAGCATTTGGCTGGTCTTCAAAGAGTAAATCACGTGCATTTACTGGTTAATGCATTGGTTCGCAACCTGTAGAAGTCTGTGGACCACTCAGTCTGAAACTGAATCATGTGTGGACCACCCCCGTTATCAGTTATACCGTAACTCCATCTCAGCACCTATTCCATAACAAATTCAAAGATGATTAATGTAAAACAGTTTTTAGAACATTATTTATCATTACTTTTAATTAGTGGACAGTACAACTTAATTACAAATTATTTAATAAATCAAAATTACTCTTTTATAATGTACTAGCTGAAGTACCCGTTCTTCGAACGGCTTTTAGTACTTGCTGGCCTAAATCATTAATATAATCACACATTCGTAATGTAGTTATGTTATTCCGATGTTACCAACTACATGTGTAGACTACATTCATTTTCACTCACCCAATTATTAATCAGAGGTAGGAAAGTGAAAATCCACAGCCTGCTTTCAGTCGTCTAACCGGGTTAGGGAATGGAATGAATGAAATCCCCATCTTACAGCGAGGATATGAACTGTGCCGTCTGCCGAAGCCTATCGCACTCCCCTGGGGCAATGATTAAATGAATGACAGATGAAATGATTTGATAGTGGAGATTGTTGCTGGAATGATATTGTGACAGGGAAAACCGGAGTACCCGGAGAAAAAAAAAACTGTCTTCCTCCGCTTTGTAGGTAGGAAAGTGCGTTTATATATTGAAAATAAATATCAGCTTCTACGTAGTAAAAGTTAAATAACCTTTCTTAAATATTGAACACCTATTGTTTAACGTCTTCATACTATATTTAAACATATAAACAGTCTGCTAAAAATATATCAAATTTGGTATCAATTGTCATATCCGCAGTAGGCTAAGTAATATTGCGAAACTACGTAACATGTCATGATAAAGAGTAACAGTAACAAAACAAACTTAATCATCCCAAAGTCCGTTTTAATCACAGAACATTTTCTAAGTTTATGCCACGTATTGTGCGAGATTTCGCCTAGTAACTACGAGATGGTTCATCAGCGAGTAGCAAACTGCGCGAAACCTCAATTCTTATCTAGAACACCTCCGGTACTTTAATGCGAGAGCTAAACGCTAAAACAGTCCTTCACCTCCCTATAAAGGCTTCCAAAATTATTGTATATTGAATTTCAGGGTGAAGCAATTAAAACTCGGCAACTTTTCTAGGTTCACGCCGTGTTTTGTACGGGGTTTCATTGGCCGTGGAAGGCAAAATACCAACTTTATTGAAATACGTTTGCCCAGTTCTGCAGTAAGATTAATTATGAAAACTGAAAAACCAATGTGACAGTCGGTAGACTTCGACACATTCGTCTGTGAATTTGGGTTTCTGATCATGGTAAAAAACGACAAAAATCAGATATATATTGGCCAAAAGAAATATTCAGTTAACAAAAAACAAATCTATAGAATGTAAGAAAGCGTACCGTGCAAAGTAGAATGCACTATAACATTGTAAAACAGCGTAAAGATCCAAATACTCACTTACAATAACCGACACAAGGAGTATACAATTAGACTCAAAATCACGCCCCGTTTCAGACCCCACAAACCACCTCTATAAATAAAACAGTTAATGTGGGGACCAACATAGACTAACATCGCTCGGCGTTGACCGTGTTTTATGGCACAAATTTAGGTTTTACTCGCTAACCGTTGGAGATACACGAAAAGTGATACGGACCTTTCAGATAGAAAATTAAATTGTAAACCTCGTATATGCCATCAAAAGTTTGCTATTTCTTAGCGTTATCTTTTTATCTGAAATGGAAATATAGATTTAAAAAAAAGTGCAGTGACGTCACTAAAATGGTCACCATTTTTAAATAGTGCAGAATATCGTAATCAAAAGTTGCCTGTATGTTAACCTGGTAACTCAGCTACATTCATGCAAAATTTCATTTAAATCGGACCAGTGGTTCTTGCGTGATTGAGTAACACACAGACAGACAAACAGACACACACCATCTCATTTTTATATATTAGTATGGATAGCCTACATAATATGAAAATTAAAAAATTATTAGCGTATTTTCATTTAAGAAAAAAATAGGCTTATGAGATCACCTTTTGTCCGTGTATCTGTCTGTGTGTGCGTGTGTGTGTGTGTGTGTGTGTGTGTGAGGGATTTTAGTGTGTCTCCCCCTAATAAATTCTAAACGGCTGGAGCGATTTCAATGAAACTCAGTAAGTTCATAGCACTATTCCGGGCGACCACGACCGTGCCCTTCAAATTTTGTTACGTCTCGCCAATCCAACATGGCGGCTGTGCGAAATATTTCACCAGCATTCAATATCACCAAAACTATTACCGATATCACCCTGGAATTTTGTGTGTGATAAAGGAAACTACTGGAAGTTCACCTATGTGAGTTTTTAAAACCTAGTAACTAAAAAACCAACATGGCGGCCAAGCGAAGTTAAATAGACGTTTCTCGCGATTTAACCGACCAAACGCAATGAAACTTGGAACAGTATATGTTTATACACATTATAATGCAACGACATCTAACTTCGTTCAATTATTTACATAACCTCAAGATGGCGGCTGTGCGAAATATTTCACCGGTATTCTATATCTCTGAAACTATTACCGGTATCACCATGAAATTTTGTACGGAGATAAAGGGCACTACTGGACGTTCATCTATGAGACTTTCAAAAACCGGTAAACTACAAAACAAACATGGCGGCCAAGCGAATTTGAAAGTTTTAAATATACTTTTCTCGCGATTTAATGATCCAAACGCAATGAAACTCCGTACTGCAAATGTTTATACACATTGTAATGCACTGATATCTATTTTTTTAATATACCAAGCGCCCGTCAGCTATGCTCCGGATGTACTGCAGCCTTGAGGCTTATTTTACTACCCTGTGTACTCAGCACCAGTCAATTATCCCTGTGTCTTTAATAAGATAATACAGTCCCATGATGGACTCTGTTTTAATTTCTTTTGGTTCAATTGTCGATCTCCCAAAAAGATTGAATCTTCTGCGATCTAGAGCTTCGCAAGGACAGATTATGTGATGGGCTGTCTCCGTTTCCTTCCCGCAAAGTCTGCAGTCTAGGTTTCCTTTGTTTATGCCCATCTTGTTTAGGTGCTTTTTCACGGGAGCATAGCCCGTGAGCCACTATGTATCTTACCTGAATTTGTTTACATCTGAGTAATTTTCCTGCTGTTTTCTTACATGGTTCATTCATGAATATTTTCTCATGTTTTAGGTATCTAATTTAGTTCAATTGTTTACGTAACCTCAAGTTGGTGGCTGTGCGAATTACGAAAATTAAGTTTTTATTTCTCGTGTTCTAATCATGCGATCGGAATCAACATTTGCATAATGAACGTACACAATAATCATTATCTAATAGTACATAACTCTATGGTCTACATTTAAAATCCAACATGGCGACCATCCGAAATTTAGATGGTTCTCAATATCTATTAATCTACTACAGCAATCAAACTGAAATGTTGTAAGTGTATAGAGGCTATAAGCATAAGTTCAGCTATGGGACGTTCAATATCCTGGCGAGCACAAATTCAACATGGCGGTGACACGAAATTTAAATATTCAAATGGACGTTTCTTGCGTTTTAACCATCCGAGCGCAGTGAAACTTGACACGGGATATGCTTATACAATCGACTGGCATCTAATTCATTTAAATTATTTTCATAACCACAAGATGGCGGCTGAGCGAAATTTTAAAATCCCGCTTTTATTTCTCGTGTCCTAATCATGCGATTGAAATTTGAATAAAACACCTACACAATAATCTACATATCTACATAGTACATAAATCTAAGGCCTATAATATAAAAATCCAACATGGTGACCATCCAAAATATTGAGACGGTTCTCAATATCTACGAATCTATTACAGCAATCTAAATTACAATTTGTATGTTGATTGAGGCAATTAATATTAGTAGGATATATGAAAATAGGCTATTTAGTTTTTCACGGAATTACTTGTTATAGAGTATATTAGTATGTGGTGGAAAATAAGTTCTGCCCTAAAACTTCCCCATACGGGAGAACGAAACGCATCAGGCGAAAGCCTGGACAAAATAACTACTGTGGTCAAGAAAATTAGATAATAATAATAATAATGTTATTGGTTTTACGTCCCTTTTAACTACACTGGCTTTTAGAGACGCCGGGGTGCCGGAATTTTGCCCCGAAAGGGATCTTTAACGTGCCAGTAAATCTACTGACACGGCTCCCTCGCATTTGCGCACCCTCAAATGCCAGCTGACTGCGCCAGGTTTCGAACCTGCAACCTTGGGCTCAGCAAGCGAGAACGTTACCCCTGAGCCACGCAGCCAGACAAGAAAATTAGACTGAAGCGGTGCGGGGTAGTGGGCATGAAATACGTGGCTAGAAAACCAATGTAGGTAGCAATACATTAACAATTTTTATTTCTAATAATAAATTTATAATGAATAAACAAATTGCACTTAAGTGCTTATCACAGAAATGAACAATTATAAATGTAGCAAAGTGTGAGGGCCTGATGACAGAAACCCAGATTAAAGAAAGGTCCATGAAACAAGCTTGCTTGATTGGAGAGAAGTTGAGCTTAACATATAAAAATGCACTTTATAAAAAGAGAGAGAACCATAAAAAATAATTAAGAGTGTAAAATAACTGGTATGATATAAACTCTTCATAAAATTAAACTTATCTTTGAAGAGCCAGCTCCATAAAAGTTACAGCTAGCAAACGTTGATTTAAAAGTCCTCACGGTTTTCTCGGAAGGAGGCGTACATGGCCTAGAGATATGTGCACCATTGATAAAATGTCAACTCTCTCTTCTTTTCTTGCGAAGGAATGACATTTATAGCTTCCAAGTGATGATCCAGCAGTATTTCGAAAGACGAATCCAAGTATCCTCTCTAAGGTGAAGGTGAAAAATACAACAGCTGGCAATTATTCTTGCTATCTTGAGCAATACGTCATGGTGCAGATCTCGTGACGTAACTGCTAGGTAGCGTAGAGACTAGCGATGGTGTCATGAAATGCAGTAGCGGTGACCAGCAGGTTGAAGCAATCAGAAGTGATGATTGATCAGAAGTGGTGAAGAACGCCAGCAAGTGGCGTCTTAAATAGGGACCATGGAACACTCTCGAAGTTGGAGATCGCCCGACCAGACAAAGACCTGCCATTGGTCGAACGAAAGTCAGGGTGACGTCAGTCGACACTACTCAGCGGACAGTGGATCAACCAGTAGAAGCCCTGTATGTCGGGAGTGAGGACGCCTGAGGTAGCGAGCGACTGTAACACTCGAGGTGAGAACTATAATATCTATGAATAAGTGATTGATAACAAGATTATGCATATGGTTTAAGCAATTAACATTTGTAAAGAAATAATTACCATTCGGGGATCTCGGTAACAATAAATAAAATTTGACCGACAAATGGGCCAAACTAAACATTGAAAGTATCACAAAAGTGATCAGTATGGATAGCCTACATAATATGAAAATTAAAACTTTATGTTGAAACAAGAATTTTAATTAGAAAGAACGTTGCAAATTTTCTTTATCTCAATGTTTTTCTCTATTTGACTTTTGTGCTCGAATTTCTTTGACAAGCTGAGGAATTGCAGGAGTTACGTGCTTGCTCAGAGCTAACCTCAAATCACTACTTGGACCTAGGCAACTTATTTCTTTGTTTTTAGTCAACAATAAAGTCGAGAATACCTACTCCCTACCCTGAGAGTTTTTCCACCTTTAAACATTAATCAAGAAAAATATTTTGTATCCTATTCTAAAAATAATCATATATTTTAATTGAGCATCTGCTAGTCATCGCCAAGTATACATTCGGACCATTCTCGTTCAACTCACATCGCTTTCAAAATCCCCATTTATTGGAAAATATTTATACTGTATAGCCTATGCTGCCGCACCCTTCTGTCCCGTGGACCGCCGGTTGGGATTTAGTGGGTTAAAGTAAGATGACTCCGACTATATACATTCAAAATCTGCGTAAGAGTAGCCACCTATGCCTCGGACACTGTTAACTATTACTGGGGGTTCGCTCCCTACGTTTCTGACAATTTGGAGAGACTACTTCCTCAGGGTGCTGGACGTGAGTTTATGAATTACAAAGGAAGTAGGCGATTTGTTCTGCACAGACTCCTAGTTTCCTTTGTTATCCTAATTCCAGCATCCAATGAATATGCAAAGCGCTTTCTTTATTCTCTTGTAGCTCTACACCGCAGAAATAAGAACCATGTAAATTGATTAACAGAGAGCAGGGATTAAATACGAACTGCACATAGGCCTGAGTTACAAGAGAAGAATATCCAAGATACAACAAAGTTAAGGAAACAGTACCGTACGCAAACAAATGTACAATACAATGCATGGATACATTGGGATGCTGAAATAGGCCTATCGAATAGCTCTACTTCCTACACACAGGCGGATTGAATTGAAGCTTCAGTAAACTACACATAAAATACACACAGCTATAATATAAACAACTATCAATAATTTACTCTTCACCTTTTAGTAAGGTAGTACAAAGACAGGTTGTAATTTAATGTGGCTCTTAACCTTGAGAGCGTCAGACACGGGAGTTACCTTTATGTGGCTGTTAACTTCGAGAAAATAAGACACGGGAGCTTCATTTAAGAGACTCTTAACCTTGAGAGCATAAGACACCATAGCTCCTTTTATGTTCGACCCTGCCTATTATATGTCAGAAAACTGTACTATAATGAGGATAATTATACCACTATTTGTCATTATGAAACAGTTTCTCCCACCAATCAGAGCTCAAGAAACAGTTGTTTGACCAATTAGATAAGGATAGCATCGCACCTGCGCTGAGTTCCAAGGCCTTCTAATTTAAATTTCACTGCGTTGCCTAGTGTCATAGTGGGGTATTCCAGGAGGCCATGGTCAAATACAAGGCATTGTCTGCGTCCCATGCGCTCTGTTCAGTACATACAACTGGCGAAATCTCGACAGATATTTATGAATATTTATGTTCGAACATAAAATAGTTATATCGTCGAACATAAACAGTCGTATGCAACTCGCCTATAATGGTAATTAAGACACTCGTATGGAAATTATAAAACTCGCATACGCTTCTTTTATAAATACTCGTGTCTTAATTATTGCCATTATAGGCTCGTTGCATAATGTATTATTATGTTCGACCCTGACTATTATATGTCAGAAAACTGTACTATAATGAGGCTCATTATAATACTATTATTCATTATGAAACCGTTTCTCCCACCAATCAGAGCTCAAGAAACAGTTGTTTGACCAATTAGATAAGGATAGCATCGCACCTGCGCTGAGTTCCAAGGCCTTGTAATTTAAATGTCACTGCATGGCCTAGTGTCATCGTGGGGTAATCAAGGAGGCCATGGTCAAATACAAGGCATTCTCTGCGTCTCATGCGCTCTGTTCAGTACATAAAACTGGCGAAATCTCGACAGATATTTATGAATATTTATGTTCGAATCGAAAATAGTTATAATAAATATCGTCGAACATAAACAGTCGTAAGCAACTCGCCTATAATGGTAATTAAGACACTCGTATGGAAATTATAAAACTCGCATACGCTTCTTTTATAAACATACTCATGTCTTAATTATTGCCATTATAGGCTCGTTGCATAATGTACTATTATGTGACTCTTAATCTTGAGATCAGAAGACACTGGAGCCCGTGAGAGCATAAGGCACGTGAAATATGAACCGTTTAACGTGGCTTCATTTCGAAAATTAGTAGTGGCTACGCTGGCTAAAGCGCAGCATTAGGTCATGGGGCCAAGCTCTCTGCTGACTCGGTAGACGCGTGGGTTCGAGCCCCACTGTCGGCCGTCCTTGAAATGGTTTTCTATGGTTTCCCCCATTTTCAACACCAGGCAAATGCTGGGACGGTACCTTCTGATAGGCCACGGCCGCTTCCGTCCACATCCTTACCCAATTTCATTCATCTCTCATCCCGACGCCCATGGGCGTCGACTAGAAAGACCTCACAAAAACCTTAACCTTGGTATGTTTGGGTGAGCTGGTGGTGGAGACTGTCGCTGTTATGAAGTAAGAGGCATGAAGGTCATCTGCTGCGTATCTTAGTAAATATCGCTTTCAGATATAATCAAGACTATATTATTCTCAACAACTAGCTAGTAACCAGTTGTTTTATCTTCTGTTCGCGTGTTGCTAACGTTTGGTTAGAAAGGTGGATGGTGTGGTTGTGAAGTATATTGTTACTGTTTGAATGAATTGTGTTTGTTCGTTCAAGATGGTGATTTTCTGAGTCTATAGAACTTTAGGTACTAGGGCGTGTTGAAAGTATGTAGAAATACGACACACGGTCAACAACATTGGCGTAGTAATTGGCCTCTTAGAGGTAGCTGTGAGGTAGTGGGTTAGAAAATTTCAGAAGGTGATGGTGGGAGGCCTTAAGACACGAGCAAAATGATTACCTCAGGAAGTACAAAACAATGCCCTTCTGAAAACAATAATAGAAACCCGTTACTCCCAGTCACAGCTGTGGATAAAACCTTCAATCTGCCGGTGTACAACGTCGCGGGTTAATCAAAAAGAGTTGCGCCCATGGAGATTGACGACTGATACCCTCCCGCCCCTTCTCCCCCCTCCCCAACCCCCTCAAATGGGCTGCAATTGGTTTAATACACTACATTTCATTTTTTCCTGTGCCAAATGTCTGTTGTATAATTGGATGTTACGGTCTGATGCGTCCATATTGGAAATAGTATTTGTTTCATTTGAGGGGCTTGGACGTCGTGATCATTTAGCCCCGTGTACTTGAGTGTGTGTGTAATTTTGTCTATGAACCATTGTCATTGTGATGGCGGCAATAGTATGTGTGCTCGTATTTGTAATTCAGGTGAGGATTTGGAAGGAGGTGGCCGTGGCGTTAAGTTAGGAACCATCCCAGCATTAACTTCCAAGATGGCTGAGGTGGGAATTGAACCCAACAATTCTCAATTTTGTCTCACGAGGCTAAGTGTACCCCGTTCCAGCCCTTAGACTAGAATTAGCTTTCTTGGTAGAGCCGGGAATCGAACCCGGACCTCCGTGGGGACAGCCAAGAATCCAAAACCAAACCAAATCCCATGGCACTACAGCCCATGAAGGGCCATGGCCTACCCAGCCATTTGGCCTGCAGATTATGGGGTGACGCGTGGTCAGCGCATCGGGTCCCCTCGGCCATTAATGTTGGTCTCCGAGACCGGGGCGCTGCATCACTGACAGACGGCTGCTCAATTGTCCTCACGAGGCTGAGTGCACCCCGTTCCAGCCCTCACTCAATTTCTAAAATCCCTGGCAGAGCCGGGAATCGAACCAAGAATGCTAGTCGCTACTGGAAATGGAATCCCTATATATATAAATGAAAGTTTGTCTGTATTTTTTCTGAATTTTCACGCGTTATTTGCGCGTTTCAGACTGTCTTATGACGGATGCGCGCGAAAATAAAATGTTTGTACAGTATGTCTGTCTTTCTATCTGTGTACAACTTCGTGTCCATATACTCGAGAACGGCTGGGCGGATCAACGTAAAATTTGGTACAGACATCCATCAGAGGCACGAAACCAATTATTTAGGTAACTCTTCTCCGTTTCTATCATAAAAGGGGGCCTACTCCCTTAAAATACATGCTGAAATAGGCGTAGAAGGACGAAACAAAGCTTATTTTCAGCCCCTCAATGTGAGAAACAAAACTCCGGGGCCCTAAAGGGACCCCGAAAACCACTTTTCAAGGTCCTAACACCAATAGTTTCTGAGATATTCCCAGAAAACTACAGTATGTTCTACTGCATATCGCCGCCATCTTGACGGAAACGGAATGGTGGCCATCCAAATGTTCAAAGCTTAAATCAAATTACGAATAACCTAATCATCTAATCTCTACCAAATTTTGCAACAATATACCTCCATGTGGGAAGCGTCTTCGGCCCAAACTACAAGGTCATCATCCAAATAGCTTGAATATGGCGGCTGTGTATGTGTACAAAGCGATACCCCTTATCAATTCAAACACGACGAAACCAAATGGAACCAACTTTGTTACAGAGGTAGGACTAGCAAAGGACAACTCAGTGTCATGTTGAATATCGCCGCCATCATAACGAAAAAGAATGCCACCCACCCAAATGTTCTCAGCTTAAATCAAATTACGAGTAACCCAATCATACGATCTCTACCAAATTTCTCAGCAATATACCTTAATGTGGGAAGCGTCTTTTGCCCAAACTACAAGGTCATCAGCCAAATAGTTTCAAGATGGCGGACGAATGAATCATGCAAGTATTATAGCCTAACCGTAATTTACGATTCAATAAAACCTGGCATCAACAACTTAGCTTATCGTACATAGGGAGGTTAAAACTATCCTCAAGGAGGTGACCGGTAGGATATTAGCATTTTAAAATGTAATATGTAACCGTAGAGTGACAAACAGTCAGGCTGACCATGCCATATCGTGCTGGGCCGTGTCGCCCCGTTGGGTCAAAATTGAGGCTATAGGTATTTGCTGGTTAGCCCATATTTCAGTAACTTCATAAGTTTATATTCTTTTAGTAATGCACTGAACAAAATACTACATATTTAATATCAAATGTTTTATTAAAACGGTAGGGAACGATAATGAAATCGTTCATTCCATAATAATATATGTTATGCAGTTATACTAAACCGGTTGTTAACCTAATGTTAGTAATGGGTGTGTGTAGCCTAATGGTTGCGTTCTAGATTCATAACCTAGAGGTTCGATTAGCCAATATCTATGCATTTAGGAGAAAGTAGGCTATATGTTCTTTACTGAACATCTTGTTTTTATGTGAAAACACTTAAAGCTTTTTAAATGAATTTTAAATGAATTCTACATCTATTATATATTCTTGGTTGGTTGGTTCCTCAGTTTAGGGGCTGCGACAACGTGGTCATGTAGCCCCGTGTACTTTGGGTGTGTGTAGAATCTGTTTGTATAACCAGTGTTAAATGTGATGACTGTATTAGTGTGTGTTATCTGTTTTTTAATTTAAGTGCTGCAACTTAGAATTTTTCAAATAGTTCCTACTTTTGCCGCCAAGCACCACCGTCAACGACTACTAGGCCAAGTTCAGAACTTAGCTACTAGACGCCACCGAAGTCGGCTCTTGGCAACGAACGTAGGAACCTAAGAGCGTTGTTTACATTCTTAACCTATCCAATTTAGCTTCACACAGGTGCAATTAGTGGAAGGTTCTTTAAGATGCCATAAATCTATGACATGGGGCCGCCGGCTTTACTTTCCCTCCGAAGGAAGGCATACTGAGTGATTTTTAACGTTCTTAATAAATCCGACGACTTCGGCCGGGTTCGAACCCGCGATCTTGGGCATAGAAGCTCAGCATAATACCAACTACGCCACAGTAGCCGCCCTGCAATAAAATATGCCTTTAAGATGTTAAACGAGTTATCGTCATTCATAGTACTATCACTAGTGAAACGACAAGACAGTAGTCCTCCGGTGCACTTGTTGTCAAGCGCATGCGCTCGGCGTCTCTGGGTTGCCGGGGCGTCTGAATGAAGGAGCGACGTCAGTACGCAACGCACCGCAAGACGCACGGGCCGCGATTGGAAACGGTGGGCAGCGAACAGCGTCGTTGTGTACTGTAGATACAGGTTGCTCGTTTAGTTTACATACTCAATAGAGAAAACATCCGGCCATTCAGAATTCGGAAGTTAGTGAGAACTAAGGTAGCTCTTGTTAACATATCAAATGTTTAATCCGTTATATTATTTAAAAAGAATAGTGAAACCGAAGATATATAGCTGTTCGAACTGACCAAAAACTGTGTATAGCAGTCGGTGTCTTTTTCAGTAATAAAGATCCGTACGTGCTACGTGAAATGTGTTCTTTTGCAGCTTCCAGATGTGAACAGCTTCTAACAGACCACAATTAGCAAACGGCTCTGGTAAGTTGGCAGTCGATACTGATACTATTCAATGGGCTAATTTAGTGATTTTAGGCACTGGCGTATACAGAGTTTTATTTTGGGAGGGGGCATGAAATAGCCCCCGAAGAAAAGGGGGTCCGTGGTTTGTCCCCGGTAAACGTTTGTATAATTTGGTGCAAAATGATGAGTTTTAAGGCTAGCTGGCATCACTTTTTCAACCAATGTGTTGTGATGTTTTATGTTTGGTTAATGTCAAACACAACTAAGACCATTCTATGTTACTTTTTATTAATACAATCATGAAAGAATGAACGTACTGTTTTGATTTACAGCTTACACAATAATATAACGTCAAGGTTTCTTGAAGCATTACCAAATTGGTTTATAACTTCATCGTCTGATATTTGTATATCTCTGTGAATAGATAACAATGCTAGATCATTGAGTCTGTTTCCGGTAGTAACATTCCTTAAGTATGTTTTCAAATCATTCAAACTCAAACTCTGTTTGACGGTAGCTACAGAGACAGACAAAACTGCTAAAAGTTTGATAAGGGTATAAAATTTAGGAAAAGAAAACCTTTGTCACACGCTTCAAGGTCACTTGTTGGTGTTCTTGGTAGGTTCTTAAGAGCGAAGGCACTGGAGAGTAATAAGAGGTTATGTTATTAAACATAAGAGATCAGAGTAAACTGATCGTAACATTGTTTACATCGCTCTGCCGTCCCCTTGCTTTGTATCGTTGCCATATGTCGCTTAGTAACAATAGTACATGATAACATGCGGATTCTACGATGGTCCATGGGAATTACACGGCTGGATCATATTAAGAACGTCCGTAATACTCATGGAATTGCCCCTATTCCAGCCAAAATGAGGGAGACTCGGTTGCGTTGGTACGGGAATGTAGCCCGAGCAAATACAGAGTCCATTGTAAGGAAGTCACTTGCTCTCGAGCCTGAGGGACAAAGACCTCCAGGGCGACCAATAAGGCGTTGGATGGATACCCTACACGACGATATGCGCATCGTAGGTCTTCGTCTTATAGATACAGCAAACCGCTACAAATGGAGAGTGAGGCGCCGAGAGGCGGACCCCAAAAATAATTGGGAACAACGCCAGGAAGAAAAAGAAGTATAATCGTTTTAAATGTTTTAATTCATAAACAAATATCACATGTGACGAAATTTCAGGCCCCCTCCACCCCTCCCTTTATATACGCCCATAATTTAAGTGAATACTAATGCTACAACACTGTATGTGTTTTTCACGACTATTTGAACAGTAAATGTAATATTTTCGTCATTATCTCGTCGTGTTGGTACCCGAAGTACAAATCATCAGGATGTTAAACACAGAGTTTAAATGCCGAACGCGAACGACTCGGTAGCTCAATTGAAAAGACCATCGGGCCAGAAATTCGAAGGTGCCAGATTCCAGTTCCCGTCATGCCAGACATTTAAACTCTCTGTTTGACATCTTGATGGCTTGAACTTCGACCACCTCGTAGTGTGGCGGCTAGCATTCTTGGTATTCTCACACGGGAGGTCCGGGTTCGATTCCCGGCTCTGCCCAGACATATTAATTGTGGTGTAAGGGCTGGAACGGAGTACACTCAACCTCATGAGGCAAACCTGAGAAGAGGGGGGGCGTTCCGATTCCCACCTTAGCCATCCTGGAAGGGTTTTTCCGAGGGTTTACACACCACCCCCACCACCCCTCTCTTCTATTCCAGGCAAATGCTGGGATGGTTTCTAACTTACGGCCACGGCCGCCTCCTTCCCAATACTATCCCCAATTTATAAATACACACATTAGTACAGCCATCACAAAAAACAGACTGTCACACAAATTCCACACACACCCAAGTACACGGGAATAAATGACCACGATGACGAAAAGCCCCTAATATAAGCAACAATAGCTTGTAATTCATGTACACAATTTCTATGCACAAGGTCGCGGGTTCAAATCCGGGCGAAGCCGTCAGATCTTTTAAGAGCGTTAAAAATCCCTCAGTATGCCTTCCTTCGGAGGAGAAGTAAAGCCGGTGGGCCCATGTCATAGATTTATGGCTTGTAAAAAAACCTTCCACTAACTAAACTTGTGTGAGCAAAATTTGTAGGTTAGGTTTGATTAATGCTCTTAAATTCCAACGTTCGTCGCCGGGGGCTGGTTGCGATGGCATCTAGTAGTAGCAAAGTTCACAGCTAGGTGTCGTGGACGGTAGCATTTGGTAGCAAAAGTAGGAACTACTTTAAATTATCGTCAGTGGTCCTTACTTGAATTAAAACAGATAACACACACTAATACAGTCATCACAATTAAAGCCGGTTATCAGACAGATTCTACACACACCCAAAGTACACGGGGCTACATGACCGCGTTGTCGCAGCCCCTAAACTTAGGAACCAACCAACCAAACGACCATGTACACAATACATCGAAATAGTTGAAAACCCGTATATGGAGTGAATGTCACAATTGGCTATCTTATATAAATGATCGTATGGCCTCCGGAGAGCCCAGTGCAGGTCTTTCTAGTTGACGCCGGCTATCTTATTATAAATACGCTGAGGTGTATGTTTCACAAAACTCAAGCTCCTAAACCAGAGGGTGTTAGAAGGTGTGGTTTGTACCAAAATCTTCCAAATCGTCTCAATAGTACAGGAAAAGTCTTGCATTCCTTGAAAAGTCAACGGAAATGTATGCATTTGTTATGAAGTGCTTTTAAACAAATAAACAAGACGATAGCCCCTGGCATCGCTTGCAACCCGCATATCACCAGAGCTGGCGGGTAGTCTGTACACATGGGGACGCACACAACCCATTTTGCGAGAGTTCTCGCACGGGTCCGCTAGTATTTTATAATTTTATGTTCGACGATGTCGTAATGTAAACATTATGTGTCAAAAAACTGTATCATAATGAGGCTCATTAGAACACTATTTTTCATTATGAAACAACCGACTGCAGTGGCTACGCTGGCTAAAGCGCAGTATTAGGTCATGGGACCAAGCTCTCTGCTGACTCGGTAGACGCGTGGGTTTGAGCCCCACCTTCGGCCGTCCTTGAAATGGTTTTCCGTGGTTTCCCATTTTCAACACCAGGCAAATGCTGGGACGGTACCTTCTGACAGGTCACGGCCTCTTCCTTCCACATCCTTGCCCAGTTTCATTCATCTTCATCCATTCCATCTCTCATCCCGACTCGCAGGTCGTCCACGGGCGTCGAACAGAAAGACCTACACTCGGCCTCTCAGGAGGTCACACGACAACAACAACAACAACAACAACATTATGAAACAGTTTCTCCCTCCAATCAGAGCTCAAGAAACAGTTGTGTGACCAATTAGGTAAGGATACCTTCGCACATGCGCTCAAAATCCAATATATTTCTGTGTTGGCAAGCAAAGTGAATGGTCTCTGCTTTCGGAGTGCCTTGACCACGCATGCGCTCTGTTCAGTCAGCAAAGCCAGCGCCACTAACTGAATTAACTGAATCCCACAGATATTTATGAATATTTATGTTAAAACATATAATAAAGTTATAATTATCGTCGAACATAAACAGTCGTATGCAACTCGCCAATAATGGTAATTAAGACACTCGTATGGAAATTATAAAACTAGCTTACGCTCGTTTTATAAACATACTCGTGTCTTAATTTTTGCCATTATAGGCTCGTTGCATAATGCACTATTATTGATGCAGCCAATGGCCATGTACTTTTCTTTTCAGGACGGGTCAGGGAAGGGATATTGGAGGGAAATTGGCCGTGTACCTATTGAAAGGAAACGTCCCGGCATTTGCCTGGTAATGAAAATGGGAAACCACGAAAACAATTTTCAGGACGGCCGAGGGGATTCGAACCCATGTTCTCCCGATGTCAGCGAGGCACTAGGCAGAGCGATAGCGCTCTCGGCCACCGCGGCCATTTGTACCTCCTTTCTGTGTTCGGCCTCACTTCTGAGAATAGTAGCCTACATCTTCAAAACCAGTAGGTGATGAACTAGTCTCAACGCCTCCAATAACAGCTGCACTGCGATTAAACACGGACATGCGAGTGAAGTGGACCCTTTTAACACACGTTTTTCGTCCCTAATTGTCAGTGGGAAAAACTTGGTTCGTATTTAAATAAATTGCAGTTACAGACTCTGGCGAGTCGAACATGTCCTCGGACACTCCCGGCACTAAAATCCATACGATAAATAATAAATAAATAAATAATAAATAACTATTATTATTATTAATATTATTATTATTATTAATGAGTTGGGCCCTCTATGGAGCACGTAGAACCATTATTTAGCATTGGTCTTCTTATCTTCCCAAAGCTTCCTCATCCTTTCGCTGTGTGCCTGTTTTCTTTCTTGTGGTCATGCAGCTTTTAGTTTCAAATTCCGTCCTGTAGGACTATTATTATTACTAGTATTATTATTTATGTTTGACCCTGACTATTATATGTCAGAAAACTGTACTATAATGAGGCTCATTATAACACTATTTTTCATTATGAAACAGTTTCTCCCACCAATCAGAGCTCAAGAAACAGTTGTTTGACCAATTAGATAATTAGATGCGCTGAGTTCCACGGCCTTCTAATTTAAATTTCACTGCCTGGCCTTGTGTCATAGTAGGGTAATCGAGGAGGCCATGGTCAAATACAAGGCATTCTCTGCGTATCATGCGCTCTGTTCAGTACTTAAAACTGGCGAAATCTCGACAGATATTCTTGAATATTTATGTTCGAACATAAAATAGCTATGATAATTATCGTCGAACATAAACAGTCGTATGCAACTCGCCTATAATGGTAATTAAGACACTCCTATGGAAATTATAAAACTCGCACACGCTCGTTTTATAAACATACTCGTGTCTTAATTATTGCCATTATAGGCTCGTTGCATAATGTACTACTATATTATTATTATTATTATTATTATTATTATTATTATTATTATACCGACAGCAGTGGCTCAGCTGGCTAAAGCGCAGCGTTAGGTCATGGGACCAAGCTCTCTGCTGACTCGGTAGACGCGTGGGTTCGAGCCCCACCGTTGGCCATCCTTGAAATGGTTTTCCGTGGTTTACCATTTTCAACACCAGGCAAATGCTGGGACGGTACCTTCTGATAGGCCACGGCCGATTCCTTCCACATCCTTGCCCAGTTTCATTCATCTTCATCCATTCCATCTCTCATCCCGACGCGCAGGTCGCCCACGGGCGTCGAATAGAAAGACCTGCACTCGGCCTCTGAGGAGGCCACACGAAAAAAAATATTATTATTATTATTATTATTATATTACTACTAGGGTAGCAAAGCTGAGACGGGAACCGTACCATCCATTATTTGTCTGGAGGGAATATGGAGAAAGCAGATACAACTGGGGATGGCGACAGGTGACCGCTAACTTGGGTCTAATATTAAGGAAGGGTCATGGAAAGGATTTCGGAAGGAAGTCTGTCGTGGATCTGTTGAAAGAAACCGTCCCGGCATTTGTCTGGTTGTGAAACTGGGAAACTACGAAAAACATTTTCAGGATGGCTGAGGTGGGATTCGAACCCACGTTCTCCAAATGGTGAGAGGTGGATCCGTACATGATTCAGTTTCAGGCTGAGTGGTCTGTAGATTTCTACGGGTTGGGACCCAATGCTTCAACCACTTGTTCTGATTCTTGTTCTTATTCTTATTCTTAGTCTATAATTCATATTCTTATTCATAATCTTATTCTTATTCTTATTCATAATCTTATTCATAATCTTATTCTTATTCATAATCTTATTCATAATCTTATTCCTAATCATTATCTTATTCTTATTCATAATCTTATTCATAATCTTATTCCTAATCTTATTCTTATTCTTATTTTTATTCATAATCTTATTCTTATTCATAATCTTATTCATAATCTTATTCCTAATCATTATCTTATTCTTATTCATAATCTTATTCATAATCTTATTCCTAATCTTATTCTTATTCTTAATCATAATCTTATTCTTATTCATAATCTTATTCATAATCTTATTCCTAATCATTATCTTATTCTTATTCATAATCTTATTCATAATCTAATTCTTATTCTTATTTTATTCATAATCTTATTCTTATTCATAATCTTATTCATAATCTTATTCCTAATCATTATCTTATTCTTATTCATAATCTTATTCCTAATCTTATTCTTATTCTTATTTTTATTCATAATCTTATTCTTATTCATAATCTTATTCTTATTCTTATTCTTATTCTTAGTCATAATCTTATTCTTATTCTTAGTCATAATCTTATTCTTATTCATAATCTTATTCATAATCTTATTCTTATTCTTATTCTTAGTTATAATCTTATTCTTATTCATAATCTTATTCTTAATCATAATCTTATTCTTATTCATAATCTTATTCATAATCTTATTCTTATTCTTAGTCATAATCTTATTCTTATTCATAATCTTATTCATAATCTTATTCTTATTCTTAGTCATAATCTTATTCTTATTTTTAGTCATAATCTTATTCTTATTCTTAGTCATAATCTTATTCTTATTCTTAATCTTAGTCATACTCTTATTCTTAATCTTATTCTTATTCTTATACTTGGTCATAATCTTATTCTTATGCTTAGTCATAATCTTATTCTTAATCTTATTCATAATCTTATTCTTATTCTTAGTCATAATCTTATTCTTATTCATTATCTTTTTCTTATTCATAATCTTATTCTTATTCATAATCTTATTCTTATTCATAATCTTATTCTTATTCTTTTAGGGGCAGATGACCTCGTAGTTCCGCCCCTTAAAACCACAAGAACTAACTAAATAACTTATTCCTATTCCTATTCTTATTCCTATTCCTATTCCTATTCCTATTCCTATTCCTATTCCTATTCCTATTCCTATTCCTATTCTTATTCTTATTCTTATTCTTATTCTTATTCTTATTCTTTGAAGATCAGGCAAATGCTGTCCCGGTTCCTTTCAACTGGTCCACGGCCGACTTCCCTTCCCTGACCCGTCCTGAAAATAAAATGAAATAAAATAGCCATTGGCTGTACTAATAAACATTATTATTCATTGAAGAAAATTTGTCGACTGAGACATTACAGATATTTACTTTCGTAGCGTCATGCTAGTTCGCCGCGTTGCGCAGTGGCTGGCATTCTTGGCTGTCACCGCGGAGGCCTGGGTTCAGTTTCCGGCTCGGCCATGAAAAATAATTCTGGTCTGAGGGCTAGAACCTCGTGAGGCCAAACGAGAAGTGGCGGGTTCGAATCCCACATCAGCTATCTTGGAAGTGGTTATCCATGGTTTCCCACTCCTTCTCCAGGCAAATGGCGTTGGTACCTAACTTAAGACCACTGACGCTTCCTATCGAAATCCTACATCAATTACAAATACACACACTAGTACAAACATCACAGTGACACAGGTTATCAGACGAATTCTACACACCCAAGTACACGAGGCTACATGCCCATGATGTCGTTAAGTCCCGAAGCAATCAACAACAACTCAGCAATCTTTCTAGGTCCGTGCCGTGTCTTGTGTGGGGTTTCGCCTAGGACACCAAGCTGGCTCATCAGCGGGCTCTAGGTGTCCGCGCCCGAGCCCCACAGGAGTAGCGAACTGCGCGCTACCTCCCTTTTTATGAAGCGCACCTGCGCTTCTTCACTGCGAGAGCTAAAAGCTCAAGCAGCCATAACCTCCCTATGAAGGCTTCCAAAACGATGGTATATCGACTTTCACAGCCAGTGAATTAAAACTCAGCAATTTTTCTAGGTTTGTGCCTGTTGGGGGTCCGGGCGGGGTCGCCAAGAGCCCTCTGATGAGTCAGCTTGGTGTCCTACGCTAAACACCACACAAGGCACAAAAAACCTAGAAAAATTGCTGAGTTTTAATTCACTGGCCATGAAAGCCGATATACCATCTCTTTTGGAAGCTTTCATAGGGAGGTTATGGCTGCTTGAGCTGTTAGTTCTCGCAGTGAAGAAGCGCAGGTGCGTTTCATAAAAAGGGAGATAGTAAGCAGTTCGCTACTCCTGTGGGGATCCGGGCGGCGACACCAAGAGACCGCTGATGAGCCAATTTGGTGTCCTAGGAGAAACCCCACACAAGACACGGCACAAACCTAGAAGAAATGTTGAGTTTTAAGTCACTGGCCGTGAAAGCCTATATACCATAAACCAACAACAACTCTTGGCAGAACTAGGGAAGGAGCTGGCCTTACTAATTTTCAAAACAATGTTCGCAATGATGCAACCAAATGTTGAAATTATGGTTAAATAATGCCAAAAATTACCATTGGTTATACAGTTTTTCTAGGGATTTCAGAGCATTTTGGAGGAGGGCCACTTGATACGTCCCTAGCCTCGATTGATATGTGACGTCAATAACTCGATAGTATTCTTACGGCTGGATATAATTAGATTGTTTGAAATGTGTTTCCTCTCATTCAAATGAAGTGACAGTCTTAGCTCCTCAATAGAATCTCTGTTCGATAATGACGCCGGAGTTGCAAACGTTAGACATCTTCCTGAGTTTTACGTTTGATATAATCCGTCGTATTCATTAGTGATTGACGGCTGGAGGAAACAGATGTATCCAATCACTTTTGCATTCTTCGTGCCAATAGGTGGACTTGTCTGTAGGCAGTCAATGCCAGTGAATGGAGCTAAGAGAATCAGACTCCTGTCAGTTGATTTGGAATTATCTAGAGACTCAAATCGTAAACGCTTTGAATTGTTCCTTTGACATTTCTCTGTGTTCTATCTTAACAGTGGAACCTTCAACGCTTCCGTTCGACGATATGACATCTGAGGAACATATATGTTACTTCCACGAACATGAATAGTAATAATAGTAATAAAAGGAAAGGAAAGGTAGATTGTAGTTTTACGTGACCGTTAATCTCAAGATCATGAGCCACGGGAGTAGTGTTTTAATAGGAGTT
The DNA here is from genome assembly GCA_946902985.2 of Meconema thalassinum. Classification (NCBI taxonomy): domain Eukaryota; kingdom Metazoa; phylum Arthropoda; class Insecta; order Orthoptera; family Tettigoniidae; genus Meconema; species Meconema thalassinum. The sequence continues at coordinate 358,008,222 of OX336388.2, read as the reverse complement.
CTCTCTCACTTCTTATTGAGCCACCCTCGTAGCGGCCCCGAACCTGATATCTCGCTAACCAATAATGGGATTTGAACATACAGGGTGTCCTAGAACTCGTAGTAATGCCCCCTCTTTTCCTATAGCCTCTTTATTTAATTAAAAGATAAAAACTAAAAGGTCATTCGCGAGTAGTGGGGTAGTGTATGTTTTCTTGAAAGTCGCGTGTGTGCTTGAATACGTATGGCTATGTTAGGAAAAGGTTAGGTGGTGGGGGAGGACTAGGGTTGAGTGAGGGCTCGTTTAGATGGTATTTTTCCCACTCTATATGATGGTGAGGTTATTTTTTAAAATGGGTGGAATTTCGAAACGCAATTTGAGGTAAACATGTGTTTTTGACATTTTGGCGATTAGTGTTTTTTGTATGCATGCGCACTTGAGGGATTTTGTAAGAGAGCGGGCTTTTTAAATGACCATTTATAGATGACTTTTTTTTAAATATTCATTAAGAACCAAAAAAACTAATAGATCATCCACTTTTTAGTATCTCGCTAACCAATAATTCGATTTAAACATATGGGGTGTCGTAGGACTCGTGGTGAACTCCCCTTTTCTATGGACGAGGTATATCCACCCCAAAATAAAAACTACCCTTACCCGGGGGGTGAAGTAGTATATATTTTTTGTATGCATACGAACTTGGCGGCTTTTGTAAGAGAGCGGGTTTTTTAAATGATTATTTAAAGATGAGTTTTTTAAAATATTTATTAAGAACCAAAACAACTAATAGGTCATCCGCTTTTTAGTATCTCGCTAACCAATAATCGGATTTAATCATATGGTGTGTCGTAGGACTCGTGGTGAACTCCCCTTTTCTATGGACGAGGTATGTCCACCCGAAAATAAAAACTACCCTTGCCCAGGGGCAAATAATATTTTTTTGTATGTATGCACACCGACGACTTTTGTCAAAGGGGCCTAACTACACTTTTGTTAATATTTTCTGAACCCCTGATGGGATTTTGCCATAGGCAGCATCCTAGCCCTTGTGGTGACGCCCCGTTTTTGAATGTATGATTCATTTTTTGTCAAAAGGGCCTAACTACACTTTTGTTAATATCTCGCAAACCAATCATGCTAGGGTCTTGTATGAGAAGTCCTAGCACTTGGGGCGACGTCCCCCCTTTGGGGGGTGAAACTACCCCCCAAAATTGAAAAGTCAATATCTTGGAAACTAAGAACCCTAAAATTAGGCATTATAGCTTTAAAAAAGGTGATAACATAGGCTTTTACCTCGATTGGTCATTTCACCCCTAAAACAGTAAATAGTCATGTTATGGGAAAAAACGTATTAAACACTTAAAAATGATAAATGAACCTAAGATCTTTTGTTCTTGATGAAAAATAGCAGGGGGGGGGGTGAAAACTCCCCCCAAATTGAAAAATTGATACCTTGGAAACTATGATCCGTAAAATTAGGTGTGATGGCTTAAAAAATTGATCATGACATAGGCTTTTACCTGGATAGATTATTTCACCCCTAAAACAGAAAATAGTGATTTTACAGGAGGGGGAGATATAAAACGTGTAAAAATGATAATTGAACCTGAGATCTTTTTGTTTTCTCATGAAAAATAGTGGGAGGGAAACTGCCCCCCCCCCCCAATTTAAAAATCTATGTCTTGCAAAGGAAGAACCCTAAAATTAGGTGTGATATTTAAAAAAATACATGATGATATATGCTTTTACCTCGATAGGTTATTTGACGCATAAAACAGGAAATAGTCATGTTACAGGGGAAGAGGTATTAAACACCTGAAAAGCATATGCGTTCTGTGAAACCATGCTTTAATGGACGTGTGGATCGAGGATGATGGCTTGCTAATTATTATTATTGTTATTATTATTATTATTATTATTAGGTAATTATGGATTAATGTGGATTAACTAACCTGTAATAGTAAACATTTGTATGAGATGCTGTACAACTTAGGATGGTCAACCCTTTGTCATGCTCCATGAATTGAGCCAAAAGTTTTAGCTGTCAAGACTTAGTGTACCCTGTTCCAACCCTTACACCAGAGATAAAATGTCTTGCTACAGCGCTGAATGGAACCTGGACCTTTGTGATGGCCGCTGAGGCACACGCTTTCATGCTTTCGCTGGGTTCTGGTTGTAGAGGCACACAGGCTTGCTGGTTTGGGATAACGGGAGGAATGTGCGGTGTTGCAAGCTAGTATCAGCTTACTCGGCTGGTGGTGGCTAGTGGATGTGGAGTATAAACATGCACCATTGTGGTTCTGTGACAGTAGTACAGAGGTAGTAGTATAATGCATGCATTTTGGTTATTTACAAAAAGAAAATAAACTATTAAAAGTGCATTAGACTAACAACCAGGAATACAAACGTTTTATAAGTAGGAGAGACACTAATGTTTATTTATTTAATTATTATTTATTCATTATTATAATTATTATTATTATTATTATTATATGTTAGTCAACGTATAGGTACACGTTAACGATTTATAGCTTGTTTCAAACAGTGAATTATTGTGTTTAATGTCAATGAATAATGAACCTACCAAAAAAAAAGTTATGTCATAGTATATAACGCTATGGCCTACCGATATAAAAAATCCAACATGGCGACCCATGCTACATTCTTGACAATGCTGACTTGCATTACAAATACACACACTAATACAGCCATTGCAATAACACAGGTTAGCATATGCAAAACTTATTTTAAAAACAGTTCATGACCTACATTAGGGTTAAACTTTTTTTATATATACCTAAACAAACACTATTTAATTACTTACTTACTTACTTACTTGGCCTCCTTTATCACCTGCCTGGACGCTAGGATAGTTGTAATTGAAAAAAGCCATGGCCGCCCTCTTTGCAATTCTACACTGTACACCGCAGTTAAAATCAAAAAATGCATGATCCGGTCAGGAATTGAAGCTGGTGTTGTTTCGAAGAAAAGACAAGCGTTTTATAAACTTAACCACTAAACCCCTACCGTAATGGCTTGGGTGATTGTAAAGATAAAAATTACATCTAAACTATAACTAAAACTAACTACACACTTATATACTAGAAGGAATAAAAAATGGCCCTCAACCCTCAAGAGTATGGATTGAGGGAGTTTGAATGAAGGAGAGCCATGAAAGGCAGATAGACAAGTAAAAGAGGAGAGGTTCTGCCCCAGAGGTAATGGATAAAAGGGGGAAAACCGAAGCCAGCTCAGGAATCCCTTGGGGGTAGCCATATGCAGAGTGCACCACAAGTGGTGGGGACTATTTGTACACCCTATCTTTAGTGGGAGTTGAGCAAAAGGCAGGAAATAACATGAAAATAAAAAGAAGGCTGCCTCCTCACTCAACGAGGGTATCAGAAAAAAATAAACAACGACCAATTAAGTTGGAAAAGGAAGAGACTCCCTAGGCCTTGGATACCCTAATAATGTCGGGGTTGGTAGAGAACATGAGTTGACCAAGTGTGGTCGAAAGGAAACAAGGCAGAGAGGAGCCTGGACACAAGTCAGTGGAAGCAATGATGAACTCAGTTGGGTCACTGTGGACGTCAACCTACATCCCACTAGATGTGAGTCCCTGGGGTGGAAATAAAGACCTCTTTTGTTTTATATCACTGGCTTTAAGAATGGTAACAGATGGTATGCCTGTATAATGCGATACTGGTCCTAGGGGTATGCAAAATTGTACTAGATATGTAGCTAATAATAGTGTACATGACCCCTTATTATTTTCACTAAGTACAGTACATGGGACTGATGACCATGATTTTAAACCCCTCAGTAAAACAACAACAAATCATTCCTGTTTCCATGCAGTTGGGGGGATGAGGTGAATTTTCTAAACGTCAAACTGATGTGGTTATCCACTTCTACTCCAGGTAAACGCAAAGGAAATGAAAACATGTTATGTTTGGATCAATTCCATACCTACATGACAACATGTACTTAAAATAACAAGTAATGAGAATTCCATGTTAACATTAGTGAGATGGTTGCAAATTGCCAATGCTTAGAGCACATTAGCGCCTTTTAAGGGTGGCATGGAGTACACTCACTTTAAAAACTAACCAGAGGAGTGTTCGATTTTTCCCACAACAACCATCCTGAAAGTGAATATAAATGACTATGCACTTAAGTCCATAACCACCTCCTTCCCATTCCTACCAATGAGAGTGAAAGGCACACATTAATACAGGCATCACTGTGACAGAGGTTATTTGTAAAATACCTAAATATTTGAGATTTATTTTGAAATTGACCAGAATTTTGTAAAATCCACTAAATTTACCGCAAATTTAGCAAATTCCACCAAATTGCAGCAAAATTCAAAAAATGACTACCAGATTTATTGAAATGCCATTGATTTATCAAAGAATGGTTTAAACTACCTCAAATTAATATAAAATTACCCGAATATAGATGAAAATTCACTAAAATTTACCAAACTTACCCAAGTGGTCTACAAACCATGAAATTTAACCATTTTTTTAAAAATTCACTACATGTAATCAAAAAATTCCATAAACCCTTTACATGTATGTTTTTTTGTTTGTTTGTTTCGTTTACCGCACTGTCTGGCAAATACCTCAACATGACATTGTCCTAGGCTATGACCTGTACATTCAACATCATAGTTTAGTTTCATCTCCCATAAACTGCTACGATAAGACTAATTTTCTTAGGTCTTGACTGGCCTTGCAATAAGAATTGACTAACCAAACATGAGTTACCTATTAGGGAAACATTTTGGCCACTATGTTGGTTATTGACCAGTGAGTACAGTTGTAGAAAGCTGTTTATAATTTTTTGAAATCATGTACAACAGAGGCTTAAACCTATAAACAAACCGTATGAGCATGTTTGTTAAACAAGACATTATACCAGAGACAATTAGGATACTTATGTAAAGCTTCCAAAAATAATGTTGTGTAACAGTAAATGCTGTCAACAAACAATTATGCAGTACTAAAAAAAAAATCATACAATACCTCAGAGCTGTTGTAAAATTATTGATGTGTAACATGTTTCCACTCGCTTGCTATATATTTTTTGGCGTGGGGGTGATTGTCAAGAAATGAAATGCAAATGGAACTGAAATGCAACACAAACAATGAGCGCGCGCGGTGGCTGAGATTGATACCACGACGTACTGTCGGTTATGTAGGTATGTTGAATGTATATCACATATGGTTTACTTGAAGGTTTGGAGATCCCAATAAATATATTCCTACAATAAATTATCTTGAAATGGTCATTCTTTGGTGTGAAAATATTTATTATATGATATTTAATGAAAACAATTATGATTTATTAAATGTTTATACGTTTACTGTATTGTTATTTAATGTAAGCACTCGAGGCACTATCGACCAAAATGCAACACTATCTGGAATGTATATTGCATACTTGAAGGTTTGGTGGTCCCATTAAAGGTATTCCTACAATAAATGATTTTCCAGTTGTCGTTCTATGGCGTGAAAATATTTAATATATGATATTTGCTAACAGGATTTGCCAATGGAATTATTTTACAAGTAGTTATTTTAATGACCAACAGAGTTCACTGTTAAGAAGGTACCCTATGTGGAATGTAGGATAACATGTTATACATGATATGTGACAACTGTAAGGCTTGTGATTTTTTAAAGATGCCTATATCCCTATATTAATCACACAGTTTACAAGACTCATAACTGTAATGTTACGGAAAAATCAAAACAAAAATCTGCATAGAAAAGTGGTTGAGCAAATATAGACTTAACGTGAAAAAAACAAGAAATATATATACGAACTACTGTATGTTAATTAATTAAATTCATATATATATATATATATATATATATATATATTTACAATAGGTATACACACACACACACACACACATAATACAACTCTTTTTGTTTATGTTTGTTTGTTATAGGTTTTAAATATAACACTTGTTGAAAATTATTTTTTAGGGGATGGGGGTGTTGCTACGGTGACCCATTACACAATAATACCAGCTTTACGAAGTTCATCTTCTATTATTAATAGCTCTTCCTGATAACCAACATGACCAGCATGTTTACAGGCATGTAAAAGCTGTAGACTTTCGATTAATATATTAGGATCGTTCCAATTGCTATTTTTTTATGAATGGTTTCAAAAACTCGGGAAGCAGTTCATCATTATCACCATCATCATCATCATCATTATCATCCTCATTATTATAATCATCTTCATAATGATCATCATCATCATCATCATTGTGTTCATTAACATCATAATTTCCACCTGTGTCCACAGTCTGTTCAATGGTTTGAGTTGCCTTTGATAGTGTTGAAAGCACTGCCGGCTGGATCGCACCCCTCCTGGCTGCTTTAAACTGCCTGCCCATTCAACGATAACAGCATCGGTTTCAGCGTACAACCACGTTTCCAAATAAAGGCGCTAGGAAGCAGCACCAAGTGACTGTGGCAGATTTAAGTTTTATATTGATGTTAATGGCGAAGTTGTGTTTGGAATTTATTCTCAACGATTTTATAATGCTGTAAAGCTACGTGCCCTTTTGTAAATCAGAACAAGGCAAGTTAGAATATCGGGGAATCTCATTTCATGAGATACCATCGGACAATTCACTGCGTGGGATGTGGTTACGTGCAATTTCCAGAGAAGGTGATGAAGAGGAAGCAAATAAATAGAAAAATAAACAAGTAGTTCCGTGAAGAACTATACAGCCTATTTTCATATATCCTACATATGTTAACTGCCACTATCAACATACAACATTTCAGTTTGATTGCTGTAATAGATTCGTAGATATTGAGAACTGACTAAATATTTCGGATGGTCGCCATGTTGGATTTTATTTATGTAGGTCCTAGAGTTATGTACTGTTACATGAAGATTATTGTGTACGTGTAGCATTCAAACTTCAATCGCATGATTAGGACACAAAAAGTAACAAGGAGAATTTAACATTTCGCAAAGCTGCCATCTTGTGGTAATGGAAACAATTGAAACAAATTAGATGCCAGTGGATTAACATTCATATAAGGATTCACTGTACCAAGTTTCACGGCACTCGGATGGTTAAATTACGAGAAACGTCCATGTGAATATTTATACTTCGCGTCGCCGCCATGTTGGATTTGTGATCACCAGGTTATTTAAAGTCCTATAAGTGAACATAAGTTCATAGTCCCTATGAACATTAAAAAATTCAGTTTGATTGCTATAACATATTCGTAGATATTCAGAGCCGTCTAAATATTTCGGATGGCCGCCATGTTGGATTGTTAAATGTATAGGCCATAGAGTCATGTACCATTAAAAGAAAATTATTGCTTAGGTTCATTATTCAAACTTTCACTTCGATGATGATGATGATAATTGCTGTTTTAAGGGGCATGATTACGACAAAAGAATTAAAAACTTCATTTTAAAATTCGCACAGCCGCCATAAAGTGGTTATGTAAACAATTGAACTAAATTAGATACCAGTTCATTACAATGTGTTTGAACATTTCCTGTACCAGATTTCATTGCGCTTGGAACATTAAATCGCGAGAAAGGTCTATTTAAAATTTTCAAATTCGCTTGGCCGCCATGTTCGGGTTGTAGTCTACCGGTTTTTGAAAGTCTTATAGATGAACTTCCAGTAGTGCCCTTTATCTCCGTACAAAATTTCAGGGTGATGCCGCTAACACTTTCAGAGATATAGAATGCCGGTGAAATATTTCGCACATCCGCCATCTTGTGGTTATGTAAGCAATTGAACGAAGTTAGATGTCGGTGCATTACAATGTGTATAAACATATACTGTACTAAGTTTTATTGCGTTTGGTTGGTTAAATCGCGAGAAACGTCTATTTAAAAGTCGCAAATTCGCGAGGCCGCCATGTTGGTTTTGTAGTTACCAGTTTTTCAAATGTCACATAGGTGAACTTTTAGTAGTTCCCTTTATCACCGTAATAATTTCCAGGGTGATATCGGTAATAGTTTGGGAGATATTGATTGCTGTTGAAATATTTCGCACAGCCGGCATGTTGGATTAGTGAGTCGTAACAAAATTGGAAGGGCACGGTCGGGGTCGCCCGGAATAGTGCTATGAACTTATCGAGTTTCATTGAAATCGCTCCAGCCGTTTAAAAGTTATTAGGGGGACACACTCACACACACACACCTCACACACACACACACACACACACACACACACGGACAAAAGGTGATCTCATAAGCCTATTTTTTCAAATTTGAAAATAGGCTAAAAATACATAAATGAATGAATGATTAAGTGAGTAAATGCGTGAGTCAATAAATATGTATGTAAATAAATATGTAAGTAAATAAATAAATAAGTAAATAAATATGTAACATTGTGGGGTTTAAAGCCATTTTTGAGTGTTGCCTAAGTAAACAAAAGTTTGGTGCTTTACAGTCGGTCAACACGAATGTACCCAAAAAGAGCTGGGTTATGCCCCAATCCTGAAATAAATTACATTAAATTTATTAATCTCATGTAATTTATTTCAGGATTAGGGCATAACCCAGCTCCTTTTGGGTACATTCGTGTTGACCGACTGAAAAGAACCAAACGTTTGTTATAAATATGTAAGTAAATAAATAAGTAAAATAAAAAATAATTAAATAAATAATTAAATAAATATGTAAGTAAATAAGTAAATAATTAAATAAAAAGTGAATAAATAAGCAAATAAATAAGTAAACAAATAAATAAGAAAATACGTAATTAAATAAATAAATATGTATGTAAATAAGTAAGTAAATATATAAGTAAATAAACAAATAAGTAAATAAATAAATAAGCAAATAAATAAGTAAATAAAAGAATAAGTAAATAAATAAGGAAATAAATAATTAAATGAATACATATGTAAGTAACTTAAATGAGTAAATAAGTATATAAGTGATTAAATAAGTAAATAAGTAAACACATAAACAAGAAAATAAATAATTAAATACATAAATAAGTAAATAAATGATTAAGTAAATAAATTTGTAAGTAAATAAATAAGTAAATAAATAAACAATCTATCAAAAAAATGTGTAAAAATGTAAAATACAGCCATCACAATAAGACGGGTTATCAGACAAATTCAACTCACACCCAAGTACATGGGGCTACATGACCACGATGTCGCAAAGCCCCTAAATAAATCAACATCCCATTTTTCGGGGGCCGGAGGCATTTCTTTTCCCTGTCTTTTAATGTCCTTATTCTTTTCTTTTCGTCTCGCCAAGTATGTAAGTTAGATTTAACTCAGTTAGAAGTAGTTGTATTAGCCTACTTTCGATTTTTGCAAAAAATGAAAGTAGACTTATGAGATCACTACAGGGCGAAAAAAGTGTGTCTGTCTGTGTGTGTGTGTATGTGTGTGTGTAAGTCTGTGTGTGTGTGTGTGTGTGTGTGTGTGAGTGTGTGTACTCTGAATGTCTGTCCCCCCCCTATCAATTCGAACACGGTGAGCGCAAATTGAACGAAATTTGGTACAAAGGTAGCACTAGCAAAGGACACCTCAGTGTCATGTTTTATATCGCCGCCATCTTGACGGAAACGTAATGGCGGCCACACAAATGTTCAAAGCTTAAATCAAATTACGACTAACCTAATCATCCGATCTCTACCGAATTTTGCAACAACATACCTTTATGGGGCAGCATCCTTTGACCAAAGTAATAGGTCATCAGCCTAATAGTTTGCGGATGGCGGCCATCTTTGTGTGAAAATCGATTGCCCCTATTAATTCGAACACGGTGAAACTGAATGGAACGAAATTTGGTACAGAGGTAGTACTAGCAAAGGGCACCCCAGTGTCATGTTTTATATCGCCGCCATCTTGACGGAAACGTAATGGCGGCCACACAAATGTTCAAAGCTTAAATCAAATTACGACTAACCTAATCATCCGATATCTACCAAATTTTGCAACAACATACCTGTATGGTGGAAGCATCCTTTGAAAAATCTAATAGGTCGTTAGCCTAATAGTTTGCGAATGGCGGCCATCTTTGTGTCAAAATCGATTACCCTATTAATTCGAACACGGTGAAACCGAATGGAATGAAATTTGGTACAGAGGTAGCACTAGCAAAGGGCACCTCAGTGTCAAGTTTTATATCGCCGCCATCTTGACGGAAACGTAATGGCGGCCACACAAATATTCAAAGCTTAAATCAAATTACGATTAATCTAATCATCCGATCTCTACCAAATTTTGCATCAACATACCATTATGGAGGGAGCATCCTTTGACCATACTAATAGGTCATTAGCCTAATATTTTGCGGATGGCGGCCATCTTTGTGTGAAAATCGATTCCCCCTATTAATTCGAACACGGTGAAACCGAATGGAACGAAATTTGGTACAGAGGTAGCACTAGAAAAGGCCACCTCAGTGTCATGTTTTATATCACCGCCATCTTGACGGAAACGTAATCGCGGCCACCCAAATGTTAAAGGCTAAAATGTAATTACGACCAACCTAATAATCTAGTCTCTACCAAATTTTGCAACAACAAATCTTTATGTGGGAAGCGTATTCTGACCGAACTGCCAGAACATCAGCCCAATAGTTTGCAGATGGTGGCCAAGTATGTGTGCAAATCGATTCCCCCTATCAATTCAAACACGGTGTAACCGAATTGAACGAAATTTGGTACAGAGGTAGGACTAGCAAACGGCACCTCAGTGTCATGTTTTATATTGCCGCCATCGTGGCGGAAACGGAATGACGGCCACCCAAATGTTAAAAGCTTAAATCAAATTTCGACCATCCTAATAATTTGATCTCTACCGGATTTTGCAACAACATGCCTTTTTGTGGAAAGCATCTTATGAATGACTACAAGGTCATCAGCCCAATAGTTTGCAAATAGCGGCCAAGTATGTGTGCAAATCCATTCCCCAGATCAATTCAAACACGGTGAAACCGAATTGAATGATTTTTTTTACAGAGGTAGCACTAGCAAAAGGCACCTCATATTCATGTTTAATATCCCTATAGCACGTTGTATTTCAACAAGCTACTACAACCAAAATTCAATTATACTCCTTGAAAAGGACAAAGAGTTATAACAATACCCATGCATTTAGGAGAAAGTAGGCTATATGTTCTTTACTGAACATCTTGTTTTTATTATCATCTGCATAATTACGGGAAAATGAGCTAGACATTTCGCCTCTTAAAACAATCGCCTCCACCACATGTATTTTTGCTTTCCTTTATACTGAAAATTTGCCCGTAAGTATGTGTCCGAATACTTTTAGATGATTGAATAACAAAAGAACTAACTTAGTGTAATGTTTTCACGTCCGTCAATCTCGATATTAAGCCTCCAAACATAATCCTTCGTTTCAGGTATCTTCCTCTTTAAAAAGCCGCGGCAATCCCAGTGCGTTGGTGCTGCACCTAGCGGTGAATTAATGCATATATCTTGTACGCCTGTGAGTGTTGAATGGGCAGGCAGTTTAAAGCAACCAGGAGGGGTGCGATCCAGCCGGCAGTGGTTGAAAGCTTCTTTTTAGATGTGCTAGAGTGCTTTAACATTGTCATGTTATTATTATCACTATTACCATTCTTTTCACCTTCCCCCACCAACTTCTTGATGGGGTATGTTGTCTCTGATAGAGTTGAGGGCTTTTGAGATGTGGGTGTGTGTCTGAACATGGGTTTTACAGGAGGTGTTGAAGGTTTCTCATTAAACAACTCGCTAACAGCATGAGTGCGTTGTAGTGTATTAAACTTGAATTAATATTATCTTGAGCAGCACTATCTTTTTTTTTTTTGCTTTGGTTTGGGTTTTCCTTATATTTAGACTAGCATGATTAGGTTTACAATCATACTTGTTTGAAGAAAGTATGTCCAATTCTTTTGTCTTAAGCATTCCTCGACACTCTTTCGATCGTTGCTTTGAACAGCGCCAAATAACAGTTCCATTTTTATTGCTTCGTTTCACAATATATGAATATCCTTTATAGTATGCATAAGGCTTACCATACCTAGTCACTGATACTTCCATATCAACTGTCAATCATAAACTAATCTCTAGTAAAGACAACTTGGTAATAACAACAATAGTTTAATGTGGGAGCATATATAGATGCAAAAAGTGGGAGCAAAGGTGGGGGTAAAAAGTGGGAGCAAATGCGGGAGCAAAAACTGTGAGCAAAAAAGTGGGAGCAAATATGGGATCAAATGTGGGAGCAAAGCAAATATAAAAAGTGGGAGCAAATAGGCTAACTAATATGTCAACAAATATGCCAGCAAAAGTAAATACACAAGTCAAGATAGTATAAAGTGCAAAGAAAATATGGAAGCAAATATGAGAGCAAAAGTGGTGTTTTTCTAAAACAACTAGACATAACAAACTTAGTCATAACCTAACCTACCCTAATCTAACCTATCCCAACTTTACCTAACCTAACCTAACCTAACCAAACCTAATCTAACCTAACCTAACCTCACCCAACTTTACCTAACATAACCTAACCTAACCTAACTTCACCTAACTTAACCCAACTTCACCTAACCTAACCTAATCCAACTTCACCTAACCTAACCTAACTTAACCTGACTTCACCTAACCTCACTCAACTTCACCTAACCTAACTTGGCCCAATTTCTCCTAACCTAACCTAACTCCAACCAACCTAACTTTACCCAACCTAACTTCACCTAACATAACCTTTCAACTCTCAGATCAAAATTAAATTCTAGGCATAGTTGAGTTGGAACCCAAGATCTCAGGGATAACACCCAAGTATACTAGCCACTACACCGCGAGATGGGCAAATTTTTATGCAACACAACACAAAAATAAAAGTTTCCTGCAGTGTAACTCATTGGCTGACAACCATAGTTGGGAATTCAAACCCAAGGACTTTTGTTTTGAACATTATCAGAAATATTATTCCATTTACATTTTGCTGCTGCTTATGGTTATAAGAGTTGGCATCAATATGGGAGAAAAAGGTGGGAGCAACAAAATAAGTGGGAGCAAATGTGGGAGCCAATATGGGAGCCAATATGGGAGCAAAAGTGGAAGCAAATATGGGAGCAAATGTGGGAGCCAATATGGAAGCCAATATGGGAGCAAAAGTGGGAGCAAATATGGGAGCAAATGTGTGAACAAATCAGCTCACCTCGAATATCACCAGTGCGTGCTCATATCCACCGCTAGGTAACGGAAACACACTTTGCGAGTTGTATGTAACTATCTTACAAAGTTTGACTGCATGCAGAACGTGCTTGTATAAGCTGTGCATATACTTTTAATATACAATTAACACTAAGTGTTCAGAACTAACATGTATAGCCTTGTCTAGGGTATATAGAGGATCCTTAGCAAGAAAGACTGACTAACCCAGGAGTGTAAAGCCTTGCCATATGCAGTAAGCACCTGTTGGCAGAAAAATGGTTGCTGATAATAACGGACAATGAATATGAAACGTGTTTTGAGCGTCGACTTAATTCCTATTTTTTACGTTGTGATACGTGTAAGGATTTAAGATCATAATAGTTCTGATCAATTCTAAGCAACACATACATGCCATTATTGCCAATGTGAATTTACGCGCGCTGACAGATACATTGTCTAACTGCATGTAACGTCCATGCTATCCATTGGACTTCAACCAAATTTTGTATGTGCTGTTTGCCTTAAGGGATGGAACTAAACATACATTCAGTCACCAGGGCTGCCTACTGTAGTGCTCTATTAGGCTACACTATTTCTGGTATATTTCGAACTAATTAAAATGTCAGTATTACCAACATAATTTCGTCATTCTTCTACATAGGTCTATATAGATTAATGGCATGAAATTAAAATTTTAAGAAAAGTAGGCCCTTTAGTTCGTCACGGAACTACTTGCTGCTTACGTTTCATTGTCCTTACGATAAAGTGGGGAAGCTTTACTCGGGCTCACTAGTATGTATTAATTACAAAAGCGGCAATAATATGTAAATAAATTAAAATATTTTCAGGCGTGTTCACATTATTGTTCTATATTAGTTTGCCAAACAGGAAAATTAATTATGCAGTGGTCTGGCAACGATTCATTTTCATCCCAGTATCGACTCTTTGATGTTTTTGCCCAGTTTCATTTATGAAAAAAAAAAGGCTTATGAGATCACCTTTTGTCCGTGTGTCTGTCTGTATGTGCGTGTGTGATGGTGTGTGTGATGGTGTGGGTGTCGCCCTAATAACGTCTAAACGGCAGAGCGATTTCAATGAAACTCGGTAAGTTAGGAGCACTATTCCGGACGACCCAGACCGTGCCCTTCAAATTTTGTTACGTCTCTCCAATCTAACATGGCGGCTGTGCGAAATATTTCACCGGTATTCAATATCTCCGAAACTATTACCGATATCACCAAGGCATATTTTACGGTCATAAAGGGAACTACTAGAAGTTCACTTATGTGACTTTTGAAAACCTGGTAACTAAAAAACCAACATGGCGGCCAAGCGAATTTGCGATTTTAAATAGACGTTTCTCGCGATTTAACCAACCAAACGCAATAAAACTTTGTACAGTATATATTTATACACATTGTAATGCACCAACATCTAACTTCATTCAATTGTTTGCATAACCTCAAGATGGCGGCTGTGCGAAATATTTCACCGGCATTCTATATCTCTGAAATCATTAGCGGTATCACCCTGAAATTGTGTACGGAGATAAAGGGTGCTACTGGAAGTTCATATATAAGACTTTCAAAAACGGGTTAAATTCAAAATGAACATGGCGGCCAAGCGAATTTGAACATTTTAAATAGATCTTTCTCGCGTTTTATCGATCCAAACGCAATGAAACGTGGTACAGGAAATGTATATACACATTGTAATGCACTGGTGACTAATTTACTTCAATTGTTTACATAACCTCAAGATGGCGGATGTGCGAATTTTTTAATTAAGTTTTTATTTCTTGTTTCGTAATCATGCGATCGAAGTGAAAGTTTGAATAACGAACCAACGCAATAATTTTCCTTTAATGGGACATGACTCTATGACCTATACATATAACAATCCAACATGGCGACCATCCTAAATATTTAAATGGATCTTAATATCTACGAATCTATTACAGCAATCAAACTGAAATTTTGTATGTTGATAGTTGCAATTAACATAAGTAGGATATATGAAAATAGGCTGTGTAGTTCTTCACGGAATTACTTGTTTTAAATATTTGAGGTACGTTAAACCCCAAATGTTGGAAAAAAATTTAAAGAAATATTAAAAAAGAAGTGAGGTGGTCCTGCTAGATAATCGCTCAACATAATTGATGTTATTGGATTATAAATGATGTTGGTAGTAGTGTTGTAAGGGGACTTCTGCTACACTTAGGAAGTTGTGAGCCCTTGGGGACCTTGGGAACGAAGGAGTAATGCTAGGAGGGCGTGCTTGGGTTAGTTTTTTTGTCTCGTTGTGCTCTTTACGGGGATGTAGGTGTTGTAAAAGTAAAACTTGGTTTTGGGTCTAAAAATGCGTTTTTCACATTCTTCCTAATTTTTGGAAAACCAAAAATGTGATCATGACGTGTGTCATGTTATTTTTTCATTTCGTTGTCCTCTTCACGGGGATGTAGGTGTTGAAAAGGTAAAAAGCTGGAAAAATGTTCTTTTTCTAAAAATGGGTGTTTTGTGATTATTCCTAATATTGGGAAAACTGAAAAAGTGATCATGACGTGTGTTATATTATTTTTTTCGTTCCGTCACCCTCTTTACGAGGATGTAGGTATTGAAAAGGTGAAAAGCTGGAAACATGTTTTTTGATGGAAAATGTGTTTTTGTTATTTTTCAAGATATTTGGAAGACGAATCATGTGATTTCTATGACGGTCAAGTTAATGTTTTCGTCTCGTCGCCCTCTTTACGGGGATGTAGGTATTCAAAAGGTGAAAATCTGGAAACAGGGTTTCTTGATGGAAAATGTGTTTTTGTTATTTTTGGAGATATTTGGAAAACGAATCATGTGATTTCTATGATGAGCATGTTGATGTTTTCGTCTCGTCGTCCTCTTTACGGGGTTGTAGGTATTGAAAAGGTAAAAAGCTGGAAACATAGTTTTTTGATGGAAAATGTGTTTTTGTTATTTTTGAAGATATTTGGAAAACGAATCAAGTGATTTCTATGACGGCCATGTTGGTGTTTTCGTCTCGTCATCCTCTTTACGGGAATGTAGGTATTGAAAAGCTGAAACCATGTTTTTGGTCTAAAAAGGGTATTTCCAGTTATGTTTCCAGATATTTGAGGAAAACAGGAAAAAAGTAAAAAAATTATATTTGCTCACACACACAGAGATAGTTTGTTGAAAAGAGAATTGCAGTCTTCAGGCCGTCCACTGCTGGCGTTCATGCAGGCATGGGCTCTTATCATTTGCGTGGTCCGCAAACAAAGAGATAAGAGACAGGTATCATTATACAGTGTGGATTATACTGAGTTTGTCATAGCCTTGCTTCATAATAGGTTTATAAAGCAGCGTTAAGTTTGAAACCATGAGTGGGTGCATAACATCACGATAAAAGATTGTCATGGGGTTGAACAAATAGGTCATTGGACATGTAAAAAACAAAAGGGTGGGATTAGTGAAAGGTAATGTGATACATCTTTTTGGAAAGGGATTTTTTATAAATAACAAAATAACTAAATAAATAAATAAATAAATAGGGTTTTATCACAAAAAATCGTCTTTATTGACCCATGAATTAAACGTGGAAGGAAACCCTAACCACTTTACAAAATATTTTGCACCTTAATTACTCGTTCAATGAGATAATCGTTGGGATATAATATTTTTTGCACTTCTTCGTAATAGAATCGTCTTTGAATGGGTTGACCGCTTTGATCTTCTAAGAGATACGTCACTGGTTGACCAAGCTTGACTTGACGAATTTTAAAAATTTCTGTCGGCCACTTTGGAGTGTACGATTTTGAAAACACACTTCTATGTGTACTGATGCGAACAAAATCTCCAATTTAAGGTGATGTTGCCTAGGGTCAACCCTTTTTATAGGGTTAAACAGTCTATTGAGTCTGGGTAGATTGTTGGTGACGAGACGAGGTTTCATGCCAATGGTGGAATGAATGGTGTTGTTGTATCGTGACACAAGTTGAGGTAACCAGTCTATCCATCGTTAGGAACCAGGTATTGTAAACTCTTTCCACATATAACTTTTTAATGTTCGATTGAAGCGTTCAACTACGCTAGCTTTGAGATTGCTATAGGTGGTGTAATGGTAAATATCCTTAGATTTGAGAAAATTGGAGAAATCCTTGTTGAAAAAATATTTCCCCTGGTCGGTTTGTAACAAGTGAGGTTGACGTTTTGATTGATCAATAATATGTTGAAAGGCCTTTGTGACTAAGACACCAGTTTTATTTTTTACTGGTTGAACAAAAGTAATTTTGGAATAGACGTCAATGACGGTCAACATATAGCGTACATCGTCGTTAACGTTAGAATAAGGTATTATCTGAACCAAGTCTGCCTGCCAAAGTTCATCGATTCCTTTGGAAATGACACGACGGCTTTCATAATTGTGTCGGGCTGGTTTATGCAATTAATGAGCGATGCCCACTTTGATGGATATTTTTAGCATCTCGGAATTGTTGTTCAATGTGGGCGATTTCTGTCTCTTGTCCGTGTGGCCAGCTTGTTTTGATGCATGAAGCATGCATAAGCGAACTACTAACTGATTGGGATTATTCCAAAAGGTTATATCTATGTAGGGTTTTAATTTCTTAAACTTTACGCCAGAGCCAGAGTGGTGTTTTTGCTTACCAAACATGTTTGCAATGATGGTTTTATATTTTTGAGATATATTGGCATTGAGCTGCTGAGTGGATTTATAGTTTCTTTTGTGAGCGTTGCTGTCTAATAAAATGGATTTATATTTAGCAAGGTCCTCGGGCGTAAAATCTTGTAGAGAGGGAGTACGAGAGAATAGCAGCTTTAACAGTCCTGGTGTTAATTTATAGTTGATCTTTTTAATGACAGCTTTCGTACGAGCAAATTTAATAGATGAATCCCCAATTTTAAAACTATCATTATCATAGCGAACACCATACGTGGTATCTGTCTTTCCAATAAATAGAAGGGTCAGATACGGTTCCAGTGTTGCCCCATAATGATTGATTAAAATGTTTTTGCGTTGAGCTTTATTTTGAGGGGTTGCCAAGACTTGTGAATCCGGAGAGGATGTGGAGGAAGACGGTGTTCCTGCTATGGCGGATGATTTTTGTTTTGTTTTCAGAAACTGTTGAAGGGGTGAGGATTTTTTCTTTCAGGACTAAATACGGTTTCGCTTTCACTTTGTCCATGTTGTTGTTCTTCTTCTTCTTCTTGTTCTTCTTGGTGTTCTTGTTCACTAACATTGGAGGATGAGGAGGAGGATTTTACCTATCGTGTGGAATCTGTTTGAGTAAATTTTGAACTTGTTAAGGGTTTGGATTGAGAGGCAGCAGCAGTAGCAGCAGAAGCATTTGGTTTGGACCTCATGGGATCAACCGATGATGGAGCATGTTTTATCATGGATAAAGGATTGACGTTTTTTAAACGTTGAAATTCACGAAATTTATGTCGAATCGTATTTCGTGCCTCAATAATACGCTGCATGATCTGAACATATTTCTTGTACCCTATGGCGTTCGCCATGGTGAAGGTAAAGACAGACTAACAGGAAATGTCAAACCCAAGGTGTTTTTAAACAGAAATAAAATGATCAAACCCCAAGCGATAACGTCCCTCACATCGTTCACTCTGTTTATTAATAACCAAACAGGCATGGGGATGATGGTTCCAAAATGAGGCACACAATTGTGTGAAAGCTGTAAGGGACATATCTGGATTCACATGATCTTGAAAAATATGATAGAGATTTCTAGAGTCTTGACGAAACAAAACGATGAGATTGGCATTGTCACGAATCAACTGTTTGGGGATTTTGGAATAGGTCTGAGCCAGATAAAAACAATCCACTTGTTTATGACGTCTCATACTAAATTACTCTTAAATAATGGCCTGTCGTTGAGTGGCAATATCATCAAAAATTATAATTGAATCTGGTTGAATGCGGTCTGGTTGAATGACATCTTGAGGTGAGGTGAATGTAAAATAGCCCATGGCTTCTTTATTTAACGAAGACATCATTTGTTCCAGATACACGTACAGAGGTTGGTACAAGGATTTTCATTCATTCATTCATTCATTTATTTATTTGCAATGGGGGGTGTGTCCCCCGGTGGCAATTTGGATATACATAACAAATACATAATTATACATAACAATACATAATTATACATAACAATTCAATAACAATTATACAACAATTAAACTGGAGTATTTACACAAATAGTCTTTTCTTAAACACACCTATATGTTTGGGAAAAGGCTCTAAGACTGCGGCAGGTAGAGAGTTCCAGTTATCAATGGCACGGTTTACAAAAGAATATTTACCATAATTTGTTCGCTGTGGTCGGCCCTTAACTTTGAAAGGATGATCGCTCCTACCCATGTAAGTGGGCTTTCCCAATCGTTTGCTAAGCTCACCCCATGCTGGTTGATTTGTATACGTGTTGTACATAGCGCAGAGTCTAGATTTCATCCTCCTAGCCTCCAGTGATTCCCACCCAAGTTTCTTTAACATACGGCTCACCCTGCTCCTGGGATTAAAGTCACTGAGCACAAATCTAGCGGCCTTTCTTTGTACCATTTCCAACTCATTGATGAGCCCTACTTGATATGGATCCCAAACCGCCGAGGCATATTCCAGAATAGGTCTTACAAGTGACAAATAGCCTAATTCTTTGGCAGAGGTACTACTTCCTTTTAATACCCTCATTACAAAGTGCAGGGATTTGTAAGCTTTTGAAACTACACATCCTACATGACTACTCCATTTCATATCATTCCTTACGTGAACGCCCAAATATTTGCAAGAATCTTCTTCTACAAGTATTTCCGAGCCAATGTTATATTGAAAATCCTGCCTTCGCACTTTCCCTATTTTTAAGAGACTACATTTTCTTGTGTTTATTTTCATTTTATTTACAATCGCCCACTTATAGACCAGGTTCAGGTCCTCTTGCAGCACTGCATTGTCTTGTGAGTCATGTATCTTTCGATATATTACACAATCATCCGCAAACAATCGACAGTCACTGCGAATTCCATTTGGTAAGTCATTTATAAACGCCAAAAACAACAAAGTTCCGATTACGCTGCCCTGAGGGATACCCGACGTTACGGTAATTTCATCCGAGAATATGCCTTCGACTTTCACTTTCTGGGAACGACCCGTCAAAAATTCTTGGATCCATAAAATTACTCTTCTATCAATCTTCGTCGAAACTAATTTATGGAGTAGCATGTCATGCGGCACGACATCAAATGCCTTCGCAAAATCTATAACCACGGAAATCAGGCGAAAATATAAATATTTTGAAATCGTAGGCCATGAGGCGCGGTAATAATGTTCAGCAAAACATTGGTCTTTCCACAACCCGAAGGCCCCAACATAATACATCGAACGGTAGATGGGAATAGGGTGCCAAGACGTTTAGGTTCGCACACGGACAGTGATAGTTCAGAAACCAAATCAGAGACAGGCAAAGCATGGGGTTGTTTCATTAATTCCATAGTGACGACGACTGAGTTTTTTATGTGTGTGTATAAGTTTTATATATAGGCAAGCGGTGAGTAGGATAGGTTAGTTAACGTCTATCACCATGGACGTGTTTGGGTGAGCCCGTGTAACTATGACAACGGCCGCCTCTTTGTCAAAACAGTCTCGAGAGGTGGCTACAAAAAGCTATGTCGATCGCAAAGTGCAAAGTGTCTATCACATGGCCCCAAGACTAACCGCTGAGGGCAATTCAGCCAATCATCATCGTATTATTGATGTGCAAGGGCCTCGAGATGAAAATGATGTCTGCACGAAACGTTATGTGACCTATCATATGAAAAGGCTTTATAAATATGTCCCATCTGTATTTTTAGTGTATCTGTCAAATCAAAAACTGGACAATGACAGAAAACATTCCCCACCACCACTGGTGAATGATGGACTTTCCTATATGCTTGCTTCCGATTTAAGTCATTATCGATTGCATTATGATGGTGTGATTCATATTAAATATGCCATGCCTGATGAGATACATTTAAAAATACAAATAAACGGTGATAGACTGTTGGTCCACAACCATCACACAGTGAATGATGGAGATGAATTATCCTTTCATCTTATGCTTACGTTTGAGGAAAAGGAAGCTGGGAAAACGGTGAATGATTTTCCGCTTTATATAGGATTGGAATATACTGCTATGAAATAAGGTTCTCTACGTTAGATGTTAACGAATGTTTGCTGTGAAAGGATCACCAAGTAGCACCATGGTGAAAAAAAGATATGCAATGAACATGAGAAAAACAAATCTCAAAAAGAGAAAAAAGCCAGTTCGGAAACCAAGTCGATCTGCCTCATACCTGGTGTTAACACTTAAAAAAAATAAAAAAATATAAATAGAGTGGCTATCGAAAAAGCTTTACAAGCGGTGCGATTGTCTACAGCTCCGAGATCGCACCATAATGCATCGATAAAAAGAAAAGAAAGAAAGAAAGAAAGAAAAAACGTGGGCGAGTCATTCCTGTTGCTAAGCGTGGTTTTTTGCCGGCTTTATTTGCGGGGTTGGCAGCTTTGGGTTCTCTTTTGGGTGGTGCCAGTGCCGTGGCGAAAACCATAAAAGCCGTGGAACAAGGCAAGCAACAACTCAAAGAAAGCGAGCGACACCACAAAACGTTAGAAGCCATTGCTATGGGAGCTAGAAACGGCAATCCTTTAAAGCCAGTCTTTTATCAACAAGGTAGTGGCCTATCGTCTAAGAAAAAAATGTCCATCATCGATAAGCGCTTAAGGCAACTGCCTCGTCATGCCATGACCCACGAACAAGTGGACAGCTATGCCAAACAACTAAACATTTCTCATTTTCGAGGTGTATTTATGCGAAATGGATTACCCAAAGCACCGTGGAAAGAAGAACGAGACATGATTAATTTAGATGATGATGCAGGCCCAGGAACCTATTTTGTAGCCTATGTGAAACAAGGTTTCACAGTATGGTACTTTGACAGTTATGGAAATTTACCACCCCTGATCGAGTTGCTACGTTATTTGGGAAACCGGGTAAAGATATTCTATAATGTGAATCGTCAACAAACCTTTGACAGTCAATAGTGTGGACGTTTGTGTTTACATTTTTATATAAGAGGTCGCGTTAAGCCAACAGTCTCATCATTATGAATGTCAACGCCAAGAACTTTACCGTGCACAGATGCGGGCCTGAAGTGTCCCTGGATTTTCCCCCCATTGAATTGCATCCCGAACAATCCTATTTGCTAGGATTAATTTCTTTGGAAAGTTACAATAGAATTTACAATATACAACTGGATATTAATGACAAATTTTATTATGATGATTATATGTTGAGACTACCCCCTGGAGGTTATACCATAGACGATGTGCACGAAGCCATTAGCGTGTCGATGATAAAACAATTTGGTGACAATCCATTTGCGGATGGGACACACAAATTTGAACTTACAACCAATATTATTACTCATCGCTGTCGTATTTTCTCTACGTTTAACATTGACTTTGAAACACGAGTTCATTCTATTGGCCCTTTACTAGGATTAAAATCAAGAGTGTTGGCAGCTCACCAACCCCATGATTCAGATTATCCAGTGAAATTCATCGAGGACCATCACATTTCTGTGACTTGCAATATTATTAGAGACGTATTTACGAATGAAGAACAAAGCCATTCCCTCTATGATTTTATTGTCACCTCCCCTTGTGGCTATATTATTCGTGAAAACCCTTCAGTGGTTCTATATCATCCTGTGTGTGTCAGCGATATTAGTAATATTACCTTACGCTTAGTGAATAGAAAGCAACAACTGATTGCTTTGGATGCCAACACCCCTGTGACCTACAAGTTGGTTTTAAAGACGCTATTATCTATAAAGCAACAACAGCGTCTACGAGGTCGGTTAGTTGCCCGCCGTGTATGAAACGTTTAACACGAGTAAACCGACAACGTTTACAACGCATTGGTTATACGATACACCCCAATCATGATCATGGAGCTGTTGCAAGTGTTAATTCCCATACAAGTGGAAGATGGCGTCATGCGCATTGATATGCATTCCTATCAACCTCAAACAACAGGACTGAATAAAAATGACGAGATTCAATTCATCATTAACAATCAAGATATTTTTACTCTACCTCATGAAAGTGTCCTTCAAATTGAGGGTAAATTGATGAAAGCAGATGGCAGCACACCCACAACGTCTGCGTTGGCGAATCATGGTTTGGCTTTTCTGTTTTCTGAAGTACGTTATGTGATAAATGATATTGTCATAGATATGACTCGAAATGTGGGCATGACTAGTCTTATGAAATTATATCCTTCCTATAGCGAGGAGGAAAGTAAAACGCTTTCAATGGCAGGATGGTGCCCCAACAGTAGCAATGACTGGCTAGTTCATAGCGATGGCAGTTTTACAGGCTTCCTACCCTTAAAATTACTCCTTGGCTTTGCCGAAGATCACAAGCGTATTATTTTAAACGCAAGACAAAGTTTGTATCTGGTGAAAGACCGCAGTGATTATAATGCACTAAAAGGAGCCTCCGACCAAGTGATAGACTCAAAAATTCAACTGCTTCGATTACTATGGAAAGTGCCCCATGTGACTCTATCGGATCGCAAAAAGCTAAGCATGTTAAATTTGGTGCAAAAGATAAAGCCTTGCCTATCGCCTTTCGAAGTTGGAGTCTACATGATTACCCCTTGCTACCTGCCACACACACTCATAGTTGGAGTGTAAAATCGGCTCGCTCTACTGAGAGACCCCTCTATTTTATTATTGGTTTTCAAACCAATAGAAAATTCCAACAAAGCAAAGATGTGACCCTGTTTGATCACATTCACTTGAGAAATATACGACTATTTTTAAATAATGTTTGCTTTCCCTATGAGGGGTTGGAACTCAATGTTTCAAAAAATAAGTTTGGCCCCCTTTATGATATGTTTGCTAAATTTCAATCGTCTTATTATGAAAAAGAGGATTGCCCTATGTTGTCGCCACAAGGGTTTAAAGCAAAAGCACCACTGAATGTTTTCGACTGTTCGTATCTAGAAGAATCTATGAAAATCACCACCATTGATTTAAGGGTAGATTTTGAAACACAAGAAAATGTACCAGACCATACCAGTGCCTACTGTTTGATTATTCTTGCCAGACAAGTGAAATATCATCCTTTTTCCTATTATGTCACCAGCATGTAAGCCACCTGTGGTCAGGTGAAGAAAAATCATAATTCATAGGATTGATGATGAGCGTCTGCATGCAAACTATTTGTTGCGCTGTGGCACTGTGCACACATACAACAACAACAACAAACGTCATGTGTCCCTCAATAAGCAACACTAAAAACAACAACGTGACAGACAAACCATGGAATTTAAAATGTGAATTTAATCGTCTTTTGAAACATGGACAGTTAGTTCCCTTTATGGATTATGGAGAATTGGCAGCAAGCGGATTTTATTACTTAAACCGTAGGGATGTGGTCAAGTGTATTTTTTGCAACATTGAAATTGGAAACTGGGAAATAGGGGATCGACCATTTAGTGATCACCAGCGATGGAGTCCATCCTGTCCTTACCTGAATCGCTATGATGCGGGCAATATTCAATGGAGTTTGAATTACCCTGTTATTGTACCAGACCCTGCAAAACTAGGAGATACATGTGGACCGTATGTGCAAACTGTTCATTTGAATGTTGTTCCAGATTAAACAAACACACTTTGTAATAAAATTGTAAGCGATTTTTCATGTCATGAATAAAACCTGTATACTAAAGTAAAAAACTATTTACCTGTTGTTGAATTCTTTTTTTTTTCAGAAGTTCATTGACTTTTGCAATGTTAAACCATGAAATGGGTTAGTTGTTGATTAGTCGTCAACGAGGTAACAAGTAAAAAAATAAAAACATCATGCGTACGTTCATCGTGGATTGTCAGGGGTTTAAAATTGCAGACAACAAATTTATATTTAAGGAAGTAGGTTTTATCGATTGTAGTACGTTTTGGGTGTCTAACCCTATTCATTTGGTGTTTAAACCTCCCTATGCTTTTGAGTTGCTTAGTGAAAAAGATAAAAAGCAGAGCCAATGGATTGAAAATCATTTGCAATTAGTATGAAAAAAGGGTGGTATTTCTTACAAGTATCATGACATAGTCATGAAAGCCCATTTGTCCTCGGCCAATGTTTTATTTGTTAAAGGGAGTGAAAAACGCCCGTGGCTCCAACCATTTTTACCCTCTCACTGTCAATGTATTGACCTTTTAGATCTGGGTTGTCCATCCCTTCAAACGCTCATGGACACTTGTCCTTGCAACAATATTCAGAATTAAGTCTTAGCGCATGCGTGGCTATTGTTTCATTGGATCACCACCAGTGCATGTTGGGAGTTGTTAAATAAAATTAAAACTGAAAGTTTATCGTCCAATGATTGCAGTGAGACTTGTACATGTGAGGTGATAACATCAACGTTATAGACATGGACGCCACTACAATCGACAAGGCTATTGGAAAGTTCTTTGTATGCAAGAAGAAACTTATTAGCTTTACACAACATGAATTATTAGCACTACCTAAATCATTTCTTTTTGATGTTGCTGCCAACGCTGTGAAATAAATTTGGGAAAAGGCGCCTGCCGAGTGGACTACCGACCCTGTATTGAGTGAACTATATCCATGCAGACATTTTTCCCATCACAAGCAATTAACCATGGCAAAAATACCTTCCATTCGACAGTGTGCCACATGCCAATTGGTGAAATTATATCATGGTCATATAACTCACTGTAAAGACATTGCTTCATCATTCCATGGCTGTCATGTGGAAAACAACCACCTACCATGCTCGTCAGCCGCCACCGACAAACAACAACAACAACAACAACAGAAAGAACAAGAAGAAGAACAAGAAGAACAACAAAAAAGTGTTTTTCACCGATTGAAACCTCTATGTCCCAGGTGTACTGGCCGTGGAATTATAGATAACATCATTAAAAACTTACCATTCGAAGCTCACCTACCTGCTTACAGCTTTTGCGGCCCTGGTACTCGTCTTCAAGATCGTATGAGGAGAGGGGATATGGGAATTAATGCTTTGGATCATGCATGTCTTAATCATGATATAGCCTATGAAAACAGTGATCCCACACTAAGACGCATTGCCGACAAAGTCATGTTAGGCATTTCCAAGCAACGATTAATAGCTTCAGATGCCTGTCTATCAGAACGAATGGCAGCATTTATGGTGATTGGTGCTATCAAGAGCAAATTACTTTTATCTAGATATGGACTTTAACCTCATGAATTTATTTAAAAAAATGAATAGTATCACTGTTATCATTTCAAAAACAAGATGTTCAGTAAAGATCATATAGCCTACTTTCTCCTAAATGCATGGGTATTGTTATAACTCTTTGTCCTTTTCTAGGAGTATAATTGAATGTTGGTTGTAGTAGCTTGTTGAAATACAACGTGCTATAGGGATATTAAACATGAATATGAGGTGCCCTTTGCTAGTGCTACCTCTGTAAAAAAAATCATTCAATTCGGTTTCACCGTGTTTGAATTGATCTGGGGAATGGATTTGCACAAATACATGGCCGCTATTTGCAAACTATTGGGCTGATGACCTTGTAGTCAGTCATAAGATGCTTTCCACAAAAAGACATGTTGTTGCAAAATCCGGTCGAGATCAAATTATTAGGATGGTCGAAATTTGATTTAAGCTTTTAACATTTGGGTGGCCGTCATTCCGTTTCCGACAAGATGGCGGCGATATAAAACATGACACTGAGGTGCCTTTTGCTAGTGCTACCTCTGTACCAAATTTCGTTCAATTCGGTTTCACCGTGTTTGAATTGATAGGGGGAATCGATTTGCACACATACTTGGTCACCATCTGCAAACTATTGGGCTGATGATCTAGCAGTTTGGTCAGAATATGCTTCCCACACAAAGATTTGTTGTTGCAAAATTTGGTAGAGACTAGATTATTAGGTTGGTCGTAATTACATTTTAGCCTTTAACATTTGGGTGGCCGCGATTACGTTTCCATCAAGATGGCGGTGATATAAAACATGACACTGAGGTGGCCTTTTCTAGTGCTACCTCTGTACCAAATTTCGTTCCATTCGGTTTCACCGTGTTCGAGTTAATAGGGGGAATCGAATTTCACACAAAGATGGCCGCCATCCGCAAAATATTAGGCTAATGACCTATTAGTGTGGTCAAAGAATGCTCCCTCCATAAAGGTATGTTGTTGCAAAATTTGGTAGAGATCGGATGATTAGGTTAGTCGTAATTTGATTTAAGATTTGAACATTTGGGTGGCCGCCATTACGTTTCCGTCAAGATGGCGGCGATATAAAACATGACACTGGGGTGCCCTTTGGTAGTGCTACCTCTGTACCAAATTTCATTCCATTCGGTTTCACCGTGTTCGAATTAATAGGGGTAATCGATTTTGACACAAAGATGGCCGCCATCCGCAAACTATTAGGCTAATGACCTGTTAGATTTGTCAAAGGATGCTCCCTTCATAAAGGTATGTTGTTGCAAAATTTGGTAGAGATCGGATGATTAGGTTAGTCGTAATTTGATTTAAGATTTGAACATTTGGGTGGCCGCCATTACGTTTTCGTCAAGATAGCGGCAATATAATACATGACACTGGGGTGCCCTTTGCTAGTGCTACCTCTGTACCAAATTTCGTTCCGTTCGGTTTCACCGTATTCAAATTAATAGGGGCAATCGATTTTCACACAAAGATGGCCGCCATCCGCAAACTATTAGGCTGATGACCTATTAGTTTGGTCAAAGGATGCTGCCCCCATAATGGTATGTTGTTGCAAAATTTGGTAGAGATCGGATGATTAGGTTAGTCGTAATTTGATTTAAGCTTTGAACATTTGTGTGGCCGCCATTACGTTTCCGTCAAGATGGCGGCGATATAAAACATGACACTGAGGCGTTCTTTACCTTTGTACCAAATTTCGTTCAATTTGCGCTCACCGTGTTCGAATTGATAGGGGGGGGGGACAGACATTCAGAATACACACACTCACACACACACACACACACACACACACACACACACACACACACAGAGTCACACACACACATACACACACAGACAGACACACTTTTTTTCGCCCTGTAGTGATCTCATAAGTCTACTTTCATTTTTTGCAAAAAACGAAAGTAGGCTAATAAATAAAAGGACAAGAGTCCATGTTGTGTTTTTTTCATTATTATTGACTAATAGTTTCATAATTATAAATAAACTGTATAAAAATCATATAAAAGGTAATTGAATAACCTATTTTTAAATGCCAAACAATAAAAAAAGGACAGCAGTGCATCGTTATTCATCAATGGTATCATTATGATCATTATAAAAAAATTACTAATTGTACTAAACCTATTTTTAAATCACAAACAACAAAAAAGGACAAAAGTCTATCATTATTCATCAATTGTAACATCATTATAATAATAACAATCAAAAATTATATAAAAATTGCTATAAATGCTATTTTAAATCACAAACAATAAAAAGGGCAAGAGTCCATAATACTAATAATAATAATAATGAATTGAAAATCCACAGCCTGCTTCCAGTCTCCGACCGGGTCAGGAATGGAATGAATGAAGCCCCCATCTAGCGGCGAGGATATGAACTGTGCCGGCTGCCGAGGCCTGACGCACTCCTCTGGGGCAAGTTCTGTTAATTGGAGATTTTTTTTAGCCTTAGGCTACGTGAATAGAATCATGCCTATGACGTATGTTTATAAATAGGCTGGCGTGCTGCCGCCTAAGCCACGGAGGCTTCAATAATAATAATAATAACAATAATAATAATAATAATTATTATTATTTATAAAGTAAGTTGAAACGTCATGTGCTTAAGGCTAGCTTGTTGTTGGTCTGACACCCCCTCACGCACTGCAACCACAAGTAAAACAAAATTATGTTTTAAAAATAGGTGATACTGGCGTATGAAATCGTTATCAAGTCTAGGACCATGTTTTTGTAGTAAAGGCAATGTGACGTTTACTTTAAATTATTTAGTTATTTAGTAAATCATGTTAAATAGTTTTCTTTAAAAAAAAATGCCTCTCAAACTGTTTTTTTACTTGTGGCTGTGATGATAAGGGGGGGGGGGGGTGAATGAACAAGCAACCCTTAAGTGCATAACGTTTCAACTTACTTTTTTTTAAACTATTCATGTACATCAAGCCTCCGTGGCTTAGGTGGCAGCACGCCGGCCTCTCACCGCTGGGTCCGTGGTTCAAATCCCGGTCACTCCATGTGAGATCTGTGCTGGACAAAACGGAGGCAGACAGGTTTTTCTCCGGGTACTCCGGTTTCCCTGTCAAAATTTCATTCCAGCAACACTCACCACTATCATTTCATTTCATCTGTCATTCATATAATCATTGCCCCGCAGGTGTGCGTCAGGCCTCGGCAGCCGGCACAGTTCATATCCTCGCCGCTAGATGGGGGCTTCATTCATTCCATTCCTGACCCGGTCGGAGACTGGATGCAGGTTGTGGATTTTCATTTCCATGTACATCAAAAGTAAAAAATGAAACTATTTATAAACATACGTCATAGGCATGATTCTATTCACGTAGCCTAAGGCTAAAAAAAATCTCCAATTAACAGAACTTACAAAATACCATTCACCTATGCTCATCATAGACATCATTGTATTGACATAGCTTAAGGTTCAAAAAACAAAAATTTCGCCCATTAAGGAAAAGTTTACAAAATTATTATTATTATTATTATTATTATTATTTTATTTATTTATTCGTTAATTCCCCATAAGGAGAGCGTTACAACACAATCAATTTTCATGTTTCATTGTGGACCTTTCTACTTTTTTCCCAAAAACCTCTCATATACACACTATGTTTCCTCTTTCTCTCTTCTGTCCACCTCTTTGCTGGTTGTCTCTCTTTGGGAGTTTGCTCAAACTTCTGTAGTCTAAGTTTTTCTCTGTATTTGCTCCTGTCTGCGATGTCTTCTGTAGAGATGTTTAGTTTCTTAAGGTCTTCCACGGTTTCCTTTACCCAATTGGTTTTTAGTGTGCTATTCGTAACTATATTAAAAATTTTCTTGGTCAGTCTGTCTTCGGTCATCCTATGTATATGTCCATAAAATTTTGCCCTTCTTTTCATTATGTTGTTTGTAATCGTCTCTGTCTGTTTGTACAGTTCTATTGTCGGTCTCTTCATCCATATTCCCTCTTTCTGAACTGGCCCGTAGATCTTTCTCAGAATTTTTTTTCTCTTGTTTTTCTAATTCCTTGATTTTTGTTCGTCCCTTGATTGCTGTCGTTTCTGAAGCGTATAAGGCCTCTGGTAAGACTACTGTACGGTAGTGTCGTAATTTGGCATTGATGGAAATACTTTTTTTTATTGTAGTGGTTCCATGTAAGTCGGTATGCTTTCTGCAATTTAGCGATCCTGTCTTCATTGGATGCCAAGTTCAGTCCTGTTTTCTGTATAATCTCTCCTAGATATTTGAAACTTTCCACTTGTGTTATTTTTCCATACTTGGTTTCCAGTGGGTGCTTGTCTGTAGATTTTGTGTCCATGAACTGTGTTTTTTTCGTATGAGATTTGTAACCCTGTTTTGGCAGAGATTTCATGTAGCGTCTCTAGAGCTTCTTTGGCTTCTTTTCTGTTATTTGTTATAATCGCTACATCATCGGCAAAGGCCAGACACTTAATGTTGACTGTCCTTTTCTGGTGTTTTGCCATTTTTATGCCTTTGACTCCTTTTTACCATGTCTTGATTATTTTATTCAAAACTGAGTTGAATAGAATGGGTGATAAACCATCACCTTGTCGCACTCCTGTATTAATTTTGAAGGGTTCCGAGATCTCTCCCATGAATTTAACTTTGGATATTGTATTTGTTAATGTTTCTTGGATTAGTTTTCTGGACTTATTGTCGACCTTCATTTCTTCTAATGTGTTAAAAAGTGTTTCTCTATCTATGGAGTCTTACGCTTTTTTGTAGTCGACGAATGTGATTGTTGTGTTCCTGTTTTTTCTCGTTGCTAGTATTGTTCTCAGGCACCAAATCTGCTCACTGCACGATCTTCCCTTCCTGAACCCTCCTTGGTATTCTCCTATCTGTGGATCTATCTGAGGCTCTATCCGTTTTAACAGGGCTTTGGAGAAAATTTTGTATGCGACGGGTAATAGTGAAATCCCTCTATAATTATTAGGGTTCGTTTTGTCTCCCTTCTTGTGGAGGGGGTGTATTAGAGCTGACTTCCATTCTTCTGGTACCTTCCCTGTTTCCCAGATGTTTTCGATGATTTTGTGTATTTTTGGTGTAACATTTTCGTGGTCTAATTTCCAGATTTCCGAAATCAATCCGTCTTCTCCAGGCGCTCTATTGTTCTTTAGTGATTTTATTATTTCCACGATTTCTTCAAGTGTTGGAGGTTTGGAATCAATGTTAGGTTCTGGCGTTTCGAACTGTAATCTGTGTGTTGGTTTATCACAGTTAAGCAGTGAGTCAAAATATTGTGCCAGTATCGTACAGTTCTTTTTTGGGTTTGTCTCCAGTGTTCCGTCTTGTCTTTTGAAGCATAAGCTCGGTGGTCGATATCCTGTCATATTCTCTCTGAATGTTCTATAGAAGTTTCGTGTGTTATTTTTGGTAAAATCCTCTTCTATCTCCTTGAGTCTGTTGTTATCGTAGTTTCTTTTTTCTCTGCGGATTATTCTCGAGGAGTCTTTTTGTATCTTGTTGAATTCTTCCCATTTTTCGGGTGTTCTATGGCTGTAAAATTTTTTCCAGGCTTGTATTCTATCCTCTATGGCTCTGTCACATGTCACGTTCCACCATCTGTGCTTCCTTTTCCTCGCGGGCTGCCCCATTTTTATCAGTTCTTTCATGTTTTCGGACATGTCCGTCCAGTTGTTACTCTCAATTTTCTTAAGTCCTTGTGTTATTTCTTTCTTGTTTAATTGTAAATACTCAGGGTCTGTTCTGAAAATTCTGGTTGTTCTCTTAGTTTGTCTGTTTGGTTTAAACTTAGCCTTGATTTGTAGTAGATGATGATCAGATTCGAAAAAACCTTTTCTCGTTCGTATATTCATAACTTCTCTGGTGTTTTTTGTAGATATCGCAACGTGGTCTATCTGAAATTCTCCGAGGGCGCTGTTTGGAGATTTCCAAGTCCATAGTTTCTTGTAGGGTTTCTGGAATTGTGTTGACATGATTTTGAGGTCAAAATTCCTACAGAAGTTTATCAAATTCTCTCCATTCTTGTTTGTCCTCTGGTGCGCTGTCTGTTTTCCTGTTGTGTCTCTGAATTTTCTTTCACGGCCTAATTGTGCATTAAAATCACCAAGCAATAATTTTACATGCTTAGTGGGGATTTTGTTGGTGATTTCTTCTAAGTCTTCCCAGAATTCTTCTATCATCTGTGGATTTTTGTTATTGTAGTTATTTGTGGGGGCATGAGCATTGATTATTGTATACGCTTTGTTACCAGAACGTATCGTAAGTGTGGAATTTTTTTCAGATTTTGAGGTGAAATCTATTACAGAGTCCAATATTGAGTTGTGGACTACAAAACCATGATAAACGTTGAGCAACAATTAATAAACGTCAAACTGTTGAGCACCAAAAAATAATTTTATTTTATTATAGTTATTATAAAGTAAGGCATGAATAAACGAATGTCATGGCTAGCGCACAGTGATTATTCGTTTTCTATTTTTACAAAACGAATGATGCATCGATTATTTTTTTCACCCTCATAGATTAAATAGACTGGGTGAATACTCGAATTGACATCTTCCATGACATCATCAGGTAAACTATTAAATCGTGTGGGAAGAAATGTCTCAAAGTCTTGACAAATGCAAAGAGCTCGTTCGCCAAATTTGGTTTTTAATTTTGTATTTTATGAATGCGAAAGGGTGTTTGTGTAGGCAATTCACTCATTTTCTTGCGTGAAAAGCCGCAATATTGGCCAATGGCGTTCCAGGCGTCCATGGTTGTCTATAACCAAACAAAAGAGTGTTACTTTTTTAACACTCTCGTCCTTATATTACAACAACAAGAACAACAACAATAATAACCTTAAAACTCAGCAATTCTTCTAGGTTTGTGCCGTGTCTTGTGTGGGGTTTCGCCTAGGACACCAAGCTAGGCTCATCGGCGGGCTCTTGGTGTCCCTGCCCGGACCCCCACAGGAGTATCGAACTGCGCGATACCTCCCTTTATATAGAGTGCAACTGCACTCCTTGACTGCGAGAACCAAAAGCTCAAGCAGCCATAACCTCCCTATGAAGGCTTCCAAAAAGATGGTGTATTGGCTTTCACGGCCGGTGAATTAAAACTCAGCAATTCTTCTAGGTTTGTGCCGTGTCTTGTGTGGGGTTTCGCCTAGGACACCAAGCTAGGCTCTTCGGCGGGCTCTTGGTGTCCCTGCCCGGACCCCCACAGGAGTATCGAACTGCGCGATACCTCCCTTTATATAGAGTGCAACTGCACTCCTTGACTGCGAGAACCAAAAGCTCAAGCAGCCATAACCTCCCTATGAAGGCTTCCAAAAAGATGGTGTATTGGCTTTCACGGCCGGTGAATTAAAACTCAGCAATTCTTCTAGGTTTGTGCCGTGTCTTGTGTGGGGTTTCGCCTAGGACACCAAGCTAGGCTCATCGGCGGGCTCTTGGTGTCCCTGCCCGGACCCCCACAGGAGTATCGAACTGCGCGATACCTCCCTTTATATAGAGTGCAACTGCACTCCTTGACTGCGAGACTCCTGTGGGGGTCCGGGCAGGGACACCAAGAGCCCGCCGATGAGCCTAGCTTGGTGTCCTAGGCGAAACCCCACACAAGACACGGCACAAACCTAGAAGAATTGCTGAGTTTTAATTCACCGGCCGTGAAAGCCAATACACCAATAATAACCTTGTCTATACATCAAAGTGTGTTGTTTTTTAAAGCCTGAGCGTTTATTGCCTAAAGTTGTAGATAGTAGTGGATAAATTGACAAAAATATATTAATGTTTGTAGGAGGTATGCGATAACTGTTGAACCAACATCAACAGCCAATTGTTTTGTGTTTTATGGTTCACATGACGTAAATAGGTATACTCTTGTAAATGACCATGATCATCGATATGATTTTTTTTTATTTTGGTGCGTATGACGACCATCAATAGTGCTTGGTGAATTTCTTGCCACGGACCACGTCCGTCAAAACAAGTATTTTTTTAACACTGAAAGAAGCAACAACTGTTTTTACTGCATATAAACTAGAGTGTCTGCCACATGATGATTAATATGATGGTACATGCTCATGTTTTCGAAAAGAAAGAAAAATAAACCAAAGCTAACATTTTAAACTATTTTTAAAGCTATAAACAAACCAAGATCTTGTTTATTTTTTTTATTTTTAAATTAAAAAAAAAGAATGGTTGATTCCTACCACAGGGTGTAGGGGTTGTTCAATCAGATCAAAAACGTGGTAGAGCATCATTAGACAAAACAATTAAAACGTATTTATAGGGATAGGGTTGAAACACTTGCGCATCTGCTAATGAAATGGCGCATATTATTACTTATTATATGGAAGGTTGAAGGATTTGTGGCAACAGTTTCCCTGACACATTAACAATAACGTAGGCCTGTGGACAATGTTCACATGACCACTGCGTCACCTTTCGGTAAAACGTATGTAAAACAAGCAAATGATTGTCCCATAGTAAGTAGCCTACTTCTAAAAGTTGACATTCATTTTCATCATTTTCAGTCAAAACATACATTTGGTGATTATTTAATAGGAAATGGTTTATCAAAATTAAGTGTGAATCATTTTCAAGATCTCTTGAAGGTAAATGTATGCCTCTGTTGTCAATGGGAATTAGCATATAATCCCCTTGTTGAATGACTTGTATTCGTTTGCCCTGTTGTTGTGCAAATTCACACTGCATTCTGTTAAATAAATAAATAAATAAATAAATAGTATCAACAGATAATATGAGCAAACATCTGAATGCTGTTGGTAACCTATAAAAGGCAAAGTTAACACGCTATGCATATAATAACCATGTCTATATCCAACAAACCAAAAAAGAAACAAAATAAAAAACTACACATTTAAATCAGTGTGTGTCCATCAACATGAATACACGATAAACTAAAACAAACAAAAATAGCCAAATGTATTCTAAACGTCAAGTATCCTCCTGAAAGCCGAATAAAAAGGAACGATAATCATGACATGTTGTTGTCAGTTTCTAACAAATCTCATTCTATGAGGCGAATATTGGTTGATAGGTAAGCTAAGACAAAGTTGGTAAAATGCTTGTTGCCGATACAAAGTGATTCGTTCCTCAGCAGGAAATATATAAAAATGAAAACAAAATATTTCAGGGGTTATTGGAAAATAAACATTAAACAGGGGTTTTGTGCTTAACGTACACCAAAAATCTGCAAAAGAAATCCTCATCCACTAATTTAACGATCACTTGTTTTATTGTTAAACCGTACCTTGCTTTATGAATTACTTGCGTGGATACATTATTTTGAAAGCCAAAATTTAGCATACAGGATTTGCAATAGTGATGGCCTTGATCATAAAACATGTCATCATCCATAATGTTATAAAAAGTTGTATCAATGCATACTTTTGTGTTTTTATATTCCAAAGGATAGGCCACACGTTGTGGATTATAATTTACCATCGTTGCATATTCATTAAACGTGGTGTGTTTCGTGACGAAAAAAGGAACCTTCATCATGGTTCATCATTGAATCTGAAAAGTGGTCCTTGACGTTTACTAAGTAAATTAAAAAATACTATGTATGTCACTCATAACACTAGCCATAAAGTGGGATTGTCCACAGTAAAAGCAGCAGATTATTTTATTGTTCTTGCATGAGGCCTACTAATCCACGACCTAGTGAGGCCTATTAAGCCGCATGCCTACTGAGGGTGGGTGGTCACTTTGCTGAAACATGAGGCCTATTAGGCCACAACCTAGTGGGGCGTATTAAGCGACATCAATAGTGAGGGTGGCTACTTGTTTGTTTTTTCCTAACCTAACCTTGAAAAAGCCAACATGTTTTTATCTAGCCTGTGCACAGTGAGCAATGCAAACGTTGATGCATGGCTCTCTTTATGCGTTGACAGGCAAATAGCACAAGACATACAGTTTATGTACAACTATTTACACGCATTCACACATCCATGCATACATCCATGCACACAGGTTAAATACACACATTATATGATACACTACAATTTTTTATTTTTATTTCAAGGCGCGAGATGGCATCACGCACTTGATAGGAACCAAACCAAACACTTGCCGGGTTGCGCAACAATAGCAACAACCATTACCAGTTGTAACCAAATGGGACGCTTGTCATCATATCCTGACACCACTGTCTCTTGTCGTCCAACAAAGCGAGTGTTTGTTTTTGCTGTTACATTAAAATAAATCATGATTTTCCGACAGAATCCTAAACTGACTATGTGTCTTGCCAGTGTGGGTCTGAAGGACATGTAAATAATCATCCACACAGAGTCATTTAAGCACGTGCTGGCTAATCCCTTTGGCTCGCATAGATTCACATCGATCCATCTGTCGAAAACTATACATTTTTGGAGCGAGCCCAACAAACTCAATCATCATGGTGTCTGAACACTCATTTTTCATTAAACCAATTTCTTTTTTGTTCAGGCGGGGGATATCGAACACGTTCTTCTCACTAAACGAGGACGTGACAAACCATTTTGGACTGTGTTTGATAACGACATACGGATTACAGTCAGGGATGTGGCAAATGAAATTATCCGTGTCTGTATATAACAAGGAAATGGTACCGAACTGCCGCATTGCAAAACCATAATGAAATTTATACATATGCAATTTAGAAAAATCTAAAATGACTTGGCCTAAATAGATAGGTTTATTTATGATCACTTTAGTTTTGGCAAGTTCAATAGTCAGTAGATCATTATCAATAATGTTCACAGATTTGAAATTTGGTTTTGCAATATATTTTTGAGCTCCCCATCTGCCATGCCATGTGCTGACCAATTTAATATCCCTATACTGCCGTACATTTTCCAAACTCTTGCCATAAATACAATTATTCATCAGTTTAAAAAAACATATTTGAAATGGCTGATTGGTACTTTGTCTGTGACTGGTATTTAAATCCATGTACGGTTTCAACCACGGTTTCTGACAAAAAGAAATACCTCTAAGGATTTTTTTCAGGGTTAAGCCCTGGGCTAAACATTCTACCAGCATGTCAATATGCAACAC
Source organism: Meconema thalassinum (assembly GCA_946902985.2). Lineage (NCBI taxonomy): Eukaryota > Metazoa > Arthropoda > Insecta > Orthoptera > Tettigoniidae > Meconema > Meconema thalassinum. The sequence continues at coordinate 357,970,719 of OX336388.2, read as the reverse complement.
ATAGTGATTTTTATCATACTAGGTACCCATCAATTTCTTACGATTGCCCTTACTCTCGGGCGGCACCATTTTCTCTATGCAAAAGGGGAAATCACCATGTCGCTGTCTGAGATCGGGGGGATAAGCTAAGTCAACTTCAAGGACATATCCTACGTCCTATTGCTCGCTGGCGCTATGCACATTAAAATCTTCAATTTCATCCTCAGACAGCCAGACAAAGCTTTTGTGCGGCAGTGGGCGGCTCATAGCATGACCGTATAAATTGTTTACGTCGAAATACATTAGGTAGGATTCTGGTTCTTCGGGACAATAATCAGGCATGTAATGATTATTTGCCTTGGCATATCGCTGATTGAGCGATACGAACCCCCACGAATCCCTTTTTCCATCATCAGTACCATATCGGGATCCGTCAGTAAATCAGGCTCAATTTGGGTAAATATGAGGGTAGCGTCCCAACTTAACCCTGGACTGGTATAGTAGTGGGCGGGTTCGAGCCCATAATCGTGTGACATAGCTGACGGAACGTTTCAAATACGCCTGTCAACAACATCACGTCTAATTTTAAATAGTGCATAGCATATTGACCCATGGTTTCTATACCAAACGCTTGCCAAACATGGTGTGCGTGGGCATATTCTTGTTCAGTAATGGCGATTTGAGTTTACTGAGAAAAAAACTTTCTTTAAGCACATCATAACTTGCCACGTAATCATAAGGAAAATGACCTTTACGAACACAGAATTTAAATAGTTTTGTATCCGTAAAGTGGGATTGGGTATGTTTCAACTCATCCTCGCTTAAGCGTTTCACAAGGCTATCCAGCGAACTAGACATAAACTTGAATGGGTCGAGAAAACGAATGCTCATTGTTCCTTTTCTCCATGAAAGAGAAATAAAGCTTTCATGGTTCTTAGCCAAAATGGTGAATTTGCTTTTATCTACATGGGCAAATTCTTTAACAATGAAGTGGAGGTCGTAGCGAGAGAAATTGTGTAAGAAGACGGGGAGGAAGCGAGGTGTAGAATACTTTAAATTGCATTCCCTATGGGCGGTACCTCTAAAATGCCATGTCCTGTGGCAGTGATCTCTTATTTTGTTCTCCGCCTAAAATAGGATTTTCGCATATGTGGCAGGTGGTGGCTTGATCATATTCTTTTTGCTGTACGTCATTCATCTGAATTGATACAGTGTAGTCGAAAATTTTTCTACTTTGCCCGCTTAAGCCGCCATTTGATCAACAAACCACCGTGCACAATCCGAACCTTCGTGACTTGCATACTCACATTGGGATTTATCGTAGTGACAGACAACATAATAGCCTACAGCAAAAGGCTCATGTTTTTGCATTGGATAGGTTAAGCTTGTATGGGGGCTGGGATCGCATCCCTGAATGGGAACAGTGAGGGCCTCAAAATCCGCGGAAACAGTAAATGGTACCATGTCTTGTTTATTAGTGGCCTTAAACTTTAAGACTGCATCATTCCCTTCGGGCAGCACAAGTTTTACAGCCGGCTGCACCTCACAGTCTCCCGTATGTCCTTCCAAAAGTTCAGCAGTTCCAAAATATTGAAGGCAGCGGTCAAAAATATGTTTCTTAGGATGATAATTGGACACTTGTCTGCCTACCAATCTACTCAAATTCTTTACCCAGCATTAATGGTTTTTATCCCCATCAGTCAGGAAAAGCAAGTGAATGAAATGTTGCTTTACCTCTTTGGTGGCATACATGGGGCCCACAATATTGAATCCCTCGATGCCATACACCATGATTGAGAAATTTGGGTTATCTTTCTCAAATAAATGAATTTTATCTAAAGGCATTGGGAATGAAACACGCTTCAGATTGAGAGTTTGTTTCATGTGGTTAAACATATATTTGTACTGCCGTGGTCTATGAGCAACATGATTGTCTTCTTCACAGGGTTGCAGACAGCTAACTATACTCCACAATAAGCAGTAATCGTCTTTATTGAGTATGTTGATCACCGCCTTTCTCGAAGCGATAAAGTTTGGTATGGGAATATAGCTACTTCCTGCATTTAATGGATTGTATTTACATATATTAATTTGCAAATATGCAATGCTATTTAGAGCCAAGCCACTGGGACCCTGTTGCAACTTATCAAATTTTGTGATAAGCGCTTGTATAGCTTTCTCCCGATACCACGTTTCCAAATTATCGGCTATCAGTACTTTCTCCATTTTCGTACAAAGTTTGAAGGTGTGTTTCTCTTCAACATTATTTTTATCAACATAAATTCACATAGTAGTTCGAAAGTTATTTTAAAGCCTGATGCAATCTTAAGCCTTGTTCACATTCACTCAAAAAATGGGGAAACATAATTCCACAAAATCTTTAGGGGACAGACAATGATTCGCATCGTAAATTCGGCCGGAGCATACGCGCGTTTTGAAACATTTGGCCAAAGGCTGCCGCACTAACACTCCACTCTCTGATATAGACATAATTACAAAATGGAAAAAATAAACATGCAAACTTAACCTTAGGATAGGTTAATCCAAAACTAGCAATTCCACACTTGTTGTTGTTGTTGTTGTTATTAACTGAATGACACACAATCACACACACACATTCACACAATGGTTGTAGCAATTTGATGTTGATCCTATACAATTGGTCTCAGCAGGAGACGATCACCAACAAGGTTTATTTTTTGTTTCCAACGATTTATCTGAAAAGCAAACCAATAAAATCCTTTATTAGTCATGATTATATACAGTGAACATGAGCATTCATTCCTTCATTCATTCGTTCATAGCAGTTGCTAAAAAAGATAAGGTTTCAAGTGTGCACACATAGATAAGACATTCACTCAAAAAATAAAAAGGTAATTTACAAAGAAAAGAAACAATATATATTCATAGCTCACCTTTTTAAAAAATATCGCAAGCGTAACGGTCCCGTTCACTGGATACACATCTTAATTCTGACACAATAATAAATACACGTCATAAGTTTATAAATTTCCATGAAATAAATGGCATACATTTAACAACAACAATAAAAGTAATGGAACAACATGTACTCACCATGTAATGAATTATAATCCTTTGAGCAAATGTGCTCTTTTGCCGACACTGTCACTGTTGCTGCTTTTTTTAAATAATTTCTATCTCTCTCTCTCTGTCTGCTTTCCCAGACTTGGAGTGTTTTTTGAATTTTTTGCTTTTAAAAATCTGCAGCAAACAAAATCCAAAAAAATACAATCAGTCACTAACTTACGTTCCACGCATACACAAAATAACAATAAAACGAATCATGTCATCATTAACAATAATCAACCTACCTTATAACAAGTACACCCACGGTTCACGAAATTTTTTGCCTATTTTCAATTTTGAAAAAATAGGCTTATGAGATCGCCTTTTGTCCGTGTGTGTGTGCGCGTGTGTGTGTGTGTGAGGAGTGTGTGTTTGTGTGTCCCCAAATAACATCTAAACGGCTGGAGAGATTTCAATGAAGCTCGGTAAGTTCATAGCACTATTCCGGCCGACCCCGACCGTGCCCTTCAAATTTTGTTACGTCTCACCAATCCAACATGGCGGCTGTGCGAAATATTTGACCAGCATTCAATATCTCCGAAACTATTCCCGATATCACCATGGGCATTTTTACGGTGATAAAGGGAACTACTAGAAGTTCACGTATGTGACTTTTGATAAACTGGTAACTACAAAACCAACATGGCGGCCACTCGAATTTGCGACTTTTAAATAGACGTTTCTCGCGGTTTAACCAACCAAAGGCAATAAAACTTGGTACAGTATATGTTTATACACATTATAATGCACTGACATCTAACGTGGTTCAATTGTTTACATAACCATCAGATGGCGGATGTGCGAAATATTTCACCGGCATTCTATATCTCTGAAACTATTAGCGTTATCGCCCTGAAATTTTGTACGAAGGTAAAGGGCACTACTGAAAGTTTATTTTTAAGACTTTCAAATACCGGTTAACTACAAAACGAACATGGCGGCCAAGCGAATTTGAAAATTTTAAATAGACCTTTCTCGCGATTTTGTTGTTCCAACTGCAAAGAAATCTGGTACAGGAAATGCTTATACACATTGTAATGCACTGGTATCTAATTTAGTTCAATTGCTTACATAACCTCAAGATGGCGGCTTTGCGAATTTTAAAAATAAGTTTTTATTTCTTGTGTCGTAATCATGCGATCGAAGTGAAAGTTTGAATAATGAACCTACGCAATAATTTTCCTTTAATGGTACATGACTCTATGACCTATACATTTAACAATCCAACATGGCGACCATCCGAAATATTTAGAGGGCTCTGAATATCTACGAATCTATTATAGCAATCAAACTGAATTGTTTTATGTTCATAGGGGCTATGAACTTAAGTTCACCCATTGGACTTTCAATAACCTGGTGATCACAAATCCAACATGGCGGCTACGCGAAATATAAATATTCACACCGACGTTTCTCGCATTTTAACCATCCGAGTGCAGTGAAACTTGGTACAGTAATCCTTATACGAATGTTAATCCACTGGCATCTAATTTATTTCAATTGTTTCCATAACCACAAGATGGCAGCTGTGCGAAATTTTAAAATCTCCTTGTTACTTCTTGTGTCCTAATCATGCTATTGAAATTTGAATGCTACACGTACACAATAATATTCATGTAACAGTACATAACTCTAGGACCTACATATATATATAATCCAACATGGCGACCATCCGAAATATTTAGTCGGTTCTCAATATCTACGAATCTATTACATCAATCAAACTGAAATTTTGTATGTAGATAGAGGCAATTAACATAAGTAGGATATATGAAAATAGGCTGTATAGTTCTTCACGGAACTACTTGTTTTACTAATAGCTTAGGGCACTTGAATCCGTCGTCTTCAAAGGTGATCACAAGAATAATGACTATCGTTTACTCTCAGTACGTACATGTCCCTTCAACAAGTTGCAATGTTAACACATTACTTTCTTGTTCCTACGTGTAGGATGTCGTGAAACGCAGCAGTCAAACTGATTCTCGCAAGCTTGCATACCCTGCGTGTGTGTGAGAAAGCAATGTTCAGCTTCTCGACAGAGCTGCTTGCCCTTCAACAAATGATCGAGTTACTTGTCTGTGTCAGATAACAGCACCTGCATGCGAACTATAGGCTGTTATATCTCTTGCTGCAGAGCACGCAAAATGAAAAGTGCACATGTCTGCCTGCCTGCCCCTCCCGCAGTGGAACGGTCTCAAAGCCTGCAATTCTCTTTTCAACAAACTATCTCTCTGTGTGTGAGCAAATAACAATTTTTAGCAACATCACAGCTCCTGATACGCCAACACAACGTTACTTCAAATCTGTTTTTTTACTTCCTGTTTTCCTCAAATATCTGGAATCATAACTGGAAACACCCCTTTTAGACCAAAAACATGGTTTCAGCTTTTCAATACCTACATTCCCGTAAAGAGGATGACGAGACGAAAACACCAACATGGCCGTCATAGAAATCACATGATTCGTTTTCCAAATATCTTAAAAAATAACAAAAACACATTTTCCATCAAAAAACCATGTTTCCAGTTTTTCACCTTTTCAATACCTACAACCCCGTAAAGAGGGCGACGAGACGAAAACATCGACATGGCCGTCATAGAAATCACATGATTCGTTTTCCAAATATCTTGAAAAATAACAAAAACACATTTTCCATCAAAAAACCATGTTTCCAGATTTTCACCGTTTTACATCCTCGTAAAGAGGACGACGAGACGAAGAAATAATATCACACACGCCATGATCACTTTTTCAATTTTCCCAATATTAGGAAAAATCACAAAAAAACATTTTTAGACCAAAAAACCATGTTTCCAGCTTTTTACCTTTTCAACACCTACATCCCTATAAAGAGGACAACGACATCAAAAAATAACATGACACACGTCATGATCAGATTTTCGGTTTTCCAAAAATTAGGAAAAATGTGAAAAACGCATTTTTAGACCCAAAACCAAGTTTCACCTTTTCAACACCTACATCCCCGTTAAGAGCACAACGAGACGATAAAACGAACCCATGCACGCCCTCCTAGCATTTTCCTACCTTCCCAAGGTCGCCAGGGGCTCACGACTTCCTAAGTGTAGCAGAAGTCCCCCTACAACACTACTGTTGGTTATTGAAATAACATATACACAACTTAACATATTACGTTTGCTTCTTTCTGAACAGTGACGTGTGTGGGTGAATTCAGAGTAAAAATATTTTTAGCCTATTTTTCACATTTTGTCAAAATGAGGGAAAAGTAGACTTATGTGGTCATTCCGGAAAAATGTGTGTTTGACTGTCGTTCTGTCTGTCTGTATGTCCTTCTCTGTGTGTCCCCCCTATCAACTCCTAAACGACTGCAGCAATCGTAACCAAATTTGGTATAAGTAAAGATCTATAATTATCTGAATATCTCACGGCCATATTTGAAAATGACGTCAGTGCTACCAACTGCTGAAATATCGCAGTTTTAATTTGAGCTCTATGTTGGATATCTCGGAAGGTACGAATGGGAGCTATTCCAAAATTGGCACACATATAGATAATAACATTTCAGTTTAATTTCCAGGAGGCCACACATGGCAGTCTAGCCTACATGATTATACGGTTGCTATTAAATCATATCGTTATATGCATGTAACTTCCATACTATCAATTCGGTTTCAACCAAATTTTGTATGTACTATGTGTGTACCTTAACAGATATGACTATGCGTATTCTTAAGAGCAACCAGGGTTGCTAACTGTTAATAAATGTTCTCTTTATTCTTTTTATCCTAATACCAATATATCAGAAAGTATGCAAGCCAACAGTTCGAAACCTTACACACGTATATTGCATGAGCTTCTACATTAATTTGGAGTGCCTAATACGTCAGTGATGCCCAGATGATAGGGCCAAATTTCTAAATGCATGTAACTTCTATACTAACAAATGGATTTCATCTAAAATTGGCACAATAATAGATCATAATATTTCAGATTAATTCTAAGAAAAGCATACGTGCCATTCCTGCCAACATGATTTTACGTACGCTTATAGATCCAATGTCAAACTGCATGTATCGTCCATATTATCCATTGAACTTCAACCAAATTTTGTATGTGCATTCTGAACCTTAAGAGAAGGATCTAAGAATTTATTCAGAGTCACAAAGGCTGCCAACGGTAGTGCTCTATTAGTTTACACTATTTCAGGTATACTTCGAACTAATTAGAAATGTTAATATTACCAACTCAATTTCGTCCTTATTCTAGACGAAATCATTTACATGAACCTTAAATTTTAAGAAACGTTGGCTCTTTAAATCGTCACGGAACTACTTGTTTAAATTATGAAGGAAGAAATGTGATTACGTTTCTCAAACCAAAGAGCTAAAATAATAAAATCGTATAAAATGTTAAATAGTTCAAATTTCAAAAAATTCAACCCCATCAAAGACTAAAATCAAATTTATTGAGACGAAGCTTACATTCTTAACTATGGTTAAAATAGTTAACGAATATAAGATACTAGCTATTGTGCCCGGCGTTTCCCGGGAAGTGTCTTTATATGTTGTAGAAAGATACATGGCAATACATTTCACAGAGTATATTCATTCTGCCCCTAAATGAGTTTAGAGCATAGTTCTCCTCGACTCTCATGTTACTCAAGTGCAATATTAACTCACTGTAAACCTTGTCGAAAAGTACAGTGTAATACAATAACGTAGCAGAGCATGCAACAACAGTAAAAGGGGATGTATACACACAATTCCTCGAGAACTCAGTCTCACAATTATTTTCCTGATAGTGTTTATATTTGATTTAACGGGGAAAGTAAGACGTCTTATAGCAGTGTTCACATAGTTATCTCTATTATTTTTCAAATGTAGCAATTACCTTCTTGTTACGAAGTAATATTTACATTATTCGATGATTGGAAGATAAAGTCATCATTGTGGAGTCAAATATACGTCTTATTATTTTTAACCCCGCACAAACTACGTGAATAATGGCAAATGACTTATTCCTGTACGTAGGTTAGTATGTACTATAATCGTAACAGCATATAAAGGAACATTATTGCTGTACAAATTATTTATATGCATATGATCTCATCAACATCAAGTTAAAGTAAATTAAGCAAAGTATAATCCCAGTATATTGTCAAATATGATGCTTAGATTCTGCACATATTGGACTTCCTTAGCCTCTAAAGTATTTCGTAAGATAAGAAATACATTCTCTAAACTCAATCCTTAATAATATCTAAAATGCTATAGTGGGACCCAGTGTGATTAGAACTCATGACAATTATAACATCAGGCTATTAAATAGCTTTTGTCAGTAAGCACTAAAATGCTAATATAAATACATAAACATAGGAAAAACATTGTGAACGTTTAGTAGTTTATTATGTTATTAACATGTTATCAACTAAATTAATAATTTAACATCCGGTTCCATTACAAATTATCATAGTCATAGAGCAGGGTAATTACCAATTACAATATAACCCCAATAAGAAAGGCAAATACTATTCATAGAACAAGCTGCAATATCACGCAAAAGTTACTGTATTTCTGATTTGTAATACAATAGACAGCTTGTAGATGTAAACACTGTCAAGAATTAAAAAAATGCAGCATAAAGACATTATGATTAATAAAACATAAACGTCAACTTATCTGTTGTAGAAAACACCTTAACAATGTGTATAACACTTCAATTCTAGTAGATATTGCATACAATATATTGCGCGTGATACCTTTCGTCATAAGGTAAAGATTCAAAATCTTCCGTAACAGCAGCGGTATCAAGAGTGTAAAATTAGACTCAAAATTTCACATAGGTTTCGGTGCCCTAAAGACTAAAAATTAAATAAAATTATACATAAAATGCAAAAATCATTCAGACGACCACGTGTATTAGCGGCTAACATTCTCGGTTTTCACCTTGGAGGTCCGAGTTTGAATCCCCGCTAAGTCAAGAAATTTTAATTCTGGTCTGGTCTGTGCCTCCCGAGGCAAAACTTGGTATTTGTTTTCCGTGGTTTCCCCCTTCTACTCGAAGCAAATACCGGGAGAGTTCCTAACTGATGGCCACAGCAACCTCCTTTTCAATCCTAAGTTGAATTACAAATACACACATTACTACGACCATCACAGTAACACACGTTATTAGAAAAATTCCATACACACTCAAGTTCATGGGGCTATATGACCATGTCGTCACAAATCCTCTACATTAATAAACAACAACTGAATCGGCAATTGTTTTCCGTGGTGTCCCACTTCTACTCGAAGCAAATAACGGGATAGTTCCTAACTGAAGGCCACAGCAACCTCCTTTCATTGGTTTAAGCGTACAACCTCGTTTCGAAATATAGACGCTAAGAGCAGCACCAACTCACTGTGATAACCGCTTTTTGAAGGCACTGTTACAGACATTTGTTTTGTATTGATGTTAATGGTGAAGTTGCGTTTTGTATTTTATGATGGCAAGTTTGAAGGCCGAGGAATCCCATTTCATGAGTTACCATCGGACAATTCACTTGACTTATAAATACACACACTAATACAGCAATCTCAATAAGACGGGTTATCAGACAAATTCAATACATAGCCAAGTACATGGGGCTACATGAGCACGATGTTGCAAAGCCCTAAATTAATCAACCTACCATTTTTCGGCTGCCGGTGGCATTTCTTTTCCCTGTCTTTTATTGCCCTTATTCTTTTCTTTTCATCTCGTATAGTATGTAAGTTAGTAATAGTTGTGGCAAAAGTTCCGCCTAATCAATACCTTTATTTTGATAAATGATCACTTGGTGGTCATTGGGTGCATGTTTCGAGGCCTAATTGTTTTCGCCCCTTCATCAGCCGATGTAGATTTAAATATCAAGGAAAACAGGTGGTTGGGAAGCTTAACACCAAAAAACATTCCCATCTATAACCCTATTATGGTGCACCATAATGGAAAGGTGGAAGGTGCTTACCCCAAAGATACATAAAATAAGTGACTGAATAGAAAGAAAGAAAGAATGAAAGAAAGAGTTGAAATTTGAAACCCAAAACACAATATGAACAAACTTCAAAATGTCACCCTTTCCTGCAGATCACTGTATTGTGCACTCTTCATTTGGGAAACAGTCATGTGGTCTAATTCTTCCGAAAAAAAATGCGGCAAAACAATTACAAATTTGAAGACAAACACACGCTGTATTGTGGTTTGCAGACGCCAACGAAATGGTAATGGTTCAGCTCTGTAGCAGTTCTGCCTCACTGCGGTCTGCAGACGTTAACCGAGATATAATTTGCTCCGTGGCAGCCCTCGAGATGATGTCAACATGTCAAATAGAATCACCAGTGACAATGGAAATGCATTGTAAAGATTATAATACTTCACAATATGTAGAACTCTAGAAACGATGATGCCGCAGTGCCGAAATAACATCTTACAAAAAATGCTCTGGAATTATCTGTGATGAGATATTATCTGGTTTAGAAATATTTGAAATATAATAAATTACATTTTCAAGTTACTTACTTACAGCGAGTGGTCAGTTGCCAACTACGAATTGCGTCATCTTGTTACCCGATATGCGGTACATGGTTTTCACTATAGAATTTGCCGCACATTACAGTTTCACACACCTAACATAAACTGTGTTTGTTCTCTCTGCGAGAAAACATGTGAGCGTTATCACCTTGCTACTTGCATGAAGAGTAATAAGTCCTTGAAGGAAATTTGTAGTGAATAGTTACGTATAGTTATAGTTCTTATTTTTTCTTCTCAGGGGCCGATAACCTAGATGTTAGGCCCCTTTAAACAACAATTATCATCATCATCTTTTTTCTTTGCTTTGGCCATTGACTATAATAAATATATTATTATTGAGGTGTTTTTTATCGTATGGCCTCGGGTGCCTGGTGCAAGCTTTGTTATTTGACACCCAGAGGGTAGCTTGCATGTCGAATTTCGTTGTTCCTTGACTATGAAAGTCAAGGAGGTTAGATGTTAGATATCTAATCTCCTTGAACACTATAGCGCTTTCTAGTAGAGAAATGAGGAACTTTGTGTTGGCGGAAACTCCCGAGATTAATTTTGCCATTATGAACTCGGCCTACTGAATTCAAATGGGTTCTTTGACATGCCATCATCGTATGACATGCGTATCGTATTTTTGCCGCCTTTCAAAAATCACTTACCACGGCCAGGGGCGAACCTGCAATCTTGGGGTTAGTAGACCTACACGCTATCCACTCACCCACCGTGGCAAGCATTATTGAGGTTAAACTATAAATTTGTGTCGGATAAGGTTTGTCTTTTTTTACACGTTGTAGTCATATTTTATGGGTACAGCAGAAACTCATTACTCAGATATATAGTTTACTAGCAGGTACCCGCGGCTTCGCCCGCGATCAAGACAATGGGGACGATGCATTATTGCTGATAATTGGTCTATTCTATTACAGCAATCGCGGCTATAGGTGGGTCCATTCTAATTCTGAATATTCTAATACATACAGTATATTGATATGAGCAGCAAAGTGGGAATTTTATCGAGTTGTGAACGTCTGCAGGGTTCGTTGTTACATTATGTTAACACATTTTAAAATTACGTTTTTGGTTTTGCCATCTTCTGCTGAGACATAACGATTTTGTTGTCCCGATGCTCGCGAGCACGCCGCATACAGTTGCCCATGGGAAAAATTGTTTTGTCTAAATGTACACGTGCTACTGTTAAGTGTGTGTCATTGCGCTTTGTTAAAGAAATTGCGAATATTGTTTGAAGAGGGAACTGCACTCTTGCACACTGGAATGGAAATCTATCGGAATATGGGGAATTAAAAGTATTTTTACTTAAGCTATTCTGGATGTAATTTGGCCATACTTATTGATGATTTGAACGTCAACATATCTCTATTATTAGACCTATAGTTAAATATCGCTCACCTTGGCCGCTGATGTACATTATGCAGTCTCTTCCAGTGTTACATCCCAGAGATTGAAATTCTCCAACCACCCTTTAGCCTCACATGCCTCTCTAAGTAATTAAAATTCCTGATTGTTGTTGTTTGAGCCTTCAGATTTTTAACTGGTTTGATGCAGCCCTCCATGTCTCCCTCTTCTGAGCTAATCGTTTCATCTCTACATAGCTACCACACCCTACATCCGAGGCATCTGTTTAACCCTGGTTTACCCCTACAGTTCTAGTCCGCGACTCTGCCATCCATAACTAAGCTTGCTATTCCTGGGTGTCTTAATATGTGTCCTACCCTCCTATCTCTTCTCTTCATTAGCAGTCACCAGAAACATCTCTCCTCTCCCACTCGTCTTAATACCTCTTCATTTGTCACCCTATCTACCCATCTGATCATCATTCTCCTGTATCACCACATTTCAAAAGCTTCAATTCTCCTCTTTTCTGCTGCACCATTAGTCCATTAGTCCAACTCAACAACATTTCTAGGTTTAAGCCGTGCCTTGTGCGGGGATCGAATGGCCGTGAATGACAAAATACCAACTTTATTGAAATAAGTTTGCCCAATTCCTCAGTAAGAGTGATTAAGAAAAAATAATAATTAACGTGACAGCCGGTAGAATACGACACATTCGACTGTTAATATGGGTTGCTGATCATGGTAAAAAACGAAAAATAGCAGATCAAAATTGGCAAACAAAAATATTCAGTTAACAAAAAACAAATTTATAAAGAAAATGAAAGCATGCCGTGCAAAATAGAAAGCATCTTAACATTGAAAATTAGAGTATAGATCTGAAAGCTCGCTTACAATAACCAGCTCAAAGAGTATAAAATTAGACTCAAAATCACGATCGTATCCGACCCCCAAAAGCCACCTCTATAAATAAAATATATCTCATTTTACGCGTATCAATGCGAGGAGCAATGTTCGTTGTTAGAAGTGGGAACCGAACCCCGCGTTTTAAGGCCCTAAAACGAACGGTTTTCGAGATATTGCCAGAAAACTATTCCCGGTCTGCGAAATTTCGGCGGTTGTCATAGTAACGTTGATCTGTTTCTCAGAGGGAACACAGTTATTTGGGAATATCTCCGAAACCGTTCATTTTAGGAACTTAAAAATTGTGTTTCGGGTCCCTACAGGACCTCCGAGTATTGTTTCTCGTATCTGGCGGCTTAAAATGAGCTAAATCCGAACTTTGTACCGGCTGTCCTTGCTCAGTGACAAAGGGCCTAAAAAAGTCACTTACAAATTGGATTTTCAAAAACCGTTTCTTAGTGGGCCTCTACATACTCGGATCAACCAACATGCAAAATTTCAGCTTTCTAGGTCTAGTGGTTTGAGCCCTGCGCCGATGAGTCAATTTTGGATGGTCAATCCCAAAGGGCCGAAAAAGTCACTCACAAATTGAATTTTCAGAAACCGTTTCTTAGTGAGCCTTTACATACTCGGATCAACCAACATGCAAAATTTCAGCTTTCTAGGTCTAGTGGTTTGAGCCCTGCGATGAAGAGTCAATTTTGGATTATATATAATAGATGAGACTTTCCAAGTCGATTTGCTCGCAGAAATATGGAATATAGCTCATTCTGCGCGTATCAATGAGAGGAGCAATGTTCGTAGTTTCCACTTCTATGAAGTGGGAACCGAACCCCGCGTTTTAAGGCTCTAAAACGAACGGTTTTTGAGATATTGCCAGAAAACTATCCCCGGTCTGCGAAATTTCAGCGGTTGTCATAGTAACGTTGATCTGTTTCTCAGAGGGAACACAATTATTTGGGAATATCTCCGAAACCGTTCATTTTAGGAACTTAAAAATTGTGTTTCGGGTCCCTACAAGGCCTCCGAGTATTGTTTCTCGTATCTGGCGGCTTAAATTGAGCTAAATCCGAACTTTGTACCGACTGTCCTTGCTCAGTGCCTAAGGGCCGAAAAAAGTCACTTACAAATTGGATTTTCAAAAACCGTTTCTTAGTGGGCCTCTACATACTCGGATCAACCAACATGCAAAATTTCAGCTTTCTAGGTCTAGTGGTTTGAGCCCTGCGTCGATGAGTCAATTTTTGATGGTCAATGCCAAAGGGCCGAAAAAAGTCACTTAAGAATTGAATTTTCAAAAACCGTTTCTTAGTGAGCCTCTACATACTCGGATCAACCAACATGCAAAATTTCAGCTTTCTAGGTCTAGTGGTTTGAGCCCTGCGATGAAGAGTCAATTTTGGATTATATATAATAGATGAGACTTTCCAAGTCGATTTGCTCGCAGAAATATGGAATATAGCTCATTCTGCGCGTATCAATGAGAGGAGCAATGTTCGTAGTTTCCACTTCTATGAAGTGGGAACCGAACCCCGCGTTTTAAGGCTCTAAAACGAACGGTTTTTGAGATATTGCCAGAAAACTATCCCCGGTCTGCGAAATTTCAGCGGTTGTCATAGTAACGTTGATCTGTTTCTCAGAGGGAACACAATTATTTGGGAATATCTCCGAAACCGTTCATTTTAGGAACTTAAAAATTGTGTTTCGGGTCCCTACAAGGCCTCCGAGTATTGTTTCTCGTATCTGGCGGCTTAAATTGAGCTAAATCCGAACTTTGTACCGACTGTCCTTGCTCAGTGCCTAAGGGACGAAAAAAGTCACTTACAAATTGAATTTTCAAAAACCGTATCTCAGTGGGCCTCTGCATACTCAGATCAACCAACATGCAAAATTTCAGCTTTCTAGGTCTAGTGGTTTGAGCCCTGCGTCGATGAGTCAATTTTTGATGGTCAATGCCAAAGGGCCGAAAAAAGTCACTTAAGAATTGAATTTTCAAAAACCGTTTCTTAGTGAGCCTCTACATACTCGGATCAACCAACATGCAAAATTTCAGCTTTCTAGGTCTAGTGGTTTGAGCCCTGCGATGATGAGTCAATTTTGGATTATATATAATAGATTAAATCATTGGAATGTCAATTATGGTATTAAACTGAGTGGAGTGGATGCGATCTAGCTGGCAGTGGGTGTAGCATGGACTCTTACCGAGATAGATGGAAGCTTGGTGGTCTCGTCTTCAGCTATTGTTGCCATGGAGATGGCCGGCCTTGCTATTACTTCATCAGTTAATTTTCTGACTTTATTGACCTTTGCTTGAGTGCAAAAATGCCGAAATCAGAAGAATGTGAAAGACTATCGAAAATTCATGTTGCCTGCCGTTCCTTCTGGGTCCTAAACTATGTGCATGTAAAATTTGGTTGAGATTGGTGGACAAACCCACATACCCACATACATACATACATACATACATACATACATACATACATACATACATACATACATACAGACTTTCACTTTTATATAGGCTATAAGATTTTATTTTAATTGTAATAATTTCGTCACGTCTGTAAATAAATATTTAAGCTATTCATAATGTTGAATTCTGGGCTTATGCCGTGTTTTATTATATTAAAATTCGACGCGTTTCGAAAGAAACCATGTCTTTCATCGTCAGGAATAATCTGGAATACGACAATGTTGCTAAGAGAAAGCAACGAAGAACATATAGAAGGTGCCCAAAGATGGACGCCATTATAGCCCCATGTTAGGGACAACGGAAAGCAGCAGTGAATTACTTTCTCAGGGTTCTGATAATAGGTAGCTAGGATTCACTGAGATTGTAGCCGGTGTCGCGGTTGAAATTATCTGGGTGTTTACGTATTTCAACCGCCTCCCTGATGATTCTGGGACGATATTGCTTTATACGGGCAAGAACATCCACTCCTTGGAACATGACATCATGGCCAGGTGTTAATGCATGATCGGCAACTGCTGATTTATCAGGTTGAATGAGCCTGATACATCTATTATGTTTCTTAATGCGAGTGCATATTGTTCTCGAAGTCTGACCGATGTAAACCTTGCCACAAGTACAGGGAACTCTGTAGATACCCGGTTGTTGCAATTTAGGCAAACTGTCCTTAGTTTGTCGCAGGAGTTGCCTAATCTTAACAGAAGTTCCAAATACAGTCCGTATGTTGTACCGACGTAGGATTTTAGCAATACGATCCGTTGTGTTATGTATGTACGGAAGGTAAGCAGTTCCTCTTACATCTCTTTTCTCAACTGACGTCCTATTATTATTTGTTGGTTTCAGAACCGTAGAAATCAAAGCCTTGCTATAACCGTTGCTCTCAAAGGTGGTTCGCAGGGTGTTAATTTCTTCTTGTAAAGAAGACACTTCACAAATCCTCCTAGCCCTGGTAGTTAGAGTTGTAAGGATACCATGTTTCTGGGCAGGGTGATGGTGAGAACTTGCGTGGAGATACCTATTGGTGTGTGTTGACACAGCGTTTTTCGTAAGCCATGTTGGTTTTGTAGTTACCAGGTTTTCAAAAGTCACATAGGTGAACTTCTAGTAGTTCCCTTTATCACCGTGAAAAATTCCAGGGTGATATCGGTAATAATTTCGGAGATATTGAATGCTGGTGAAATATTTCGCACAGCCGCGATGTTGGATTGGTGGGACGTAACAAAATTTGAAGGGCACGGTCGGGGTAGTCCGGGATAGTGCTATGAACTTACCGAGTTTCATTGAAATCGCTCCAGCTGTTTAGAAGTTATTAGGACACACACACACACGTACACACACACGGACAAAAGGTGATCTCATAAGCCTACTTTTTTCAAAATTGAAAATAGGCTAAAATACATCTTGAGTTTCTCTACTTACAGAAACACATGGCCAATAATTACCTCTATTAATTTTTGTTTTTTGTTTTATTATACATCCACCTAACTTACGTTGTTTTGATTGATCTCAAATTCGAAATTGATCGTTTCTACGTTATTCATTCATCCATTAGCGGCTTGGTTGGCGTAGTCGGTAGCATGCTGAGCTTCTATGCCCAAGATAGCGGGTTCAAACCCGGCCGATGTCATCGGATTTTTTATGAGCGTTAAAATCCTTCAGTATGCCTCCGGAGGGGAAGTAAAGCCGATGGTCCCATGTCATAGATTTATGGCATGTAAAAGATCCTTCCATTAACTAAACTTGTGTGAAGCTAAATTTCTAAGTTAGATTTCATTGAAACGCTCTATCAAAGTTCCAACGGTCACCAGTAGGTGTCAGTGACATCTGGTAGCGAAAGTTAGAACTACTTGAAATTGAACGGAACTTGTAGCTTGTGTCCGCACTGAAGCAGCTACAGTCTCTGGTGAGTCGAACATGTCCTCGGACACTCCCGGCACTAGAAGCCATACGCTAAATAAATAAATAAATAAATAAATAAATAAATAAATAAATAAATAATTCCTCCATTGTTGAAAACTATGTTCTGTTGAGCTCGATTGCCTTGTAATACCATATATACATTATCACGCTAAGGTGTATGTTTCACTGAGCTCTTAAACCAGAGGGAGTTGCAAGGTGCGGTTAGTGTCAAAATCTTTCAAATCGTCTCAATAGTAGAGGGGAAATCTTGCATTTCTTGAAACGTCAACGGAAATATACTATATTTATTTGCCCCTGCCAGAACGGTGTCACGTCGAGTCTGCATAACAGTAAAGCTGTGCGGGTGGTATATACACATGGGGCACTCACAATAACCGATCGTAACAAATGAAGGAGATGTAGCAGAGACAAATTGCACCCTGGTTTCATAATTATCGACATTTTGTTTAAAAGTGCGCTGTAACAAATAAACAGCACGATAGCCTCTGCCAGAACTGTGTCACGTAGATCCCGCATAACAGTAACGTTGAGCGGGTGGTTTAACACATGCGAGATCTCTCGCACAGGCCCTCTAGTTTTTTTAAATTTTGTCGGACATTGGCCAGTTGTTACAACTCCCAGGGTCTACTGTTAGTCTAGCTGCTGCTAGTTACAAAAATATTATAAAGCAATTACAATAACCATGCTAGTACAATGTATGGTATTTACCGAATTGATTCATGTACCTAATAATACTTAACCAATCATTTCGTCATAGGTTATCGTTCAATCCGAGCCATCAATTAATGCATTTTATGTGAATCGTAGATGTGCTCCAACGCTCTCTTTTAAAGTAATTAATTGGCAGGTGAAAAGCTGAAGGAAGTAGGAGACTTCTGTTACTTAGGAAGCAAAATGACCAGTGATGGACGACGCAAAGAGGATATAAAAAGTAGGTTGGCTCAGGCAAGGAAAGCATTTCTACAAAATAGGAATCTGTTGACATCGAATATAGATTTAGGTATTAGGAAGTCATTTTTGAAAGCCTTTGTCTGGAGTGTGGCACTCTATGGAAGTGAAACTTGGAATATTGGTGCAGCAGAAAAGAGGACAATTGAAGCATTTGAAATGTGGTGTTACAGGAGAATGAGGATCAGATGGGTAGATAGGGTTACAATCGAAGAAGTATTAAGACGAGTGGGAGGGGGAGATGTTTCTGGCGACTGCTAATGAAGAGAAGAGATAGGTTGGTAGGACACATACTAAGACACCCAGGAATAGCAAGCTTAGTTATGGAAGGAAGGGTTGAGGACAAGAACTGTAGGGGTAGACCAACGTTAGAATATTTTAAACAGATTGCCTCGGATGCAGTGTGTTGGAGTTATGTAGAGATGAAACGATTAGCTCAGGACAGGGTATGGAGGGCTGCATCAAACCAGTCAATAGACTGAAGACTCAAACAACAACGTAGGTTGGTTCGTTGGTTGGTTCCTCAGTTTAGGGGCTGCGACAACGCGGTCATGTAGCCCCGTGTACTTTCGGTGTGTGTAGAATCTGTCTGATAACCAGTGTTAATTATGATGGCTGTATTAGTGTGTGTTATCTGTTTTAATTCAAGTAAGGACTGCAGACAATAATTTTAAGTAGCTCCTCCTTTTGCTAGCAAACATTACCGTCCACGACACCTAGCTTGCATACTTGCCTACAAGATGACATCGCACCTGGCTGCGAACCTTGGAACTAATAGAGTGATACCAATTCCAACCGACAAATTTTGGCTTCACACAAGTGTAGTTAGTGGAAGGTTCTTTTTAATGCCATAAATCTATGACATGGGACCGCCGGCTTTACTTCCCCTCCGTAGGAAGGCATACTGAGGGACTGTTAACGCTCTTAAAAAATCCGACGACTTCGGCCGGGTTTGAACCCGCAACCTTGGGCAGAGAAGCTCTGCATGCTACCAACTACGCCACTGAAGCCGCCGGCACGCATTAAGCTTCAGACCACCTCATTTCTTATCTGAAGCACTGCGACATTCAAAATACCACTGCAACATTAGGTTTTTACATTTTAGAACTTCATTTTTATGAGCTAACCATAATTTTTATTTTTTTTATTTATTTACTCATTTTACCCTCTAGGTTGGTGGTTCCCACGGACTCAGCGAGGGAACTCACCATTACCGCCTCTATGGGCAGTGTCCTGGAGCTTGGAACATCTGGTCGGGATGGATACAACTGGGGAGGTGTGATCAGCACTTCGCCCAGGCGGCCTCACCTGCAAAGCGAACAGGGGCCTCATGAGGGATGGGAAGGGATGGGAAGGGATGGAAGATTGGGATGGATAGGCTAGGAAGAGGGAAGGAGGCGGCCGTGGCCTTACAGTAGGTACTGCCTCCGTAAATTGAATTATTTAGGAACAAAATGAGAGTATTTTCCGTCCCCATGATAAAATTAAACCAGCAAATATAATTTCTGGAAGTGTGACACAAGAGTGTAGTGTTACAAGCTCGAGACTGTGGGAGAGCCCGATCACGTGATATGTTGCACAATGGACGCTTCTAGAAAGCTATATTTAGCATAGCAACAGCGAGTTTGGAAATTAATATTATAAATATTGTTATAAATTATGCTATTGGATCCCAGCCCAGAGCCAATGAGAACAGGTCTTATTGAAGACGGGATCAACTTTAATTACACAACATGATGAAATTATGCATTTAGGCCCTTAGAAGAAGATTTTCTTATTTGGTAATGAAGAGAATATTAAGAGATACTTTAAAAACCGCAGATCGGTTAATCTACGCAGTAATAAGCATTAGTAATCTACGCGCTAAAATTATGGTGGGAGATTGATATGGCCGCCAAAAATTCGACTTGGAGGGGGAGATCCAAGGATCGAGGTTCTTATTCCAGCAGACTTTATAGAGTGAGGAAGTGTTTTTACTGAGTTAACGGAGATCCCAAAGCTTAGTCCGAGTGCGACGACTGTCGACTTGTGGAGACGCGAGGATAGCTAGGAGGAACGTTAGAGATCACCGTACTTCCATTCTACGTGAAGTTGCGAGGAACATTGAATTGATTATATCTCTTATATAATTGAGATCTGAAGTTAAATAAGCATATATATAAAGAACAGGTCGCATACTATATATTGTGAAAAGTCGAGCGATTTAATATTCACCGTTTCGACAATATAAGCCTGTCAAGTTAGATTTCCAAATGTGTGGAAATAAAGCTGATTATCACTTTAACATTGCAACGTGAAGTTGGCGAACGCAGTTCAAGTGAACAGTAGCGGAGAACTTTTAATATTGGCGCAACACATAAACATTAATAGAATGACTATAATTATTCGTCAAATGTTATCATTCAGCATAATTAACATTGTTGATATGATGAACTAAATAGTCATGCGCCAGATACATATTCGATAACAGGAGTTAAGATACAACGATGGAGCTTCGTTAGACAACGTATTCTTGAATACAGACGTAGTGTACGGTCCATCTTGTGCATTTTCGTCAGTCTACGAACACTAATATAACATCAATTAGCAATGGAAATATTTCATTCACCATTTATATGAATATTTCCATAATTATATTCCAATGATGAAGCTGATACATATTTACGACGGAGAATGAAGACTTTACAGAACAGATTTGTCAAGATGCTAGGGAAAGGTAGCCCAGCAACACAGAAGAATTTGCCAGAAGGATGTCGTTCGAGCCCAGGCGAATGTTGGTGAATTCCAGAGAGGGACGTTTCTTATCTCTGAGGTCGCAGATCCCAGGTTCGAATGCAGTTCCATCTCAGTGTCTTGTACTGAGGAAACATCTAAAGTATTGTGGGAATACTTACATAGATCTTCAAGTTTTAGTCCAAATAAGGTATTAGTGTATCTCAATTGTTATATAGAGCTTGATTAGTAACATTCTGAGTCAGCGATCTTATTCCATATTTCCAGCGATCTTATTCCATATTTCTATATTTTCACATTTCATGTATTTCAGTGCTTTTATGTATTTTACACTTCAGATATGTGTTGAGATTTTTATACTTCAAGATTATTTAGAAGATGATTGCATTTCATCTATTTTTCAATTTTATTCTACGGATCAGTTGTGGAACTGACATTAAAATTTTGTTTGAGGAATCATCTTGCCTCATAGGAGATTAGTCGTTTCGACTCTCGAATTTTAATAATTTCATTTAAACCAAGTATTCTGACATTGTGCCATAGCTTCAAATTAAATTCTTATTAAATTTAATTTGAGCACTTTAAGGTAACAACATATAACTTCAAGAAAAGAAGAAACATCGAATGATATTGTTATATCATTATTGTACATAAACTATCGACGATCTAAGAAATACTAGTCGTTTGATAAGACCGAAGTCTTAATCCCTATGAACATTCTTTGTGTAGAGTGGAAAAACATTACGACATTGACAAACCTTTCTTATTATTTGTAAAGCTAAGAGCTTTGTTCATTTAATATGTTAGAGGAAATACCTTTTGATAGAAGATTATTCAAATCTTTGGCTAGGAATTCAAAGCTAGTTTATCTCGGTCAAGATTGAATTCTATCTGACACTATAAATAACAAGTGTGTTATTTTATCCTATTTGTGTAACATCACGTCATTTTGCCGACGTGATATTACAACGATAAACAATTTAAAGCTTGACAAGTGAGATGAGACAGGAGTATTATTTTTATTACATGTATTTGCGACAGACGAGTTAACAGTTAATTATCTTGTTGTGGAGTAAACTTTAGGAGGTCAATCACGACTGTTTAATATCGTTCATTACAATTGGAAGTTTCGTTTGAAGAACTTACGCATGTATAATTGTAGTCCAGTAGTCATGTGCAATGATACTGAGGGTCATGCCATTATTTGAGAAAAGTTTCTACATAAGATATGTTAATAACAATTAATCCTTTTTGGTTATTGTTTAACAGTAGATGATAATTGTTTATGCCATATATACTGTTATATGAGGATTTGTAGGGCTATGGAGTGCTCATGCGAGGGAATTCCGCATTTTAAGGAAGTCAAAGTATTATTGTTCTTTGATAAAAAGGCATGTATCATGATAAGAGCCGTTGTATACAAGTAGTCCAGTTTTTGTGAATTAACGATTTAGCTGTGTTAACAGGAGGATTTCAGCGGAAATACAACTTGAGAAAGATTGTCTACTCACGTCTATAATACGATTATTAAATTTCATTAAACCCGAAGTTATGTAATTACGTACAGTTTACCTTAATTAGTCGACTGTATTATACCGACAATGTAATGAAACCTATATAAGACGATGTGTAAGCAGTATATCAAAACTACAGAATGCTAGAGAAGGATGGTTATGTGAAAAACCAGTGTATATATTTAGTTAAGAATTATATTGTAACCGAGAAGTTAGAATCTCGAAAGTGTCGCTTTAGCAACACTAGATAATGGATATTATTATAAACATATTACATGTAAAAAAAATTTGTGGAAATGATTTAATTAGTTAAATAATTTAGTAGGATTTATTAATCAATTGTTTTGGAATAGCGTGTGTTATATGAGCGGATGTTTTTGTGTATGATTGTTCATTGTTAAGAGAATTTGTGGAACCGAATTGGTCTAGAACAATTGCGGGGTGCGAATGAAAGAGTGTATAAAAAATTTAGAATGATTGTTTAAGAAACAAAGTAGTTATATGAACTTTTGTAAGATCTAAATGTTAATTTTACCTGTTTTTAATAAATGCACACACAAGCAGTCACTGTGGACTAGCGAGAATGATTCACCGTTATGTTGGAGAGCGATGACATAAGATGAACAGGTGTACTCTCACCACCTTCTATATAAATTGTAAAACAGTTTCGAGTACGGCGTGGTGCCGGTATTTCATTGATGAAACAAAGTTACTGCACGTGGGTTCTATAACGCAGGCTTGTGAATGAAAACATGTGTCTGGAATGCCATTAAGAGACTTCAATAAACGTTTTTATTTTTACGCAGTGTAGGCCTAGAACAAGCCAAGATTTTATACTCATAATTTGAATACAGCATTGTAGTAAGATGTAGAGTTGGAAGGAGGTGTGAATGATTGCGTGTTTTTAATTTTAATGTCTATTGTTAAATTCGTTTATTGTTATTTTGTTTATAGTAGATTAGTTTACCCATTGTTAATAAATTTTATTCGGATTGTTTTCCATTGTTGTTGGAGTGTGATTCATTTTAAATATAAGGTGAAGAATATTGTGGATGTAGTGTAGGCGAAGCTGAATTCCCAGTCCCCGAGAGGTAAGTAAAGGTGAGTGCCCCGTGTAGTTGGTTGTTGATCCACAATATTCTGGTAACTGCTGTCTGTAAATCCCTAAAGGCCATGTTGGAAGCGATTTCTAATGTAGTATATGCGGAGCAGTTTGAAATAGGCAATCCAGCGGGGGCAATGGATATTCCAACAGGATCCTTTCCGGATTATCGTGTACAGTAGGAATGGCGCCCTATGAACTTAGGGGCTACGAAATTAGCTTCGTAGTGTCTCTAAAGGAAGTTGGTTTGAACATTTCTAGTGAAAGAAATAATTACCAGACTTGTGGGATGTCTTATCCATTTCGGATGGATGTGAGTGTAATTATATAGGCTTAATTTAAATTAATATTAGGAAGGTTACATTCAGATAAAGATCAGATCTTAGAAACCTGAGAGAGGTGTAGTAGGTAGACAGTTTTGAAAAACGACCTACGATCTGAATATCTATTTTATTTCACCGGTACATGACGATTGCTAAGGTCATGTGTAAAATAAAGCTAACTTGTTTTGGTGATTGTAATGGTAGAATTTTTCTGTGTGGTAGTATATTTAAGGTGAATCACAGGAGAACGAACAGTTTGAGTGTGTTTATTCAGCATAGGGTGTACTTTAAGTTAATGTAAGGTAATTTTAAGTTACATTTATACATTAAGGTGCTCAAAAATATTATATGGAATAGGACGTTGCTCAGATGTTGTGATTTTGCTCTGTTGTTGTTGTTTATGTCTCTACAGCATTATATAAAGGGTTATTGCAATGACAAGTGAGGATGTAAAGAGAATGTTGGAGGAGTTGCATCAGAATTTGAAGGAGCAACTGCAGAGCAGTTTAAATGTTGTTGAAGGTAAATTTCAGGAAGCGAAGCAGGACCTAGAACAACTGAAGCGGGAACGAAAGGAGGACCTTAACACAGTGGTTGTTAAAGTTGTTGATTCTCTTACAGATAAAGTCGCTGAAAGTGTCAAAGAGAGTTTCAAAACTGAAATTCAGGAAGTTCAGACTTCTTTAGAGGGTTTAAATACGAGTGCCTCTAAAATGGTTGCAAATGTCACGCGCTTACAGCCCAGCTCAAAGCAGGTTCAGGATGACGTAAGTGGTGTACGGACGGAGGTCGGTACAGTCCAATCCAAAATAGACATAGTACAGTCCGATGTTAGTAATGTTAGGTCAGATGTATCCAATGTCCAATCTAAAGTAGATACAGTCCAAGCCGATGTCACCAATGTTCAGGTTGACATTAATAATATGCAGTCAGATGTCACTGATGTACAGTCTGACATAGTTAAAATACAGACAGAAGTCAATACGGTATTTGTAGATGTAACAAAATTCCAGGTGGTCATTAATAAGATTAGACAAGAGGTAGAGGCGTCTAAAGAATTGTGTACACAGAATATAACTGCTTTGACGACACGTTTTGTTAACGATGCGTTAAAAACTACTGCTTCTCTGGTCGAATTAAAAGGTAACGTAGAAACTTTACGAACACAGGTTATTGACCATAATAAAATTCTTAAGGCAGATATTGAGGAGGACATAGCTGCAATGTTAAAAGCTAATGTAGTTGTATGGAAAGACGAGTGGAACAAATCTAGTGGGGAACATGTTAAGCAAATCCAAGATAACATAGAAAAGAAATTAGCCAGTACCCAAGTAGAAATTAATAGAGAGGTTATTGAAGTAAGAACAGATCTAGGTAAAAGGATTGATACGCTCACTGAAAAGCAAGTAGAAGATAGAACTCAATCTAGTCAGGATGTGTAAGCTTTCAAAGAATCGTTAGAGAATAAAACTAAAACGATAGAGGAACGATTAAACAAGGTTGTCACTAACGTTAATGCCATGAGTGAGGAGAAAACTAATGAACTAGAAGAATACGTATCCAAGAAGTTACAAAATCTTAATCTAGGAGATGTTGCCAAGCTTGAGACGTATAAGGAAGATTTAAAGACCGAAGTAAGCCAAAAGCTGAAGAAGATTATCGCTGAGATAGAAGAAAAGGAAAGGGAGAAGATAGATTTTGAAGATTCGAGGAATCAGACTAGAAGAAATAGCATAGAAGTGGAAGAAAGGGAAATTAGGCTGGAAGAAAGATTATTCAGGTTTACGGAAGGTTTAGAGGAGAGGAGCAAAGAGCCCGAAAGTTACAATAGAGATTTTCGACCAAACCTTCAGGATTCATATCCGAGAAACGTGACGGTCATAAGGAACTTTGAAGACAAACCGCGCAAGTTCAGCAACCTAGATAGTTTCACACCGATAAAGTACATCAGAAATCTCAAAGATTACTTTATCGATGCGCATATTCCAAGAGAGAGGGAAATGAAGATCGTAGAACCCTATTTGTCAGATGGGCCCCTTGAATGGTTTGAAGCCTTTAGATATACCATCATGAACTTCGATGAATTCGCAGAAGCACTAATAAAGCGTTACTGGTCTATTGAAGCACAAAATTCCCTACGCGCAGAAGTATACTCACGAAATTATTCAGGAACCCTTCCTACACGCTACGCAGACTTCTTCACGAGTCAGTTAGACAGACTCAGATTCCTTCAACCCCCGTTATCTACAGCTCAGTTGATAGACGCGATAGCCAGGAAGTCAGACGTCTAATTATCTCGTCAGGGATCAACGATCTAGCAAGCATGGACGAATTGCTCAGAAAACTCGATTACACGAGCCCTATGCCAAACGTTGTTGCGAAGAACCAAAGGCAAGAGTACAAAGATATTAACACAGTATATCTTGACCAAACACAACAGACAGACAATCCGAAAGAACCAGAAAAGGGAAATATTTTTCCTGAAAGGAATAATTATTTCCGGGATCGTAGACCAGAACCCAGATACAGGAGATTCCGTGGAGGCCGTCCATATCAGCAACAGCAAGGACGTAGTAATGATAATAGCAATGGATATTCCAACATGATCCTTTCCGGATTATCGGGTACAGTACCATCCCGGCATTTGCCCGAAGACGAAGTGGGAAACCACGGAAAACCACTTCGAGGATGGCTGAGGTGGAAATCAAACCCCCTCTACTCATTTGGACCACCCGAGGCTGAGTAGACCTTGTTCCAGTCCTCATACCACTTTTCAAATTTCGTTGCAGAGCCGGGAATCGAACCCAGGACCTCCGGGGCGGCTGCTAACCATGCTGACCGCGACGCTACGGAGGCGACTACCCATAATTATACAAATAAATATTGCCAAATATGAATTCATTTATTCTCTGTAAGGATATCCATTTCTTTAATAATAATTTCTGAGGTTTAATCATATC
Organism: Meconema thalassinum; assembly: GCA_946902985.2. Taxonomy (NCBI): domain Eukaryota; kingdom Metazoa; phylum Arthropoda; class Insecta; order Orthoptera; family Tettigoniidae; genus Meconema; species Meconema thalassinum. The sequence continues at coordinate 357,943,907 of OX336388.2, read as the reverse complement.
AAATTATTGTTCTTTGTAATCGGTAATTTATACGGTATATTTGACACAACGATATCTTAATTAATATTCTTAATTAAACTTTTAGATGAAGAAGGCTTCATATCAAGCCGAAATATGTACAACAATTGATGGATGTGCAATTGTTATCGGAGAAGATATAACACTGCCAGTCACCAATGCAGTTGGCTTCGGGCTTGGTTGTGATGAGGGCACAGTTTTAGTACCTGTTGTTTCACCATGTTTCTGCATGTTTCATTTATCTCTTGCAGTACGATAGTTTAGTGGCTTTTCCTTGGCATATTTCACGCGTGTAGGTCTTACCTTGTTCACATATGTTCAGGCACATGAGAAGTAAACATGCCAATGCAATGCAAGAAATGCAATGCATAAATACAGTCTGGAAATGTTCACATAAGTTCAGGCAAAAGTAAACATGCCAATGCAATGCAAGAAATGCAAAGCATAAATACAGTCTGGAAATATATAAAGACATATAGGTTAGGTATCTTGCCAATGCCGCCACGCTGCCCTGCGCTCTAGCGGCAGGTTCGCCTAGCAGTATGCCGCGGTACAAATAATTTCAAGTATTTTATGCTATACTGGGTTGACAGTGCTGTATGAGCAGTAGAGTAACTAACGGGATTTCATGTAAATAGCCTCATTTTCTATACCGGTAGTGGAGAGCGCTACTCGCATCCAGTCGGCCGTGTCTCGTCAAGAGCTACTGTTGCCTGGAAACAACATGACTTGCCATTCCTTCATGAGTGAAAAATGGTATTTATTTAATTGTGAGTCATTTAAGGGGTAAGTGAGTGTGTTTCGCGCACACGTTGGGTTATGCGGAACCTGTAGGTACCCCACATGTGTAGGTTGGTGTTAATAGGACCTTATTTTCGGTACAAAACTGGAATGGGACCTTAGAAGAATAATATAGGGAGGGATGGCATTGCGTCTTACAGAAATAGAGGGACTTCTGAGATTGTGTTGCCATGGTTACCGGCTTGCATTCTTTAAAATTCATTTATTAAATGAAATTAGTTTTCTGGGAATATCTCAAAAACTGTTGGTTTTGGGACCTTAATATGTGGTTTTCGGGGCTCCGAATTTTGTTTCTCACATTGAGACGCTGAAAATGAACTTTGTCGCGTCTTTCTACGCCCATTTCAGCATGTATTTTAAGGGGTAGGGCCCCTTTTATGAGAGGCACGGAGACGAGTTACATAAATGATTACTTTCGTGCCTCTGATGGACATCTGTACCAAATTTTTCGTTGATCCACTCAGCCGTTCTTGAGAGATGCGCGTACAAAGTTGTACACAGACAGACAAAATTTTGTTTTTGCGCGCGACCGTCATAAACCAGTCTGAAACGCGTTAATAACTCAAATTTCCGTGGAAATTCAGAAAAAAAAAACAGACGACATTTCATGTTTATATGCATAGGGACTGGCACCTACGTAATTAACGCATTAAGCTTCAGACAACGTCATATCTTACCTTGATTTTTCTCGTTTTTAGCGTATGGCTTTTAGTGCCGGTAGTGTCTGAGGACATGCTGGGCTCGCCAGCTTTTGTAGCTACTTCTATGCGGACACCCATGGAGTGAGCTACAAGTAGCGTTACGTGTGGAGTGTTGTCTGGGGAGGAAAGTGTGATTGTAAGGACGAGGAGTTGGAAGGTAGCGGCTGTGGCCTATAGTTAGGGACCAACCCTGGCATTTGCCTGGAAGGAAGATGGGAAACCAAAGAAGACCATCTTCAAGGTTGCCAGCGGGGGGATTCGAACCTCCTTGCCTCCCGGATGTGAGCGACTGCCTGCAGCCACGCCGTAACGACCACGGCTAACTCACCAGGTATATCTTACCTGAAGCACTGCGACATTCAAAATTACCACAACCTTTTTGAGCTTTTATGATGCCTGCAACATTAGGTTTTTACATTCTAGAATTTCATTTTTATGAGCTACTCATAATTACACAAATAAATATTGTCCAACATATTTGTTTTCATTCATTCTCTGTAGGGATATCCATTTCTTTTAATAATAATTTCTGAGGTTTAATCATATCAAATTATTGTTCTTTGTACCGGGTGAGTTAGCCATGGTCGTTACGGCGTGGCTGCAGGCAGTCCCTTACATCCTGGAGGCGAGGATGTTCGAATACCCCGCCGGCAACCTTGAAGATGGTCTTCTGTGGTTTCCCATCTTCCTTCCAGGCATATGCCGGGGTTGGTCCCTCACTATAGGCCACAGCTGCTACCTTCCAACTCCTAGTCCCTACATTCAAAACTTTCCTCCCCCAGACAACACTCCACACGCGGCGGTACATGTAGCTCACCCCATGGGTTCCGCGTAGAAGCAGCTGCAAAATCTGGCGAGCCGAATATGTCATCGGACACTCCCGGCACTAAAAGCCATATGTTAAAAATAAAAAATAAAAATAAAATAAAGAAAAGAATGTTCTTTGTAATCGGTGATTTATACGGTAGATTTGACACAACGATATCTTAATTAATATTCTTAATTAAACTTTTAGCTGAAGAAGGTTTCAATATCAAGCCGAAACATGTACAACAATTGAACAATTCAATAGTTGTTTCTTAATTTCTAGTGATTGACGTAGTATTTTTAAGAATTATACAAATATATTTGTAAGTTAAGCAGCAGTGGCAATATAGTCTACGTGTATTTTAGCATAAATAAGTACCTTTCGTATATCTTTATCGATGTGTTGTTAGAATTCATTTAAATTGGGTCATTAACTCCCTAGCATGTTTATATCACCTAACACTGCTTCGTTTCGATTCTCTGCGTTCCGGAGACTCCTGATGGTAAATGAAATCCTTGAGAAATTGGAAGAAACACCTTTCAATAATATCGCTGGTGGTGCAGATGATAATTTGGACGGTGACTTGGGACAAGAAGTCCTGGTGCTCACCTCAGGGGTCCAGTTTCGATCACCAGCTCTGTAAAATTGACATAATTCTGGTGTGAGGGCTGGAACGAGGAACAGTTAGCCTCGTGACACAAATATGAGGTTTTCGTAGTTTTACAAATGCCTATATAGTGTCTAAGTTAAAGCTACGGCAGTCTCCTTACCGATCCTAGCCTCAATTTCAAATATACCTACTTTTACTGATCTCGCAACAACACACGTTATTAGACAAATTCTACACTCACCCAAGTACATTGGGCTGAAATTGCCACGACGTCCAAGCCCCTAAATAATAAATAATAATAATAACTCAGAGATAAGTCATCCAACGTTAACACAGGCAGTTTTCAAAATAGAAAAAAAACAACTAAATATGGTAATATATGGGTTAAATTCCTGGGCCGAGCTGGGAATCAAACCCGAGGTTCTTGGACGATAGCCAACAATGGTAACGACTACATCAGGAGGCGTATTTTAAAACGCTGATATCCAGTGAACTATGTCAAATCACTGTCCAGTGCAGCCACGGCCAATGGGCTTGTGCAAGTCTGCGCAATTGACGTAACTTTGGTGCCTTATATACCACACCAACAAATCCGTTCCAGTACTGCAGCAGATCATCAAAATTAAAATTGCTTGGCAGACCCGGGATTCAATCACTAGCCACTGGAGTGACTGTTAACAACGCTAACTATTACACCACAAAGCGTATTACTCGAATCAAGGCACAAACTTCACTGCAATCGACACACATTCATGTCACCAAGCATAATACAGAACGTATTGTGAATTACTAGGGCATGTTGTATTTGCATAGAATGTCTCATCAACCGACAATCTATCAGAGCAGCGTGGGTCGTATCAAAGCGGTCCTATAATGAGATTTCAGCGCAGAGGTTAATACTGACGAATACAGAAGAGGTAGTCGACTTGTTTCCAATATTGTAATACTGTACTCCCATTAATAAAGCATAGGCTCTCTTTTATAAAGCACCTCTCCTATTTTAAAATATAACGTTAAATTAAACATTGAGGGTCTAAAGAAGAAGGACCATGAATTTACCCACCTATATATTGAAATAATAATAATAATAATAATAATAACAATAAGCCATAGAAGCAAGAATCAATAAAATGTAAGTAGCTTTACAAACCACCTGCATATATATACGAAGGTGGATCAACAAGTTTGTTGCACTAACGTGCTGCAGCAGCGCGCTATGTGTCGCGAACGTTGGCGCAGCGGAGAAAGGGACAGACACTGCTCACACATCTGTTAGGCAGGTCGCTGTGGTGTCTCGTCTTGTATGGTGTGAATAGCGGTCAAATTTAATGGCGCGTCGACTGGACGTTCACTCCAAATATGAGGTGCGTGTGACAATCCGATTCCTATAGGCCAAAAGGAAGAATTGCACGGACATTCATCGTGAAATTAGTTCTGTGTATGGGAGCGGGCCATTTCCCGACAAGGGATCGTAAAGTGGTGTCAGCAATTTGAAGCCGGACGCACGGATATCACGGACGAATATCACGAGGGCAGGCACCGGTCGCGTAAAGCGATTAAAGATAAGCGCCGGGGGAAATCGAGTGCCGGTGTGATTTTGATGCACGATAACGCAACACCTCACAAGGCCCGCCAAACGAGCGAACTGCTGCAGCGTTTCAAGTTGGAGGTCTGGCAACATCCACCCTACTGTCCCGACCTAGCGCCATGTGACTTTCATCTGTTCGGTAACCTCAAAACGGAGCTCGGTGGTCGACGATTCCAGACCGATGAGGAGGTGAAGGCCGCTGTCTCCGTGTGGTTGCAGAACGCTGGAGGAACTTTCTATGCATCCGGCATCGACAAGTTGGTTGTGCGTTCGCAGAAATGTTTGGACTCTCTTGGAAACTATGTGGAAAAGTGTCGTTACATTGTATGTCGTTATAGTCGTGTTGCTGTTGTATAGGTGGTGTAATAAATGGCCATAACTGGGAAGTGCAACTTACTTTTTGATCTGCCCTCGTATAATAAAAAGTGCTTTTCTATGAACACAAAAATTCGTCACTACACTGTCATCAAGCCAGTACCGCTATACGCATCTGAATGCCTTATCCTATCAAAGAAATGTTTGCTCGCGAATTTAGAGATAAAAGAACGAAAGATCCTACTCATCATACTTGGCCCAGACTACAAAAATGGCATCTACATCAGAAAATCCAGGCAAGAAATATACTCGAAGATAGAGAAGATCACAGACACAATGCGAAAACGCAGAGTTTGCTTCTACGGTCATATACGACGGATGATCGACTCCCGATGGACGAAACTTATCTTCAGTATATTCGACTCAAAACCAAAATCGACAATGCCATGGTATGCTAACGTCCAGAATGATCTGAAAGAAATGGGGATACGAGCAGATGATGGACAAGACCGAAATCTTCCGGGACGAAAAACGGACAACTGGTGCGAAATGGGCAGAAGAACGTCGTGGTAAACACAGTGAGTTCAAGAAGACAATGTGGATCAAGCGAGAAATGAACGAATTCCAGAATGTTAAATGAGGCTTATCGTGGTCCCTATTTGGCCGATTAGCGAAATTGAATGAATGAATAATAATAATAAAGCAGTTATTTTAGATACCAGCTCCATAGTTCGTTCGTTCCTCAACCTACCAGTATCTAGAACTCCACTCCATCTTGCAACAAATGCCGATGAAAGGGTGAATTGTACCCAACGACATGGCGAACATATGAGCTAATAATAATAACAACGTGGACTTCTGCTACAATTACCAGCTTGCCAACGTGCTTGAAAATGAGCATTATAAGATGTATATAAATAATTCACGTTTATGGGCTAATGCCGTGTGTATTTAAATTAGAACCATACGTTTCGGAGAAGCCTTGCCTCCTTTTTCAATGGAATCAAACAATGTGGCCAAAGAAAGTATATCAATGAGATTACAAAAAATTACAAAAAATATAGATAAATTCCTCTGTTCGTCACCAGAGAGCAGCAGCCAGAAATTACTGTATGGACCATGGTAGAACGGCGGACCGAGTAATTTCTGGCAGCTACTCTCTGGTGACGAACAGAGGAATTTATCTATATTTTTTGTAATTTTTTGTAATCTCATTGATATACTTTCTTTGTCCACATTGTTTGATTCCATTGAAAAAGGAGGCAAGGTTTCTCCGAAACGTATGGTTCTAATTTAAATACACACGGCATTAACCTAAAAAACATGAACTATTTATATAGTAATCCGGGCCGTGAAAGCCTTAATATACATATTATAAGATGTGTTGGGATAGACCTATTTTAACCGACCAGAAAGTCTTGGCCAATCGACCTGATATTGTCTATCTCAATGAAAGAAACCAAATGTCCTACTTGATAGACGTTACCGTCTAAATATTCAAACTACCCAAGCTAAAAAAAAAAAGAACCAAGTACACACCGTTGACTGAAGAAATACGGAAACTATGGGGATTAAAATGCGTGGGAATTTTGCCAGTGGGGATCGCTTCCACGGGAGTTGTTCCAAAGACGTTGGTAATGGCTTTGGAGGAACTGCAAATGAAACACCTGATTGCCAGAATACAGAAGGCAGTGCTTCTTGATAAGTGTCATATTATTAGGCTATTTTAAAAAAATCTCAGTAAGGTTTACAGGATACTTGATTATCAAATCTGTATTTTGTAGACAGAGTTGTACCATAATTATGAGAAATTAGAGATAATAATAATAAAATAATAATAATAATAATGATACTAACTGGGCTTCAATTTTCATATGAGAAAACCTGATTCATGGGAGCATCTCCTCGAAGCTTAGACAAACAACATCTAAATACTCAGTTTGGAAAGTACCCACAGGTAAATAATTTCATATACTTAGGGGAAATCATACAACCATCTGAATTACAAATCGTGAAGCATAGAGGTGATTTTTCCAGCGTGTACAAACTCCAGGGATTGATCGAGGAGAGGATACGGAACAGAAAAGTTCTAATGAATGTATGCAGGGTTTGTTTGTTAGGGACCATTTATTAGATCATCCTGTGTTTCAGAGACGGCGCTCTAATACGCGCTGCCACAGTTACAGTATGTGTTGATAATGGTTTCCATGTGCCTCCACGCATGCGTGTACGCGCCGTAGCAAGTTCTGTCTAACACGTTCACATCGGCCAGGCTGCATCCGAACAGTGTCAAAGGCAGCATGAATACGCTGCTCCAGTGTCTCCACATCTGGAATGGGCTCTGCATACACGTTACTTTTGAGATGGCCCAATAACCAGAAATCGCACGGGTTGAGATCTGGTGAACGAGCAGGCCATACAACTGGACGTCTTCGTCCAATCCATCGATCAGGGAAGACACAATTGAGATACGTCCGGACGTTAACAGTGAATTGGACTGGGGCACCATCATGTAGCAGCCACATAACCCTGCGAATTATCAATGGTACGTCTTCCAGCAAGGGAGGCAAAGTCACCCGCAAGAAACGCCGAAAGTTCCGGCCTGTTAGGCAACGTGGAAGGAAGACTGGTCCCTAGCATAGACACCATGCATTTCCGGACATATGTTCATTAGACCATTTTTGTTCCGTATTCTCTCCGCGATCAATCCCTAGAGTCTGTACACGGTGGAAAAAATCACCCTGTATTTTCGCAATGTATGTTGCATATCACCAGAGTTTTGTATTTTTTAAACATTATATAAATATGAGGGTTGGGGCAAAAGTCATGGCAACTACTTTTTTTTCTTGTAGATACGTGAAGGGATTACAAACGTATATGTGTCGTGTGGAAGTTCTGCAGGCATAGTGTGTATGCAGAACAACAGATGGCTCTGTGAAAGCTGGTAGTAGCGCAGCGAGGGCTGTGAAATCAGTCAGTTGGTGAGTGTCGTGCGAGGTGGAAGTAACCCGTGTTGAGCAACGCGCTTACATCAAAATAGCCGTTCTCCGAGGGAGAAATGCGAAGGGATGTCACCGTGAATTAGTGGAAGCCCTTGGGAATAATGCCCTACCATAACGTACAGTAGCACGGTGGGTAGGAAAGTTTCAGCAAGGACGTGTGTCAACCAGTGACGAGCAACGTTCGGGACGACCTGTCAGTGTGCGGACCGACGTGGCACGTTCCGTTATCGAGCAGCTCCTGGATGAAGTCAGACGATGGACGCTACTGGAGTTAGAGAGGGCATGTGGCATCTAGAAATGCACCATCCACAGGATATTGCGTAATGAGCGGTGGGTACCGCATGCACTGACGTAAGTTCAAAGGTGGAAGAAATCACCCTGTAGAATCACCTGGACCATATAATACAAAATCAATACCTTGGGACAGCCAAGAACGCTAGCCACTACGCCACGAGGTAGTCCAGCTAACGATTATTGGCGGTAATGTTCTTAGCCGTCACTAACCGAAGAGAATATTAGGCGTTTATCCGACAAACTGCTATGAATATGTGACTTTGCTAATTTTATTATTGAAAATACAGCTTTGCAAACGTAAGTCAAGGCAAACAATGACACATTTGCAACAAAAGCACATAACTTAGGAAACTGTTTTATCAGTTTATCATCTTGGCTTACAGGATTGAGCTGCGTCGTATATCGGTTATTATTTCCCGACGTTTTCCCGACAGGTTTACATAGGGCAAACAAAAAGACGCGTTTCCATTAGGATTTCAGAGCTCATTCGAGACACGAAACAGATAAACTACAGATCTGCAATAGCTGAACATGCTGACGTCACGAGACACGCCATCGAATTTGATAAGACCGAAACTGTTGCTAAAATTCCCGGATATCAAAACAGGTTAATAAGAGAGGCAATAGAGGTCGTGAAGCATCCCAATAATTTCAATCGCGAAGATGGTTTCAAACTTAGCAACATTTAGAAAGTTCTCCTAGCAAGTGACTGCCAGGGGCGGGGACCAATCAGGGAGCAGCGTGACGTCAATGCGGAGCAAGCAAGCACATCTGACTGGCAATAACCGTTAGTTTGAGTACGGACACCAACTCGTACCTACCCATGATTAAGGCTGATGCAATGTTAGCCGAAATGTCGGGAAATAATAACCGATATACGACGTTGCTCAGTCCTGTAAGCCAAGATGATAAACTAGACACCAGCCACGATAGTCTACGATCTAAATTGTTGTATCAGTTTGCTGCGTTGGACCCACTCAATGCGATTTGTTTATATAACTCGTACCTATCCATGATTAAGGCTGCTGCAATGTGAGCCGAAACGTCGGGAAATAATAACCGATATACGACGTGGCTCAATCCTGTAAACCGAGATGATAAACTAGACACTAGCCGCAATAGTCTACGATCTAAATTGTTCTATCAGTTTGCTGCGTCGGACCCACTCATTGCGATTTGTTTATATTTCTATGTTTATTGCATTTTAACAGGCCGTGCTTCGCTGGTGAAAATTTACTATCCACCTCGGCCACTTCGGCTACTTTCAGTTGCGGTTCTTAGGAGAGCCGCGACTCTGTCGGATGGAGTCTCGAACAGTGAAACGGACTCAGACCGGTATAACTGCACTACACAGAGATACTTCATATACATTTAATTTTTCCAGAACAAGGTCTTTTAAGATTACTATGAACAATTTTACAAACTCAGTTCTGGCGCTCCTTGTTAGGTAAACCATCGAAGCGTGATTCAATAGCGAATACGTCAATAAACAGCGTGGGCTAATTATCAAGTCCTGTTTACAATAAAGAGCTCATAATATGCTATTCAGTTCTCAGCTTTAATTGGCGTATCATAATAGGAAATACATACACTGAATGGGTATCCCAGTTTCAAAAGCAAGGTTCGTTTTGAATGGCAATCCCTATCAGACTTCTGTTAATTCATTTAACCATTTATAGGGAAGAATATTATTGAAGATATTTTATTTGTATTGATTATAATTTCATTTTAATTATTTTAGCCTAATGGCAATTATTATTTTTTAGCCTATTTTCATTTATGAAAAAACAAGATGTTCAGCAAAGAACATATAGCCTACTTTCTCCTAAATGTATGGGTATCTTTATGACTCTTTGTCCTCATCCCTAAAACAATCACCCCAACCACAATGTATTGTTTGTTTTCTTTTATATTGATAATAAGCCAGTAAGTGTCAAGATCAATATTATATACTTTATGATGATTGAATAACAAAACTACTAACTTATTGTAATGCATTCACGTCCGTTAATCTCTATATTAAGCCAGCCTGCAAAATTAAGAATCTTCCTCCCCAATCACAGTAGGTGGTGCTGCGACCTATCAGTGAATTAATCTTTATCTTGTACGCCTATGCACTGCCATCGTAATGTACTACGATGGCAGTGTTCTATGGGTGTTGAATGAGTAGGCAGTTTAAAGTAGCCTAGAGGGAGGCGATCCAGCTGGCAGTGTTTAAAGGTATTCGGAGCGCGATCGTGGCTAATAGTTGAACTACCAGTATTACAAAATTGCCATACTTCAGGAGGCCAGCTCAGGCATTTACACAGCGTTATGTTTGGAACAATATTACCCACATAACCCACAAGAGGACAGCACCGTACAGAGGCATTAAGAAGGCTGTGGTTAATGACAACGTGTATCTAGCTCTTCTATTCTCCTTTTTCTAATGTCTTCTGTTTATGTGCGATGCTGGGACTGTGATTTTATTAATATACGAGTGTATACTTTATCCTCTCCTTTGAGCTAAATGACATTTTATTCAGTATCTGTGGAAAAAGCTCGTGCACATTGTAAAAGAATTCAAGAAAAAAAAACCTAACTGTAGCAGGACTCGATCCCCAGTCAACTGCGTGTCAGAATAACATGCTAGCCCAGAGCTAACCGTATCCATGACGTCAGGTGTTCTTAACTGACATATTAGATACAAACTGTTGGCAAATAATGACTTTAAATAAACGATTTCTTCACTGCAGTACATCTTCATTAAAGATCATTTCATACAAAGTTTATATTATTGTATCAGTACGCAGTGGCGCCAATATCATTTATCTGAGGTCTAGCGAACCAGTTTATACACCCACCCACCCCTTCCGACCTCCCCCTCCCCCCCCCCCTCCCCCCCTCCCCCCCATATGAGTTATGCACACATATTGTTGACCAGTGCCGACAACTATCCCGTTCCCAAAACTAACCAGACTTCTCAAGATTCTTAGAAACTTTTAGCGGTAAGTCGAGCTGAAGGAAACATACAAAAAAGCAACATTCTCATCGAGTACCGGTAAACGTTTAATTCAATTAGGAGGAGAAACAGTATTTTTTACAGAATTATGATATTCTCAAAACTTGAATGGTAAAAAGTGTCAAACATGAAAATACTGCTCACTTCGTCTTAGATAAAATATAAATAAGGAAAGCCTCAAAACAAACATTACTACTCGGCAGACAGTTTTCATTACGCTTAATGGGTTGTCTTCAAGCGGCAATGCTTTGGGCTTAAGGTGGTTGGATCGCGGCAGTCATGAAAAAAGTAGCAATTTTTCAAAGAGCCCAAACAGGGCCAAAAAGAGTTTAGAAGTGTTGTGGAAGGTCCAAAGTATAATACCAATACTAAATCCTTTGGAAAACTGCTAACTGAAAGCAGCTTTAGGGTTTTGAAAATGGCAGAAACATTGGTTTTAGTGTTGTTTTTTTTTTTGTCGGAAAAACGGCCTTTTGACCTTCTTGTTCTGTTAGATGTCCGGTGATCCCGGTATTTCTTAAGGTTTTCTTTTTTTTTATCGTATTGAAATCTTCATTTTTGGAGTTTTTGGCCGGAATCTATTCACTAGAACACACTTAAAAACGAACAAAATATTAAAATTCGCCCTAAAACGGCCATTTTAAGCTAAGTATACTTTTGACTTTCCACAACACTCCTAAACTCTTTTTGGCCCTATTTGAGCACTTTTGAAAAATCGATTCTTTTGGACATGACTGTCACGCTCCAACCACCTTGAGAATATCTTCGGCCGAACAAAAATCTATATAAAAAATTTCATTGCATCGCCTTATTTCTTAGTACAGTAACTGTTTCTCGAAAGAATGCTACTATATGATACGAACTCTAATATGGCATTATCGTATTCAATATTTAAGTCGTTTTCACAAGAAATTATCATGAGGTCCTCCAACCGCTCACCACCCATAGTCGTACGTAGCCTGTTTTTGATTATGAGTAACTTCGAAAAAGTTATCTCGGGTGTGGCGCTTTCTACCGGGATTGTCACTGCAATCTTCAGTGCGGTATACAAAGTGGGGAACACACTTTTCAAGCCTGCTGAGAGCATAATTTGAAATACAGCCATTAAGCTTCCAGTATTACCGGGTTCCGCTCGATCTGGGTTAACATCCCTGTCTTCAATCTCTTCTAGAGAGCTTCCTTCTTCAGTTTTTGATTCCTCCTCGTCTTTGTCGGTCTTCGCGAAATCGTCGTCAGCAGAATCTTCATCGACAAAAATGTCTTGTTTGTGCAGTTTCTCGAGGTATGAAGCTGCCTTCTTGATTTGGGAGTAGACTTGCGAAAAAGCAGTATACTGTTACGTGCCACCCCCTTGTGGCACTTTTGTTAACTGGATTACGGTGGGTAGAAAGCACAACACCAATTACTGCCTTAAAGAGAAATTAGCTTTATTGCTTGCAGGTCAGAAATCTACACCGTACAATAAGCAGGTAGAAACAATTAGCTGTCTTACAGAAGCTCCCTCAGCATGGGGCTTGACTCACCCTTTCACTTGTCAATGGGCCACAGAAGTCCATCCCTCCTAATGAGTCCGGTCGCGTACGCTGGCTGGAAATAGCTGCACTAAGTTTGTCGCACTAGGTAAGCACACACTCTTCAATACCCAGCCTCTCCGTATGATTCACACTCCTTCACTGGCAAGAGAATCAGCTTCACTAGGGGTTTCGCAAGTTACGTCACCACACTTCTGTCGCTCAGGGTAAACGCTCGCACTAGCTCGAAAAAAAAACCCACTCGTTCACTGGTTGAGAGGTCGCTCTTATATAGCAGACCGGTGACTCAATAAATGCTTCTAGACCCATCCAGGGTGCACGGCTTCTCGAGGCTTCCTTCACTGGCTGAGTCATGAATATTCTGGACCATCCCTTTGTCCTAGTAGTCCTGTTGCATAACGCACACGCAATACATTGAGGCAGAGCAGCCCAGCCCTGGGGCAGTTGTGACTCATGCGGCGAGCGATGAAACGAACTCACAGCCGTAACACCCCCCCCCTTCCTAAAAGGCTGATCGTCCCGATCAATCATTGGTCCGTCTGTGTCCCTCCGTAGGCTGCCAGGCGATCTCGATGTACGATATTCATCTTCGCCCTCGGGCTCCGCTGGATCCTGTAGACGACATCGTTGATCCGTTTCACGACTCGGTACGGGCCCTCCCAGGACTTCTGCAATTTGGGTGACAGGCCTTTCTTCTGTAATGGGTTGAAGAGCCAGACCAGGTCGTCCTCGTGGTAGCCACCGGCATCCGTCTGCTGGTCGTATCGGGTCTTCATTCGGTCGGTCTCGATCCGCAGTTTCCTCCTCGCGAACGCGTTCACGTCCTCCAGTTGGTCGACCAGTTCTTGACAATACTGGCTTACCGGGACCGGATCATTCCCAGGTCGGCCGAAGGCAAGATCGACAGGTAGACGGAGCTCCCTCCCAAACATGGCCCGGGCTGGTGTGCACCCGATGGCTTCATGCACGGCGGCGCGGTAGGCCAGGAGAAATAGTGGAAGATGTTTGTCCCAATCCCTCTGGTGCTCGCTGACGACTATTCGGAGATGGTTCTCGATGGTGCGATTGAATCGCTCTACCATCCCGTCGGACTGAGGGTGTAGCGGCGTTGTCCTTGTCTTCCGGATTCCCAGCAGCTGGCATAGGTTCTGGAACACCTGCGACTCGAAGTTCCTCCCTTGGTCGGAGTGTAGCTCCAAGGGTACTCCGTACCGGCTGACGAATTCCTTCACTAGGGTCTCTGCGATCGTCGCGGCTTCTTGGCTAGGGAGCGCATACGCCTCCGGCCATTTGGTAAAGTAGTCGCTGACGACCAATATGTAGCGGTTCCCTGCCTCGCTTAACGGGAATGGCCCAGCAACATCGATGGCCACTCTCTCCATGGGGCCGCCCACGTTGTAGGTCTTCAGTGGACCCCGTCGTCTTCGTCCTGGGCCCTTGCTGGCTGCGCAATCGTGGCACCTCGCGCAGTGGTTCTCCACGTCAGTTCGGCATCCGATCCAGTAGAACCGCTCTCTCAGCTTCTCCAGGGTCTTCTTTATCCCTAGATGTCCACCAGATGATCCTCCATGGACTTCCTTCAGGACTTCCTCCGTCATAGCCTTTGGAACGACGACTTGTTCCCGAGATGTCTTCCCGTCGGTGCTCTCCCAGGCGCGGCAGATGAGGCCATCCCTTACAATCAGCGAGTCCCACTGCGCCCAGTAGGACTTAAACTTTGGGCTGCAGTCACTCACAATGTTCCACCCGGGTCTGGGGACACAGGCCCTCTTCCATTCGGCTATCAGTCCCAGGTCATCATCATCTGCTTGTGCCCGCATGAAAGATTCGCGTCTCCAGCTCCCTTGAAGTTCCACAGTAGTCCTTCGGCACTGTATCCCAGTGTTCTCCTCCCTTCGGGCACAGAAGGTGCAGTCTTCGGGGCACGGTCTTCGTGACAGGGCGTCGGCGTTAGAATGCAGTTGGCCTTTCCTGTGCTGAATCTCAAAGTTGTACTGTTGAAGCCTCTCTAACCACCGTGCGAGTTGACCCTCGGGCTGCTTGAAGTTCAGGAGCCACCGCAGGGATGCATGGTCGGTCCTGATGAGAAATTCTTGCCCGTACAGGTACTTGTGGAAATGTTCAATGGTCTTCACGATGGCGAGCAGCTCCTTCCTGGTGACGCAGTAGTTCCTTTCTGGCTTTGACAAGGCCTTGCTGAAGTAGGCCACTACTCTCTCCTCGCCGTCCACTATTTGCGACAGGATTCCCCCTATGCCAAAGTCGCTGGCATCGGTATCGACGATGAACCTTGTTCCAGGTCTGGGGTAGGCCAGAATTGGCGCGGTGCACAGAGCCTGCTTGAGTTGTTCGAAGGCACTGTGGCATTCTGCTGTCCACGTGAAGAGTTGGTCCTTCTCAGTCAGTCGATGTAAAGGTTTGGCGATGTCGGCGAATCCTTTCACGAAGCGACGGTAATAAGTGCAGAGTCCCAGGAAGCTTCGTAGTTGGGACTTGTCCTTCGGAACTGGCCTCTCCCTCACAGCTGCGGTCTTCTCTGGGTCGGTGCGCACCCCCTCCTCGGAGACGATATGCCCAAGGTACTGGACCTGCTTCTGGAAGAGCTGACACTTCTTGGGGCTCAACTTCAGCTGGGCAGCCCGTAGCTTCATCAAGATCTCCTTCAGGTTGCTGTAGTGCTCCTCGAAGCTTCTCCCCAGAACGATGACGTCGTCTAGGTAGACCAGGCAGGTCTTCCAGTGTAGTCCCTCAGAATGGATTCCATTAGCCTTTCGAAGGTCGCAGGGGCATTGCACAGACCGAATGGCATGACGGTGAACTGCCAGAGCCCACTGCCCACAGATAACGCCGTTTTCTCGCGGTCTTTAGGGTGGACATCCACCTGCCAGTAGCGACTCTTCAAATCCAAGGTGGAGAACCATCTTAACCCTGATATGGTGTCCAGCGTGTCGTCGATCCGGGGTAGAGGGTAGCTGTCCTTCTTCGTGACGTCGTTCACCCGCCTGTAGTCCACGCAGAACCTGGTTGAACCGTCCTTCTTCTTCACAAGCACGACCGGAGAACTCCAAGGACTATGTGATGGCTCGATCAGCCCTTGCTCCTTCATCTCTTCTACCATCCGGTCGACTTCGGCTTGCTTGGCGAGCGGGACACGTCGGAATGGGACCCTAATCGTTGCGCTGTCCCCAACGTCGATTCTGTGCTGGACCAAGCTTTTCCTGCCGAAGTCTTTGCTCCCCACGGAGACGTCCTGGAATTCGCGTAGCAGGTCCTGAAGTTGGCGTGATTGTTCCTTGTCTAAATGGTCCTGGGATCCTTGGTACAGCTTCTGTAGTTCTTCTGGCAGTGCGCGTCTTCTTCGGTTGTCCGTCTTCAGGTGTCCGTCCGTCGTATCTGTGATGCGGGCAATCCAGGTAACGGGCTCGCAGAGTCGTAGTCGTTCAGGTTGGACAGGCGGACGTACGGCCGAGACGTCGTGTTGATGAGGGTCTTGGCAACTAGCAATCCTTTTGTCTGGATGTCCTCATATTTTGGCTCGATGACAGCCGCCACTCCCTCAGCTGTTCCGTCGACAATTACGGCGGCGCTGACCTCCGTCCTGGCGGGAACGATGACGTCCTCTCTCAGCCTTACTCGTTGTGCGGTGACGGCCACGTGTGCTGGTTGCAAAGCAAGTTCCTCACCTCCGAAGTGCAGAGTGTTGGTACTCAGGTCCAAGATGATGTTGTTCTGGTCCAGGAAGTCCAGTCCGATGATCACTTCGTTTGATACGTCAGCCACAAGCACTGGATGCTTCATCGCCCGTCGACCAATGACGAACTCCAGTGATGCTTCGCCATGTACCGGTGCGGTCTCTCCGGTCGCGGTTATTAGCTGGAGGTTCCTTTGTGTGGGTTGCACTCTCCACTTCGGGTTCACGGTGGGATTGACGATGGTCCTCGACGCTCCCGTGTCGATCAGCATGGGCCAGCTCACTGCGTTGACGACTCCGTCGACCATCAGGCTGCTATTGTCCCTCCGTAACTTCGTCACACGCACTTGGACTGCCGGGGCTTGACGACTGTCACAAGCCAACCTTTGCCCCCCAAGGCTGGCTAATACTCGTTTCCCTGGGCGGCGCGGTTTTCAGACGACTGATTTCCCGTCGGATACCCACGGCGGCTGCGATCACCGCAGTCCTTGCTCAGGTGGCCTTTCTTACCGCAGGCCCAGAAGGTCGGTAGTCCTCTTCCGGGCCGCCTCTCCGGTTGTCTTCCGGCTGTGTCGTTGCTGGTAGTGCCGCGACTATCGAAGAAACGGCTTAGCGTCTCCATCAATTCGTCGGCCAGGGGCTTGGTCTCGTTGGTTTTTGCTGGTTCGTCGACGTCCACTTGACGCACCCGCGCGTGCATTCTAGATGCCTGTTTTGCCGTCTCGAACTCAAGTGCGTGGCGCAGCGCATCTGCCAGGGTCTTATTGCGCGCGAGTCGCAGCGCCTGTTGAGTGTCCAAGTCCCGTAACCCGTCGGTGAAGGTCTGCGTCGCAATCTGTTCCAGAAAGTCGGCCGGCGCTGTTGGGTAGGCGAGCCTTACGAGGCGTGCGATGTCCATCTCGAACTCCTGCAGGGTTTCCGCGTTCATCTGTACCCGGGTCCGGAACTGCATCTGGTAGGCCTGCTGAAGATGGCTATCTCCATATCGAGACTCCATATGGGCGATCAGTGAAGCGTAGTCCTGGGATTCAGTCGAGATGGCCTGAAGGACGTTAAGGGCGTCACCTCTCAGCGCTACAATGAGAGCTGTAGCCTTTTCTGTGTTGTTCCAGTTATTTATGGAACAGGCCGCCTCGAACTGACGTAAGTAGGTGCTCCACGGGACCTTTCCGTCGAAGGTTGGGGGCGTCATTCTGCTATGTCCCGTTCCTGGTATTCCCGGTGTAACGGTGGGCGGGCGTTGGCGCAGCTCGGCAACTTCCTCTCGTAGAGCGTTGAATTTCTCTTCCACCCCCATCAGTGGGCGTTGGCGCAGCTCGGCAACTTCCTTTTGTAAGGCGTTGAATTTCTCCTCCATCCCCATCAGCGGGCGTTGGCATAGCTCGGCATCTTCCACTTGTAAGGCGTTGAATTTCTCCTCCACCCCCATCAGTGGGCGTTGGCGCAGCTCGGCAACTTCAACTTGTAAGGCGTCGATCTTCCCTGTTCTAATTTCCTTTGGCTCTCCTCTAATTTCGTCAGCAGACACTCTTCCAGATTTTTCTGGCCATCCAGAAATTTGGCGGTTAGGTCCTGTGCTAACTTATTCTGGCCGTCCTTCAGGTCCTCTGCTAACTTATTCTGGCCGTCCTTCAGGTCCTCTGCTAACTTCTTCTGGCCATCCTCCATCTTCTTCTGGCCGTCTTCCATCTTCTTCTGGCCGTCCTCCACCTTCTTCTGGCCGTCTTCCATCTTGGCTTCCATGCCACTTAACTTTTCTAGCAATGCTGCCAATTGCGCCTCCATTTTAGTTGTTTGTCTTGTTAAGGGCATGCACTCACAGGAAAATTAGAGAAAACTGACCTGCTCGGGTTTTGAAACCAGGACCGTCAGGTGTAGTGCTTGAGTTCGTAATCCGGCTTCTGACACCAGTTGTTACGTGCCACCCCCTTGTGACACTTTTGTTAACTGGATTACGGTGGGTAGAAAGCACAACACCAATTACTGCTTTAAAGAGAAATTAGCTTTATTGCTTGCAGGTCAGAAATCTACACCGTACAATAAGCAGGTTGAAACAATTAGCTGTCTTACAGAAGCTCCCTCAGCATGGGGCTTGACTCACCCTTTCACTTGTCAATGGGCCACAGAAGTTAATCCCTCCTAATGAGTCCGGTCGCGTACGCTGGCTGGAAATAGCTACACTAAGTCTGTCGCACTAGGTAAGCACACACTCTTCAATACCCATCCTCTCCGTATGATTCACACTCCTTCACTGGCAAGAGAATCAGCTTCACTAGGGGTTTCGCAAGTTACGTCACCACATTTCTGTCGCTCAGGGTAAACGCTCGCACTAGCTCGATAAAAAAACACTCGTTCACTGGTTGAGAGGTCGCTCTTATATAGCAGACCGGTGACTCAATAAATGCTTCTAGACCCATCCAGGGTGCACGGCTTCTCGAGGCTTCCTTCACTGGCCGAGTCATGAATATTCTGGACCATCCCTTCGTCCTAGTAGTCCTGTTGCATAACGCACACGCAATACACTGAGGCAGAGCAGCCCACCCCTGGGGCAGTTGTGACTCATGCGGCGAGCGATGAAACGAACTCACAGCCGTAACAATACTCTTCTAAGAGTTGAATTTTGTCCGCGAATTTTCCATACATTTGATAGAAGTGATCGAATGCATCATCAGGAAGAGCGTTTCTACGACCGTTCACCCCAGGTAGACGACGATGCGAGATGAGTGCCAAATCACGGTATAGCCCAACAGCTGTGTTGCCGAATCTATATTCAAGGTGAGAAATTATTGCGTCCAGGCAAACGTTGTAGGTCTCGAGTCGAAATATCTTGAATGACTCATCAATTGGCTCATCTGCAGCTTCCTCGCCATCCTCTTGCGCCACTTCAAGGGTTCGGACAGTTTTTGGATTTCAAAGTCGGGAAATCCTCTGACAAAATCTTGTTTTTCTTAAAGAATACATTCATATGCTCTCTCATTTCGAAGGTGCTCCATTTCTATGAGCGTACGCTAGATTGCACTTACAGCTGCCAGTAAATCCATATCAACACATTGCAAAACTTTGCTCACAGGTCCCACCTTTTTAAAGACTTTCGAAAAGAGGAGCGCTGTGAGAACAAAGCGTTCTGATAGCAAGTACCTTAAGAGGCCTTGCGCTTCTGTGGCAGCTGATTTTTCGGCTGGTGTAAATTTGTCGTTTGGGTGTTCACGGTCAAGGGTTCACAGTGGTGTCTGAATTACATGAAGCAGTGTGTCGATTAGAGCAGCAAATCTTGACAGAGCGACAGTGAGTGAAGAAGCGCGAGTCATCCAAAGTGTCGTACTGACTCGGTTTAGTCGACGAACTCGCTCTTTCGGATACCTTTTGTTTGGTAATTTTCGAAAAGTTTGACTCGGGCTTTTGACGAACAAATGAATGCAAAGTTCTTTTAAAATCGAAAACTGATCTTTTGCGTTTAAACTAGCCATTACCGTATTACCCACTACCAAATTCATTCTGTGCGCAAAACACCAAACGTAAACAGCCGCAGGGTTTTCGTTTTGAACTTGAGCCTTGAGGCCATTAAAATCACCGTCATAGGATTGTTCGACAAGCAAGTTTTTCCAGTCTAGATTAAGTTCTCTGCATATGTCCTCGAGCGTCTTGAATAGGTTCTTGCTCTTCGTCGTCGCACATTCCTTTAACGCAGCAAGCCGCTCATGCACTTTCCCTGTCTCTTCATCGACGTACCGGATAACGAAAGACAGTTGTTGTTTTCTCGATAAATCAAAGGTAGTATCCATTGACAAGCTAAAGAACCTCCCTTCAAACAGTTGTTTTTGAATCTCATTTGTAATAGCTCGAGAGATGGCATGAATCATTTGATTCTGTCTATTCCTCTTAAGAAAGTTTCGTTCCTTGCGCTTAGGGTTAGCCTCCAAAGAAGCTAAATAAGCAGCCATTGGTGGGGAGTACTTTGCCAACAGTACAACTAAGTCTTTAAAGTTCCCTTTTAGTTCTTCAGTCATTTTTCTCGGTGTCTGCCTACCTAAATAAAGAATCACGTCTGTTAATTCTTTGACAATTTCCCTGTTTTCGGCTATTTTTAATTTTCTTCCTTCTTCGAAAGGAGGGACTATCGGCACGGATATATCTTCTAGTTTAGTTTTGTTCACTGGTCTCTTGTAGGAGAATAGAGCTTGTACGAGTTGACCAAGTACGGAATCCGTGGTGTGTCCACTCTTTTTTTTTTACCTTCGACTGATCACCGAAGAGCATACAGTGAAGACAATAAAGCCTATCTTTGGATACGAGTACGACAACCACTCACGCTGGACCGCGCCACCATCTAGAAGCATTTTGCGGTACCAGGCTGCATGGCATGATCTTCCCTCTTTGTCCTTAGGGAAGCCCCCTACATGCTCTTGGTTTGGTTGGGAAGGACCTTTTGCTCAATGTAATTAACCATTGCCGGAGTCAAATGTTCCAGATTACAAAACGTTGCCGGGTCGGAAGTTATCCCCAAATCGTCGCACCTTGTCGCTACTCGGATGACAGTTCCATTCGCATTAGGTCCTAAAGGGGGATGATTGGGAGGATACGCGGGAAGCGAGTCCTGGTTATCAGTCAAGTGAGAGCTGGAAGAACCGGGGGTGCAGGTACGGCTACCAACGCAACTTGAAGCAAAGTTGACGGAATCAAACAACAAACAACAGCACACGACGCACGACACAGCGATATACACACAAACACAACTCCCTCCTTTTCACCGCCCAGCCCCCACTTCCCCCCTTCGCTGATGGACTACTGAGACGGGCTCGGCATTGGTCGGGCGGGCTCGGGACTTTCTCGCGCCACTTCCAAAACCACGGCGCGCATTTCAAACAGAGAAGTCCGGAGCTTTTACACATTCACAAAACGATAAGCGATACTTCGGACGAACTTGCTTGGGAAGACTCGGCAACGGCATTAATGTTACGTTCCTGTGAAGTGCGAGGTTGGGTAGAGATATTCGATTCATACGTTAGGTTAGAGGGTTTGATGTCTCGCTTATTTGTTTGTATGTAAATCTCAATTAACCATTATGAACATTCGGCTGACGCTAAATATTGATTAAACTTTTATTTTATGTTTGAACGAACAAACAATACAGTAACTCAGTAACAATATGTTGTGTCCGGTACTGACCGTTCGTGCCAGGACCTTACGATCTATTTAGTAATTTAGTCCTATTCTCCGTCTTTCTCTTTCTTTCTTTCTTTCTTTCTTTCTTTCTTTCTTTCTTTCCCCCACCCACCCAAACCCACCCACCACCCACCCACCCACCCACCCACTTTGAGGTCTAGCGGTCGCTAGACATCAACCATACAGATGGCGCCACTGTCAGTACGGTATATCACATACAACATACTAAAACTACAGAAATATAAGACAGGCACATGAGGACAGCTGCCATCTTGTCGTGTGACACAAACGGCTCAGCTCTTTTAAGCCACTCATACTGTATAATATTATAATATTAAATTATAATAAATAACGGATCACGACCTTCAGGATAGCTTAAACCCCCCTAGGCTCGATAATCGGAATTGGTGAGTCTTAAGCTATTTATTAAAATGGTTGCATAATTCATACGGCCGCCATCCTGAAATGGCATGGCCGATGACCTTGCATTTTGGGTGAAAGCCGCGTCCTATATAAAGGTATGTTGTCACCGAATTTGGTAGAGATCGGATGATTAGTTTAGCCGTAATTTGATTTTACGTTTTGAACATTTGAGTGGCCGCCATTCTGTTTTGGTAAAGATGGCGGCGATATAAAGTATGACACTGAGGTGTCCTTTACTAGTGCTACCTCTGTACCAAATTTCGTTCAATTCGGTTTCACCGTGTTCGAATTGATAGGGGGGGACAGACATTCAGAGTACACACACTCACACACACACAGACACACACACACACACACACACACACACACTCACACACACACATACACACACACACACAGACTCACACACACACATACACACACACAGACAGACACACTTTTTTCGCCCTGTGTTGATCTCATAAGTCTACTTTCATTTTTTGCAAAAATCGAAAGTAGGCTAAAAAATAGGCTTATGAGATCACCTTTTGTCCATGTGTCTGTCTGTGTGTGTGTGTGTGTGTGTGTGTGAGGATTTTTGGGTGCCCCCCCCCTAATAACATTTAAACGGCTGGAGCGAATTCAATGGAACTCGGTAAGTTCATAGCACTATTCCGGGCGACCCCGACCGTGCCCTTCAAATTGTGTTATGTTTCACCAATCCAACATGCCGGCTGTGCGAAATATTTCACCAGCATTCAATATCTCCGAAACTATTACCGATATCACCCTGAAATTTTGTACCGTGATAAAGGGAACTATCAGAAGTTAACCTAAGTGACCTTTGAAAACAAAACTAACATGGCGGCCAAGCGAATTTGCGACTTTTAAATAGACGTTTCTCTCGATTTAACCAACCAAACGCAATGAATCTTGATACAGTACATGTTTATACACATTTTAATGCACCGACATCTAACTTCGTTCAATTGTTTGCATAATCTCAATATGGCGGCTGTGCGAAATATTTCACCGGTATTCTATAACGGTGAAACTCTTATCGGTATCACCATGAAATTTTGTACGGAGATAAAGAAAGGGCACTACTGGACGTTCATCTATGAGACTTTCGAAAACCGGTTGACTACAAAACGAACATGGCGGCCAAGCAAATTTGAAAGTTTTAAATATACTTTTCTCGCGATGTAACGATCCAAACGCAATTACACATCGTACAGCAAATATTTATACACATTGTAATGCACTTGGTATCTCATTTAGTTCGATTGGATACGTAACCTCAAGATGGCGGCTGTGCAAATTTCGAAATCAACATTTGCATAACAAACGTACACAATAATCATCATCTAATAGTACATAACTCTATGGCCTACATATATTAAAATCCAACATGGCGACCATCCGAAATATTTAGACGGTTCTCAATATCTATTAATCTACTAGAGCAATCAAACTGAAATGTTGTAAGTATATGGAGGCTATACGCATAAGTTCAACTGTGGGACGTTCAATAACCTGGCGAGCACAAATCCAACATGGCGTCGACGCGAAATTTAATTATTCAAATGGACGTTTCTTGCGTTTTAACCATCCGAGCGCTGTGAAACTTGATACGGTATATGCTTATACAAATTTTAATCGACCGGCCATTAATAGATTTAAATTATTTTCATAACCAAAAGATGGTGGCTGAGCAAAATTTTGAAATCCCGTTTTTATTTCTTGTGATCTAATCATGCGTTTGAAGTTTGAATAAAACACCTACACAATAATCTTCTTGTAATCTTATATATAAAAGTGAAAGTATGTATGTATGTATGTGATGAACCCGCTGAGCTATGGTTCATGTGATATTTTTTTTATGACAGAGCATTTATGATGGGATGTTGTACTTTTGAACACACCCAGGAAGCCACGTGAAGCTGAGAGATCACGCGATACTTTGAAGTAGCGGTGAATCGCACTTTTGACTTTGGTGTACTATTAGATGATGATTATCTGAGGTCTTATTAATTATTTTTATCTTTCCTACGAGACTCAGAATATTCCATTTCGTCATGCTGCATTATTAAAACATTTTGGAGAATGTTTATTTTTACTTTAGGTAAGGTAATACCCTTGCAGATACGCAAAAAGGAACGTAAGTAGTCGCTCAACGTTTTCGTTTTGACGACCTACTTTCTAGAGACACCCAGTACCGGAGCACTGCGTCTTGAGAATCCGCCTTGTGTAGGCGTGGAATTACATTTGTCCTACGAGACGTAGAAGAATATCCGCTGTTTAGCGTTAAAAGTGATTATAAGGTGCCATCGAGCAAGCAAATACTAATATTCACTGTCGATGAAGTCCAGTGAATTAAATAAGAAGCTTGGGAAATAATTATTGGCAAGTATAGTGTATTGCACAACATTGCTGTAACATCGCATATTACCCACGCGTATGTGGAGGGCAGATGCCTAGTGGAAATATACAGGTAATAGTGTTACAATTATCCTGAATAAGTGTGATTATAATTGTATGAGATATTTAAATTGCCAAAGTGGAAATTTCATCTTTGAAACGTCGTATAATTCACGGATGCTGCGTGATACAAAAGTAGCGTCACTAGCACGTGCAGCATTATAAAATAGTGTTAGCTCACATGCTAATTCACATCTGCAAGATTAAGGCTGTGTCGTATTTTATAATTGATTGAAGCCTATAATAGTCACGACGGACATTATAATTTTGGAAGTGAGAGGATGAATAATCACGCAACTTATTTCGTTACCCACGTGATTGGACTTTTCTTCACCATGGTTGAAGCAGTCACCATGGGCTAATACCATCCCAGTATGGGGGGGTGACGTTTCTACAGGAACCCGCATGATGGTGGAACTTCCAGAACGATGAACGAGAGGGAAGGAGCCAAAATGCCATTTCCAGGCATATCCACGAAGATGTCGACAGGGACAAATCGAACCCTGGTCTTTGGGGGAGACCAGATGGGAATCCTGATGAGGAGGATACCGATCCAGAGAGCCAGAGAGGTTTTTGTACAACCCTTGTTGTGGAATAGAGAGCTGAGTGAGAGCTCCTCCATTTCGTGAGTTTTTGTCACACCCCTTCTTTGTTCTAGTTTCTGGTGGTATAGTAGTTTTTAATGTAGTTTGTGAATCAACCACACTCAGTGTCAGCCATTTTTCTAGGTAGGGATGTAACTAGATTAGTTAGATGTCATTTATTTCAGTTTAGAGTGAGACACCCTTGGGGTCAGACATTTTGGTCAGCCCTGGTGCAGCTTGGTGAACGTCGTGGAACGTCAATGCCTACCTTTTTGCTGAACCTGATCGTAGTCATTTTGAGGCTATTTTGTTCAACCCTACTTGGGGTAATTTTCAAGTCTTTGCTGACTGTAGTTATGGCAATCAGATGCCTTGGTTATTAATTGACTGCATTCTTCGCAGCCATCCTTTGTTACACCCCTGACTGTCGTTAGAACGGTCGTATCATTTAGGTAGTCGACAGTAACTACCAGTTTGTAAATGCATTATATTTCATTTTGAATAAGCTCAGAAGCTATTCTTGGTCATGTTTGAACCTAACAACTAGAAGGAATGTTTCGTTGCCTAGCATCGAACGCGGTTCCCAACGTATCATTAAGCAGATCTAGTGTGTGAATCTGTGCCACATTTATCATATTTTTCTTGTGTCGTGTGAGACACGTTTTTATTTGATGTTCTAGCAACTACTGAGTTGCATTTTTAAAGCAAAGAGCTTCAGTTATTGTAAGTTTACTTTCATTTAGACGTCTTTGTAGAAAGACGGAAGTGTATTAATATACTCAGATTTATAGCGTGCGTTTGATACACGGACTCTGTAGAGATCCGTAACCTATGGTAAAGTTTTTTATGAACCGGCCAGGTGCAGGTTTTGTATTGATTAAATCGCCGGCCTTGAATAAACTGGTTATGTAACCCAGTGACCTAGAGCACGCCTGCTTTATTGTGAGACAAAACTACTATAGACGAGGACAGAGTACAATTTGTATTCGCTTTTCCTTTCATTGCTATTTTGCTTATGGAAATCAGTTTCCACTCTTGTATTTGATCACTTGTTTTATGGATCGGTTTTTGTTAGTTTAACGCTCTGTTGCGTGTATTGTCGTATGACAGGTACAGTTATGTAAGGTTTTCTATAGGATGGTGAAGTCTACCCTGTTATAGCAGGATGTTATTGTATGCTTTGTCCGGGGATGATCCCGTTGACCAGATGTTATGGGAAGGTAACTGTTGTACAGGCCTATCCCAGAGTTATTGAACGCGAGCTTAGCGCCGCTGGTAACCCGTGTTATTGTGTGTCCGAGTTGTTATACTCGTTGATTATATTCCGACTGTTGAGTCGAGGCTTTTTGGTGGAGAATGATCTCAGTTGGAGACACTCCGTGCCCAGGCTATTGTCAATGTTATTCGCCATAAACCTACGATAAACCTATAAACCGACATCCTAATAATAAGACGCATAATTGTTGTAAAACAAGCCTAACTAACGATTCTTTCTATCTAACTTTGTTCTTTGCATTCTGGAACTGTTGACATAGCCGTGCAGTTGAAGATAATTTCCTTGTGAGGAAATGACTAGGACAGTTGACATTTTTGTAGCGACCTGAAGCATGTGCGAACCTAGAGTTCGTAGCTTGTGGAGCTCAGGCCATGCGATGTCAGACGTGGTCTCAACTGCGCATTCGTCACCGTAACTATACACATTAGATGACTATGGTTTACAAAGAGTAAACCAAGGAGTAGGCAGGAATTTTTAATAAAACTACTGTGTCTATTTCGTTATTAATTTATGATGTCAAGTGTATTAAACCCTACGTGTTACTTTATTGTGTGCTGTTAGCACATAGTTATTAAGCATAATTAAATTGTTTGTTTTTCATGGCTGTACACTTAGCTTTTGGATGTAATTGTTTTCTTTTACGGACGTCATCGCCGTAAATTTTGTTAATTGATAGGACTTAGCTAGTTGAATTAATGTTAAATTTAAATGTCGAAATGGTACCATCCTAACCTAGATTTGTTTTGCTACCCTGTTAAATGTAAATTCAGATATTAGCTTGATCTTGTAACTTGAACTAGGGACTTGCGTCGTACCATATTCCTAGCGTTGCTGTTGTTGCTTTATCATTGTGAGTTAGATCTTTCGCGAGGGTTTTCAGTAACTTCTCAGGTAGGGGGACCTGTTCTTTATCTTTGTTTATTTATTAATTTGCGGACTAGCCGATTATAACCCTCCGAACTAGGCTAGGGGCTTGTGAATTTTAATAAATTTTCACGGTGTTTTACATGAGTCTGGATGTTTATTTTCTCAGTCTAGTTTTAAGGTGAACCTTTCCTTAGGCGGTCTATGACCATCGTCACCATGTACCACGATCCCTGTGGACTACGGACTCTCGTGCCGCTTTAGCCTTTATGGAAGGTCACCTGATCCTCACGGTACTTTTTATTTGATTTATGTGTCGTTAGTTGAGTCATCGTGGTTGTTGACATCAACTAAACGGTCACAGTATGTATGTATGTATGTATGTATGTATGTATGTGGGTGGGTGGGTATGTGGGTTTGTTTGTATACAAATCTACACCGTTTCACCAATCGTAACCAAATTTTGCATACACATAGTTTAGGACCCGGAAGGAACGGCTGCCCACATGAATTTTCGATAGTCTTTCTCATTCTTCTGATTTCGGCCCTTTTGCACTCGAGCAAAAGCTAATAAATTCAGAAAATTAACTTATGAAGGAACGGCCATCTCTATGGCAACAGTAGCATAAGACGGGTCCCGTTTTTATTTCTTGTGATCTAATCATGCTTTTGAAGTTTGAATAAAACACCTACACAATAATCTTCTTGTAATCTTATATATAAAAGTGAATGTCTGTATGTATGCATGTATGTATGTATGTATCTGGGTGGGTGGGTGGGTATGTGGGTTTGTTCTGTATACAAATCTACACCGTTTCACCAATCGCAACCAAATTTTGCAAACACATAGTTTAGGACCCAGAAGGAACGGCTGCCCACATTAATTTTCGATAGTCTTTCTCTTTCTTCTGATTTCGGTCCTTTTGCACTCGAACAAAAGCTAATAAATTCAGAAAATTAACTTATGAAGGAACGGCAAGGCCGGCCATCTCTATGGCAACAGTAGCACAAGACGGGTCCACCAAGTTTCATTCTATCTCGGTAAGAGGCCATGCCACTCAATTTTCTCAACGGCAGCACTACCTCAAAAAGTGCTCACCAGGTTTCTACCTGTCTCTGTAAGGGGCCATGCTACTCCATTTTCTCCATGACTACAGTCAAGACGTAAACACCAGGTCATGGGCCTCCATTTTCTATCCAAACCACGATAAGAACATTAGGAATCTGAACGCCTTAAAAATCTGAATACGTAGTTTTTTAAATTTTATTAACAGGGGTCGATGTAGGGAATTAAAATAATAATAATAATAAAAAGAAATACATCGGCTAACCCTGCACGCGACCTAACGTAACAACGGCTATAGATATAATCACGAAACTTAGTATTAAGATTAAATGAGCTTAAGTGATTCTTTTATTGTTGATTGATTTAGAGGCTTGACGACATCATGGCCATGTAGCCCCAAGAACTTAAGTGTGCATGATTTTTTTCTGATAACCAGTGTTACTGTGATCGCTGTAGTAGTGTGTGTCTTTGTAATTCAGGTGAGGATTAAAAATGAGATTGCTGTTGCCATTAGTTAGAAACTATCCCTGAATTTGCTTCGAGCAGAAGTGGGAAACCACGGAAAACATCTTCCAAGTTTTGCCACGGGAGGCACAGTGTACTCCCTTCCAGCTCTCAGACCAGAATTAAAATTTCTTGGCAGAGCCGGATTCAAACTCGGACCTCCAAGGTGACAGCCTAGATTGTTAGCCTCTAATCAACGTGGTTGTCTAAATGTGACATTTTGGGTGTAATGTCATACTCTTGATGCCGCTGCTGATACGGGAGATTTTGAATCTTTACCTTATGACGGAAGGTATCACGCGCAATATGTTGTATTGTTGTGTTATACTCTCCGTTAAGGTGTGTTCTACTACTAATATGTTTACGTTTATGTTTTATTAATCCTAATGTTTTTATGCTGCATTGTTTTAATTTTTGACATTGTTAACCTGTACCGGCTATCTGCGTAATACAAATCAGGAATACAGTAACTGTGATAAGACTTGACTAAGACTAACAGAACCAGAATAATTTGTAGCAACCAAAATGAAACAGTATCCTAAAATGATTAATCACGCAGTGAACACTCCCTCTTTTCTACTTAAGACATGACTATAGGAGTAAATAATTTGTACAGAACATTACCTCCTTCACTGCCCTCAACAGATACAGTACCCTGGCGAACCTTCAGGTAACTGACGTCACCAATAATTCTCATAGTAATCTTTAGAAGCCATGACCAGGCTCCCTTTGTACTTAAGCATGGGTACTTTAAAATTACTAAGTAAATAATATCGTACGTTTTTCGTAAATGAAAAAACTAGATCCATACTAATATATAAAAGTGAGATTGTATGTGTCTGTGTGTCTGTGTATTACTCGATCACCAAAGAACCACTGGTCCGATTTACATGAAATTTTACATGGAAGTAGGATTTGCCTGGTTAATATATAGGCTACTTTTGATTTCAATACTTTGCACTATTTGCAGATGGCGACCATTTAAGTGACGACACTACACCCTTTGGTTTCAAACATTCATATTTCAATTTAAAATAAAAAGAGAACGCTAAGAAATAGCAAACCTTTGATAGCATATACTAGGTTTAAAATTTAAATTTCTATCAGAATGGTCCTTATCACTTTTCGTGTATCTCCAACTGTTCGCGAGTAAAACCTAATTGTGTGCTATAAAATGCCAAGCGGTGTAGCTGGAAAAAAATGTTCCATCCTAACTCTCCCTCCGCGCAGCACCTCGCCTATCCCCTGATTTAACTGTCACCTTCACATTTCAATTTATTTATGACCAGTAGCGAAGAACGGGTACTTCAGCTAGTAGTACATAAATCTAAGGCCTATAATATAAAGATCCAACATGGTGACCATGCAAAATATTTAGACGGTTCTCAATATCTACGAATCTATTACAGCAATCAAACTGACAATTTGTATGTTGATAGAGGCGGTTAATATTAGTAGGATATATGAAACTACTTGTTTTCTTTAACATCTTAATATTCATATTTATTTTGATAATTTTTATTTTTCTAATATTTTTATAATAGACTAGTATATTATTATAATTTTAATTTGTATGACCTTATTTATTTTTAATATTTACAAGCATATTTATTTTTAGTTGTAACTTTTAATATTATATTGTATTTTTTCACTGTTCAATTTTAAACGTTAGACTATTATTAAAAAGAAAAAAAATCGAGGAAATTAGGTATAATGTTTTGCAGAAATATTAATAATTCCATAATAATAATAATAATAATAATAATAATAATAATAATAATAATAATAATAATAATAATAATTGCTGGTACAGGTTAGGTTAACATTACTACAAATACTTCGTTTAAAATAGTTTAATATATGCCCTGTATTGTGTGTTTATTACTCCGTTTACTCAAGTAGTCCAATTGGGCCCCTAAAACATTAGAAACCGAGGTTAGGATCGAGTGAACTGATATCATGTGGATTACATATATACAAAGAACCTCCGTCGATCAGTCAAACTAACACACTGGCATTCACAGGAATGTTGCAAACCTTGCCATAGGTATAAAAGGCAATACCCAGTGTCTTGCGACAATGGTGAATTCTGAATTAATTAAACGCCCGCTACCGGAGGATCGTCCGGGCACGTCTAGTTCAGGCGAAGGACGTGAGAGTTTACAAGCCACCAGTAATGGCAGGTTGTGGATGCAGCCGACAACTGCCATTTCATCTGAAGAAACCCCCGCTGCCAACGAAAATTCTGCTGATACCCAAAATCAACAGATCAGCACCGCCGAAAGTGCTTTGCAGAATTCATTTGCAAACACCAAGGCTGGCCGCAGTAGACAACGTATGAAATGGACACGAGAAATGAATACAGACGTCATGCGTTTCTACTTCCTAGCTACAGACATGGAAAGACATCTGACTGGATATAGAACTTCTCTGCATTCTAACTTTATAAGTAAATACTCCCATTTGAATATCACTGAACAGCGAGTAAGTGATCAGCGTAGAACCATAATAAGGAACAGTCTCCTAAGCGAATTTGAAATTCTACAGATTAAAGATGGGGTTCTCTCAGAACTACAACCCATGCAGGAGACCAACAATGAAGATCATCCTGCCGTTAACATAGACACCACACCACGTCAAGGTACTGCAGAAAGTAATCAATATTCCGTAGTCGAAATTGAAGGCAATAGTAACACACTAGAGGATCGTAGAAATGTGATGAATATTTTACAGACAGAATTAATGAAATGGGAAGATAGTGATCCAAATTCAAGGAGTAATATTCCCAAGCTAAGATTTAAAAATAATAGTAGAAAAATAATTGAGGATGTAAACAATTGCTTGGCAGCTTTCTTAGAAACAGTAGATAATCTTACGGACTTCCATTTGCTCTTATAGTGCGCAGCTGTTACTGTGTTATCACTCCATAAGCAGGTGCCCAGCAACCAAAACTTCAGTCCTCGTACAGAAAGAATACCTCCATGGGAACGACGAATCAATAATAAAATAATGTCGTTGCGTAATGTAATAGGTCTGCTCACACAATATGCTTCAGATAATAGAACTCGAAAGATCACTTCAAAAATCATATGGATAATTCCGAACATAAAAAACAAAGGGAAGCAAGAAATCCTGAATATCATGGACGACTACAAGCAAAAACTGGCAGTACAAGCAGCAAAACTCAAGAGATACGAGGAAACTTATCAGAGAAGAACACAAAATTATCTCTTCAGAGCTAATGAGAAAACTTTCTACGCGAATCTTGATGGCAGCCGTGAACCAACAATCTCTAAAACACCGAATGAGGGGGAAATAAGCAACTTTTGGCGTAATGTGTGGTCAAACCCGGTGCAGCATAAAGAAGATGCAGAATGGATCCATAAAATCAACGAGAAGCACTCACACATTAATCAAACACAAGAGTTAATCATTAATGAACAGGACTTCCAAATAGCCATCAGCAAAACACACAGCTGGAAAACTCCGGGACCAGACAAAATTCAGAACTATTGGTACAAAATCTTTACCAGCACACACAGAAAATTAGCTGATCTTGTAACTCAGGTAATCTATGATCCTGAAAAGTTCCCACACTTTTTCACAGAGGGACGAACCTACATATTGCCTAAGAGTGATGATACAGCTAATCCAGCAAACTATAGACCAATAACCTGTTTGCCGACGCTCTACAAGATCATCACATCGGTCATCACTAATGCCATTTATGGTCACATGTACCAGCATAGCATCTTGACAGAGGAGCAAAAGGGTTGTAAGAGAGGTGGCCAAGGCTGCAAGGAACAGCTCACCATCGTCAGTGTGATTATACACCAAGCGCAGAAGCAACAACGTAACCTCTTCTTGGCTTATATTGACTATAGAAAAGCATTCGATACGGTGCCCCACAGCTGGCTCATCCATACCCTTGAGATATACCGAGTAAACAAGACACTCATCAACTTCCTTGCTATCACTATGCAATTTTGGCGTACCAAAATCATCTTGAAATCTAACATCACTACTACTGAAACGGAGGTCATACCCATCAAACGTGGTATATTTCAAGGTGATGCCTTAAGTGCACTGTGGTTTTGTTTATGTCTCAACCCTTTATCAGAGATTCTGAAGATGAACAACTACGGATACAAAATAAAAGAAAATAAACAAAATCTCCTCAAAGTAAATCACCTCTTTTATATGGATGACATAAAATTGTATGCAGCAAATAGGAACCAACTGACATCACTCATCAATATAACACATAACATTTCGAAGGACATTTGCATGGAGTTTGGCACTGGCAAATGCAAAATCAACAGCATCAACAAAGGACAGTGGTGTAGAACAGAGGGAATAAGCATAACAGCTGATGAGCGAATAGACAGCATGGGGAAAGATGAAACATATAAATATCTAGGATTTGAGCAAGTAGTTAGAATCGACAGTAAATCTGAGAAGGAGAACCTCTACCAGAAATTTAATCATAGACTTCGACTTCTGCTGAAAACCAAGCTTAGTGCTCATAACCTAACAAAAGCTATCAATTCATGTGCTATATCTGTGCTGATGTATTCGTTTGGTGTTATAAAATGGTCTCAAACAGACCTAGAGAACATTAATCGTACAATAAGAACTATGCTTACGAAACACAGAATGTTGCATCCCAATGCTTGTATAGAGAGAGTAACAACACCCCGAAATGAAGGAATCAGAGGTATTCTTGATGCTATAGCTCTGCACAATCAACTAGTTATACATCTAAGGAATTACTTTCATTCTCGGAAAGATACCAGTGTTTTATATCGAGCGGTAGCACAAGCTGACTTCAACCACACTCCTTTGAACCTCCATGAAGGAAATTTCATCATGAAAGACAAGAACACATTGAACAGATAGAAGGTGTAGAGATGGGCTGCAAAAGAACTTCATGGCAGATTCTACAACCAGTGCCATGGCAGGCATATCGACAAACAGCTTTCGAACACATGGCTGTCAAGGGGAGAGCTGTTTCCAGAAACTGAGGGATTTAACCAGGCGATACAAGACAAAGTTATCACCACAAGACTTTATAGGAAACACATCCTGAAAGATCAGACTGTTATATATGACGAATGCAGGAAGTGCAATACCGGCCCAGAAACCATAGAGCATATTACCAGCAGCTGCAGAATTCTAGCGCCAACATTTTACACTGAGAGGCATAACGATGTTGCCAAAATCATTCATCAAGAACTCGCCCTAACCCGATCTCTCATACATGACAGGACACCTTATTACAAATACTCTCCAGAAAGTGTGCTGGAAAACGGAGATTACAAGCTGTATTGGGATCGCACTATTCAAACAGACAAAACAACTCCTCATAATAGACCAGACATAACTTTAACTGATAAGAAGAACCATCACACGTACTTGATTGACATATCTGTTCCGAATGACCATAATATCCACCATAAATACAGAGAGAAGATTGATAAATGTACTCCTCTAGCTATGGAAGTGGCTAGAATCTGGAGACAAAAAAATGTGACGATTCTTCCTTTCCTCCTTTCTCCGACTGGCCTGACACCTAAATCCTTTTCAGTAATTCTAGCCACACTATATCTTCCCATATACACCCACACTCTTGCACAAAAGGCTGCAATTCTGAAAACCTGCAGCATCGTTGGAGGGTTTTTGAATACACATTAGGATTTTTCTTTGGACCCTCTTGTGAAAAGGAGACGTGGAAGATAAGAAGAGAAAAGAAAATTAACTGTCAAACGTCTATGTTATACCGTATGGTTTGGAAATGTAGGCTATAGGCTTAAGTGTTACTTTACTCATTTTCTTTTGCGCAATATACCGATATGAGTGATGTTACCGACTGTAAGTTGAGTAAATAAAGAATAATAATAATAATAATAATATATTGCTGAATATTCAACCAACGGAGACTTTGACAACATAAATATTTGCTTATAGTAGGTGGTTAATATTATAGACCTAACCTATAAAGGGTAATACAGTACACAATGTGGGACATTCTGTACGTACACTTCGGTGCGTTGGGCTGCCTATAATACTGTAATGGGAGCATCGGCAAAGCAGATCTGAAGTATAAACCCCTGGTGTATAGGCAACGTTTCTTCTTTTGGTGTCCAGCAGGATGATTGTATCCAAGGCGAAAGCTTCTTCCTTTTTAATTTCTTTTGCTACTTATGTTTTCTTTTTCTATTTTCAGTTTATTCTATTTGTTTTCAGTGTTTGGTTTCTTTGTACATGAATACATTACAAACACCAAATCCCAGAGCTAGAGGAATAACCACAGGAGATTAAATTCCTCATGGCCCGGCCGAGAATCGAACGCGGAACCATTTTGATCAAAGCTTAGCACGCCAAACAATTAGCCACCGAACCGGACAACGCTTTGAACGACTAAACACCAGTGGAATATATCGTATTGCTAGTCACAGCAAATCTACGCAGACATTGCCGACAGGTCAGGGGCTTTAGGCTGCTGATCTACAGTACATTTCCGAAGCTCTGGTTTTCCACGGATGTTTTACTGTCTGCTGTTATTATTGAACATAACACAAAGCTCATTCAAATCCGTCCGTGGAAACCACGAGTATTAAGTATACAACCTCGCCACATCCCAGGAAGTTGGTGGTACAAAGAAAATCATTAAGAAAATTTACATCTCCTCATGCTGCGCACTGCTGAGTGGCTGTTGGTTAGAAGATAAAAGACGATTTGTTGAGGAAGCTTGAAGATAAGTTTCTTGAGGTGACACAGGAGGACAGCATTATCATCGCCAGTGATCTCAATGGCTACGTAGGAGCAACAATTCAAGGCTATCGATACCACTTTAAGCGTGGTGCTGATGAGAGAGAGAGAGAGAGAGAGAGAGAGAAAATAGGTAAGAGGATTCTGAACTGGGCTGGAGCCCATGGGGTTGTCATCAACAATATTTACTTTTCAACTCAAAGAGTGCTACGCTCGTCTATAGACGGTGCACGAGAACTTCTATTTTCATATTTCTGTTGTCGAGTCGATCATCAGCATGTTAGTTAGCCATCTTTTGGGCATTAAGTGGTGATCCGGGCACGGCCACCAAGAGCCCGCTGATGAGCCTGCTTGGTGTTCCTAGGCGAAACCCCGCACAAGACATGGCATCAAGCTAGAAAATTGCTGAGTTTTAATTCACTGGCCGTGAAAGCCAATATACCATCCTTTTGGAAGCCTTCATAGGGAGGTTATGGCTGCTTGAGCTTTTAGCCCTCGCAGTAAAGATGCGCAGACGCGCTTCATAAAAAGGGAGGTAGCGCGCAGTTCGCTACTCCTGTGAGAGTCCAGGCAAGGACACCAAGAGCCTACTGATGACCCAGCTTGGTGTCCTAGGCGAAACCCCACACAAGACACGGCAAAAACCTAGAAAAATTGCTGAGTTTTAATTTACTGACCTTGAAATCCAATATGCCATCTCATTGGAAGCCTTCATAGGCAGGTTGAGGCTGCATGAGGTTTCAGCTCTTACAGTAAAGAGGAGCCGGAGTGCTTCATAAAAAGGGAGCTAGCCGCAGTTCGCTACTCCTGTGGGGATCCGGGCACGGACACCAAGAGCCCGCTAATGAGTCAGTTTGTTCCTAGGCGAAACCCCACACAAGACATGGCATAAACCTCGATAAATTGCTGGCCTTGAAAGGCAATATACCATATTTTTGGAAGTCTTCATAGGGAGGTTAAGGCTGCTTGAGCTTTTAGCTCTCGCCGTAAAGAGGCGCAGGTGCGGGTTATAAAAAGGGAGGTAGCGCACACTATTCCCCCCCCCCCTAATGGCAAAATTTTGGTTAGGGTTACACCTGTCTGGCTTCTACCAACGCAATCAGTACCCTCCTATCTTAGACACTACACCACAGCCTGTGTCCAGGGCAGTGGTCTGTGCTGATGGTCACCACATCTGGTGCCAAGATTGCACGGCTAGGCCCATCACCTCCAGTCTTTAAACCAGGAGCCTCAACCACTCCGGATAATTATGTCTTACCCAGCTCAGGAGACCCCTAACTCTCCTGCTACCTCTAATGTGGATTCAGGTACCCCCTCGTCAGAGAGCACCCCCACTCCTCATCTGACGCTGACTCAGCTTGCCCCTCTTCCTCATAAGATGAAACTGCCTTCCGCACTGTTTCAAGGTGGAAGACAAATAATATCAGGAAAAGGGTGCCCTCTAGGAACCTGGCATTAAGCAAAAATCCATTCAGCCCTTTAAATGCATTACCGGCTGCACAATTCAACGGGGATCAGCCAATTCCCTCCACCTCAAATGACAACCCTGACGCTACTCAACTCAGGAACCCTGTCTCTAGACAAGCCCCCAAACCTGTGTATGTCAAGAACATTGTCAACATTCATGACTTCACGGACCTCCTAGTGGACAATCATATCAGCTTTAAGCTGAAAACTCTTGCCACCTCGGTCAGCGTTACAGTCCCCATTCCGGATGACCACAGAACATTAACCGCTGTGCTCATAGCCAAGGGAGCTGAATTCATACCCGCCCTATCACACCTAAGAATACTCGGAAGGTTGTACTCCGAGGTCTTCATGAAACCACTTCCACAGATCGCATCCAAACTGCCCTAACCCAATTAGGATATCAAGTCGACAGGGTTGCCCAACTCACAGCCAAATATTACCTTACTCCAAAGCTGCCCCTCTTCATGGTGGCGCACTCAACTAGCAACCCTGATTTAAACCTTTACAATCTGACCAACCTCCTGTATAACCTGATAACGGTCATGCGGTACCAAGGCCCAGCCGGACCCGTGCAGTGCTACCAATGCCAGGGATTTGGCCACGCGTCAAATGGATGTCACTGCCAAACCAGATGTGTCATCTGTGCCAGACCTCACCGATATATATTGAACCCTTGTAAAGAAGCGGAATGAGACTCTTTTCAGGGACGTGTTGCGGTCCATATCGTTGTTGTTAAAAATTATTTGCTTCTTATCAAAACAAGGAACATAGGTAAAAATATCACACCGAAAGAAAAGTTAAGCCAAGATTTAACTAACATGAATTTAATTTCAGATCAAAAAAATAACAATCAACAAATAAACAACTCCCAATTACACCCGCAAGTTAACTAGATGAAAATAAACAAAATCTCTCTGACGAGATTAAAGATAAGTTTCCAGGCCAACAATGGTCCTGTTCTCACTTCAAAACGTGTGTGGCGATGTGACGAGGATACTGTAAAGAACAAGTACTTTTTATACGCGACCCGCGACCATAGGATACAGCACACAAGCTGCGGGTCCGAATAATAGAGGTAGACAATGGTACTGGGAATACAACTACAACTAAACAAATATTTAAAAATACCCGACACTCGCTAGCCTTACAAAGTTAACACTGAGATTCCCACTCGGAACCTTGATCAGGTGTCAAAGACACAAAATTTGCCTAATCAGGACTTCAATCACACAAAAACAAGTACGAATGCGCGTGACTAACTAACTGACATCACCCGATGACCGTTGTCACCTTACAAGGACACACAACAGGGTGTCACACAAAATCAAACAAATTACATGGAAACCAAACACAAATCAATATTGCTCAGTAGCAATCATATACTACAACACAAGAATTCATTTTAAACGAAACACGAGATTACTTGTCGTGCATGAGCAGCAATCCCTTTAAACTACCAATATTTTAACTAAAAAGGCACTCGGAATAACTAGGTCATAAGAAACCCTGTCCCCTCAACTCATTAGCGTGTCTTATCTAGATCTGCCGCTGGTGGATGTCTCGGCCAGCCAATGTCAATAACCTGGGGCGTGAACGGAAATATCCCAATGCAGCGCTATGGCCTACATCAAGAACGTAGATTCTTCACTGACCAACAGTAAAATAAATGTGTGTGTCATTAATATCTCAGGCTAGCCTCCCGCATAGCACCAAGAATCGAAGCAATATTATGTGTGTCATAAATACCATCAGATCCAATTAATTCCCACGGAATTAAAGATCCTCCTCAGGGTCGCTCAGAGTCCCACAATGAGCATCATCTGAAGCCCATACAGCAGCAG
The DNA here is from genome assembly GCA_946902985.2 of Meconema thalassinum. Lineage (NCBI taxonomy): Eukaryota > Metazoa > Arthropoda > Insecta > Orthoptera > Tettigoniidae > Meconema > Meconema thalassinum. The sequence goes on along the minus strand of OX336388.2, from coordinate 357,905,124 downwards.
ACAAGGAAAGCCCAAGCAAATTCCTCCGCGCAGAAAAATCACACATTTGACACAAGACACATTAACACACACATGCACCACCAGGTTTGACAATCCCTGAAAAAAATACATCAAAATTCCACCCACACGCAGCGCGTCAGATCTCAGATTCGACCCAAGAAAATACACTGAAAATTTTTATTTACAAAACACGACTAGAGAACAGACCGTTCCCTTCAAATCATGCAAAGGCAAACACCAGAATTAATCAAAATAAATATTCCTTTTCTACGCCTTTTTAATTAAGACAGCTAACACAAAAATTAAGGTTCCTCCCATTCTATTCTTAAATCAGATCTATAACGTCTCATTTATCACACGACCTGTAACTCATGTTTGCAAAACAAATTATACACTCAAGTACACGCGGCACTTGGATTAACATTACCCTGAATATTTACAAAATAAAAATCACACAAAAATATATAGCCACGCAACATTCTACATTTAAAATGTGAGTGTCGGTACAAACCCTATCAGCAATTAAAATAAAAATAAAAATCGCGACATCGCGAACAAAAATCTAAATTAAACTATTTACAAATCCCAGTCCAAAAATCTAGCTACATGCTTGAAATAATTCAATGCGATACTTATTATTTCAGCCACTCGATTCAGCTCACGTCACATGACATGGTCCCACAGGGTATCTCTACTCCTCCATCAGCATCTCGACAGCAGATACCATGGTCACCACCCCAAAGCAGGTACTCGTGGTCGACATCTTGGCCTTCATGAAAATAAAATGTTCACATACAAGTCTGCTACAACAACCTACTAAATTGTAACGTGAGTTACTCACTTCGCTCACAGTTCTTTTACAATTTTTATTCGTCGACTTTCCCTAATTAAATATAACCCTATTTACACACGCACTTGCACACGCACTCTTCATAATGACAGAATAAAATAGGTACAGTTAGACCCACGGTCTAGTTCGAAATTTACAAGTCCAAAGACTTAACAACTTGTGCAGTACTTTTCCTATAATTACGTCGTAATAAAGACAGTGAATCGTCGGGTAGCACTTCGCCTCCTCAGAGACCTCGAAATAGTGTGTCTCTAACTGGCATCTTGGACACCTTTATACAAGACAGACAAAGTTTCGGTGGGGGGAACAATAAAATTATTATGAATCGAAGCAGGTGAGCTATCGGGTCGGGTAAGGTATCATTCTTCATCAATTTTCATGCAGGTTACATTTCTGCCAAGCGGACCCCAAATCGATCGGCCAATTAATCAAAACAAAGTTCGCAGGCTTTTTTCAACCTACGCGCAGATTCCGCGCAACTCCAGGCGTCCCTCTGTGATTCGCTAGATTCAAGCGTAGCACGTTGGATATTACCACCTCTCCGTGCCTCTAGACGCCATCCTCACAAAGACTTCAAGCCAAACGTAAAGTTCATGCACCCCATTGCCAGGAACCGGCTATGAATACCACGCTTGCTTCACTGGCCCCTTCGCTCTGACCAAATTGCAACACCTCCAAGTCTGCCTTCTCAACAGCACAAAATGCGTCTTCAAATATGTTGAATAAAATTAATATGAAACATTATTATACAGCATGTATCATAAGGGTTCAATATATATATATAATGGGTCATTTCATTCCCACCCAGGAAAGGGCGGGCGGGCCCCTATAGATGGCCGCACCATCTCTTGAGCCAGAGGAGGGGAGTGTATTGGGAGTTATAGAGTTATAGGAGAAGGTTGGTGGTGAATTAGATAAATTGAAGAAGGAGAAATGTTTTGACCTCTTGGCTAGGATTTAAGTTTGAAAGTTGTTAAGTTAGTGAATATTGCTCTTTTGTGCATTATACTATTGTAAATTTTTGAGTTGGGAGGTTTGAAGTTTTGTGGTTCATAAATTGGTTGCTTTGTAAGTAAGAGAGTTGGAGAAAGTTTGAACTTTATATTGTGGAAGTTTGTGAAAGTAGGGTAGTTGGAAATTACTAGATTTTTTTGAGAAAAGGGTGATGATGTATTTTGAGAAGGGGTTGTTGGTGATTTTTGTGGAGATGAGAAAAGGTGCTGAGAGAAGAAGAGAGGGGAGAAATATGTATGAGAAGGGGGAAAAGTAAGAGGTTGTTTGAGTGTTGATTTGGATGAGGTGAGGGGATGATATGAGGGAGAGTGATTGTGTTCGTTTGTATGATGTTTTTTTATTGAGATGGAGGATTGCGTTGGAAGTGGGGGTGATGGGTGACATGGAGGATGTGCGTAGAGATGAAAAAGAGAGCAGTGTTGTAGAAGAGATGGAATGAAAGAAAAGAAAAAATATGTGAGATGAGATGAGTTTTTTTATATGGGTTGGAGGATTGCGTTGGAGATGGGGGTGATGTGTGATGTGGAAGATGGTCGTATAGATGAGAAAGAGAGCAGTGTTGTAGAAGAGATAAAAAGAAAGAAAAAGAAAAGATTTGTGAGTTTAGATGTTGTTTTAAAAAAAATATTAGCCTGAAGTGGCGTTGGGGTTTCACGTTTTCAGTGAGAGGGGGCGGGATGTTTATTCGGGGGCTGGGATAAGGGATTTGAGGTGTGTGAGGCCGAGTTTGGTGTAGACGGGGGCTCGGGCTGGGAGAGCCTCAAGCTGCTGCAGTATGAGGTTTTGAGTTCGACGAGCACGTTGTAGATAACGAAGTTGGAGAAGGTGGATGTAGGTGGTGGCAGGGGCATTAGCCGGTATAAGTCTTCACTTGGATGTATTGGTGAAAGGTGGAGTGTGATAAGTGAAATACGGCGTTCCATCGTAATGAAACGACTGGCAGCGCAGCCGGCCCATACCACGTGACCGTAGGTGATGAATGAACGTATTAATGTCTTATAGGTGTAAAAGACAGTAGGTGGATGGAGACCCCAGGAGGTGCCGAGTAGGCGGGTGAGTAGCCGAGAGCGTTTCTGTGCTGTGGCCGTGGGAGATCGGAGATGAGACCTGAAGGTGAAGTGCTCGTCGAACTCTACTCCATGATAGCGAAGGGACGGGCTAGTTCTGAGACGATGGTCGTGGATCTGGAGGTTCAGTAAAGCAGGATTTCGAGACGGTCCGTTGGCGTGACGGCGTGGACGAAAGATTTCAGCGTGGGTTTTGTCCGTGTTTAGAGTTAGGTGCCAACGGTCGCACCAGGCCATGAAGGTGGCTAGATACGGCTGCACAAGGCGGTTTATGGCGGTGACGGAGGGGCAGGGGGCTAGGATGGCGGTGTCGTCTGCAAATTGTAGGAGGTGAAGAGGAGCCGGAGGCTGGGGGATATCTCCGACAAACAGGATGTAGAGAAGGGGTGAGAGGACTGAACCTTGGGGGACACCTTGGTTCAGGGGGAAGGAACGAGAGAGGGTGTGTTGGATGGAGATGCGAGCGGTGCGGGGACTGAGGAAATTGCGGATGAAACGGATGAAGTTATGAGGGAGGTGGTAGCAGTGAAGCTTCAGGAGGAGGACAGCGTGCCAGACGGTGTCGAATGCGCTTTGGAAATCGAAGGTGAGGAGGAGGGTTGAGCGGAGTCGGTTTAGGTTATCGGCAGTGAGGGTGGTGAGACGTAGGAGCTGATCGTGGATGGAAAGAACTGGTCGGAAACCGCATTGGGAAAGAGGGAGGAGGTTGTGGTTGGAAAGGTGGCGGTGGGTGTGGCGGACGAGGATTTTCTCAAAGAGTTTCGAGAGAACGGCTGTTAAGCAGATGGGACGGTATGATGTGATGTCGGAAGGTGGTTTGTGAGGTTTGGGGAAGAGTAGCATTGTTGCTGCGCGCCAAGTTGAAGGGTAGAAGCCGGTTTGGAGGAGGTAGTTATAGAGGGTGGCTAGGAGCTGTAGGAAGACTGGGGGTACTTCCTTGATGTGAACGTATCGAATTTGGTCGGGGCCCGGAGCAGTGTTTTTCGTTTGTGTGAGGGCGATCTGGATGTCAATGGGCGTAATAATTTCGTTGATTGGGTGTTGAATAGGGGGATGCAGAGGGTGAGGTTGGAGATATGGGCGTTGTGGAATTGAGTCGATGTCGTCGTCGTCAATGTGATGAATATTGAAGTTTCGGGCTGGGTCGAAAACTTTCTCGAAACACCGGTCGAAGATTTCGAGCTTGGCGGGCAGATCTGGTGGGGCAGTGCCTCGATGAATGATGGGATAGGAGGGGGGTTGGGGAGCGACCGGTTAGTGTGTTAAGCTTCTTCCAGTAGGAGGCCAGGTTGGATCTTTTATGCTGTAGGGAGTTGCAAACAGTTACCCAGTTTCGGCGGTGGAAGGCACGGAGGTACGATTGTACCTGACGTAATAGCCGTCTATGTAGAGTGAGGAAGTGGCGGTCGCGGGAGCGTTTGTAATGCTCCAGATACCTATGTGATTGGCGGAGAAGAGGAAGTGCTTTCGGGGGGTAAAGGGGGTCGAGAGAGGGAGTACGGAGTCAGGGGGATGTGTGCTGAGGCAGCGTTGGTAAGGGCGGATTCGAGTGTGTGAGCATAGACGTCCACTGTGGCCGCGGATGTGAGGTTAGGAAGTGGCTGTTTTAGAGAGTCAGTGATTTGCTCACGATAAGCAGGCCAATTGGCTTTTTTATAGTTTTGCCTGAGTACTGGAGGGGTGGGAGTTACGAGAGAGGAACGAATAGGTATTGTGGCTAAGACCGGGAGGTGGTCGCAGCCGATACTGAGGAGGACGTCGACGGTGAGAAGGTGCGCTAGGCGGTTGTGAGCGATTACGGCATCGGGAGTGGAGTTTGAAATGGGGCGAGTTGGTTTAGGGAAGGTTATTAAAGTAGAGTCGACAGATTGTAGAAATAGGTTGATATTTGTTATGTCCGCCGCTGTGCGGGAGTGCATGTTGAGATCAGCCAGTATGAGGAAGTGGGGAAAGTAGCATGGAGGTGGGTGAGAAAGTCCCGTGGGAAGGGGTGTGTTGGACGTGTGTAAATAGTGGCGATATGTAGGACACGAGAAGGGAAATAGAGGGTGGCAATCAGGCTTTCGGGGAAAGAGAGGGGAGGGGGAGGGGTGTGAATACGAATGGGGATGCGTGGCTTGCGGAGGAGAGCTACTCCTCCGCGACCGATGTCTCGGGGGTGGTCCGCACGATGCATGGTGTAGCCTGGTATATTGGCTGCTTGATGAGGAAGGAGGAAGGTTTCGTTGAGGAGGACTGCGTCTGGGGAGAGTAGAGCAATGGTGTACTTGAGGAGAGCTCACTTTTTATAGAAAGAGCAGACGTTGCTATAAAGGAGAGAGATGGTTCTTGGAGGCCCAGGGTGGAGGGGTTTATACGCCATTTTGTGGTACATTCAACGGGGAGAATGTGAAGTGTGTCAGCGGCCCGGCGTAAGAGGGGTAGAAACGGAGATTGAAAATTTGCAACGCTGCTTGTTGCAGTTGGGTAAGGACTAAGGGGCGTTGGAAGGGCATTAAGTTTTGGAGGGAGATGGTAAGGAAGCGGAGGAGGTTTCCCACCGTCAGGTTGGGGGATTGGGTGTTAGTGGTGGGGGTTGGGGGATCGATAGTCTTGATAGGGACGACAAGCTCCGGGTGATCTGGGGGAGGAGCGGGTTTGCCCTTACACTTATAAGAGTGGGTAGGGTGTAGGCCCGAACACTGGTGGCATTTCGGAGGTTGGACTAGGTTAGGGCACTGTTGTTGGGGGTGGTCGGGTAGGGAGCAGTGGGGACAAATACGGGGTTGGCGGCACTGGTCCGTAGAGTGTTGGTTATAGGTCAAGGCACCTATTGCAGCGGAGAGCCATGGGAGGTGGAGCTTTAGAGGGTTCCACTCGGTGGTGGTACCGGAAGTTATATACGCCAAGTTGAAGTAGGCGATCGACTTCTGCCTGGGTGGCCAGGAGGATTCTGACCATCCAGGTTGGGCCTGTGGGGCATTTGATGAGGAATGCTTTCTTTACTTGTATTTGTTCACGTTGGAGTTCCGAGATAACGACCTCCACAGGGAGATCGGGGTCAACGCCTCGGATCACGCAGGAGAATAGTGGTGAACGGGGGAGGGGGTGCTGTAGTGGGTGTTTGGCGGGGGTGTGAGGGGACCGATCGTCACTGTGGGACCAAGTCGGGTGGCTTAATTGCCGTCCTCAATAGTGGTGGCGACGATGTCATCTTCGGTTTTAAGAATGACGCCATTTGAGACGGAGACCAGGATGAATGGTAATGAGGGAGGGATGAGCGTCTCCAAATCTCCCGAGATTTCCTGTCTGGAGAGGTGTTGGAGACCGGAGATAAGGTCGGGCTCGGCAGCCTTGGCTGCATAGGAGACGGAGGGTTGGGGGAGGGGGTAGGGGGTCGTTCCCTCCTGGAAGGGTAGGTTGCCCGAGGGGCGAGGGATGGGTGGTAGATCATAGATGGAGGGAATGGGGTTGGTGCTTAATGAGGCATCCAGTGTGGGAATAGTGGGATGACCACCCTCCTCCATCCCATCATGGACACGTAAACGGGAGCGGTGGGTGAGTTCAGATTCCGTTGAGTCGGGCACTTTACGTTTCGCTGACAGGGTGGTGGTTTGTGGGATGACTGGTGGGAGGTTGGGGTGAATGCCAGAAGTGGAGGGTGTAGCGGTAGACGTGGTAGTAACGGTGGTTTGTTTTTTACTGATGGCGGCTTGGGAGCTAGTGCGCGCCGGTGCCTCCTTGTTGGTGCCCTTGGTGTTACGGGGATCACGGTTTGGGGATCCACGACCTTTGCCACGACCCATGACGAACATGTGGAAAGTATGAACGCGTGAAGGATGGGGCCAATTTTACCAGGGCAGTAGGATGCGAGGAATTTCAGGAATAGGGCACTAAGTCCCTAAAAAGGAGAGAGAGGAAAAGGCTTGAAAACGAAGAGTTATATGAAGATGAATGTGTTTGAAATGGTTGGAATGATGAATGAAATGATTTGGAAAATGATGAGTAATCTCGGGAGTATGTGAGATTGGGCACAGCAGGACACTAAATCAATAGGGCAGGTATTTAAGGACAACACAGTAATGTGGGGTGAAATGGAGTAAGGGAATGAATTGGGTATTAGAAGGTTGAAATGTATGAAAAGTTGGGAATGCGGCGGGCGAGGAGCTGGCAACAGGGTACGAATGAAGGCGAGGTGAGAATGCCTCTGCGAGTGTGATGTAATGAGATGAATAAAATGTTACGTAGTGTTCACTTATAGCGTGAAATGAGTAGATGGGATGAAGTGCTTAAAGATAGAGTACTGAAAGCACTATGAAAATGTAGGCCTACGCAGAATGAGTGAAAACACAAGAGCCCTGTGAATGATTGTACAAGAGCTTGTATGTAGAAACTACAGAATGCTGCACGGCGTGAAGTATGTGTTGTGAGCTGATGTGCGTGGCTTTAGCGAAGAATAAATGTATCGATGATAGCCTGTTACAGGCGATGAAAACGAGGTAATGATTGCTTCAATGGAGTAAAGCTGCGATGGTGATAAGTAGAACACAAAATGTCGGCACACAGGCTGCAACACGTGGCGAAGTCGCGCTCTGTCAAGGACACGAAGTCGTGACGTCAGGCCGGCTGAAGAGTGTCGCTGTGTTGTAAAATATCTTGAAGTTCAGATGGTGAATTTTTATGCGAGGTTTGAAGTTCTCAGAGTATGCTCGGACAGATATTTGTTCCGAAGTAACAATAAGAAGAGATGTGGACCTCATCGAGCTAGAGCTTGCCCTAACTATAAGAAGAAGCCGTTACTAAATGTGCCAATTGTGAAAACCAACACACCGCCAGTTTCCGTGGTTGTGACACATATAGAAAACTCATCGCTAATCAGAACAATCGTCTGCCTGCAACCCGTAAAGCTCATGCTAGGTCAATAACAGACCACATTCTTCTGAGGAATGGCATCAGTTTCGCTGGGACCATCAACCCGAAAACTACTGCTCCTGATCCCAACCCAGAACCTATCCCCCCCCCCCCCCCTCTCTCTCTCTTCCACTCAACGACTCAAATTTCCCCGTCATACCAGACACCAATCACCCCCCCCCCACCTCCCTCTTCCGTTACCTCATCGTCAAACGATGTATGGATAACGATTTTCCGATACTTTTCTGACCCTTCCCTCCGCTATCTTCTCAAAATCGTGAAGGATACTTTAAAATGCCTCATTGATGCCCCTGACGTGACGGCGAGGGTGTAAATTATTATAGAAGTATGCTCTCTGTATTTCTTTAATGATGGGGACTCTTAATCAGCGAACTGGTGTCTTACTTAGGATTATGGCATAGAATGTCTGCCACTTAAAGTCACAAGAAGGAGAACTCTGCGACACTCTGATAGATGAAAACATCGACGTGGCTCTAATAGGGGAAACTGATATCAAAGCCCCTACCAAATTCTTCGTTCCTGGATATATAATCTACAGAGACGATAACCCTGGAGGGAGGCCAAGTGGAGGCACCGCCATAATCATGAGATCAGATCTGGTACATCATCGTACAGTATACCCACTACGAATAATTTGCAGTTCTTAGCAGCCACTATCATTCACGTAGAATTAAATAACGGACCATACTGTCTGGTCTCCTGCTACTTCCCTCCGGGGACCCTGTTTGCTCCTGAGGACTTCGAGTTGTTGTTGCCTGACAATTGGCAGGGACTTTAACTCGAAGAACCGTCTACGGGGCAGCCGGATCACCGAAGCTAGGGCCGGGAGACTGGAAAGTTTCTGTAGAACAACGATTGCCTGACCCACCCGCCGCCTGAGCATTCATACGTTCCTTTCGATCTTAACCATTTGTCGGATCTCCTTGATTTTTCCATCAGCAAAAACTTGGATATTCCAATTAGGGTTTCAAATTTAAAAAACCTGAACGCTGACCATGACTCTATCCTTATTAAATTGGACTCTAGATTCGTACCATCCCAAACCTAACCCTCTTCATCTCCGTTGGTTCGACTGGGACCTCTACCGCCAAATCCTTAAGAACTCCGTCACTGGAAACCCCAGCATTCGCTGCAAGGGGAACATTGACTCCCTTGTAGAGAAATAAACTACATCCCTCCTAATCGCTGCCCAAACGGCCGATATTGGCCCTGCATACAAAACACACAGTACTCCTACAATTCCCCCCGCCCGTAAGGCTCTAATTAAAAGGAAGAATATGACCAGGTGGCGATGGCAGGTCTCTCGTGACCTCAGGTTAAAAACGGAATGATACCGTCTTAAAAGAGGAATTCAATCTGCCATGTCCAGAATACGTAATCAGACATGGCAGAATAAGTTAGTTAATAGGGTGGCTTAGGCGGCAGCACGCCGGCCTCTCACCACTGGGTCCGTGGTTCAATCACGGTCACTTCATGTGAAATTTGTGCTGGACAAAACGGAGGCACACAGGTTCTTCTCCGACTACTCCAGTTTTCCCTATCAAACATTTCATTCCAGCAACACTCTCCACGATCATTTCAATTCATCTGTCATTCATTTAATCGTTGCCTCAGAGGAGTGCGACAGGCTTCGGCAGCCGGCACAGTTCATATCCTCGCCGCTAGATGGAGGCTTCATTCATTCCATCCCTGACCCGGTCGGTAGACTGGAACCAGGCTGTGGATTTTCATTTTCAACATGGTGGAAAACTCCAGCTCACTGTTTGGTATGGCCAGACGACTTCATAAAAGAAAGACTGGCATTCCACCATTACACGGTGAAAGGGGAATGGTCTCTAATTTAAATAAGGCTAACGCTCTGACGTGTACATTTGAGAAGGCCTGTGAGCCAAACCTCGAGCCTTGGGATGACGACTTTGTAGAATAAGTCCATCACGATCTTCAAGGTGACTTCCAGAGCTGAAAACCCGTAAAACGCCCAGCCCTGACTTGTTTCAGCTAACCTTCTTAAGAATTTAACCCTGGAAAGTGGCCAAGGTAATAATGATATGTAAACCTCATACCGACGGCACCTTCCCCCAGAATTATAGGCCCATTAGTTCACTTTCCATCATATCTAAATTATTTGAGATGGCATTACTTTCCAGGCATAAAACGTTTATTGACAACACTTTAATTGAAGATCAATTCAGTTTTCGTCCAATTCACCAACTATTAAGATTAACTGAACTAATCGCACGCGCTTTTAATGCTAACCGTATGACAGGAGTTTGCTTCCTGGACATCAGTCGTGCTTTTGATAACGTGTGTCACAGCGGCTTGCTGTACAAATTAAAGCACAATGGATTCCCAGAATGCTTGCTTTCAGTTATACATTCCTATCTTAGGAATAGAAAATTCTATGTCCAAGTGGAGAACGCCCAATCTTCACTGAGGAGAATACGTGCAGGTGTACCTCAGGGCAGTGTTATCTCCCCCTCTCTCTTCAATATCTGCGTCTCTGACATTCCCAAAACGAATAACACGAGCCTCCACTTATACGCTGATGATAAAGCCATCTACAGAACTTCCTGGAGAGGACAGAGTTGAACAGAACCTCCAAGATGCCCTAGAAACCCTAGAACCCTGGCTAGGAAAATGGTCCACTAAGAGTAATTTCAGTAAATGCTCAGCCACACTCTTCACTAAGAAATTCAAATACAACAATGTCCAGGATCTAACCTTCTTTGGTGAAGTGATTAGATGGCAAACAGCTACCAAGTATCGGGGAATCACGCTTGACCGCAGACTTACTTTCGCTGAGGAAGTCACAGCGCGTTCAAACCAAGCGAAGGCAGTTCGAGCGCAGCTCTGGCCTCTAATTAGTTCCCAGAGCTCACTAGATGACCTCAGCCAACTTTTAGCATACATCACTCCTGTGCGTCCTGTGTTGGAGTATTCCAGTCCCGTATGGAGGTACGCTGCCACCTCTACAATAAATAAACTGCAGGTTATTCGGAACAAAGCATTGCATACGATATGAGGAGCTGAGTGGTACGTACGTAATGCTCAACTACACGCTGATTACCAGCTTCCCTTGATAACCACATGCATTAGGAACCAGGCAGAAAAACTGTACCATAAAACTGTACCATAAACCAGGCCACCGGGTGCTGCCATAAGTGACCGCGGATATTAATTGAATAAGTTCTCCATATCTATAACCACTATGCTACAATATCAACTAACTACTTCTTTTCACCTGTATTCTTTTGCGTGCCTCGTGCACCAGGCCATATCCTGGCCAAACAAATGATAGATAATCTCCCAACACCCCTCAACCAAATTCTGTCCGGTCAATAGCATTTGATATAGCTCTAAAGGCATTTGGGCCGAAAGGCTATAAGCACGCGCCCAGTGAAGTCAGCTTCGCTAAGCTGACTTCAGTACGCGACGGTACAGTCCAGTCCGGTCCAGTTCGCTACCCCTGTGGGGGTCCGGGCACGGACACCAAGAGCCCGCTGATGAGCCAGCTTAGTGTTTCTAGACGAAACCCCACTCAAGACACGGCATAAACCTAGAAAAAAATTCTGAGTTATGATTCACTGGCCGTGAAAGCCAATATGCCATCATTGTGTAGTACTACTTGAGATTGTACTTTTGCTTTTCGAAGTAACTAACACAGCATTTGTGGACGTCTGTCCCCTACAGCTGGAGTTCAAGGGAATCTGCTCCGCAAGATTGCCGGTAGTAGTTGAGGTGCAGACGCCAATACTTTACGCTCTGCTGCACTCGCACTTGTGTATTCTGCTGGTGAATACTGAGCTCCTGTGTGGGTGAACAGCGTCCACACAAAAAAGATTGATGTGCAGCTTAATGAAGCCATGAGAGTTATCACTGGGACTGTCAGATCTACTCCCATTGAGTGGTTATCTGTCCTAACTAATATTGCTCCGCAAGATCTAAGGAGGACAGCAGCTAAGGTAAAGTTGCTCAAGATCACATCTCAGAAGAACTCTCCCTTGTACGATGCGTTACGAGATCCACTAACAACTCGTCTGTAATCACGCAAGCCACCCTGGGTTGATTTGGAGCTTCAGTTCTTTCAAACTTGACCTCCAAATGGCGACAGCGCTGGCAAGAGCATCCAGCCAACAATGCTTATCTGGTTCAAGATCCGACAAGGAAGGTTGAGGGATTCCATCTACCACGACAAACCTGGTCGAAGCTGAACCGCATTAGGACGGGTCAAGGGAGGTGTGGTCACACCTTGAAGAAGTGGGGTTTCTGTTCATCTGTTGATTGCGACTGCGGAGCGGGAGACCAGACGATGGACCATATTGAGCATTTGACGGTGATTTGAGGACTCTACACCAAGTAACTCCGAGTGCTCAGGACTGGTTTTCAAGTTTGGACATTTCCATTTGAATGATACTTTTGTATACTTGTAAAGCCATACGATATATATATATATATATATATATATATATATATATATATATATATATATATTGTGCCCGATAATCTGGCTTTGGATTGGGTGTCCCGACACACACGTCAACCCTCACCCAGAAATCAGTACAACTCGAAAAGAAAAAAAAATCTTGAATATCCGAATCAATTTTGGCCTTAAAAACTATGTCGGGAACGAGATTCAAGTAATCCCGGGGTCTTTATAATGATGGGTACAACTGGGGTAAAATCTCAAAATTGATCCGGTGGACACACAAGTATGACAACGAACAAGAATGACAAAAAACTCCGCTGTTAAAATAAAACTCATCCACCATTTATTACAGAACCACACCACTAAATACATAAAATCAAACACAGAAGCCTACCTTCGCTCGGAGACTTCTCAAAATTACTCTTGATGTGCAAATAAATAAATGACGCAGAAGCAAAATTCAAATTAATGAGGACAAAAATCTCCGGGTGTCCTAATCTTTGGATACAAAATAACTTACGGAGATCAGAGCTATATCACCCTAGTATTACAACCATTACTTCAAAATGCTATGTCACCTCTCCGTTGAATAGTCCATAAATGAGCAGGTGCATAAATCTGAGAAAATATTCAAAGAAGAGATGACAAGCTAAGTCTAGAAATGTGGAAGCTGTTACGATGACGTGGAAACGAAGGCGAGCCAGGACCATGGACACCCTGAGGGTCGCGAGCTGGATCCAGGACGAGAGGGGAGGATGTTCAATGGGAAGAACGTGGACCCAAACCCCCAGGAAACGTGTCAGCGGAACCAAGACTGAGGTGGTCGAAAGGTACTGAAAACCATGTTAATTCTTAAGTAGTGGTTAATGGGTTGTGGTTACTAAGATTTGGACAGATGGGCTTAAATCGAAATAGAAGTTAATCAAGAAGATAAAATGCGATATCATGACAAGATTATTAGGATAGTAAATTTTAAGTTTTCTTTTGAGAGATTAATGCAGTGATATTTAGGGTTTAAAAATAAATATATGGATGCTTTAAAATATAATCTGAGTACAGGGATCTTTCAGCGTGTTAAGTCGCTGTGTTCTTTGAATTGGTGCAACCTGGATGACAATTTATGGTTTGAACAGGCTTAAATTACAGGGGATTCATTTACACTTAAGGGGCCACTTTTTATGCGCACATCATATTTATACTAAACACTCACACGTCACTGAGGTTTCCCTTCACATGCTAACATGAGGAGATGCGTTTGGTAGGTGACTGATACAAGGTTGTGTAAATAATGAAACTGCATTGATAAAATAGCAGGGTTGCCTAATACGAAGTTATGATGAAACTAAAGGTTCTCGCTATAGCGAGGTGAATAAAATACTGTAAATGATTATAATTAATGTTACGTGATAGGTTCAAGTATATGAAATTTTGAGGCAATTGTCAGTTGAAAATAATACAGATAGGCAGAGGCCATCTACTTAAATGTTATGGTGTATTTATAAATATGTGAAGAGCATGCAGTGATTAACAAATAAATAAATATCTGGAATCATAAAGATGTTACAATGTAAAGTAATAAATGTAAAAGCCAACTGAGTGAGGCATAGCTGAACGAAAACCAGTGAAAATAATAATGAAAGTATTTAATCCATGAATAAAAGGTCTGAAAATAAATTCTTTAACGCCAGTGACATCCATATATTCAAAACTCGCACTGGTCTGTACTGATAGCCCTTATGTCCGTCCAATACATCGCTGCAATCTTCATGTCGAATATGCCAAGTAATATCAACTTATGGCTGTGATAATAACTCTATAACGGCGCAGGTTATATCGTACGCATCTACACCAGCCTGCACTCATAAGAGATTACGTCCCTCCTTGGCCTTGAATGTCGCTCTATATTTGGACTACACTCAGTTTATCTCTCATAGTTCACTGGCCCTGGATACTCATTTGTCTGCTCGTCAAACAAAAGCACATCGTTTCGTTCATATGTTCTGGGCGTCAATTATATCGCGCACGGCCCATACAGTCCCGTACCTAGTAAAGCTTGAGACACCACGTGTGTCTGCTCGCACTTCGTCGTACTAATGACTAGTGTCCCACAACATAATGCATTATGATCTGCGTTATAATATCACCTCGTCACATTCGGCTTTAGTATTCGTTAATACAGAGCTGTCCACGCAAGAAATAATATTGAGCCTTTCAGCTATGTCCCAAAAACTGTCGGAATACCGCACTGGTTCCAAGCGGCCACGGTACGACTGTTACTACACACTTGTTTGGAACTTCAGCGTGCGGCGACACAAAAGAAAGTGAACTTCGTTGTACGGTGATGCAAAATAAAGTGACCCGCTTCTCCGGCGTGACCTTCCCACCTTGACTTTTCCTGGAGCTCATCAGCGCCCTCTACGCTTCTGGAACCTTCGCCTAGTCATGCTGTCGACTATGTCCATGACGTAAAAACATCAACCTCAGGTTACTTCCGCTTGCTTTCTTCCTCCTGCTATGTGACGTTGCCAGAGCTCTCAAAACCATGCGATATCGGTTACAATATATATATAAAGAGAGAGAGAGAGAGCTGGAGTTCATCTATGACGTAAAATGCATGGTGGAACAACAAGCAGGTTGTTTTCACTGCGTTGTGATTTTAGATCAATGATTATCAATATTTCTACAAAGAATGAGCAACATGTAGTCTATTAGTTGTCTACTGATATTAGCGTGAGCTTACACATTTTAATTTTGATGTTCTCAAAAATAAACAAGTAGTTCCGGGAAGAACTATACAGCCTATTTTCATATATCCCACTAACCTTCATTGCCTCTATCAACATACAACATTTCAGTTTGATTGCTGTAATAGATTCGTAGATACTGAGAACCGTCTAAATATTTCGGATGGTCGCCGTGTTGGATTTTTATGTATGTAGGTCTTAGAGTTATGTATTATATTATTAGATCACGATTATTGTGTACGTGTAGTATTCAAACTTCAATCGCATGATTAGGCCACAAGAAGTAAAAACGAGATTTTTAAATTTTGCACAGCCGCCATCTTGAGTTTATGTAAACAATTAAAGGAAGTTAGATGTCCGTGCATTAAAATGTGTACACATATATACTGTACCAAGTTTCATTGCGTTTGGTTGGTTAAATCGCTAGAAACGTCTATTTAAAAGTCACAACTTCGCTTGGCCGCCATGTTAGTTTTATAGTTACCAGGATTTCAAAAGTCACATATGTGAACTTCTAGTAGCTCCCTTTATCACCGTACAAAATTCCAGGGTGATATTGGTAATAGTTTCGGATATATTGAATGCTGGTGAAATATTTCGCACAGCTGCCTTGTTGGATTGGTGCGACGTACCAAAATTTGAAGGGCACGGTCGGGGTTGTCCGGAATAGTGCTATGAACTTACGGAATTTCATTGAAATCGCTCCAGTCGTTTAGAAGTTATTAGGAGGGGACACACACACACATGCACGAATCACACATCCACAGACAGACACACGGACAAAAGGTGATCTCAGAAGCCAATTTTTTTTCATAAATGAAAATAGGCTAAGAAATGAATACAAACTAAGGATTTTGAATTTTCATTTAGATAAATAAAGACTCCAAAAATGTATTTATTATTTATTTATTTGGATTTATTGTGCTTCTAGCAGGCTTATACAATCATAATAAAAAGAAACACATGCACATTTGGTTACACGATTCTATAAAATTATAATATTACTGACAGGCATACATTTGAGATTGTAATCTAAATTAATTATACAACTAAATCATACTAATGTATAACAAGTAGTTCCGTGAAGAACTATACAGCCTATTTTCATATATCCTACTCATGTTAATTATCTCTATCAACATACAAAATTTCAGTTTAATTGCTGTAACAGATTCGTAGATATTGAGAACCGTCTAAACATTTCATATGGTCGCCAGGATGGAATTTTATTTTTGTACTATTACATTAAGATTATTGTGTACGTGTGGTATTCAAACTTCAATCGCATGATTAGAACACAAGAAGTAAAAACGAGATTTTAAAAATACGCACACCAGCCATCTTGTGATTATGCAAACAATTGAAATAAATTACATGCCAGTGGATCAACATTTGTATAAGCATTTAGCGTGCAACGTTTCACGGCGCTCGGATAGTTAGTTCGCGAGGAACGTCCATTTAAATATTTATACTTCGCGTCGCCGCCATGTTGGATTTGTGCTCACCAGGTTACTGAAAGTCCTATAGGTGAACATATGTTCATAGTCTCTATGAACATTAAAAAAAACCAGTTTGGTTGCTGTAAAAGATTCAGAGATATTGAGAACCGTCTAAATATTTCGGAAGCTCGCCATTTAGGATTGTTATATGTATAGGCCATAGAGTTATGCACCATTCGAGGACAATTATTGCCTAGCTTCATTATTCAAACTTTCACTTCGATCGCATGATTACGACACAAGAATAAAAACTTAATTTTAAAATTTCGCACAGCCGCCATCTTGAGGTTATGTAAACAATTGAATTAAATTAAATGGCAGTGCATTACAATCTGCAAAATCATTTACTGTACCACATTTCACTGCGCTCAGAGAGTTAAATCACGAGAAAAGTCTATTAAAATATTTCAAATTCGCTTGGTCGCCATGTTCGTTTTGTACTTTACAGGTTTATGAAATATACATAGGTAAACTTGTATCAGTACCCTTTATCACCGTACAAAATTGCATGATGATATCTGTAATAGTTTCGGAGATATAGAATGTCAGTGAAATATTTCGCACAGCCGCCATTTTGAGGTTATGTAAACAATTGAACTAAATTAGACTCCAGTGCATTACAATGTGTATAAACATTTGCTGTACCAAATTTCATTATGTTTGGATAGTTAAATCGCGAGAAATGTCTATTTAAAAGTCTCAATTTCGCTTGACCGTCATGCTGGTTTTGTAGTCACCAGGTTTTTGAAAGTCACATAGGTGAATTTTCAGTAGTGCCCTTTATCACCGTACACAATTTCAGGGCGATATCGGTAATAGTTTCGGAGATATTGAATGCTAGTGAAATATTTCGCACAGCCGCCATGTTGAATTGGTGGGACGTAACAAAATTTGAAGGGCACGGTCGAGGTCGCCGGGAATACTGCTATATACTTACCGAGTTTCATTGAAATCGCTCCAGCCGTTTAGATTTTATAAGGGGGGGGGGGGGACACACACACACCTCACACACACACACACACACACACACACGCACGCACGCACACACACACGGACAAAAGGTGATCTCATAAGCCTATTTTTTCAAAATTGAAAATAGGCTAAAAATGAGATGGTGTGTGTCTGTCTTTTTTGTCTGTCTGTCTGTCTGTCTGTTACCTAATAACGCAAGAACCACTGGTCGGATTTAAATGAAATTATGCATGGATGTAGCTGAAATACCAGGTTTACATATAGGATACTTTTAATTTCGATATGTTGCACTATTAAAAAATGTCGACCATTTTAGTGACGTCACTACACCCTTTGGTTTCAAAATTTCATATTTCCATATCAAATAAAAGGAGAACGGTAGGAAATAGCAAACTTTTGATGGCACGTACGAGCTTTGAAATTTAATTTCCTATCCGAAAGGTCCTTATCACTTTTCGTGTATCTCCAACGGTTAGCGAGTAAAACCTACTTTTGTGACGTCACTACACCCTTTGGTTTCAAAATTTCATATTTCCATTTCAAATAAAAATAAAACTCTAAGAAATAGCAAACTTTTGATGGTATACACGAGCTTTAGCATTTAATTTTCTATCCAAAAGGTTCTTATCACTTTTCGTGTATCTCCGACGGTTAGCGAGTATAACCTAAATTTGTGCAATAAATCACGGTCAACACCGAGCGGTGCAGTATATCTCTATATATATAAATAGAAAATTTGTCTGTTTTTTTTCTGAATTTCTACGGAAATTTGAGTTATTTACACGTTTCAGACTGTTTTATGATAGATGCGCGCGAAAATAATGTTTTGGTCTGTCTGTTTGATTGTCTGTGGACAAATTTGTTCCCTTATAACTCGAGAACGGCTGGGTGTATCAACGTAAAATTTGGTACAGATATCCATCAGAGGCACGACGCTAATCATTGATGTAACCCTTCTCCGTACCTCTCATAAAAGGGGGCCTACCCCCTTAAAATGCATGCTGAAATAGGAGTAGAAGGACGAGACAAAAATCATTTTCAGCCCCTCGATGTGAGAGACAAAACTCGGGGACCCTGAACGGTCCCCGAAATCCACATTTTAAGGCCCTAAAACCAACCGTTTTTGAGATATTCCCAGAAAACTAATTTCATTTAATAAACTAATGAACGAATACAAGCCGGTAACCATGGCAACAGATTCTCAGAGGTCCATCTATTGCTGTAAGACGAAATGCAATTCCATTAATTACATTGTTGTGAAAGTTTGCAAACGGCTAGAAGGTTATCACGGAACCAAATTAAGCTGCAGAATTCATCAATACGTATAATGCGCTTAAGGGGGTCAAGGGGTACAGTAGAATTTTTTCACGCGATTTACACCTCCGGGTTTGGTACGGCAGGTCTATTATATTCCTATCCCTATATTATATTATTATTATTATATTATGGTGTACAACGAGGAGACAAAGCCCCCTCGGTGCCAGAAACAAAACTTGGGGGCCCTAAAGGGTCCTCGAAAACTACATTATAAGGCCCTAAAACCAAAAGTATCTGAAATATTCCCAGAAAACTAATTTAATTTAACAAACTAATGAAGGAATGGAAATCGCTAACCATGACAACATTATCACAAAGGGTGGCATCCAACATTCCATCTATTTCTGTAAGAAGTAAAGTCACTCTATTTATTACATTTCTGTGAAAGGTTGCAAATGGCTATACGGTTATCACGGAACCAACGTAGACTGTATAATTCATCAATGCAATTAAGGGGGTCAAGGGGTAACCTAGATTTTTTTCATGCAATTTTCACGTGCGACATATAGTACAGAAGGACTATTATATCTCCAAACATTTGCAAAGTGAAATGCCATGCCCTGTGGTTCAGATTCCACGTAAAATGGAGGTCCCGTGGCTTATGATCTCGCGATTAATGGTCACGTAAAACTACAATCATCCTTTATATCTCCAAACAGCAACATTATTTTCAAAAATTCCTGAATTGAATCAGCATTTTTGCGGCTTTTAGGAATTTGGGCCATTTGAGACTAAAGAACCTGAATTTTCATGCACCACAAGCCTTTATAATTTATGAAAGAGGTCTTCCTGTGTATGTGGACCTAACACAACGTAGAGGGTCATTTTTTATGTGAGGTGTATTGCGTTTCGTCTACAAGTCTTTCAATTCTATTTCACGTCAAGAAGTACAAGTTAGGTGAATTTAGTTTGAGAGCAAATTTTAACTAATCTTTCTTTTGTCGACATACGGGTTCATCGTAAGGATGATTTTGTTTGATACTGTATGGCAGATATACCCATATTTGGATATCTGGGTGATATGTTATAGACAATAGAATTGTCTGTCTGTCTTTCTATGTATCTTTATGTACGCCTATAAATCGTGTTCGTAGGCGTGGTGCATCGTAAAATTAGGTATGGTAAACATGAGTCAATACACCAATCATTTATAAAACTCCTCACCGTACTTTTCAAACAGTAGAAGGGTGGATATAGGGAAAAACTTCTCAAAATACATGCTAAAATAGGCGAAATATAAAAAATTATCCTAGAAGGACGATCAAAGCATATGTTGCGTTTCTCAATGTGAGACACAAAATTCGCGAGTCTATAAGGGGTCTCCGAAAACCACATTTTAAGGCCCTTAAATTAACAGTGTGTGTGGTATTCCCTGAAAACTAACTTCGTTCTGATAAACTTATGAAGGAATGAAAAACCGCTAACCATTGCAACAGTAGCTCAATTGATAAAGTCTGGTGTTAATATATAACACCGTTCGAAGGACGGGTACTTCTGCTATACTAATATATAAAAATGAGATGGTGTGTGTCAGTCTTTCTGTCTGTCTGTGTGCTACTCAATAACGCAAGAACCACTGGTCCGATTTAAATGAAATTTTGCATGGATGTAGCTGATTTACCAGGTTTACATATAGGATACATTTTATTTCGATAATTTGCACTATTAAAAATGGCGACCATTTTAGTGACGTCACTACACACTTTAATCAAAACTTCATATTTCCTTATCAAATAAAAAGAGAACGCTAAGAAATAGCAAACTTTTGACGGTACATACGAGCTTCACTTTTCGTTTATCTCCAACGGTTAGCGAGTAAAACCCATATTTATGACGTCACTACACCCTTTGGTTTAAAAATTTGATATTTCCATTTCAAATAAAAAGAGAACGCTAAGAAATAGCAACCTTTTGATGGCATTCATGAGCTTTATCATTCAATTTTCTATCCAAAAGGTCCTTATCACTTTTCGTGTATCTCCAACGGTTAGCGAGTAAATCCTAAATTTGTGCAATAAAACACGGTCAACACCGAGCCGTGCAGTATATCTCTACATATAAATAGAAAATTTGTCTGTTTTTTTCTGAATTTCTACGGAAATTTGAGTTATTTACACGTTTCAGACTGTTTTATGATAGATGCGCGCGAAAATAATGTTTTGGTCTGTCTGTCTGTCTGTTTGATTGATTGTGGACAACTTTGTTCCCTTATAAATCGAGAACGGCTGGGTGTATCAACGCAAAATTTGGTACAGATATCCATCAGAGGCACGACACTAATCATTGATGTATCTCTTCTCTGTACCTATCATAAAAGGGGGCATACCCCCTTAAAATACATGCTGAAATAGGAGTAGAAGGACGAGACAAAGCCCATTTTCAGCCCCTCAATGTGAGAGATAACATTCGGGGGCCCTAAAAACACATTTTAAGGTCCTACGTCCAACCGTTTTTGAGATATTCCCAGAAAACTAATTTAATTTAATAAACTACTGAACGAATGCAAGCCGATAACCATGGCAACAGATTCTCAGAGGTCCATCTATTGCTGTAAGACGCAATGCAATTCCATTAATCACATTAGTGTGAAAGTTTGCAAACGGCTAGATGGTTATTATAAATAAAGTAAAACTCTAGGGTCCTCGAAAACTACATTATAAGGCTCTTAAAACCAACAGTTTCTGAAACATTCCCAGAAAACTAATTAAATTTAATTTAACAAACTAATGAAGGAATGCAAATCCGTAACCATGACAACATTATCTCAAGGGGTGGCATCCAACTTTCCATCTATTTCAGTAAGAAGCAATTTATTACATTTATTACATTTCTGTGAAAGTTTGCAAATATAAGGTTATCACGGAACCAACGTAGACTGTATAATTCACCAATGCAATTAAGGGGGTCAAGGGGTAATCTAGGATTTTTTCATGCAATTTTCACGTGCGACATATAGTACAGAAGGTCTATTATATCTCCAAACAACAACATTATTTTCAGAAATTCCTGAATTGAATCAGCATTTTTTGCGGCTTTTAGGAATTTGGGCCATTTGAGACTAAAGAACCTGAATTTTCATGCACTACAAGCTTTTATAATTTATGATAGAGGTCTTCCTGTGTATGGGGACCCAACACAACGTAGAGGGTCAGTTTTTATGAGACGTGCATTGCGTTTCATCTACAAGACTTTCAATTCTATTTCATGTCAGGAAGTACACGTTAGGTGAATTTAGTTTGAGAGCACATTTCAACTAATCTTTTTTTTTTTTTTTGTCGACATACGGGTTCATCGTAAGGATGATTTTGTTTGATACTGTATGGTAGATATACCCATATTTGGATTTCTGGGTGATATGTTGTAGACAATAGAATTGTCTGTCTGTCTTTCTGTGTATCCTTATGTACGCCTATAACTCATGTTCGGATGCTTGGTGCATCGTAAAATTAGGTATGGTAAACATGAGTCAATACACCAATCATTTATAAAACTCTTCACCGTACTTTTCATACAGTAGAAGGGTGGATATAGGGAAAAACTTCTCAAAATACATGCTAAAATAGGCGAAATATAAAAATTATCCTAGAAGGACGACCAAAGCATATGTTGCACTTCTCAATGTGAGACAAAAAATTCGCGAGTCTATAAAGGATCTCCGAAAACCACATTATAAGGCCCTTAAATTAACAGTGTGTGTGATATTTCCAGAAAATTAATTTCGTTCTGATAAACTTATGAAGGAATTACAAGCCGCTAACCATTGCAACAGTAGCTCAATTGATAATGTCTGGTGCGTCTCTAAAAGCAACAGTACTTAAAAGGGATGTAACACCAATAACATTGTTATTATTATTATTATAATGTCTGGTGTTAACACCGAACACCGTTCGAAGAACGGGTACTTCTGCTAGTATGAAAATAAAATAATGCTGTTCAGGAAATTGGTAGGTGTAATGTACGAGTTCATGTGATCGCACAGCAGGCAGAAACAAAAGAACTATATGTGTAACATAATAACAAGCGAAGCTCACATTGAAACTAATATTTTTAGCCTATTTTCATTTTATGAAAAAATAGGCTTATAACCTTTTGTCCGTGTGTGTGTGTGCGTGTGTGTGTGTTTGTGTGTGAGGTGTGTGTGTGTCCCCACCTAACAACTTCTAAACGGCTGGACCCCGACCGTGCCCTTCAAATTTTATTGTGTCTCACCAATCCAATATTGCGAAATATTTCACCAGCATTCAGTATCTCCGAAACTATTACCGATATCGCCCTGAAATTGTGTACGGTGATAAAGGGCACTACTAGAAGTTCACCTATGAGACTTTCAAAAACCTGGTGGCTACAAAACTAACATGGCGGCCAAGCGAATTTGAGACATTTAAATAGACTTTTCTCCCG
This sequence comes from Meconema thalassinum, assembly GCA_946902985.2. Classification (NCBI taxonomy): domain Eukaryota; kingdom Metazoa; phylum Arthropoda; class Insecta; order Orthoptera; family Tettigoniidae; genus Meconema; species Meconema thalassinum. The sequence goes on along the minus strand of OX336388.2, from coordinate 357,881,923 downwards.
ATTTAACTGTCCAAACGTAATGAAACTTGGTACAGCAAATGTTTATACACATGTTTATGCACCGGAGTCTAATTTAGTTCAATTGTTTACATAACCTCAAAATGGCGGCTGTGCGAAATATTTCACTGACATTCTATATCTCCGAAACTATTACAGATATCACCTTGAAATTTTGTACGGTGATAAAGGGTACTGATACAAGTTTATCTGTGTAACTTTCATAAACCTCTAAAGTACAAAACGAACATGGCGGTCAAGCGAAGTTGAAACATTTTAATAGAATTATCTCGTGATTTAACTCTCTGAGCGCAGTGAAATGTGGTATAGCAAATGATTTTACATATTGTAATGCACTGGCATCTAATTTAGTTCAATTATTTACATAACCTCTTGATGGCGGCTCGGCGAAATTTTAAAATTAAGATTTAATTTCTTGTGTCGTAATCATGAGATCGAAGTGAAAGTTTGAATAATGAACCTAGGCAATAATTGTCCTTGAATGGTACATAACTCTATGGCCTATGCATACAAAATGGCGAGCATCCGAAATATTTAGACGGTTCTCAATATCTATGAATCTTTTACAGCAATCAAACTGAATTTTTTTTATGTTCATAGAGGCTATGAACATATGTTCACCTATAGGACTTTCAGTGACCTGGTGAGCACAAATCCAACATGACGGCGACGCGAATTATAAATATTTAAATGGACGTTTCTCGCGAATTAACTATCCGAGTGCAGTGAAACGTTGCACGTTAAATATTTATACAAATGTTAATCCACTGGCATCTAATTTATTTCAATTGTTCGCATAATCACAAGATGGCAGCTGTGCGAAATTTTAAAATCTCGTTTTTACTTCTTGTGTTCTAATCATGGGATTGAAGTTTGAATACCACACGTACAGAATAATCTTAATGTAATAGTAAAAATATAAAAATCCAACCTGGCGACCATCTGACATATTTAGACGGTTCTCAATATCTACGAATCTATCACAACCTTCAAACTGAAATTTTGTATGTTGATAGAGGCAATTAACATGAGTAGGATATACACACATCAAAAAAAGTTTTGCATCACCTCGGTTCCCAGATCTCCGGCATATAGACGTTGACTGTGTATATTGTATCCAAGATACAGTCCCTTTGACTGTTCATAGATGTCACTAAAACTGCTCAAAGATGTAAACAACCATGCATGAGCAGGGCCTATTAGACGGAGGGGGTACGACAGCCGATCAGTTCCAGTCATTCCACCAGGACGAAGGTACGCTGCTCATGTTGTCTGTAGTTCTACCATGCCTAGAAGGTCAATACCGCAGTTCGATCGCGTCCGCATTGTTACTTTGTGTCAAGAAGGGCTCTCAACAAGGGAAGTTTCCAGGCGTCTCAGAGTGAACCAAAGCGATGTTGTTCGGACATGGAGGAGGTACAGAGATACAGGAACTGTCGATGACAGGCCTCGCTCAGGCCGCCCAAGGGCTACTACTGTAGTGGATGACCGCTACTTACGGATTGCCGCTCGGAGGAACCCTGACAGCAATGCCACCATGTTGAATAATGCGTTTCGTTCAGCCACAGGACGTCGTGTTTCAACTCAAACTGTGCGCAATAGGCTGCATGATGCGCAACTTCACTCCCGACGTCCATGGCGAGGTCCAGCTTTGCAACCCCGACACCATGCAGCGCGGTACAGATGGGCCCAACAACATGCTGAATGGACCCCACGGAATTGGCATCACGTTCTCTTCACCGATGAGTGTCGCATATGCCTTCAACCAGACAATCGTCGGAGACGTGTTTGGAGGCACCCTGGTCAGGCTGAACGTCTTAGACACACTGTCCAGCGAGTGCAGCAAGGTGGTGGTTCCCTGATGTTTTGGGGTGGCATTATGTGGGGCCGACGTACGCCACTGGTGGTCATGGAAGGCTCCGAAACGGCTTTACGATACCTGAATGACATCCTCCGACCCATAGTGCAACCATATCGGCAGAATATTGGAGAGGCATTTGTCTTCATGGACGACAATTCTCGACCTCATCGTGCACATCTTGTGAATGCGTTCCTTCAAGATAACGACATCGCTCGACTACAGTGGCCAGCATGTTCGCCAGACATGAACCCTATCGAACATGCCTGGGATATGTTGAAAAGGGCTGTTTATGGACGTCTTGACCCACCAACCACTCTGAGAGATTTACGCCGAATTGTCGTTGAGGAGTGGGACAATTTGGACCAACAGTGTCTTGATGAACTTGTGGATAGTATGCCACGACGAATACAGGCATGCATCAATGCAAGAGGACGTGCTACTGGGTATTAGAGGTAGTGGTGTGTACTGCAATCTGGACCACAAATGCTGAAAGTCTAGCTGTATGATGGTACAACATGCAATGTGTGGGTCTCATGAGCAATAAAACGAGCTGAAATGTTGTTTGTGTTGATCTCTATTCCCTTTGTATTTAAAGGTTCCGGAACTCTTGGAACCGAGGTGATGCAAAACTTTTTTTGATGTGTGTATGAAAATAGGCTGTATAGTTCTTCACGGAACTACTTGTTAGAATTGTTTATAAAACTAAGTCCCCGATTCTTGGATGTTACGGCTAAACTCGAGAATCACTGCGGTTTTCACCATTCTGTAAAGGATATCTCGAGGATGATTTCTGTAGAAAATAATTTATTTATGATCAAAGGAAGCCGAGCAGTACGATTTCAGTGGAAAAGTCGATAAAAAACCTGGCGTCCGAGCGCTTTGTAAGCTTACGCTGGGCAAACCGTTAAAAATACTTGTATTTAAATATTGTGAGTGTAAGAATTGTTCAGTATGAAAAGTTCTACAAAAAGTACGCGAGAGCATATGTCTCTCTTCAAATCATCGCCCACTATAAGTGTTTTTAGCCTACATTTCACATTTTGCAAAAATGAGGAAAAAGTAGACTTATGAGATCGATCCGGGAAAATGTGTGTCTGTCTGTCTGTCTGGCTGTGTGTGTGTCCCCCCCTATCAACTCCTAAACGGCTGCAGCAATCAAAACCAAATTTAGTATGAGTAAAGATGTGCACCGGAATATCTCACGTCCATATTTGAAAATGATGTCAGTGCTACCAACTGCTGAAATAACGCACTAGAAATTAAGAGCTCAATGTCGGATATCTTGCAAGGTATGCATGGGAGCTATTCCAAACTTGGCACACATGTATATAATATTACTTCAGTTTAATTTCCAGGAGGCCAACCATGACAGTGTTGCCAAAATAATTTTAAGCCTTCTGATAGGTCCAATGTTTAAATGCATATAACTTCTACACTATCAATTGGATTTCAACCAAATTTCGTATGTGCTATGTGTACCATAACAGATATGACTATAAGTATTGTTATGAGCAATCTGGGCTGCAAACTGTTAATAAATGCTGTCTATATTTTTTACCCTAATATCAATATATCAGAAAGTATGCAAGCCAACAGCTCTATACTTTGCACACGTATAGCACCTGACATTCTAGATTAATTTGGAGGAATTAATATAAGGCAGTGCTGCCAACATGATTCTATGCCTGCTGATATGTCCAATTTTAAAATACATGTAACTTCTATACTAACAAATGGATTTCATCCAAAATTGGCACAACAAGATATCATAATATTTCAGATTATTTCTGACCAGCACACGCATGGTATTGTTGGCAACATGCTTTTACGCGTGCTGATAGATCCAGTGTCTAACTGCATGTAACGTCCATTGGACTTCAACCAATTTTGTATTCTGTACCTTAAGAGGTGGAACTAAGAATATATTCAGTCACCAGGGCTGCCAACTCTAGTGCTCTATGAGGCTACATTATACCAGGTATATTTTGAACTAATTAGATATTTCGATATTACCAACTTAATTTCGTCATTATTCTTGATAAGTTCATATACTCTAGAGTAATCATTGGCATGAAATGTAGGCTGTATAGTTCTTCACGGAACTTCTTGTTACGTTTTAATTTCTTCCAACCATGTCCATTCAGCTACTGAGGCGACAGTTTACGAGCTAGCTAAGGGCGAGTCTATCACCCCTGTTCCAGCCTAGCTAGCGGGCGAACCTATTGCCCCAGATACAGCCAGCAGCAAACCGTTGGGTCGTGTTGAGTTAAGACTTCTGAGAAGGGTGGTTTTGGATTCCGTGGAAGTGCAACTTTGGTTTTCTTGATTTCGCCTGTGAAACACAGTCAAGTTAAGATTGGACGGAAGGGGGATTTAAGTTTCATTCACCTCGCCATTCTTAAATTGCGTCTGGAAAGAATTTGTTGCACATGCATCTCCATGATTATATAATTAATAGTCCAGTCAGTGATTTTAATACATCATGCCAAGACGTAAAACGGATATTGGTCGTTGTTCATTGACATTGGAAAGAAAAAAGCGCTTATCACGTAATGCATTCATAACTGTTCCCGGGCGAAGCCGGGTTGGGTTGCTAGTTTATAATAAGTGTATGTCCTTGCACCTTTTCATGTCCTAAATTACGCTGAGGAAGGTCACAATGTACCGGTACGATATTAAAGTACAATATACGGTATATTGACTTATGTTTGTATAATAGTACATTATGCAACGAGCCTATAGTGGCAATAATTAAGACACGAGTATGTTTATAAAACGAGCGTAAGCGAGTTTTCTTTTTCCATACGAGTGTCTTAATTACCATTATAGGCGAGTTGCATACGACTGTTTATGTTCGACGATAATTAAAACTTTATTATATGTTTTAACATAAATATTCATAAATATCTGTAGAGATTCAGTCACTAGAATTTTGTGATCAGAGTGCAAGCGCTGGGTAGGATATCTCTGTTTTCCAAGTGCTCTGACCAACCGACGCATGCGCCCTGTGTAACCAGTAATGTTTACAGCCTGCCGATGTACAACTGCATTCAGTCAAACTGTCACTGAAGTCGTTTGAAAGCAATGCGTTGTGTTGAAATTGGAGTTGGGGATATTAAGGTATATACAGTGCTATTTCTAGTCTCATATTCGCCAGTTTATTTACGCGAACATATGAACGGTGCACTTTCGGTAATTTATATAGACATGTTGGATTTTGAGCGCATGAGTGAAGGTATCCTTACCTAATTGGCCACACAACTGTTTCTTGAGCTCTGATTGGTGGGAGAAACTGTTTCGTAATGAAAAATAGTATTATAATGACCCTCATTATGATACAGTTTTCTGACACATAATGTTTACATTACGACATCGTCGAACATAAATGTTATTATAATTACATCGTCAATAAGGATTCGGGCTCTCATGGTCACTTTAATGTCATTTTAAACATATATATTTAAGATTTCGTATTTTATATCAAACGACAGGGAGTCGAACTGTTTACATTCATTTTAAAGTAAATGTTAAAAACAAATCTTATTTCCAGCATATCGTTAGTATTTAGCATTTTACAGAGAAAATAACACATTTCGCAAAATAACTTCATTTCGCGGCTTCAATATCAAAACAAGATGTTCAGCAAAGAACATATAGCCTACTTTCTCCTAAATAACTCTTTACACTTTCCAAGGAGTATAATTGAATGTTGGTTGTAGTAGCTTGTTGAAATACAACGTGCTATACTGATATTTAACGTTGATTGATTGAATCCTCACCTGAATTATATATACACTAATACAGCCATTAGAATAACACAGGTTATCCGACAAAATTCAACATCCACCCAAGTACACGGGGCTAAATGACCATGATGTCCATGCATCTCAAATCAAACATCAACAACAATAGCTTCCTAACAAAATCCTTCCTCGTATAAAAGTACACACATTAGTAAGCCTTCAGACATCACAGTGACATAGGTTATCAGACTACTTCTACACACACCCAAGTAAACGGGACTACAAGACCACGATGCCCTAAAACCCCTAAAGAATCAACAACAAAGACAACAGCAATAATCTCTACAGGGGATCAAGGTCAACGATTATTAATCGCTGTATTCGAGTGTTGAAATATTGTGGTGTTATGAGTATATATATATATGTATATATATATAATATTTTTGGTAGCAAATACACACTATACTGTATATGCTTAACATTATAACGTGTGAGTAGATATAAATCAATAAATACAAAAAAAGAGAAGTTAAAAATGTAAATCTGCAGGGATTTGTTCCACGAGCCCCAGACTATGAGCCCAAGTCGCTACCATTACGCCACGGATGCGCTACGATAATACTTTATAAACAACTGGTATAGTATGACCATGACGAATAGAAATAAACAGTGTCATCACTCCGCTACTTAAGCATTGTAGTTCATGGTCCAGCCAGTGTGTGGCGCGGAAGTTGCGCCGAACCATACGCACATGTCATAGTAACCAACGAGGTTAGTACTGCAATATCCAGTGCGCGAGAAATCCTATTATTCGAGGGAATTTGTTTCTTTGTAATAGTTTACGAATGTCTGTGCAGTGCTTTGTGTGTGCAAAACAACTAAGTTTTCTGTTTCGGGAAAATGCCGTAATGTTTTGTTCCTGGAAGTAAATCGGGTTACGAAGAAAATCTGATGGTAGACATTTTTTCACACCGCCAAACAAATCTGTTTGCGAAATGGGCGATAGTTATTCCGTGGAAAGATAAGCAATTGTCGATCAAAAATAGAATGTGTGACGAGCGTTTTTCGGAAGATTTAATTATTATAAAGGCGGACTGTTTCGTAGTGAACTATGAGATCGTGGAAATTCCTCGCGTGAAGTGGAAATTAAAACCAGGATCAGTACCTCACATTTTTCAAAATTTACCGAAATATCTATCCACTGATGTAAAATCACGAAAGGCGCCTGTAGGATACGGAATGAAGGCAGCCTTCCATGGTTACTTGTTCTATTTCGTGCCATCCTTACCTAAAACGAAAAAAGAATCCGTCTTAATAATAATAGGCCTAAAATAATAATAATAGTTGTTGATTCTTTAGGGACTTAACGTCATCGTGGTCACGTAGCCCCGTGTGTTTGGGTTTGGTTTAGAATTCGTCTGATAACCTGTGTCATTATGATGTCTGTAGTAGTGTGTGTATTTGGAATTGAGGTAGGATTTGGGTAGGAAGCGGCCGTGTCCTTCAGTTAGGTACCATACCGGCATTTGCCTGGAGGAGAAGTGGAAACCACGGAAATACACTTCCAGTATTGCTGAGGTAGGAATCGAACGCGCATTTTAACAATTTTGCCTCACGAGGCTGAGTGAACACCGTTTCAGCCTTCAGACCAGTATTAAATTTATTGGCCGAGCTGGGAATCGTACCCGGACTTACGTGGTGATAGCCAAGTGGCCAAGAATGAGTCGGACATATAATAATAATAATAATGGCCAACCTGCCAATAAAATAAACGGTTATCCAATTCTTCGCTTCCGTTACCGTCCTCCTGATCTTCGGATCTTGTTTCAACTTTGTCTTCAGTGTCCGAGTCACAAATTCCTTTGAAATTACTGAATCATGAACTAGCTATTCATTATCTTTCAGCAGAAGGTGACACGCTTCATCTGCATCCTTAGGTTTTCGTAAGGCGCAATCTCCTTACAGATATTAACTAAGGCAACATACTAAGCCAAATAATCGGTATAACAGCACACCTGCCACTCACTGACAGAATGTAACATCATTGGGAGCGCTGGTACTATCAATCTCACGCTGACAAAATGTTACACGTGTTAAAGTTATTTTTAGGCACGCTATTTCGCAACTCCAGAAAAATGCTTACTAAGGTTTGGTGTAAGATGTCACGAGGCGATAAGATCATAACTTGAACTGTTGGCTTGATATTAAAACTAATATAACGAACCATGGAGCTGTCAGACCAATGCGCGACTAACGGAGGGTTTTAAACGATAGTTCTACATGGGGACAGAGAATATTAATACTAACTTCTTGACAGTATTATTCATAAGTCTAAACACACAATTTGTTGTAATAAGCGTAACCGCAGCCTTCGTAAAGAGGTTTACGTAGCCCAGCACATATCCCACTATTGAACAGCTGACTGTGTAGCGTTGGGGATCAGCGCCGCTAGCGCTAGCCGAGCGGGGCGCGGTTGAACCCGGTGAGTGTTAACACTATTTATTTCTATTCGTCATGGTATAACTGTATGATATTTAGTGTTGAAATCAACGATTTCATTAGCGTCTTCTGGCGTTTTCATAAACCATTTGATACTAAATATCAATTATATTAAAACTCAGCAATTCTTCTAGGTTTGTGCCGTGTCTTGTGTGGGGTTTCGCCTAGGACACCAAGCTAGGCTCATCGGCGGGCTCTTGGTGTCCCCGCCCGGACACCCGCCCTGCTTGAGCTTTTAGTTCTCGTAGTCAAGTGGTGCAGTTGCACCTTATATAAGGGGAGGTGGCGCGCAGTTCGTCACTCCTGTGGGGGTCCGGGCGGGGACACCAAGAGCCCGCCGATGAGCCTAGCTTGGTGTCCTAGGCGAAACCCCACACAAGATACGGCACAAACCTAGAAGAATTGCTGAGTTTTAATTCACCGGCCGTGAAAGCCAATATACCATCTTTTTGGAAGCCTTCATAGGGGTTAAGGCTGCTTGAGCTTTTAGTTCTCGTAGTCAAGTGGTGCAGTTGCACCTTATATAAGGGGAGGTGGCGCGCAGTTCGTCACTCCTGTGGGGGTCCGGGCGGGGACACCAAGAGCCCGCCGATGAGCCTAGCTTGGTGTCCTAGGCGAAACCCCACACAAGACACGGCACAAACCTAGAAGAATTGCTGAGTTTTAATTCACCGGCCGTGAAAGCCAATATACCATCAATTATATTGTTCAGAACATTCCTGAAGGGATATAAACATAGGAAGTTACGGAAATATAAGTGTTTACGAGCAAAAATAGCGGCCATTTTGACATCGGGACGGCACGGGTCCACAACGACATTGCACGGTAAGCCTGACCTGTTAGTCATTTCTACGGTTACATATTCAATTAGAATATGCCAATATACTACCGGTCACCTCTTTGAAGACAGATTAAACCTCCCTATGTATGATAAGCTGAATTGTTGAGGGCAGGCCTTGTTGAATCGCAAGTTACGGTTAGGCTATGCCACTTCCATGATTCATACATCCACCATCTTGAAACTATTTGGCTGCTGACCGTGTAGTTTGGGTAAAAGACGCTTCCCACATTAAGGTATATTGTTGCAAAATTTGGTGGAGATCAGATGATTTGATTAGTCGTAATTTGATTTAAGCTTTGAACATTTCGGAGGCCGCCATTACGTTTCCGTCAAGATGGCGGCAATATAAAACATGCATATGCGGTGCCCTTTGCTAGTGCTACCTCTGTACCAAATTGCGTTCAATTCGGTTTCACCATGTTTGAATTGATAGGCGGAATCAATTTTCACGCATACATGGCCACCATATGCATACTATTGAGCTGATGACCTTGTAGTTTGCTCAAAGGACGCATCCCTCATAAATGTATGTTGTTACAAAATTTGGTAGAGATCAGCTGATTAGGTTAGTCGTAATTTAATTTAAGCTTTGAACATTTGGGTGGCCGCCATTACGTTTCCCTCAAGATGGCGGCAATATAAAACATGATACTGAGGTGCCCTTTGCTAGTGCTAACTCTCTACCAAATTTCGTTCAATTCAGTTTCACCGTGTTTGAATTGATAGGGGGGGGGACAGACATGCAGAATACACACAGACACACAGGCAGACACACAATTTTTGGTACTGTGTTGATCTCATAAGTCTACTTTCGTTTTTTGCAAACATCGAAAGTAGGCTAAAAATGGCATATTTTCGGTAAATATACCCTCGTGACAACACATATATGTTGGCACAAATATGTTGCGGAGATCGTTAAAACAAAAACATAAATCCGGGACTAAATAGTTATTGTCGTTCTCAACATGACAACATTTGTTTTAGTGAACATAAAGGCAGTAAAAGTATGGTTCAGTAAATTGTATCCAAACTATTCAATTATAGCAAGTTAACTCATTCGTGCTACAAATAAAATTGATTGACAGACAGGCCGACAAATACACAAACAAGTTGGCCTCATAAGGCTATATTTAATAGGATGAATCTAGGCTACCAATCAATTTGTTTCATGAAATAAACCCAATTTTAATCTTTAGGACACAAACAGATTTTATAGTGTTTCTTGCTCAGGGTTTTCATCTCCAATTTTATACAGAATGTCAAAGTTGGAGAGTAGATCACCACAATGGCATCAGTTCAAGAGATCTACGCCATGGTAGCTGAGGCCAGATTATTATTTATAATTATTATTATTTCACATTTTGCAAAAGTCATGAAAAAGTAGAATTATGAGATTACCCGGACAGATATATCTGTATCTGTCTGTCAGTCTGTCCATCTGTGTGTGTATCCCTAATAACTCCTAAGCGGCTGCAGCTATTGGAACCAAATTTGGTATGAGTTAAGTTCTATACCAGAACATCTCAGGCCCATATTTGAGCATGATCTAAGTGCTACCAACTTATGAAAAATCCCAATTGGAAATTCAGCTCTAAGTTTGGTATCTCGGAACGTACGCATGGGGACTGTTCCGAAATTGACTACGTGTAGATAATAATATTTCAGAGTAATTATCAGGAACCCATACATGACAGTGTGGCCAATATGATTCTACGCCTACTGATAGGTCCAATTTTTAAACGCATGTAACTTTCATTATTTAGTTAAATTTATTATTCTATGTATCTCTATATGCGCGTTAGATGTTCTTAGGCGCTGAGTAGTCACGGCAAAATGCAATAAAATAATAATTATAACGATGTCACAATATGTTAGTGAGAAGTACGTACAGGTACGTTTCTTATCTCCTCAAACATTCGTGGAGAAATAATGTATGTACACTCCCTGGAAGCGGCTTCGGTGGCGTAGTTGGTAGCATGCTGAGCTTCTATGCCCAAGATCGCGGGTTCAAACCAGGCCGAAGACGTCGGATTATTTAAGAGCGTTAAAAATCCCTCAGCATGACTTCCTTCGGAGGGAAAGTAAAGCCGGCGGGCCCATGTCATAGATTTATGGCATATAAAAAACCTTCCACTAACTACAATTTCTGAACTAGTAGTCGTTGACGGTGGCGTTTGGCGGCAAAAGTAGGAACTACTTAAAAATGCCATGTCTGCAGTCCTTACTTGAATTTAAAAAAAGTCCTCTTGGCACGCCGGAAGGTGGAGGTAGATTTCATCGTGCAAACTTGGGGACAGGCGAAAATAGGCAGAATATGCACGTTTTCGCAGAAGTCTCAGACTTCATTTATTGCGAGAAAGTATTTTATAATTGGAGCTTAATTAACTATTAGTCTGTAATTCAGGTAAGGACTGCAGACGTTCACTTTCAAGCAGTAGTTCCTAATGTTGCTACCAGATATTACCGTCAACGACACCTAGCTCTGAACTTGGCTACGAGATGCCACCGCAACCAGCAACTCGCAACGAACGTTGGATCTTCCCCTACAAAGGAAAGCATACTTAGGGATTTTTAGCGCTCTTAGAAAATCCGACGACTTCGGCCGGCTTTGAACCCGCGAACTTGGACATAGAAGTTCAGCATACTACCAGTTACGTCACCGAGACCGCTTCTCACTTTGTCAGATGGAAATCTGAATGTAATCGCGTGCAAGTGCGTTGTCATGACAACGTCTGATGGTTCATCCCTCATCAATTTAGTAGTGTTGTCATGGCAACCTCTGATAGCTCTTGGCATTTTCTTATAATTCCGAAATCATTTTTCTCATCCCTTGGCGTAATGGTGGGTCATATCAAAAATTCTTTCAGACAAAAGTTTTAGGTAATTATTAGGGAAATATTGTCCATTTTGTACGGTTTTGATATTATGCCTGTTATGTGAGATATGATTAATGTTACCCGAAAAACCCACTTTTTCCCACCCCTTTGGTCAATGGTTGGTGCTATCAAAAAACTCTTCAAACATAAATTGTTGGGCCTTATTCGACACATAGTATGAACTTTGAATGGATTCGATATTTCAAATATTAAGAGAGTTATAGCAATATTTCACTTTTTTGATAAAAGACCCCCATTTTCACCCCCGTCGACCGATTGTGCCCATTAACGAACTCGACCGAGATTTTATAGGGATACATATTATGTAAAAAATTCAAATTGATTGGTACAAAATTGCGGTAGTTATCGTGTCCACAAGAAAGTGTTATATGTATATATATATACATATATATACATAAATTATCTATAAACCTTTTAACTGACGGTGGTTTTGGGGTCTAGGGGATGTGAAACGTGAAGATATGTCGAAATTTTCCGGAAGTCGAAACATGGTACCCATTGCAATAGTTAGCTTTCTAATGAAATCTACCTAACACATAACACACACTAATACAACCTTCAAAATTATCAGACAGATTCTACACACACCCAACATGCCCGCGTTGTCGCAGCCCCTAAACTGAGGAACCAACCAATCAACACTTCCTGGACTTACTCAGTAACAATACCTAATATTCATTTCGATTATAGCTGTGGTACGTTGACTTGCTGGCATACTTATGCAGGGTGTAACTAAATATGTGGGAAACCTCCGGGGATTCGATAGAGGACCTCACAGCAAGCAAAACATGTCCCGTAAACATATGGTGTATGTGCGTTCATTCCTGTGTTACAAGCATTGTTTGTGGTGTGTATAACACAGATGGTGGCAAGATGCTAGTTGGTCATTTGTGGAGGGCCCGCAGGCCACTTGTACGTTTCGTCGCTATTCAAATCTGTGTGCATTCCCAAACAAAGGATAGGGCGTCAGGGACCGAAACCGTGGCCTGCTCGTTCTGCCGATCTCAACTCAGTAGACTTCTACTCATGGGATCATTTAAAGGCCATTAAGCATGTCACACCTATTCATAACATGGACATGTTGCGTCAGCAAAAATATTCTGGGGGTGACAAAGTACGCTAACGTTTTGGATGGCCGCCACAGGTGAGGGCGGGGAAGAGCCCCTCCATTAAACAAAATACTTTTTATTTTTATAATTTATTGTTATGAGCGGCTCTGAAAGGATTTTGGGGGCATTAAACCATGCAAAAAGTTTTGGATGGTCACCACAGTTAGAGGCGGCTCCCACTATTAAACATGATCCGATAAATGGGGATTGCGCTCTGATCGGGAGCCATGCCAGTGAAGCAGTTTACGTATTTATAAGCAAATTTCATTGGCTCAGCAATACATTTTTCCTCCATCTTCCTCTTTCTTCGTCCGTAATAGTTATATGTTTGTTCAAGAATATACCTGTGTAAAAATTTGGGTTCCAAATGAAATTTGTAACGCAAGTGTCCACCTCACTGACAAGTAACCCCTTGGACAGCTAAGGCAGAATACATGTCTCGTGTCTCCTTACGTCCTTATTTATTTTCTGGGAAGATCTGAGCAGACCACCTTGGCTCTAAAGTAATTATAACCTGCAAGGTGTCTGTCCAATCCCTGCCCGCATTAAGAAGCAGGCAATCAACTAATGAACAATCCCAACCTTCTCAACTCATTGGGTGATTACCAAACCACCAGGGCTCGCCATAAGCTCCCCGTTTATTAATTGAACAACCCTCTCTCTGTTTCTTCTAAATACGTAGCCATGCAGGCAACATACAACTCTCTTTTCCTCTCATTTCAATGTGTCTACAAGGTTATGCAGGTATGCTACATCCAGTTTATGATTAAACTTATAGGGCCACCAAAGCGTGGGCCAGCTCATTTCCACATTTAACCCGCTTTTCAAATATTCCGTCACATTTTCTATAGGATTGAAATTGGGTGATTTAGTGGGCCAGCCAAGGTGCGACAGGGTATTTGTATATTTAGTAAACCAGTCACGTATGCGTGCAGCCCTGTGAACATGGCTGTTGTCATTTTGGAACAAGAAGTTCAGTAAAGAACATATAGCCTACTTTCTCCTAAATTGATGGGTATTGTTATAACTCTTTGTCCTTCTCAAGGAGTATAATTGAATGTTGGCTGTAGTAGCTTGTTGAAATATAACGTGTTATACGGATATTACACATGAAAATGAATATGAGGCGTCCTTTGCTAGTGCTACCTCATTCAATTAGGTTTCACAGTGTTTAAATTGATATGGTGAATCGATTTACGCACATACAGGGGCACTATCTGCAAACTATTGGGCAGATGACCTTGTAGTTCAGTCAATAGATGCTTCCCAAATAAGGGCATGTTGTTGCAAAATTTGGTAGAGATCAAATGATTAGTTTGGTCGTAATTTGATTTTAGCTTTTAACATTTGGGTGGCCGCCATTCCGTTTCCGTCAAGGTGGCGACGATATAAAACATGACACTAAGGTGTCCTTTGCTAGTACTACCTCTGTACCAAATTTCGTTCAATTCGGTTTTACCGTGTTTGAATTGATAGGGGGAATCGATTTTCACATATGCATGGCCGCCATATTCAAACTATTAGACTGATGACTTTGTAGCTTGGTCAAAGACCGCTTCGCACGTAAAGGTATGTTGTTGCAAAATTTAGTAGAGATCAGATGATTAGGTTGGTCGTAATTTGGTTTAATCTTTTAACATTTGGGTGGCCGCCATTACGTTTCCGTCACAATGGCGGTGATATAAAACATGATACTGAGGTCCCTTTTACGAGTGCTACCGCTGTACCAAATTTAGTTCAATTCGGTTTCACCTTGTTTGAATTGATAGGGGCAATTGATTTGCACACATACATGGCCGCCATCTGCAAATTATTAGGCTGATGACCTTTTAATTTAGTCAAAAGACGCTCGCCATAGAAATATATGTTGTTGCAAAATTTGGTAGAGATTGGATGATTAAGTTAGTCGTAATTTGATTTAAGCTTTGGACATTTGGGTGGCCGCCATTACGTTTCCGTCAAGATAGCGGCGATATAAAACATTACACTGAGGTACCCTTTGCTAGTGCAACCTCTGTACCAAGTTTCGTTCAATTCGGTTTCACCGTGTTCGAATTGATAGGGGGGGACAGACATTCAGAGTACACACACTCACACACAGACACACACACAGACAGACAGACAATTTTTAGCCTATTTTCAATTTTGAAAAAATAGGCTTATGAGATCACTTTTTGTCCGTGTGTGTGTATGCGTGTGTGTGATTCGTGTGTGTGTCGTCCCCCCCCCCCCCCCCCACTAATAAAATCTATACGGCTGGAGCGATTTCAATGAAACTCGGAAGTTCATAGCACTATTCCGAACGACCCCGACCGTGCCCTTCAAATTTTGTAACGTCTCACCAATCCAACATGGCGGCTGTGCGAAATATTTAGATGGATCTCAATATCTACAATCTATTACAGCAATCAAACTGAAATTTTTAATGATCATTACGCTTTTAATGATCCAATTTAACCATCCGAGTGCAGTGACACTTGGTACAGTAAATCCTTATACAAATGTCAATCCACTGGCATCTATTTTTTTCAATTGTTTCCATAACCACAAGATGGCAGCTGTGTGAAATTTTTAAATCTCCTTTTTCTTCTTGTGTCCTAATCATGCGATTGAAGTTTGAATACTACACGTACACAATAATCTTCATGTAACAGTACATAACTCTAAGACCTACGTATATTAAAATCCAACATGGCGACCAGATGCAATATTTAGTCGGTTTTGAATATCTACGAATCTATTACAGCAATCAAACTGAAATTTTGTATGCTGATAGAGGCAATAAATATAAGTAGGATTTATGGAAATGGGCTGTATAGTTCTCCATGGAACTACTTGTGTTTGACGCAAACACTTAGCCCAAATTACACTATCATTGTTAGCCTATTTTCAATTTTGAAAAAAATAGGCTTATGAGATCACCTTTTGTCCGTGTGTGTGTGCGTGTGTGTGTGTGTGATTCGTGTGTGTGTCCCCCCCTAATAAAATCTAAACGGATGGAGCGATTTCAATGAAACTCGGAAAGTTCATAGCACTATTTCCGGCGACCTCGAC
Organism: Meconema thalassinum; assembly: GCA_946902985.2. Classification (NCBI taxonomy): domain Eukaryota; kingdom Metazoa; phylum Arthropoda; class Insecta; order Orthoptera; family Tettigoniidae; genus Meconema; species Meconema thalassinum. Next base: position 357,865,901 of record OX336388.2, on the reverse strand, counting down.
CGTGCCCTTCAAATTTTGTTACGACTCACCAATCCAACATGGCGGCTGTGCGAAATATTTAACCAGCATTCAATATCTCCGAAACTATTACAGATATTACCCTGACATTTTCTATGGTGATAGACGGAACTACTATAAGTTCACTTATGTGACTTCTGAAAATCTGGTAACTACAAAACCAACATGGCGGCCAAGCAAAGTTGCGACTTTTAAATAGACGTTTCTCGCGATTTGACCAACCAAACGCAATGAAACTTGGTACAGTATATGTTTATATACATTGTAATGCACCGACATCTAACTTCGTTCAATTCTTTACATAATCACAAGATGGCGGATGTGCGAAATATTTCACCGGCATTCTATATCTCTGAAACTATTAGCGGTAAAACCCTGAAATTTTGTACGGAGATAAAGGGCACTACTGGAAGTCCATCTATAAGACTTTCAAAAACCGGTTAACTACAAAACGAACATGGCGGCCAAGCGAATTTGAAAATTTTAAAAAGACCTTTCTCACGATTTAATGTTCCAAGGGCACTGAAACCTGGCACAGGAAATATTTATACACATTGTAATCCACTGGTATCTAATTTAGTTCAATTGTTTACATAACCTCAAGATGGCGGCAGTGCGAATTTTAAAATTAAGATTTTATTTATTGTGATGTAGTCATGCGATCGAAGTGAAAGTTTGAATAATGAACCTACGCAATAATTTTCCTTTAATGGTACATGAGTCTATGACCTATACATTTAACAATCCAACATGGCGACCATCCGAAATATTTAGACGATACTAAATATCTACGAATCTATTTTAGCAATCAAACTGCATTTTTTAATGTTCATAGGGGCTATGAACTTAAGTTCACCTATAGGACTTTAAATAACCTGGTGATCACAAATCCAACATGGCGGTGACGCGAATTATAAATATTCACATGGACGTTTCTCGCAATTTAACCATCCGCGTGCAGTGAAACTTGGAACAGTAAATCCTTATACGAATGTTAATCCACTGGCATCTAATTTATTTCAATTGTTTCCATAACCTCAAGATGGCAGCTGTGCAAAATTTTAAAATCTCCTTGTTTTTTCTTGTGTCCTAATTATGCGATTGAAGTTTGAATACTACACGTTCACAATAATCTGCATGTAACAGTACATAACTCTAGGACCTACATATATAAAATCCAACATGGCGACCATCCGAAATATTTAGTCGGTTCTCAATATCTACGAATCTATTACAGCAATCAAACTGAAATTGTGTATGTTGATAGTGGCAATTAACATAAGTAGGATATATGAAAATAGGCTGTATAGTTCTTCACGGAACTACTTGTTGGCATTCTGAGTTTTATCTACTGTGCAGTGCATTTTTCGCTATGTTAACTCTTTACTAGTCCTCTTCTTCCTATGGCAACAATGTCCAATTCTGCTTCCCATTGCTTACAGCTATCGACGATAACACCAATATGTATACAACCTCATTGGCCTATCACAAATATTACCTCAAGAAACGTAGCACCCTGGTATTTTACTCTTCACAGATAATTTATAACTAGGGCCCGGATATTGATGACATGTCATCTTTTTACTGAGCTGTCTAAAACAATGCTGAAATACATAGAAACTCCGGACGGGCCACCCCGTCTTAAAATATGTCATTTTTATTTTGCATCTTTTTGCATTTTTTGCTATTTTTCTATTTTTAGAGCATTTTTTAAAGCTTGATAGATATTTTGGTCATATTTTAGAGAAATCAGCCCTTTAATGTCTTTTTTTTTCCAATTTAGTCATGTCACAGCTTTATATGAGGGAGTTACTTCTCTCAGAGTTAAGAAGAAGCTAGTAGCTATGGACATAAACGTTTGTTCAGAGCTAGAAATCTATTTTGATTGACTTTTCAGTTTGAGCTTCAGATGTCATTTTTGAAATATTGGTGAGTTTATTATTATAAGATCATTTTCTCCATTTTATAGTGCATTTTTCGTTTTTTAGATCATTTATTAGAGTCATTTTTAGCCCACTTTTCACATTTTGCAAAAATGAGGAAAAAGTAGTCTTATGAGATCGATCCGGGGACATGTCTATCTGTCTGTCTGTCTGTCCTTCTGTCTGTCTGTCTGTGTGTGTGTCCCCCACTATCAACTCCTAAACGGCTGCAGCAATCGAAACCAAATTTGGTTTGAGTAAAGATCTATACCGGGACATCTCAACGTTATACTTGAAAATGATGTCAGTGCTACCAACTGCTGAAAAATCATAATTGAAATTTCAGCTCCATGTTGGATATCTTGGAATACATACACGGGAACTATTCCAAAATTGGCACATATATAGATAATAATACTTCAGTTTAATTTTCAGGAGGCCATACATGACAGTGTTGCCAAAATGATTCTAAGCCTACTGATAGGTCCAATGTTTAAATGCATATAACTCCCACACTATCAATTGGATTTCAACCAAATTTCGTATGTACTATGTTTACATAAACTGATATGACTGAGCCTATTCTTAAGAGCCACCAGTGCTTCCAACTGTCAAGAAATGCTCTCTCTCTCTATTTTTTATCCAAATACCAATATATCAGAAAGTATGCGAGCCAACAGCCTTAACCTTCGCACACGTATAGTGCCTGATATTCTAGATTAATTTGGAGCAACTAATGTATGTCAGTGCTACCAACATGATTCTAAGCCTGCTGATAGGACCAATTTTTAAATACATGTTACTTCTGTACTATCAATTGGATTTCAACCAAATTTCGTATGTGCTATGTGTACCATAACATATATGACTATGCGTATCATTAAGAGCAATCAGGGTTGCCAACTGTTAATAAATGCTGTTCATATTTTTCACCCTAATATCAATATAGGCTATCAGAAAGTATGCAAGCCAACAGCTCTAAACTTTGCGCACGTTTAGTACCTGCCATTCTTGATTAATTTGGAGCAACTAATGTACGTCAGTGCTACCAACATCATTCTAAGGCTGCTGATAGGTTCAATTTTAAAATACCAGTAACTACTATACTAACAAATGGATTTCATCCAAAATTGGCACAACAATAGATGATAATATTTCAAATTATTTCTGACCAACACATGCATGCCATTGTTGCCAACATCAAACGCACGCTGCATTAAGTCCAATGTTTAACTGCATGTAAAGTCCATGCTATCCGTTGGACTACAACCAAATTTTGTATTGTGTACCTTAAGAGATAGAACTAAGAATATATTCAGTCACCAGGGCTGCCAACTGTAGTGCTCTATCAGGCTACATAATGCCAGGTATATTTCGAACTAATTAGAAATTTCTATATTACCAACTTTATTTTTTCATTATTCTAGATAGCCTAGGTCCATATAGATTAATCATTGGCATGAATTTTAAATTTTAAGAAAAGTAGGCTCTTTAGTTCGTCACGGAACTTCTTGTTGAAAATGTTAAGTGCATTTTTTAGACTTTTTGACGGCATCAACATCCGATTATACAGTAAATGAAACATGTGACAAATAAATTAAATGTAGATGAACGAACATAAAACACGAAGTAAACTCGATGCACATCGTACCTCATAGTTAAGGCCTACACACAACACACAGAGAAGCTTAAGCACTGACCTAGGCACCAATTCTACTTAGGGTTGCCAGACATTCTGTTTTACCCGGAACAATTCCGTTTTTTTTTCTGGTTTTGTTCCGCTTTCTGTTTTAATCTTTAAAGGAACGCCAAATATTCCGTTTTTTGGTTAATTTGATAATACGAGGCATGTCCAGAAAGTAAGTTCCGTTTGGTAATAAAATTAAATTGTGTACAGATACAGTAAAATTATTTATTGCACAACATTCTACACCTCTTAAACTACTTTACCACATAACTGCCGAACTTTTGCAGGCATTTGTCATAGCGTGGCACAAGTTTTTGGATACCTTCTCATAGAAGTTTGCCGCCGACCCATGAACGAGAGTGAAGACTCCCCTGTAAGATATCCTACCGTTTGGCCAATACTGTTAGGCAAATTGCGTGCTTAACAGGAGAACTGCGTATGTTTAGGAGTTCTCCTGACCACATACGCAATTTGCCTAACAGTAGTGGCCAAACGTTCAAACTTCTATGAAGAAGGTATCCAAAACCTTGTGCCACGCTGTGACTGCAAAAGTTCGGCAGTTATGTGGAAAAGTAGTTTAAGACGTGTAGAATGTTGTGCAATAAATAATTTTTCTGTATCAGTACACAATTTAATTTTATTACCAAACGGAACTTACTTTCTGGACGTGCCTCGTATATTCAATTTCGCACCAATTTCAAAAGTCCCGCTTCAGAATTATAACATATAGCTTGTTTTATGGCGATTCAGGTGTAAGTTTGAAAGAGAAAATGATTTCTATGCCTGTGTCAGATAGAAGGGTAACATGTTATAGATTTATTAGGGGCAACAACAGTAAGGAATAGCTTAGTCATTGTGAAGTTCGTACTCAGAATTTTCCCCTCCAATGCTTTTACGGTGAGGGTTTTCTGTCATGAATATCAAATGGAAGCTCCATTAGTTTGATAAAACAAGAATTGTTCATATATTACGATTATGCCGAAAATTGTAGTGAATATTATCAGAAGGTAGGCTACTTACAAATAAAAAGATACGAGCCTTACAGTAGTCGCATATGATGTGTAACATCTGACATGTTATCTTACTGTGAAATTGAGATGAAATGTATAAAGTTTTGGCGTTGTAACTTTGTTTGTTGAAGTGCTTTTGGATACACAATATTTTCTTTCTTTTTCCGTTAACTGACTAAACTTTTGTAAAATGGATTTACAATTTAATACAGAAACATTCGTGGAAGTGTGCACAAGAACTCGCCAAAGTTTCATCGCAATCAAATGAATGGTATATGAACGCATACGGGATTTTGTTGAAACGATTCGCGCCATCACTCATTAGTACGTTATCAACTGTGAAATGGATTTACTAAGCCAGAAATCTTCACGGGAGTGTATACAACAACTCACAAAAGATTCATCGCAATCGTATGAATGGTGTACGAATGCATACAGGATTTTGTTAAAACGATTCGCGCACTCTCACCCTTTTTTGATTCTACTCGTGACATACCTATTGTAAAATGGATTTACTAAGTCAGAACCCTTCGCAGGAGTGTACCCAATAACTCACCAAAGTTTCATCACAATGGGATGAAAGGTATATGAACGCATGTGGGACTTATTTGAAACGAATCGCACACCATTTTATTGAAACTACTCGCGCGATATCTATTGAAAATTGGATTTACTATGCATATAACTTTCCCGGGAGTGTACACAACAACTCACCAAAATTTGATCGCAATCGGATGAATTGTATATGAACGCATCGCCAACACTCATTTGTTTAACTGAGCTTTGAGGATGCTCTAGAACAGAAGCAAGGATGACCTGGTATGCTGGCTTAATGAACTCAGTTATTAATCGAGCAGCATGAAAGAATTCAAATCCACTGTGACAGCAGAACACCTATGTGGTGTAGTAAATCAAACTTCAGAATCAACCATCATGACCTATGTCATTTCCTGATAGTAATTTAGCTATCTGAGAGTTATTTTGCAGTTAAGCGTCAAAAGAATTTACAATTAAGTTAATTTCGAGTGGAAAACAACTTCTTGTCTTACAATGAAGTTATCGTTACATTATAGTTTGTTAAATGTTAGGCGTATTGCTGTTTTAAGAGGCGCAACAGCCCCTTCAAATGTTTTCATAATCGTTTTTATTTCTTGTGTCCTAATCATGCGATTGAAGTCAACGTTTGAATAATGAAGCTACGCAATAATTGCCATCTAATAATACTTAACTCTATGGCCTATATATAAATCCAACATGGCAACCATCCGAAATATTTAGACGGTTATAGACGAATATATTACAGCAATTAAACAGAAATGTTGTATTTTGATAGAAGCAATTAAATGAAAATTGGCTATTTAGTTCTTCACGGAACTACTTGTTATTTAGACGTTTAAACTAACCATTGATCAATGTTAATGATTTTTAATTCCTACCTATGTGGTGTAGTAAATCAAACTTCAGAATCAACCATCATGACCTCTGTCATTTACTCAAACACAATCTCTACCCATGTGGTGTAGTACATCAATTATTACCAATTCCATGTACTCAGATATAACTTTTGTTGGAACAAGCCCCAACAACGTCTGAAATTCATCTCCACTATCAACTCATCTCTCCGGTCGTCTTACAGCATGTCTCACAGGGTAATAAAATCCTCTATTCATTAAATATGAAATAATATTTAATTCAATAACTCTCTTTCTTACTTTGTACATCTCGTATAATTTCGTTAATAACCTGCTTCTAGCTTCTGACCCAATTATAGCGTTATGTTACTGCTGCTTTTATTACATTAAAAGTTTCTAGCACATTATTAGCATAGCTTTCATCATAACAAACGTCCCGCTGTAATACAGCATTTATACAGCATTTATTCTGTCAGTATTTGATGTCTAAAATCTCGTAACATTGCGGTCCTCCACAGGTGTTTAATAACCTTGACAATGACCGTCATTCTATCTGGTTTTTATATTCATAAACATCAGCCTCTTCACAGCCTGAAGGCCTCTCCATTAAAAATGTGTAAAATCTTCCGTTCAATCTCCTTCATTTTACTTTGAAGTATTCTTACTTATTCATCTTCTTGTTACAGAACGTTCGTGTGCCAATGTTGTTACCCTGATTCACTGAGGACCGTATTGGCGTTTTTAAGCTGTCACTCGGCTGTGAAGAATAATGTCAACATACTATTAAACTGTCTGAAATTCTTATTTACCCTTTTGATTTATAGTAACCTCGTTTGGTTTTTACAGACTGTTAATAGAGGGGCTTTAATAGTCGTGTTTTTTATTTTTGTTTAAATTAGATCGACGATTTTAAATAGAGGTTTAAATAATTTTAATTGAATTAGTTCTTTAGTTAATAGGATGTTGTTCAATTTAATTTAATTTTATGCTTGTCTTTTGTCTATTGAATATGGGTTCATTGACAACCCCAAACATGTACGAGCAACTTAAAGGACAAGAGATAACCACTATGGTTTGCCTCATGTCTTACCAATAAAATATACAAATGTATTTCACTAACGACAACAAATTCTTCTCGGTAATATATCGTATCTGTGGGGGCTTTATTTGACATTCAATTATGCTTGATTGTCACAGAAAGTTACACGATTTAATATATTTTACACATGCTTTGTTTATCACAGTTCGAACAATGTTCCTTGGTCGTGCCACGAGTTGTGATACCCGAACACACCTCTAACTGCACCCAGGCCTGATCTTCCACGAACTGTTGTTTAATAAAATGTACAACTGTAATTCCCATGCACTAATCAGCATTTCATGAGGCTTTAACAGTGTTCAATATGTTCATTAACTTTTCATTACACAAATCCAAATCAGATGCTTTGTTTTTCACATCCATCCATGATGTCAATTTATCACAATTCTACTTGCAGTCAAACAAGTGACATGGATATCACTGGCTGCTTTGTACGAGTATTCATCTATTGATATTAATCAACATAACAAAACAGTAAATATGCAGGGTGAGTCAATAAGAACGTCCACATTATTATTATTGTTATCACATTCATTTCACCACATAAGTGGGACATATCAACATATCGTCGGCTTGTTTGCAAGACGGTATGGCTAATTCTCTTAAGGTGGCACGTTCAGAAACGATCGAACAATGGAACAGGTCTCCATGATGACGGCCTTCTGCATGGTGATATGTAGACCAGGATGTATTCCCAATATTTTCAGATTGCGAACCAACGATTTAGGGACGATGTCGGTAGAAGAAATGACTATGGGCAGAACCACTACACTTTCCTGTCTCCACATTTGCCGTATTTCCTCAGCCAATGGCTTTTAGAGACGCTGCGCTGTGGTCCCTGAATATTGCCCGAAAGGGATCTTTAACGTGCCAACAAATCTGATTCTGCTCCCTCACATTTAAACACCGTCAAATTCCATCTGACTTTGCTGGGATTTAATCCTTCAACCTTGGGCACGGGAGTCTGCGCCACGGAGCCATTCTAATTAGATTACATTACTTCAATATTAAATGAAATGGGGTCGCAGAAATTGATCAAATTACCGTGGAATTTGTGTAATGAATTACCTAATGAACATTCTTGGAATAATGGAATAATGATTAAATAAAACCCGATGAACCTCAGCATCATATAAGAAGATTGTGGATTTACTCAAGGTAGACCACATGTTTGTCCAGCGATAAGTAATGGAACAAGAAGTTCCGTGACGAACTAAAGAGCCTACTTTTCTTGAAATTTAAGATTCATGCCAATGATTAATCTATATGGATCTATCTAGAATAATGACGAAATTAAGTTGGTACTATAGACATTTCAAATTAGTTCGAAATACTGTATACCTGGCATAATGTAGCCTAATAGAGCACTACAGTTGGCAGCCCTGGTGATGGAATATATTCTTAGTTCCATCTCTTAAGGTACAGAACACAAAATTTGGTTGAAATACAATAGATAGCATGGACATTACATGCAGTTAAACTTTGGATCTAACAGCGCGCGTAAAATCATGTTGGCAACAATGTCATGCATGTATTGGTCAGAAATAATCTGAAATAATACAATCTATTGTTGTGCCAATTTTGAATTAAATCCATTAGCTAGTATAGAAGTTACATGCATTTTAAAATTGACTTATCAGCAGGCTTAGAATCATGTTGGCAGCACTAACGTATATTAGCTACTCCAAATTAATCTAGAATGCCAGGTACTATACGTGTGCAAAGTTTAGAGCTATTGGCTTGCATACATTCTGATATATTGATATTAGGGTAACAAAAATAGAGACAGCATTTATTAATAGTTGGAAGCCCTGGTTGCTCTTAAAAATACGCATAGTCATATCTGTTATGGTACACATAGCACATACGAAATTTGGTTGAAATCCAAATGATAGTATAGAAGTTACATGTATTTAAAGTTGGACCTCTCAGCAGGCTTAGAATCATGCTGGTAGCACTGATGTATATAAGTTACTCGAAATTAATATAGAGTGTCAGGTACTATACGTGTGCATAGTTTAAAGCAGTAGGCTTGCATACTTTCTGATATATTGGCATTTTGATAAAATCAATTGAGAGCATTTATTAACAGTTGGCAATCCTGGTGGATCTTAAGAATACGCTCAATCATAACTGTTTATGTACACATAGCACATACTAAATTTGTTTGAATTCCAATTGATAGTGTAGAAGTTATATGTATTTAAAAATTGGATTTATCAGCAGGCTTATAATCATTTTGGCAATACTGCCATGTATGGCCTCCTGGAAATTAAACTGAAATATTATTATCTATACGTGTGCCAATTTTGAAATAGCTCCCATGCATACCTTCCAAGAAATCCAACATGGAGCTCACATTTCAATTGCGATTTTTCAGCAGTTGGTAGCAATGACATCATTTTCAAATACGGCATTGAGATATTCAGGTATAGATCTTTACTCCTACCAAATTTTGTTTCGATTGCTGCAGCCATTTAGGATTTGATAGGGGGAGACACACACACAGCCAGATAGAAGGGCAGACAGACACACATTTGCCCGGATCGATCTCACGAGTCTACATTTCCCCATTTTTGAAAATGTGAGGAGTAGGCTAAAAATACAGGGACATACCAAACAAATAGGGCTGGTCCTCATAGATCTGGAGAAAGCATGTGGCAGTGTCCCTAGAAGAATGCTATGGGAAACACTACATATAACAAACATTGACCATTCTTTGATTCACGCCTTATAGGAAATGTAGAGAGACACCAATTTCGAGGTTAAATGTGGCTCTTTTTTTCACAACCATTTAAAACAAGAAGAATAAGGGACTCCTATAAGGTTGTCGCATGACAACAATACAATTCAAAATCTACCAAAATACTAGTTTGCATGCTTGGTCTCTCAGTTGTAAAACAAAAGGGTATACAAATAGAGGATGATGTGTATTTGCACTACTTACTTTTTGCTGTTGATCAAGTGAAGAGGTAGATGACCTCACTGTTCCGCCCCTTGAAGCAACAATAACTAAATAATTTAACCAAGCCATCATAACTCAGAATGGGGAAAATACAAATTACATGTGCCGTCAACTACCAACAGAATATCACAAGAGGAGGCTAGAGATACATTTCAAAACAAGATGTTCAGTAAAGAACATATAGCCTACTTTCTCTTAAATGTATGAGTATAGTTATAACTCGTTGTTATTATCAAAGAGTATAATAGAACTATTCTTTGTTGAAGACCTTAGAAACGATTTACCTCTACCAAACGCCACAACCTAGATAAAAACTGCTACCATCATTGAAGAAAGAAAGATAAGAAGTATATCAAGAATGTTATGGATCTGGAGACATAATCGACCGGACTGGCTGCGGGGCTCAGCGGTAACGTTCTCGCTTGCTGGGCCCTAGGTTGCAGGTTCGTATCCTGGCGCACTCAGCTGGCATTTGAGGGTGCACAAATGCGAGGGAGCCGTGTCAGTACATTTACTGGCACGTTAAAGATCCCATTCGGGCCAAAATTCCGGCACCCCGGTGTCTCTAAAAGCAGCAGTAGTTAAAAGGGATGTAAAACCAATAACATTATTATTATTATTATTATTATTATTATTATTATTATTATTATTATTATTATTATTATTATTATTATTATTATTATTATTAATATTACATATACGACCTGCCGTGGGCAACATCCAACTTTGAGTTGAGGCATGTCTTTACACGTCTGGTTGTGCATGGCTTTCACAACCCTAATTGAATTCAAATAACATTTTCAAGTAACGCAAAATAGGCTGTTACAAACCCTTTAAAATAAAAAGTAAAAATGTATCGTAGTATCATCTTGTCATTCTTCAAATTCGATGCGCATAGAATGCCAATGGTGTAGTAATCAATGGAGCCCCACGTAGACTAGTCGTGACATCTAGTGGTGAAATATCGAACAATATCATCCTAACAGAGCGAGTGCATTCTAGCGGCCAGAAGAAGAAACTTTTCAATAAAATCTGGAAGTTAATTTAGTTACCTTTTTGGCAGCTAGATGTCTCGAGTAAATCTGCTGGCGAATTAAGTTTTAATTAAATATATATTTTACACCATAATATGCACAATATAACGCTTAATTTTAAAACGTCTGAGTCATTACAAAACAATAAACATATAAAATTTCAAGCAAAAAACCTAGCTCTGATCGGGTTTGAACCATAGGAATTAGTGCGATAGGCTAACGCTCTACCACTGAGCCAATTGTGTCAACGAATATCGTTCTATATAAAATGACTTACATAGAACTTGTTAGCAAATAATGATTTATACTAAACGATTTCATCACTGGAGTATATTATTTATATATAAAGCATTTCATACAAAGTTTATTTATTTTGTATCAGTACGCTATATTGCATGCAATACTCAAATTAGTGAAATATAAGTCAGGCACAAGATATCCGCTGCCATCTTGTCTAATTACTGAGTCGGCTCAGCTTTTTAAAATCACGTCTGCACTACAGTATTACAAAATAAACTTTTAATTTCGAACGTGCCTCTTCCTTTAGAACAGTTAAAACGATTCTCGGCTCGATAATCGGAACTGGTGGGTCCCATGATATGGATTATAAAGTTAGCATAATTCGCACGGCCGCCATCCTGAAATGGTATGGCGGACGACCTTGTAGTTTGGTCACAAGACGCATCCTATACGAAGGTATATTGTTACCAAATTTGGTAGAGATCGGATGATTTGGTTAGTCGTTATTTGATTTTACGTTTTGAACGTTTGAGTGGCCGCCATTCAGTTTTAGTAAAGATGGCGGCGATATAAAACATGACACTGAGGTGTCCTTTGCTAGTGCTACCTTTGTACCAAATTTCGTTCAATTCGCATTCACCGTGTTCGAATTGATAGGGGGGGACAGACATTCAGAGTACACACACTCACACAAACACAGACACACACACACAGACTCACACACACACATACACTCACACAGACAGACACACTTTTTTCGCCCTGTGTTGATCTCATAAGTCTACTTTCATTTTTTGCAAAAATCGAAAGTAGGCTAAAAATAGACTGAAAAGGTCTACGAAGAAATAGACGAAATTCTGAGGCATATCAAGGGTGATGAGAATGTTATAGTAATGGGAGATTGGAATGCTGTGGTAGGAAAAGGGAGAGAAGGGAAGATAGTAGGAGGTTTTGGATTAGGTGAAAGGAATGATCGAGGAAGCAGGCTGGTAGAATTCTGCACCGAGCATGAGTTGGTCATAGCTAACACCTTATTCAATAACCACAATAGAAGAATATACACATGGATGAGACCAGGAGATACAGGGCGTTACCAAATCGACTTCATTATGGTCAAGCAGAGGTTTCGAAACCAGATTTTGGATTGTAAAACATATCCTGGTGCTGACATAAACTCTGACCACAATCTGGTTGTAATGAAATGCAGATTAAAGTTGAAGAAACTGAAGAAAAGTCAAAAGCCAAAAAGGTGGGCAATAGACAGACTGAAAGAGAAGGATGTAAACGAAAGATTCAAGAAGAGTATAAAGGAAGGACTAATGAAAAACCCTAAACAAACTTCAATTGCAGACGAATGGGCACTTTTGAAGAATGAAATAACAAAATCCGCAGAAGAAAACATTGGTAGGAAAGAAAGAATAGGTAGAAAACCGTGGATCACTCAGGATATACTAGAATTGATGGATGAAAGGCGGAAACACAAGAATGTAAGAGATGAAAAGGGGAAAGCAGAATACAGACGTCTGAGAAATGAGGTTAACAAGAAGTGCAAGGAAGCAAAAGAAGAATGGTTGAAAGAGAAATGTGCAGGTATAGAAAATTGTCTGAAATTAGGAAAAGTAGACACAGCTTATCGAAGGATTAAGAATACTTTTGGGGAAAAGAAGACTAAGTGCTGTAATATTAAGGACAAAAATGGAAAGCCTCTAACAGATAGGGAAGAAAAGGTTGAGAGATGGAAAGCTTACATAGAGAGTTTGTATAAGGGAAAGGAGATTGAGAATCATGTAATGGAAAGGGAGGAGGAAATTGATGAGGATGCGAAAGGAGATTTAATATTGAGATCAGAATTTGATAGAGCTTTGGAAGACTTAAGCAGGAACAAAGCACCAGGCATAGATGATATACCGATTGAGTTGCTACGCTGCATAGGAGATGAAGGTCTGATCAGGTTATTTCACTTGGTGTGTAGGATTTATGAGACAGGTGAGGTACCCCCTGATTTCAAGAAGAATGTAATCATCCCTATACCAAAGAAAGTGGGAGCTGACAGATGTGAAGATTACCGTACAATCAGCTTGATTACTCATGCTTCAAAGATCCTGTCTAGAATAATTTACAAGAGGATTGAAAGCCAGATAGAAACGGAGTTGGGCGAAGACCAATTTGGATTCAGGAGAAATGTAGGAACAAGAGAAGCTGTACTAAGTCTTAGGCTGATTTTGGAAGGTAGAATAAGGAAAGGTAAGAGAACGTTCATGGCTTTTGTAGACTTAGAAAAGGCTTTTGATAACGTTGATTGGACTAAATTGTTTGACATTTTGAAATCCATTGGAATAAAGTACAGGGATAGGAGGGTGATATATAATCTATACAGAAACCAGACAGCAGTCATTCGAGTTGAAGGACATGAGAGAGAAGCTGGTATTCAGAAAGGTGTAAGGCAAGGCTGCAACTTATCACCCATACTTTTCAATCTTTACATTGAACAAGCAATGAAGGAAATTAGAGAAAAATGTAAAGTGGGAGTGAAGATTCAAGGAGAAATAATTTCAACTCTGAGATTTGCTGATGACATCGTCATCTTGGCCGACAAGCCTGAGGATTTGAATGAGTTTTTGAATGGTATGGACTCAGTCTTACGGAAAGAATTCATGATGAAAATTAATAAATGTAAAACAAAAATACTGGAATGCAGCCGAAATAAATCAGAAACCTCTATGGAGATCAAATTGGCAGGTGAAAAGCTGAAGGAAGTAGGAGACTTCTGTTACTTAGGAAGCAGAATAACCAGTGATGGACGAAGCAAAGAGGATATAAAAAGTAGGTTGGCTCAGGCAAAGAAAGCATTTCTACAAAAAAGGAATCTGCTGACATCGAATATAGATTTAGGTATTAGGAAGTCATTTTTGAAAGCCTTTGTCTGGAGTGTGGCGCTCTATGGAAGTGAAACTTGGACTATTGGTGCAGCAGAAAAGAGGAGAATTGAAGCATTTGAAATGTGGTGTTACAGGAGAATGATGAAGATCAGATGGGTAGATAGGGTTACAAACGAAGAGGTATTAAGACGAGTGGAAGAGGAGAGATGTTTCTGGCGACTGCTAATGAAGAGAAGAGATAGGTTGGTAGGACACATTCTAAGACACCCAGGAATAGCAAGCTTAGTTATGGAAGGAAGGGTCGAGGACAAGAACTGTAGGGGTAGACCAAGGTTAGAATATGTTAAACAGATTGCCTTGGATGTAGGGTGTGGTAGCTATGTAGAGATGAAACGTTTAGCTCAGAACAGGGAGGCATGGAGAGCTGCATCAAACCAGTCAAAAGGCTGAAGACTCAAACAACAACAACACGAATGTACCCAAATAGAGCTGGGTTATGCCCTGATCCTGACATAAATTACATAAGATTAATAAATACACTAGGATGACCAGTTTCGATCGTCAAGCGATCATCATCAGATCGATTACACTTAGGCTATATCATCTATGTTTGAGAATACAGGTGAAAAATATATACAATATGTACAATTATTTAGTTGCAGTGTTGGTAATGCAACAGTCGGTGTATGTTAAATGTGGTATATCTAATGTTAGGTAAACTTCTAAAATAGTGATGAAAATCCGGAATTTGTCTGTTAGGGGTGATTATATGGTTTTACAAAATAAACTATGGTTATACTGAAATAATGCAAGCTTATACTTATCGAGTTGTCTCTTTAACTGGAACTTGAAGCAGTTGCGTGTTTCCATAGACACCAGCTGTAGTCGACTAACCCCGAGTGTTGGCTGGGTGGAACTGGTTTTCCCCTTCCTCCCCCTTTAGTTGCTATGTTCTTCCAGAGGTCAGTGCCATGTATATTTGTGTGACTTTGCCAAATCTAGATAAAAGTGTATGCTATTGAATGCAGGAGTCTGCAACTACTAAAGACCGTGGAACTATCTTCGCCACGCATGGGCTAACAAGCCATTTATACTAAGTGGTACACGGTCTATTGAGGACGTCCCGGCACCTTTAATACTGCCGCGCATATCGGCCTAGGTTTATTGCAGAAAAATGTACATAGTACACCTGATCCAAATAGCATTTACTTATAAACACCACTATTCCCCCCCCCCTTTTTTATCTAGCTTGGCTGTATCGCTAAGTTGTGTCTTGTTTTCGACAGGGTGTGTTTTTTAGTAGAGCGAAAAGGGGTGAGCTCTCCATAAAAGTGTGTTCATTTAGATTGTTGGGATTGTTTTGTTTGGCTAGGTGAATCTCGATTGCTTCTTTTACGTCGAGAGCTCTGCCTTTCCATTCGTGATGAATTATGTTTAGATCAGTCTCAATTTTAGTGAAGCTGTGCCTCGTGTCACACATATGTTCGCATACGGCTGAATGTGTTCCGTATCTTATCGCATTCCTATGTTTATTATAACGTGTATCTACTCGTCTTCCGCTCTGTCCAATGTAATTAGCTTGACAACCAATGTCTTGGCATGTAATAGAATATACCCCTGACTTTGAATACGGGTCTTGTTTATTTAGATTGCAATTTTGCAGGTGCTTCCCGGTCGTATTATTCGTTGTGAATGCTATTTTTATGTCTTGCTTTTTGAATAGATTAGTGATTTTATATGTGTTCTCATTCACATAGTTGAAGCGCGCGAATTTTTTCTCATTAATGTCCGGTTTTGGAATAATTTTATCTTTATTTTTATGTTTGGCTACAATTTGGTCTATTTTGCTTGGCGGGAAATTGTTTTCCTTTGCTATTTGTTTAATGGTTCTTATTTCCTTATTATAATTGTCTGTTGACATGGGTATGTTTAAAGCTCTGTGCACCATTGAATTGAACCCCGCTAACTTATGCGTACTGGGGTGATTAGACTGATTGTCGATTGCATGCGAGGTTTGTGTGGCTTTTCGGAATATGGAGTATGAAAGCTCGTTGTCCGTACGTTCAATAGTTATGCCGAGATAATTTATTTTTCGATCTGTTTAGGATTCCTTGGTGAATTTGATTGAGTGGTGTAGGCTATTAATGGATTGGAGAATTGTTTCTTCGCTTGTTAATTCAGTATCGTAGATGCAAATTACATCATCTACGTATCTTTGCCATATTACTATTCCCCTTGTTGAAGTCTTTTCTAAAAACTAATTTTCTAGTGCATTAATGAAGATGTCAGCGATTAATCCGCTTGGTGGTGATCCCATCGCTAATCCTTCTGTTTGTGTGTACATTTTATTGTCGAATTGAAACGCGTTTTGGCCGAGGACGACCCTCAGAAGTCGCACGATCTCTTCAGTTTCTTTTTCCGAATTGTTGGATTTTAAGTTATTTTCGATAGTGTTGATTGCATCATTAATAGGAATATTGGTGTACATGTTAGTTACATCGAAAGATACAAGCCTCATGCTAGGTTTCATTTGTAGGGTGTTCAGTGCTGTTACTGTTTATCTAGATTTGGCAAAGTCACACAAATATACATGGCACTGACCTCTGGAAGAACATAGCAACTAAAGGGGGAGGAAGGGGAAAACCAGTTCCACCCAGCGAACACTCGGGGTTAGTCGACTACAACTGGTGTCTATGGAAACACGCAACTGCTTCAAGTTCCAGTTAAAGAGACAACTCGATAAGTATAAGCTTGCATTATTTCAGTATAACCATAGTTGATTTTGTAAAACCATATTATCACCCATAACAGACAAATTCCGGATTTTCATCACTATTTTAGAAGTTTACCTAACATTAGATATACCACATTTAACATACACCGACTGTTGCATTACCAATACTGCAACTAAATAATTGTACATATTGTATATATTTTTCACCTGTATTCTCAAACATAGATGTTATATCCTAAGTGTAATGGATCTGATGATGATCGCTTGACGATCGAAACTGGTCATCCTAGTGTATTTATTAATCTTATGTAATTTATTTCAGGATCAGGGCATAACCCAGCTCTTTTTGGTGCATTCGTGTTGACCGACTGAAAAGCACCAAACTTTTGTTTACTTAGGCAACACTGAAAAATGGCTTCAAACCTCACAAAAACTACAATCTATAAATCAATAGTTGTCAGGATAGTATTAAATGGAGCTGACACCTGGACAATCATATGATAAAACTCCCTGAAGACGAAATAGTTTTCTGGAGAATATCAGCTCGAAGTCAAAGGAAAAAGAGATTAGGGTATGAAACACAGATATCCGCCGAATGATATATGCTGATATAAATGTAGAGGAAACGATTCAACATAGGGATTAACGTGTGACAAGATTGGAGGAGATCCGGTTATCAAAAAATATTCATGAATGGGAATCCCCAGGCAGAAGAAGAAACCAACCGTCGACAAATTGGAATGTGGTGTGATATGCTCAGTGGAGAACTTTCGTTTGAATTCAGATGATGACCAGAATAAGGATAAGTGGAAGAAGACCTTAAAAAGTTGAAACCATCTTCAACGTGGATGTTGGTTAAGATTGTGTACAATTTGTGTATAGTTTTGTAGCATGTTTAGACGTATTTTGTTGTTGTTTGAGTCTTCAGTTTTTTGACTGGTTTGATGCAGCTTTCCATGTTTCCCTGTCCTGAGCTAATCGTTTGATTTCTACACAGCTAAATCCTAGGCTATCGGTTTAACTTATATCTAATCTTGGTCTACCCCTACAGTTCTTGTCCTCGACCCGTCCTTCCATAACTAACTCTGCTATTCCTGGATGTCATGCTAAGTGTCCTACCAACCTATCTCTTCTCTTCATTAGCAGTCGCCAGAAACATCACTCCTCTCCCGCTCGTCTTAATACCTTTCATTTGTAACCCTATCTACCCATCTGATCTTCATCATTCTCCTGTAACACCACATTTCAAACGCTTCAATTCTCCTCTTTTCTGATGCTCCAACAGTCCAATTTCACTTCCACAGAGTGCCACGCTCTAGACAAAGGCCTTCAAAAATGACTTCCTAATACCTAAATCTATTCAAATACCTATTTTATTAAAATACTAGCAGTAGTGCCCGGCTTCGCCCGGTGGATTTATTTGTTTTATGGATGATACTGAATACTACTTCAGAACTGACACATGATACTTAAACTACCAGAAGAAATATATATTTAAATATGACTTTTTGTTGTGGCGGTGGTGGTGGTGGTGGTGGTTGTAGTGAGGGTGATAAGCAGCACAGTATTATGGACGTAACATTTAGATCATTTTCCCCTTATGATAATAATGATAATAATGAATAGGGAAACGGCTATTTACTAACTACAGCACTGACACATGCAATTTACAAACACATTTCTATAAAATAATTAGATAGAGGGGTAAGTTAAATAAAAGACACCGCCTAGAGCCTATATCTCATTGTCTGTTAGAAATGTAGAGACCAATAGTGTCGTCTTTTTTCGCGTAGCGCTGAAGGAAAATAATCAGAACACTTTGGAAAACTTCGGCTGTCCTGAGCTCCTGAGGTAGCAATAGTATCACTTATGGCCACATATCGCTCAACGATAAGTTTCGGAATAAATTACGGTACATTTGAAAGAACCAACGCTTATTGTAGCTGATAACCTTAATGTATTGCACCAACACCATTACACTTATACAGATGCATAATAAGTTCATGATGATAACTGTTTTAAGGGGCAAAAAAAATCTTTTTGCACTAATTACTCCCCGTGACTGCAATTTATAAGAAGCGCAAGATTTAACAATTTTCGCAATTCTGCACCAGAACACTGGTAGTGGTGACGTGATGCAGCCCGAATTGCCAGTCAACAATAGACTTATTAAAATACTCTTACAGTTACACTACTACGGACATGAATGATTCTAGGGCCTTAATACATGGTTTTCAAGTTCAGTTTGTTTGTTATTCTATATGTAGGGAATGGAGAGCGTTGTCCAAAATATCAAGTGGACAATGTTACCAGCAGGGTTTCAAAGTGTATGTATAAGTTGGTGCAATTTGGAGGAACGGTGAAGAATTGTGATAAAGGGCCTAAATGCAGGAAATGGAGTGGTCTGTCCGAAATTTAAAGTGGACAGTGTAACCCACAGGGTTCCAAAGGGTAAGTGTACAAAATGTCATTCAGATTGGTGAAATGGTGTAGATTTGAGCCAATGGACCTAAATGCAGGGAATGGAGTGGTGTGTCCGAAATTTCAAGCAGACAGTGTTACTCGTCGGGTTCCGAAGGGTAAGTATGTGAAATTTGGTTCAGATCGGTGAAACGGTGTAGATTTGTGACAAAGGGCCTAAATGCAGGGAATGGACTGGTCTGTCCAAAATTTCATGCAAACAGTGTTCCTCGTAGGGTTCCAAATGGTAAGTGTACTAGTTTTGGTTCAGATTGGTGAAACGGTGTAGATTTGTGCCGAAGGGCATAAATGCAGGGAATGGAGTGGTCTGTCCGGAATTTCATGTAAACAGTGTTACTCGCAGTGTTCCAAAGGGTGTGTTTACAAATTTTGGTTCAGATCGGTGAAATGGTGTAGATTTGAGCCAGAGGGCCTAAATGCAGGGAATGGAGTGGTCTGTCTGAAATTTCACGTAGACTTTGTTACTCGCAGGGTTCCAAAGGGTAAGTATACAAATTTTGGTTCAGATCGGTGAAAAGGTGTAGATTTGTGCCAAAGGGCCTAAATGCAGCGAATGGGCCGGTCTGTCATAAATGTCATGCAGACAATGTTACTCGCAGGGTTCCAAAGGGTATGTATACAAATTTTGGTTCTGATCGGTGAAACGGTGTAGATTTGAGCCAAAGGGCCTAGATGCAGGGAATGGGGTGGTCTGTCCGACATTTAACATAGCCTAAACTATTCCTCTTGAATCTGGCTATCATATAAAAAAAGAATTTCTCGAATCCTACTGGTAGTTCCAGAGATTTGCGCGTTTAAACTCACAAACAAACAAACACACAAACTCTTCAGCTTTATTTTACTGGTATAGATATGTTGTTTGGTGGAGAAAAACGTCAGCAATGAGGAAAATTCTCAATAAAGAAGAAGAAGAAAAAGAAGAGTAAAATAATAATAATAATAATAATAATAATGATAGTATAAGAGTCCTGGGAACTGACCTAGGAGGAGTCTTTAAAACTCTGGCCAGTGGCGGCTGGCGGATAATGGTTCTAGGTGTTGCACTATTTATCAGGGGGGTGGGGTATAAAAGACTGCTTGATAAGAGGGAAAACTGTATTCAATTGCGCGGTAAAACGGATGTACCTCATTCATCACGAATGCCGCATTTCAGAGAACATTACATTGCCATCGGATTAAATGGATTATAATTTACTCAACATGAAAACCTTCACGAGAACAAAACAACGTGAGTTATGTACGAGGGCGAGAATGAACCACGAGTGCCACAAGTACGTGCAAATTACATTGCAAGATATGGGCGGTAGTTGACATATCATTACAATCATGCCTTGGATCGCTTATTGCTCGTATTTTGGCTAATCGCATTCTATCTTTGGTGAAGAATATACTTCCAGAGAGCCAATGTGGTTTTAGGTCTTCTAGAGGAACCACAGCTATGATATTCACAGCTCGTCAGCTTCAACAGAAACGTAGAGAACAGTGGCACCTATTGTAGGTTATGTGCTGGAGTTGAGTGAAAGAGGCTAGTTGGATTATCTTGCTGAATCCAATATTTTCATGTCGCAGCTGGCTGGCAACAACGCATTTTACTCCCATTTGCCAGAGTCAGTTACAGATGCGATGATGAAACCCATGTATTGCGCCTCTCGTGTAGATGTGGCGTAGCTCGAAGTTTGCTTCTTTCCATTCTTGGTTGATCATGGCCGAGGTTTGATAGAACTCCGGGTTTATTTCTTCTGTTTTTAGGAGTTGTTCCTCTAGGAATTTTGTGGAGGCTGGGGTAGATACCAGGTTGTGGGTAGTCATTACATCTTCAATTAAAGGTCTAGTATCTTCTAGCTGGTACCAAGTCGGGTTGGCGCGAATTTGGATATGCAGAGAGCTCGCTTTACGTACATGTACGTAAAGCGAGCTGGCCTTGGCTCTGTCGAGAGACGTTAGGTTTTCGTGGCTTAGGTTTAGCCATATCATCTCGATGGCATATGATACGACTTGGGCGACTTTTAGCTTAAATAGTGCCATTGCGGTTCTGAGGGAGAGGGTTTTCAGGTTTCGGATCTCCATATGTGGCCTTTATCGCGGCAACGGTTTTGTCCTCTATGTGTCTGGTGAAAGTCGATCCGGAGACCTGTAGGGTCACTCCGAGGTATTTGAACGAGTTTACTATTTCCAACGTTTGATTTCCACAGGTGAAGATGTCCTTGGACTTGCGGAACTTTATAATCTTGCTTTTGTCCTTGTTTATGTACATGTAGTTGTCTTGTGACCACTTCTCTAGTTTGATGAGTGCTTCTTGTATTGATGCCCTGTTGTTGCTTAGTAAGACTATGCCATCTGCATAGAGGACCAACTTCACGTCTGGTGTTGTTACCATTTGGGCGACGTCGTGCGTGAACATATTGAACAATATCGGGCTCATGGGGTCGCCTTGCATACGGCATTGGTTTGGATGATATCTGTTGATTCCAGAAGATCATCGATGATCCTTATTACATTCATTTCCATGATGTTGGCTATGTATCTGAGAAGCTGGTCTTCCGGGACTAGGACTGCTTTGAGCTTCTGGACGGGTATGATTCGGTTTATTCCATCCAAGGCTTTTGTGCAGTCTATGAAGGCCCTTCTGGTTTGCTTAACGAGTTATTTATATACTCCAGTACGTTTTGCACTGCCTGTAGTGCAGTCCTCCCAGGTATGAAGCCGTATTGCCCTGTTGGCATACCTCCAGTAATCGATCAAAAATCCTGCTCCGGATTATATTGGACAACATCTTGAATGCGGCGCATTCAAATACTATACCCCTGTATGAATCGGGAGAGTCCTCAGGACCTTTGCCTTCATATACCATCTTTATAGTTGACCTTCTCCAAGCGTTTGGGATAGTTTTGAGCTCGATGCACTTGTTGAATAGTGCTGTCCAGATACTGGTGGTGTAGGGAATGGATTCTCTGATTAATTTGTTTGTAATAATGTCTGTTCCTGCCGCTTTGCGGGGTTTACTTCCTTGTGCTGTGTGCCACACTTCTTCTTCTTCTTCTTCAGTTTTGTGGTCATTGGTTGTTGTGTCTAGTGCGAGCTTCGTTTTCGGTAATAGTACAGAAAAGTGGGCTTCCCAGGTTTCCATTGGTATTTTGGCTACCACGTTGGTTCTTCTGGAGTCTAGGGCTCTATACGGTTTGTGTTCCGCTTCTTTGATTAGTTGTCGTTCGGTCGTGCATGTGTATTGCTTTCTCTTTATATGGAGTAAGTTTTTGTATACCAACCTTTCCTGATTATATTTTCTCTGGTTTTCTTGGTCTGGATTACTGTAGGAAACATGGAGCCTTCGGAGGGCCCTATTTCTCGATGTGAAGCACTCTGAGTCAAACCAAGGTTTACTTCTCTTTCTAGTTGATGGGCCAATTCCGTTCGCTAGAAGGCAGTCATGGAGTGACGCTAGTGCAGTGTCGATTTGCCCTGCTTCTATCTGGCTAACTACCAGATCCTGGTCGAGGGTCTGGTTGAAGGATATTATGTCTAGTGATCTCGGCGTCCATCTCTGTGCGACGTTGGGGTTTTGGTCAGAGTTCTTCTGTATTTGGAAAGCTGCCTTTACTGGTAGGTGCTTTCTGAAGGAAGCCCAAGGGTTTGTCTCTAGAACTGAGTGTGTTTTCATTTTCATATTTTCATCAGGGTATAGAATCAAATCGATGGTGCTAGTCCCACAGTGTGCTATATAAGTGGAGTGTTCTGCTCTGTTGACCACCTGTAATCCCTCTTCTTCTATTAGTCCCTGAAAAGCTCTACATTTGTGGTCTGGCTTGTCCAGGCGACAGTTGAAATCGCTTGCCATTGCTACTGGTGTTGCTGGGTCTGCATGCTCGAGCGTCGTGGCGATACATTCTACCACTTCTTCTGCTGTTGATTGAGGTCTAAGATAGACTCCTATTATTATGACAGTCTTCTAACTGGATGATGACTGAGTATTCTGTTGCTCGAGTGTCTTTCGCTTGGCCTAGGGATGGTTTATAGAAACATGAGACCCCACCTGAGGGTCTACCGTGTTTGGACGGTTTTGCTGGGGCGTGTGCCGAGTAGTAGCCAAATATCTCCATGGGTTCGGTTAGAAACTTTTCGCAGAAGATTAGAACATCTTGTTCGAATAGTGTATTGTCAGGTAATATCCTCAGTGCAGATTTTATTCCTTCAACATTCCAGGTGGTTATCTCTATGTTTTGGGTGGTTTGTTGTTGGTTATGAGAACATATAAGGGCGAAAAGTGATATCTTCCGGCCAGAAATCTTCTCTGTCTATTTTGTCCATCTCATCTGCGGTTACTGCTATCTTGAAGGCTTTCGATCGGCCACGGGTTTTTAACTCGTCACAGGCTTTGACGGTCGATATGCCTTTTTCTGTCATGTCCGCTGCTGTTGTGGATTCATCCAGCCTACCGATGAATAGCCACTTGAGCTTGCTCACGGGTTTCAATCTGTTTTGGTTCCAGTTCCCTTCTTAGGAGCCGGGAACCCCTCTTTGGAAGCTGCCCTAAGTTGCCTGTTACCATGTTGGGTGGTGTCGTTTTTTGGTTGTGTGTCCAGTGTTTTCTTCAGCTGTAATGCACACATCCTATGTTTCAGTAGCAGTCCTAAGTTGGATTGGATTGTGTCTCCGTCTTCTTGCGGCAACGTCTCTCCACTCAGTTTCCTCCCTGGAATTGTCTTCGCTCTCGTCCGATTTCTCAGGGTAGTTGTCCTTTGGGCGGCTACTGATTCTAATTTCAAGATGCCTTTCATTTTCCTTCCCTGTGAGCTGATTTAGCCTCCAGCTTGATACATTTTCGTTCTCTCCCTTTATTGTGTTGCATTCTTCCGTTTAGGCAGTATTGCGAATTAGACTTTGGTTGATTTTCTCTTCTAACGCTGTATTTCATTTGTTCGATAGAAAGTCCATGGCGTATTCCATTCTCCTTTTTAAATCAGCTATGTCGTCTTTTCCTTGCACATTTGGTATTCCTTGTTCCCTTGGGCATTTATCAACAGCCGTCGGGAGATGTACGTTATCGCGGGTGTTTTCTTGCGTTATGGGTACAGATGACGCCATTCGTCGCTTGGGAGGGCTGTCTCTTCCCTGTATATCGATCGGTTCTGTTCCATTTCCTTCTTTTTAGCATACTTTTCACAATTTGCGAAAATGAGGAAAAAGTAGACTTATGAGATCGATCCGGGCAAATGTCTGTCTATCTGTGTGTCCCCCTATCAACTCCTAAACGGCTGCAACAATCGATAGCAAATTTGGTATGAGTAAAGATCTATACCTGAATAATCTCAACGCCATATTTGGTAATGATGTCAGTGTTACCAACTGCTTAAAAACCGCAATTGAAATTTGAGCTCCATGTAGGATATCTTGAAGGTATGTATGGGAGCTATTCCAAAATTGGTACACATATAGATAATAATATTTCAGTTTAATTACCAGGAGGCCATACATGACAGTGTTGGCAAAATGATTCTAAGCCTGATGATAGGTCCAATTTTCAAATGCATATAACTTCTACACCAACGATTTCCACCAAATTTCGTATGTACTATGTGTGCATAAACCGATATGACTGAGCATATTCGTAAGAGCCACCAGGGCTGCCAACTGTTAATAAATGCTCTCTCTATTTTTTCATCCCAATAGCAATATATAAGAAATTATGCAAGGCGAAAGCCTTAAACTATGCATACGTATAGTACCTGAAATTCTAGATTAATTTGGTGTAACTAATATACGTCAGTGCTACTAACATGATTCTAGGCCTGATCAACTTTTAAATACATGTAACATCCATACTATCAATTGGATTTCAACCAAATTTCGTATGTGCAATGCGTACCATAACATATATGACTATGCATATTCTTAAGAGCAACCAAAGCTGCCAACTCTTAATAAATGCTGTCTCTATTTGTATTTCGTCATATCAATATATCAGAAAGTATGCAAGCCAACAGCTCTAAACTTTGCACACGTATAATACCTGACATTCTAGATTAATTTGGAGTAACTTGTATACGTCAGTGCTGCCAACATGATTCTAAGCCTGCTGATAGGTCCAATTTTAAAATGCACGTAACTTCTATACTAACAAATGGATTTCATCCAAAGTAGGCAAAACAATAGATCATAATATTTCAGATTATTTCTGACCAACACATACACGACATTGTTGCCAACATGATTTTACGCGCGCTCATAGATCCAATGCATGTAACGTCCATGATATCCATTGGACTTCGACAACATTTTGTATTCTGTACCTTATGAGATGGAACTAAGAATATATGTGCAGTCATCAGGGCTGCCAACTGTACTGCTCTATTAGGCTACATTAGGGCAGGTATATTTCGAATTAGTTAGAAATGTCGATATTACCAACTTAATTTCGTCATTATTCTAGATAGGTCCAAATAGATTAATCATTGGCATGAATCTTAAATTTTAAGAAAAGTAGTGTGCCCGCTTCTCCAATGGGACAGGCGATCACCCGGCTAGCATCCCGGCCCCATTAGAAGAAACAGCCAAGGGAGTGGGTACAAAAAAATTAGGGCATGAATCTTGGTTCATACAGACAAGACTATGAAAAGCTCCAGTGAGCTAGAGACAAAGGGTCTCGGGTCGTTTACGGGTCGGGATGGTAAATAGACTGAACCAGGATTCACAAGCAAAACCCTAACTTGAATTGACAAACAGAAAAGAAAGGAAAAGCCCTCGTAAAATCACATCTGCTCCTTTATTGGCCAAAGGATAAATAAATATGCAACCTGCCTATCACGCACGAGTATAACGTTAGGGTGGGACAAAGTCCGGAAAAGAAATAAAGTTCATAGTCCCTAAACAAAGAAAAGAAAATTACGCTTATTCAAACTCGTGGGTGTCCTTTCTTAAAGTTCCGACAAGGAGATCGTCTTTCAAAAAGCTAAATTAACCATAATTTATCGGTGCACACGCATGTAAACATCACTAGCCACTTAACACAAAGTTCACCTGCGGAGAAAAAAAAAAACTCTCAGAAAATATCGAATATCTATGTAAATTACAACTGTCTACCCTTATACAGTAATGGACGGATCTCCTCTATCGAACTGCAAATTAATAATTAAAGAGCATCATGTTACATCAAATAGCACTCAAACATCGACTCAGCTTCACATACTATGACATTTCAACAATTAATTATAACCTATCATAAATTATTAACACACCCAGATTGTGCTTACATATTTACACTACTAATTCTTATTATTATTATTAATTTATCTTCGCCTTTCCAACAACCTTGATCCACACGGTCATATTTGTCATTGTAATTAAATTATAGCATTGTCAAATGTTTATGAAAGGTTAAGAACTTCGTAATAAGGCGCCCTAGCGTCTTTCATACTCATAACAAACATTTAATCGTAACCCTTCCGCCGAACACTCTGTGTGAAGATCCAAACAACCTGACTGTCGAGCGCACCATCAATTACACCCCTGCGCTATTCAATACAACTCATCAATGAACGTGGCACGTTCGTCAAGAGGACCATGTCCTTACAACTACAATTCCACGGACATCCGTCGCCCCGTGAATAATCTCGTCACATATGACGGAATAATACCATTTTAATTACCTCATAATTATCACATAAACTTTACACAACATCATTACAAAATAAATCATGCATTATTAGCGTGTCTCAAGAACCCACACTAACAGAGCGTATCAACTTTATCGGGACCACGAGGTCGTATGATAATATGGCATCCTATCCAAGGAACCTTATCCGACAATCTTCAACCATATTCATTTGCAATAAAAAATCTATGCAATCCGTGACAAACCTTTCAGAGTAAAATTCGAATAATGACCTCTGAAATCGTCAGGCTAGAATCTCCCAGCAAAAATGGGCATCTCCTATTATCGTTACCCAATTTCAAATTATTATGATTATTATGTCTCAGAGAATAAATACATGTCTTACTCCTACCATTGATGCTGTAAATTTATGTAGGTCAAATGACCCGAAAAGAAAGACAAAAAAACATCTGCACGACCCTATGAAAAAAAAATGATGCTCTTATTCAACCTGGAATAAATGATTATAAAGGGCGTTAAGTTACACGATCTCAGGTTATCTCACGGCATGGCTATCCGAGGTAGAAGTTCTCTTCTTTCTGATGAACAAGGATGGAAAAGAAACGTCTTACTTTATATCCGGTGTCCTCGGAATTCCATGGCGTCAGCGTCGTCATCGTCTGCGGCATAAGGGCGGCGGCGTCCCTCCAGCGTCCCCGCGATGTGGTCTCCCAGCGTACTGGTAGAGGTATCCGCCTCTGGCAACTCCCGATCTCCTGGCGACGCCCATGTCTGCCCACAGGTTGTCCCCGGTCACCTTCATCAGCGGCGTCTCCCGACGTCCCAACCATGGTCCACTCGTCCCTCTCGTTGCGACCGTTCATCCCATTATAGCCCCTTTAGAAGTTCAGTGCAGCATAATTCGCGTGTTAATATGCATGTTGATGCCCAGAATATATGAGTCCATGGTTATTAAGTTCATGCCGCCGTGTAGCAATATTACATTTCACTATATCAGAGCACATTCACGCTCGCACACTATGGCGTCTAGTTCCTGATTCACTTGAGTTATATGTTTTCACTTCCTTTAACCCGGTGACACACTTCCTTCCACGAGGAGCTATTTCCAGCTGGCCTTGACCGACATATCAAGTTGCCTACGGCCTACCGTCTTTCAACACGAGCTTAAAGTAGATGTGGCCTTTCTTACTGGGTTCTCACTGCGTTTCTTAAAACGCCGTACTGCTATGCCTTTCCGAATGGATGTCTGTTACCATATAAGACCTCGCGATAATGCTTCGCCTCGACTATCGTTATATAGTTCTTCCCCTGATACTCGTAATTTTAAACACGTCCTGGTATCAATCTTTAATGAACATAAATTTTCGGCATAAACGGACTTCCTTTATCAGTTCTAACTGTTTCCTCACATACTAGCGAGTCCGAAATTGTCTTGAAATTCACACTGTTCGACAAACAAACTGACATACTTCACTGAAAAAAAAACCGCACTGGCAATACATGCGTGCTAGTTTCAGGCTTCATGACCTGTTGGTCACTCACGAAAACCATTCAAGTTCCCGATGTAAAATCACTGTCTACATGACATGGGCCAATCTTCCGTGCTCCGCTGTGTGACATTCTCGTCCACGCACTACCGACTCACATACTGCTAACTCACATACTGAGCATTCCGGAACTCCGTCCTTCTTCGAGAAAAAAAGTGGGAGGGGTTGGAACCTTCTGGAGCATTCCCCTACCCTCGCGGTTACCTCGCCGCGTCATGCCATGACGTCATACTGACTCTCCGGGTTCCTTCCGATCTCCTGTCATCCGGGGCCGGTAATTGACCCTGACTGGATCGGTCACATCTCTCCCGCGGCCTTCAAAATATAAGCGGTGGGAACATAGCTTATGTTTTCCTCAAGTGATGCATGTGAACGATCTTTTTCAGTCATCTCCTCAATGCTGACTAACGGGCTTGCCGGTGATACTTCCGCAGATTCGCAGCATTGAAATTCCCAACAAGTGCATTCGTGACGTTGTCAACCACCCTATAGCAATTGTTGTCCATCACTCTGGCAATCCTATGGGGTCCCGAAAATGGGCGCGCAAATTTCCCATACACTCTGAGTGGTAAGTTTGATGACGTGGGTTTCCGAATCAGCAGCAGGTCATTGACTCGAAGTGGCTCGCGAAAACGGCGGCCAGCCTTCCTTCTCTCCCGTTTCTGCGCCTGTAGCTGCATCCTCTCCCGAGCCAGTTCGTTTCTCCTTTGCACCGACGGCTCAATCTCTGGGGGTGCCTGTATAACAGCATGCCAAGGTCTACTCGGTTTTCGTCCATGGTGCAGAAGGCAAGGAATTTGTCTGGTACTCTCATGTGTGTAGAATTCAAGCAACGTTCAATTATGGGTACCACTTCCATCCATCGATGATGCTGTTCATGACAGTAAATCCGGCAGTATTTTCCAATCTCCGCATTTACTCTTTCAACAGGATTTCCTTCTGGGTATCTTATGGAGCTCAAGATATGCCTTATGCCGAGTCGTGCCATAGCTTCTTGAAATTCAGCGCTCGTGAACTGCGTTCCGTGATCGCTCAGAAGGAACTCTGGCTTCCCTGCAGTTGGAATCACGCCGGTTTCAATCCTGCGAATTACGTATCGGGATGTTGCCTTCTGGATAGGGTGCAACATGACTAATTTGGTAAACACATCCATCGTCACCAAGATGTATTGGTTACCCCTGGTGGACCTCGGAAGGGGGCCATACAGGTCCGTAGCCATTAATTCATTCGGACGAGTCGGTATAATAGCCCTAGGCTTCTCCTTAGATACGTCCGATGGGAATTTGCATCTCTGACAGATGTCGCATGTCCTGATTACCGCTCGTACGGTTTTTCCCATATACTCCCAGGTAAATGTTTCTCTTATGGCATGTAAGGTTTTATCACATCCTCCGTGCCCAATAGATCGGTGAGCCAACCAAACCACTGCTGAAATCAACTTCGGCGGTATTACAATACGTAGCCTTGTGTGGTCTTTATCGACAAACTTGTGATTCACGTCACCAACAATGTGATAAAAGTGAGCAATCTTCGCCGTTCCAGCGTAGTCGGGATCATTTGCACCCATGCGAATCTTCAAATACCGGTATATCCGTCTTAACGGAGTATATCGCCGTTGCGCCTGGCTCAGGCGTTTCAAACGTTCCACCGTTTCCTGTTCGTCCGGTATTAGCTCTACCTGGTGCACAACAGCCTCCTCACATGGGTTTCTGCTCAAAACATCCGCCAGAAAGTTTTGCTTTCCGGGCCTATGAATAACTTCTGCATCGAACTGTTGCAGGAACAGGGTCCAGCGCGTGACTCTTTCGCTTGAAATTTCAGACTTTAACATAAACTGTAACGCGCGATGGTCCGTCACAATCACGACCTTATGCCCTAGAAGAATCTTCTTCCACATCTTTAGAGCATAAATTATAGCCAGCGCCTCCAGTTCCGTGGCAAAGTAATTAAGCTCAGGCTGTCGCAATTTCCTACTGGCAAATGCCAGGTAATGTTGTTTCTTCTCGTCATCCACCTGGTACAACACAGCGCTCACTCCTACCTTTGAAGCATCGGTGTCAATATAAAATGTTTTGGAGAAGTCTGGGTACTCCAGTTTAACGTTGTTAAGGAGCATGTGTTTAGCTTCCGTGAAGGCCTCTTCACACGCCTGATCCCACTTCCAACGATTGTTTTTCCTGAGCATGCTCTGTAGAGGGGCAACTACATCCGTGTAACGGGGACAATGACTAGAAAAGAATAAAGTCATTCCCAGGAACTGCCTCACTTGTTTCACCCTTTCTGGTCTGGGAAACTCAGCTATCGCTTCAATTTTCTCCGGGTTCGGCCGATATCCATGATCTCGTCCAAACATGACTGA
The DNA here is from genome assembly GCA_946902985.2 of Meconema thalassinum. Taxonomy (NCBI): domain Eukaryota; kingdom Metazoa; phylum Arthropoda; class Insecta; order Orthoptera; family Tettigoniidae; genus Meconema; species Meconema thalassinum. Next base: position 357,834,905 of record OX336388.2, on the reverse strand, counting down.
GACACCACACTAATCATCGCTCCGGTGTCAACCAGGGTTTTTATTTGTTTACCGAGCACCTCTACTGTTATGATTGGCAAAGGATACACTTTCCCGCGGCGGATAACGTCTTCCTCATGAATCAAGTCTTCGTCGGTAGCCTGAAATATCTCTTGAATTTCAATCAGTTCGGGAGGACCAAGGTTTGAGGAATTTCTTAATTTGAAGTTTTTTTTTGTTGATCTGACCGACTTGTGTCAGGTGGTCGGTCAGCTTCCCCCGGTGGTGCGGATGGATTACTCCGTAATTGTTGTAAATATTCCTGGCTCTCTCGATGTCTTTCCGTATAGCTCGGCCGCGACCCCTGCGAACGAGAATCCCTATAGGCATTCTGTCTCTGATAATATTGATTTGACTGCCTTCGCTGATATTCACCATATCGTCCCTTCGTATTGTTGAATCGGGATCTCCTACGTTCTTCATACGGTTTATTCCTCCATCTGGGTCGCTCGTCTGTTCCACTGTAGCTCCTATCTCGGCTCCGATAGTACCCTGTGTCCCTTGGCCTGTCCGTCTCCCGCGGCGTTCGCTCTTCCGTCTGCGCAATTTTGTCAATCACGACCGTGTTCACATCTCTATTTTCCTGTCGTCCGGACCTCACCTGTAACTGTGCGCTAGTGTGGTCCAGTTTTCGAAGAATCTCTTCACATCCCTCTAAAGTCTCGGCTCCTGACGCTATTACACTCTTCTGGACCTCTACAGGTAACTGTCGTATAATGGCTTGGACCAATTCGTCCTCCGGCACTGGTGGAGTCAAATACTGCAGCCTGGCGAGTTGCGACGCGAAGTACCCCGCGTACCTAGTCGGATTGGACGTCGCATACCGTTTAGCGTATAGTTTCGCCCGTATGTTCAACTGTTCTTCAGGGCTCCAAAAACGTTTGATTAATAATCGTTCGAACTCATCCGTGCTCGTGAACGTGTATCGAAATGCGCGAAACCAAGTTAATGCCGTCGATTCCAGGGACCTCTCAATAACTCTTAGTTCCCTCTCACGTGGTATCTTATTTTCCGCCATGTATTCACGGACCTCCCTCATAAATTCGATCGGTGTGACGTTATTAGTCCCATTGTTCCCCGAGAATTTCCTCGGCTGGTGGTCTATACTTCTGATGATAGTTAGGTGTCCCGCGGGATTTGTACTCCGTATTCTCGGCGTTGCAACTACCTCACCCGCCTTTCTAGAAGATGAGGCGTTTTCACTTTCCGTCCCGTTAAGATGTGGCGTGTTTTCAATTTCGGACCATCTAACCCTTTCTGACTCCGATTTGTCTTTTATCTGCGTCATTTCCGCCTCTAAGTTGCCTAATCGAGTGAGTTGCCTTCCCTGTTGAATAATGATCTTCTCCTCCAACTCAACAATGGAAGTGTGGATAGATTCTCTCACATGTTCGAGTAATGTCGTTTGTGAATTAGTGATTTTCCTGTCATACGTGTCCTGGAATGATTCAACCTGTATCTGCATGTTTTTCACGTCCTTCGCAACCTCTTCTTTCCAACCTGACACGTCCTGTTTCAACTTATCCAGGGATTCCTCGTTAGACTGACCAATTTGCTCAATTTTTGCCGTCAAATCTTGTCCCATGCCTTTAATATTACTGTTCAACTTCTCCTCAAGTCCTTCAATATTCCCCCGAAGCGAACTCTGAGTATCCCTGATTTGCCGTGCCATAGAATCTTTGAGCTCCGCGGTGAGCACTTGGAATGTAGTTTCTACCTTTTTATCGAGTAGATTAATCTTATTATCTATAGCCTTTCCTGATAGTCTAAGATTACGTTCTACAGCATCAATGTTTTTCTGCAAATGAGATTCTAAACTCTTAAGATTAGATCCCATGACTTCTAATAAGTCGGTTCTGAGACCATCAACTTTATCACTAACATCTTTTTTTATTCCTGCTATTTGAGTGCCGACACCCTCTTGTGTCCTCTGTACCTCTGCTACCTGAATACCGACACCCTCTTGTGCCGTCCATAAGCGATCCATATCGCTCTTCATGTTTGTTTTAATTGACCCAACACTATCCTTAACATTATTCATTTCAGTGGTTAGACCATTTAATCCAACTTGGATTTGTTTTAATATATCAGCAATATTTTCTGTGGTTACTACTTGTGACATCTTACAATACAACTTAAATATAGGGGCCTACATGGGAATGTAGGTCGTCGAGTATAGCCATAACCTGAGATCGTGTACCAACCCTGTCAAATGGTTCACTAAAGGCTCAGTGTGATACGAGATTAATTTTACACAAGAATTACACATGGCAAGTATCGCGCTCCCATCAAAGGCACGAATCTGACCACACAGTATACTCCCATCATCACAACAAATGATAGAGTACAAAAAACATGCCCATGACGGAAACGAAACACACCATCGTCGTCGAGCCCAACACGTTGGCGGCGCCACTTCCCCCCCCCCCCCTGTGCCCGCTTCTCCAATGGGACAGGCGATCACCCGGCTAGCATCCCGGCCCCATTAGAAGAAACAGCCAAGGGAGTGGGTACAAAAAAATTAGGGCATGAATCTTGGTTCATACAGACAAGACTATGAAAAGCTCCAGTGAGCTAGAGACAAAGGGTCTCGGGTCGTTTACGGGTCGGGATGGTAAATAGACTGAACCAGGATTCACAAGCAAAACCCTAACTTGAATTGACAAACAGAAAAGAAAGGAAAAGCCCTCGTAAAATCACATCTGCTCCTTTATTGGCCAAAGGATAAATAAATATGCAACCTGCCTATCACGCACGAGTATAATGTTAGGGTGGGACAAAGTCCGGAAAAGAAATAAAGTTCATAGTCCCTAAACAAAGAAAAGAAAATTACGCTTATTCAAACTCGTGGGTGTCCTTTCTTAAAGTTCCGACAAGGAGATCGTCTTTCAAAAAGCTAAATTAACCATAATTTATCGGTGCACACGCATGTAAACATCACTAGCCACTTAACACAAAGTTCACCTGCGGAGAAAAAAAAACTCTCAGAAAATATCGAATATCTATGTAAATTACAACTGTCTACCCTTATACAGTAATGGACGGATCTCCTCTATCGAACTGCAAATTAATAATTAAAGAGCATCATGTTACATCAAATAGCACTCAAACATCGACTCAGCTTCACATACTATGACATTTCAACAATTAATTATAACCTATCATAAATTATTAACACACCCAGATTGTGCTTACATATTTACACTACTAATTCTTATTATTATTATTAATTTATCTTCGCCTTTCCAACAACCTTGATCCACACGGTCATATTTGTCATTGTAATTAAATTATAGCATTGTCAAATGTTTATGAAAGGTTAAGAACTTCGTAATAAGGCGCCCTAGCGTCTTTCATACTCATAACAAACATTTAATCGTAACCCTTCCGCCGAACACTCTGTGTGAAGATCCAAACAACCTGACTGTCGAGCGCACCATCAATTACACCCCTGCGCTATTCAATACAACTCATCAATGAACGTGGCACGTTCGTCAAGAGGACCCTGTCCTTACAACTACAATTCCACGGACATCCGTCGCCCCGTGAATAATCTCGTCACATATGACGGAATAATACCATTTTAATTACCTCATAATTATCACATAAACTTTACCCAACATCATTACAAAATAAATCATGCATTATTAGCATGTCTCAAGAACCCACACTAACAGAGCGTATCAACTTTATCGGGACCACGAGGTCGTATGATAATATGGCATCCTATCCAAGGAACCTTATCCGACAATCTTCAACCATATTCATTTGCAATAAAAAATCTATGCAATCCGTGACAAACCTTTCAGAGTAAAATTCGAATAATGACCTCTGAAATCGTCAGGCTAGAATCTCCCAGCAAAAATGGGCATCTCCTATTATCGTTACCCAATTTCAAATTATTATGATTATTATGTCTCAGAGAATAAATACACGTCTTACTCCTACCATTGATGCTGTAAATTTATGTAGGTCAAATGACCCGAAAAGAAAGACAAAAAAACATCTGCACGACCCTATGAAAAAAAAATGATGCTCTTATTCAACCTGGAATAAATGATTATAAAGGGCGTTAAGTTACACGATCTCAGGTTATCTCACGGCATGGCTATCCGAGGTAGAAGTTCTCTTCTTTCTGATGAACAAGGATGGAAAGGAAACGTCTTACTTTATATCCGGTGTCCTCGGAATTCCATGGCGTCAGCGTCGTCATCGTCTGCGGCATAAGGGCGGCGGCGTCCCTCCAGCGTCCCCGCGATGTGGTCTCCCAGCGTACTGGTAGAGGTATCCGCCTCTGGCAACTCCCGATCTCCTGGCGACGCCCATGTCTGCCCACAGGTTGTCCCCGGTCACCTTCATCAGCGGCGTCTCCCGACGTCCCAACCATGGTCCACTCGTCCCTCTCGTTGCGACCGTTCATCCCATTATAGCCCCTTTAGAAGTTCAGTGCAGCATAATTCGCGTGTTAATATGCATGTTGATGCCCAGAATATATGAGTCCATGGTTATTAAGTTCATGCCGCCGTGTAGCAATATTACATTTCACTATATCAGAGCACATTCACGCTCGCACACTATGGCGTCTAGTTCCTGGTTCACTTGAGTTATATGTTTTCACTTCCTTTAACCCGGTGACACACTTCCTTCCACGAGGAGCTATTTCCAGCTGGCCTTGACCGACATATCAAGTTGCCTACGGCCTACCGTCTTTCAACACGAGCTTAAAGTAGATGTGGCCTTTCTTACTGGGTTCTCACTGCGTTTCTTAAAACGCCGTACTGCTATGCTATTTCCGAATGGATGTCTGTTACCATATAAGGCCTCGCGATAATGCTTCGCCTCGACTATCGTTATATAGTTCTTCCCCTGATACTGGTAATTTTAAACACGTCCTGGTATCAATCTTTAATGAACATAAATTGTCGGCATAAACGGACTTCCTTTATCAGTTCTAACTGTTTCCTCACATACTAGCGAGTCCGAAATTGTCTTGAAATTCACACTGTTCGACAAACAAACTGACATACTTCACTGAAAAAAAAACCGCACTGGCAATACATGCGTGCTAGTTTCAGGCTTCATGACCTGTTGGTCACTCACGAAAACCATTCAAGTTCCCGATGTAAAATCACTGTCTACATGACATGGGCCAATCTTCCGTGCTCCGCTGTGTGACATTCTCGTCCACGCACTACCGACTCACATACTGCTAACTCACATACTGAGCATTCCGGAACTCCGTCCTTCTTCGAGAAAAAAAGTGGGAGGGGTTGGAACCTTCTGGAGCATTCCCCTAAGTAGGGGGGTGATGAGAGTTCCAACTCACTCCAGAACCCTCCTCGACCCACTACTAAGCCTCAGCCATGTTAAATATTTCTCGAACGCATGGTCCGATTTTGACAAATGAGGTGTCGTTGGACTCGAGCTGACGTCCTCTTTCCTACGGACCACTCGTTAAATTTTTGAATTTTTTTTGAAAATGTTTGTTTTCGAAAGTTGGCGATAGTTTGAAAACCAAACATGGTAGAACGTTGTTCCATGGCTTAAACGAATGGTCTTTATGACCTTTATTTTTTGTAATAAAACTTTTTTATTTTTTATGTTTTTTTGAAAACACTCGAATTTTGAAAATTCTATATTTTGGAAACTAGGAAGTTTACAAAACAGTTTGATTGACATAAATGAAACTGTCCCTATGCCCTCTACCCCCAAAATAAATTTCAAGTCTCTAGAGCAAAAATTTGTGTTTTGTAAGTAGTGGGATGACAGGGGAGCTGTCTCACTTAGCAAGTTGTGAGCCCCTGCGACCTTGGAATGGAAGGAGCCATGCTAGGAGGGCGTGCTTGGATTCGTTTTTTTCGTCTCGTTGCGCTCTTTACGAAAATGTAGGTGTCGAAAAGGTGAAAATCTGGAAACACGGTTTTTTTGGGGGGAAAACGTGATTTTAAACTTTTTGGTATATCTCGCGAACCAATTATGCTAGAGGCGTGTACGACAGGTCCAAGGACTCGGGGTGACGACCTCTTTGCTATGGACCACTCGTTGTAATCTTTAAAAAAATTGGAAACTTGATTTTGGGGTAAACACGTGTTTTTTTGTGATTTTTGCCGATATCTCACGAACCAATAACGCTAGAGACGTGTACGAGGTGTCCTAGGACTCGGGCTAACGCCCCCTTTCAAATGTGGTAGATATTTTTTCCAAAAAATAATTCACAAAGGGCCTAACGCCATACATGTTGAAAAAACTTTTTCTTTTTCTTTACTTGTTTATAATGTTTATGAAGCGTGGTGGTTGAGAGAGACGATACTGCTGGGTGTGTGCGTTTCAACGAACCTGTCGCTAACCCCAAGGACCATGCTTAATAGAATAATCGCTATTTCGGCGGGTCGGTGTATGACAGAGCGAGGGTGCGTTTTTTCACACATTTTACCTTTGACGTGTAAACGGTGATGAGAACTTGGTTCTATGTTGGTCGAAGCGAGTAGAGAAAACACACTTGCCGACGAGCAGGAGGTGAATGTCATTTGAGCTTATTGGAAGGCGTTGATCTGACTTGACAACAAGTGCAATGGAAAATGACCAAGACGCTTGAAGGTGAAATAATCTGACCATTGTGGTGGCAGGGGAGTGCGAAATGCATGTGAACACATGTGAAACCACATGCACACTAAACAAGTTACATCCTGTCTTGCTTCGTACGTGACAAAATGCAAGTTCATGTGAAATTTGATCTACCGCAGCTGTTCACCTTGGACGTTATCTGTCCACGTGCATGATAACTGTTAACAAGTCACATCCTGTTTTGCTTCGTACGTGACAAAATGCAAGTTGACGTGAAATTTGATCTAGCGCAGGTGTTCGCCTGGGACGTTAGCTGTCCACGTGCACGATAAAAGAATGTTCAAAGCGTGGGAATTGCTGAATCAGTAAAAAGTATGATGCAACTTGTCGGAATGATGTCACAACCAATAGATAGGCAAGAGCTGCGAACAGCAGTGGTGGGAGGTGAAGGGAGGGAGAGGGGGGAGGGGTAATGTAAGAGAGAACACAGGTGGAAAGAGAAAGAAATATGTGGAGCTGAGGACTGTACACATAGAGGTATAGGTGGTGTATAACATGTGTGAATAAATTAAAAATTGCACAGGTTCACACAACATGTAATTTATTGATCCAAGAATTAAACGTAGAGTTAACCCTAACCATTTGACATAGAGTTTATTTCCTTTTTGTTTCAACACTTTTTCCACAAGATAATGCTGAGGAAATGCTGTTTTCTGAAGTTCATGGAGATAAAATCTACCTTTTATGGGTTGATGGTTGAGGTCCTCGAGTAAATAGGAGACTGGAGTGTCCAAGTTGACTCGACGAATTCGAAATAGTTCAGTCCCACACTGTGGCGTGTAGCCCTTATTAAAGGCAGACTTAAATTTGCTCACACGAACAAAATCCCCAATTTTTAGTCGGTGACGTTTAGGATCGGCTGTTTTTATGGGGTTAAACAGTTTATTCAATCGCTGAATATTTTTGGTCACGAGGCGTGGTTTGGTCCCAATCGTTCTATGTTTGGTGTCATTGTAACGTGATACTAGCTCTGGTAACATGTCCAACCAGCGATACGTGCCCTGAGCGGTAAACGCTTTCCACATATGGGTTTTCAATGTTCGGTTGAACCGCTCGACCACACTGGCTTTGAGGTTGCTGTACGTGGTGTAATGGTGAATATCCTTAGATTTGAGAAAACTGGAGAAATCCTTGTTGAAAAATTCTTTCCCCTGGTCAGTTTGTAGCAGCTGAGGTTGACGTTTGGAGTGTTGAATAATATGTTGAAAGGCCTTGGTAACTAGTGGGCCAGACTTGCGACGCACAGGTTCAACAAAGGCCATTTTGGAATAGACATGTATTTTACAATAGGTAGCGCACGAGTAGTTTCTACAAATGAGTTACGGCGCACGAGTCGATTCAACAAAGTTCCGTTTGCGTTCATATACCATTCATTCGATTGCGATTGAACTTTAATTGTTTGGTTTTCAAATGCAGTGGTAGATAGTCGTTATTTTGTAAAACATTCTTACTTGCAGTAGTAATAAGACTCTATGGTTCCGCTAACACATAGATAGACTGTATTATTGCCATGGTCAAGCACTCACATTAAGATCATTTACAAAATCATAAAATGAAAAATAAAAAATCTTGTTTTGGAAATATCGTTTTTCTTCATACACAAAATAAATATATAAAAAATTTGTAAACAGCAAAATGGAAAATCCATGGTCAAGCACTCACATTAAGATCATTTACAAAATCATAAAATGAAAAATAAAAAATCTTGTTTTGGAAATATCGATTTTTTTCAACATACACAAAATAAATATATAAAAAATTTGTAAACAGCAAAATGGAAAATCCATGTTTCCATATAGACAAAATTTAAAAACCTTAAACGGACATTTAAGAAAATATATGCAAATGGGAAATGACAAATGTGTAAATATGAAAATGGAAAAATCCATGTTTCCATATCATGAAATTGAAAAACATCAAACTGTCATTTAAATAAATGCAAATGAAAAATTGACAAATTTCAATGTGTGAAATGTGAAATTGAACAAATGGCTATCATTATTTAAAAAAAAAAAGAACATGGTGCTCTATGGTTGAGGTGTGAATCAAACCATCTCTACTTATTTGGACCACCCGAGACTGAGTAGACTAGTTTTAGTTGTCATACCACTTTTAAAAGTTTGTGTTAAATCTAGGAATTGAACCCAAGAGCTTGCAGGGGAGATCCAAGGTTATAATATGTTAAACAGATAGCCTTGAATGTAGGGTGTGGTAGCTATATAGAGATGAGACGTTTCGCTCGGGGCAGGGAGGCATGGAGATCTGCATCAAACCAGTCAAAAGACTGACGACTCAAACAACAACATGTAGAGCTCACCAAAATAATGTTGTGTAACGGTAAATGTTAGTCAACGAACAGTAATGCATTACTAAAACCCATGACATGATACCTAAGAGCTTTTCTAAAATTATTTTAAAATGCCTTTAGCCCTATATTAAACACCCAGTTCACAAGACTCATAACTGCAATGTTATGGTCAAACAAAACAAAATCTATATTTCAAAACAAACAAGTGGTTTAGTCAATGTATACTGGAAAAAGTTTTATAAACACTCAAGTCCACAAAAATAATTAAATTAGTAACAGTCAGGTTGACCGAGTGGTTATGGTGTTTGACTTAAGTTCAAATTTTCTGTACAAGAAAGCAAGGGTTCGAATCCCTTACCTGATATAACTATTGCCTCAACATGGCTTGACCACACTGTATTATTGTGTACTCGGTACACAAACCATAGAGTGTATTGTTTGAGGTCACTCTCTTTGCGAACATAGTCAGAGACTGTTGATGGTTAACAATTGCATTAATAGTGGGACATAGGGATAGCAATTAAGAAAAACAGACAATACCCATACACTATTTTTATTTATTTAATGTAAGTACTTGTACAATAGTTATATACAAACTACAACTCTCTTTTGTCTATTACTATCTAGTCCTTTTCGATCCACTTGCATATCAAGGGCAGATGACTTTGTAGTTCAGCCCCTTCAAACAACAACAACACTACTTCTTGCATAGCCTGTGATGTTGATGACTCTTGAGGCGTGGAAGATGGATACAACATAACTTTTACAACAGGGGTTAAACGTTGCTCATCAAACAATGCACTATTTTGAGTAGCAACATCTTTCTCTTGTACTAACTTTTTAGCATTCTGATAATTTTTTGTCAACACCATCAGTGTTTTGTCTGGAGCACTACATTGATGATCACTTACACTTAAAACCACACCATTTCTACTTTTCATATTGCCTCGACATCTTGTTGACCTCTGTTTTGAGCATCGCCAGAATATTATTCCTTTTACATTTTGTCGTCTATAGTTATAAGAGTAGCCTTCATAGAGTACACGTTGTTTACCTCGGTTAGTTGTAGTAAGTTCCATAGTAGTAACTAACCTGTTAGTATGATTTGCACACTACAAAGGTTATCTCTGTTCTGGTAATAGAATTATTTAGCGTTGGCTTTTATATTTAATACGTACAGTTTAAAGTGATAGAAAAGTGGTAGAAACGTGGTAGCAAAGTGGTAGACAATTGGTAACATAGTGGTAGAAAAGTGGTAGCAAAGTGGTAGAAAAGTGGTAGAAAAGTGGTAGAAATGTGGCAGAAAAGTAGTAGAAGAGTGGTAGCAAAGTGGTAGAAAAGTGGTAGCAAACTAGAAAAGTGGTAGAAAAGTGGCAGAAAAGTAGTAGAAAAGTGGTAGCAAAGTTGTAGAAAAGTGGTAGCAAACTAGAAAAGTGGCAGCAAAGTGGTAGCAAAGTGGTAGAAAATATTACATGTATTGTTAAGAAATAGTTTAAGCGGTTACATGGATTCATTACACTATAATTTTAGCATCACGAAGCTCATTTTCTATATCCAAAAGTTCTTCCTCATATTTAGAATGACCAGCCTGTTTACAGGTATGCAAGTACTGAAGCCGCTGGATTAGCTTACTGGGATTGTTCCAGTAAACAAATTTAACATATGATTTTTTTGGGTGTAAACCATTATCATCATCATCATCATCATTATCATCATAATCATCATCATCATCATGGTTATCATCATCAATATAATTATCATCAATATAATCATCATCGAAGCCTCCGTGGCTTAGGCGGCAGCACGCCGGCCTCTCACCGCTGGGTCCGTAGTTCAAATCCCGGTCACTCCATGTGAGATCTGTGCTGGACAAAACGGAGGCAGACAGGTTTTTCTCCGGGTACTCCGGTTTTCCCTGTCAAAATTTCATTCCAGCAACACTCTCCACTATCATTTCATTTCATCTGTCATTCATTTAATCATTGCCCCAGAGGAGTGCGTCAGGCCTCGGCAGCCGGCACAGTTCACATCCTCGCCGCAAGATGGGGGCTTCATTCATTCCATTCCTGACCCGGTCGGAGACTGGAAGCAGGCTGTGGATTTTCATTTCATAATCATCATCACTATTACTATCTAATCCTTTTTGTTCATCTTGCAATGCAACAACCTTTGGCATAGTTTGTGTTGTCTTTGATAGTGTTAGAGGTTTCTTAGACGTTAACGACTGTCCTAACATGTCTTTTTCAGGAGATAATAAATGCTCTTTAACAAACAAAGCACTATCTTGAGCCTCACTATTTTTTTCTTGGTCTTGCTTTTTTTACCTTGGTTAGAGTATTTTGTCCATTTAAATGAGTATTATTTTGAGATTTACAATGATAATCGATTGAAATAAGTATGTTGGAGCCTTTTGTCTTAATCATTCCTCGACACTTTTTAGATCGTTGTTTCGAACAGCACCAAATAACAGTTCCATTTTTATTAGTTCTTTTTACAATATATGCATATCCTTTATAGTAAGCACATGGCTTACCATAGCTAGTCGTTGATACTTCCATGTCAACTGTTAAGCATAAACTAATCTCTAGTAAAGTTAACTCGATAATAAAAATGATTGTTTGTAGTATGTGCAGTTTAAAGTAAGAGCAAAAGTGAGAGTCAAATGGTATAAAAGTGTTAGCAAAGTGGTGGAAGAGTGGTAGCAGTTTATAGTAGTCATGATCTTTTTTACTAGAATGTGATTTGAGTAAATGTAATTTCTAATCCTTAGCAGTGAGTAGTCAGTTAGTCTTGGTTCAGACAAGCGTAAACAGTTCTCCAATGAATCAGAGATCAAGATTTTCATTATGAAACAGTTGTGTAACCAATTAGGTATCGGTACTTGATAGCTTCACACATGAACAAAAATTCCAACATATCTGACTTGAATTACATGATTTGAAAGTTGACAAAGAATATCCAATCAACCATTGTAGTTACAATGTCAAACACACAAAGACAAAATCAGCATGAACTTTTAAGTTACAGGAAAATTCTATGAAATAGACTATGCAGGAAATTTGGAAATACACATCAGAAGTTTGCAACACCATCCTTCTAGCCTATATAAATTATCGACATGGAAAGGGTGCACTGCCCCTAACATTAAACCAATTTAGCAATAACACAAGTCAACAATCAAAACATTTTGTGTTGAGTCTATTATTTAATGCATATATTCTGTCTACATTGAACAGTAACAAAAAACGCCACTCATAATTAATTAAGTTTGCTTTAATTCTTTATGTAATGATATATACATATTTAAAGTTTTGGCTGACTGTTCAGGGTGAATCGGCTTTGAACACATAAGAGAGGGAATATTTTAAGACTTAACCTCAGCTCACCTAACATAACCTAAATTTACCTAACCTAACCTTGTCATATAGGTAAGAAACGGGTCAAGCTATGCTTTCGACTACCGAGTTTCAGCTACTTTTCAAGGTTACTCTCCCGAACATTGCCGGAGACTGCTGATAAACACTTATATTCCCACGGCGGCGGCGCGCAACGACTTACATGACGCGCTTCCCCCTTTTCATTGATCCCTGTTGATTTGTCCCTTTGGACTGGTCCCTGTTGACTAGCCCCTTTTGGACGGGCCCGTTTTGAATGGAGTCATTTTTGACGGGTCCCTGTGGACAGGTCCTTTTGGCTGATCCCTTTGGACCGGACCCTTTGACATAATTTGGATAATTGCATGGGCCAGTCCATAGGTTATCCAATTATCCAATTATCCAAATTATGTCAAAGGGTCCGGTCCAAAGGGATCAGCCAAAAGGACCTGTCCACAGGGACCCGTCAAAAATGACTCCATTCAAAACGGGCCCGTCCAAAAGGGGCTAGTCAACAGGGACCAGTCCAAAGGGACAAATCAACAGGGATCAATGAAAAGGGGGAAGCGCGTCATGTAAGTCGTTGCGCGCCGCCGCCGTGGGAATATAAGTGTTTATCAGCAGTCTCCGGCAATGTTCGGGAGAGTAACCTTGAAAAGTAGCTGAAACTCGGTAGTCGAAAGCATAGCTTGACCCGTTTCTTACCTATATGACAAGGTTAGGTTAGGTAAATTTAGGTTATGTTAGGTGAGCTGAGGTTAAGTCTTAAAATATTCCCTCTCTTATGTGTTCAAAGCCGATTCACCCTGAACAGTCAGCCAAAACTTTAAATATGTATATATCATTACATAAAGAATTAAAGCAAACTTAATTAATTATGAGTGGCGTTTTTTGTTACTGTTCAATGTAGACAGAATATATGCATTAAATAATAGACTCAACACAAAATGTTTTGATTGTTGACTTGTGTTATTGCTAAATTGGTTTAATGTTAGGGGCAGTGCACCCTTTCCATGTCGATAATTTATATAGGCTAGAAGGATGGTGTTGCAAACTTCTGATGTGTATTTCCAAATTTCCTGCATAGTCTATTTCATAGAATTTTCCTGTAACTTAAAAGTTCATGCTGATTTTGTCTTTGTGTGTTTGACATTGTAACTACAATGGTTGATTGGATATTCTTTGTCAACTTTCAAATCATGTAATTCAAGTCAGATATGTTGGAATTTTTGTTCATGTGTGAAGCTATCAAGTACCGATACCTAATTGGTTACACAACTGTTTCATAATGAAAATCTTGATCTCTGATTCATTGGAGAACTGTTTACGCTTGTCTGAACCAAGACTAACTGACTACTCACTGCTAAGGATTAGAAATTACATTTACTCAAATCACATTCTAGTAAAAAAGATCATGACTACTATAAACTGCTACCACTCTTCCACCACTTTGCTAACACTTTTATACCATTTGACTCTCACTTTTGCTCTTACTTTAAACTGCACATACTACAAACAATCATTTTTATTATCGAGTTAACTTTACTAGAGATTAGTTTATGCTTAACAGTTGACATGGAAGTATCAACGACTAGCTATGGTAAGCCATGTGCTTACTATAAAGGATATGCATATATTGTAAAAAGAACTAATAAAAATGGAACTGTTATTTGGTGCTGTTCGAAACAACGATCTAAAAAGTGTCGAGGAATGATTAAGACAAAAGGCTCCAACATACTTATTTCAATCGATTATCATTGTAAATCTCAAAATAATACTCATTTAAATGGACAAAATACTCTAACCAAGGTAAAAAAGCAAGACCAAGAAAAAAATAGTGAGGCTCAAGATAGTGCTTTGTTTGTTAAAGAGCATTTATTATCTCCTGAAAAAGACATGTTAGGACAGTCGTTAAACTTCTAAGAAACCTCTAACACTATCAAAGACAACACAAACTATGCCAAAGGTTGTTGCATTGCAAGATGAACCAGAAGGATTAGATAGTAATAGTGATGATGATTATGAAATGAAAATCCACAGCCTGCTTCCAGTCTCCGACCGGGTCAGGAATGGAATGAATGAACCCCCATCTTGCGGCGAGGATGTGAACTGTGCCGGCTGCCGAGGCCTGACGCACTCCTCTGGGGCAATGATTAAATGAATGACAGATGAAATGAAATGATAGTGGAGAGTGTTGCTGGAATGAAATTTTGACAGGGAAAACCGGAGTACCCGGAGAAAAACCTGTCTGCCTCCGTTTTGTCCAGCACAGATCTCACATGGAGTGACCGGGATTTGAACCACGGGCCCAGCGGTGAGAGGCCGGCGTGCTGCCGCCTAAGCCACGGAGGCTTCGATGATGATTATATTGATGATAATTATATTGATGATGATAACCATGATGATGATGATGATTATGATGATAATGATGATGATGATGATGATGATAATGGTTTACACCCAAAAAAATCATATGTTAAATTTGTTTACTGGAACAATCCCAGTAAGCTAATCCAGCGGCTTCAGTACTTGCATACCTGTAAACAGGCTGGTCATTCTAAATATGAGGAAGAACTTTTGGATATAGAAAATGAGCTTCGTAATGCTAAAATTATAGTGTAATGAATCCATGTAACCGCTTAAACTATTTCTTAACAATACATGTAATATTTTCTACCACTTTGCTACCACTTTGCTACCACTTTTCTAGTTTGCTACCACTTTTCTACAACTTTGCTACCACTTTTCTACTACTTTTCTGCCACTTTTCTACCACTTTTCTAGTTTGCTACCACTTTTCTACCACTTTGCTACCACTCTTCTACTACTTTTCTGCCACATTTCTACCACTTTTCTACCACTTTTCTACCACTTTGCTACCACTTTTCTACCACTATGTTACCAATTGTCTACCACTTTGCTACCACGTTTCTACCACTTTTCTATCACTTTAAACTGTACGTATTAAATATAAAAGCCAACGCTAAATAATTCTATTACCAGAACAGAGATAACCTTTGTAGTGTGCAAATCATACTAACAGGTTAGTTACTACTATGGAACTTACTACAACTAACCGAGGTAAACAACGTGTACTCTATGAAGGCTACTCTTATAACTATAGACGACAAAATGTAAAAGGAATAATATTCTGGCGATGCTCAAAACAGAGGTCAACAAGATGTCGAGGCAATATGAAAAGTAGAAATGGTGTGGTTTTAAGTGTAAGTGATCATCAATGTAGTGCTCCAGACAAAACACTGATGGTGTTGACAAAAAATTATCAGAATGCTAAAAAGTTAGTACAAGAGAAAGATGTTGCTACTCAAAATAGTGCATTGTTTGATGAGCAACGTTTAACCCCTGTTGTAAAAGTTATGTTGTATCCATCTTCCACGCCTCAAGAGTCATCAACATCACAGGCTATGCAAGAAGTAGTGTTGTTGTTGTTTGAAGGGGCTGAACTACAAAGTCATCTGCCCTTGATATGCAAGTGGATCGAAAAGGACTAGATAGTAATAGACAAAAGAGAGTTGTAGTTTGTATATAACTATTGTACAAGTACTTACATTAAATAAATAAAAATAGTGTATGGGTATTGTCTGTTTTTCTTAATTGCTATCCCTATGTCCCACTATTAATGCAATTGTTAACCATCAACAGTCTCTGACTATGTTCGCAAAGAGAGTGACCTCAAACAATACACTCTATGGTTTGTGTACCGAGTACACAATAATACAGTGTGGTCAAGCCATGTTGAGGCAATAGTTATATCAGGTAAGGGATTCGAACCCTTGCTTTCTTGTACAGAAAATTTGAACTTAAGTCAAACACCATAACCACTCGGTCAACCTGACTGTTACTAATTTAATTATTTTTGTGGACTTGAGTGTTTATAAAACTTTTTCCAGTATACATTGACTAAACCACTTGTTTGTTTTGAAATATAGATTTTGTTTTGTTTGACCATAACATTGCAGTTATGAGTCTTGTGAACTGGGTGTTTAATATAGGGCTAAAGGCATTTTAAAATAATTTTAGAAAAGCTCTTAGGTATCGTGTCATGGGTTTTAGTAATGCATTACTGTTCGTTGACTAACATTTACCGTTACACAACATTATTTTGGTGAGCTCTACATGTTGTTGTTTGAGTCGTCAGTCTTTTGACTGGTTTGATGCAGATCTCCATGCCTCCCTGCCCCGAGCGAAACGTCTCATCTCTATATAGCTACCACACCCTACATTCAAGGCTATCTGTTTAACATATTATAACCTTGGATCTCCCCTACAAGCTCTTGGGTTCAATTCCTAGATTTAACACAAACTTTTAAAAGTGGTATGACAACTAAAACTAGTCTACTCAGTCTCGGGTGGTCCAAATAAGTAGAGAGGGTTTGATTCACACCTCAACCATAGAGCACCATGTTCTTTTTTTTTTTTAAATAATGATAGCCATTTGTTCAATTTCACATTTCACACATTGAAATTTGTCAATTTTTCATTTGCATTTATTTAAATGACAGTTTGATGTTTTTCAATTTCATGATATGGAAACATGGATTTTTCCATTTTCATATTTACACATTTGTCATTTCCCATTTGCATATATTTTCTTAAATGTCCGTTTAAGGTTTTTAAATTTTGTCTATATGGAAACATGGATTTTCCATTTTGCTGTTTACAAATTTTTTATATATTTATTTTGTGTATGTTGAAAAAAATCGATATTTCCAAAACAAGATTTTTTATTTTTCATTTTATGATTTTGTAAATGATCTTAATGTGAGTGCTTGACCATGGATTTTCCATTTTGCTGTTTACAAATTTTTTATATATTTATTTTGTGTATGAAGAAAAACGATATTTCCAAAACAAGATTTTTTATTTTTCATTTTATGATTTTGTAAATGATCTTAATGTGAGTGCTTGACCATGGCAATAATACAGTCTATCTATGTGTTAGCGGAACCATAGAGTCTTATTACTACTGCAAGTAAGAATGTTTTACAAAATAACGACTATCTACCACTGCATTTGAAAACCAAACAATTAAAGTTCAATCGCAATCGAATGAATGGTATATGAACGCAAACGGAACTTTGTTGAATCGACTCGTGCGCCGTAACTCATTTGTAGAAACTACTCGTGCGCTACCTATTGTAAAATACATGTCTATTCCAAACTGGCCTTTGTTGAACCTGTGCGTCGCAAGTCTGGCCCACTAGTTACCAAGGCCTTTCAACATATTATTCAACACTCCAAACGTCAACCTCAGCTGCTACAAACTGACCAGGGGAAAGAATTTTTCAACAAGGATTTCTCCAGTTTTCTCAAATCTAAGGATATTCACCATTACACCACGTACAGCAACCTCAAAGCCAGTGTGGTCGAGCGGTTCAACCGAACATTGAAAACCCATATGTGGAAAGCGTTTACCGCTCAGGGCACGTATCGCTGGTTGGACATGTTACCAGAGCTAGTATCACGTTACAATGACACCAAACATAGAACGATTGGGACCAAACCACGCCTCGTGACCAAAAATATTCAGCGATTGAATAAACTGTTTAACCCCATAAAAACAGCCGATCCTAAACGTCACCGACTAAAAATTGGGGATTTTGTTCGTGTGAGCAAATTTAAGTCTGCCTTTAATAAGGGCTACACGCCACAGTGTGGGACTGAACTATTTCGAATTCGTCGAGTCAACTTGGACACTCCAGTCTCCTATTTACTCGAGGACCTCAACCATCAACCCATAAAAGGTAGATTTTATCTCCATGAACTTCAGAAAACAGCATTTCCTCAGCATTATCTTGTGGAAAAAGTGTTGAAACAAAAAGGAAATAAACTCTATGTCAAATGGTTAGGGTTTAACTCTACGTTTAATTCTTGGATCAATAAATTACATGTTGTGTGAACCTGTGCAATTTTTAAATTATTCACACATGTTATACACCACCTATACCTCTATGTGTACAGTCCTCAGCTCCACATATTTCTTTCTCTTTCCACCTGTGTTCTCTCTTACATTACCCCTCCCCCCTCTCCCTCCCTTCACCTCCCACCACTGCTGTTCGCAGCTCTTGCCTATCTATTGGTTGTGACATCATTCCGACAAGTTGCATCATACTTTTTACTGATTCAGCGATTCCCACGCTTTGAACATTCTTTTATCGTGCACGTGGACAGCTAACGTCCCAGGCGAACACCTGCGCTAGATCAAATTTCACGTCAACTTGCATTTTGTCACGTACGAAGCAAAACAGGATGTGACTTGTTAACAGTTATCATGCACGTGGACAGATAACGTCCAAGGTGAACAGCTGCGGTAGATCAAATTTCACATGAACTTGCATTTTGTCACGTACGAAGCAAGACAGGATGTAACTTGTTTAGTGTGCATGTGGTTTCACATGTGTTCACATGCATTTCGCACTCCCCTGCCACCACAATGGTCAGATTATTTCACCTTCAAGCGTCTTGGTCATTTTCCATTGCACTTGTTGTCAAGTCAGATCAACGCCTTCCAATAAGCTCAAATGACATTCACCTCCTGCTCGTCGGCAAGTGTGTTTTCTCTACTCGCTTCGACCAACATAGAACCAAGTTCTCATCACCGTTTACACGTCAAAGGTAAAATGTGTGAAAAAACGCACCCTCGCTCTGTCATACACCGACCCGCCGAAATAGCGATTATTCTATTAAGCATGGTCCTTGGGGTTAGCGACAGGTTCGTTGAAACGCACACACCCAGCAGTATCGTCTCTCTCAACCACCACGCTTCATAAACATTATAAACAAGTAAAGAAAAAGAAAAAGTTTTTTCAACATGTATGGCGTTAGGCCCTTTGTGAATTATTTTTTGGAAAAAATATCTACCACATTTGAAAGGGGGCGTTAGCCCGAGTCCTAGGACACCTCGTACACGTCTCTAGCGTTATTGGTTCGTGAGATATCGGCAAAAATCACAAAAAAACACGTGTTTACCCCAAAATCAAGTTTCCAATTTTTTTAAAGATTACAACGAGTGGTCCATAGCAAAGAGGTCGTCACCCCGAGTCCTTGGACCTGTCGTACACGCCTCTAGCATAATTGGTTCGCGAGATATACCAAAAAGTTTAAAATCACGTTTTCCCCCAAAAAAAACCGTGTTTCCAGATTTTCACCTTTTCGACACCTACATTTTCGTAAAGAGCGCAACGAGACGAAAAAAACGAATCCAAGCACGCCCTCCTAGCATGGCTCCTTCCATTCCAAGGTCGCAGGGGCTCACAACTTGCTAAGTGAGACAGCTCCCCTGTCATCCCACTACTTACAAAACACAAATTTTTGCTCTAGAGACTTGAAATTTATTTTGGGGGTAGAGGGCATAGGGACAGTTTCATTTATGTCAATCAAACTGTTTTGTAAACTTCCTAGTTTCCAAAATATAGAATTTTCAAAATTCGAGTGTTTTCAAAAAAACATAAAAAATAAAAAAGTTTTATTACAAAAAATAAAGGTCATAAAGACCATTCGTTTAAGCCATGGAACAACGTTCTACCATGTTTGGTTTTCAAACTATCGCCAACTTTCGAAAACAAACATTTTCAAAAAAAATTCAAAAATTTAACGAGTGGTCCGTAGGAAAGAGGACGTCAGCTCGAGTCCAACGACACCTCATTTGTCAAAATCGGACCATGCGTTCGAGAAATATTTAACATGGCTGAGGCTTAGTAGTGGGTCGAGGAGGGTTCTGGAGTGAGTTGGAACTCTCATCACCCCCCTACTCCCCTACCCTCGCGGTTACCTCGCCGCGTCATGCCATGACGTCATACTGACTCTCCGGGTTCCTTCCGATCTCCTGTCATCCGGGGCCGGTAATTGACCCTGACTGGATCGGTCACAGTAGGCTCTTTAGTTCGTCACGGAACTTCTTGTTGAGTTTGTTTGTTCACAATGCTGTTAATGGCTGATATTGTTTCATCTCCACAAAACAGTTCCTGATGGTCGTTACTGCCTGTTGTATGCTTTCTCTCTTCTGCTATAGTTCCTAAGCTCATCAAAGCACTTTCGACACGTGTTCCTATATCTTCTGCCATCTTGATTATATTTCTTGTATTGGTCGAATCGTGTGCTGGGTACGCCAAGTACAGTCGAATTTGTTCCTGAGGGGATCTACGTTTGTGACAGAGTAAATGTTTGTGGGCACCTATTTCAATCGTTCTTTTCATTCCTGTGAGGAACCGTAAATGTACTAATGTAGAAAGCCTTTTCGCCCCTGATGCATTAATGCTCCTTGTATTTTATCCTGAGTGGGACAACGCTTGTGACAGGCGAATGCTTGTATGATCCTATTTCATTCGCAAGTTTCTTTTCCCGTGTCAGAAAGGTCGTTTGCTAGTTGGGAAATCCGTCTGGATCTGTTGCAGATGTGATCTATTTATCATTTCAAATGATCTTGTCGACTTCATCGTTATGCTTTGGTCTACCGTTATGCGTTACGGTTTCAGCATGTATGACGTCATCATGTTGTTCAGTGCATATGCACCGAGTCTGAGTTTACTCCTGGGGTCTGGCGTTATGCGATACGGAGACGGCGAGTGCGTGACGTCATGCAGCAGAGTTCACCTCCCGCTCTCCGTTCCCCGCGCGGGAAGCTTATGTTAATGGATAATGGAGTCTGTTGAAAGAGTCCTGAGCCTTTCTAACATGTGTAGCATTTGTAGCATGCGTCATTTGAAATGATATAAAGTCTAGTCTCTCAGACTGACAATGTCTTTTTTACCTTTGTGAAGTGACTGTATTCTCTCTCACAGTGTGCGACCGTCAACTTCGATTCCCTAACCTCGCTAATCGAGGCTATCATGTGACTCCACTATATAAGATATCATTCACTCTATCCACTAGTATGTTATTTGATTGTGAGTATATATATACCTTATAGCGTGGGTCTTCCTTGTACCCTTGAGGCATTCCCTACTTTGTCCACGGCTCTCCGTCTCCTCATATTTCGTTGTTTACTGGGCACGTTTGATCGACCGTCCACTCACACTCACATAAATTATGAATTCTTGTGGATATATATAGAATGACAGTGAAATATTTCGCGCGGACGCCATGTTGGATTGGTGAAACGTATTAAAATTTGAAGGGCACGGTCGAGGTCGGACAAAGTGATAGTATGCACGTACCGAATTTCATTGAAATCGCTTTGGTCGATTAGATTTTATTAGGGACACACACACACACGCACACCCACACATAGACAGACACACAGACAGACAAAAGGTGATCTCATAAGTCTACTTTTTCATAAATGAAAATAGGCTAAAAGTAAAAATGTTGTAGCGTGATCCTAAGAGGAAAATTCGCTTTAAAATCACATGTTAACTATCCCTACGATTGAGTCTACTTATCCAACGACGACTGCCACTCGACTAATAGCCTACGGATTAAGAGGACGCGTGGTTGGTGTGATGATTCCCTCAGTCGCATTGCCTTAGTTCTAAGTCATAGGGTGCTACTTTTATGTCAAGCAACTATTCAGTTGTCTTCACGAAACTGAGTACACCCCATTCCATTCCTCACGTAAAATTTCAAATTTCGGTTGGAGAAAGGAAATGAACCCTGGGCTTCCTCATTAAGAAACAAAAGTACTATCCATATTCTACACGGTGGGCTAACAACAATAATAATAATATGCCCCTTTTAACTACATCCGCTTTTAGAGACGCAGGGAAGCCAGAATTTTGCTTTGAGGGGTTGGTTGTCTGGTTCCTTAGTTTAGGGGCTGCGACAACGTGGTCATGTAGCCCCATGTACTTTGGGTGTGTGTAGAATCTGTTTGATAACCGGTGTTCATTTTGATGGCTGTATCAGTGTGTATTATCTGTTTTAATTCAAGTAAGTACGTCAGACAATAATTTCAAGTAGTTCCTACTTTCGCTACCAAATGCTACCATCCACGCGGACTTGGCTACTAGATGGCATCGCAATCAGCACCTGGCGGCGAACGTTGGAACTAATAGAGCGTTATCGATTCTAACCTACACATTTTTGGCTTCACACAAGTGTAGTTAGTGGAAGGTCCTTTTTCATGCCATAAACCTATGACATGGGACCGCCTTCTTTACTTTCCCTCCGAAGGAAGGCATACTGAGGGATCCTTAACGCTCTTAAAAAATCCGATGAGGCCGGGTTTGAACTCGTGACCTCGAGCATAGAAGCTCAGCATGCTACCAACTACGCCACCGAAGCCGCCTTTTGAGGGGTATTGTTGAGCTGGTAACAAGCATAAGGTAATAGAAAAAACAGAGATAAGAACAATGGCGTTTATAGTAAGAATTGTAAACCCTTTCATGACGAGTTATTTATTTATTTATTTATTCATTTACTTATTTATTTATTTATTTATTCATTTATTTATTTATTTATTTATTTATTTATTTATTTATTTATTGAGGTTTTAGGGGGTGGAACAGCGAGGTCATCTGCCCCTCATGACGAGTAATAAAATATACATTTCGAACGAGTCTATGTGATTTATAAGAAACGGGTATCTTAAACGTGCCAGTAAATTTATCGACACGACTCCTTGGCATTTAAGCACCGTAAATGCCAACTGACTGTGCCAGAATCTGATTCCCATTACCTTGTGCACAACCGGCAAGAACGCAGCTGGTTGTGTATTGTACATAAAGTATAAGCCATTTAGATGGAATGTAGAGAATTAAAATGTTGAACCCATGCGGGACTCGAATACGTGATATCCAACTTTGCACGCTGTTGTATCATATACTATGAGCTATTTAGTCAGCGGCTTCGGTGGCGTAGTTGGTAGCATGATGAGCTTCTATGCACAGGATTACGGGTCAAATCCGGCCTAGGTCGTAGGATTTTTTAAGAGCGTTAAAATCCCTCTGTATGCCTTCCTTCGGAGGGGAAGTAAAGCCGGCGGTCCAATGTCATAAATTTATGGAATGATAAAGAATCTTCCACTAATTACACCTGTATGAAGCTAAATTATAAGTTATATTTCAATAACGCTCTTAGGTTCCTACGTTCGTCGCCAGGAGCTGACAGTGGTGGCATCTAGTAACAAAGTTCAGAACTAGTTGCTCGTTGACGGTGGCGTTTGGTAGCAAAAGTTGGAACTACTTGAAATCTAATTTTCGCAGTCCTTACTTGAATTAAAGACAGATAACACACAGTAAAACAGTCATCACAATTAACACCGGTTATCAGACAGATTCTACACACACCCAAAATACCCGGTGCTACATGACAGCGTTGTCGCAGCCCCTAAACTGAGGAACCAACCAACCTATATTTAGTCTTGTTGTTGTTGTCTTTGCTTCCTCGTGTATTTTGAGTGTGATTAGGATTTGTCTGATATAATCTGTGTTATTGTGGTATCTATAGTAGTGTGTGGGTATTTGTAATTGATACTAGGATTGGGAAGGTGGTAATCGTGGCCTAAGTTACGAACCATCCCAGCATTCGCCTGGAGTAAAAGTGTTGGGGAACCACGAAGAAACACTTCTGAGATGCTTGCCACTCTGAGTGAGTTGTTATCGTGTCGGATTACCAACCCAAGCTTTGCAGGTTCGTTCCTTGCCAGGGTAAGTGATTTTTGAAAGGCGGCAAAAATCACGATACGCTTGTCATACGATGTTGGCATGTTAAAGAACCCATTTGAATTCAGTAGGCCGTGTTCATAATGGCAAAATTAATCTCGGGATTTCCCGCCAAAACAAAGTTCCTCATTTCTCTACTAGAAAGCGCTATAGTGTCAAGGCGCTTAGATATCTAACCTCCTTGACTTTCTAGTGCTTCAAGGAACAACAAAATCCGACAAGCAAGCTGCCCTCTGGGTGTCAAATAACAAAGCTTGCACCCGGCATCCGAGGCCATACGATATTATTATTATTATTATTATTATTATTATTATTATTATTATTATTATTATTATTATTATCATTACTTCTGAGATCGGAATCCAAACCACCGCTTTTTCAGTTTTGCCTCATGAGGCTGAGTGTATCCCGTTTCAACCCTCACACCAAAATTTAATATCTAGGCAGAGCCGGTAATCGAACCCGCACCTCAGGGGTGACATCCATGGACCATGGATGATAGCCAGTACATTACGAGGTGGTCTTTCGCATGAGAGAAGTAGGCTCAAAGCTGAAGTTACTACGTACTAGCTGAGGTTGTTGAGCGTTCAAGAGGCCCTTGAATAGTTTATATAACGATCATTACTCTAAATGGAAGATGGTCTCGTAAACACAGCCATTACAATTTATACGAGTATTGTTAGCAGTTGTTGACAGTTGAAGCAGCCACACTCTCAGCCATACCACAAGTACTGGGGACATTCTCTCAAGTTGCTGCTCACATACCTCCTTCCGAGAATGTTAGTAATAAGAGAAACCTATCAAGAGTATTACTAGTAAGGTAAGATGCTTATGTGGATGAACGCTGATAGTTGGACTGGCTGTCAGTGAATCCGATCTTTAGGTGTGACGAACAGCATGATTAGTGTGACGTTTCACTGAACTATCTCACCCGAAGATAAAGAAGTTATAAATGATCCGTTAATTGAGGATCCTATACATATGCATGAATGTTTTTAAAATATATTTTTTCTACGACAGGAGTAGTCCTTGCTTATCTGCAAGAGCAATTTTATTGAATGAAGAATATCCAATATTAGCAAGTTGAATTCTGCAAAATTATTTGAGAGTGGTTGGTTCCTCAGTTTAGGGGCTGCAACAACGCGGTCATGTAGCCCCGTTTACTTTGGGTGTGTGTAGAATCTGTCTGATAACCGGTGTTAATTGTGATGGTTGTATTAGTGTGTGTATCTGTTTTTTAATTCAAGTAAGGACTGCAACTTGGAATTTATCAAATAGTTCCTACTTTTGCCGCCAAACGCCACCGTCAACGACTACTAGGCCTAGTTCAGAACTTAGCTACTAGACGCCACCGCAGTCGGCTCTTCGCAACGAACGTAACAACCTAAGAGCGTTGTTTACATTCTTAACCTATAGACTTTAGCTTCACACAGGTGTAATTAGTGGAAGGTTCTTTAACATGCCATAAATCTATGGCATGGGACCGCCGGCTTTACCTCCCCTCCGAAGGAAGGCATACTGAGGTTTTTTTAACGCTCTTAAAAAATCCGACAGCTTCGGCCGGGTTTGAACCCGTATTTGAGAGTGTGTGCATGTGTGTATGTATGTATGTATGTATGTATGTATGTATGTATCTATGCCCCCTCCCCATCTTATCAATTCAAATATGACGAAACCGAATTAAACCAATTTCGGTACAGAGGTAGCACTAGCAAGGGATACCTAAGTGTTATGTTTTATATTGCCGCCATCTTAACGAAAACGAAATGCTGGCCACCCAAATGTTCAAAGCTTAAATCAAATTACGACTAAACTAATCATCTGATCTCTATCAAATTTTTGAGAAATATACCTTCATGTAGGAAGCGTCTGTATCCCGAACTGCAAGGTCATCAGCAAAATATTTTTTCAAGATGGAAGCCGTGTGAATCTTGCAAGTATTATAGGCTTATCAGTAACTTATGATCTAACAAGGCCTGGTTTCACCAGTTCAGCTTATCGTACACAGGGTGTTTTAAACAGTCCTCGTGGCTTCAATGGCGTAGTTGGTAGCTTGCTGAGCGTCTATGCCCAAGATCGCGGGTTCAAACGCGACCGAAGTCGTCGGATTTATTAAGAGCGTTAAACTCCCTCAGTATGCCTTTCTTCGGAGGGGAAGTAAAGCGGGCGGTCCCATGTAATAGATTTATGGCATGTAAAAGAACCTTCCACTAACTACAATTGTGTTTAGCTAAATTTGTAGGTTATATTTGATTAACGCTTTATGAAGTTCCAACGTTCGTCGCCAGGTGACGGTTGGGGTGGCATCTAGTAGCCAAGTTTGCAGCTAGGTGTCGTGGACGGTAGCATTTGGTAGCAAAAGTAGGAACGACTTGAAATTGTCGTCTTCAGTCCTTACTTGAATTAAAACAGATAACACACTCTAATACAGCCATCACAATGAACACTGGTTATCAGACAGATCCTAGACACACCCAAAGTATACGGGGCTACATGACCGCGTTGTCGCAGCCCCTAAACTGAGGAACCAACCAAACTGTCCTCATGGAGGTGATCCGTTGGATATCATAATTTTATATTCGAATATTATACAGTAGCAATGGCTAGTGCTCATGTCGGCCGTACCGTGCCGTGCCGTGCCATACCCTACCGTGCCGTACTGTCCACTCCAAGCTCACTCGTCAAAATGACAGCTATTGTTTGCTGGTCCATATTTCAGTAGCTTAAAGTACTTTTATGGAATGTACTGAACGAGATATTATAAATTTAGAATGAAATAGTTTATAATAAAAGTATGATACGCTGAACAATCGTTCATTCCAAGGCATTATATTGTTAGGCAGTTGTACCGGGGCTATTGATAACATTCTCTCAGCAACGGTCATATTTAGCCGATGGGTAGCGTTCCAGACTCTCGCCGGTAGGACTAGGGTTGAAATCCACGCGGGGTTATTTTTCTATATTTATCTATATATATAAAAGAAAGTCGTGTTAGTTACACTATTTATAACTCAAGAACAGCTGAACCGATTTGGCTGAAAATTGGTGTGGAGGTAGCTTAGAACCAGGAGACGGACATAGGATACTTTTTTTTTTTAAATCCCGTGACGTGACATAAAACGTCAAAGAGAATACAAGTCACTATAAAACGTAACGCAAATGACAGCTAAGTCAAGTCGTTTCCAGGCAACAGTAGCTCTTGACGAGACACGGCCGACTGGATGCGAGTAGCACTCTCCACTACCGGTATAGAAAATGAGGTGGCTCTTAACATGAAATCCCGTTAGTTATTCAACGTAATTTGTATAGGGGTAGTAAATCCAATTTACATTAGATGGCGCGAGTAGCCTCAACAAAATGGCGTGCGTTTGTTTCAAGAAAGTCCCACATGCGTTCATATACCATTCATCCAATTGCGATAAAACTTGGGTGAGATGTTCTGTACACTTCAGGTAAGGTTTCTGGCTGAGTAAATCCAGTTAACAATTGGTAGCGCACGAGTAGATTCAACAAATGAGCGACGACGGGCGAAGCATTTCAACAAAGTCCAGTATGCGTTCACATACCATTCGTCCGATAGCGATAAAACTTGGGTGAGAGGTTATGTACACTTCAGACAAGGTTTCCGGTTTAGTAAATCCATGTTATAATAGATAGCGCACGAGTAGATTCAACAAATGAGCGACGACGCGCGAAGCGTTTCAACAAAGTCCCGTATGCGTTCATATACTATTCGTCTGATAGCGATGAAACTTGGGTGAGATGCTGTGTACACTTCAGGAAAGGTTTCTGACTTAGTAAATTATTTTTACAATAGGTAGCGCACGAGTAGATTCAACAAATGAGTCACGGTGCGCGTATCGTTCAAAAAACTGTTCCGTATGCGTTCATATACCATTCATTCGATTGCAATGAAATTTGGTGAAATGTTGTTTCCACTCCCGCGAAGATTTCTGATTTTGTAAATCCATTTTTCAATATGGTAGCGCACGAGTAGATTCAACTAATGAGCGACAGCGCGTGAATCGTTTCAACCAACTCCCGTATGCGTTCATATACCATTCATCCGATTGTGATAAAACTTTGGTGAGTTGAGTTCAGTCCTGCGAAGGTGTATGAATTAGTAAATCCGTTTTTCAATGGGTGGCGCACAAGTAGATTCAACAAATGAGTAACGGCGCGCGAATCGTTTATACAAAATCCCGTATGCGTTCATATGCCATTCATTCGATTATGATGAAACTTTCATGAGTTGTTGTGTACACGCCAGGGAAGGTTTTCGAATTAGTAAATCCATTTTACAATAGGTAGCGTCCGAGTATATTCATTAAATGTGTGACAGCGCTCGAATCGTTTCAACAAAGTCCCGTATGCGTTCATATGCCATTCATTTCATTGCGATGAAACTTTGGTGAGTTGTTGAGCACGCTCCCAGGATGTTTTTTGAGATAGTAAATTAATTTTACAATAGTTTAGAGGTGGTTAACGGAAAAAGAAAAAAAATATTGGGAATCCAAAAGCACGTCAACAAAGTTAGAACGCCAACACTTGCTTCGATTGGCATTGAAATGCATGCCCGGTACAGCTAGTTGTTTTATAATTGCTCTGTCGTTATAATGTTTAGCATTTTTGCCATTTTCATTTAAAAATAGTTGGTTGTTGTGTATCTTTTTGTTGATCAGACTCTAGAAATAAAGGTAACGAGAGACATACATGCTCATAAATTCCCCTAAAAGCAAGGTTAAAGAGACTGGCTGCGTGGCGCAGCGATAACGATCTCGCTTTTTGTGCCCAAGGTTGCAGGATTGAATCCTGGAGCAGTCAGTTGGCATTCGAGGGTGCGCAAACGCGAGGGAGCTTTGTCAGTGGATTTACTGGCAAGTTTTTTTTCGATCGACAATCTCTCTTAGAACTCTCTTAGAACATCTTAGAAGAACTAGGACTTGATCCAAAGACATTAAGACTCATCAAGGAAACACTCACGGACACGATGTCAAAAGTAAAATTTCTGGGTGAATTATCAGAGCCCTTTGCGATTAAGACCGGCGTGCGACAGGGTGACGGATTGTCACCACTGCTCTTCAACCTTGTTCTAGATAAAGTCATTCGAGAATGGGAGAAGGACTTGAATGCCCAGAAGCTCTGGAAACTCATTCAACTTGGACGAAAGAATGATGACATCAAGGTCAGTTGTTTAGCTTTCGCAGACGACCTAGCGATACTAGCAGACAGCGATATTTTAGCGATCAAACAGATTGAAGCCCTCAAGGAATGCGCTGAGAAAACTGGGTTGCACATCTCATTCGAGAAGACCAAGTTTATTTGCACTAGGTTCGACATCCAGGAACTACAAACAAAATACGGGCACATCAAACGGGTTCCACACTTTAAATATCTCGGTGAGATCCTAGAACCAACAGGATTGGAAAAGGAAGCTCAGAAAGTTCGATTACAAAAACTCAAAAGAGCGTATTGGAGAACCCGTGACATCTATAACAAGAAATACATGTCCATACATACAAAAATCAAACACTATAATACGGTGATTAAACCTGAAGTGCTGTATGCAAATGAAACCTTGGTACTTAATAAGAAAGGTGATCTGGAAAATATCTTGAAGGAGGAAAGAAAGATCTTGAGGAAAATTCTGGGCCCAGAGAAAAGTGAAGAAGTGTATAGACTCAAATCACGCAAAGCCACGGAAAAACTATCCAACCTCGCCGCAGACATCAGGAAACGAAGACTGAAATTCTATGGACACTTTCACAGACTCTCATCTTCAAGGTTAACTCACAAGATTTTGACATACTCTGGAAAACTGAAGAACGTATCTTGGATACAAGATGTTAAAAATGACCTGGAAAAGGCCCGGATAGAAACGTCAGAAATACTAGACAGAAATGTCTACCGTCAGAAGATAAATTATTTATTATTGTTATTGGTTTTACGTCCCTTTTAACTACACTGGCTTTTAGAGACGCCGGGGTGCCGGAATTTTGCCCCGAAGGGGATCTTTAACGTGCCAGTAAATCTACGGACACGGCTCCCTCGCATTTGCGCACCCTCAAATGCCAGCTGACTGCGCCAGGATACGAACCTGCGACTTTGGGCCCAGCAAGCGAGAACGTTACCCCTGAGCCACGCAGCCAGCCAGAAGATAAATAAATGGGTGGTACAGCCAGAGAATGAAGTCCCCAGAAGATCGGGGACTAAGTGGTCAGAAGAAAGGAAACAAGCACACAGTGAAAAAATGAAAGCAATATGGTCTGTTAGAAAGGCGAATCATAAATGTAATGCGTGATCCAATAGGGTCCATACCCACATAATATTAATAATAATAATAATAATAATAATATCGTAAGGCCTCGGTTGCCGGGTGCAAGCTTCGTTAATTGACACCCAAAGGGTAGCTTGCATGTCGAATTTCGTTGTTCCTTGAAGCACTATGAAAGTCAAGGTGGTTAGATATCTAAGCTTCTTGAACACTATAGCGCTTTCTAGTAGAGAAATGAGGAATTTTGTGTTGGCGGAAACTCCCGAGATTAATTTTGCCATTATGAACACGGCCCACAGTGGTCCTTTTGCACGATCTGGGTGCTCAAAATGTAAAAAATAAATGTCTTGTATTTTCATGTTGTGTGACATGTTTAGTATCTGCAATGTCAGAGGACCTCAGAACTGTACTTATATGTCTTATTTGTTCACCGCCTGGATTGTGAAAGACCGCTGAATTAGGACGTTTCTTATCGCATCCACAGCTGGAAGCAAAGCTGATTATTTGTGTTTGAATCGTGTGCTTGTAAAGACTTGTTAGTTCAGCTATCTTCATCGTTTGCCATTGGATATGACAGACTATGACATGGTCTTTCTTTATGAAATTTGCAAAATCTTATAAAAATCGCTGTGTTTATGTGATAAACTTTTGAAAATAGTGAATTTTTGTTATAAAATTATTCTTCTTTTATGGGTTTTCAGACCAGGAATTTCACAATTGTCAACCATTGGTGAATTTCGTTCCATTAGCCTATAGCCTACATCCTATTATGTTTTCTGTGTAAAAATTATTTGCAACTTTTTGCAACTTTGGTTTTTGCTCTCCTTTTAGTGTTGTCGGGAGGATTTTTGCGGAACGATCTTACCAATGCTTGGCGCCATCCAGGTGGAAAAGCGAAAGGATTTGAACCTATCTAATAGAAAACAGCGATCTGAAATCCCTTAGACAGTCCGTTAAAATAATGTTAGAAATACATCTTTTTCATTCTTCCGCGCAGTTAAGAAAAACGTGGGTTGCCAATCGCAGGATCTTAAAGTTTGTCACGAAATAAGAATAGCCTGGAAGGGAACATGGAGAGGGAATACAGGTAATGTGGGTCGTCTTTCTCAATCGTTCGTGGAGTGGAGTGAATTTTCGAAACGAAGGAAATTGCGACCTTTTATACAAAAACTCAGCAGGGAGGAGCTAGCGTTAGCCGGTCGAGTGAGTATACGCTTAGAAGGAAGGAGAGACACCACTGAACTTATTGAAAAAATGCAGAATTTTCTGCCAGTTTAGCGGCGTTAAGGAAAATCCAAATCCAGTTGAAAATTATTATTATTATTATTATTATTATCATTATTATTATTATTATTAGGCTAATAAGGGAAGTTTAACCTCAATTTTTGTTGTTGTTGTTGTTGCTTATTTTAGGGGCTGCGACATCGTGGTCGTATAGTCTCATGTATTTTGGGTGAGTCTGTGTAATTTGTGTGATAACCTGTGTTATTGTGATGCCTGTACTACTATTTGTTCATTTGAGATAGGATTGGGAAGACGGCGGCCGTGTCCCTAAGTTAGGAACCTTCTCAGCATTTGCCTGGAATAGAAGTGGGAGAATCCACGGAAAACCACTTCCAGGATGGTTGGGGTGGGAATCGAACCCTCATCTTCTCAGTTTTGCCTCAGGAAGCTTAGTTCACCCCGTACCAGCCATCACACCACAAGTATTTTTTTTGGCAGAACCGGGAATCGAACCCGGACCTCCGGGACCACTTCCAGGATGGTTGAGGTGGGAATCGAACCCTCCTCTTCTAAGTTTTGCCTCAGGAGGATTAGTTTACCCCGTACCAGCCTTCACACCAGACTTAAAATTCCTTGGCAGAGCATTGAATCGAACCTGGACCTCCTGGGCGACAGTCAAACTTAAATTCTTATAAATGAGAATATGGATTTTTTTTATTAGATTAATTTATAGTCGCTTTAACTTGGAAAGTCTTATCGCGACTTTCTCTGTAGATTTACATTATACAATACAATACATTGAATTGAATACACTATAAAATCATAAAATGAACACTAGAAAAAAGAAAGGTCCCACTACTATGAGTTGATAAATCAGATTTTGAAATAAAGTTCCGAGTCTTTGAAGAACTTGATGAGTATTTTGAGCTGTGAATGAGATGAGAAGGCCTCACATATCTTCTTGGGAATGCTGTTGTGCTGGCGCCAGTGGTTGTAGAGAGCACAGTCTGAGATTATGTGCTGCACAGTCAGTACGCTGTTACATGTTGAGCAGATAGGGGGTTGTTTCTTCTCGAGGAGATAGCTGTGGGTGATGTTGGTATGACCTATTCTTATTCGTGATATTAGAACTTGATCTAGCCTGGATAGTTTATGATGGAGATATTGTTCTGTGGTTCCTGATGTTATTTCATGGAGTTTACTGGTAGAAGTTCTAAGCCAATGATTCTTCCACTGTTGGAATACTTTTCTTTTGACGTAGGAAATGATGTCAGTATGAGGTGTAGCTATTGTAGGATCACATAAAGGTGTGGCTTCTTTAGCTGCTTGATCGGCAGATTCATTGTCATGAATGCCTCTATGAGAGGGTACCCACACAAATATTACGTCTTTACCTTGCTTCACCACTTTATTGAATATCAGTTGAATTTCTTGTACAAGGACGTTTGTCGAAGATAGATTCTCTATTGCGTTTAATGCACTTCGTGAATCGGAGTAAATAATAAATGAGTTGTTGCAGCTGGCTGTTTTCAAAATGTATTTCATGGCCTGTTTAAGAGCAACGAGTTCATTAGAATAGACAGTGAAAGATTCAGGAAGTCGAAAAAGCATGGTATGGTCAGGATAAATTATCCCACAACCGTTTCTTTCGTCATATTTCGAACTATCAGTAAAAATAGCACTGTGCATTGGGTATCTATTGGAGATTTCAAGAAATAATCGATGGTACTGTGTTCTGTCAGTTTGGTTTTTAACCAAGTTGTTCAGTTCGAAGTTGACTGTTGGTAAGGTAATTGTCCATGGTGGGATATCAAGAGAATGGACTGAGAGTAGTATGGGAGGAATATTTAGGTTTAATTCTTCAAGGAACTTGGATATTCTGACATTGAAGGGCGAAGGTTGTCGTCTTGATTCAGTGTTTGTTCTTGTGTGGCTGTTAGTAGGGAAAACATACGACTTAATGCGTGATTTAGTCATAGTTGATACTTTGAGTGCATATGATAAACTTAGTTGTTGACGTCTAATTGCAAGAGGTGGTTCATTGGCTTCTATTTGCATACTGGTTACTGGACTGGTGCGGAGAGTTCCCAGAGCAATTCGAAGAGCAGCTGACTGGATAGAATCAAGGATCTTGAGGGAAGACGCTGTTGCAGAGTTGTATACTATACTGCCATAATCTAATTTGGCCCTAATAATTGATCTATAAGTATTCATGAGCACTTGATAGTCTGCTCCCCAGTTTTTTGCTGCGAGAATCTTCATTAAATTAATCCGTCGTAGACACTCATCCTTGAGATTTTTCAGGTATGGAATCCAACTTAATTTACTATCAAACAGAATTCCCAGGATTTTAAGAGTAGATACTGTCTCAATTTTATGATTGTTTATGTTGAGCTCGGGATCTGGTACAGAGTGTTTGTTTTTAGAGAATACTATGCATTTGGACTTTGTTTTGGAGAACTTGAATCCAGTAATCTTGGCCCATTGTTGAATATTTTCAAGTGATTCTTGAAGTAGTTGTTGAGTAGTTGAACTATTTCTTCCAGCACAGAATATGGTCAAATCGTCGGCAAAAAGACAAGCCTTTACTGGCAAGTGGATGTTGGATACAATTCCGTTTATTGCGACCAGGAATAAAGTAACACTGATAACTGATCCTTGAGGGACTCCATTGTCGATTGTAACTTCCTGTGACAAAATGCCATTTGTCTTAACTTGAATTCTACGATCTTTGAGGAAGTTGTAGATGAAATAGAGCATATTTCCTGAAATGTTATATTCCATCAATGATTTAAGTACATGGTCTTTGAACACCATGTCATATGCCTTTTCAATATCTAGACTAACTGCTATGAGGTGATGGTTGTTTAGGAAAGCTTCCCTAATTTCAGATTCCAAACTTATGAGAGTATCGACAGCTGAACGTCCTTTACGAAATCCACTTTGTACATCACTAAAAAAGTTTATATGTTCAAGATACCATCGTAATCTCCTGTTAACAATTTTCTCCATTAATTTGCACATTGCATTTGTTAAAGCGATTGGACGGTAATTTTCTGCAATTGAGTTATCCTTCCCTGGCTTGAGTATTGGAACAACAATGGCTCTGCGCCATTGATCAGGGAACATCTGAGAGGTCCATATGTAGTTGAAAATAGCCAGAAGATAATTTAATGCGTTTAGTGGGAGCTGTCTTAGGAACTCATAAGGGACCGTATCTGGGCCAGGGCTGGATTTGCCACATTTGTCAAGTTCAATAATCATGTCCTGTAATTGAAAAGGTTCATTTAAATTAGAATTGGAGTCGGAGGAGGTTCTTTTTAGATCAAGAGGTTCGCTGGTTTTCTTTATATGGAGAAAATGTTGGTCATAATTGTGGTCACTAGAAATCTCGGAGAATGTGTCAGCTAATTTATCAGCAATGTTTTGAGGGTTGGTTATGAAGGATCCATCATTCGGGTTTCTGAGAGAAGTAATGTGGAACTGGTTATATTTACCATTTACACGTTTGAGTTTATTCCATACTTCTTTTTGTGGAGTTTGAGAATTTAGTGAGGAAACAAATGTCAGCCACGAGTTCTTTTTGCTATCTTTAATTTCTTTTCGGGCGATTGCTCTACATTTCTGAAATTGGGCTTTATTTTCAGGAGTTGGTTTTCTCTTAAAGACATAGAAAGTATGGTTTTTATTCTTTAGAGCTTCCTTGCATGCGTCGTTCCACCAAGGTACTGTCTTCTTACACGGGTTTATCTTTATTTTCGGAACACTGAGGTTTGCAGATTTAACTATTGCTTCTGTAAAATTTTGAACAATATCATTGATGTATTTGGAAGGTAAGTCATGTGGATGGGTTAGGCCAATTAAATGGTTGTTGACTATATGATTGAACTGCGTCAAATTTGCTTTATTTAAGTTCCATTTAAGGGTTTGGGGTATCGGGGCGTTGATTGAAGCGTTGTCGTTATTGATCAGTATGGGGAAGTGGTCACTATTTCCTTGGAGCGTCGAATAGACAGACCAGTCAAAACCAGTTGCTATCTCCGGAGTGGAGATAGTTAGGTCTATGCTACTATAGGTTCCATGAGCAATATCGAAACTAGTTGGAGCAGTTGAATTCATTAGAATTAGGTCAAATTCATCTAGTATCTTTTCTATCTCCTTCCCTCTTGCATCGGAGTGATGAATGCCCCATAACGTGTTATGGCTGTTGAAGTCGCCTACTAGAATGCATGGTTTAGGTAGCTGACGGATAAGATTTCGTAGATCATCTCCGTGAAATAGATAACTGTTTGGTATATAAATATTGTAGATACACAGAGAGGGAGGAAGATGCAATGAGACGGCTACAGCTTCCAAATTGGAGTTTAAAGAAATTTCTTTAAGGTATATATTGTTTTTGACATAGGTAGATACTCCTCCACTTGCATGACTTGCATTAGTTCTGTTTTTATGATACACATTGTAAAGTCTTAGATTAGCAGCAACATCGTTCCGAAAGTTGGTCTCTTGGAGACAGATAATGGGTGGTTGGTGTTTATTTATTAGGAGTTGTAGGAATTCTAACTGGGATCGATAGCTGTTGATATTCCATTGGAGTAGTGTTGTTGCCATAAGTATGATAAGGAATAGCAAAAGATCCATTTCCATTATTATAGAGGGAGAGATTAGTCATCGCTAGAATAGTCTAGAGAAACATTGTTATCCACTTGGTCTTCGCTTAGGTTGACGAACTTCAGTAATTTCTTCACTATCCGAGAGCTTCTGTTTTTAATGTTTTTATCGGTGTAGTTGGGGTATAGTTTCTGTAGGGCTTTAGCGAGTCCTTCTATGTCTTGGGTGTAATTGAAAGCAATTGCCACCACGTCCTTGACACCTTGGGAATTTTCGAGAAAAGATTGGAGTTGTGTGTAACTGAGAGGAGCTAGTGATGGATCAGCTTCCAAAACCTGTTTCACAGGAAGGAGCATATCGCTGATTGTTGGTTTTTGTGGTTCTTTCTTGGATTTCTTAGAAGTGTGATTTACCTTGTGATTCTCAATTTGTTCAGAAGAGTCGATTTTGGGTCCGTTGCTAATAGAAATATTTTGGTCAGTTCTTTCACTGCTGGCGTGTGACATTGGTCTTTTAAAACCAGGGAAATGTCCAGTTGTTGAGGCAGGACATGTTTCACTATGTCCAGGCACTGTTCTTTCTATTGGAATTTCGGAGAGAGAAAAACCATTACAATCTTGGTTTTGAGTTAAGTTTAGGATAGCTGATGGAGTTTCATCATGTGAATTTGTTGGAGGAAGGTCGGAAGTACTGCTTGCATTTTTGGGGTTTATCTCTGTTGTTTGTGGTTTCTCTTGTAGTTTAGGAAATTTGGAGAGGTTAGGTTTGTCAATTTCATGAATATCGTGCTGAGAGGTTGGTTGATCATTTGGAACTGAGTTGTTAGTACGACAGTCTTTGGCCAAATGTCCCTCAGTTTTACAAATAAAGCAGGTGGGTGAGTCAGATGATAGGTAAATCCAGTAGTTAGTGCCATCGTATTCAATTTGGAGTGATGCAGGGAGTTTATCGAAGTCTTCATTTTGGATGTACATTTGTCTTCGAAAGCTCAAAATATGAGAAAAACCTGGTATGGATAAGCCTGCTCTGATAGGGGTAATTTTAGACATGATTTTCACACCAATGTTTAACAATTCCTCTTCAATTACATAGTTGGGTATTACAGGACAAACGTTTGATAATATAATACGCTTGTTTTTTGTTAAGAGTGGTCGTATTTCCAAAGATACATTGTTTATTAAGATCTTGGGGTTTGCTAATATTAACTCTTCAACAACTTTCTTGCTAGAAAGAAAAATGCATATTCGTCCATTCGATATTCGTGAAACAAAACGAATGTTGCTAGGGCTAGTGAGTTTTCCTACAGCTAGCACATAATCTTTGATACTGATTCCATCTTGGGATTCAATTACGATAGCTTGTTCTTTGGAGGGGAGAGATTGAGCTATAGCAGAATAGCTTGACCTTGGATTTGTTTCTTTGGTACCGGTAGTTATTGTAGTTGTCATTTGGGTGCCAGATGTACTGTTGTTAAAATCAGGGTTATTTACAGTATTATAATAATTCATTGGTTGGTTTGGTACTTGGTGGGTTGATACGTCAGAAGTTTTATCATTCGTTGTGTTCGTTAAGAGACGCCGACCTCTATCAACAGAGGCGGCGGCCATGTTGGGTTGATCAGAACAGAGTTTTAGGTTGTGTATTTGCCATTTCACGTAACTTACGGTAAGGTTCACAAATATTAGGAATAATACTTACAAAAGTGTTGTAGGTATCTAGAATACTTTGATATACGATTCGCACTCCAATGTGATATCAGAAAACCTCTCCAAATGAGATGTAACTACGGCAGCACGAACCTCGTGAACATTGTCTCGTCACAGCCTTCTCGACTCTCAATATGGAGTCTGGCTGCGTGGCTCAGGGGTAACGTTCTCGCTTGCTGAGCCCAAGGTTGCAGGTTCGAAACCTGGCGCAGTCAGCTGGCATTTGAGGGTGCGCAAATGCGAGGGAGCCGTGTCAGTACATTTACTGGCACGTTAAAGATCCCCTTCGGGGCAAAATTCCGGCACCCCGGCGTCTCTAAAAGCCAGGGTAGTTAAAAGGGACGTAAAACCAATAACATTATTATTATCTCAATATGGAAATTGTTTTACATAATTTTGAACAGTTATTTTAAGGTTTATAGACCATTTCTATATGCAAAGGTATTTTGTGCGACCAGATACCCTAAAAGGACCACTGTGGGTGGCCTACTGAATTGAAATGAGTTCTTTGACATTCCAACATCGTATGACATGGTGTCGCAATTTTTGCCGCCTTTCAAAAATCACTTACCATGGCCAGGAGCGAACCTGCAAGCTTGGGGCTAGTAGACCGACACGTTGACCACTCACCCACCGTGGCAAGCTACTGGCACGTTAATGATCCCCTTCGGGGCTGAATTCCGGCAGCTCTCCATTCATCTCTCTTCTCTGCTTTTCTTGTCAGTTTGTAGTGGGAATCACATCTCATGTCTTCTAATATTTGTGTCATGTACTCTTGTCTTGGTTGTCCACTATATGTTTTGCCCTCTATGGAACCCTCAATTATATTCCGCAATAATCCATTATTATTATTATTATTATTATTATTATTATTATTATTATTATTATTATTGAAATGAAAATCCACAGCCTGCTTCCAGTCTCCGACCGGGTCAGGAATGGAATGAATGAAGCCCCCATCTTGCGGCGAGGATATGAAATGTGCCGGCTGCCGAGGCCTGACGCACTCCTCTGGGACAATGATTAAATGAATGACAGATGAAATGAAATGATAGTGGAGAGTGTTGCTGGAATGAAATTTTGACAGGGAAAACCGGAGTGCCCGGAGAAAAACCTGTCTGCCTCCGTTTTGTCCAGCACAGATCTCACATGGAGTGACCGGGATTTGAACCACGGATCCAGCGGTGAGAGGCCGGCGTGCTGCCGCCTAAGCCATGGAGGCTTCATTATTATTATTATTATTATTATTATTATTATTATTATTATTATTATTATTATTATTATTATTACTATCTATAATAATACTATTATTATAGGAGGGAAAGGAGGACTTATACCAACGTTTTGGGAAAGCTGATGTGGGTAGGATCATCAGAGGAAGACGATTCCAGTGGATGGGACACATCGTAAGAGCTGTGGAATCTATCCCTAACAGAGTGTTCAATGCTCAGCTGTTTGGCAAACGTCAAAGAGGCCGTCCAAGGACGAGATGGAAGGATAGGGTGATGAGAACGTTGCAGCAGGTGGAACCAACATCAGTACTGGATGATGCAA
The DNA here is from genome assembly GCA_946902985.2 of Meconema thalassinum. NCBI lineage: Eukaryota > Metazoa > Arthropoda > Insecta > Orthoptera > Tettigoniidae > Meconema > Meconema thalassinum. Next base: position 357,795,570 of record OX336388.2, on the reverse strand, counting down.
TGCATAGAGAAAAATGGAACGGCATTTGTAACAAATGCTTGAGATTGTGATCGGGATAATGCCTCCTGTGTGATTGATTAGGATAGTGTTATGTAATATTGTATATTTGATGTGTTTGTTATGTTTCTTTGTTTTCTGTCATGGGCCTTAATGGCCTGATATGTACAATATATGATGATGAATACTATTAGTATTATCATCAAGGTTAAGAGAAATTTGGAAGATCGCAGTATCTACTAATAGTCAAGGCTTTATGTCATCTAGCAGGCTGTTACAAACTTGATGAGAGCCGGTGAGCTGTGTACAGTCATTTAATTGGTTATGGGGACAGATGAGCTCGCTATGCCGCACCTTAAAGCTACAATAACTAACTAGTTGGTTATGGGCGTGCACATGCGACTGCTCCCTGCGGGAAAATTCTGCAACAAGGAGCATCCAAAATAGCGACATTGTCAAGGCCTCGTTTAATCTAGTAGGCAATGATTTAGCGGTCTAACTCTTCGCTCTTTGCTGGCGTCGTATTAGAGCTGTCACCTCCGATTATAAAATAATATTATAAAAGTTATTCCATGTTGATGACGACCACAAACAATAAACCACAAATATTAATTTTACCGCAGACAAACATTATTTGTGATTTAAAACACATCATTAACATTTTATATTAATGTAGTAATGCATTTAAAATCGAATAAACCATTTTAGACCTTTCAAATGTAATGATAAAAATGTTAACATTAGTTTTTTTGATGAGTGCTTCCTGCATGTTAGATTTATGAGTTTAGCTCACCGTTCTCATAATTACACGATTGCGGCTGCGTTTTTAAACGCGACCTGTGTTTTAACTGTGTTTGAGTATACCTAGTGAATGAACAATGATCGTGCTAGTTGATTTAGAAGAGTATAAACCGGAAGAAGATATTGACAAAATGTAATTTATTTAAATATTCGTATCAATGCAATGCCCCGCTCCTGTTGCATTAGAAAACAAGAAGTTCCGTGACGAACTAAAGAGCCTACTTTTCATGCCAATGATTATTCTACAGTAAATGAACCTATCTAGAATAATGACGAAATTAAGTTGGTAGTATCGAAATGTCTAATTAGTATATATTACATTTAACATCGGACATCATACCGAATTTAAGATTCTATTATAGAATGTGAATTCCAGCTAATTAGTGAGTGCCGAGTAGAGGAGAACTAATAATTGGGAAAGTGAGAAAAGTTGTAAGTTGGATGACGTAAGCCTACATTATGGTGCTATGGATACAGGAGGAAGTTAAATTAATGATGCCAACCGCTAAGTCCACGACTGAAGAAAGAAGAAAATATACACATCTAATAGGAAGACAATGTCTCCCTCATCTCTAAAGCATGTTTGATATATACGTGCCCTAGTTGTATGGCGCGGTGCTTCATCTAGCTGAGATCAAAGCTTTCCGCCTCCGCAGTTTAATCTCTCACTTGATACAATGCTGTGAGTCTCACCGTGGAATCTGTGGGCCAGATACACACTCATCAGCCCTGTATACTTTCCAATACATCGCAGTTCGGTACCAAACTTTACCCTTTTCATCACGAAGTATTAGATCGATATAAATAATTATTGTGCTCAATGTGCACAACATGACCTACTGTAATAGTTCAAAACCTCTTTGAATAGCATACTTGTTACACCGGACAAACTGATGCCGTCGTTAACTCAGTTAACTAGTTCAAAAACCCGACATGTGTATAGTCAACAAGTTCCATTCTATCCTTCGGTGTGTCTGAGTACTGAATACATATTGTGATGTTCATTTCGCTTTAGAAAGTACTCCTTCCATGTCTAAAGAAGCAGTTTTAATAACATATAACATATTTCCTTTCATAATCCTTTCCCTGACCCGCCCTGAAAAGAAAAATACATGGCCATTGGCTGCATTAATATAGTACATTATGCAACGAGGCTATAATGGCAATAATTAAGGCACGAGTATGTTTATAAAACGAGCGTATGTGAGTTCTATAATTTCCATACGAGTGTCTTAATTACCATTACAGGTGAGTTGCATACGACTGTTTATGTTCGACGATAATTATTATAACCATTTTATGTTCGAACATAAATATTCATAAATATCTGTCGAGATTTCGCCAGTTTTATGTACTGAACAGAGTGCATGGGACGCAGAGAATACCTTGTATTTGACCAATGGCCTCCTCGATTACCCCACTATGACACTAGGCCACGCAGTGAAATTTAAATTAGAAGGTCTTGGAACTCAGCGCAGGTGCGATGCTATCCTTACCTAATTGGACAAACAACTGTTTCTTGAGCTCTGATTGGTGGGCGAAACTGTCCCATAATGAAAACTTGTACTATAATGAGCCTCATTATAGTAGCCTACAGTTTTCTGACATATAATATTTACATTTTGACATAATAGTACATTATGCAACGAGTCTATAATGGCAATAATTAAGGCACGAGTATGTTTATAAAACGAGCGTATGCTAGTTTTATAATTTCCATACTCGTGTCTTAATTACCATTATAGGCGAGTTGCATACGACTGTTTATGTTCAACGATAATTATAACTTTATTGTATGTTTTAACATACATATTCATAAATATCTGTTGAGAGTCAGCCACTTAAATTTTGTGATCGGAGTGCAAGCACTGGGTATGATATCTCTGTTTTTCAAGTTCTTTGACCGACCGACGCATGCGCTCTGTGTGCTTGCAATGCCATATGCAGGCCATATGTTTACAGCCTGCCGTCCAGCTCTATAGCATTCACTAATATTGCCACCGAAGTCGTTTGAAAGCAATGCGCTGTGTAGAAATTGGAGTTGAAGATATTAAGGTACAGTGCTATTTCTTGTCTCATGTTCGCCAGTTAATTTACGCGAACATATGGGCGGTGCGTATTCCATGTCGGTAATTTATATAAAAAGATGCTGTGTTTATGTCCGACATGTTAGATTTTGAGCGCATGCGCGAAGGTCCTTACCTAATTGGTCAATGAATGAGCTCTGATTGGCTGGAGAAGCTGTATCGCAGTGAAAAACAGTGTTTTAATGAGCCTCATTATGATACAGTTTTCTGACACATAATGTTTATAGTTCGACATAGTCGAACATAAAAATTATTATAAAATATAATTTAATGCAGCCAATGGCTATGAATGAAATACAGTACAGCCAATACAGCATTATTCACTACAAAAAGTTATCAAAGACACCGCTCTCTTTCCGCACTCCTGAAGGTGGTAGCGATCACGACGCGTCTTGCAAAGGTGACATGACTCCGAGATCATGTGGTGAATCTCTCATATAAATCAATGGGAAGTAACGAGTACCGTACATGTTGGAAGGGACAGTCCTGATGGCCCAGGCACTCGAGGCAGGTGGGAAGCAGCCGCGCGCTACAGTCAGCATATACGTCCCACCACGCTACTACTCCGAGTACCGCAGGGATGTCCAGCTCTACCAGCCGTCTTGCCAGCGTACCAGGATGCCAGGTATGATTTCGGAACCTCGCAGTTCAATCTGGTGGCTGATTTTCCGCACGTTGTTCTCTTATAGTACATCGACTGCGTCCACAAAGTTTAAAGATAGGTTTCAACCTGTCTTACCTCATACTTTCCTTCTTAGTAGATTTTATATTTTTCTTTTGTTTCTTGTATACTTTGCCCATTGTTGGCAACCTGTACATAGGGGAAATTGATGATGTTTAGAATACGGCGGAGAATTAAAATTCAGCATTTTTTCTAGGTTTGTGCTGTGACTTGTGTGGGTTTTTTTTTGGAAGCCTGCATAGGGAGGTTATGGCTGCTTGAGCTGTTAGTTCTCCCAGTAAAGAGGCGCGGGTGCGTTTCATAGAAAGAGAGGTAGCGCGCAGTTTGCTACTCCTGTGGGGGTCCAGGTGGGGACACCAAGAGCCCGCTGATGAGCCAGCTTGGAGTCCTAGGCGAAACCCCACACAAGACACGGCACAAACCTAGAAAAATTGGTGATGTATAGAATATAAATTATATTTTTCACTCTAGAGTCTAGGATTGTGGTAGATACCATGGGACTTTAAATAAGTTATCATCCTGGCATTTGCGGGGGGGGGGGGGGGGGAGGGGGGAAGTAGTGTGTGAAAATCCTGAGAAAAACCTCACTCAGGATAGCCGCTGTCAACGCCGGGAGTCAAACCTTCGATCTCCGGACATCGAGGTCCTCCGTGCAGTCATGGACAAGCTAGAGGCGGGATGAAAACAATAACACTTCCACACATAATAGACACTGATGTCAGAGAATTGGTGATCCGAGGTGTGTGTGAAATACATTACAAGCCGACGCATGGGTAATACTGTATCACGCTCGCAGAATATCAATGCAGGATGCTGGGGACTGTGCAGTTGTATATTTGATATACATCACAACTACGATATCACATTGACGCTCTCCATACGTCGCTTTCAATCATATATCTTCCAACAAGGAAATATGATTCTGTCAGATCACACACATATCTCACTACTCTTTTCATGGACATACAGGTATTATAAATAAGCACTGTCTGTCAGTTTAATCCTTGAGCGGTAATAAATCTACTCTCCTTTCTTTAAATTCACTGCAAACCTACAATCGGAAAGCTTGGTAAAACATGGACCTGATTGACTTGTACAATCTTTGCTAAAGAAATACAACTGGGATTGTCAGCAGACTTCCTCATCGTGACCATAATACAGATCTCCTTGAATAGTTTGAATCACCATCTGTATTTTTTATTCATGGAGAATAGCTTGTCCAAAATTTGAATTGATTCTAGAATTATGATCTAGAGTTTAATAAAATGAGAAAAAATATATTTTAGCTATTCAGCTTTGTGATCAGCTGAATCTGTATTCAGATGAAAATGGAGTTAGGGCCATATCTGGACTGTATACATCTGTATAAAAGACAAGTAGTTAATACAATAGTCCTTCATTGCATTTAAGTTCATTGTAGAAATAAAAGTTCAGCTTCATGGTCAAGTGGATAGAGTACCGTACTCGATTTTCGTGCAAGAGGTCCTGGATTGGATTACCAGTGGAGTTGTGGGATTCTAACTTTGTTTGATTAATTCACCTGTGTTGGGAACTGGCTGTTTGTAACGTTGTCATCATTCATTACATCCTCATTACGACACACAGGGCGGCTATGGTTTCCCCACTTCTACTCCAGGCAAATGCTGAGATGGGTCCACGGCCGCCTCCATCCAAATCATAGCCTTAACCTTCATCCGGTCGCGCCGTTAGTAAATTACCGTTCTATTGTAGAAAAAAAACGTGCGTAGAGCTCCTCTGATCGTTACAAAGGGCGCAAAAGGCACATGTATTCTCAAGGTACGATATCCGTCGCTAAATGACAGAGGAGGAGCGGTTCTTGACGGCGACGTTTTCGCTCAGAAGTTCATCAAAGTGATAAGGGCGCATTCGCGCGACCGGAAGTCCAATTTATTTTGCCGACCGCCCAAAACAAAATGTGAGTATTTATCACAGTTTTTCCTCATTTCTAGCACATTTCATTCACTATTGATAGCCCAGTTGCTCGTTCTCCGCCCAACATTCACACACACGCATGCACAAAACACTATCTTTGAAGCTTCATTTAGTGCTTTTTCATTTTTGCCACCACCGTTGTAGCTGTTATTATTCACAGTTTGTGATCAACTCTGAACCCCCATGTTTCTTCGACATTTATAAAATATATTGGTTGTACGTAACTAAGAGTTTTATTTATATAGGTTTTGCGTTATTTTCCAAAAAATAGAAATTCTTGGATAGGCTATTTCGTTTTTATGCTTGTTGGCAAAATTTGGGCTTTTTATTGAATAAATGTTTCTATAAAAATGGTATATTGGCTTTTACGGACGGTGAATTTTTGGAAGCCTTCATAGGGAGGTTAAGGCTGCTTGAGCTTTTAGTTCTCGCAGTCAAGTGGTGCAGTTGCACCTAATATAAAGGGAGGTAGCGCGCAGTTTACTACTCCTGTGGGGGTCCGGGCGGGAACACCAAAAGCCCGCCGATGAGCCAGCTTGGTGTCCTAGGCGAAACCCCAAACAAGACACGGCACAAACCTAGAAGAATTGCTGAGTTTTAATTGTTTCTATATTTACACCTATGTATGTCAATTACGTGTTCGATCAGCCTTGAAGCCAGTCATATTGCCATTGAGAAAAAAAGAAAAAAAAAACAACAACAACAACACACAATTGAAAAAGAACGGGAGGACGGTAGATTACCGTCTCGCGACCGCGTGTGTTATATGATGATGATAATTGTTGTTTTAAGGGGCCTAACATCTAGGTTATCGGCCCCTAATGGTTTGGATGATGGTGAAGATGAAAATAAAATGTAAACCATACCTAAAACTAACTACTAACTTATATACTAGAAGAAGAAATGGAAAACAAAAGGAGAATATGGCAAATAAAGGACAGGAGGAAAAGAAATGCCCTCAACCCTCGAATAATGTGGATTGAGGGACTTGGAAGGAAGGAGAGCCACGAAAGGCAGATAGGAACGGGAAAAAGGAGAGGGTCCGCCCCAGAGGTAATGGATAAAAGGGCGGAAACCGGACCCAGCTCAGGAATCCCTCAGGATTGCCAACTCCCGAACTCACCAGCCGTGAGCCCCTGAGGGTGTAGCAATATCCAGGGTGCACCAGAAGTGGTGGAGCTACTTAAACACTGCCTCCTTGAGGGCCTTTAGCAGAAGGCAGGAAATAACATGAAAAGAAAAAGAAGGCTGACCCCTCGCAGAAGGAGGGTATCAGAAAAAAAGAGACAAGGGCCAATTAAGGCGGGAAAGGAAGAGACTCCCTAGGCCTCGGATACCCTAATACCGTCGGGGTGTGAAGAGAACAAGAGATGACCAAGTGGGGTCGACAGGAAAGAAGACGGGACGGAGCCCGGCACAAGTAAGTGGAAGCAATGCCGGACTCAGGTAGGGCCCCATGGTCGCCAACCCACGTCCCACTAGATATGAGCCCTGGGGGGGTGTGTTACATGAAGGAGCGCGATCGCAGGAAGGTTAATTACACTACTACAACCAGCACAATGGTACATGTTATCAAACAGATTCCACACACACAAGTATTGGGGCTAAATGACTACGATAACGCAAAGCCCCTATATGGATCAATAACAACAAACTATTACTGAAGTTTAATTTTATTATAATCCGTTAGATGAGAATTAAATCACAAAACGACATTAAGTCTGAGTCACTTTATTAAAGAAGTATGGCACTTACAGCAGTCTCTATTGTCAGAACGGATGTAATTATAGCCAAGTGGGTTTCCTGACATCAATTTAATCGTTCAGCTCTTACTGGAGGACTGTTAATTAAGAATTCCTCGTTGAGGAAGTTGAGAGGTGATTTACCGCAGTGAATTAAGCTTTAGAGTAATAAGAGAGCAATATAGAAGTTTCTAAGCTTTCAAGCGAGCGTCTGATGAAGAAAGTCGCCTTCCACAATGTTGAGACATAGCTCGTTCTACTGTATTATAATTTCAGCCTTTGAAAAGTCTATCTTCACTTGTTATAGATGAAGTTTATGCAGCTGTCTGTTAGGTAGACAGCCCGAAGGCTGGTTGGATCCTCAAAAAGTACCGCCATTAGGTTATGTGGGTAGATACCCACAAAAACCCAAGGCAGCTCTATATTGAGGCGTACTAGGCAAGATGAGGGAAGCCTCCGTGGCTTAGGCGGCAGCACGTCGGCCTCTCACCGCTGGGTCCGTGGTTCAAATCCCGGTCACTCCATGTGAGATCTGTGCTGGACAAAACGGAGGCAGACAGGTTTTTCTCCGGGTACTCCGGTTTTCCCTGTCAACATTTCATTCCAGCAACACTCTCCACTATCATTTCATCTGTCATTCATTTAATCATTGCCCCAGAGGAGTGCGTCAGGCCTCGGCTGCCGGCACAGTTCATATCCTCGCCGCTAGATGGGGGCTTCATTCATTCCATTCCTGACCCGGTCGGAGACTGGAAGCAGGCTGTGGATTTTCATTTCACTAGGCAAGATGAGGAGTGAGGTAGTTTGCCAATGTTTTCCTCACTGAGTCAGAACAGCAGTACTAACCCTATAAGTAGAACCTTTCACAGCATCCACAGGCACTGACTGACTGTACCCTGAATGTCATTACAAAGCACCACCCATAACTCAGTAGCTTCCATATAATCACAGCCATGAATGAGGCTGAGACATCGGTGAAAAGCCACATTTTACTCTAGCGTGTGCCAACCCACAAATGCAATGTACTGCTTTCATCAAGAGATGGCAAACAGGCCAGTTTAAGCAGCAAGCCGCATTAACACTAACACCTGACCCATGCGTGAGATCTTCGTCTGCGCCGTACCTTTACACTTGACAGTTCTTAGCTCGAGCATTTATGGACAGCTCAGTCTGATTCTTGACATTGGCATTTCCCTTAACACTTATTTTATTTTAAGGTGTTGATTCTTTGAGGGGCTTAGTGGCATCGTGGTGATTTAGCCCCGTGTACTTGAGTGTCTATTTGTGATTGAAGTAGGATTTGGGTAGGAGACAGCCGTGGCATTAAGTTTGGTACCATCATGCCATTTGCCTACAGTAGAAGTGGAAAACCGTGTAAAATCCCTCCCAGGATGGCTGAAATAGGAATCGAACCCGCCTCTTATCAGTTATACCTCACGAGGCTGAGCGTGCCCCATTCCAGCCCTCAGACCAGAATTAAATGTCTTGGCATAGCTGGAGGTCGAACCTGGGCCTCCACAATGATCTTTTATTCTAAGGTTGCCAATTTTACAAACCGTAACATGCATTGCATGTAGTGATATGGGAATAAATAGAAACGATCTGGGTCGTATAGCCTACAATTTTGGAAATTGATATAGGCTACAAGTTCAATGCAAATACATAGCGACAATTTAAATACTCAAAGTAAGAAACAATTAACATGTAGTTCCGTGAAGAATTATACAGCCTATTTTTAGCCTATTTTCAATTTTGAAAAAATAGGCTTATGAGATCACCATGTTTCCGTGTGTGTGTGCGTGTGTGTGTGTGTGTGTGTGAGAGAGAGAGGTGTGTGTGTGTCCCCCGCCTAATAAAATCTAAACGGCTGGAGCGATTTCAATGAAACTCGGTAAGTTCATAGCACTATTCCCGGCGACCTCGACCGTGCCCTTCAAATTTTGTTACGTCTCACCAATCCAATATGGCGGCTTTGCGAAATATTTCACTAGCATTCAATATCTCCGAAACTATTACCGATATCGCCCTGAAATTGTGTACGGTGATAAAAGGCACTACTAGAAGTTCACCTATGAGACTTTCAAAAACCTGGTGACTACAAAACCAACATGGCGGCCAAGCGAAGTTGAGACTTTTAAATATACTTTTCTCGCGATTTAACTATCCAAACGTAATGAAACTTGGTACAGCAAATGTTTATACACATTGTAATGCACTGAAGTCTAATTTAGTTCAATTGTTTACATAACCTCAAAATGGCGGCTGTGCGAAATATTTCACTGACATTCTATATCACCGAAACTATTACAGATATCACCCTGCAATTTTGTACGGTGATAAAGGGTACTGATACAAGTATACCTATGTATATTTCATAAACCTGTAAAGTACAAAACGAACATGGCGACCAAGCGAATTTGAAATATTTTAATAGACTTTTCTCGTGATTTAACTCTCTGAGCGCTGTGAAATGTGGTACAGTAAATGATTTTGCAGATTGTAATGCACTGCCATCAAATTTAATTCAACTGTTTACATAACCTCAAGATGGCGGCTGTGCTAAATTTTAAGATTAAGTTTTTATTTCTTGTGTCGTAATCATGCGATCGAAGTGAAAGTTTGAATAATGAACCTAGGCAATAATTGTCCTTGAATGGTACATAATTCAATGGCCTATACATATAATAATCCTAAATGGCGAGCTTCCGAAATATTTAGATGGTTCTCAATATCTATGAATCTTTTACAGCAACCAAACCGAATTTTTTTATGTTCATAGATACTATGAACATATGTTCACCTATAGGACTTTCAGTAACCTGGTGAGCACAAATCTAACATGGCGGCGACGCGAAGTATAAATATTTAAATGAACGTTTCTCGCGAATTAACTACCCGAGTGCCATGAAACGTTGCACGTTAAATGCTTATACAAATGTTGATCCACTGGCATCTAATTTATTTCAATTGTTTGTATAATCACAAGATGGCTGCTGTGCGTAATTTTAGAATCTCGTTTTTACTTCTTGTGTTCTAATCATGCGATTGCAGTTTGAATACCACACGTACACAATAATCTTAATGTAATAGTACAAAAATAAATATCCAACCTGGCGACCATCTGAAATATTTAGACGGTTCTCAATATCTACGAATCTGTTACAGCAATTAAACTGAAATTTTGTATGTTGATAGAGGCAATTAACATAAGTAGGATATATGAAAATAGGCTGTATAGTTCTTCACGGAACTACTTGTTATATATCCTGCTCATGTTAATTGCCTCTATCAACATACAAAATTTCAGTTTTAATTGCTGTAATACATTCGTAGATATTGAGAACCGTCTAAATATTTCGGATGATCACCATGTTGGATTATTATATATGTAGGTCTCAGAGTAATGTACTATTACATGAAGATTATTGTGTAGGTGTAGTATTCAAACCTCAATCGCATGATTAGGGCATCAGAAATGAAAACCAGATTTTAAAATTTCGCAGAGCTGCCATCTTGTGGTTATGAAAACAATTGAAATAAATTAGATGCCACTGGATTGAAATTTGTACAAGCCTTTACCATGCCATGTTTTACTGCGCTCATATGTTTAAATCGCGAGAAACGTCCATTTAAATATTTATATTTCGCGTCGCCGCCATGTTGGATTTCTGCTCACCAGGTTATTGAGAGTCCTATTGGTGAACTTATGTTCATAGCTCTATCAACATATAACATTTCAGTCTGATTGCTATCATAGATTAATAGATATTGAGATCCGTCTAAATATTTCGGTTGGTCGCCATTTTAGATTTTTATACAGTCTATGTAGGCCATAGAGATATGTACTATTAGTTGACAATTTTTGCTTAGGTTCATTAGCTATTCAAACGTTCACTTCGATCACATGATTAGTATACGATAAATAAAAACTTAATTTTTTAAATGCGCACAGCTGCCATCTTGAGGTTATGTAAACAATTGAATTAAGTTTGATGCCAGTGCATTACTGTACCAAATTTTACTGCGCTCAAATGGTTAAATCGCGAGAAAAGTCTATTAAAATATCTCACCTAGGCTTGGCCGCCATGTTCGTTTTGTATTTTACAGGTTTTTATAAGTCTCGTTGCTGAACTTCTAGTAGTACCCTTTATCACCGTATAAAATTTCAGGGTGATACCAGTAATAGCTTCGGAGATATAGAATGCTAGTGAAATATTTCGCACAGCCGTCATCTTGAGGTTATATAGACAATTGAACTAAATTAGATGCCAGTGCATTACAATGTGTTTAAACATTTGCTGTACTATGTTTCATTACGTTTGGATGGTTAAACGGGAGAAAAAAGTTTATTTAAATGTTTCAACTTCGCTTGGCCGCCATGTTCGTTTTGCAGTTAACAGGTTTTTGAAGGTCCCATAGGTGAACTACTAGTAGTGTTCTTTATCACTGTACAAAATGTCAGGATGATATCAGTAATAGTTTCAGAGATATGGAATGCCGGTGAAATATTTCGCACAGCCACCATGTTGGATTGGTGAGACGTAATAAAATTTGAATAGCAACCTATGGGATTAGCATTACCTGGGAATAACTCACACTCAGCGACCTGATGATAATAGAAAAAGTCAAGGCCCTATATCTTCAGAGGATTTTAGGAAAGTCTGCCCCTTCAAGGTTGAAATATGTATTAACCCAAGAGGACTACTTCATAGGCGACATCAAAATACAGTTTTCCCTACCAAAAACCAACGCCTATGAGAATGCACGCCGAACCTTAAACGTTAAACGAAATGCCATTTGGTCCGACTTTTACACCACAGATGCCATAATGACGGAATAGTGGAAACAAGCTAATTACGAGCTACGACACGTTATCACACGTTTGGCCACCCATGGATTTCACTACAGATTCTGCCAAACCAAGAATTTCCACCAACCGACCGAAGACTGTGTATGTGACCTGTGCAACGAACATTGTGAAAGGTACCACACACAAAACTGCAAATTGAGGACAACCTCTATAATAAGGCTGGCATTAGCATAATGGATCATTTGTACAAATATGTCTTTGCACATTGTGCGCTTTTCTTTTAATAATGAGCCTATTCTTTTTCATAAAATGAAAATAGGCTAAAAATCTAGGAATGTCTACCAAGGAATCGAAACACAAATATGATTTACAAAACAAGGTGTGCAGGCTATAAAAGCTGTAGATGGGATTCCGCAAGATTGCTACATATTCCAGTCTAATACTTTCGAATCGGAGTGTTACTTTCAAAATAGCCTGCAGGCAATTTCGAATTATTGTTCCCTGCATAAGCATACACAGCGAAATTGGAGATGAAGGTTCAAAATTTCGTTTAAAGAAAATCTTAGGGGGGGGGGGCTAATATTCACGAAGAAACGTTTTCATTTGGCCATTTTCTCTGACATGAAATACTTGGGCTCGTACAATATTTTCACGTACATTTACCGTGGCAAATAGGACATTAAATAATATTAATAATAATTAAATATCATTAATTATTATTTGCGTTTCCAGTCTAATATAATGATTGTATCAGTATCCTTGTTATTAACATTAAAGTTTTGTCCTTACATCGTGGGTAAACACTAACAGAAGAAGGAAGTACTGATGGACGAAAGGAAGGAGTTGAAGACTGAACACAATGACTATAAGATTGAATTATTAGAATACTGTAGTACAATATATATTGATACGAAATTAATCACATTTAAATTGAGTCCTTATTGACAAAGTATTAGTATTTAATTGGAATACTGTAGTATATTGGTGAAGGTTATAACTAGGGCTAGGATTTTCAGATAAATACATATTTTTTATGTAAATACATATTTAAGCATTTTTTCTATGAATACATAAATTCCTGCTTTTCACTTATTAGCACATAAAAAGACATAATATTTACATGTTTAAAAATCAGTATGCTAGATCTTTCAGTTTATTAGGTAGATTTCATTAGAAAGCTAACTATTGCAATGGGTCCCATGTTTCGACTTCCGGAAAATTTCGACATATCTTCGCGTTTCACATCCCCCAGACCCCAAAACCACCGTCAGTTCAAAAGTTTATATATAATTTATGTATGTATATATATATATATATATATATATATATGTATATATATATATATATATATATATATGTATATCAGTTTCTTGTGGACACGATAACTGCCGTAATTTTGCACCAATCACTTTGAATTTTTTACCGAATATGTATACCTATAAAAAACTCGGTCGAGTTCGTTACTGGGCTAAATCGGTCGAAGGGGGTGAAAATGGGGGGCTTTTTTTCGAAAAAGTGAAATATTGCTATAACTCTCTTAATATGTGAAATATCGAATCCGTACAACGTTCATACTATGTGTCGGATAAAGCCCAAAAATTTATGTTTGAAGAGTTTTTTATAGCACCAACCATTGACCAAAGGGGTGGGAAAAAGTGGGTTTTTCGGGAAACATTAATCATATCCCTCTTAATAGGCACAATATCAAAACCGTACAAAATGGACAATATTCCCCTAATAATTACCTAAACCTTTTGTCTGAAAGGATTTTTGATATGACCCACCATTACGCCAAGGGATGAGAAAAATTATTTCGGAATTATAAGAAAATGCCAAGAGCTATCACAGGTTGCCATGGCAGCACTACTAAATTGATGAGGGATGAGCCATCAGACGTTGCCATGACAACGCACTTGCACGAGATCAGATTCAGTATTTCCATCTGACTAAGTGGGAAGCGGCTTCGGTGACGTAACTGGTAGCATGCTGAATGTCTATGCCCAAGGTCGCGGTTTTAAAGCCGGCCGAAGTCGTCGGATTTTCTAAGAGCGCTAAGATCCCTCAGTATGCTTTCCTTTGGAGGGGAAGTTCCAACGTTCGTTGCGAGTTGCTGGTTGGGGTGGCATCTAGTAGCCAAATTCACAGCTAGGTGTCGTTGACGGTAGTACCTGGTAGCAACATTAGGAACTACTGCTTGAAATTGAACGTCTGCAGTCCTTACCTGAATTAAGACTAATACAGCCATTACAATTCACACCGTTTATCAGACAGATTCTACACTCACCCAAAGTACACGGGGTTAGATGACCGCGTTGTCGCAGCCCCTAAACTGAGGAACCAACCAGAGGTAGATTTCATTAGAAAGCTAACTATTGCAATGGGTACCATGTTTCGACTTCCGGAAAATTTCGACATATCTTCGCGTTTCACATCCCCCAGACCCCAAAACCACCGTCAGTTCAAAAGTTTATATATAATTTATGTATATATATATATGTATATCAGTTTCTTGTGGACACGATAACTGCGGCGGCTTCGGTGGCGTAGTTGGTAGCATGCTGAGCTTCTATGCCCAAGATAGCGGGTTCAAACCCGGCCGAAGCCGTCGGATTTTTTAAGAGCGTTAAAAATCCCTCAGTATGCCTTCCTTCGGAGGGGAAGTAAAGCCGGCGGTCCCATGTCATAGATTTATGGCATGTTAAAGATCTTTCCACTAATTACACCTGTGTGAAACTAAATTGGATAGGTTAAGGATGTAAACAACGCTCTTAGGTTGCTACGTTCGTTGCCAAGAGCCGACTGCGGTGGCGTCTAGTAGCTAGTTCTGAACTAGGCCTAGTAGTCGTTGACGGTGGCGTTTGGCGGCAAAAGTAGGAACTATTTGAAAATTCAAAGTTGCAGTCTCTACTTGAATTAAAAAACAGATACACACACTAATACAGTCATCACAATTAACACCGGTTATCAGACAGATTCTACACACACCCAAAGTACACGGGGCTACATGACCGCGTTGTCGCAGCCCCTAAACTAAGGAACCAACCAACCAACCACGATAACTGCCGTAATTTTGCACCAATCACTTTGAATTTTTTTTACCAAATATGTATACCTATAAAATCTCGGTCGAATTCGTTACTGGGCTAAATCGGTCGAAGGGGGTGAAAATGGGGGGCTTTTTTCGAAAAAGTGAAATATTGCTATAACTCTCTTAATATGTGAAATATCGAATCCGTTCAACGTTCATACTATGTGTCGGATAAAGCCCAAAAATTTATGTTTGAAGAGTTTTTTTATAGCACCAACCATTGACCAAAGGGGTGGGAAAAAGTGGGTTTTTCGGGAAACATTAATCATATCTCTTTTAATAGGGACAATATCAAAACCGTATAAAATGGACAATATTCCCCTAATAATTACCTAAAACATTTGTCTGAAATAATTTTTGATATGACCCACCATTATGCTAAGGGATGAGAAAAATGATTTCGGAATTATAAGAAAATGCCAAGAGCTATCAGTGGTTGCCATGGCAACACTACTAAATTGATGAGGGATGAGCCATCAGACGTTGCCAAGATAACGCACTTGCACGAGATCAGATTCAGATTTCCATCTGACTAAGTGTGAAGCGGCTTCGGTGACGTAACTGGTAGCATACTGAATGTCTATGCCCATGGTCGCGAGTTCAAAGCCGGCCGAAGTCGTCGGATTTTCTAAGAGCGCTAAAAATCCCTCAGTATGCTTTCCTTTGGAGGGGAAGTTCCAACGTTCGTTGCGAGTTTCTGGTTGCGGTGGCATCTAGTAGCCAAGTTCACAGCTAGGTGTCGTTGACGGTAGTACCTGGTAGCAACATTAGGAACTACTGCTTGAAATTGACTGCCTGCAGTCCTTACCTGAATTACAGACTAATGCAGCCGTCCCTAAGTACACGGGGTTACATGACCGCGTTGTCGCAGCCCCTAAACTGAGGAACCAACCAACATCTCTGCGGGAAATATAATTTTGCGTGAAGAAGTAACAGACCGTTATATAGTTACACATCAGTGTCAAAACCTTGCATAAGGCCAGTGTGACCACAAGTATAAAAATGGACCCCAAATGACAAGAAGGTTACCGTTCCCATAAGACAATAAAATGTTTAAAATAAGCATAAAATGACGAAAAACAAAGTTAATTAAGTTCCAATTACAAAATACCTTCTCGCAATAAATGAGGTCTGATCCTTCTACGAAAATCTGCATATTCTGCCTATTTTCGCCTATCCCCAAGTTTGTCCGGTGAAATCTACCTCCGCCTTCCGGCCTGCCGAGAGGACTTTTGTATTTTTGATCTGTGTTATTTCAACGGGGAAGAACCTGTGTGCTATCTAATCTTCATGCAGAGTGTATGTCAGCTTGCAACTGTGTTATTCTTAACTTGTCGCCCCGTGCCACTCACTGTGGAAGCCGGGGATTTTCTTGTCCATAGGCATATTGCACAACCTGCTAGACCTCCCCCTCCCCCAGCTACCTAGAACCAGTATCACTCACATGCAGTTCATTTCTGGCACTGTGAATTGTAAGGCAGTTCTACGATGCCTAAAGTAAAAACAACTACAAGTTATCGTCGGCAGCAGTATGTTGCAGGATTTAAAAATAATTTTACTTTTGATAGGGGCGTTCTGTTTTGCCAACCATGTGGGAAAGCAATAAAGGCTGAATAGCAATCTCAAGTTACGCAGCACCTCAAGGGCAAATATAAGTGTTTCGCGATAATCGTCGGTCATTTGTGAAGGACAACCTGACGATGTATCTTGTTGCGTAGGCCTATTGTAATGCTTCAGCAGTCAGCGAGACATAATAAATTGCATTCGTGAGTACTGCATATTGTTTATATTCGCATTAATAAACTAAATTATAATAAAATAATTTTACTTTTTTGTCACATAATTCAGGTATTTTTAATACATAAAAAATAAATATTTTCCCGATTTTTAGCACCTAAAAATCCTAGCCCTAGTTATAACAATTAATGGAAAATGCACAACTTGCGTGGAAAGTTTTACAGAATTACAAAAATAATTTATAATTGTGCGGCCTGATCAACACGTCCTGTAGAGTAATGTTGTGCGCACTGTCTGATGTGTGAGCTTGCAGTAAGTTAGGCCTACGTTGAATAAATACGTTTCACTCCGTTTCATATTTGCTAAGGTTTCGCCGAGTATGTTCTACCTAACTGGTAATGCAGCTGTTATACACGAGTGACCAAAAGTAACGAGAAGGGTACTCCCATGAAAATATTTCGGGTAGTGAAGCCTATGCGGTGCAGGCGTTTCCTTACATTCTTGGTAGAAATGGGTTCCGCACTCCCAACGTTCAACTAGGCGGTGATCTAACTCACAGTAGCCCTTCGCCCCGTATGGTTCTGCAGAGGCGACCTGATGTCCGTTTGTTTAACACTCTATTTTCATTTATGATAAAATAGGCTTATGACATCACCTTTTGTCCGAGTGTGTGTGTGCGTCCGTGTGTGTGTGTGTGTGCGTGTGTGTGTCCCCTAATGACTTCTAAACGGCTGGAGCGATTTCAATAAAACTCGGACCCCAACCGTGCCCTTCAAATTTAATTACGTCTCACCAATCCAACATGGCGGCTGTGCGAAATATTTCACCGGCTTTCCATATCTCCGAAACTATTACTGATATCACCCTCAAATTTTATAAGCTAATAAGAGGCACTACTACAAGTTCACCGATGAGACTTTCAAAAACCTGTTAGCTACAAAACGAACATGGCGGCCATGTGAAGTTGAAACATTTAAATAGACCTTTCTCGCGATTTAACCATTCAAATGCAATGAAACTTGGTACAGCAAATGTTTATACACATTGTAATGCACTGACATCTAATTTAGTTCAATTGTTTACATAACCTAATGATGGCGGCTGTGCGAAATATTTCATCGGCATTCTATATCTCCGAAACTATTACTGTTATCACCCTGAAATTTTGTACGGTGATAAAGGGTACTACTAAGAGCTCAGCTATGCGACTTCAAAAAATCCTGTAAAATACAAAATGAACATGGCGACCAAGCGAAGATGAAACATTTTAATAGACTTTTCTTTTGATTTAACCATCTGAGCGCAGTGAAATATGGTACAGTAAATGTTTATACACATTGTAATGCTCTGGCATCTAATTTAGGTCGATTGTTCACATGACCTCAAGATGGCGGCTGTGCGCAATTTTAAAGTTAAGTTTTTATTTCTGTGTAATAATCATGCGATCGAAGTGAACGTTTGAATAATGAACCTACGGAATAATCGTCATCTAATAGTACATAACTCTATGGCCTACATATATAAAAATCCAACATGGCGACCAACCGAAATATTTAGACGGTACTCAATATGTATTAATCTGAAATTTTGAATGTTGATAGAGGCTATGAACATAAGTTCATCTATGGGACATTCAATAACCTGGTGAGCACAAATCCAACCTGGCGGCGTCGCGAAATATAAATATTTAAGTGGTCGTATCACGTGATTTAACCATCCGAGCGCAGTAAAACTTTGTACGGTAAATGTTTATACAAATTTTAATCCACTGGCATCTAATTTATTTCAATTGTTTTCATAAACACAAGATGGCAGCAGTGCGAAATTTTAAAATCTGGTTTTCATTTCTTATGCCCGAATCATGCGATAGAAGTTTGAATACTACACCTACACAATAATCTTCATGTAATAGTACATAACTCTTCCTATATATATAAGAATCCAACAAGGCGACCATCCGAAATATTTAGACGGTTCTCATTATCTACGAATCTATTACAGCCATCAAAGTGAAATTTTGCATGTAGATAGAGGCAATTAGCATAAGAAGGATATATGAAAATAGGCTGTATAGTTCTTCACGGAACTACTTGTTTCATAAATGAAAATATGATTAAAAAAGAGTGTTTTTACTGGGGCAAAAGTGAGTATTTATAGAACCCCGCTATTTTGTTATCCGCCTTATTAGACCGGATAGCCAAGAATCTACTATATATCTTTTAAGTGTATAAAATATCGAAAGGGGTCTGTCGTTGTTACCCAACCACAAGTGTTGGGGGGCGTGGGATACCTATCGCGTGGTAATTATTGTCGACAGTAATAAGAGTTTGAAATTATAGTTTTCACGATTTATTTCTTCTTTATAAACTAATTTATACTTTCATAACAAAGTGGATGTTCAATCCGCTTGTGATATGAGAATTAGCATACAGTAGACTATATGTGATGATTAGGGCTCAGATGTTTAGGAAAAATCATATTATTCTCTTTGCCTATAATTTCATGCCCGATTGGTTTCTGATGCAAATCGAGTTATTATCGCAACAATACCGTGGTTCTTATTTGTCATATAAATGCATATTTCGAACATTTTTTACCATTAGGTCATATTTTGAGCATTTTGTTTGGTAAGAACGTCATATTTTGGTAGTTTGACGCCAGCTGTAGGTGTGCAATCATCCTCAACTCACCGAACGGGAACTGGTGTTTACAGAAATAAACTGTAAATAACCACTTAAGTATGTAAATTCAGAAAATTAATATGAAAATAGTAATAAAGAATGTAGGTAACAATACTTTTATTGCAGCTAAACAGCCAAATAATCTCTTATATATAATCCAAAATTGACTCATCACCGCAGGGCTCAAACCACTAGACGTAGAAAGCTGAAATTTTGCATGTTGGTTGATCCGAGTATGTACAGGCTCACTAAGAACCGGTTTTTGAAAATTCTATTTGTAAGTGACTTTTTTCGGCCCTTTGGCACTGAGCATCCAAAATTGACTCATCATCGCAGGGCTCAAATCACTAGACCTAGAGAGCTGAAATTTTGCATGTTGGTTGATCCGAGTATGTAGAGGCTCACTAAGAAACGGTTTTTGAATATTCAATTTGTAAGTGACTTTTCTCGGCCCTTTGGCACTGAGCAAGGACAGTCGGTACAAAGATCGGATTTAGCTCATTTTAAGCCGCCAGATACGAGAAACAATACTCGGAGGTCCTGTAGGGACCCCGAAACACAATTTTTAAGTTCCTAAAATGAGCGGCTTCGGAGATATTCCCAAATAACGGTGTTCCCTCTGAGAAACAGATCAATGTTACTATGGCAACCGATGCAATTTCGCAGACCGGGGATAGTTTTCTGGCAATATCTCGAAAACCGTTCGTTTTAGGGCTTAAAACGCGGGGTTCGGTTCCAACTTCATAGAAGTGGAAACCACGAACATTGCTCCTCGCATTGTTACGCTTAAAATGAGCTATATTTCATATTTCTACGAGCAAATCGACTTGGAAAGTCTCATCTATTATATATAATCCAAAATTGACTCATCACCTCAGGGCTCAAACCACTAGCCCTGGAGAGCTGAAATTTTGCATGATAGTTGATCCGAGTATATCGAGGCTCACTAAAATACGGTTTTTGAAAATTCAATTTGTAAGTGACTTTTTTCGGCCCTTTGGCACTGAGCAAGGACAGTCGGTACAAAGATCGGATTTAGCTCATTTTAAGCCGCCAGATACGAGAAACAATACTCGAAGGTCCTGTAGGGACCCCGAAACACACTTTTTAAGTTCCTAAAATGAACGGTTTCGGAGAAACAGTATTCCCAAATAAGTGTGTTCCCTCTGAGAAACAGATCAACGTTAATATAGCAACCGATACAATTTCGCAGACCGGGGATAGTTTTCTGGCAATATCTCGAAAACCGTTCGTTTTAGGGCCTTAGAATGCGGGGTTCGTAGAAGTGGAAACCACGAACATTGCTCCTCGCATTGATATGCGTAAAATGAGATATATTTTATTTATAGAGGTGGTTTTTGGGGTCGGATACGAGCGTGATTTTCAGTCTAATTTTATACTCTTTAAGCTGGTTATTGTGAGCGAGCTTTCGGAACTTTACGCTATTTTACAATGTTAAGATGCTTTCTATTTTGCACGGTATGCTTTCATTTTCTTTATAAATTTGTTTGTTGTTAACTGAATATTTCTGTTCACCAATATTGATCTGCTCTTTTTCGTTTTTTACCGTGATCAGCAACCTATATACACAGACGAATGTGTCGTATTCTACCGGCTGTCACATTAAATTATATTTTTTTCTTAATTGCTCTTACTGAGGAATTGGGCAAACTTATTTCAATAATGTTGGTATTTTGTCTTTCACGGCCATTGAAACCCCTCACAAGGCACGCCTTATACCTAGAAAAGTTGCTGAGTTGGACTAATGGACTAATGGTGCAGCAGAAAAGAGGAGAATTGAAGCATTTGAAATGTGGTGATACAGGAGAATGATGATCAGATGGGTAGATAGGGTAACAAATGAAGAGGTATTAAGACGAATGGGAGAGGAGAGATATTTCTGGCGACTGCTAATGAAGAGGAGAGACAGGAGGGTAGGACACATATTAAGACACCCAGGAATAGCAAGCTTAGTTATGGATGGGAGGGTCGAGGACAAGAACTGTAGGGGTAAACCAGGGTTAAACAGATTGCCTCGGATGTAGGGTGTGGTAGCTATGTAGAGATGAAACGATTAGCTCAGGAAAGGGAGACATGGAGGGCTGCATCAAACCAGTTAAAACACTGAAGACTCAAACAACAACAATCAGGAATTTTAATTACTTAGAGAGGCATGTGAGGCAAAAGGGTTGTTGGAGAATTTCAATCCCTGGGATGTAACACTGGAAGAGACTGCATAATGTACATCAGCGGCCAAGGTGAGATATATTTTACTATAGGTCTATTAATAGCGATATGTTGACGTTCAAATCATCAATACGTATGGCAAAATTACACCCAGAATAGCTTAAGGTAGAATACTTTTAATTCCCCATTTACCGATAGATTTGCAATTCCAGTGCGCGAGAGTGCAGTTCCCTCTTCAGACAATACTCGCAATTTCTTTAACAAAGCGCAATGACACACACTTAACAGGAGCACGGGTACATTTAGACAAAACCATTATTTTTCCCATGGGCAACTGTATGTGGCGTGCTCGCGAGCATCCGGACAACAAAATCGTTATGTCTCAGCAGAAGATGGCAAAACCAAAAACGTAATTTTAAAATGTGTTAACATTATGTAACATCGAACCCTTCAGACTTTCACAACTCTATAAAATTCCCACTTTGCTGCTCATATCAATATACTGTATGTATCAGATTATTCAGAAATAGAATGGACCCACCTGTAGCCGCGATTGCTGTAATAGAATAGACCAATTATCAGCAATAATGCATCTTCCCCATTGTCTTGATCACAGGCGACGCCGCGGGTACTTGCTAGTACATTTATATACACTATGTTTGCGCACCTGCGCTGTGGGAGCATATTCTTTTATGGACTTGATTATTTTGCTGCATTTTTCTATATGGTAGCATTCACATGTGTGTCCGCATAGTTGACATACACTTGTGTCATGTGCCTTATTTGTACAAATCAAATGGTGAAAACCATGAACTGCCAGGCGTGTGAACATGTGCCTCATCTCAAAGCTAGCTGATGTCCACGCCCGGTCAACCATGCCCCCCGTTCCATAAAATTCAAGTGGGATTTCTTCTCTTTTCCTTCTGAGTGTCGTTAATAGGTTTTACGAACCTCTTGTGCTACGTAAACTTAGAAGCGTTCTAAAGTCTTCAATTAGGAATGTTTCTCGAGCAAGGAGGTAGACTAGCCGTGATTTGGTCGTCTTGGAAATTCCAATCTATTTTTTTTTTCAAATGTATAATGCTTTAACACTTTCATGTGATGATAGTTTCTTTTCATGTGATTTCTATTCCGTATGTCAATATTAGCATTATTTTCTTTCTTTCCCCGTTACGGTCTTCTAAGGACCACGAGCCAATTTCAATGTTTAGTCCTTTGGTGTTCTTTCTTCTTCCTCCAGGTGTCCTTCTTCTTCCTCCAGGACTCCTTCATCTTCACACTATGCATCTTCTTTCTCTCTTCGGACCATTTTGAGCCTCTTTTCTTTTCCTTCCTTCCTTGGAACCCTTCCATTCCCAACAATTTTTTCCTAAACATTTCTCTCTCTATTGCATCTTCTTCTCTTATATTGTTTCTTTCCAAATCCTTTCTAACTTCTTGAATCCAAGTTGTTGTTAATTTCTTGTTCCAAAGATATTTGAATATCTGTTTGGTTAACCTGTTGTCATTCATTCTATATACATGTCAAAAAATAGCAACCGACTCTTTTTTATTGTGTCTGTTATGTTTTCAATGTTGCGGTATATTTCATCATTACTTCTTAATTTCCATAATTCTGTAATTCTTAATGGACCTAATATTTTCCGTACAATTCGTCTTTCTAATACTTCCAATTTATCTAACTTATAATTCAGTACTAGACATTCGCTTCCGTATAGGCATTCTGGTTTGATTACTGTTCTGTAGTGCTGTATTTTCAAGTTTCTAGATAAACATTTTTTTTGTAGGTGTTCCTAGTTATACCATATGCTCTTTCCATCTTGTGTACTCTTTCTTCTACAGCATATTTTTCTAAACCATTTTCCTGAATGATTTCTCCTAAATATTTGAATTTCTTTACCCTCTTAATTTTACCAATTTCTGTGACTAGGATTTCTGGAGCATTTTTTTATATTTGTCATAAATTTGGCTTTTTCTACAGAAATTCTTAAACCTGTTCTGTTGGCTATCTCTTCTAAGAGATTAATTTGCACTGTTGCGTCAGTCAGATTTTCAGAAAGTATGGCAAAATCATCTGCAAATGCTAGACAGTTTATTTCAATACCTCTGCTTTTATTCCCTAGTGTTATGGGTGATATCTTGGGTTCCCTCAGTTTTTGATTCCAAATTCTTACTATTTTCTCCAGGACACAGTTGAATAGCAGTGGAGATAAACCATCACCGTGCCTTACACCTGTCTTTTTTGAATGGTTTAGATATTCTCCCCCGAAATTTTACTTTTGATATGGTGTCTGTGAGGGTTTCACGGATTAGATTAGCCAGTTTGGTTGGTTGGTTCTTAAGTTTAGGGGCTGCGACAGCGCGGTCATGTAGCCCCGTGTACTTTGGGTGTGTGTAGAATCTGTCTGATAACCGGTGTTAATTGTGATGACTGTATTAGTGTGTGTATCTGTTTTTTAATTTTAAGTACTGCAACTTATAATTTTTCAAATAGTTTCTACTTTTGCCGCCAAGCGCCACCGTCAACGACTACTAGGTCTAATTCAGAACTTAGCTACTAGACGCCACCGCAGTCGGCGCTTGGCAACGAACGTAGAAACCTAAGAGCGTTGTTTACATTCTTAACCTATCCAATTTAGCTTCACACAGGTGCAATTAGTGGAAGGATCTTTAACATGCCATAAATCTATGACATGGGACCGCCGGCTTTACTTCCCCTCCGAAGGAAGGCATACTGAGGGATTTTTAACGCTCTTAAAAAATCCGACGGCTTCGGCCGGGTTTGAACCCGCTATCTTGGGCATAGAAGCTCAGCATGCTACCGACTACGCCACCGAAGCCGCCTAATTAGCCAGTTTAGATTTAACTCCAAATTCTCGAATTACTTTATCTAGAGTTTCCCTGTCAACGGAATCGAAAGCTTTTTTTAAATCTATAAATGTCACTACTATGGTCTTGGAGTTTATTATCCTGTGACGGATTATGGACTTCAGGTTGAATACCTGTTCTGCGCAAGATCTGCCTTTTCGGAATCCACTCTGATATTCACCTAAATGACTGTCGAGAGTTGCTTGTATCCTGTTTAGTAATATTGTTGAGAATATCTTATAAGCCACTGCCAATAGGGATATACATCTGTAGTTATTGACATCTTGCTTATTACCTTTCTTATGCAAAGGATGTATAAGGGCCACTTTCCATTCTTCCGGGATCTTTTCCGTTTTCCAGATTTATTCAAAGATGCTTTTAAGGTCATCTATGATTTTGGGTTGAGACCATTTTATAAGTTCAGCTGTGATGGAGTCTTCTCCACTAGCTTTGTTGTTTTTTAGGGTGTCAATTGCTTTTTCAATTTCTTCAAGAGTAGGTGGTGGATCTACTTCCATGTTGTCATGAATTTCGGGAAATTCTAACTTTTTGTTTGGTTCTTCACAATTCAGAAGTTGATCGAAGTGCTTTGCTAGTATTTCACAATTCTTTTCATCAGATAGACCCATTCTGCCATTTTCGTCTGTGAAGCAAATACTTGGAGCTTGATACCCATTTAAATTATTTTTAAAGGTCTGATAGAAATTCCGGGAGTTATTTTTAACAAAATCATCCTGCATGTCAACAAGTTGTGACTTTTCAAAGGAGCGTTTAGCACTCTTAATTATTCTGGCTGTTTCCTTTCTTTGTTTTTTAAATTGTTCAATGTGTTCATTCTTTCCAGAGCATTTCCTTGTTTTCCATAATATTGTTCTTTCTGCTAGGGCTTCCTCACAAGTTTCATTCCACCAAACTTTCTTTTTCATTTTTGCTGGCCCAAATACTTTTTTCGCTGCACTATCGATTTCTATGGGTAATTCTTGCCAGTTACCTGGTTTACTTATTTGAATTTTTTCTTGAAAATGTTTTATTGCTTCTTGTGTGATGTTGAGTCTGTCTGTGTTATATTTAATTAATTTCTGTTGTCTTCTTTGGTTCCTATGAGGGAGAAGGTTGAGCTTAATTTTGGAGAGATAGTGGTCAGAGTCAAATTCTCTACTTCTGATTACTTTTACATTCATAATTTCTTTAATATTATTTCTAGAAATAGCAACATGATCCAATTGGAATTCTCCTAACATTGGATTTGGAGATGTCCATGTTTTTGCTTTTCTTGGTAGTTTCCTGAATGAAGTTGACATTAATTTCAACCGAAAGGTTTTACAGAGAAAATTAGTCTCATGCCGTTTTTATTAGTCCTTTTATGGGCTGGATATTCCCCTACTGTTTTTCGATAAGCTCTTTCCTTCCCTATTTGCGAATTGAAATCACCCAAAAGTATAACAACATTCGATTTTGGAATTTTGGATATTTCCTCTTCTAAAAGTTCCCAGAATTCTTCTACTTCGCTGTCTCGAGGTCGAGTGTTCTTATACTCGTATATCTTATTTCGTGCATCGCCCGAACCGCTTGTGTTAACAATTTAATCTCGAAGGGATTGTCGCTTGGATTTATAATTAAGAAAAACTGTCATATTTAAATCAGTCAATTTCAGGTCATATTTTGTCTTTCTTGAGTCATATTTCGTCATTTTTAAGGTCATGTTTGCTCGCATATTCGGGCTATTTTTAGGTCTTAAACATCCGAGCCCTAATGATAACGAAAAATCGACCCCAATGTTACGGGGCAAAACTTAACATTACATTGAAGAAAACAGTCTCCCATCACCAAACCTCACTGTAATGGCCGCTTCTCTCATATTTGTGACGACTATACCGGAGTTCTCACCATCACCAGGGATACTAGCTGAGCTAGACAGCTCATAACTCCTCTCACGCTTTCGCCTACCGTAACTTTCAGGCATTCCCGATAAGTCTTTTGTCACTCGACATTGGTGATTTTTGACTTTCGTTCATTCCTCACTGACCGTTGTACGAGGGCGGATTGAAAATTCTTTGCCCCTAATTTGTTTTTAGCCAAACAAAAATTCTTACAGGTTATTACAAATATCAATAGGCCTATTGGTCTACGTAGCTTACACTATTTGTCCAGATAGTCTCCACATTTGTTCAGACATTTCTCTCATCGCAGTACTAAATTTGAGAGTGCCCTGTGGTAGAATTCAGCCGGCTGTCTGTGGAACCATCGTCGGACTGCTGTCTTGGCGTCATCGTTGCACGTGAATCGCTGTCCTGCCAGGAATTTCTTCAGTGGACCAAAAATGTAGAAATCACTAGGGGCGAGGTCCGGACTGTCTGGTGGGTGGTCCAGTGAAATGACTGGAGCTTGTTGGCGGTTCTGGTTGCCACATGTGGTCTCGCATTGCCATGGTCCGTTGAAGAAGTTCCTGGCAGGACAGTGAATCACGAGCAACGTTGACACCAAGGCAGCAGTTCGACGATGGTTCCACAGTCAGCCGGCTGAATTCTACCACAGGGACATCTCAAATGTAGTGCTGCGATGGGAGAAATGTTTGAACAAATGTGGAGACTATGTGGAAAAATTGTGTAATGTACGTAGAACAGTGCGTATATTTATAATGACCTGTATGTATTTTCTTTGGCAAAAAAAGGGGAGGGGGGCAAAGACTTACATATTCACCCTCGTATTTTTTCGCATACTTTTCCGATAATTTTGAATCTATTTACTGTCCGTATTTAGTGATATTTTGCAAATCAAAATAAATTATTCTAAGCAAAATATTCTCAAATTTTCACTATTTCGTTTATTTTTGCTGGTTGGTTGGTTCCTTAGTTTAGGGGCTGCAACAACGCGGTCATTTAGCCCCGTGTACTTTGGGTGTGTGTAGAAGCTGTCTGATAACTGATGTTAATTTTGATGTCTGTATTAGTGTGTGTTATCTGTTTTTAATTCAATTAAGGACTGCAGATATTGATTTTCAGGTAGTTCCTACTTTTGCCGCCAAACGCCACCGCCAACGACTACTAGTTCAGAACTTGGCTACCAGACGCCACCGCAGTCGGATCCTAGCGACGAACGTAGGACCCTGAGCGTTGTTTACATTTCTAACCTAATTTAGCTTCACACAGGTGTAATTAGTGGAAGGTACTTTAACATGCCATAAATCTATGACATGGGACCGCCAGCTTTACTTCCCCTCCGAAAGAAGGCATGCTGAGGGATTGTTAACCCTCTTAAAAAAACGACGACTTCGGCCGGATTTGAACCCGCGATCATGGGCATAGAAGCTCAGTTATTTTTGCTGTATACAGTACTAGCAGGTACCCGAGGCTTCGCCCGCGATCAAGACAATGGGGACGATGCATTATTGCTGATAATTGGTCTATTCTATCACAGCAATCGCGGCTATAGGTGTGTCCATTCTAATTCTGAATATTCTGATATATACAGTATATTGATATGATCAGCAAAGTGGGAATTTTATCGAGTTGTGAACGTCTGCAGGGTTCGTTGTTACATTATGTTAACACATTTTAAAATTGCGTTTATGGTTTTGCCATCTTCTGCTGAGACATAACGATTTTGTTGTCCGGATGCTCGCGAGCACGCCACATACAGTTGGCCATGGGAAAAAATTGTTTTGTCTAAATGTACTCGTGCTACTGTTAAGTGTGTGTCATTGCGCTTTGTTAAAGAAATTGCGAATATTGTTTGAAGAGGGAACTGCACTCTTGCACACTGGAATGGCAAATCTATCGGAATATGGGGAATTAAATGTATTCTTACTTAAGCTATTCTGGATGTAATTTGGCCATACTAATTGATGATTTGAACGTAAACATATCCCTATTAATAGACCTATAGTTAAATATCGCTCACCTTGGCCGCTGATGTACATTATGCAGTCTCTTCCAGTGTTACATCCCAGGGATTGAAATTCTCCAACGACCCTTTTGCCCCACATGCCTCTCTAAGTAATTAAAATTCCTGATTGTTGTTGTTTGAGTCTTCAGTTTTTTAACTGGTTTGATGCAGCCCTCCATGTATCCCTCTCCTGAGCTAATCGTTTCATTTCTACATAGCTACCACACCCTACATCCGAGGCAATCTGTTTAACCCTGGTTTACCCCTACAGTTCTAGTCTGCAACCCTCCCATCCATAACTACTGTCGACCAAACTATTATGTGTACTCGAGTTTGAAGTTTGTTTGTGAAGTAACCGATAGACCTATATAAAATCCAATAACATCATCATGTTCGTCGTTCTATTTTACGTTAGATCATGTAGGTTTGGAATTTTTAATTTATATTTTAATATTTTTTATCACAGTTGGAACACAAGAAGTGCCTGTTTTTAAGCGTTTTTCAACCATGCGTCACATTTAAGAATTATTATCTCACAAACCCGTCATCAGATCGAATCCAAATTTTAACACAACATACACTGGAATGTTGTATAACAGGTTTATTAATTTTAAAAATTTTTGTGTCCAAGAAACAAAGTTATTATTTTTGTAAGGTAACTTTTCCTCGGCTCGGGATGGTTTGAAAATGTAGTTCTTGGTCGCGTTGTAATCCTTATACATCAAAACGGTATGCTGTATGATTGTGAAATACGTAAATTAATGCACTTATTGTATATCGGTTTGTATTTGTACGGAGAATTAAGACATGGTTCACCAGTTAGCCGCTCTGGTGGAAGCAGTACATCATTGCCAAGATGGGCTACATCACGCGTCATGGCACGTCTCGCTCGGAAGTGATGGGCTCCATATCAGCAACGCTGTATAGCATTTCCCGGAGTGGCTAGCTGGTGAACCATGTCTTAATTCTCCGTACAAATACAAACCGATATAAAATAAGTGAATTAATTTACCTATTTCACAGTCATTTTTGATGTATAAGGATTACAACGCAACCAAGAACTACATTTTCCAACGACCCCGAGCCGAGAAAGAGTTACCTTACAAAAATAATAACAACATTCGTTCTTGAACACACAAAATTTTGAAATTAATAAACCAGTTATACAACATTCCAATGTATATTGTGTTAAAATTCGGATTCGATCTGATTACGGGTTTGTGAGATAATAATTCTTAAATGTGACGCATGGTTGAAACACGCTAAAAAAATGGGCACCTTTTGTGTTTCAACTGCGATAAAAAAATATTAAAATATAAATTAAAAATTCCAAACCTACATAAACTAACGTAAAATCGAACGTCGAAAATGATGATGTCATTGGATTTTATGAAGGTATATTGTCTACTTCACAAACAACCTTCAAACTCAAGTGCACATAATATTTTGGTCGACAGTAAGCTTGGTATTCCTGGGTGTCATAATATGTGTCCTACCCTCCTATCTCTTCTCTTCATTAGCAGTCGCCAGAAACATCTCTCCTCTCCCACTCGTCTTAATACCTCTTCATTTGTTACCCTAACTACCCATCTGATCATCATTCTCCCTTATCACCACATTTCAAAAGCTTCAATTCTCCTCTTTTCTGCTGCACCATTAGTCCATTAGTACAAACTCAGCAACTTTTCTAGGTTTAAGCCGTGCCTTGTTCGGGGATTCAATGGCCGTGAAAGACAAAACAACAACTTTATTGAAATAAGTTTGCCCAATTCCTCAGTAAGAGTAATTAAGAAACAATAATAATTAACGTGACAGCCGGTAGAGTACGACACATTCGACTGTGAATCAACGTTGCAGATCATGGTTAAAAACGAAAAAGAGCTGATCAAAATTGGCAAACAAAAATATTCAGTTAAGAAAAAACAAATTTATAAAAAAAATGAAAGCATACCGTGCAAAATAGAAAGTATCTTAACATTGTAAATTCGAGTAAACTTCTGAAAGCTCGCTTACAACAACCAGCCGTAAGAGTATAAAATTAGACTCAAAATCACGATCGCATCCGAGCCCCAAAAGCAACCTCTATATATAAAATATATATCATTTTACGCGTATCAGTGCGAGGAGCAACGTTCGTGGTTAGAGGTGGGAACCGAACCCAGCGTTTTAAGGCCCTAAAACGAACGGTTTTCGAGATATTGCCAGAAAACTATC
The DNA here is from genome assembly GCA_946902985.2 of Meconema thalassinum. Lineage (NCBI taxonomy): Eukaryota > Metazoa > Arthropoda > Insecta > Orthoptera > Tettigoniidae > Meconema > Meconema thalassinum. The sequence goes on along the minus strand of OX336388.2, from coordinate 357,764,838 downwards.
CCCGGTCTGCGAAATTCCAGCGGTTGCCATAGTAACGTTGATCTGTTTCTCAGAGGGAACACAGTTATTTGGGAATATCTCCGAAACCGTTCATTTTAGGAACTTAAAAAGTGTGTTTCGGGGTCCCTACAGGACCTCCGAGTATTGTTTCTCGTATGTGGCGGCTTAAAATGAGCTAAATCCGAACATTTTGACCGACTGTCCTTGCTCAGTGCCAAAGGGCCGAAAAAAGTCACTTACAAATTGAATTTTCAAAAACCATTTCTTATTGGGCCTCTATATACTCGGATCAACCAACATGCAAAATTTCAGCTTTCTAGGTCTAGTGGTTTGAGCCCTCCGTCGATGAGTCAATTTTGGATTGTCAATGCCAAAGGGCCGAAAAAAGTCACTTACAAATTGAATTTTCAAAAACCGTTTCTTAGTGAGCCTCTACATACTCGGATCAACCAACATGCAAAATTTCAGCTTTCTAGGTCTAGTGGTTTGAGCCCAGCGGTGATGAGTCAATTTTGGATTGTCAATGCCAAAGGGCCGAAAAAAGTCACTTACAAATTGAATTTTCAAAAACCGTTTCTTAGTGAGCCTCTACATACTCGGATCAACCAACATGCAAAATTTCAGCTTCCTAGGTCTAGTGGTTTGAGCCCTGCGGTGATGAGTCAGTTTTGGATTATATATAAGAGATTTGTATAATTCACTGTGACGAACCAAACGATACCTCACACGACAACTATCACGCTGGAGTCCAGAGCTACACTCATTGTTAGGAACAGGGCATGGCTATTTTAGTACCTCAAGCATCCGATGATGCCCATAGTGAGGTTAGATTCTTGTTGTTAGGTACATTGGAGGGGCAGATTATCTCGCTATTGAGCCCCTTAAAACAACAGCAATAACTAACTAACAAGATACACTGGTTCTTCCTCGGTACAATGAAGTATGAGCACTGTCGCGGTGCATATTGTCGAAAATTAATTCAATTTCGAAAACTTTCATGTTCTGTAGCGTCCAATGACCCATGAATGCTTTCAAAATTATAAAAGCATTTTACTGTACATCAAAAATTGGGGCAGGTGACCTCGCTATTCCGGCCCTTAAAACTCCAATAACTAACTACTTAAAATGCAAAGGAAATGGATGAGGTTATACTCAAACTGTCCACCTTGTATAGTGTATAGTATACTTGGCTGTCACCCTAGAGTTCGATTCCTGACTCCACCAAGAAATGTAATTATTTTCCAAGGGTTGGAGCGGCGTACACTCAATTTCTTGAGACAAAACTAAAAGTAAGTGAGTTCAATTTCCTCCTCAGCCATCCTAAAATTGTTGTTTTCCACTTCTATTCCCAAGACCACGGATGTCTCCTTCCCAATCCCAGCCTCAATTACAAATACACACACTACTACAAACACTGATTTGCTGTTGGAAGATCCAAGTGTGATCTACTCAGGGCCGGATTTAAGATATGACACCTATAGGCTAAAGTCCATTTGCCGCCCCCACTACAGGTCATATTTGCTTAATACATTTGTTTTATATAACAAAAGGATAGATTTCATTGGCGTTTTCATCTTTTTTTAACATAAAGTTCATTTAGTTTAGATAAAACTACAATTTTAATGGATTACATAATAAATGTTATACTGAAATTAGTTATCCACTTGTCTTTTTTTAACTTACTTCTTTTAATATTCGTTAAAAAATGAAATGGGTTTCGAACTTAATTACCGTAATTAATTTGTTCTTGGAGATCAGTGATCACTATTTTACACATATTTTAATGCTAATGACTATCTTTTGGGTAATTATTGAAGAACTGTGTTCAATTTGATTTAAGTTGTCCTACATGGTGAAATGAAATTACACAAAATGTAGTTAATTACTGGTTTATTTGTTGAAAAATATACAAACTTCTCTAAAACAACGCACCCCACGTAATCTTGATGTTCAAATTTACATAGCTTTCTTGCCAGATTTCTTAATGGCAAACTCGTTAATAAAGTCCTCATATGAAAGTGGTTTTGTTGCATTAGGTTAACCGTATTTCAGAAATACTAGTTCGCAGATAGTTCTTAACTCTTCTAAGGCAACAAAAACTGTAGAAGGACTAAAACATAGTTTTAAGTAACATGTATTCTTAAATTCGTACGGAAAATATCATTAACGTCTGAAATACTTCATTTTAGCTTTTGAATTAATTGCCACACTGCCACCCTTGAAAATTTGCCACTCTAGGCTGCAGCCTACTTAGCCTATTTAGAAATACGGCCCTATCTACAGAATTGTCTGCTGTTCCCTGTATCTTGTACAGCAGAAGATATCCTCGCGATATCAAATGCTGTTGAGGTTGCACGTTTCTGGTCTTCCATGGTGTGAATTATTTAATAGTCACTACTGTAAGTGTGTATAAATAGTTCAATATGTGTGTATAAAAATGACAATAAGTAATTTTGTTTGTACGAGTGAAACATGTACTTTGTTTGCTTCTGATTCGAATATGTTGTTTGAGTCTACAGTCTTTTGACTGGTTTGATACAGATCTCCACGCCCCCTGTCCTGAGCTAATCGTTTCATCTCCAAATAGCTATCACACACACCATCCGAGGCAATATGTTTAACATAATTATTCTAACCTTGATCGGCTTCGGTGGCGTAGTTGGTAGCATGCAAAACTGCTGTTCCCAAGATCGCGGGTTCAAACCCGACCGAAGTCGTCGGATTTTTAAGAGCGTTTAAATCCTTCAGTATGCCTTCCTTCGGATGGGAAGTAAAGCCGCTGGTCCTATGTCATAGATTTATGGCATGTAAAAGATCCTTCCACTAACTAAACTTGTGTGAAGCTAAATTTCTAGATTAGATTTCGTTGAAACGCTCTATCTAAGTTCCAACGTTCACCACTAGGGGCAGTGACATCTGGTAGCGAAAGTTGAAACTACTTGAAATTGACCGGAAGTTGTAGCTCACCCCATGGGTGTCCGCTTGAAACTGCTACAATCTCTGGCGAGCCGAACATGCCCTCGGACACTCCCAGCCCTAAAAGCCATACGCAAAATAAATAAATAAATAAATAAATAAATAAATAAATAAATAAATAAATAAATAAATAAATAAATAATTCTAGCCTTGGTCTACCCCTACAGTTCTTGTCCTGGACACTTTCTATCATAACTAACTTTGCTATTCCTGGGTATTTAAGTATGTGTCCTACCAGCCTATCTCTTGTCTTCATTAGCAGTCGCCAGAAACATCTCTCCTCTCCCAATCGTCTTAATACCTCTTCAATTGTAACCCTTTCTACCCATATGATTTTCTGCATTCTCTTGTAACACCAGATTTCAAACGCTTCAATTCTCCTCTTCTGCTGCTCCAAAAGTCCAAGTTTCGCTTCCATATAGTGTCACGTTCCAGACAATGGCTTTCAAACAGGACTTCTTAATACTTATATCTATTTTCGATGTCAACAGATTCCTCTCCTGTAGAATTGCTTTTTCCTTGCCTGTGCCAACCTACTTTTAATATTTATTGCTTCGCCCATCACTGGTTATTTAGCTTCCTAATGTAATAAGTAATAGAATTATCCTACTTCCTTTAGCATTTCACCTGTCATAGGGGTTTCTGATTTCTTTCGGCTGCATCCTATATTTTTGTTTTACATTTATTAATTTGATTCTAATATACAGTACGTACTACAGCAGGCGCGGATTCCAGGGGGGGGGGGGTCACGGGGGTCATGACCCCCCAAACGGGAGACCAACGTTTTTTGCAAACTCAAAAATCGAAATCACAAGAACCAGACAAATAAAACTTAACGAATTTTAACTGAAAAACAGTTGTTTTCTTTTCATTTTATTCAATAGTGAAAATATCTTTATTGCAATTATTATGTTCTGTTACAAGTGTACTTACTGTATTTTGTGACCGTTTGACCGAAGTCCCACGTGCACACGAGTATGAATTTCAACATCGCCGAGCCTAAGACTCGAAAAAACAATCTCGGGTTCAAACTGAGTATTACAAAACAATTTTTTTTATCAAAAATCAGCCGGACGGATATAGAAATTCACACTCCATAAAGGATGGAAGGCAGTGCAAATAATTTGTGAATAACACCAATTTCTTAAAATACCTCAGTTTAATTTAACTGTCTGCTGGTCCTATTAGAATACAATGATCCCCAATGGAGAAATAAAAAATTCCAGACCTGAAAATAAAGACATCCTAAGCTCCCCCTTGGGTACCTTATCTACATACAAATTTTAGAACGCATAAAATAAAGTATTTCCAGCCTCTATCCAAAAGTAAATTCACTATTTTCAAAATATTAACTTGATGTCTGAGAAAATCATTAGTCCATCTCAGCATCTGCTTCAATTAATTATTTAAACTGTACAATTAGCACTGATGTGCAGGAAAATATCAGTCCATCCTGACACTATGATTTTAATATTTACAAAAGTATCACTTGAATCAAATTTTCCAGAATTGTTTCCACCTCTGCGGGGAATTTCACACGTCTTAAACTTATTTCAGGGAAGTCACATTCCCAAAACAGTGTGAAATCAAAAACATAAACCTCATGACGGCATTTATCAAATTCAACATTGACTGATCTTCCGACATTTTTCCACGATGTCACCAAAAATTAATTTTATTCACCAATTCACATATAATTTAAATCCTCTGATTTAATCGCTTCGATTTAACTTCTTTGATAATATGCATGTAATTCAATTTATTTATGTTAATCCTCTCAATTTAATTCATTGTAAAACAAGAAGTTCCGTGAAGAACTATACAGCCTACTTTTCATGCCAATGATTATTCTACAGAATATGAACCTATCTAGAATAATGACGAAATTAAGTTGCTAATATCGAAATTTCCAATTAGTTCGAAATACTGTATACCTGGCATAATGTATCCTAATAGAGCACTACAGTTGGCAGCCCTGATGACTGAATATATTCTTAGTTCCGTCTCTTAAGGTACAAAATACAAAATTTGGTTGAAGTCCAATGAATAGCATGGACGTTACATGCAGTTAAACATTGGATCTAACAGCGCGCGTAAAATCATGTTGGCAACAATGTCATGCATGTATTGGTCAGAAATAATCTGAAATAATATGATCTATTGTTGTGCCAATTTTGAATGAAATCCATTAGTTAGTATAGAAGTTACATGCATTTTAAAATTGGACCTATCAGCAGGCTTAGAATCATGTTGGCAGCACTGACGTATATTAGTTACTCCAAATTCGTCTAGAATGCCATGTACTATACGTGTGCAAAGTTTAGAGCTATTGGCTTGCATACTTTCTGATATATTGATATTAGGGTAACAAAAATAGGGACAGCATATATTAACAGTTGGCAGCACTGGTTTCTCCTTAGAATACGCATAGTCATATCTGTTATGGTACACATAACACATATGAAATTTGGTTGAAATCCAAATGATAGTATGGAAGTTACATGTATTTAAAGTTGGACCTGTCAGCAGGCTTAGAATCATGTTGGTAGCACTGACGTATATAAGTTACTCCAAATTAATATAGAATGTCAGGTACTATACGTGTGCATAGTTTAAAGCTGTCAGCTTGCATACTTTCTGATATATTGGTATTTGGATCAAATAAATTAGGAGCATTTATTAACAGTTGGCAGCCCTGGTAGGTCTTAAGAATACGCTCAGTCATATCTGGTTATGTACACATACAACATACGAAATTTGGTTGAATTCCAATTGATAGTATGGAAGTTATATGCATTTAAAAATTGGACCTATCAGGAGGCTTATAATCATTTTGGCAACACTGCCATGTTTAGCCTCCTGGAAATTAAACTGAAATAGGGACAGCACATATTAACAGTTGGCAGCACTGGTTGCTCCTTAGAATACGCATAGTCATATCTGTTATGGTACACATAGCACATACGAAATTTGGTTGAAGACAGAAGGACAGACAGACAGACAGACAGACAGACAGACACACATTTGCCCGATCTCATAAGTCTACTTTTTCCTCATTTTTGCAAAATGTGAAAAGTAGGCTAAACATATTATTTGTATATATCTGTACGTGTGCCAATTTTGAAATAGCTCCCATTCATACTTTCCAAGATATCCAACATGGAGCTCAAATTTCAATTGCGATTTTTTAGCAGTTGGTAGCACTGACATCATTTTCAAATATGGCCGTGAGATATTCAGGTATAGATCTTTACTCCTACCAAATTTTGTTTCGATTGCTGCAGCCGTTTAGGAGTTGATAGGGGCACACACACACACAGCCAGACAGACAGACAGACAGACAGAAGGACAGACAGACAGACAGACAGACAGACAGACAGACAGACAGACAGACACACATTTGCCCGATCTCATAAGTCTACTTTTTCCTCATTTTTGCAAAATGTTAAAAGTAGGCTAAAAATATTATTTAGAATGATCCACACTGGTATTTTATGAAGATTAAAGGATCCACAAATTCAACCAGCTATCAGCTTAAAATTTTTAATACATCAACCAATCTCTAGACAATATGCCTCTAATGCTGTCAATACGTTAAATAGGACACGGCAAGGCCTTCAGCAAAAACTAGGACGAGACATCAACTTATTCATATATAAACGACTACACCATGTGGGCGACTATACAACAGTCTAGGAATGTAGAATTTCACAAACGATCGGCCACTAGTTTCCCATATGAGCGACTACATTGTCCTCATTTTTAATCATATTTGAGCATGGAGTAATTATTTGACCCTCAAAACTAAACTTTATAAACATCCATTATTAATTCATATTTTATTTTCACTTAACATTTGACCATTATAATCTTATTTTTATAATGACCCCTCAGCTACGCAGGCTGGGTTCAATGGCTTCTAAGCAACCAACACATGGGATCATGCTCTCCCTCACAAAATTTAAATATCTCGGCCTTTCGCATAGGTGTAATAAACTTTTAATGTCTGCCCCAACACACTTCGGTTAAACTGTCGCATAATTCCAATACATAGTTCCTCATATTATACAAAATTCGTATATGAATGACCTTCCGCTCCCAATATCAAAGATCACGCTTTCGGCATGTCCCTCCATTCAAAATCAACTCCCATATTATCAAATACGATCCATTATTCCTCCAATTATTAACCGCTATTTTTACCAGGAATTATTATTATTATTATTATTGGAAAATGTTCCAAACAATATAATCATTTACATATTATTATTATTATCATTATGGCTTGACTATCAGTCATACAGCCTTCCGATATCATATCTCAACTTCATTTACAACGAGAAAATATTTTACATTTATTTTAAATTCAAATATAAAAATTTATAAATTCACAGAAAATTTCGAACTATTATTCCCAATGAATAATATTTAAACGTAATGTGGCTATACACATTCCTCATCTATCCACATATTCCAAAGAGAAACTACTAACAAAGTCGAGAAAATATTATAAACAAATTAATTTAAATATAAACCATTTAATTTTGAACAAATCCAAATATTATTTCAAAGTTCCCTAACATAAGGTTTAGGCGTGGAATGGTGTAAAATGTCTTCCACACAATAGTCTACTGCTATATCGAAGCTTATCAGGTTGACATCCCAAACGCACTAGATTTCCATCAAAGAGATCCATTCGAAATAAATTGGCTGATAAATCTTCAAATGTGCTATAACGTCTTGAAATAAAAATCCATAAGCATAAACCTACTTAGCAGACAGTATAGTCGAAATTGAGAATGCAATACACCAGCTACTTAATAATAAAGTTGGCTTACATCGTGAAGATCTTGTATGAAGAGTCCTTCTGACGTAGATTCCATGTAGGCCGGCTGGCACACGTTCTTTCCATGAACAGATGTTCCGAGTCCCTACTCGCCTATACTCCATTATTCCGGAAGATGTTCCCAATAATCCCATGACATCTTACCTCCAGCTCTTTTAATACTTCATGGAGACGGTCCGATCTACCATTTTCAAACCACTATGATGCATGTCTGGCAACATAATGTTATAAATATTCGAGTCCCAAACTAACACTTGCAGCTTTGTGCCACAGAAAACTTCCTAACTCGACTGGCTCACTTCCCGTTCTAGAATATCAACACCGGGTCCGAAATCATTTTTCAACCAATACTGTTTTTTCGATACTCGCGTACTGTATTTGCTTATGGCCTTGATGTTTGAAACGGTACACTGACAATCTTAAGAGTGGTTTACGTAGCATGCTAGTACCATTTCTAGTTTCTAGGCTAGATTCCCTAGATGAGTAAGGAATTCCCCAAAACTTTGCACACACCTAAGCAATGGCTTGCCCATCTAGCCTATTTATGATATATGGGTTTTAAGGCCCACATCATATACGTTGATTGCCTTCCAACTATTTTTAGACTGGTATCTTCAAACACAAATATCTGCCAAGCACGTAGACCTTGAGCGCGCGGTGTTAGTAAACATACAGTACAGCCTCACCGCCTCACCTGTTGCGTGCGGCCTACTTCCGTCAGCCACTCCGATGCGAAACATAAACCTTGCGCCTTGGCTTCTTCAAATCCAATATTTTCTGATCCAAACGACGGATTCTCTTGATCTCTTCGGTATTTTTCCCAGTAATGAGTACTGCATGTTCCCCGATGTTTTGGTGGTTCAACCTCTTCACATAGAAACTCGTAAATATACCATATGAGATCTCTCATATCGAAACTCTCTCCATCTAGTGTAAACTTGATGAAACGAAATACCTCAGCTCCACGCGTTCTTCAAACAGGTGGTTCCTCTAAGAAAAACAATCAGTGGCCCTCATCTAAATGGTCACAATTTACAAATTCATACCAGTTATATAAAAACGATTATTTATGTAACAAAATCAACTCGTCTATTTTGTTTAGCAAACCTTATGATTACCGAATCGATGTTTATAGTGATGTCACGATGAATGTACAGCAATGCACGGATAGGAATTTGGGGCTTTTTTTGCACCAAAAATTTTGCCGACGTCCAAAATGCAAGCCTGGTTGGCAATTTAAGCTGTGACTTTCTCCCTTTGTCCGTACCAACTCGACTTGCCGAAACTGTAACGAACTTGATACTTTTCTCGAAGCTTGATGTAAAAGTCGCAAAACACGCCGTTGCATTTTGTACGAATATTTTTGGTGCGCTAAACACATCAAATTTCTATCCATATAACTTGCAAAAAAATTGGTCTGGTTATGTACATTTGGTTATTTTTTGATTGCTTTTTTAGTGATACCATTTTTCTTAACAATTTCGATTCTCTGCCCCCCCCCCCCCCCCCAAAGCCAAACTCTAGATCCGCGCCTGTACTACAGACAACACAATACGCACCCAAGTCCACGGGGATGAATGAACACGATGTTCAAACTCCTAAGTGAAAGAACACTGAATACGTTGGCTTGCTAAACGCTCACAGCTACCCCATTAGCAAGGTGTTCACTGTTCAGGACAGGTAATATAAACTACGGTCCTCCATTTAACGAACCTACAGTGCTGTCCTGCCAAAACCGTGAGTCTCATTAACACGCGCTCTCAAGTTGAAGTGTGTACACGTCACGTCAGACTCAGGGCACTTGAAGTACTCGTCTCTAACATACGTATTCTCGTACCTTCAGCTTACCACACAGCTCGGTCTACGAAATCAGAAACAATCCCTTTCCATATCTCTCCAAAAATCCCACCGTCAGCGGTGTAGCTACGGGGTTGCTAAGGTTTGATGTACATCCCACCTTTTGTTTATCACCGTATCCTCTAGAACAGAGTTTCTCAAAGTCCTGACCACCACGGACTCCCACCCACTTCACCCCAGCTCCTCTAAAAAAAAAAAAAAAAAAAAAAAAAAAAAAAAAAAAAAAGCTCATCTTTTCCTATTCAACAATTGTGTAGGGGTGTAGGGAAAATGGAAAAGGCTGAAAGTGCCAAAAAATAAGAAATTGATTTTTTGCATGGAATGTGTTGTAAACGACATCGCCAATAACCTAAAGAAGGTCCAAAGCGCCAGAAAAATTCCTACTAGTTTCTAGAGCAGTCGCAAGGAGCAGCACCGTGAAAGCGCCCGCTGACCGTCAGTGGGAAAGGCTGAAAGTGCCACCCGCCATGATGAATGTGCTTTTCAATTGCAGTAGGTGCTTTTGGCGTGTGCGAATAAGAAGTGTTTCGTAGTTCCTGCGTTTTCGCGTACTGCGAATAGTTTGTGCGCTTTTGCTGTTATAGTGTGTGTTTGTGAAAAGTTTACATTTGCTGTGATTTCAAAATGAGTGAAAATCAATCCCCTCCGCCGAAGAAAGCCCACGTTCGAAAAGAGAGGAGGAGAGCATGAGAAAAAGGACAGCCTTATACGACTAGTAAAGGAAAAAACGTACCAGGTAAACCTACCCCCCCCCCCCCTCCCTGATGTCGCCACTTGCTCATGCAAGTACTTTTGTAAAAACTTGACTCATGACCAAAAACAGTTACTGTTCATGGATTTTTACAAAGTTAATGAACAAAACCAAGGTACCTACTTATTAAAACCATATGCAACTTGTACCTGTCGGCCGTAGGCGTCATGGAAATTACGATGACCCAGAGGAAAGTAGGCGTTCTTGCAGTTTTACTTACAGTGTGCCAGATGGTTTGGGTAAAAATATTCAAGTGTGTAGTAAAACATTTCTCAGATTTTCCGAATAACTCCCAGGAAACTGCAAACTCTTCAAACAAAAAAGAAACAGGGTTGCTTGGTTTACAAAGAAGACAAGGCATTCTACAGGGCCATTGTTCATGGACCTCAGCAGCCTGCGGTGGAGGAGCAAGAAGAAGACGACAATCAGGAGGAAGCAGAAGACGACTTCTAGAGGACTACTAGAAGGAGAAGGTGGAGGATAGGAGAGAATAAAGAGAGAGACAATATGTATATGTGAATCTTTTATATTTAAAACTAGCTGACCCGGCAGACGTTGTCCTGCCAATCAAAGAAAATGTTGGGGTTTTGACTTTGTTAGTTGCAGTGCTTTTGGATTCCCAATATTTTCTCCTTTTACCGTTAACCACCTCTAAACTATTATAAAAAATAATTTACTATCTCAGAAACATTCACGGGAGCGTGATCAACAACTCACGAAAGTTACATCGCAATGAAATGAATGGTATATGAACGCATACGGGACTGCTGAAACGATTAGAGAGCCGTCACCCATTTCCTGAATATACTCGGACGCTACCTATTGTAAAATGGATTTACTAACTCGAAAACCTTTCCTGGCGTGTACACAACAACTCATCAAAGTTTCATCGCAATCGGATGAATGGCATATGAACGCATACGGGATTTTGTTTAAACGATTCGCGCCGTCACTCATTTGTTGAATCTTCTTGTGCGCCACCCATTGAAAATCGGACTTACTAATTCATGAACCTTCGCAGAACTGTACTCAGCTCTCCAAAGTTTTATCGCACTCGGATGAATGGCATAAATGATCGCATACGGGACTTTATTGAAAAGATTCACGCACTGTCGCTTATTAGTTAAATCTACCCGTTTGCTACCAATTGTAAAATGGATTTACTAAATCAGAAACCTTCCCTGGAGTGTACACAACAACTCACCAAAGTTTCATCTCTATCGGACGATTGTATATGAACGCATACGGGTCTTTGTCGAAACACTTCGCGCGTCGTCGCACATTTGTTGAATCCATTCGTGAGCTACCTATTGTAACATGGATTTACTAAGCTAGAAATCTTCCCTGAAATGTACACAACATCTCATCCACGTTTCATCGCTATCGGACAAATGGTATATGAAAGCATACGGGACTTCGTTGACACACTTCGCGCGTCGTCATTCATTTGTTGAATCTACTCGTAAGCTACCTATTGTTAAGTGGATTTACTAAGCCAGAAACCTTCCCTGAGTGTATACAACATCTCACCCAAGTTTCATCGCATTGGGGTGAATGGTACATGAACGCATGTGGGACTTTGTTGAAAGAAACGCACGCCATTTTGTTGAAGTTACTCGCGCGACATCTATTGTTAATTAGATCTACTATGCCTATAACCTTTCCTGGTGTATGCACAACACCTCACCGAAATTAGATTGCAATCGGATGAATTGTATATGAACGCATCACCAACACTCATTTGTTTAAACTACTGGAGCGCTATCTATTGTTAATAGGACTAACTATGCCTATAACCATCCCGGAAGTGTGCCAAACAACCCACCAAAATTTGGTCGCAATCGGATGAATTGTAGGCTATATGAATGCATCGCCAACACTCATTTGTTTAAAATACTCGCGCGCTGTCCATTGTAAATTGGATAGACTATGCCTATAATGATTTCGGAAGTGTTCCCAACAATACACCAACGTTTCATAGCAATCGGATGAATGGTATATGAACGCATACGGGACTTTCTTGAAACGCTTCGCGCGACTTCGCTCATTTGTTGAATCTACTTGTGCGCTACCTATTGAAAAATGGATTTACTAAGCCTAAAACTTTCCATGGAGTGTACACAACAACTCACCCAAGTTTAGTCGCTATCGGACGAATGGTATATGAACGCATACGGGAATATGTTGAAAAACTTCGCGCGTCGTTGCTCATTTGTTTAATCTACTTGTGCGATACCTATTGTTAAGTGGATGTACTAACCCAGAAACCTTCCCTGAAGTGTACACAACATCTCAGCCAAGTTCCATCACTATCAGACAAATAGTATATGAACGCATACGGGACTTTGTTGAAACGCCTCGCTCGTCGTCGCTCATTTGTTGAATCTACTCGTGCGCTACCTATTATTACATGTATTTACTAAGTCTGAAACATTGCCTGTAGTGTACACAACCTCTCACCCAAGTTTCATCGCTATCGGACGAATGGTATGTGAACGCATACTGGTCTTTGTTGAAACGCTTCGCCCGTCGTCGCTCATTTGTTGAATCTACTTGTGCGATACCTATTGTTAAGTGGATTTACTAAGCCAGAAACCTTCCCTGTAGTGTACACAACATCTCACCCAAGTTTCATCGCTATCAGACGAATGGTATATGCACGCATACGGGACTTTGTTGAAACGCTTCGCGCGTCGTCGCTCGTTTGTTGGATCTACTCGTGCGCTACCTATTATAACATGGATTTACTAAGCCAGAAACCTTGCCTGTTGTGTACACAACCTCTCACCCAAGTTTCATGGCTATCGGACGAATGGTATGTGAACACATACAGGACTTGGTTGAAACGCTTCGCCCGTCGTCGCTCATTTGTTGAATCTACTCGTGCGCTACCTATTGTTAGTGGATTTACTAAGCCAGAAACCTTACCTGGAGTGTACAGAACATCTCACCCAAGTTTCATCGCAATGGTATGAATGGTATATGAATGCATGTGGGACTTTCTTGAAACAAATGCAAGCCATTTTGTTGAAGCTACTCGCGCGCCATCTATTGTAAATTGGATTTGCTACGCCTATAACTTTTCCGGGACTGTGCACAACAACTTACCAATATATGATCACAATCAGACGAATTGTATATGAACGCATCGCCATTACGCATTTGTTTAAACTACTCGCACGCTATCTGTTGTGAAATGGATTAACTATGCCTATGATCATCCCGGAAGTATTTACAACAACTTGCCAAAATTTGATCGCAATCGGATGAATGGTTTATGAACACATAAAAGACGAACACACAGACATTCCTTTTTATATATTACAAGATGTACCCGGCATGCGTTGCAATGCCAATCAAAGAAAGTGTTGGCGTTGAAATTCTGTTTCTTGAAGTGCTTTTGGATACACAACATGTTAACTGCCTCTAAGCTATCCTAAAATGGATTTTTTAATTTAGAACCATTCGTGGGAGCGTGCACAACAACTTTCAAAAGTTTCATCGCTGTCACTCATTTGTTTAATCTACTCGTACGCTCCCTATTGTGAAATGGATTTACTAAGTCGAAACCCTTCCCTGGCGTGTTCACAATGACTCATCAATGATTCATCGCAATCGGATGAATGGTATATGCATGTATAGGGGTTTTTGTTTAAACGATTCGTGCGCTGTCACTCATTTGTTGAATCTACTCGTGCGCTACCTATTGAGAAATGTATTACTAAGTCGAAGCCCTTCCCTGGCGTGTACACAATAACTCATCAAGGTTTCATCGCAATCGATGAATGTTATATGAACACAATAGGGGATTTTGTTGAAACGCTTCGCGCGTCGTCACCCATTTGTTGCATCTACTCTTGCGCTACTTATTGTGAAATGGATTTACTAAGTCCCCTTCCCTGGCGGGTACACAATAACTGATAAATGTTTCATCGCAATCGGATGAATAGTATATGAACGCATACCTGATTTTGTATAAACGATTCGCGCTCCGTCACTCATTTGTTGAATCTACTCGTGCGCTACCTACTGTAAAATATATTTACTAAAATAGAAACCGTCACGTAAGTGTCCACAACATCTCACCCAAGTTTCAACGCTATCGGACTAATGGGATATGAAGACATAGGGGACTGTATTGAAACGCTCCGCGTGTCGTCGTTCATTTGTCGAATCTACTCGTGTGCTACCTACTGTGAAATGTATTTACTAAGCCAGAAACCTTCCTTGGAGTGTCCACCATATTTCACCCAAGTTTCACCGCTAACGGCAGAATGGTATATGACCTTATACGGGACTTTGTTGAAACGCTTCGCGCGTCGGCCCTCATTTGTTGAATCAACTTGTGCGCTGCATATTGTATAGGGGATTTACTAAGCCAGAAATTTTCCATGACGTGTACACAACATCTCACCCAAGTTTCACCGCTACGGACGAATGGTACATGCATGCATACGGGACTTGGTTGAAACGCTTCGCGTGTCGTCGCTCATTTGTTGATTCTACTCTTGCGCTACATATTGTAATATGGATGTACTCAGCCAGAAACCTTCCCTGGAGTGTACACAACATCTCACCCAAGTTTCATCGCAATCAGATGAATGGTATGTGAACGTATACGGGACGTTGTCGAAACGCTTCGCGCGTAGTCACTCATTTGTTGAACATAACCGTGCGCTTCGTATTGTAAAATGGATTTACTTAGCCAGAAACCTTTCCTGGAGTGTACACAGCAATTCACCAAACATTTATCACTATCAGACGAATGGTATATGACTTTATACGGGACTTTGTTGAAACGCTTCGCGTGCCATCGCTCATTTATTGATTCTACTCGTGCTCTACCTATTTTAAAGGGATTTACTAAGCTAGAAACCTTCCCTGGAGTGCGTACAAAATCTCAGCCTAGTTTCATCGCTATCGGACGAATGGTATATGAACGCAAACGTGACTTTGTTGAAATGCTTCGCGCGTCGTAGCTCATTTGTTGAATCTTCTCGTGCGCTGCCTATTGTAAAGTGGATGTACTAAGCCAGAAATGTTCGCTGCAGTGTACACTACATTTTACGCAAGTTTCATAGCTATCGGACGAATGTTATATGAATGCATACGGGACTTTGTTGAAACGCTTTGCGTGTCGTCGCCCACTTGTTGAATCTACCCGTGCGCTATCTACTGTGAAATGTATTCACTAATTTTGAAACCTTCCTTGGAGTGTACTCAACATCTCACCCAAGTTTCATCGCAATCGGACGAATGGTATATGAACGCATAGGAGACATACATACCCACCCACAGACAAACTATCACGTTACATTGATTTTTATATATATAGACAAGCAGTACCCGGCATGATTTGCAATGCCAATCAAAGAAAGTGTTGGCGTTGAAATTCTGTTTCTTGAAGTGCTTTTGGATACACAAAATGTTAACTGCCTCTAAGCTATCGTAAAATGGATTTTCTAATTTAGAACCATTCGTGGGAGAGTGCACAACAATTTTCAAAAGTTTCATCGCTGTCACTCATTTGTTGAATCTACTCGCACGCTACCTATTGTGAAATGGATTTACTAAGTCGAAACCCTTCCCTGGCGTGTACACAATAACTCATCAATGATTCATCGCAATCGGATGAATGGTATATGCACGTATATGGGGTTTTGTTTAAACGATTCGTGCGCTGTTATTCATTTGTTGAATCTACTCGTGCGCTACCTATTGAGAAATGTATTACTAAGTCTAAGCCCTTCCCTGGCGTGTACACAATAACTCATCAAGGTTTCATCGCAATCGAAGAATGTTATATGAACGCAATAGGGGATTTTGTTGAAACGCTTCGCGCGTCGTCACCCATTTGTTGCATCTACTCTTGCGCTACTTATTGTGAAATGGATTTACTAAGTCCCCTTCCCTGGCGGGTACACAATAACTGATCAATGTTTCATCGCAATCGGATGAATAGTATATGAACGCATGCCTGATTTTGTTTAAACGATTCGCGCTCCGTCACTCATTTGTTGAATCTACTCGTGCTCTACCTACTGTAAAATGTATTTACTAAGTTAGAAACCGTCACGTAAGTGTCCACAACATCTCACCCAAGTTTCATCGCTATCGGACTAATGGGATATGAAGACATAGAGGACTGTATTGAAACGCTCCGCGTGTCGTCGTTCATTTGTCGAATCTACTCGTGTGCTACCTACTGTGATATGTATATACTAAGCCAGAAACCTTCCTTGGAGTGTCCACCATATTTCACCCAAGTTTCACCGCTAACGGAAGAATGGTATATGACCTTATACGGGACTTTGTTGAAACGCTTCGCGCGTCGTCCCTCATTTGTTGAATCAACTTGTGCGCTGCATATTGTATAGTGGATTTACTAAGCCAGAAATTTTCCATGACGTGTACACAACATCTCACCCAAGTTTCATAGCTACGGACGAATGGTACATGTATGCATACGGGACTTGGTTGAAACGCTCCGCGTGTCGTCGCTCATTTGTTGATTCTACTCTTGTGCTACATATTGTAATATGGATGTACTCAGCCAGAAACCTTCCCTGGAGTGTACACAACATCTCACCCAAGTTTCATCGCAATCGGATGAGTGGTATGTGAACGTATACGGGACGTTGTCGAAACGCTTCGCGCGTAGTCATTCATTTGTTGAATCTAAACGTGCGCTTCGTATTGTAAAATGGATTTACTAAGCCAGAAACCTTTCCTGGAGTTTACACAACAATTCACCAAACATTTATTACTATCAGACGAATGGTATATGACCTTATACGGGACTTTGTTGAAACGCTTCGCGTGTCATCGCTCATTTGTTGAATCTACTGGTGCGCTACCTATTGTAAAATGGATGTACTAAGCCAGAAACCTTCCCTGGAGTGTACACAACATCTCACCCAAGTTTCATCGCAATCGGATGAATGGTATATGACCTTATATGGGACTTTGTTGAAACGCTTCGCACGTCGTCGCTCATTTGTTGATTCTACTCGTGCTCTACCTATTTTTAAAGGGATTTACTAAGCCAGAAACCTTCCCTTGAGTGCACACAACATCTCAGCCTAGTTTCATCGCTAACGGACGAATGGTATATGAACGCATACGTGACTTTGTTGAAATGCTTCGCGCGTCGTAGCTCATTTGTTGAATCTACTCGTGCGCTGCCTATTGTAAAGTGGATTTACTAAGCCAGAAAATTTCCCTGAAGTGTACACAACATTTTACGCAAGTTTTTTTTAGCTATCGGACGAATGGTATATGAATGCATACGGGACTTTGTTGAAACGCTTTGCGTGTTGTCGCTCATTTGTTGAATCTACTCGTGCGCTATCTTCTGTGAAATGTATTCAATCATTTTGAAACCTTCACGTAAGTGTATACAACATCTCACCCAAGTTTCATCGCTATCGGACGAATGGTATATGAACACATACGGGACTTGGTTGAAACGCTTCGCGCATCGTCGCTCATTTGTTGAATCTACGCGTGCGCTACCTATTGTAAAAAGGATTTACTAAGTCAGAAACCTTCCCTGGAGTGTACTCAACATCTCACCCAAGTTTCATCGCAATCGGATGAATGGTATATGAACGCATAGGAGACATACATACCCACAGACAGACAAACTATCACGTAAATTTGATTTTTATATATAAAGATGTAAGATAAGATATAAGTTTATTTTTTGTATTATATTCTAAAAACTTGACATTCTAAAGTAAAAAAGGGAAAAAATTAAAAAAAGTAGGCCTAACAAATTAGTTTGTATTTAATTACTTTTGTATTTAATTTTTAAATAAATTTGTTTGAGTTTTTTTTAAAGATTGCGTATTTAGGCAAACCACTATGAACATTCATCCTTTACGTGTAATGAGCGCTGGACTTCCAGCCTTTTAACTAACAAGGTATGACACTTACAGCGTTTCCCAAAAAAGATATGAGGCACTTTCAGCTTTTCACATGCAAAATCAAGTTATATATGTACAATAAAAAAACTCTTGAAAAACAAATAAAAATATATTTTGTATTTTTAATTGAATTTTATAGATTTTTAAATGATAAAGTTTTAGGAAGTTTTTATTGAATACTGAAAATTTTACTTTGTGGCACTTTCAGCCTTTTCCATTTTCATTACACAATTATACTGAGCCCGTATTCGCTCATCCTGGATAAAGATTTCTCTGGAAGCATGGATATTTTATAACCAGAATATGCTGAACGTACCCAGGAAGCATACTCGAGCTTGAGACATACTTTTGACTTTGCAAAGATCCTGTGAATACTTTTTCTGATGAACTAAAGATGGAATTTTAATTATTCATACTTGAATAAATCGTAACACGTCATTCTGCATCATTTACCACGTTGTGGTGATTTAATAATTGATTATTTTCATAAAGTTAAAGGTATATTATCGCAGAGATTCGAAACGGACGTAATCAGTCGCTGCACGACTTTGTAAGTGTCGATACCGGAATATCAGCTTCCGTGAGAAAGTATACCCTATCGTGTGTTGGTCACGCATAGACGTGCATTTGTTAAGGTCTGATTAGACCAGGGTTTCGGACGATAGTTGTCCACGTTTTTATCAGTGAATCTGATTTCATCGAGTTGTTTTAGCACGCAATGTGCTTGTGAGTGATATGAAATCTGTGAGTATTGTATACTAGTGACAACGTCAACGTGAAATTCACGCCGAATTTGTAAAACTACGATTTTTACATATCTGCACGTGGTGAGCACTTACAGTATGTCGCGTGGCAGATGCCTATTTAAGTGTAAGTCGTGAATCTCGAATATTAACATGATGAAACAGTGATTTATAGCGTGATTAGTTATTATAGTACATTTAAGGTGCACACACACCACATAAGACGACAAGAACTCATAACAATTGCAAAAGGAAATTAGGGGGCTCAAATGTTTCTTTTTATCGCTAATCCTCCCAGCTCGACTTCACCCGCGGACTCTGCGAGGGATCATTCCTCTACCGTCGCAAGAACGGTGTTCGGGAGGTGAACACACTCCGTCAGCAGATACAACTGAGGATGGTGACAAGCCGATCGCCCAGACGACCGCTAACTTGAGACTGATTAAGGAAGGTCCAGGGAAGGGATTTGGGATGGAAGTCCACCGTGGACCTGATGAAAGGAACCTATTTGGCATTAGGTGGTGAAAATTGATAACCACGAAGACAATTTTTAGGACGACCTCGGTGGAATTCGAACCCACGCTCTCCCGATGCCGGCGAGGCACGAGCTAGTGTGTTAAGGGGGGAGATCCAGCTTAAGAGAGCAATAAAATGTCAATATTCATTCGATTGTTGCACATTCTACAAATATTGTTGACAAATGATACTCGTATCGCAGTAATGGCAGGCTAGTGGCAACCAAAACCAACATTTATAATGTCAAAATCCTTATCATAAGAGTCATAAGAGTTTTTTTTTACATTTTCAAAATTTGCCAAATTTTTTACCATGCATCATCGTTCCCCTTATACACTGGTCAAAAACGTTTTGCATATTGCAAGATTTTGTATTTCTAGTCCAAATATTATACAACGTGCTTTATCCGAAAATAGTGTTCAGTACAAACCCATAAACAAACAAGTTATCTTAGAGTTAACACATGTGCCAATGTGCAAAAACGAATATATCGCCATAACAGCAATGTAAAGAACTCCTCACGTAATCCTTAAACCATAATTAAAGTCAATTTTCTGTGTAATCAGTAGTGTGTGTGGCCTCCATGAGCCCTGCGACATTCATGGAGGCGGTTTGGCATGCTCAATACCAGGGTATCCAGTACATCTTGTGGAAGATTGTCGCATTCTTCTATGGCAGCAGGGATAAGGTCTTGTAGGGCTTGTAGTGGTTGGGGACTGTTGGAAATTGCTGTTTTTAGTAATCTCCATACATGCTCCACGCAATTTAAATCACGAGACAATGGTGGCCACACCATTCTGTGAATTACATGTCTTTCCAACAACCTATTCACAGACTGTGCGCGGTGGGCACGAGCATTGTCGTCAATGAAAGTGAAATCTGCTCCAAATTCAGCTCTAAATCCACGAACAATGGGTTCAAGGACGTTGGTCTCGTGTTTTTGTGACGTCATATTTCCCTGGATGTGGTCGAGTGGTGGGCGGCGGCCCATCATTATTCCTCCCCAGAAGAGTGCTGTACTACACGCTGGTAGCGTTCAACAATGAAAGATTCAATGAAACGTTGACCATTTGCCCTCCAGACATGAATACTTTTGTCATCTGGATGCAACGAAATGCGTACCTCATCTGTAAATAACGTTTGGGTCCATTTTTCCCGGGTCCAAGTTTCATATCCTCTTACCCATTCTACTCGCTGACGTCTGTGGCAATATTCGAGGCGCGGTCCTCTGAATGGCCTTCGTGAACGTAGTCCTACATTGTGGAGTCGATTTCGCACAATTTGTGAAGACACATTGACTCCCGTAGCCGCTCGAAGCTCCCTCCGTAAGGTGGTTGCCGTGCTCCTAGTGAAAATACAGATGTATCCGTCTTGCGCAGCGATTGTTTTGCGTGGTCGACCTATCCTAAGCTTATCAGCTATGGTGTGTGTGTATTGGAATTTCCGCCACAATCTGGAAACGTCACTTTGATTACATCGCACAACTTGAGCTACTTCGGCTTGTGTCATGTAACCATGTTGCATTAATGTCACTATTCAAACTCTATCTGCTGTTGAAATCGTGTACCGTGTCATTGCTGTTACTGTGGTGCAGTAAATTACAAAGTAAAACAGTATTATCATGTCCTTTTCAACTGCACTCCATCAGCTCAACGTTGCAACCGATCAGAATCATTCACAGGTAGTGACTGTATGATCACAGTGCCAGGAAAACAAATGGAACGCGTTTCAACGATGATATAAAACAAAGAAATGCCACATAATTTCCCGGTCGTGTTGAGAAATACAATATTTTGCAATATGGAAATCTTTTTTTGACCAGTGTAAATCCCAAGTTTATAAGAAATCACCCACTTTTCTTTTTTAGCCTATTTTCATGACTAGTCTAAAATGACCTAGTGTGTTATGGACTGGCAAGCGCTCCTCTGCCTGAATTTGATTCTAATTCGGACTAAAAAGATGTTTAGATTAATAAATATTTTTTTCTGAAGTGATTAATATTTAAAAGTAATCATTAATATTTAATTTATGAAACAAGAAGTTCCGCGACGAACTAAAGAGATTAATTTCTTAAAATTTAATATTCATGCCAATGATTAATCTAAATGGCTCTATCTAGAATAATGACGAAGTTAAGTTGATGATATCGACATTTCTAATTAGTTCGAAATACAGTATAGGCCTACCTGGCATAATGTAGCCTAATAGAGCACTACAGTTGGCAGCCCTGGTGACTGGATATATTCTTAGTTCTATCTCTTAAGGTACAGAATACAAAATTTGGTTGAAGTCCAATGGATAGCATAGACGTTAACTGCAGTTAGACATTGGATCTAACAGCGCACGTAAAATCATGTTGGCAAAGAAATGATATGAAATAATATGATCTATTGCTGTGCCAATTTTGAATGAAATCCATTAGTTAGTATAGAAGTTACATGCATTTTAAAATTATACCTATCAGCAGGCTTAGAATCATGTTGGCAGCACTGACTTATATTAGTAACTTCAAATTAATCTAGAATGACAGGTACTATACGTGTGCAAAGTTCAGAGCTATTGGCTTGCATACTTTCTGATATATTGATATTAGGGTAACAAAAATAGAGACAGCATTTATTAACAGTTAGCAGACCTGGTTGCTCTTAAGAAGACGCATAGTCATATCTGTTATGGTACACATAGCACATACGCAATTTGGTTGAAATCCAAATGATAGTATAGAAGTTACATGTATTTAAAATTGGACCTATCAGCAGGCTTAGAATCATGTTGGTAGCTCTGACGTATATTAGTTACTCCAAATTAATATAGAATGACAAGTACTGTACGTGTGCATATTTTAAGCTGTCGGCTTACATACTTTCTGATATATTGGTATTTTGTTAAAAGAAATTGAGAGAATTCATTAACAGTTGGCAGCCCTGGTGGATCTTCAGAATACGCTCAGTCATATCTGTTTATGTACACATAGTACACACGAAGGTTGGTTGAATTCCAATTGATAGTGTAGAAGTTATATGCATTTAAAAATTAGACCTATCAGCCGACTTACAAACATTTTGGCAACACTCCTGGAAATTAAACTGAAATATTATTATCTATTCGTGTGCCAATTTTGAAATAGCTCCCATGCATACCTTCCTAGATTGATAGGCCACGGCCGATTCCTTCCACATCCTTGCCCAGTTTCATTCATCTTCATCCATTCCATCCCGACGCGCAGGTCGCCTACGGGCGTCGAATAGAAAGACCTGCACTCGGCCTCTGAGGAAGCTACACGACAAAAAAAAAACCTTCCTAGATATCCAACATGGAGCTCAAATTTCAATTGCGATTTCTCAGCAGTTGGTAGCACTGACATCATTTTCAAATACGGCATTGAGATATTCCAGTATAGATATTTACACATTCCAAATTTTGTTTCAATAACTGCAGCCGTTTAGGAGTTAATAGTGGGGTGGAGAGGGGGGTTACACACCGCCAGCCAGCCAGCCAGCCAGACAGACGGACAGACAGACAGACACACATTTGCCCCGATCGATACATAAGTCTACTTTTTCCTCACTTTTGCAAAATGTGAAATGTAGGCTAAGAATAGGCTGATGAGATCACCTTTTGTCGGTGTGTCTGTATCTGTGAGTGTGCCCCCACCCCCCTCCTAATAAACTCTAAACGGCTAGAGTGATTTCAATCAAACGCTGTAATTTCATAGCAGTATTCCGGACAACCCCGACCGTGCCCTTCAAATTTTGTTACGTCTCACCAATCCAACATGGCGGCTGTGCGAATTATTTCGCCAGCACTCAATATCTCCGAAACTATTACCATTATCACCCTGAAATTTTGTACGGTGATAAAGGGAACTACTAGAAGTTCACCTATGTGACTTTTGAAAACCTGGTAACTACAAAACCAACATGGCGGCCAAGCGAAGTTGTGACATTCAAATAGACGTTTCTCGCGATTTAACCAACCAAACGCAATGAAACTTTGTACAGTAAATATTTATTCCTATTGTAATACACCGACATCTAACTTCGTTCAATTGTTTACATAACTTCAAGATGGCGGCTGTGCGAAATATTTCACTGCCATTTTATATCTCTGAAACTATTACCGGTATCACCCTGAAATTTTGTACGGAGATAAAGGGCACTGCTGGAAGTTCATCTATGAGACTTTCAAAACCCGATTAACTACAAAACGAACATGGCGGCCAAGCGAAGTTGAAAGTTTTAAACAGACTTTTCTCGAGATTTAATCATCCAAACGCAATGAAACTTGGTACAGCAAATGTTTATACCCATTGTAATGCACTGGTATCTAATTTAGTTCAATTGTTTACATAACCTCAAGATGGCGGCTGTGCGAATTTTAAAATTAAGTTTTTATTTCTTGTGTCGTAATCATGCGATCGAAGTGAAAGTTTGAATAATGAACCTACGCAATAATTGTATTTTAATGGTACATGACTCTATGGCCTATACATATAACAATCCAACATAGCGACCATCCGAAATATTTAGACGGTTCTCAATATCTACGAATCTAATACAGCAATCAAACTGAATTTGTTTATGTTCATAGGGGCTATGAACATAATTTTACATATAGGACTTGCAGTACCCTGGTGATCACAAATCTAACATGGCGGCACGCGAAGTATACATATTCAGATGGACGTTTCTCGCAATTTAACCATCCGAGTAGCTTGCCACGATGGGTGAGTGGTTATAGTGTCGGACTACCAACCCCACGCTTGCAGGTTCGCTCCTGGCCATGGTAAGTGATTTTTAAAGGCGACAGAAATCACGACACTCATGTCATACGTTGTTGGCATGTTAAAGAACCCATTTGAATTCAGTAGGCCGTGTTCAATGGCAAAATTAATCTCGGGATTTTCCGCCAACACAAAGTTCCTCCATTCTCTACTTGAAAGCGCTGTAGTATCAAGGAGTTTAGATATCTAACCTCCTTGACTTTCATAGCGTTCAAAGGAACGACGAAATTCGACATGCAAACTACCCTCTGGGTGTCAATTAACAAAGCTTGCACCAGGCACCCGAGGCCATACGATATTATTATTATTACCATCCGAGTGCAGTGAAACTTAGTACAGAAAATCCTTATTCAAATGTTAATCCACTGGCATCTAATTTATTTCAATTGTTTTCATAATTACAAGATGGCAGCAGTGCGAAATTTCAAAATCTCGTTTTTACTTCTTGTGACCTAATCATGCCATTGAAGTTTGAATACTACACGTACACAATAATCTTCATGTAACAGTACATAACTCGAAGACCTACACATATAAAAATCCAACATGGCGACCACCGAAATATTTAGTCGGTTCTCAATATCTACGAATCTATTACAGCAATCAATATGAAATTTAGTATGTTGATGGAGGCAACTAACATAAGTAGGATATATGAAAATAGGCTTTTGTTCTTCACGGAACTACTTGTTTAAGGCGTGTATTATATCTGCACCCACAATCTGTACCTAAATCTGATCATGAGGATTTATACTTGTTTCTATAAACTGTATTTATTCTTAAAAATATGAACTATTTCCAGCTGCTCTGGATAAAAATGCAATAAAAGTACTCTATTTACAATTTATGGCAATGATTGAGGAACATTTTGTAGGCGCAGATGTTATACACACACTCAAAAATAGAAGTAGGACATTTCTTGTAAACTTGGTATATATCAGGGAACGATGATACACGGTAAACAATTGGGCAAATTTTGAAAAATGTATTTAAAAAAAACTATGATAACAATTTTGACATTATAAATGTTGGTTTTGGTTGCTACAAGCATGCAATTGTTGTGATATAAGTAACATTTGTCAACAATATTTGTAGCATGTTCAACAATCGAATGATCATCGACATATCATTCCTCTCTTAAGCTGGATCTTCCCCCACCCCCTTAATGCTCTCGGCCACCGTGGCTGGTAAGTAACAAGATTCGATGAATGAAACACAATGAAAGTTTTATAAATAGTTCCATAACAAATCGATGTAACCCTTGAGAGCTGCTACTGCGATAATTAAAGGTACTGCACGTAAAATGTTTTTGCAAAATAATTATTTCCCATGTCCCCCTAGAAAAATCTAATACATCCATAGTTGCAAGATGGCATATTTCCTGGTAGTAAAAGTTCATCGATATAAGTTACTAGCCATTGTACAGTAGTGTGCAAATTAATTACGACAAGACGATTAAACTTTCACTGCGCACATTTATTAGACTACTATAACAGTTAGTAGCTTACTGAATATTAATAACTAATATGTCGTCCTTTTGCTTGACGTCGTGAGGATGAATTCTACTGTTTCTAAGTAGAGTCTTGTCAGTTCTAGGGGTGGCTTTTCGTTTTCGTCCTCATCTGCATTCTCTCTTCGGAGACAGTAAGGCAATGCCACTATATCTATATTAATATAATAAAGCTGAAGAGTCTGTTTGTTTGTGTGTTTAAAGGCGCTATTCTCTGGAACTATCAGTCGGATTCAAAAAAATATTTTTGTATATGATCTCCAGATTCAAGAGGAATAGTTTTGGCTATGTAGCACTAGGCTACACCTCTCATGTACCCTTAAAGATTGTTTTTTGTTCAGTAAGTCGGAAGAACAAGCGCTCCCGAACAGCTTTATCCACGTACGCTGCCGTTATGGTTAGTGATACGTACACCGTTTCACCGATCTGAACCAAAATTTGCATACTTACCCTTTGGAACTACTTTAAATTTCGGACAGACCACTCCATTTCCTGCATTCAGGCCCTTTGGCACACGTCTACACCGTTTCACCGATCTGAACGGAAATTTGTATACCTACTCTTGGGAACCCTGCGAGTAACACTGTCTACATGAAATTTATGACAGACCAGTCAATTCCCTGCATTTAGGCCCTTTGGCACAAATCTACACCTTTTCACCGATCTCAACCAAAATGTGTATACTTACCCTTTGGAACCCTGCGAGTAACACTGTTTACATGAAATTTCGGACAGACCACAACATTCCCTGATTTTGGGCCTTTGGCACAAATCTACACCGTTTCACCGATCTGATCCAAATTTTACATACTTACCCTTTGGAGCCCGA
This sequence comes from Meconema thalassinum, assembly GCA_946902985.2. Taxonomy (NCBI): domain Eukaryota; kingdom Metazoa; phylum Arthropoda; class Insecta; order Orthoptera; family Tettigoniidae; genus Meconema; species Meconema thalassinum. Next base: position 357,738,099 of record OX336388.2, on the reverse strand, counting down.
CGAGTCACACTGTCTGCCTGAAATTTCGGACAGACCACTACCCTGCTGGTAACGCTGTCCACTTGATATTTTGGACAACGCTCTCCATTCCCTACATTTAGAATAACAAACAAAATGAACTTGAAAACCGCGTTTTAAGGCCCTACAACCATTCATGTCCGTAGAAGTGTAACGGTAAGAGTATTTGAATAAGTCTATTGTTGATTGGCAATTCAGGCTGCATCACGTCGCCCCTACCAGTGTTCTGTTGCAGAATAGCGAAAATAGTTAAATCTTGCGCTGCTTATAAATTACAGTCACGGGGAGTAAATAGTGCAAAAATATTTCTTTGGCCCCTTAAAACAGTTATCATCATGAAAATAGTATGCCTCTGTATAAGTGCGATAGTGTTGGTGCAGTACATTGAGGTTATCAGCTGCAATAAGTGTTGCTGCTTTCAAATTTACCTTAATTTATACCGAAGCTTACCGTTGAGCGCTATGTGGCGGTAAATGATACTATTGCTGCTTCAGGAGCTCGGGACAGCCGAAGTTTTCCAAAGTGTTCTGATTATTTTCCTACGGCGCCATGCGACAAAAGACGACACTATTGGTCTCCACATTTCTAACAGCCAATTAGATATAAGCCCTAGGCAGTGTTTTTTATTTCACATACTCCTCTTTCTAACCATTTTTAGCCTATTTTCGATTTTTGCAAAAAAAAGAAAGTAGACTTATGAGATCTACACAGGGTCAAAAATTGTGTGTCCGTCTGTGTGTGAGTCTGTGTGTGTGTGTGTGTGTGTGTGTGTGAGAGAGAGAGTGTGTGTACTCTGAATGTCTGTCCCCCCTATCAATTCAAACACGGTGAAACCGAATTGAACGAAATTTGGTACAGAGGTAGCACTAGTAAAGGGCACCTCAGTGTCATGTTTTATATCGCCGCCATCTTGACGGAAAAGTAATGGCGGCCACCCAAATGTTCAAAGCTTAAATCAAATTACGGCTTACCAATCATCCGATCTCTACTAAATTTGGCAACAATATACCTTAATGTGGGAAACATCTTTTGTCCAAACTACAAGGTCATCCGCCTAATAGTTTCAGGATGGTGGATGTATGAATCATGCAAGTATTATAGCCCAACCATAACTTACGATTCAACAAGGCCTGATCTCAACAATTCAGCTTATCGTACATATGGAGGTATAAACTGTCCTCAAGGAGGTGACCGGTAGGATTTTTTTTTTTAGCGTATGGCTTTTAGTGCCGGGAGTGTCCGAGGACATGTTCGGCTCGCCAGTTTTGTAGCTGCTTCGAGACGGACACCCAATGGGTGAGCTACAAGTACCGTTGGGGAGGAAAGTTGGAAGGGAAGGGCGAGGAGTTGGAAGGTAGCGGCTGTGGCCTATAGTTAGGGACCAACCCCGGCATTTGCCTGGAAGGAAGATGGGAAACCACAGAAGACCATCTTCAAGGTTGCCGGCGGGGGGTTTCGAACCTCCTCGCCTCCCGGATGTGAGCGACTGCCATTAGTCATGCCGCAACGACCACGGCTAACTCACCCGGTACCGGTAGGATATTAGCCTGTTATAATAGAATATGTAACCGTAGAAGTGACTTAACAGGTCTGAATAACCATGCCATATGGTTGTGGGACGTACACAATATGGCCGCTATTTGTGCTCGTAAATCCATTTATATTCGTAAGGTTATATCCTTTTAGGAATGTACTGAAAGAAATATTACATATTTAGTATCAAATGGTTTATAGAAGCGCCAAAAAACGCTAATGAAATCGTCGATTACAACACAAAATATTATACATTCGTACTAAAGAAGTTATTTATTTACACTTCCATCATGTACTGCATTCGTGACGTAGTGGTAGCGATCTAGCTTCATAGTGAAGGTAAGGCCCTCAAGGAGACCGGGTGTATGTAGCCCCACCACTTTTGGTGCACCCTAGATAATGCTACACCCTCAGGGGCTCACGGCTGGTGAGTTCGGGAGTTGGCGACCCCGAGGGATTCCTGAGCTGGGTCCGTTTTCCCTTTTTGTTCCTTACCTTTGGGGCGGACCCTCTCCTCTTTCACTTTCCTATCTGCCTTTCATGGCTCTCCTGCCTTCCAAGTCCCTCAATCCGCCTTCTTCGAGGGTTGAGGGCATTTCTTTTCCTCCTGTCCTTTATTTGCCTGATTCTCCTTTAGTTTTCCATTTCTTCTTCTAGTATGTAGGTTAGTAGTTAGCTTTAGTTTTAAGTTCGCATTTCATTTTCATCTTCACCATCACCCAAACCATCAGGGGCCGATAACCTAGATGTTAGGCCCCTTAAAACAACAATTATCATCATCATCATCATCATAGTGAAGGGTTCCGTGGTTCGAATCCCCATGGTTTCGTTTATTTTTACTCCGTTTTTTGTATTAATTGGTTAATAACTACTCACACGTTATAATGTTAAGCATATATTGTGTGTATTTGCAATCGAAAAGATTATATAATATGCTGTACTCATAAAACCACACATTTCAACACTCGACTAGAGCTATTTAAATCTTTGTCCTTGATCCGCGGTTTGAGTCTATCGTTGTTATTTTTGTTGTTGATTCTTTAGGGGTTTTGCGGCATCATGGTCTTGTAGCCCGGTGTACTTGGGTTTGTGTAGAAGTTGTCTAATAACATGTGTCACTGTGAGGTCTGTAGGCTTACTAGTGTGTGTACTTTTATACGAGGCATGATTTGGGTAAGAAGCTGTTGTTGCTGCTGTTTCATTTGAGATTCATGGACATCATGGTCATTTAGTCCCGTTTACTTGGGTGAGTGTTGAATTTTGCCTCATAACCCGTGTTATTGTGATGGCTGTATTAGTGTGTGTATATATCATTCAGGTGAGGATTCAATCAATCAACGTTTAATATCCGTATAGCACGTCGTATTTCAACAAGCTACTACAATCAACATTCAATTATACTCCTTGAAGAGGACAAAGAGTTATAACTAAACCCATGCATTTAGGAGAAATATGTTCTTTACTGAACATCTTGTTTTTAATTTGTTTGTAAATTACATGTGTCAGTGCTGCAGTTAGTAAATAGCCGTATCCCTATTAATTATTATCATTATTATGATAACGGGAAAATGTTCTTAATGTTACGTCCATTATACTGTACTACTTATCACCCACACTACAACCACCACCACCACCACCACCACCGCCACACAAAAAGTTTTTTTTTCTGTTAGTTTAAGTATCATGTGCCACTTCTGTAGTAGTATTCATTATCATCCATAAAACAAATAAATCCACCGGGCGAAGCCGGGCACTACTCCTAGTGCCCTAATAAGTCCCGAAACACTAGATTTTCCCACACTAACAAGAGATAGTCATAGATGTGTGTCCATGAAGAGCAACTATTTTCCCCCGCATCTTAGGAGAAATGTCCATTTGAACACAAACACATAGTTGTCCTGTCTTGAACACAGAAATGACACATACGCTGTTGCTACACATACATGCACTCAACTGAACTGGAGGCACAGAACACCAACCAAATAAGCAGGGGCGGCCAGTGAGGTATTGACGGTGTGCCATGGCACCACCAATGTGCCCTCTCAATAACAGGTTATATTCAATTTAAACTTCAAGGAAATGGCAAGCATATCTTATTGTGCACTCATTTGAACGAGCGCGTGAATTGACATACGCTCTGGCGGCGCTTTCCTGAATGAGTGAGCCAAGCCACTCCGAAGATAGGACTCAGCACCAATAAAGGCTAATTTGGCTTGGCTTTGGATGTGTTGTATTGTGTTGTGTTGGGTCACAGATTAGGCCTACCTTAGGTATAGAAAGCTTAGAAACCTTAGAAAGCTGTACAACGTTGCCAAGATGGGCTCCATCACGCGTCATGGCGCGCCTCGCTTGGAAGTGATGGGCACCATATCAGCAACGCTGTACAGCATTTCCCGGAGCGGCTAGCTGGTGAACCATGTCTTAATTTCCCGTACAAATACAAACCGATATAAAATAAGTGAATTAATTTACGTATTTCACAGTCATACAGCATAACCTTTTGATGTACCGGTATAAGGATTACAACACAACCAAGAACTTCATTTTCCAACCACTCCGAGCCGAGAAAAAGTTATCTTACAAAAATGATAACAACTTTCGTTCTTGAACATACAAAATTTTGAAATTAATGAACCAGTTATACAACATTCCAATGCATAGTGTGTTAAAATTTGGATTCGATCTGTTGACGGGTTTGTGAGATAATAATTCTTAAATGTGACGCATGGTTGAAACACGCTTAAAAACGTGCACTTTTTGTGTTTCAACTGCGATAAAAAAAATATTAAAATATAAATAAAATCTTCCAAACCTACATGAATTAACGTAAAATAGAACGGTGAAAATTACGATGTTATTGGATTTTATGTAGGTCTATTGGTTACTTCACAAACAACCTTCAAACTCGAGTGCACATAATATTTTGGTCGACATTAGAATATGAATGAGTTTTATTTAACCGGATCACTCCAATCCGTATTTTATTTAAGGACACATTTCCATTTAAAAAAATCACACCATCTCGAGTCTTTGGACTGGATGGTTTTATTTTGAACTGTTCATGTCGATGTCGTATGACCCATATTCTTGGCGTGAGCAACACCCACATTTCACAAATAGGCCTACGGTTTACGAATGAAATGTATGGAGCACGATTATAAGCTGCTGAAATACGACAGTATCGTGTTACATTTTTTGCTACTGCTAGTGACTTAAATATCTCTCAAAATCAGAAAATGAACAGTTACCTAACGTGTTTAAAGCATGCGGAGCCGCCATGTTATTAACAACACAGAACACCAAATATAACAAGGCCAAATCAACCAATTACGAGGCGACCTTTTGCCTAGCAGCGCTCGTAGTGAGGTGGTGGTGAAGTACCCAGTGTTGTCAATTACTTGTATCGTAGCTTCATCACCGACTGGAGGGGACCTACAATACTCTTCATAGTCAAGGCAACAATAGTCCGCCAAGAGTCCAACATTTGGGCGGATAAAATTGGTCACAGCTAACCAACTGCAATTCCTTGTGAAATATGAGCTTTTTTGACATCATATTTATTAACTGCATGCTCCATTACAATTTAAGTAATACTACATGCTTTGGTGATCTTATATGAAAGTATGATATAACTTTTCTTTACATTATAATAACCTATATATACATGGTTGATTGTAGTGTGTCTAGCCTAGATATAATATGTTTCAGGTTTCTTTCTTGACAATTATGTCCTACATCAGGTTATCAAAATTGATGCTCTGCACAAATAGGTTAAAGAATTTAACATATTTATTAACAAGTTCATTCATCCTTGCAGGCCAGTGGCCATCTGATTTGATTACATTTGTCTTCAGGTTTTCCCTTCCGTGTTCTAGTAATTCACACTCATATAGCCTAGGATGTGGTCTACACCTTGCGATACTTCGCCACACTGGCACGTCATATGCTCTTGGATTTTAAACCTATACAGATAGGTCCCTATTTTTCCATGTCCTGTCATCATAAGCGTCATATTATGGCTTAGGAGAATGTTTGTGGCAAGCCTCGCTCTAACACTTGGAAAGTATTTTTTTTTGTTCCAATTAATTTCCACACTACTGTAGCAACGAGAAAAATATTTGCAAGGCTTCTTCTCCCTTAGAAACTTTCCCAGGTAACGAAGTACGGCACAGAACACTCCTAAACCACATACACACTTGCCGAGCTACATAAAGGATTGTTTACTGCTTCCATTAAAGAAGAATTGTAAGCCCAGAAGTCCTCTCTTGCGGAAACTTCTTGTGAAGTCTAATGAAAGCACACAGCTATGTGAGAACGTTATAATACCACAAATGACTTCAAAGTGGTGTGTATATCGAGCATTATGAAGAAAGTTGTAAGGTACATAACAGTTTTATGAAGTGGCTAGAACAGTTTAATTGCAGAGAAGCCTGGTAGATGACTCTGCAACAGCTTACCTAGCCTGACCATTGCTGCTGAAAAAGTTTGAGAAATTGAAATAAAAGTAAATCGCTGTTGGGTAAGTCTCCTTTATTTGGTTGGTTGAACTGCATGATTTCTCCGTAGAAAATCACAATCAGTCCTCAAACCGCCCCACTTCGTGGCTTGAGACAGAAGGATTCCGGGTTAGATTCCCGGCTGAATCGTGGTATTATACCTTGGTATGACCGATCCCGCGCTGGCTTGAAGATTGTGCATTTGCGACGTCTTCTCTGCTCATTTCATCCTTATTGTCAAGGACGGTTCATCAAACGCAGTAGTGTTTACTATCTTTGAACATTAATATCATTGGTATATTGGCTTTCACGGCCAGTGAATTAAAACTCAGATATATTTCTAGGTTTGTGCCGTGTCTTGTGTGAGGTTTTGCCTAGGATACCAAGCTGGCTCCTCAGCGGGCCGTGAAAGGCGAAATATACCATCTTTTTGGAAGCCTTCGTAGGGAGGTGAGGACGGCTTGAGCTTTTAGCTCTCGCAGTGAAGAGGGGCAGGTGCGCTTCATAGAAGGGAGGTAGCGCGCAGTTCGCTACGCCTGTGGGGGTTCGGGCGCGGACACCAAGAGCCCGCTGATGAGCCAGCTTGGTGTTCCTAGGCGAAACCCCACGCAAGACACGGCACAAACCTAGAAAGATTGCTGAGTATTAATATATTTGCTCAACCAACATTGATATTCTTCTAGTAGAGTAATTTTTGAAAATAAATAAATGAATAAATAAATGGTTTGTGACACTCATGACACTAAACTGATCGTAATACTGACTTTATGCAACTTCATTAACTCGAAAGACCTGCACAAGACCTCTCCGGAGGCTTCATGCCATTATTATTTTTATCGTCATTATTATTATTATTATTATTATTATTATTATTAGTAGTAGTAGTAGTAGTAGTAGTATTACATTATGCGAACCGGCCAAAACTAAGGACCACGCAAATATAATTTCATTTCCTTCTCATAGTTATTTCTTCCTTTCTCTTCCTCCAGACTTCCTTCATTCTTTCAGAGTGTTGCGCCTTTGTCTCTGCTGTCCACCTTCCTCCCCTGCGTTCTTTCTTTTCTCCCACAAGTGACCTTTATGTTGGAAAGTATTTCCCTGAATTGTCTTCTGTCTCGAGAGTCGTCCTCTGTAATTCCTAGCCTTCGGAGTTCTTCCTTCATCTGCTTGGTGTAACCCCCTTGGCTCTTCAGATTATATATTTTATCAAAAATTTGTTTATTTATTCTTGTTGGATTCATTCTAGCCATATGTTCATAGAAACGTAAACGTCTTTTCCTAATTGTTGTTTCCAGGTCTTCCACCCTTTCATAGTTAGTTAGTTATTGTTGTTTTAAGGGGCGGAACTACGAGGTCATCTGCCCCTACCCTTTCATATATCTCCTTGTTTGATCTTAGTCTGTAGGTTCCCTGTACCACTTTTGGGCCGTAAATCCTCTTCAATATCCTCCTTTCAATCTTCAGAAGCGTTTCCAGGTTCAATAAATTTGCCGTCTCCACTCCATATAAGATCATATATATACAGGGTGTAATTGATATAATGGAAGTCCGTTGCACTGGTGATAGAAGAGACTATTGTAAGCATCCTAGGTTTAAAAAAATGTCACCCGTCTTTAAATTGAAAATTTATCATTAAAAGGTCAATGGTTTTAGGATTTTCCGAAATTCTTCAAACAGAAGGTGAGGCAGCAGGCTGGGGGAAACGAGGCGGGGCGAGGTGGGACGATGCGCCGAGGAGAAGTTGTTACGTAATCGGAGCGTTGACCTTACTATTTGAGGGGAGGTATCAGCTGTTACGAGGAAAGCGAGCGATACCCATCTCGTAAGAAAATTTGTATTGCTGTTGTTGTTGTTGCTGTTGTTGTTGAAATTGCACGCAATGTCTTGGGACGTTATGAGCGGTAGTATTGTGTAGCCTACTTTGTAAGTGTCATTGCCGTCCGGCACTTTAATGAAATACAGTGTGACAAAACTCCGACATCCCGCAGTCTGTTCAGAACTAGCTTTTAAGACGGAAGGAATATACTTGATGTTTTGTTTGAGAGGCTTGGCAATTTTGGTCATTTAGTCCCATGTGGTTGGGTGTGGGAAGAATTTGTTTGATAACCTGTTTTTTGTGGTTTCTTTAGTAATGTGGGTATTTGTAATTCAGGTGAGGATTGGGAAGGAGGCGGCCGTGGACTTAAGTTAGGAACCATCCCAGCATTTTCCTGGGGTAGAAGTGGGAAACCATGGAAAACTACTTCCAAGATTTAATACTAGTATGGTACCACATGTACATAGTAATAATAATATTGATAATAATAATAGCCGGCCTTGTGGTGTTGGGTAGTGCGCCTGCCTCTCACCCGGAGGCCCCGGGTTCGATTCCCGGCTCCGTCAGGGATTTTAGAAAGTGACGTGAGGGCTGGAACGGGGTGCACTAAGCCTCGTGAAGACAATTGAGTAGCTATCTGACAGTGAGGCGTCGTCCCGATCATGAAAACCAAGATCAACGGCCGATGGGACCCCGATGCACTGATCACGTGTTACCCCAATATCTGCACGACAAATGGCTGGGCAGCGGTCCTTTGGTAGGCCCAGGCCCTTCACGGTCTGTAGTGCCAGGGGTTATTTATTATTTTTAATAATAATAATAATAATAATAATAATAATAAAAATAATAATAACATTAAAGCAAATCTAGCGAGTTGGTTGGCCCTATCAAAAGGCAATGGCATTTAGAACGGGTAAAGACCATACCTATCATTATCTCAAATACGGGCGAGATCCCATGTACCTTGCTCCAAGACCTTAAAGAACTGTTTCTGGATACTCAAATGGACAAGCTAATGCAGAAGGCTGTAGTTCTCTCAACAACCCGAATCGTCTGGAAATTCATGGGTAGCGATTTCGACTTTCCAGCTTAGTAGTGGCTGTTTCAGTAGAAATACTTTGGTTCCCTGAAGCCTGTATAGTTATGTTGTGATGTACCAGCAATGTGTTATATGTAATGTATAAAACAATAATAATAATTAAATGATAGTGAGGCTGTGAGCTCAGGTATTAGAGTGCTATCCTTCTCGAGGGTTCGATCTAGTCTGAGGAGTCATGTAATACATGAAGGTGAACAAATACGACAGCCTTATGCCGATGGATTTACACGTACATGAAATTCTGTGAACACAACATTCCGGAATCTCGACATCTCGCAAAGAATAAAAATAGTGTGTCCAACAATATATTATTATTATTGTTATTAATATTACTATTATACACATTATAAGAGATTATATCTTTACTGAATGTTATTTATTTTTAAGTAGGGTTCCAATTATTGTTTAGGATGTTCAGTAAATAAATATTTTTGGTAACAATGATGATGGAAGAGACTTGAAAGCTTGTTGTGATGGTTGTTGTTAATTCATTTTAGGGGCTTGGGACATTTGTTTATCAGCCCCATGTAGTTGGGTGAGTGTTGGATTTGTCTGATAAACTGTGTTTCTGTGGTGACTGTAGTAGTATGTGTAGCTGTAGTTATTAGGGTCGTGAATGAGGTTGGTGCTCCGGGACACGAAGTACCATACTATCCCGGCATGTGCTTGGAAAACGCGTGGGAGAATCCAGGGAAATTCAAACTCAGGATAGCCACTGTTGGTGCTGAGTTTGGACCTCCAATCACCGGACTTGCTGCGATCGTCGTGTACGATTAATTGCGCATGCCTACATCGCGGGGGTCGGAAAGAAACCAGCCGTGGTTTTATGAATGGACATTCCAACTTTGGGCTCGTGGGATGCCACGGGAAATCATCTTGTGACTGCAGATGGTGGGAAGTAAGGAGGCTTGTGGTTTTACATGACCGTAAATTTCGTGATCATGAGCTACTGGACCTTCTTTTTTGTGGAATCCGAACCACAGGACATGGCATTTCACTTCGAAAATCTCACATGCATTGACCGGGATTCAAACCCGGTCCGCCGTGGTGAGAGGCCAACAGCTGGACCACTGCGCAATCACGCCCAGACTTGCATATCGGCCGGAGATGGTAAGCTGCCACAATACTAGCACCCCATGTAGACGATGATGATAATAATAATAATATTAATAGTCTGATAATAATAATTCTAATAAGAGTCAGCATGTGTAGCTCTGTTGGTAGAGTGCTAAAAATAAAACTCCTGCAACTCGACATACAAAAAAAAAAAAAAACATAAAGGAACTTAGGTTGGCTCCATAGTTTAGGGGCTGCGACAACGTGGTCAGGCATCCCCGTATTACAGAAGTTAGTGTGCCTAAAATTCTATTATTACTATTATTAGTACAGTAGTAGTAGCCTAGTATAATGTATGTCTACCCCTTATTATTCCCGTTTTCCAACGGGGTCGGGGATGAGATGCGATGGAAGTCTTTGTGGCGATGTTTTTTACGGCCGGATGCCCTTCCTGACGCCAACCTCATGAGAGGAGTTAATGAGAGATGAAATGAATGATGGTGAATGAAACTGGGCAAGGATGTGGAAGGAAGCGGCCGTGGCCTGTCAGAAGGTACCGTCCCAGCATTTGCCTGGTGTTGAAACTGGGAAACCACGGAAAACCATTTCAAGGACGGCCGACGGTGGGGCTCGAACCCACGCGTCTACCGAGTCAGCAGAGAGCTTGGCCCCATGACCTAATGCTGCGCTTTAGCCAGCGTAGCCACTACTGTCGGTAGTAGCCTAGTATAATAATACTAGTATTATTAATATTTTTGTTACAGTTGTTGCACCGTCTTCACACAAAGATAGACCAACAGTTTCTTAAATTAATTTACCAAATCTTCAGGATTCCCATTTTCTATGCATAGGCCATGAGGATGGCAAAATCCTAAACAGATCCACCATCACTAGTCATGTAGTCACTCCCCATGAAGGTGTGAAACAGCTGTTCATAGGTTCGGTTTGTGTATTTCAATGTCATTGGCAGACAAGACGAGGAGGTCACTGAACTTCAGACTCTTGTCAACATTCCTCAGTGTTGGAGGGGAGGGTGACGGGGAGAAGTCAGCTGTGCTGCTGAGGGGAATGAAGTGTAAGCCCGTTTCCAAGACATTGACCGACGATTTTTGTGATTTAATTCCGCCTACACTAATTAAGATCCGACTGAAGTTCATGAAGATATTTGCTTAGAATACCATCTTCTATCACCAGTGTAATGGACTTCCATCATATCAAATACACCCTGTATATATTTTTAGTGGAGAAGTTGAGTTTTTCTAGTTTAGGTCTTCTGTTTTCCATTGACTCTTTGTCCAGTCCATTGTTGCTAATGATCTCTACGAGGTATTTAAACTGTTTCGTGACCTTTAGCCTCCCATATTTCGTCTTAACTGTTTTCTTCATGTAGTTCTTGTTGGTGATCATCATCTCTGTCTTTGGAAAAGAGATTTGTAGCCCTGTTTTCCCAGCGATTTCTTTTAGTTCATTTATCTGTATTATTGCTTCCTGTTCCGTTTCAGCTAGAAGTGTCAGATCACCCGCGAAGGCCAGACATCTGGGTTTGATGTTTGTATATTTACTTCCAAGTAAAGCCCCAGAGTCATTGGTTGTTCACAATGTCTTCATGATCTTATCTTGAACCACGTTGAACAACATCGGTGATAGGCTGTCTCCCTGCCTCAAACCAATTTTTAACTGGAAGGGTTTGCTGATCTCTCCCCGGAATTTCACCTTGGATATACCGGTAGTGTTTATAACGTCAGCCTAAGTAGGTTTAGCGTCTTGATCCACTCCATATTCCCTCAATATGCCCTTCAATGTGTCTCTATCTATTGAATCGTAAGCTTTGCGAAATTCAACGAATGAGATGAATAGATCTTTTGATCGTGCAGTGTAATATTTTATTATCAATTTCAGACTAAGTATTTGCTCTGGACAAGAACGCCCTCTCCGGAAACCTCCCTGATATTCTCCCAGATGTGGGTCAATTTGTGATTCCAGTCTGTTCAGTAGTAGTTTAGAAAATATTTTGTACGTAACTGATAAAAGTGATACACCTCGATAATTATTGACATCAGTTTTCTTAGGTACCTAAGATTTTTAAATTTTGTTTCTTGGTTTGGCTTATTATCAGACGAATACCATAATAGTAGGGAAGAAGATAAGTCTAAAGACCAAAAGCAGATCTATAATACAATCATGGTGTGGGGGGTTACAGTTGTTATATTCTGGGGAATATAAATAGCGTTTTTCTTTAGTGGACTAATAAACAACACATTCACTTCAACAGTACGCCATCTTAGCTCCTTTATTGCAAGTCAAAGCACCAAGGTACAAGATATCACTCACACCACCACGGCCATCATGGAACATACATATAGACCTAGTGCCGTCAGAGAGTACTAGAGTTTCCCACACATGGCACCGATTACGTTGTATGGTATGGAGAGTTTAGCATTACAAGATAAACATCTAAGTACAGAGAGTTTAGTTTGGATTTATGGGAGACCCTCGCTTGCCCGCTCGCCCGCGGCGCGAGCCTGCCTCCCGCCAGGCACTTTGCCGTTATGCGGCGCTTGCGCGGTATTGAGTCATTGGGTATAGGAATTTGCACTTATATTTGTACTTCAATGTGATCCTTGACCAATTTTTTGACGAACTGACTTACGGAGAGCGATTGTCAACTTATTTTCAACAAGATTCTGCCTCTGCTCACACTGCCGAAGCATCCATGACAGAATTGCGTCGCATTTTTGGTACAAGGATTATAATTCGGAACATGTGGCCCCCGCGAAGCCCAGACTTATCACCATGTGGCTTTTATTTGTGGGGGACGCTTAAAAATAGAGTGTATGCGAGAAACCCTCCACTATAAATTAGCTTAAAGACTATATTACAGCTGAAATACAGTCAATCGGTGCTGAGGAACTTCAGAGAGTACATTCCAGTTTCATAAAAAAAAGGTGCCAGCGATGAGTAGCAGTGAATGGCGAACATTTTCAGCACCAGCTGTGAACTAGGTGAGTACAAATTCCTATACTCAATGACTCAGTGCCGCGCGGGCGCCGCATAACGGCAAAGTGCCTGGCGGAAGACTGGCTCGCGCCGCGGGCGAGCGGGCTAGCGAGAGTCTCCGATACATCCAAACTAAGCTCTCTGTAGGATTACTGCCACAGAAATTAAGTTTCTGAGGAGGGCAGTAGGAAAGACAAGAAGAGATCGAGTTGAAATGAGAGAATTAGAGAGGAATTAGGACAAAAAGCAATGGGTGAAGTGGTTGAGGAACGTCAGTTGAGATGGTACGGACATGTTACGAGAATGGAAGAGGAAGTAAAACAAATACATGAAACGCGAGTTGAGGGAGGAGCTGGACGAGGTAGACACCGCATTACATGGGGGAATAGGATAGGAGATTGGGACAGAAAAGGGGCAAAACTGTTGTGGAAATGAAGAGAATGTGCAGAAATAGAGCTCAAACGAGGCTACCCCGACGCTTGAAGGCATAAGGGAATTGAAGTAGAAGAAGAACAAGAGAAGAAGAAGTTTTTTAGTTTGGTAAAAATAGACAAATGAAGACAATACCAGTGCAGCTGTGAAAGTGCCTGGAGTTGGGGTAGGGTTGGAGTGTTGATCTTGACGTGCATGGATGAGACGGCTCTGCGTGCCGGTACATTGACTGACACGTACGATGGGAACATGGCGCCCGCCATTAACGTTTATTTTTGACGTGCCTCTAACCAGTTCGTTGCGTACCACCAAGGGGTACGCGTACCCCAGGCTGGGAACTGCTGGCCTAGATGATACCCCCTTAACCCGCGCCCATTGGGTGAGGCCAACCGATGGATGGGAGCTTAACGCTCGACTCGGGCAGTCTTCACTAACTCGCACTCTGGCTTTCCAGACGAGAGAGGCTTCCTCTGATTGCTGTCCGGCATGATAGCTCGTGGGACCTTTCCGTCCGTCCTTTCACACTAGGCAGTCGTTCGGCCCTCTCACAGCTGATAAGTCCCGAGTTGGCTAGAAGGCATTTAGTTGGTAAGGCGTGGCTACTCTCATACACACATCAAAAAACGTTTTGCATATTGCCATGGAGCACATTGAGGATGAAAGTGAGGACGGTCTTATTTACTAAGCAATGTCCACGCCTGCTCTACACAATTATTGAGATCGGGAGAATAGGCAGGCCATTCCATTCTGTGAATACAATTCTCCTGATGAAAGGCATTGACGGCCGAGCGTTATCGTCCACGAAAGTGACATTTGGGTCGAAATTGTTAGCATAGCCTTTCACTACACGTGCCAGGAAAGTATCCCTGTAACGTATGCCTGTCATACGTCCTGGGATGTACACAAGAGGGGTTCGGCGACCATACATGATGCCACCCCAATACATTGCACCACCTCCTCCCTGTTGGTATCGGTCTCCGATGTATTGGTCGTGTTTACGTTCACCAGGTTGTCTCCACACTCGCACAGATCCATCCTCATTGAAACAGCCGATATCTATACTAAAAAATGCTGAAGAGATTGTTTGTGTGTTTATGTGTTTAAACGCTCTAATCTCTGGAACTACCAGTCGGATTCGAACAATTATTTCTGTATATGATAGCCAGATTCAAGAGGAATAGTTTAGGCTGTGTAGCATTAGGCTACACCTCTCAGGTAACCTTGACTTACTTGACTTAAGTCCTGTTGTTCGCATCGCTGGAACATAGGGCTTCAACGAAGCATCGCCATCGGACTCGGTTGCGTGCCATTGCCTTCACTTCTCCCCACGTTCTGCACGCTTCTGCATCTTCCCTTTCCACTGTCCTCCTCCAAGTTTCCCTCGGTCTTCCTCTTCTGCGATGCCCCTGAGGATTCCAACTCAGGGCTTGCCTCTCTATTGCCGTATTGTTTTTGCGCAGTGTATGTCCAACCCACTTCCACTTTCTTGCCTTCAACTGTAAATCCACGGGCTTCTCGTTTGTAAGATTCCATAGTTCTTCATTGGATATTACATTTGCCCAAATCATCCTCAAGATTCTTCGTAAGCATCTGTTTATAAAGGTCTGGATTTTCTTTATGATTGATTTTGTTACTTTCCAAGTCTCACATCCGTATAGTAACAATGATTTTTCATTGCTATTGAATATTCGGAGTTTAGTACGTGTGGAAATCTCATTGCTTTTCCAGATAGGATGCAACTGGATAAAGGCTGCATTTGCTTTCTTGATCCTACTGCTCACATCCTCTTCTGCTCCTCCAGTTTTAGAAACGATGCTACCAAGATATGTAAATTCTTTAACATCCTCTACGTTTCTTCCGTTTATTTCAAACTTCCTATCGCTTGTTACGTTTAGTCTTAGCGATTTGGTCTTCCCTGAATTTACAGTTAACCCTAGCCTTCTTGCCTGTTCCTGTAGATCTTTCAGTTTGGCATTCATGTGCCGAAAGCTTTGTGAGAGGGGACACACATCATCAGCAAAATCTATATCTTCTAGTTGATCTGTTAAATTCCAACTTATTCCTCTTCTTTCACCTTCATTTGTTTTCCTCACAACTTCATCTATCACAATTAGGAAGATTGATGGAGAGAGAACACACCCCTGTTTTACACCTGTTCTTACTTCAATGGATGGTGTCAATTTTCCTTGGTGCATTACTTTGCACGAGTATCCGTTATACATTTCTTGCATAACTCTGATAACCTTTCGCGGAATACCATAATTTGCAATTATTTTCCACATGCTTCATCTGCCCATTGAATCGAAAGCCTTTTCAAAGTCTATAAACACTAGATATAGACTGGCCATAAATTTCATGCTCTGTTCAGGGATAATGCGGAGTTTCTGCGAAACCCAGCTTGTTCTCTTCTGAGGTGGATTTCAAGGTAGTCCTTCATTCTGTTGAAGATGATTCGTGACAACACTTTGCTAGGAATAGATAACAGCATTATTCCCCTCCAATTATTGCAATTTGTCAAGTCGCCCTTCTTCGGAAGTTTCACTAAAGTGCCGGTCTTCCATTCTTCTGGTATTTCTTCCCGGTTCCAGATTTTTTCAAACAGGGGGAACAGTAAATCTACTGTTGTTGCTAGATCTTCTTTCAAGAGCTCTGGTGGGAAGTTATCTGTTCCCGGTGCTTTGCCACTTTTCGTTTGCTTTAGAGCAACTCGGATCTCTTCTCTACTAGGTGCTCCACTCTTGATTCTACCAAGAACCTCATATTCATTTCGATTTCCATCTTCCTCTGCATTTTCATCTACACCTCCCTGTTCTTCTCCGTCCTGTTGCTCTTCTTCCTCTGATAGTACCTCTCTATTCAGCACTTCTGCAAAATGTTCACGCCATCTTTCCAATTGCTCATCTTCGGTAGTCAGCTACGCTCCAGTTTTACTTCTCAGAGGACGATCTATAGGTCCCTTCCTCTTTCCTAGCAGTCTTGTGGTCTGGTAAAGTTCCTTCATGTTTCCTTCTCTGGCAGCCCTCTCCGCCCTTCATGCGAGATCACTTGCCCACTTCCTTCGGCCTGATCTTGCACTCCTTTTCACCTCCTGGTCTACTCTCGTGTACTCTGCATGAAGATCCATCTTTTGTATCCTAGTTTTTATGGTATTCATCTTTGCTTTCAGTTTCTTCCTCTCTCCCACCTTTTCCCAGGTGTCCTGGCTCATCCAATTTTCCTTTTGTTATCTCTGAATCTCACTACTTTCTCTGCAGTTTCTAGGATTGCTCCTTTGATTTTATGCCATTCTTCTTCTACTCCATCTACTCCATCTTCTCTTGTATTTAGTGTTTCGTATCTGTTACGCAGTTCTAATCTAAATTCTTGCTAGACGTCGGAGTCCTTCAGCTTTTGAACATCAAACCGCTTTTTTGGAACATCAAATTTCTTCTTTGCAGCTATGATTTTAATGCGCACCTTGGCTAACATTAGATGGTGATCACTATGTCGGCTCCCCTTTTGTTTCTGTCATCTAACAATGATCTCTTCCATTTCCCACTTATGGCAAAGTGGTCAATCTGATTCTGCGTCCTGTGATCAGGTGATACCCATGAGATTTTATGATATTTTCTATGTGGGAACACCGTTCCTCCGATGGTCAACTCATTGCTCGCACAGAACTCCTTTGTGAGGGGGAGCAGGTCCAGAGGTTGCCAGCCGACGGGAACAGAAGGAGCTATTTCAGGATATTCGGTGTGGAGGTAAGACTCTAAGATTACTGCAGGTTAATTGTCAGAGTTTAGGAAATAAATTAATTGAATTTTGGAATGTTGTATAGGCATTGTCATTGCTAGTGAATCTTGGTTAAAAGAGGATATCAATAGTAACTAAATAATTCAAGGGACTCTATGCACCCTTCAATAAAGCATGGTTTTGTCGAGAGTCGTCTACGGGGTCGTGTTCAGTCCTGACTGCGTTACACAGCAAAGTTCGCTTAAAACAACATGCTCTAATGAATAGAAAGGTTCATGACAGAGGTTACACTAGAAATAAAATGAATAACAAGTAGAATAAAATAAATTTTATGACTAAAAATATGTGCATAATAATAATAATAAAAAAACAAATCCTCCCAGACTTTTACCCCCTTAATAAATAATAATAATAACACTGAGCGGTAGGAACTCGCTCGTCACAACAAGACAATGTGAAAGCAGCTTCACATAAATGACAAAATCATAACATAAGCATTTGAGCGGTAAGAACCCACTCGTCACAACATATGGATACAAGTCCATTTTTCTCTGGTCAAGAAGTTATATAATGTGTGGTGTACTGTTCGTTAATAAGAAACTGAGTACTGATGTGGATCCGTTTACAACTGAAACAGACATGTTGCTTACGGAGTGCATCTTTTAAATCACACTACGGCTACGGGACCCATTATTAATTAATACACTACAACTACTACTGACACATGCAAGATCTAATAATCTAAACAAAATGAAGAATCTCCCTGAGATTCTTACTGGTGCAGGAGCACACGGAATAAAAAGAGCATGCCAGAAATAGGCCAAAAACCGCTCTCATCAACTTGGGGACATAGCCCCGCGCACCCTAACTTGACACGGGTCAAGAAAGCATCAAAATAAACACACCAAAAATATTGAACCAACAACAACAAAATACATGCCTAACGGCTGAAAAAACAATGTTTACATTTATATGAAACGCCAGACAAACACGAATTTCGGTGGCTACCTTACAGTATGGACAGCTCCCAATTAATCAAGCAATACTCATTATAACCGATCAGGTTTTGTGAATTTAAAACAACATCATAAATTGCAGGATAAGAAAGCAGATCTGTTACTAATGACTAGACACGTTATCTGATTGAGCTCCCCCTTCTTGTATGAGTCACGCTGTCCTTCAAATACCTCTCTCTGTCTGGCAAGCTAAGTGCAGTTCCCTCTGGAAACATCAACATATCTCACGCATCCCCTGGATGGCGAGAAACAAATATATACCACGAGTTCAGCCCCGCGAGGTCATGAACTGGGTTGACATGGAGCAAGTCAGAATAATCACCATGATATATTCTCGCTAGCACATCATAAAATCACATACGCACCCATAGCTTGGACAGAACCTCATACACACTCACTCTCTGGGTCGGCTCAAACAGATCAACAATACTACTGCGTCCATTAACACATTAACAAAACCACACAACAGAAACTCGGGTGCAAAGTGCCATCCCGTTCAAATCTGCTGGAAAGCAACTATCGAAAACAATCCTGATCCGTCATAAGATTCTACTCACAAATAATCTTTTACCCTCCAAATTCTATTTTTTTAATCTCAAAATTAATTCAGTTCCATTTTTGTTGTAAGGCATATCTCCGAATAATAATGCTTGACCGCGATTTACGCAAGCGAGATCGGGCATCGGCTGCGCGTCTCGCCCCGTACAGTTAAACCAAATACAATCACAAAATATAAAAATTACGCAACGCTGGGCTAGTCCCATATTTAATGTGTCAGTAAAACAAAAACTAAAAAATCTACATTACCAAGCAAGCAAACAAATATTTACAAAAATATCCCACAACACCGTAGCTGACTTAATAAATAAATAAAATTTATTTGGTACTCAATCCTTTAAAACAGCGCCAGGAATTACGTCAGCAGCCATCTCCTTTAAGATGTTTATCTGGTCATTGACATCTTCAGGCAAATGTCCTGCTGGTTCCCAGATCCATCCTCGTTCTTGGACGTCATCACGTGCTGAATTAAATAAAGTTTCGTCAGATACACACACGATTTAATTCCTACTATATTGACCTATCAAGTACTATATTCCTTGACAGTCTATTTGGTGAATTACTTCGATGAACTGGTCCTATCTGGTAGTACTGGGACTACAAATAAATCACTGAAGTTATACTATAATAACTAAGTAATGAGTTCCGTCCTCAGACGAACAAAAATTAGTGGTCGACGTTACGCACTCAGACGTACAAAATAAGTGGTCCTCCCCGAAGCATCTTGGATCCTTATAAATGACACAGACTAGGGTAGGTGTGGAAGGGGATCTATTAAAATATTCCATAATAACTATCAGACTAGCATGCGATCGGTATCATTGAGTTCGTAGCAGTATGGAGGTTACGATTTTGCTGTAGCCGGCTTGAATCGATCGTGGAATTAATCTGTAGATAACTCCCGCGTTAATCTACCCGTGCGCGTTCCCAAGCCGAGTTCCCGCTAAGACAAGGCGTCTTGATACTATTGGCCTAGACTCTTGTATGTCTTTGCGCGTTTTTACAAACATTTCTGCCGTAGGGAGTGGTTCACATGATGATAGACCAATTACCTTGTAACATTCGATTTCTTCCTTGGCGCCAATCTTCATAGCAACAAGCCATAGTGTGCGTCCCCAAGCCAACATTCGCGCTAAAAGTTGCACCTGTTCTATGTCTCAAGAATATATACGCATCCTCCTAAAATACCACAGGAGCTTAAACCATTGTGTCATCTCGGCCACTGATTTCTCAATATATCCCAACACCGTCTGGCTCTCATATCTGTTGTCTGTAGAAATGTATCAAAAGATGATGAATAAATATTAGAATCCTTTATATAGCCTGAGGATAAAGGATTCACTACGAAATGTACAGAAGGGATCGGGGGAAGCGAGATGGTGGGCTATTTATTTGTGTGCGCAAAAATATAGCTAGTTTCTTAAAGTGGGCTGATACGGATTATGAAATCTTATGTGTACAAATTTCGGATAAAGGAAATAAATTCCCTCTTCAGGTGATAGGGGCTTATAGAGCACCGAAAGATAACTTTTCTCTCCTCGACACACTGTATGATAAAACTTGTACGGGTAATGCTATGAAAAAGGGCATAATAACTGTCGGAGTTTTAAACCTCCCCAAAGTAGACTGGTCTGGTGAGTCAACTAGCTGTGGTCAAGCTCAGAGCGCTGCAAACGAATTCATAAGGGAGGGGGGATTTTCCCAAGTAGTTGACTTCCCAACTAGAGACAATAATACATTAGATGTTTATCTCGTAAGGCCTGTAGAGCTGTATATTAACTGTCTGAAAGTACCGGGAATTAGTGACCATTCTGGGGTTGAATTAAATATTAGATACGGTGACATTACAAAATTAGACTCGGATATAGCAAACAAAATCATATTCCAGTATCGCAGGGCGGATCAGGGCAAATTTCAGGGGTATTTGAATGAACTATTTGTAGTATGGGCATCGGAAGAACATCACATTAATATCCTGTGGACTAACTTTTTGAAAATTTTAAATAGCGCTATTGATAAATTTGTCCCATTTAAATTACTAAAAAAAACAGATCCTGAGTATTACACACGAGAAATCATGAGTCTAAAACGGAAAATTAGGAAATTATACAATAAAAGATATGAGAGTGACATGTGTATGTTGAAATTTAAGTCCTTATCAAGAGAGCTCGTCTTAAAAAAGAGGGCTGTTCATGACAACTATATGCAAGGTTTACTTGGTTCGGGAGGCGATGGGTGGAAAAAAAATTACAGTTACGTTAGGAGAAGAAAGGGAAATTCAAATAATTTGTTTATGATAATGTCCGGTGACGGTAAATTAATTACTGAGAAACAGGCCATTGCTAATGAATTAAATGTCTTTTACGGTAGTGTGTTCAATAAATCCAATAGCTATGTGTTGGACCTTAACGACGAATCCGGGGCTCCCCTTTTCCAAATAAACCAGTCAGCAATTGTAAAGCTAATACAAAAATTACGTTACAATATATCGAAGGGTCCTGATAATATTGTTAGTGAAGTACTTAAACTAGGAGGTAGGGCCGTTGCACGATACTCGGAGGTGTTGTTTAATGTGTTCATAAACAATGCGCAAATCCCAGATGACTGGAAAAGGGCTACGGTAGTCCCAATATTTAAGGGAGGGAGCAGACTTGAATTGGGCAACTACAGGCCGGTTAGCCTTACGTCCATCGTTTGTAAACAGATGGAGCATCTCATTTGCGACTACTTGAGGGAGCAGTGGGAAGGATTATCATGGTTTAATGATAGGCAACATGGATTTCGGAAAGGTTACTCAAGCGAGAGTCAGATGCAATCACTTTTTCAAGATATTAGCGAATCGTTAGACAATGGAGTTTCAGTCGACGTCGTAGTTATAGACTTTGCGAAGGCATTTGATGTCGCACCACAGGACACGCTACTCCATAAATTAGCTTCAACAAAGATTGATAGAAGAGTAATTTTATGGATCCAAGAATTTTGACGGGTCGTTCCAAGAAAGTAAAAGTCTCGGATGACATTACCGTAACGTCGGGTATCCCTCAGGGCAGCGTAATCGGAACTTTGTTATTTTTGGCGTTTATAAATGACTTACCAAATGGGATTCGTAGTGATTGTCTATTGTTTGCGGATGATTGTGTAATATATGGAAATATACATGACTCACAAGACAATGCAGTGCTTCAAGAGGACCTGAACCTGGTCTATAAGTGGGCGATTGAAAATAAAATGAAAATAAACACAAGCAAATGTAGTCTCATAAAAATAGGGAAAGGGCGAAAGCAAGATTTTCAATATAATATTGGCTCGGAAATACTTGTAGAAGAAGATTCTTGCAAATATTTGGGCGTTCACGTAAGAAATGATATGAAATGGAGTAGTCATGTAGGATGTGTAGTTTCTAAAGCTTACAAATCCCTGCACTTTGTAATGAGGGTATTAAAAGGAAGTAGTACCTCTGCTAAAGAATTAGGATATTTGTCACTTGTAAGACCTATTCTGGAATATGCCTCGGTGGTTTGGGATCCATTTCAAGTAGGGCTCATCAATGAGTTGGAAATGGTACAAAGAAAGGCCGCTAGATTTGTGCTCAGTGACTTTAATCCCAGGAGCAGTGTGAGCCGTATGTTAAAGAAACTTGGGTGGGAATCACTGGAGGCTAGGAGGATGAAATCTAGACTCTGCGCTATGTACAACACGTATACAAACCAGCATGGGGTGAGCTTAGCAAACGATTGGGAAAGCCCACTTACATGAGCAGGAGTGATCATCCTTTCAAAGTTAAGGGCCGACCACAGCGTACAAATTATGGTAAATATTCTTTCGTTAACCGGGCCATTGATAACTGGAACCCTCTACCTGCTGCAGTCTTAGAGCCTTTTCCCAAACATATTGGTGTGTTTAAGAAAAGACTGACTATTTGTGTAAATACTCCAGTTTAATTCTTAACTGTTATTGAAATGTTATGTATAATTATGTATTTGTTATGTATACCCAATTTGCCACCGGGGGAGACACCCCCAATTGCAAATAAATAAATGAATGAACGAATGAATGAATGAATGAATAAATAAATAGTCCTCCGTTTCTCCTCTCCAACTGTCTCCCCATTATATTTTCTCTCCCAAAGTTTTCGGTGCCCACTTTCGCATTTAGGTCTCCCATCACAATGACATATCTCGTTTCACCCCATTTAATGTTGCCTGCAGCTCTGTATAGAAGTAGTTTTTGGTATCCATGTCTGCTTGTTCAGTTGGGGCGTAACATTGGATGATAGTTACATTTCGTACCTGCCCTTTGAACCGCGCTGTTATGATTCTGTCTGATATAGGTCTCCATTCCAGCAGACTCTTCTTTGCCGTTTTATTTAGAATTAGGCCTACACCATTCACAGGGTCGTCCTCGGCATTTGGTTTGCCTGAATACAGAAAGGTAGTCTATTTTCTCCAAATTCATTCCAGCGTACCTCGCTCATTCCCATTATGTCTAGTTTATAGTTGATAAATTCTGCTACAGCTTGATGAAACTTTCCACTCTCGTAAAGTGTCCGTACATTCCAAAATCCGATCCTCGTGGTCCATTTCATTCCAAAGGTTGTCAACTTGTTGTCCGTCTGGCTTTTGCTTCTCTAAGTTTCTTTAACAATAAATATTAAGAGATGCAGATTGTTAGCCCACAGTCCCCGAGTGCTTTAGTGGGGCTGCCACCTTTTGGCCTAAGCACATGCCATTAGAGCTAGACAGTGTGCTATGTCTCTCACAAATTCTTTACAGGGAGAGTTGAGACTGGTCTCCCTAACCCTCCTCCTTTCTGCAGGCTTGGGACTGGCAATGACACCCATGGAGCTACTCAATCCGCCCTTTGGTTGCCGCAGGCGGAGTTTCAGGTAACCTTAAAGATTGATATTTGTTCAGTAAGTCGGAAGAACAAGCGCACGCGAACAGCTACAATAATACCTAAGTCTATTGTTGCCTGGCAATGTGGGCTGCATCACGTCGCCCCATACAGTGTTCTGGTGCAGAATTTGCGAGCTGCTTATAAATTGCAGCCATGGGGTGTAATTAGTGCAAAAGGATTTCTTAGGCCCCTTAAAACAGTTATCATCATGACAATAGTATGCCTCTGTATAAGGGCGATGGTGTTGGTGCAGTATACTGAGGTTATCAGCTGCAATACGCGTTGGTGCTTTCCGATCCTTATCCTTGAGCGCTCCAGTTCTGTAGTAGTATTCATTATCATCCATAAGACAGGTTCACTCCTGGCCGTGGTAAGTGATTTTTTTTTTGAAAGGCGACAAAAATTACGACACCATGTCATACAATGTTGGCATGTTAAAGAACCCATTTGAATTCAGTAGGCAGTGTTCATAATGGCAAAATTAATCTCGGGAGTTTCCGCCAACACAAAGTTCCTCATTTCTCTACTAGAAAGCGCTATTGTGTTCAAGGAGCTTAGATATCTAACCTCCTTGATTTTCATAGTGCTTCAAGGAACAACGAAATTCGACATGCAAGCTACCCTCTGGGTGTCAAATAACGAAGCTTGCACCCGGCACCCGAGGTCATACGATAAAAATAATAATAATAATAATAATAATAATAATAATAATAATAATAATAATAATAATAATTACTAGTTTTGACAGTCAGAACTTTTATCATTTTATGAAATAGTATTTTTAATCTATAACAAAAATAATTTCCCTGTTTCATGAATAACAAGAATGATGCTGATTCCACTAGAGTGTTCGCACGTATATGTACCTTTCAGTGCTGTGCGTATTAGCCGGCTTCGGTGGCGTAGTTGGTAGCATGCTGAACTGCTGTTCCAAAGATAGCGGGTTCAAACCCGACCGAAACCGTCAGATTTTTTTCTCTCCCTTAAGTTAACAGCCCTGGGGCTGGTTTGCAGCAACTCGCCAATCTTCTCTATTCTCCGCCATACACTTAAATTCACGATATGATTTAGTGTTCGTGTCTGTCATTAACTGTGAGATGTATGCAAATGGTGGTCTTCCTCTTGTGTTTTTCCCTTCTAACATCCCTTCGATGACTCTTGCTAGCAGGCTATTATGTCTGAGAATATGTCCCAACATAGTTGCTCTTCTTGTTTTCAGACTCTTCATAAAGCTTCTACTTTCTCCTGCTCTTCTGACTACCTCTTCATTTGACATATGTTGTATCCAACTGATCTTAAGCATTCTTCTCCAGCACCAAGCCTCAAAAGCCATCAACTTCCTCTCTTCTGACTTCCCTATTGTCTAGTTCTCAATATCATACAAAGCCACACTCCACACATATGTCTTCAACAGTATTTTCCTTATTTTTAGGTCTATACTTCTGGATGTGATGAGATTCTTCTTTCTATAAAAGGCGTTCTTTGCCTGAATAATTCTACTCCGAATTTCTCGTTTGCTAGTTCCATCATACGTTATCAAGCTTCCCAGATACTTATATTCCTTTACATGTTGTTTTCTCTAATTCTCGATATAAATTGCTGGTGCTCTTCTATGATCTCCCAGGTTCCGACTGCATACTACTATTTTTGTTTTATTTTTATTCATCTTCATGTTAAATTCGTTTTTAAGGATGTTATTCATTACATGAAGTATCTAATGGGTTTTTAAGAGCATTAAAATCCTTCAGTATGCCTTCCTTCGAAGGGGAAGTAAAGCCGGCGGTCCCATGTCATAGATTTATGGCATGTAAAAGATCCTTCCACTAACAAAACGTGTGTGAAGCTAAATTTCTAGGTTAGATTTCTCTAAAATGCTCCATCATAGTTCCAACCTTCACCACTAGATGTCAGTGACATCTGGTAGCGAATGTTCGAACTACTTGAAATTGAACGGAACTTGTAGCTCACCCCGTGGGTGGCCGCTTGAAGCAGCTAAAGCCTCGGACGAGCCGAACATGTCCCTGGACACTCCCGGCACTAAAAGCCATACGCTAAATAAATAGTGGGCATATTAATGTGAACAAGCGGAGCAAAACGAAGCTGAAGTGGCAAGAAAATGCATGCTGTATGCATCATCTGATGATCCAGTGTGCAACTTGTTCATAGATGCAGAATTGGAAGCAAAAATAGAAGATAAAATCTCACTTCAAATGCAATCTGTGAGGGAAAACTTATCAAATCAAACTAAATCAATGATCAATGAGGAAAATCTAATCACATTTCCACAAATACATGAACTTTCCCACGGGATTACAACATTGAATGTAGCAAATCAATGTAAGTACAAGTAGTGCTCAAGGTCAAAGAGCAAATGAACTTACCCCCAGGAAAGAGATTATAATACTGAATGCTGCTAAAAAGCATGAGCAGAGTACAAGCAGCGCTCAGGGTCCAAAAACAAGTGAACTTTCACACAGACAAGAGATTACAATAACATATACAGAAAATCAGAATGTGGATGATACAAACAGCGCTTCAGGAATATACAATGTGTATCAGCATCCAACTTTTCAACAGACCTACTAGAAGCAGAGAGAAATCAGAGGAGAAATTAGGAGCAAATACGCAGATTATTTTGACCAAGGAAGAACAACAACAAATACATGATCATGTTACAGTCACTTTTTTAAGCATTAGGTCGTCAGAGGGCCCTACAAATAGTCACATACCCTTGAGGCCAGATGATAAACCAAGTCAGGAAATATCCGGCCGGGTAGACAGGGGATATCAAGGTCATCACCGATCCAAAATCATAATATGAACGGGAAATTTAAATGACAGCATTATACAGGGCGCCCGAGAATGTTCTCCGCAGTGGGTACGTGCAGCAGTGAGTGGTTGAGTCATGAGTTTTAGTTGGCTGCACTGCCCTGTGTCCTTCAAAGC
The DNA here is from genome assembly GCA_946902985.2 of Meconema thalassinum. NCBI lineage: Eukaryota > Metazoa > Arthropoda > Insecta > Orthoptera > Tettigoniidae > Meconema > Meconema thalassinum. The sequence continues at coordinate 357,711,504 of OX336388.2, read as the reverse complement.
GGGACTTCCCCGTGTAAGCTGTCGGTGTGTATCGCGAAAAGCGTGCGAGCCTGCATGTCTTTAGTCTGTATTACAGTCAGGGAGCGTTCAGATAGATTATTGGAAGAGTGCAACAGTATACAGGCGGTGATGTTTACTACTGAAGAGAGAGATTTTAGGTGGAATACGTTTTTCGCGAAGGCGATTGGTTTACAGAATATATAAAATTAAGATTTCAGGCGTGGTTTCCTAATTCAAAGTGTCCAAACCGTGATACCGTTCGGGATTTGGTAAGTAAATTTTGTGTGACTGGCTCAGTTCACGATGTACCGGGAACAGGCAGGCCTACGCTGTTAACAGACGAAAAACTTGATGAAATCTCCGATATAATGCTGCGTAGTCCAAGTAAATCAACACGAAAATTAGCTCAACAAACAAGAATCTCTAAGTCGACAGCACATAAAGCTGTAAAAGACAAGCTTCAGTTGTTCCCTTATAAAGTTACCGTGGTTCATGAATTAAAACAAACTCATATGCTTGCTGTGCAGGGGGACCGAGGTTGCCCTAGCGGAGGTATATCTTGCTTATTAAAACCGTGGTTAACTCCGCATAAAATTACTTACAAATCCACAAATGTTTTAGCAATTGCTGCAAAGCATCTGAACATTATTGGCGTTTATTTCCAGCTATTTCACACAGCACAGGACATAATTGAAAACATGACATATATGCTGAAGAACATCAAACAGGATATAGTTCCCATTGTAGCAGGAGATTGCAATTGCCGCATAGATAATGAAGATTCTAAAAGCAGAACAGTTATCGACTACATGGAAGGAGAAGGATTCATCTTACACAATGAACCAAAGGACTATACATTTATATGTCATAATGGGGCGAGTACGATTGACCTAATATTCACAAGTACTGCTGTCAGGGTTTCGGAAACAAAGGTACTTACCAAATCTGACGTGGCCCCTCTAAGGAAGCACCTACCAGTTATGGCTAAGTTCTCATTCAATACAGGGAAGCCAAATCAAGAACAAAGAAAATATATAGTTCAGAGATCGATATATAAAAACGACGTCCAAGAGTTCGTAAAAAACTAAAATCTGATTTTAGACGAGATACGAGAAGGAAACATTGAAGCAGTAGCTCTAAAATTAGGGAACGCCCTCAGGGTATCTCGAAAGATATCAACTTGGAAAGAAAGAAAATCCCAGCCTTGGTTTGACGCAGAATGTCATAACAGAAGATTTCAAGTTCTTGAACTTCGTCATCAAATTAAGAACACGAAGATGGCTGAACTTCTGATGTGATACAATCGACGAGGAAGTAGTTATAAGAAGCTGTTAAAAGAAAAACGAAAATTGTGGGGGGAAGAGGAGAGAAAGAAACTAGTGGAAAAGATTTCAGAAAACCATTTCGCAGCATTGAAGATAAGGCAACCAAAATTCGCTCAATCGATTGGGATGGCAACATGGGAAAATCACTTCCAGAAACTTCTAAATGACGGAACCATGCCCCTGACAAAGAACGCACAAGAAATAGACGACTTCTCGAGAATTACAGTGGAGGATGTAAGAGAAACAGTTAAAAGCCTGAAAAATCATAAAGCGTCAGGTCCAGACGAAATATTTAATGAACATTTAAAAGAAACTCTACCTTACCTGGAAGGAATATGGACGCCACTCTTCAACAAATGCTTAGAAACAGCCACAGTACCGTCCAACCGGAAGACTACTACGCTGAAAGTATTATACAAAGGCAAAGGATCCCCTGTCTCTCCAGACTCCTACAGGGGAATTGCGTCGGAAAATACAATTTCAGAACAATTTTATCCAACAGATTAGCAAAAGAGACGGTAAAATTCATACCGGAAAGGCAGATCTACCTTTCAGGTAATCAGAAATTTAATGGATGACATTAAGACATCAAGGGAGAAAATTCCACGCCATATTTATACACTTCAGGAAGGCCTTCGACCTTCTAGACCGCCAAATTATCACAAACAAACAGTTACTTGGAAACGACAGCTACCTGGTAGAGGTATTTTCTGGATTTTACAGCATAATACCGTGATTATGAGAGACAACCTGCAGTCATCAACTCCCATGGTGCAAACTAAGGGAGTCTTACAGGGTGACCCATCTAGTCCGTTACTATTTAACCTGACTACTCCTGATGTGGTGGGAACTCTTGAAGGCTGTGAGGAACGAGTTTCCTTCTACGCTTATGCAGATGACATGTTGTTAGGATCTCCAAATTTGGACGTTCTGCAGGAGTGTTGGCATAAACTGGTAGTATGGGCAGAAAAGAACAATCTACAGTTAATTAGGGACAAAACAGTCCACATGATCTTTAGTAAGGGTGGCAGAGTTGCAGTCTGTGACAAAATATATCATGACGAAGTCCCGTTGTAAATACTTAATCATTTTAACTATTTAGGAATTACATTACAGACGTCTGGGAACACATTTACGAAACACATTGAAAATCGAACTTCGGCAGCAATAATAGCATCGAATAATGTTAAGTTTCTCAGAAGGATGTCCATATAAACGGCCATGAAGGTATTCTTAAGCAAGATAATACCCATCGTGATCTACGGAATTGAGTTATTTTGGGATCTCATGAATAGAAACTACCTCAAGAAAATTAAGAAAGTTATAAGTAAATCAACTTTTCTCAAGAAAATTCTTGGTTTATCTAGATTCACACCATCCAGGCTGACTTATGAGCTTACTAGCGAAACTTTTCTAATAAAACAGCTCCGGATGAAGATGTTACTACCGTATACAGGAGCCTATGACGAATAATGACCGAACTTAAAGAAAAGCACGAGGCAATTTGGATGGAATTTTACGGAACTGAAGCGATGTTGAATCCAGAATGGAAAGGACCAGATTATTTCAAAATGTGACGCAACACAGTGTACGGATTCCACTTCAGAGTGTGCGTGAGACCAACTTACCACACTTCAGATGAAGAGTGTGTTTGTAAGAAGTGTGTGAAGCATTGTGCAAGATATCATGCACTATGTTTTGAACGACGGTTATCACTAAAGATTTTGAGCAGTGACCGTAGATCAGAACTGAACGTCAAAAAAGCGATTTTCCATCTCCGTTCACATTAATAAGCACAATACTGTCTCTGCATGAGTCATGCAAGCAGTTGCAGCATGCCTAGTGAGCGGTGAACCCCTTGCAATGTCAGCACTTCAGAGGGAGAGAGAGATAGGAAAAGGAGAGAGGGGAGCATACTTGTTGCATTATTATTATTATTATTATTATTATTATTGTCTCATATGTTCACCATATCGTTGGGTACAATTCACCATTTCATCGGCATTTGTTGCAAGATGGAGCGGAGTTCTCTATACTGGTAAGTTGAGGAACGAACTATGGAGCAGGTTTCTAAAATAACTACTTTCTGCATTAGTATCATTATTATTATTATTATTATTATTATTATTATTATTATTATTATTGTTGTTATAATAATGCTTGCCACGGTGGGTGAGTGGTTATCGTGTCGGTCTACTAACCCCCCAAGCTTGCAGGTTCGCTCCTGGCCGTGGTAAGTGTTTTTTTTTTTGAAAGGCGGCAAAAATTACGACTCGCATGTCATATGCTGTTGGCATGTCAAAGAACCCATTTGAATTCAGTAGGCCGTGCTCATAAAGGCAAAACTAATCTCGGGAGATTCCGCCAACACAAAGTTCCTCATTTCTCTACTAGAGAGCGCTATAGTGTTCAAGGAGCTTAGATGTCTAACCTCCTGACTTTCATAGTGCTTCATGGAATAACGAAATTCGACATGCAAGCTACCCTCTGGGTGTCAAATAACAAAGCCTTCACCCGGCACCCGAGGCCATACGATATTATCATTATTATAATTATTATATTCTAGTTAGTGATGTTTGGATACTTGGTGGCATGAAGGTGGTGCTTGCAGTCCAAAAAGGACGAGAACGGCTACTCTACGAGATTAATAAGGTCTCGCCAGACAGAACGCGGCCTGGCACCACGGACAGGCCGTCACGTACAGCCGCTCTTCACGACAGCCTGGAGATGTCAGACAAAGGACGGCCTAACAACGGCTAGTCAATCTATTTATTCTGAATTGTTCGCGGTTTCATGTCAGTGCTGTAAAATTACGATGTCTGGTTCTGATGAAGAAGAGCTGCTGCTGTTATTTGTAATTATTATAAAATCCCGAAGGAGGAAATGGGTTCACCTAATTAACAGTAAAAGTGAACCATTGGGGGAATACCACAATGCCGTGAACTTCAATCCGATGAAGATAGATTTTTCATATCATTTTCGCATGTATAGACAGTGCTTCAAAGACCTGGTTCATTTATTTCAAGAAAGGATTACGAAATTTACGACTAACTGGAGGAGACCTATATCTGCAAGAGAAAGGCTAGCAATTTGTCTAAGGTAAGTCAACAACAACCCGGTCACTGCATGTGAGATTCTCGAAGTGAAATATCACGCCTTGGGTTTGGATTCCACGTAATAATGGAGGTTTCGTGACTCATGATCGTGAGATCACGTAAAACTACAAGCTTCCTTCCTTTATTGTCCGTCTTCGATAATGTAAAAAGAATTGAGATAAGTGGTTAACCCTACACGCGTGTCTCAATTATTTTATAAAAAATCCTCTCGGCATGCCGGAAGGTGGAGGTAGATTTCACAGGGCAAACTAGGGGATAGGCTATAATAGAAAAATATGCAGGTTTTCGTAGGAGGATCATACCTCATTGATTGCAAGAAAGTATTTTATATTTGGAGGTTAATTAACTTCTTTTTCGTTTTTGTATGCATATTTTTATAATTTTATTGTCTTATGGGGATGGTAACCTTCTTGTCATTTGGGGTTCATTTGTATACTTGTGATCACACTGTCCTTATGCAAGGTTTGGAACTGATGTGTAACTATCTGACGGTCTGTTACTTCTTCACGCAAAATTTTATCTCCCGCAGAGATTTTTGTTGGTTCCTCAGTTTAGGGGCTGCGACAACGTGGTCATGTAACCCCGTGTACACTGGATGTGTCTAGAATCTGATAAACGGTGTTAATTGTGATGACTGTATTAGTCTGTAATTCGGGTAAGGTCTGCAGACGGTCAATTTTAAGTAGTAGTTCCTAATTTTCTACCATATGCTAACGTCAACGACACCTAGCTGTGAACTTGGCTACTAGATGCCACCGCAACCAGCAACTTGCAACGAACGTTGGAACTTCCCCTCCAAAGGAAAGCATGCTGAGGGATTTTTAGCACTCTTAGAAAATCCGACGACTTTGGCCGGCTTTGAACCAGCGACCTTGGGCATATAAGTTCAGCATGCTACCAGTTAGCCGCTTCCCACAGAGTCAGATGGAAAAATGAATGTGATCTCGTGCAATTGCATTGTCTTGGCAACCTCTGATGGCTCATCCCTCATCAATTTAGAAGCGTTGTCATGGTAACCTCTGATGGCACTTGGCATTTCCTTTAATTCCGAAATCATTTTTCTCATCCCTTGGCGTAATGGTAGGTCAGATCAAAAATTCTTTCAGACAAAGTTTTAGGTAATTATTAGGGGAATATTTTCCATTTCGTACGGTTTGATATTGTGCCTATTAAGAGAGATATGATTAATGTTTCCCGAATAACCCACTTTTTTCCACCCCTTTGGTCTATGTTTGGTGCTATCAAAAACTTTAAAACATAAATTTTTGGCACTTATCCGACGCAAATTAAGAACTTTGAATGGATTCGATATTTCACGTATTAAGTGAGTTATAGCGATATTTCACTTTTTCGAAAATAAAGCCCCCCCCCCCATTTTCACCCCCTTCAACCGATTTTGCCCATTAACGAACTCGACCGAGATTTTAAGGGGATACATATTATATAAATCATTCAAAGTGATTGGTGCAAAATTACGGCAGTTATCGTGTCCACAAGAAACTGATATATATGCATATATATACACACACATATATATAAACTTTTGAACTGACGGTGGTTTGGGGGTCTGGGGGATGTGAAACGCGAAGATATGTCGAAATTTTCCGGAAGTCGAAACATGGCACGCATTGCAATAGTTAGCTTTCTGATGAAATCTACCTAAAATAGGCTGCATAATTAAAAATACTACCATCAACGACACCTAGCTGTGAACTTGGCTACTAGATGCCACCGGAACCATCAACTCGCAACGAACGTTGGAACTTCCCCTCCGAAGGAAAGCATACTCAGGGTTTTTTAGCGCTCTTAGTAAATCAGACGACTTCAGCCGGGTTTAAACCCGCGACCTTGGGCATAGAAGTTCAGCATGCTACCAGTTCCGATACCGAAGTCGCTTCCCACAGACAGATGGAAAATTGAATGTGATCTCGAGCAGTGGCGTTGTCATAGCAACTGCTGATGGCTCATCCCTTATCAATTAAAAAAGTCCTCTCGGCACGCCGGAAGGCGGAGGTAGATTTCACCGGACAAACTTGGAGATAGGCGAAAATAGGCAGAATATGCAGGTTTTCGTAGAAGGATCAGACCTCATTTATCGCGTGAAAGTATTTTATAATTGGAGATTAATTAACTTTGTTTGTCTTCATTTTAAACATATTTTAAACATTTTATTGTCTTACGGGGACGGTAACCTTCTTGTCATTTGGAGTCCATTTTTAGCCTATTTTCAACTTTGAAAAAATAGGCTTATGAGATCACCTTTTGTCCGTGTGTGTGTGCGTGTGTGTGTGTGTGTGAGGTGTGGGTGTGTGTCCCCCCTAATAAAATCTAAACGGCTGGAGCGATTTCAGTGAAACTCGGTAAGTTCATAGCACTATTCCCGGCGACGTCGACCGTGCCCATCGAATTTTGTTACGTCTCACCACTCCAACATGGCGGCTGTGCGAAATATTTCACTAGCATTCAGTATCTCCGAAACTATAACGGATATCGCCCTGAAATTGTGTACGGTGATAAAGGGTACTACTAGAAGTTCACCTATGAAACTTTCAAAAACCTGGTTACTACATAACCAACATGGCGGCCAAGCGAAGTGGAGACTTTTAAATAGACTTTTCTCGCGATTTGACTATCCAAACGTAATGAAACTTGGTACAGCAAATATTTATACACATTGCAATGCACTGGAATCTAATTTAGTTCAATTGTTTACATAACCTCAAAATGGCGCCTGTGCGAAATATTTCACTGACATTCTATATCCCCGAAACTATTACAGATATCACCCTGCAATTTTGTACGGTGATAAAGGGTACTGATACAAGTTTACCTATGTATAATTCATAAACCAGTAAAGTACAAAACGAACATGGCGACCAAGCGAATTTGAAATATTTTAATAGACTTTTCTCGTGAGTTAACTCTCTGAGCACAGTGAAATGTGGTACAGTAAATGATTTTGCAGATTGTAATGTACTGCCATCTAATTTAATTCAATTGTTTACATAACCTCAAGATGGCGGCTGTGCTAAATTTTAAAATTAAGTTTTTATTTCTTGTGTCGTAATCATGCGATCGAAGTGAAAGTTTGAATAATGAACCTAGGCAATAAGTGACCTAGAATGGTACATAACTCTATGGCCTATACATATAACAATCCTAAATGGCAAGCTTCCGTAATATTTAGACGGTTCTGAATATATATGAATCTTTTACAGCAACCTAACTGAAATTTTTATGTTCATAGAGACTATGAACATATGTTCACCTATAGGACTTTCAGTAACCTCGTGAGCACGAATCCAACATGGCGGCGACGCGAAGTATAAATATTTAAATGGACGTTTCTCGCGAATTAACTATCCGAGTGCCGTGAAACGTTGCACGTTTTAAATGCTTACACAAATGTTGATCCACTGGCATCTAATTTATTTCAATTGTTTGCATAATCACAAGATGGCTGCTGTGCGTAATTTTAAAATCTCGTTTTTACTTCTTGTGTTCTTATCATGCGATTGAAGTTTGAATACCACACTTACACAATAATCTTAATATAATAGTACAAAAATAAAAATCCAACCTGGCGACCGTCTGAAATATTTAGACAATTCTCAATATCTACGAATCTGTTGCAGCAATTAAACTGAAATTTTGTATGTTGATAGAGGCAATTAACATGAGCAGGATATATGAAAATAGGTTGTACAGTTCCTCACGTAACTACTTGTTATACTTGTGGTCACACTGTCCTTATGCAAGGTTTCGACACTGATGTGTAACTATGTAACGGTCTGTTACTTCTTCACGCAAAATTATATCTCCCGCAGAGATGTTGGTTGGTTCCTCAGTTTAGGGGCTGCGACAACGCGGTCATATAACCCCGTGTACTTTGGGTGAGTGTAGAATCTGTCTGATAAACGGTGTGAATTGTGATGGCTGTATTAGTCTGTAATTCAGGTAAGGAATGCAGACGCTAAATTTCAAGCAGTAGTTCCTAATGTTGCTACCAGATACTAACGTCAACGCCACCCAGCTGTGAACTTGGCTACTGGATGCCACCTCAATCAGCAACTCGCAACGAACGTTGGAACTTCCCCTCCAAAGGAAAGCTTACTGAGGGATTTTTAGCGCTCTTAGAAAATCCGACGACTTTGGCCGGCTTTGAACCCGCGACCTTGGGCATAGAAGTTCAGCATGCTACCAGTTACGTCACCGAAGCCGCTTCACACTTAGAAGGAAATCTGAATCTGATCTCGCGCAAGTGCGTTGTCATGGCAACGTCTGATGGCTCATCCCTCATCAATTTAGTAGTGTTGCCATGTCAACCACTGATAGCTCTTGGCATTTTCTTATAATTCCGAAATCATTTTTCTCATCCCTTGGCGCAATGGTGGCTCATATCAAAAATTCTTTCAGACAAACGTTTTAGGTAATTATTAGGGGAATATTGTCCATTTTGTACGGTTTTGATATTGTGCCTATTAACAGAGATATGATTAATGTTTCCCGAAAAAAACACTTTTCCCACCCCTTTGGTCAATAGTTGGTGCTATCAAAAACGTTTCAAACATAAATTTCTGAGCTTTATCCGACACATAGTATGAACTTTGAACGGATTCGCTATTTCACATATTAAGAGAGTTACAGCAATATTTCATTTTTTCGAAAAAAAAAAGTCCCCCATTTTCATCCCCTTCGACCGATTTAGCCCAGTAACGAACTCGTCCGAGATTTTATGGGTATACATATTCGGTAAAAAATTCAAAGTGATTGGTGCAAAATTACGGCAGTTATCGTGTCCACAAGAAACTGATATACATGTATACATATATTACATAAATTATATATAAACTTTTGAACTGACGGTGGTTTTGGGGTCTGGGGGATGTGAAACGCGAAGATATGTCGAAATTTTCCGGAAATCGAAACATGGTACCCATTGCAATAGTTAGCTTTCTAATGAAATCTACCTAAAATACTGCCGTCAACGACGCCTAGCTGTGAACTTGGCTACTAGATGCCACCTCAATCAGCAACTCGCAACGAACGTTGGAACTTCCCCTCCGAAGGAAAGCAAACTCAGGTTTTTTAGCGCTCTTTGTAAATCCGACGACTTCAGCCGGGTTTGAACCCGCGACCTTGGGCATAGAAGTTCAGCATGCTACCAGTTCCGATACCGAAGTCGCTTCCTACTGACATATGAAAACTGAATGTGATCTCGTGCAGTGGCGTTGTCATAGCAACTGCTGATGGTCATCCCTTATCAATTAAAAGTAAAGTTGTCATGGCAACCTCTCTTGGCACTTGGCATTTTCTTATAATTTAAATCATTTTGTTCACCCCGTGGCGTAATGGTGGGTCATATCAAAAATTCTTTCAGACAAAAGTTTTAGGTAATTATTGGAGGAATATTGTCCATTTTGTGCGGTTTTGATATTGTGCCTATTAACAGAGATATGATTAATGTTTCCCGAAAAACCCACTTTTTCCCACCCCTTTGGTCAATGGTTGGTGCTATCAAAAAACTTATTTGACATAAATTTTTGGCACTTATCCGACACATATTATGAACTTTGAAAGGATTCGATATTTCATGTATTAAGAGAGTTATAGCGATATTTCACTTTTTCGAAAAAAGCCCCCCATTTTTACCCCCCTTTGACCGATTTCGCCCATTAACGAACTCGACCGAGAATTTATAGGGATACATATTATGTAAAAAATTCAAAGTGATTGGTGCAAAATTACGGCAGTTATCGTGTCCACAAGAAACTGATATATATATATATATATATAGATAGATAGATAGATAGATAGATAGATACATATATACATAAATTATATATAAACTTTTGAACTGACGGTGGTTTTGGGGTCTGGGGGATGTGAAACGCGAAGATATGTCGAAATTTTCCGGAAGTCGAAACATGGGACCCATTGCAATAGTTAGCTTTCTAAAGAAATCTACCTAACTAAAGTTGTCATGGCAACCTCTCTTGGGACTTGGCATTTTCTTATAATTTAAATCATTTTGCTCACTCCATGGCGTAATGGTGGGTCATGTCAAAAATTCTTTCAGACAAAAGTTTTAGATAATTATTATAGAAATATTGTCCATTTTGTACGGTTTTGTTATTGTACCTATTAGCAGAGATATGATTAATGTTTCCCAAAAATCCCACTTTTTCCCACCCCTTTGGTCAATGGTTGGTGCTATCAAAAAACTGTTCAAACATAAACTTTAGGGCCTTATCCGACACATAGTATGAACTTTGAATAGATTCAATATTTCTGATATTAAGAGAGTTATAGCGATATTTCAATTTTTCGAAAAAAGCCTTCCATTTTCACCTCCTTTGACCGATTTTGCCCATTAACGATGGTGCAAAATTACGGCAGTTATCGTGTCCACAAGAAACTGATATCTACTGTATACATATATATACATATATACATACATAAATTATATATAAACTTTTGAACTGACGGTGGTTTTGGGGTCTGGGGGATGTGAAACGCGAAGATATGTCGAAATTTTCTGGAAGTCGAAACATGGCACCCATTGCAATAGTTAGCTTTCTAATGAAATCTACCTGATAACAACATCACACTTTGTTAAACCAAATGATGTACCGTCACATCTTTCTGTAATCATAGCATACATTCATTTTTGTCTGACAGTTCCAATTATAGACTACCAAATGAAATAACAAATGAATAATTATAATAATAATAATAATAATAATAATAATAACAATAATAATAATAATAATGTTAGGAGACCTGGAGGAAGAAGAAAGTACACCAAAGGACTAAACATTGAAATTGGCTCGTGGTCCTTAGAAGACCGTAACGGAGAAAGAAGAAGAAGAAGAAGAAGAAGAAGAAGAAGAAGAAGAATTATTATATTTATTTTACGTCCCTTTTACCATCTGCGGCTATTAGAGACGCCAGGGTGCCGGAATTTTGCCCCGAAGGGGGTCTTCTAAGTGCCAGTAAATCTACTGATTCGGCTCCCTCGCATCTGTGCACCCTCAAATGACAGCTGACTGTGCCAGGATTTGATCCTGCAACCTTGGGAAGAGCAAGCTAGAAAGTTACCGCTGAGCCACGCAGCCATCCAAAATACAAAATGGTACCTAATAATTTTATTTCACCTTATGTTAATAAATTGAATTAATATACTTTAATTAATTATACTAGTTTCGACCACACCATGGCCTTCTTCAGTAATTGCTTTTTAAGGAAACCGTAAGGTGTAATATAATTATTAAATACAATTTTTTATTTCATTTAGTTTAAACTTCAAAATAGAAGGTCGTAAAACCATTAAGTTCATATCACTAATTTCCAACTACATGGACATTACCCATGTGCGCCCCGATAAACACGGCAAACTAAGCCGGCTTTGATTGGTGCAGATCGCGGGCATGCGTACACGGTTCAGCGTACACTTTTAAACTTTTACCAAACAACGTTGTTTGTCAACTTTTTTTTTATTATTGGAATTATGGAAATACACAATGTGAATTGGTGTCTAGCCATGACCAACAATCACAGTAATCACAATACTCACTAAACGTGCAACACGTCTAAGCTTTGCAGATGCACGTCCATATGAATGACAAAACACGTTTGAACTAACGATATGAGTCAGAGATCCACTCACTCCGCACCTGGCCAGCCGGCTGAGTGGGCTGCGGCAAACTATTGCGTCATTTGGCTGGCCAGGTGCGGACCTCGCAATACCCCACTCCACTGACCCATATCGTTTAGTGAGTTGTCTGAAACAAGACTAAAATTTCGAATCATGTTTCCAGGAAGACCTATGCCTAATGCCAGTACAATTAGGAGGCTCGCTAGACGATTCAAGAAAACTGGCTCCGTAAATAATAAAAGTGTTAACAGACAACAAAAATTAGATGATATTGTTGCCCATTCTTTCATCAGGTGTGAGTTACAAGAGAGGGAGGACATTTTCAGCATCGACTATGAGCACTGTAAGTTATTGAACATGTTTGGTAAAAGTGTAAAAGTGCACCCCGTTCCAGCCCTCAGACCAGAATTAAATTTCTTGGATGAGCCAGGAATGGAACCCGGATATCCTTGACGACAGCCAAGAATGCTAGCTAATATTTGACGCGTTACTAGTCCATCAAGAACTTCGTAATAATAAATAATATTTTACATAAGTGTAGGTGATGCACGGGGGGGTGTCACACTTTATTCAAATTACCACAATCCCACTCTTCATTATTAATAAGGGGCAAATGATATAGCTGTTCCGAACCTTAAAACAACACTAATTATTCATTATAAAGTTGGTTCCTCAGTTTAGGGGCTGCAACAACGCGGTCATATAGCCCCGTGTAATTTTGGTGTGTGTAGAATCTGTCTGATAACCGATGTTAATTGTGATGACTGTATTAGTGTGTGTTATCTGTTTTCAATTCAAGTAAGGACTGCAGACATTGAATTTTTTCAAGAGGTTCCTACTTTTGCCGCCAAACGCTACCGTCAACGACTACTAGTTCAGAACTGGTTACCAGATGCCATAGCAGTCGGCTCCTGGCAACGAACGTCGGAACCTAAGAGCGTTTGTCAAATGTTTAACCTGACCTACAATTTAGCTTAACACAGGTGTAATTAGTGGAAGGTTCTTTAACATGCCATAAATCTATGACATGGGACCGCCGGCTTTACTTCCCCTCCGAAGGAAGGCATTCTAAGGGATTTTTAACGCTTTTAAAAAATCCGACGGTTTCGGCCTGGTTTGAACCCGCGATATTGGGCATTGAAGCTCAGCTTGCTACCAACTACGCCACCGAAGCCGCCTATTCATCATTAACTGGTTGCAATTATGGAATATTAGCAGACACTAATCTTCAATACAACTCGGAAACATAACGCGAGATTACAAACACATGCCAACAATGGACGCGAAAGAGCGGGAACAGGATAGTTACTTAATGATGTTGGGGTTGGGAGCTCACTTGTTTGAGCACGAGTGGTGAGCGAGTGGAGGCTTGGCTCCACACACCCTCGTGTTAACATGGAAAACTCCTACTAGGTAGTGAAAAATATCGGCCTGCTCTTCAGACACACTGACCGAGTGTGTCCTTATTGGTGTTTGTATCTGTTCGTATCTGCAGTCTGTTATCACCACCCACCAGGGGCGGCTCCAGGCCAACACAAGGGGTGGTGCCAAGTAAAAAAATACGAAAATATAGGTATTTACATAACATGATAGCAGAGCTGTCCACTTGCTCATTTCTCACCAAGGGTTCGATTTCCGATGTATAAAATTGCATAGGTAAAACTTATAAATCCATTCAACATTGGGAATGGGCAGTATTAGGTGTGGTAAACCCTGTGCTGTTGACTGGTATAGATATGAAAATGAACTAGCTCTGTATCGCGATCGGCGTACGAAAACTCTCACAATAATGGTAGAACGATGTCTCTCGCAGTGAAAGTCTTAATCACACTTCAATATTTAAAACAAAATAAAATAACAGTTGGATAAAATCTTACTCACCCATTGCTGCAATGAATGATCTTAAGACGTCGTCACTGTCCACTTAAAATGAGCGGTAAACCAGGTCCATTCTGCGATCCTTTTTACTTGAAAATCGTTCCATGACTTTCTTGTTAAAATTGTCAATGTTATTGACAAAACGCTTCTCACAGGACAGCATGCCTAATGCTGTCAGTCTTTCTTCTTTCATGGTGTTCCTCAGGAACGTCTTGACTCTTTTCATCAGCGAAAAACAGCGTTCAGCTTCTGCAGTTGTCACCGGCATGGTAATTAACAGTTTCAACAGTTTAACAGTTTCTTGAAACGTGTCACTTAACTCGTCGTCCAGAATTAACATGAGAAATGGTACAGCACCAGAAACAGATCTCAGTTCTGGCCTGGAGAAGCAGACCTGTAGCTCACTTTTAAGCTTTTTCTCTTCTAGAAACGGGTATGCTTTGACCATTTCAGAGAGGTGTAGGTCAGGAAAATTTAGTTCAAATGAATCAAATTCGGCAACATCAAACAAGTTCGTTGCAACCAGATGTCCCGTAAACTGAAATCGAGATCGTATTTCCAATAAAATTGTATCGCATACTTCTACAGCTTCCCTTTTTTTGCTGTCAGAAAGCACAGTGTCGGTACGTCTTCTCTTTAGTGGAACGGTTTCGCTATCATTTCGAATTTCAATCTCGACTTCTTCGATTAGTGTGTCAATTTGTTGGCGTATTGATTGCATACAGGCTTCAAAGTGTTGCAGACTTTGACGCACTTTCACTGGGTCAATCTTCTTCTTTTGTAGCTGGTTGAAAAGTATCTCAACGTGTGGCATTACCTTATGAAAAAACGTTAGCCAAAATACAAAGTTTACTTCATTCAGCAGTAGTTCGTAAGCACTGGCTTGAGCGAGGGTAGATTGCATTCTTATGTCATCACGGTTTCCTATCGACTGCATAACATCAATGAGATCTTTCCTGTGTTCAAACACCGTTCTCACTCCACGAGAATGAAAGTTCCATCGCGTTTGAGAAGCTCGAGGTAACCTTCTCTGGACAATTTCATCTAAAATTTGTGTGCGTTGCGAAGAGTTTGAAAAAAATGAGCATATACCTGATAGATTTGCAAAAAAAATGCGTACTTGACGATTGATTGACGCTGCCTTAGACATAATTAAATTCATTTGATGGGCGTAACAATGAATATAATTAGCGTATGGGTACTTGTCTCTTGCTTGCTTCTGTACGCCATTTAAACCACCACTCATAACGGACGCGCCATCAAAGCTTTGAGCAATTAGCTTATTACAGTCATTTCCAATAATTAATTGTAGTTCGTGTAGTATGCAGTTTGAGATTGCATTTGAGTTATGTCCATCGGGGTTAATAAATTTCCAGAATCTCTCAACTGGCTTTCCCTTAACTATGTATCGTAGCACGATTACTAATTGAAACTGATTGGACACGTCAGTAGTTTCATCCGCAATGACCGCTATGTATTCAACAGTTTTGATTTCTTGAAGAACTTCTTCGTGATATACTTCTAACATGCATCCAAGTAACTCGTTCTGTATTGTTTTTGATGTGTATTTCGTAGCAGATGCGGTATATTGAGAACGACCGAGGTGTTCCTTGAGGTCATGATCTAGCTCGGCACTGAACTGAATTAACTCCTTAAAAATACCTTTGTTTTCAGACTCATCGCTTTCATTATGCCCCCTTAAGGCCAATTCCAAGGCGCCGCAAAATCGTATACAATTAATTATAAGATTTAAAACATAGCGGTTCTTATCAACTTGCTCATTGTGTTTTGCAATGGCTTCCCTATACTGCGAACTCAATTGGGTTTGAATGTTTACCTTGCCTAGCATGGACAAACTCATTACATTGTTCATGTGGTCTTTCGATTTCTCGTGAGCTTTCATCTTTTCCCATATGTGAACTATATCTGTAACACCACCCTTTGACCAGTTGAATTCGCCTTCGAAAAGAATAGCGCACCCTTTTCCTCGCAGCCACACAGCCATTTATTTTTGTTATATAAATCTTTGTTGAACTTCCTGGACCTATGAACTTTGGCACTTTTTTGTACGTAATTGATAGTCAAGTCTGGGGTTGGTCTACCTAATTGTTTAACTTGAATTTTGTCATCATACGGCAATGAAGAAAATGGTCTATTCAACAAAGCACTAATCTTATTCATGTTTGACTATTAACAGATATATACACTAATCTTGATAGTCAACATTTCACATCGGGACTTACCGATAATATATACAATAAGAAAATAAAAAGAAACATTTCCACTACTCAACCATGAACCATTCACTCACGATTTCACGAATAGCGCGCAATAGCCTACAACACAAACTCTCTAACACCTTGTAATAACTCACTAAAAATAACCACGAACCGTCAAGAACTGAAGACAGCCATCATACTGCATTTCGCTCGAAATCTTCCAGACCTGACAGGTGCAGGTGGTTCATCAACCATTCATTTTTAGCTACCGAGATTAATCCGTGAAGCCTGTACATGTAATCATGATCGTACTTTTTTCTCTTTTATTCCCTTAGTTATTCACTTTACCAGAGAAGGAATTATTAAATACATATTATATTCACTATTTATTAGGTCAAGTATAGATTTCGAATGTTGTATGCAGAGCCCTCTTTTAGAGAAGCCTAGAATTAATATTCTTTGTGTGAGAGCGATTAGTTGTCAGTTTGTGTCAACGAACCCACCCCCCACGCCAATAACCAATGAGTGTTAAATTACTTCCAGGCCATTGGTCTACACCCTCTTATGCTCCTCCCCTCGTGACAGACAGGTTTAGCAAAGGTGCAGTACCTCTTAATGCCCGGTAGATGGCATTGCAATTTACTTTCTGTGCTGCCACGAGCCAGGCTGCATTCGGCACGGAGTCCTGTTTATTTCCCCATAGCCAGTGACGGGAGAGGTTATGAAAAGGATCGTAAATTGAACTGCGCATGCGTCAACCGTGCCGCTTAGACCGTACCACGACATATCACAGGCGGGAAGATGGAATCAATGATCATACTCTACGGACGGAATATTTAAACTACTAAGTAATTTGAAACTAATTAAATACCAGTATTAAATTGTAGACGTTTGAAATTATTCTTTCAGGACTATGAATAATTAGTTTTCTCGTTGAGGGCAGTGCCATGGCACGGTGGCACTACGCCTAGAGCCGCCCCTGCCACCCACTATTTTGTTCTATGTGCTCGAAAGGTTCTGGCGAAATATGTTTGGAAAAGCAGGTACCCATAAGCCACAGTTAGACTACGAGGCGCTGCGTTCTGGGCGGCATATTCTTTGGCCCTACAATCATGTCAGCTCCTAACACCTTTTAACCAAGCTATCCGTTCTCCTTCCCACCGATCGCTATTATGCATGCGCCCATAAGGAACAGTAGTATGCATTTACATTTTCTTTGCGTTACTGTTCTTGTGTCGAGAAAATGTAAAACATTAATAATAATAATAATAATAATAATAATAATAATAATAATAATAATAATAATAATGTTATTGGTTTTTCGTCCCTATTAACTACGGTGGCTTTTAGAGACGCCAGGATGCCGGAATTTCATCCTGAAGGGGATCTTTAACGGGCCAGTAAATCTACTGACACGGTTCCCTCTCACGTGTGGACCCACAAATGCCAACTGACTGCGCCAGGATGTAATCCTGCAACCTTGGGAACAGCAGGTGAGAACGTTACCACTGCTTAAATGTTCTTTGGGATGTGAAGTGCAAGAGTTACAGTAATCGTGCCAAAAAGGAGGAGCAGTATGATGTGCTCTTTTAGAAAAAACCGTGAACAATACTCAGACACGGACAAACAACATGTGATAAAAAAAATATAAATTCTTTGCGCACCAACTTCCGCAAAGAATTGAAACGTATTCGGGATGCTGAGGAGTAACCAATGCGAGGAGTGCATCTAATAATTCTCCGTCCATCCGTAAAAAGTTGCGAAAATCATTAGGTTCAATGATTCTCAGTTCATTGAGTAACGTTTCGTGGGTATACTTCTCCCGATCAATAAACCACAGTTTGACCCATTCCCTTCCTTTCCTTCTTGACTTCTTTTTCGCACCTACGCCCACAGCAATTAAAACACAACACAGTTCAGTACCCAACATCATCAACATGAAACTCTGGCGGAGCCTGATTTTGCCGTTGTATGGAGGTTGCACAAACTGCCATTGAGGTTGTACGTCTGTGCTCGTGTTTGCGCAAAATATTGTACAACCTTCAATACTGCCTTCACACGATTCTAGTTATTGCACACACAAAATTATTGCACAATATTATTGAACGTCTAGGGGTAATCGTCAAAATATTTTGCAATCTATATTGTACAATAATATTGACCGTCTATGGGCCGCTTTTAAAACACTTCAAATGAAGTGACTTCACTGTTGACCCATTAGTAACGTTCAGACATCATCATTTACTACGCTGCAGTCACATTTCACGGTTTTCTGCTAGCCTCTTCATCCTGCCATAAGAACCACATGCCAGTTCTCCAATGGAGTTCTTGATGTTCGACATCCTTGGACATCCCTTAGGTTTCTTTCCCAATACTGTGCCCCCGATAATGGTTTGGAGAAGAGAGTCGTGCCTGAATACATGTCCAAGGAACTTTGTTTTCCTCTTCATTATTGTTTTTAATAAACATCGATCCTCCTTCACGTCCTGCAGAACAAGATCATTTGTTTTCCTGCCCATCCAACTTGTTCTTGTCATTCTTCACCAAAACCACTTTTCTGCAGCCTTAAGTTCTGTTTCCTCCGGTTTCCCTAATGTAGGCTACGGGTTTCGCATACATTCAGTAAGACACTCCAAACAAAGGTCTTGAGAAATGACTTTCTAGTCTTCAAACTGAGGTGGTTATATAAAAATGAGTTATTTTTATTTACCACAAGCTGTACCCGGCATGCGTTGCAATGCCAATCAAAGAAAGTGCTGGCGTTTTAATTTTGTTTTTGAAGTGCGTTAGCATACACAATATGTTTTCGATTTCCGTTAACTGCCTCTAAACTATCGTAAAATGGATTTAGTAATTTAGAAACATTCGTGGGAGCGTGTACAACAACTCACCAAAGTTTCATCGCAATCGGATGTATGGAATATGAACGAATACGGGATTTTGTTTAAACGATTCGTGCGCTGTCACTCATTTGTTGCATCTACTCGTGCGCTACCCACAGTGAAATGGATTTACTAAGTTAGAAACCTTCACATAAGTGTACACAACTACTCATCAATGTTTCATCGCAATCGATGAATGGCATACGGGATTTTGTTGTAACGCTTAGCGCGTCGTCACACATTTGTTGCATCTACTCGTGCGCTACCTATTGTGAAATGGATTTACTAAGTCGAAAACCTTCTCTGGCGTGTACACAACTACTCATCATAAGTTTCATCGTAATCGGATGAATGGCAGATGAACGCATACGGGATTTTGTTTAAACGACTCGTGCGCTGTCACACATGTATTGAATCTACTCGTGCGCTACATATTGTGATATGTATTTACTAAGTTAGCAACCTACACATAAGTGTACACAGCAACTCACCAATGTTTCATCGCAATCGATGAATGCTGTATGAACGCATATGGGACTTTGTTGAAACGCTTCGTGCGTCGTCACCCAATTGTTGCATCAGCGCGTGCGCTACCTATTGTGAAATTGATTTACTAAGTCTAAAACCTTCCCTGGCTTGTACACAACAAATCATTAACGTTTCATGGCAATCGGATGAATGGCATATGAACCAATACGGGACTTTGTTTAAACGATTCGTGCGTTGTCACACATTTGTTGAATCTACTCGTGTGCTACCTATTGTGAAATGGATGTACAACATTAGAAACGTTCACATGAGTGTACACAACAGCTCACCAAAGTTTCTTCCCAATCGATGAATGTTATAAGATCGCATACGGGATTTTGTTGAAACGCTTCGCGCGTCGTCAATCATTTTTTGCATCTACTCGTGCGCTACCTATTGTGAAATGGATTTACTAAATCAAAAACCTTCCCTGGAATGTACTCAAAGATTCACCAAAGCTTCATCGCAATCGGATGATTGGTATATGGACGCATACGTGACTTAGTTAAAATAATTGTCGTGCCATCGCTCATTTGTTGAATCTACTCGTGCGCTACCTATTGTAAAATGCATGTACTAAGCCAGAAACCTTCCCTGGCGTGTACACAACATCTAACCCAAGTTTCATCGCTATCGGACAAATGGTATATGACCGCATACGGAACTTTATTGAAACGCTTCGCGCGTCGTCACCCATTTGTTGAATCTACACGTGCGCTGCCTATTGTAAAATGGATTTACTAAGCCAGAAAACTTCCTTGGAGTGTACTCAACATATCTCCCAAGTTTCAACGAAATCGAATAAATGGTATGTCAACGCATACGGTAATTTATTGAAACGCTTCGCGCGTTGTTAGTCTTTTGTTGAATCTACACGTGCGCTACCTATTGTAAAATGGAATTACTAATCCAGAAACCTTCCTTGGGGTATACTCAATATCTCACCCAAGTTTCATCGCAATCGGATGAATACTATGTGAACGCATGCGGGTCTTTATTGAAACGCTTCGCGCGTCGTCGCTCATTTGTTGAATCTACTCATGCGCTACCTATTGTAAAGTGGATTTACTAAGCCAGAAACCTTCCTTGGAGTGGTGTACTCATCTCACCCAAGTTTCATCGTAATCGAATGAATGGTATGTGAGCGTATACGGGACCTTATTGAAACGCTACGCGCGTCGTCGCTCATTTGTTGAATATACACGTGCGCTACTATTGTAAAATGGAATTACTAAGCCAGAAATCTTCCTTGGGGTGTACTCAATATCTCACCCAAGTTTCATCGTAATCGAATGAATGGTATGTGAACGTATACGGGACTTTATTGTAACGCTTCGCGCGTCGTCACTCATTTGTTGAATCTACACGTGCGATGCCTATTGAAAAATAAATTTACAAAGCCAGAAACCTTCCTTGGAGTGGTGTACTCAACATCTCTCCCAAGTTTCATCGAAATCGAATGAATGGTATGTGAACGCTTACAGTACTTTATTGAAACGCTTCGCGCGTCGTCACTCATTTGTTGAATCTAGTCGTGTGCTACCTATTCTAAAATGGATTTACTAATCCAGAAACCTTCCTTGGGGTGTACTCAACATCTCACCCAAGTTTCATCGCAATCGGTTGAATACTACGTGAACGCATACGGGACTTTATTGAAACTCTTCGCGCGTCGTCGCTCATTTGTTGAATCTACTTGCGCGCTACCTATTGTAAAGTGGATTTATTAAGCCAGAAACCTTCCTTGGAGTGGTGTACTCAACATCTCACCCAAGTTTCATCGTAATCGAATGAATGGTATGTGAACGTATACGGGACTTTATTGAAACGCTTCGCGCGTTGTCGCTCATTAGTTGAATCTACACGTGCGATGCCTATTGTAAAATGGATATACTAAGCCAGAAATCTTCCTTGGGGTGTACTCAACATCTTACCCAAGTTTCATCGTAATCGAATGAATGGTATGTGAACGTATACGGGACTTTATTGAAACGCTTCGCGCGTTGTCGCTCATTAGTTGAATCTACACGTGCGATGCCTATTGTAAAATGGATATACTAAGCCAGAAATCTTCCTTGGGGTGTACTCAATATCTCACCCAAGTTTCATCGTAATCGAATGAATGGTATGTGAACGTATACGGGACTTTATTGAAACGATTCGCGCATCGTCGTTCATTTGTTGAATATACACGTGCACTACCTATTGTAAATGGATTTACTAAGCCAGAAACCTTCCTTGGAGTGTACTCAACATCTCAACCAAGTTTCATCGTAATCGAATGAATGGTATGTGAACGCATAGGAGACATACACACATACCAACCCACCCACCCACAGACAAACTATCTCGTACATTGATTTTTAGCCTATTTTCAATTTTGAAAAAATAGGCTTATGAGATCACCTTTTGTCCGTGTGTGTGTGTGTGTGTGTGTGTGTGTGTGTGTGTGAGGTGGTTATAGTCTCCCCCCTAATAACTTTTAAACGGCTGGAGCGATTTCAATGAAACTCGATAAGTTTATGATAATATTCCGCGCGACCTCGAACGTGCCCTTCAAATTTTGTTACGTCTCACCAATCCAACATGGCGGCTGTGCGAAATATTTCACCTGCATTCAATATCTCCGAAACTATTACCGATGTCACCTTGGAATTTATTACGGTGATAAAGGGAACTACTAGAAGTTCACCTATGTGACTTTTGAAAAACTGGTAACTACATAACCAACATGGCGGCCACGCGAATTTGCGACATTTAAATAGACGTTTCTCGCGATTTAACCAACCAAACGCAATTAAACTTGGTAAAGTATATGTTTATACACATTGTAATGCACCGACATCTAACTTGGTTCAATTGTTTATATAACCACAAGATGGCGGATGAGCGAAATATTTCACCGGCATTCTATATCTCTGAAACTATTATCTGTATCACCCTGAAATTTTATACGGAGATAAAGGACACTACTGGAAGATCACCTATAATACTTTCAAAAAGCGCTTAACTACAAAACGAACATGGCGGCCAAGCGAATTTAAAAATTTTAAATAGACCTTTCTCGCGATTTTGTTGTTCCAATCGCAATGAAATCTGGTACAGGAAATGTTTATACACATTGTAATGCACTGGTATCTAATTTAGTTCAATTGTTTGCATAACCTCAAGATGGCTGCTGTGCGAATTTTAAAATTAAGTTTTTATTTCTTGTGTCGTAATCAAGCGATCGAAGTGAAAGTTTGAATAATGAACCTACGCAATTATTTCCTTCAATGGTACATGAGTCTATGGCCTATACATTTAACAATCCAACATGGCGACCATCCGAAATATTCAGACGAATCTGAATATCTACGAATCTATTATACCAATCAAACTGATTTTTTTTATCTTCATAGGGGCTATAAACTTAAGTTCACCTATATGACTTTAAATAACCTGGTGATCACAAATCCAACATGGCGGCGACGCGCGAAGTATAAATATTCACATGGACGTTTCTCGCAATTTAACCATCCGAGTGCAGTGAAACTTGGTACAGTAAATCTTTATACGAATATTAATCCAGTGGCATCTAATTTATTTCAATTGTTTCCATAACCACAAGATGGCAGCGGTGCGAAATTTTAAAATCTCCTTATTACTTCTTGTGTCCTAATCTTGCGATTGAAGTTTGAATGCTACACGTACACAATAATCTTCATGTAACATTACATAATTCTAGGACCTACATATATAAAATCCAACATGGCGACCATCCGAAATATTTAGTTGGTACTCAATATCTACGAATCTATTACAGCAATCAAACTGAAATTATGTATTGTCATTTAGACTTTCACGGCCCGTGTTACTATTCATAATGTTGAATTTTGGGCTTATGCCGTGTTTTATTATATTAATATTCGACGCGTTTCGAAAGAAACCATGTCTTTCTTCGTCAGGAATAATCTGGAATACGACAATGTTGCTAAGAGAAAGCAACGAAGAACATATAGAAGGTGCCCAAAGATGGACGCCATTATAGCCCCATGTTAGGGACAACGGAAAGCAGCAGTGAATGCGCTCGCATTAAGGAACATAATAGATGTATCAGGCTCATTCAACCTGATAAATCAGCTGTTGCCGATCATGCTTTAACACCTGGCCATGATGTCATGTTCCAAGGAGTGGATGTTCTTGCCCGTATAAAGCAATATCGTCCCAGAATCATCAGGGAGGCGGTTGAAATACGTTAACACCCAGATAATTTCAACCGCGACACCGGCAACAATCTCAGTGAATCCTGGCTACCTATTATCAGAACCCTGAGAAAGTAATTCACTGCTGCTTTCCGTTGTCCCTGGGGCTATAATGGCGTCCATCTTTGGGCACCTTCTATATGTTCTTCGTTGCTTTCTCTTAGCAACATTGTCGTATTCCAGATTATTCCTGACGAAGAAAGACATGGTTTCTTTCGAAACGCGTCGAATATTAATATAATAAAACACGGCATAAGCCCAGAATTCTACATTATGAATTGAAATTATGTATGTTGATAGTGGCAGTTAATATAAGTAGGATTATATGAAAATAGGTTGTATAGTTCTTCACGGAACTACTTGTTAGGAGATCAAATATCTTAAGTAAAAAGTAGTGCGAATATCGGAGTAGATATTTCTGCTTAAAACTAATACAGTTTATAATGTATTATTTATCAAATAATTCAAATAATTTTTTTAGAAACCAATTTGTAAACAAAAGAGAATGTTAATTTTATCACAGCAAAGTAAAATGGTGTAACAACATACTGAAAATAATATATACCTGCAAATATATACGCAGTGAATGAATGCTGCCGGAATGCGTCGGACGTTGGCGGCAAAGTGGCCAAATCGAACGAAGCAGTAACTGTCTTGCGATAGTCCTTCCATACAGATGCACATGAAGCTCGTTTAGAGAATTGAAGCCCTTTCCGTTGAACAACTCCAGAACAAATTTTTCTCCAGCTATCTTGATATCTTCCTTGGATGCGCCAGGCTGATTGAAAACTTCGACAGTTTTCCGAAGGCCTTCGTTGTTTTTGAGAATGCCCCATGGACGCTTCTTCCCTTTGCTAGAAATAACCGAAGTTGTGTCACATCCGCTCACGGCATGAGCAAATAGCACACAACTTTTCATCTCGCCGATATCTTCCTGAATGTTTGTGATAGGGAAAATCTTTCCAAGAGATTTTGAGTTTCCAGGACTGTAAAAATGGATGTTGTTGTTCTCTCTTGCTTTTGCCAATAACATGCATAGGACATCAATGCCTGACGCTATAACAGTAACATCATGATCTTCGACATCTGGAGACAACGCTACGTCGACAATTAGTGTATCTGCGTCCCCTGTCGCCTGACGAACAGCAACTCCAGCATTCCTAAGCTCCTTTGTCAACATAGAGATGAACCGTCCCTTGTTTTTTGGTGTTACTTAGAAAGTCTGCCTGAGAAGTGGAAACCATTGTGTTGGAATCGAAGACAATGTCTATGGACGTCCGCTTTCCTGCACGGCGTGCCTGCTCCTGGTTCTTCGTGCTTGGAGTCTGATCGTAGTTGCCAAACACAATGGTAACGTTTAAAGGATTGTGCTTGCTTATGTACAACTTGTAGGATGGATTATGTCACCAAAAGTTGCAGATCTTGGCCATACAACGGTATGCAAAATCAGACCTCCATCAACGACTACTTTGCCTTGTTCTTCAAAATATTTGGGGGCTTCTGAAGATTTGAAAAGGTGTTGAAGTGCTGGCTTGGCTGTTTTTCTCAATAAGGATGAATCGACGAGAGGTGGAGGCGTCGGTGCAAGCTTGTACTTCAAGAACTCCACGATATCCGCTTCCGATTTCATCACACATACGATTCACATGAAAAGTTAGTGCGGGTTGACCGGGGCGATGTCATCACGAAATTTTAGTTGGCGCCCAACAACTGACAAAGGGACTACGCGGCTTTTTCTTGCGAGCTTGAAACCCTCAAAACCTTTCCCCACCATTTGTTGTATTGCTTCTTCACCAACTTCTCGAGCCTTGACGCAGTTGACGCTGTTGTCTGTAACTACGCCAGCGGAAAGCGATTGAAGACTTTCTTTATTTAAATCCCACTGAGAGCGATCTTCTACCCACGAGCGAAACACTTCTGCGTGGCGATTCTCCAGCTTCCGCCGCGAGTCTCTCAACTGAACGTGCTGTTCCGAGGATTTTGTCTTTATACCAGACATATTTTCTACAGCTTCACAGATCGGGATGCACAGTGGAAATGCCGAGACAAAGTGAGCCAGCGCGCTATCGTCCACTCCTCGTCCTCTTGTTAAACCTCCTCGTGATTTCATAGGCCGCATAAGATCCTGTTCTAAGGCCATATCTGACCATATTCCAGCCCAAAATCCTGCGAGCGTCGGATGGAAAAGTACCCGTTTTTCGTGAAGTTGATGTACTCGTCCATGGGCATCTTCTGATCTAACTTAAGCATTTGATGCAGTTACAAATAGGCTGACTTAGCGTAGTGAATATACCCTGCAGCGTGTAGGTATGGCAACATCTTCGATACGCAGTCCAAATGGAGGTTCCAATTTGATGTTTTTTTCTGCCCGAATAAACAGCCGAACGATTTCCACTTGCCTGTAGTACTCCGTCCACAGCTTCGCTGTCCGGTTAGCCTCTGACAGAGTCTTCATCATATCTTCCATGTACTCCATGACCCGAGTTACAACTTGATCTTCGCATACTTTTTTCTGTATTAGTTTTTCGTCTAAAACCTTTTAAAACACAAACAACGCCCATCGGATCGTCGAGAGGCTTCTTACACAAAATGCAGTCTTCAAAACTCATTTTTATGACAACAAGAGAATAAATAACACTTATACGGCATACCACACATCGGCCAACGACCAACTGTTTAAAATTTAGAAACAAAAGAAAACAAGAAGCTCCGCCAATCGGACGCATCAATGCATCGGGCGAACGCGTCAGTTGGCCGCTGAGAAACAACGCAGACACGGGCTGATTCAGGTCGCGCACCATTGTTTAAATCTCTGTAGCTCGGGAACTATTACTTGCATATCAATTATGAATACATCAAAAAAGCTTATTTTGTCGCCAACAACTTTTATAGAAGACTTGTCTGCGACATTCGTGATAGTTTGCCAACAAACGTCAAAAAAGAAAAACGTGGACCTTTTTTTTTTTATTTCGCGGCATTTTTTCGTTTCCTGTTGGACCGGAAGTATCGCTGACATGCCAATCCATAAATTAACTTATCGCTTATTTTTAGCCTACTTTTCACATTTTTCAAAAATGAGGAAAAAGTAGACTTATGAGATCGATCCGGGAAAATGTGTGTCTGTCTGTCTGTCTGGCTGGCTGGCTGTGTGTGTGTGTGTCCCCCCCCCCCTATCAACTCCTAAACGGCTGCAGCAATCAAAACCAAATTTAGTATGAGTAAAGATGTGCACCGGAATAGCTCACGTCCATATTTGAAAATGATGTCAGTGCTACCAACTGCTGAAAAAACGCACTAGAAATTTGAGCTCCATGTTGGATATCTTGCAAGGTATGCAAGGGAGCTATTCCAAAATTGGCACACATGTAGATAATACTATTTCAGTTTAATTTCCAGGAGGCCATGCATCACAGTGTTGCCAAAATAATTTTAAGCCTTCTGATAAGTCCAATGTTTAAATGCATATAACTTCTACACTATCAATTGGATTTCAACCAAATTTTGTATGTAATATCTGTACATAAACAGATATGACTGAGCGTGTTCTTAAGGGCCACCAGGGCTGCCAACTGTTAATAATTGCTCTCTCTATTTTTTTATCCAAATACCAATATATCAGAATGTGTGCAAGCCGACAGCATTAAACTATGCACACGTATAGTACCTGACATGTTTGATTAATTTTGGAGTAACTTATATACGTCAGTTCTACCAACATGATTCTAAGCCTGCTGATAGGGCCAATTTTTAAATACATGTAACTTCTATACTATCAGTAGGATTTCATCCAAATTTCGCATGTGCTATGTGTAACATATCAGATATGACTATAAGTATTCTTCAGTGCAATCAGGGCTGCCAACTGTTATTAAATGCTGTCTATATTTTTTACCCTAATATCAATATATCAGAAAGTATGCAAGCCAACAGCTCTATACTTTGCACACGTATAGCACCTGACATTCTAGATTAATTTGGAGTAATTAATACAAGGCAGTGCTGACAACATGATTCTATGCCTGCTGATATGTCCAATTTTAAAATGCATGTAACTTCTATACTAACAAATGGATTTCATCCAAAATTGGCACAACAAGATATCATAATAATTCAGATTATTTCTGACCAGCACACGCATGGTATTGTTGACAACATGCTTTTACGCGTGCTGATAGATCCAATGTCTAACTGCATGTAACGTCCATTGGACTTCAACCAAATTTTGTATTCTGTACCTTAAGAGGTGGAACTAAGAATATATTCAGTCACCAGGGCTGCCAACTGTAGTGCTCTATTAAGCTACATTATACCAGGTATATTTTGAACTAATTAGATATTTCGATATTATCAACTTAATTTCGTCATTATTCTAGATAGGTTCATATACTGTAGAATAATCATTGGCATGAAAAGTAGGCTGTATAGTTCTTCACGGAACTTCTTGTTACTCCTTTAATTTAAGCCATGTTAGAGCATTGTAAGCCAAATCGTTCGCTTACAATGCGCATTCCAGCGACACCACCTACTTCTCCAGCATTCCTGGAGTTCAAACGGCTGGAAATCCAGGAAGCCGACACCGGAGGACCGGGGACTTTTAATATGTTGTTAAGAATATCAAATAGGACAACTGTACCCATTTTCAGCTTTACTAAAAAAATTCAAAGTTTTGACCGTATTTAGACTAAAATTCCTGGGCTACATACCATTCTTCCGATTGCGATGAAACTTGGGTGAGAGGTTGTGTACACTACAGGCAAGGTTTCTGGCTTAATAAATCCATGTTATAATAGGTAGCGCATGAGTAGATTCAACAAATGAGCGACGACGCGCGAAGAGTTTCAACAAAGTCCCGTATGCGTTCGTATACTATTCGTCTGATAGCGATGAAATTTGGGTCAGATGTTCTGTACACGTCAGGGAAGGTTTCTCGTTTAATAAATCCACTTAAAGGTAACGCACGAGTAGTTTCAACAAATGAGCGACGAAGGACGAAGCGTTTCAACAAAGTCCTGTATTTGTTCATATACCATCCATCCGATTGCTATGAAACTTTTGTTGAATTTTGTGCACACTCCAGGAAAGGTTTCTGACTTAGTAAATCCTTTTTACAATAGGTAGCGCACGAGTAGATTCAACTAATGAGTAACGACGCGCATATCGTTTAAAAAATTCCGTATGCGTTCATATAGGCCTACCATTCATGCGTTTGCAATGAAATTTGGAGAAATGTTGTTTCCACTCTCGCAAAGATTTCTGATTTAGTAAATTCATTTTACAATTGGTAGCGCACGAGTAGATTCAATTAATGAGCGACAGCGCATGAATCGTTCCAACCAAGTCCCGCATGCGTTCATATACCATTCATCCGATTATGATAAAACTTTGGTGAGTTGAGTACAGTCCTGCGAAGGTGTATGAATTAGTAAATCCGTTTTGCAATGGGTGGCACACAAGTAGATTCAACAAATGAGTGACGTCGCGCAAATCGTTTAAACAAAATCCCGTATGCGTTCATATGCCATTCATCCGATTGCGATGAAACTTTCCTGAGTTGTTGTGTACACGCCAGGGAAGGTTTTCGACTTACTAAATCCATTTTATAATAGGTAGCGTACGAGTATATTCAACAAATTGGTGACGGCGCTCGAATCGTTTCAAGAAAGTCCCGTATGCGTTCATATACCATTCAATTCATTGCGATGAAACTTAGGTGAGTTGTTGAGCACGCTCCCATATTTTTTTTGAGATAGTAAATCAATTATACATTAGTTTAGAGGCGGTTAACGGAAAAATAAAAAATATTGGGAATCCAAAAGCACTTCAACAAACAAAGTTACAACGCCAACACTTTCTTTGATTGGCATTGCAACCCATGCCGGGCACAGCTAGTATTATTATAAAATGGAATTTGGATCAAGAGACGGACTGTTCTATAGCCTCACAGACAGTTTGACAAGCACTGTACGCAGGAGACAGTTGAATTTGTTTGTGCCCATATTTAGGAAGGACAACAATAGACTAACAATAAAATTATTCATTATACTAGCTGTTACCCGCGGCTTCGCCCGCAATCACATTTGGAATCCCGTTATAACATTAGTTATATAGATAGATAAGCATGGGCCCAAGTGGAAAATAATTCTATCACCTGAAACCAAAAATGCTTGGGACGAAAAAAACATCAAAATATCATATTGGTTTCGGACCCTAAAGACTTGAAAAATATAATAAAAGTATTAAAAAAGCTATTTTTTGAAATTTCACTTGAATCAATTTTTATGACATTCCTGGGACTTGGAAAATTCCGGCCAAAAATACAAAATCATTAATAACTCCTTAAGTATTGGTCGTATGATGAAATAGCAAGAGACAAAAAAGATGTAATGTGTTATTGTCTACAACATAGGCTATGTATAATTTTACATATTACCTGTTTCTTCCCCCAGAATTTCACCCCCTCCCCATGGGCCCCTTAAATTGGATTTATGAAAAAAAACGGTGAAACACCTATTTACTTATTTTTTATGATGATGTTTTTCCGCTGAGTTTCAAACTCCTCGCTTATGTCGTTTAAGAGATACACGCTCCGTTAGGAATCCTTCAACCTCCACTTTTCAGCCCTTTCACCTCATAATATACACCACATCGAAAAACCCTCAGACACGTGTCTTCTTATTTTTAATGATGAGTTTATATTCCAAGTATCACTTCCCCCAATGAAACCAATCGGGAGATATTGCTATTCAAGGAAATGCAGGTCTACCCCCTTAACACCCCTTTAGAACCTAAATATCCAAAAATCCTTTCTTAGTGGGCGTTTGCGGCCCTTGAGGAAGCGGCGTACCAAATTTCATTCCAATCCATTCGGTGGTTTCTGAGATTTCGTGATGAATGAATGAGTCAGTCACTCAGTGAGTGGTATTTGACAAATAGTAGATTAATGCACAAAACACTAGGATGGAGGAAACAAGCGAGTCTTGAATGAGTTGAAACATCGGGGTGAACATAATGAAAAACCGAGAAATCGGAACCTCAGTAAATAAGCATATATTTAGCAGCAGGACTGGCACAAGATGGGCAAAGGAATGCAAGAGGCAACACGGTGAGGTCATGAAGAGAATTTGGGAGAGGAGAGAGGCAATAGTCATCAAGCCGAGTTTCAACGCCTTCTATGAATGGGCATAACGAAGATTTATTTATATATTTATTTATCGTATGCCTTTTAGTATCGACAGTGGTGGCTATGCTCGCTAAAGCGTAGCGTTAGGTCATGGGGCCAAGCTCTCCGCTGACTCGGTAGACGCGTGGGTTCGAGCCCCACCGTCGGCCGTCCTTGAAATGGTTTTCCGTGGTTTCCCATTTTCAACTCCAGGCAAATGCTGGCACGGTATCTTCTGACAGGCCACGGCCGCTTCCTTCCACATCCTTGCCCAGTTTCATTCACCATCATTCATTTCATCTCTCATTAACTCCTCTCATGAGGTTGGCGTCAGGAAGGGCATCCAGCCGTAAAAGCCATCCGCCACAAAGACTTCAATCGCATTTCATCCCCGACCCCGTTGGAAAACGGGAATAATAAGGGGTAGACATACATACATCGTATGTCTTTTAGTGCCGGAAGTGTCCGAGGACATGTTCGTCTCGCCTGAGTCGCCGGATACCCTTAGGGTGAGCTACAAGTTCCGTTCAATTTTAGGTGGTTCCAACTTTCGCTACCAGGTATCAATGATACCTGGTGGTGAACGTTGGAACTTTGATGGAGCGTTCCGACGAAATCTAACCTAACAATTTGGCTTCACACAGGTTTGGTCTGTGGAGGGATCTTTTACATGCCATAAGTCTATGACATGGGACCGCCGGCTTTACTCCATCCGAAGGAATGCATACTGAAGGATTTTAACGCTCTTAAAATACCCGACGACTTCGGCCGGGTTTGAACTCGCTATCTTGGGTACAGCGGTTCAGCATGCTACCAACTACGCCACCGGAGCCGCATAACGAAGATAAAAAGAAAGAATCATACTAATAATAATAATAGTAATAAATTAAAAATTCCTTCATCCTGTGACTAGAGCTATTTAAAAAAACTAATTTTGATGTCGAATGTATGTTCGGTTACGTAGTTGCAGATGAATGTGCTCTTTCACAGCAACAAAACAATGTAGTTTTTGACACAACTATCACTTCTTGTTACTAAGCAACTAAACACATTGAACTAAATACGCGATGAACATGGAGAATATGGAAGTAGATGACGAGAATGACATTGAAGTGCAGCAGATCTTGGGCGAAGAGCCTGATATAGTTTTGT
Source organism: Meconema thalassinum (assembly GCA_946902985.2). Classification (NCBI taxonomy): domain Eukaryota; kingdom Metazoa; phylum Arthropoda; class Insecta; order Orthoptera; family Tettigoniidae; genus Meconema; species Meconema thalassinum. Next base: position 357,679,344 of record OX336388.2, on the reverse strand, counting down.
GGGAGAAGGGACCATCTGGTCGGCATTGCACGCCTAAAAACTACTCTGACACAATAGATTTGTCAGAGGGAACTGATTTTGAATCGTCAATAATTTCAATACCTTCAGGAGGTACCCTGACGCCACCTGTACCCGGCATCCCACGTCTCAGACGGCGTAAAATAGGTAAGACATTGGCAGATCAGACTAGTCCTTCGCCCGCCAAGAAGCCGAGACTCGGACCCGCTCCCTGGGAACAGCCGCGGGGAAGCTTCGAAAAGCTGCGCAGACTTGCGGCGATGCGTGGCGTTCGCTTGAACAGCTTGTTGAACCGCTGGAAGAGGTGGTGAGAACTGTCTACCATTCAGTGATTCAGGTTTCAGTACCTCTCAGCCTCCAGCTAGGACCGCGGTGACGTCGCTGTGGGATAGGGCTCCCTCCTCCAGCAGTCGACAAAGGCTGAGGTGGATCCAGCGGGGCCCAAGTCTAGTATAGGGATCTCCTAGCTGGGTACAACCGCAATCAGCCGCGACCATCAGCGGCAAGGTCCATCTAACCTCCATCAGTAGGAGGTTATGGGCGAACCTCATGACATAGTCATTTTGAAGAATTTCACAATGAGCACAACTCCAGCAGAAGACCCTAAACACATCATTTATGGAGCGTGAGAAGGACGACGATGGGAGAACATTATAAGATGCGTATTTGATCTGCTGACATCACCTGAAGGATATTTAATCATTAATAGGACCAACTCCAGAAAACAGCTAGGTAACACAAGATCAGCGCCGATTAGTGACCATGCCGAGCCCTAGTGAGAGCACGTGACCATGATGCAAATAAAATAAACAGTATCAAGAGGCGGAACTACGAGGTCATCTGCCCCTCTTAACACAGATAAAAGAATACAAATTTGTAATTGAATTTAAAATGTAGAGGTGGACACCTAAATTTGAAAAGACCTAAAATTAATAAAACAAAAAATTAAGTAAATATAATAATTATAAAAATTAACAAAAATTACGGAAAAACATAAAATTATCATTCATAAACGAACAAGTCGTTGAGTTAATTTACACTGGAAAATTTAGATTGCTGGCCCTAACCCACTGTCACTTATAAAGCGAATAACGCGATCAGCAGCCACCGCGTCATCGGCTAATATAAGTTTGAGTGTCATCTGCAAACCAAGATTTCTTCGTAAGCCAGCAAGATCCACACACTCGGTTAAAATGTGGGCCACGGTGAAAACGGCTCCACTGGTACAAAGTGGGGGGTCTTCCCTTCTCATCAGGTACGAGTGGGTGGATCTTGTATGACCTATCCTTAGCCTACACAAAATGACGGACTCTCTCCGTGACCGGAAAGAGCTCCGCCACACGCGAGTAGTTCCCTTGATCGCTCTTAGTTTACTGAGCAGTGGGTCAGCTAGTCACTGACTCTTCCAAAATGCCAGAACTTGTAGGCGTAACTGAGAGCGAATATCTCTAGCGGGTACCTCCAATGGTCGAGGTGGTAGTGATACCGCCTCTTTTGCAGATTGATCCGCTAATTCATTTCCCGCAATTCCCATGTGGCTTAGAAGCCATAGAAAAGTGATCCCAGTGTCAGCTTGGCACAGCCCGGCCAGTAGGTCGTGAATTCGCTGCACTAGGGGGCGTTGCGGGAAACATGTAGCAATTGACTGCAACGAACTAAAAGAGTCGGTACACACGAGAAAGTGGATTCGTGCATCCTGTAGTGCAAAATGCAGGGCCTCATAGATGGCAACGAGCTCCGCACAAATCACACTGCAGGCCTCGGGCAAAGAGATCTTGGTATTTGCACCATCAATAACGTAAGCACAACCCACTTTCTCGTCCACCTTCGAACCATCCGTGTAGAGAATGCCAGCGTCCGGAAATTGGTGAACTATGCTGTGGAACTGCCTCCGGTAAACGGAGGCATCCGTGTTCACTTTAGGACCTCGGTGCAGATCTAACCGAATTTCCGGACGCGGGACTTGCCTCGGAGGCACCTCGCTAGGTGTCCGGATCATACAGGAAATTGTCCGAGGAACGTAAGATAGAGTTCAGTTAGAAAATAAAGGAATACTGGTCCAATAGTAAGACTCAAGATGTCAGCACGAAAGTAGCCACCAAACAATCTACCAAGAACACCGGAAGTGGCAGGCCACAGCTACAACACAAGCACCGTGGTCCACAGGTGGCCCAGACGACCGAAGAAGAAATAAATAAAAAATAATTAAATGAATAAATAACCAACTAAATAAATAAATGAATAACAAGCGGCTTCGGTGGCGAAGTTGGTAGCATGCTGAACTGCTGTGCCCAAGATAGCGGGTTCAAACCCGGCCGAAGTCGCCGGATGTTTTAAGAGAGTTAAACTCCTTTAGTATGCCTTCCTTCGGAGGGGAAGTAAAGCCGGCGGTCCCATGTCATAGATTTATGGCATGTAAATGATCCTTCCACAGACTAAACTTGCGTGAAGCTAAATTTCTAGGTTAGATTTCGTTGGAACGCTCTATCAAAGTTCCAACGTTCACCACTGGCTATCAGTGACATCTGGTAGTGAAAGTTGGAACTACTTGAAATTGAACGGAACTTGTAGCTCACCCTATGGGTGTCCGCTTGAAGCAGCTACAGCCTTTGGCGAGCCGAGTATGTCCTCGGACACTCCCGACACTAAAAGCCATACGATAAATAAAATAACTAACTAAATAAATAAATAAATAAATAACAGGATAGAAGGGAGTAGGGACAAGTAAGGAGGGGAAAAAAGATACCCTTGACTCCGTAAGATGAGAGCTCAAAATTTACTTGAATGATTTGGATGCCTTTTTGTCATTAATCGTGTGTTCCTCAGGAAGGAAGCTACTGTATATTTTCATCACGTATGGGTTGTTGTTAATTCATTTATGGGGCTTGTAACATCTTGGTCATCAGCCCCGTCACGTATAGGGCACAGACTGAAAATTCTTGAGTTTATTATTATTCTTTCTCTCTTTCTTCCTTTCTCTATTTCTTTCTTTCTTTCTTTCTTTCTTTCTTTCTTTCTTTATTCCTTTCTCTCTTTCTTTCTTTCTTTCTTTCTTTCTTCCTTTCTTTCTTCCTTTCTCTCCTTCTTTCTTTCTCTCTCACTTCCTTTCTTCTTTTCTTTCTTAATTTCTTCCTGTCTCTCTTTCTTCCTTCCTTTCTTTCTTTCTTTCTTTCTTTCTTCCTTTCTCTCTTTCTTCCTTCCTTCCTTTCTTTCTTCCTTTCTTTCTTCCTTTCTTCCTTTCTACCTTTCTCTCTTTCTTTCTCTCTTTCCTCCTTTCTCTCCTTCTTCCTTCCTTTCTTTCTTTCTTTCTTTCTTTCTTTCTTCCTTTCTTCCTTTCTCTCCTTCTTTCTTTCTATCGTACTTCCTTTCTTCCTTTCTATCTTCATTTCTTCCTGTCTCTCTTTCTTCCTTCCTTTTTTCTTTCTTTCTTTCTTTCTTTCTTTCTTTCATTCTTTCTTCCTTTCTCTCTTTCTTTCTTTCTTCCTTTCTTTCTTTCTACCTTTCTCTCTTTCTTTCTCTCTTTCTTCCTTTCTCTCTTTCTTTCTTCCTTTCTTTCTTCCTTTCTTTCTTCCTTTCTCTCTTTCTTCCTTCCTTTCTTTCTTCCTTTCTCTCTTTCTTCCTTCCTTTCTTTCTTCCTTCCTTTCCTTCTTCCTTTCTACCTTTCTCTCTTTCTTTCTCTCTTTCTTCCTTTCTCTCTTTCTTTCTTCCTTCCTATCTTCCTTCCTTTCTTCCTTTCTACCTTTCTCTCTTTCTTTCTCTCTTTCTTCCTTCCTTTCTTTCTTCCTTCCTTTCTTTCTTTCTTCCTTCCTTTCTTTCATTATTTCTTCCATTCTTCCTTTCCCTCTTTCTTCCTTCCTTTCGTTCTTTCTTCCTTCCTTTCTTTCATTCTCTCTCTCTTTCTTTCTTCCTTCCTTCCTTCCTTTCTTTCTTCCTTTCTTTCTTTCTTCCTTCCTTCCTTTCTTTCTTTCTATCTATCTTCCTTTCATCCTTTCTCTCTTTCTTCCTTCCTTTCTTTCTTTCTTTCTTCCTTTCTTTCATTCTTTCTCTCTTTCTTCCTTTCTCTCTTTCTTCCTTCCTTTCTCTCTTTCTTCCTTCCTTTCTTTCTTTCTTCCTTCCTTTCTTCCTTTCTTTCTTTCTTTCTTTCTTTCTTCCTTTCTTCCTTCCTTTCTTCCTTTCTTCCATTCTTCCTTTCTCTCCTTATTCCTTTCTTTCTTCTTTTTCTTTCTTTCTTTCTTCCTTCCTTTCTCTCTTTATTCCTTTCTTTCTTCTTTTTCTTTCTTTCTTCCTTTCTTTCTTCGAATGAGCCAACTATGAACTACGTAGGTTAACCAAAATGGTTTTCAGCTTGAGTTGGGATTGGTTTCACGTTCTTAAGAGTTTTCTTCCTAGCCCATATCTCCTTCATTTTCTGACTTGGTAGTTGTTTAGCTGCTTCTGCCTATTTGGTCTCTGCCCTTTCTTAAGTTTAATCTGCGGGACTTCTTTTAACATTTTTCGGAAAGCTTTTCTGTCTTGTATAACGGATTCAGAGATGTTGAGGGTTTGCAGATCTTGTTTAACATGCTGGTACCACAGTGATGTTGTTTTCTTGCGGGAGCTGGCTCTGTGGATTACACTGGTCAATCTTGACTCGTTCATTCTCTCAAGGTGTCCGTAGAATTGGAGGCGTCTCTTGATGATTGTGTCCATTAGAGGTTCTTGCTTTAGGTATACAGGGTGTTCGCAGCAAGCCCTACTTTGTGCTGTAACGCTTTTGTTTTTAAAGATATTTTAATTTTGACACTTGCTTTGGAAAGTACTTTTCAAGCTCTAACATTTTGCATCGTTGGGTTTTGTGTGAAGTTCGCTCATAACGCGCAAATCAACTTTTTGTGGCACGGTTTTGGCATTCTTTTGCCCAAATCGGTTTTTTGACATCACCTATCGAAAGAGTGACATCGAATTAGTCGAATTAGCCACAAAAATATCAGTTTTTGCCCAAATCAAACTCGCAGTGTTTAGATTTTCGTCCGCTTATAGCGGACAGGGCGTGAAGACCCACTTTGTTCGACCGGGCCTGGCAGAGGTGGGTCGCAAAATGCGAGTTTGATTTGGGCAAAAACTGATATTTTGGTAGCTTATTCGACTAATTCGATGTCGCTCTTTCGATAGGTGATGTCATAAAACCGATTTGGGCAAAAGATAGTGCCAAACCCATGCTACAAAAAGTTGATTTGCGCGTTATGCGCGAACTTCACACAAAAACCAACGAAACAAAAGTTTTAGAGATTGAAAGGTACTTTACAAAGCAAGTGTCAACATTAAAATATCTTGAAAAACAAACCAGTTACAGCACAATGTAGGGCTTGCTGCGAACATCCTGTATATCATCGTTGGGCCTGTGATACCTTTCTCCTTTGGTTGGTTGGTTCTTAAGTTTAGGGGCTGCTACAACGCGGTCATGTAGCCCCGTGTGGTGTATTCTTTGAATACACGGTACCTGAGATATAATTTTTATTGCTCTTTGCATGTTCATTTCTTCCTTCCTCTTTGTCAACCACCAACAGTGATCATCTATTTTCTCCTTGTTGGGCATATCTCTTATGTCTTCATAAGTATGTTTCAGATATATAACTTCTGTGACCCACCTAGCGTCATCTAGTAGCGAACCTCTGAAGCTACTCAATTCCTCATCGTGCAAGAGGACTTACATATCCATCTGGCCACCAGATCTCGTTACTATCGTCAGCTATTTTCTCCTTGAGCAAGAGGACTACGTCTACTGTTTCACTCACCATGCTGCGCTAATATCGCCTACTATCAACTCTTAGAAGACCATCCATCAAGAAGAAAATTATTTTTTGCTAAGTTGGTTATGCTGATATGTATACCTTTTGTTTCCTACCCCCACTCTTTCCCCTTCCGTGGTCTCTCCGTGCTCCGTTGAGCTGCTTTCACTTCTCCGTCTGCAGTTGACTCGTTCAGTCAAAGCTCCGCTCGAGCTTGCCTCCTCAAACCAAGAGGCTCACACTCTTCTACGCCATGTTGGCAAAGTAATAGGAAACTTCAACTTCAACATGAAATCAAGATAAGTACAATTTTAAAGGTTTTAACCTCATCTTCATCATTTTATCTACATGCTTTTATAGATTATTTTATAGACAGCGTGAGATTACTTGTGGGGCGGTAATCATTCTTCGCGAGATTTGCCATGTTGAGCTTCTGCTTGTATAAGCCAACCTTACTAAAAAAGAGCTTTTCTTAAGCTATTTAAACGAGAAACCCTCTCGCTACGTGGGATATTATTTTGTACCCGCTGTCTATAAATATAAAGCTATTTCCTCCGTTGGAATTTCTCAACCCCATTTTCTGTTAAGGTTGTTCTGGAACCTTCGAGATCTTGTTCTCTATCTGCGAGTCTTGCCGTCAAGTATTGTTCACGCACTTGTGAAAATGCTAGTTAAAATGAGGAATCTTCCTTACAAATTTTTGCAATAGCTAACTTTCCTCCACCGCTGGAACCTCTGGAACATTCTATGGCGCATTTAATTGTAAATCACAACTTTTTCAAGAAATAGACTCTCACCTATATAGTGCAATCAGTTATTTCCATAATTGCAATAATTTTCTTTTTCATGAACTTTAGTGTTTCTATAGTGAACTTTGCATCCATCTTCATAGACTATAGTGACAATCAGTGCTTGCTCTACGTTTCTACCGCGTCGCGATCGTCCGGTTATATTAAATACGGCCATGAACATTTATCCTATATCCCAATGATCTTTCCTCAACCTTCTACTAACCATCATTATTAATAAAATTGTAACTTTCTATAAGGTGTCACCCACAAGGTGCCCTTCCCTCTTGCTAGTTTAACATTAATTAAATTCTGCTTAATTGCTTGTGTGATACAAGTTTTAAATTTACGTTGTTTCTTTCCCACAATCAGGGAAAACAATTCTTTAAATTCTTGAGCGAGTCATGTTCAGGTTTCACGAAATGGAAACTGTCCCATTTGGCGAGTGATTCCTGCTCAAACTTGGGAAGTCCAGAACTTTCCCTTTCACCTTCTTCAGGTTTCACAGTAAGTGACCTGCCCTCTTTGTATAATTCTCATATATTAATTCTGTATAAATATAAGAAGTTGTAGGAACTTCTATCTTATTTTTCATATTGTTATTATTGTTATTTTCAAAGTTTTCACTTTCTCTAGAACATTCTCTCCTGAATTTCTTCAGGTGCACTTTTGTACTCCAATTCACGTTTAAGCTTTAATTATTTCATTGCTCATTTGTTTAAATCTTATAAAGATTTTAAAAACATGTAAGGTTTGAAACCTTGTAAATTGTCAATTGCCTAGAGCAACCGTTTAATGTTGAGAGGTCTGCGACCCTATTTGTTAAAAAGTTCAAATGAACTATGTTTATTAAAATTATATTGCATAATTGTTAATTTCTTCAAACTTCTTCTTAAATTGTTAAATAAATTAAATATTTGTTTTTGGATTCATCATTTCTCTGATACTACAGTTAGGCAGGATCCTGGCTTTCCTAGCTCTTCCTAGGTTTATGCCCTCGTTCATGCTTAATAAAGCTTTTACTATCTGTCTGGCCAGACCATCACCCTTCCCTATAGTACTTTTATTCGTGCTTGGGAGGAAAGACACTAAAGCCTCTCTCTGGCAAACTGCCCAAGTCTTAGCTGCAGTTCCCGTCAGCTTCGACCAAGCTCGTATCCACTTTAGGTATCCGAGCAAGGATTTTCGGTGGCAACCACCTTTAAGTGTGTTTAACACTAAACTTATTAATTTTGTGGGACTCTCCTCCTATTTTTCTATCCTTCTTTTCCAATCCAAAATCTACTTCCTTCTCTTAATCATCTTCCCTTGGTGGGTGGGTTATTCCTCAGCCAATAAACTACCCAAAATTTGGTCCTAGAAACCCGGGAGAGCCCATTTTTTCTTTTCTCTCTTTAAAAAAGTGTCATTTGGCAATACTTTGCATATTTCTAATATCTGTGTTGAATATTTCAGCTACAACCACATCGTGCAAAGCCTGTGAACGGGAAAGAGGCCGCTCCTGTCTCCTATGGTGTGTCCCATTCTTTCTACTCATTCGCTGCTGCCAGCTTGACAGCATTTCCAAGGTTCCACAGTTTCGTGAGTTACATTTTCATTCATCTTCTTTAATATGGCTCCCACTGATAAGGATAAGGATGAAAAACTTACTTCTAAACGAGCATCCTATAAAGGGCAAATTACCCGATTCAGAAGGTACATAAAAGAATTAGATCCCTCAGACGCGCAATTAGATTTGTTGAGACATCGTGTAAAGGATTTTGAACGTTCTTATGAAAACTACTGTAACATTCAAACTGAAATTGAAACTTGCATGCTCAATCAAACAGAAGATCGTGTCGAAGTAGAGAACTTATATTACGAAGGCATAGGTTCTGCTTTCAGAATAATACGCCAACTCGAAGAGGAGCAGAAAAAGGACGCTTCTGTTCTTGGTTCCCTTCACGAACCCCAAACTTCTTTCCGTGAGAGCACTCACAAGCCCAAACCTACTTTACCGAAAATTGATTTACCCCATTTTTCTGGAGATGAATCCACTTGGGATTCTTTCTATGAATTATTTTGCTCCCTTGTTCATGACAATGAAGACATTCAAGTCATTTACAAGTTTCATTACTTGAGATCTATCCTTCGAGGTCAAGCTTTGCAGTTAGTTGAAGCACTTCCTCTGCGTGCCGAAAATTACCCCATTGCCTTTAACTTATTAAAAGAAAGATATGGAAATTCACGTTTACGTATTCAACGCCATATTAAGGCTCTATTTAACCTACCTGCGTCACAGCACAATGACGTCACTAGTTTGCGTACTTTAATTGACACTACCCAACTCCACGTTAAAGCTTTGTCCCAATTAGAGCAGCCTACCGAACATTGGGATACTTTCCTAATACATTTAGTAGTTTCTAAAGTTGATGCTGCTACCCTCAAAGCTTGGGAAATTGAACTTTCTAAGGAAGACGACTACTCTTACGAGCATTTAGTCACTTTCATAAACGCTAGATGCCAACTTTTAACCGCGCTAGCTAATCAGAGCGAACCTTCATCTCCTAGTTCCAAATTCGAATTAATGTCCATCAAACCCAGAAGCGAACGCTCAGCGTCTAATACCCAAAAACCAGGGTCCAGCTCATCTAAATTCAAATCAAACACTACTGGTTACCCAACTAGGTCTAGTGAACGTCGTGTTGCTAGCTCTATTGTTTTAAACACGCAAGGTGAACCTCGCAAAAGTTTAAACGAACCGGTAAAGTGCATACTTTGTAAAGATCCCCATGCCCTATACCTCTGCAAATCCTTTAAAGAAATGTCAGTCGATGACAGACGAAAATTAGTCGCTCAAAACAAACATTGTTTCAACTGCCTAGCGCCCACGCATTCTGCTTCTAACTGTAAATCCACAAGACTTTGCTACCATTGTGAAAAGGCTCATCATACTCTGCTACATCGTCATGATCAGGCAAGGTCATCGACAGCGTCTACTTCGCCGAAAAATGATAGTGTTAACAGTTCTAATGCTTCATCATACATTCAAAATGCTAAGTCCATTCGCAGTGCTCAAGTATTGTTGTCTACTGTTCAAATTGACGTTCAGGATAACTTTGGCAACTGGGTCCGTGCACGCGGTCTTCTAGACTCAGCGGCAACTCATGATTTTGTATCTAATTCCCTGATTAGAAAACTAGGCCTACCCGTAAACCCCACTTCTATCAATGTGTCGGGCATCAACAGCTCAAAATCGCAAGCTTTACAATTCTCAAAGCTATCTATAAGAGATAATTGTCATAGAAACAACTTTCTTAAACTTAATTGTCTAATTCTTAATAGCATTGGAGAAGACACTCCTAGTCACTCGGTTGATATTTCGGGGTTAAACATTCCCTCACATTTAAGGTTAGCCGATCCTTCGTTTAACACACAAAATCCCATTGACATTCTCTTTAGTGCCAATGTCTTTTGGAACTGCCTTCGGAAACAGGTTCGCAAGCTATCCTCAAACGTGGTCGCCAGAGACACTAATTTTGGATGGATTGTCACAGGGCAACTTCCCCATTATTCACCCCAACCCGCATCGCAATGTTACTTCTCCAATACTGATCTGGAACAGTTTTGGAGGCTTGAAAATGTTGATTCTCCTAATGTAACTTCTTCAGAAAATGAATTCTGTGAGCAACTTTTTTTGAACACGACCATTCGTTCTTCTGATGGCCGGTTCATTGTTCAAATGCCAAGATTACACAATCCCCCCAAACTTATTAACTCTCAGCCTAAAGCTCGAAAAGCTCTCTTTGCTATCGAGAGCAAATTCAAAAAGGAACCCCTCGTCAAAAAGCAGTACACTGAGTTCATGGATGTGTATGAAAGCTTAGATCATATGGAGGTTGTTAACAAATCCGATGATGAATTGCACCCCCCAATCGAAACGGTTTATTTAAATCATCATCCTGTGTGGAAAAACCCCTTTGTAAAAGATAAAATTCGAGTTGTTTTCAATGGTTCATCACCCGACGTTAATGGCAACAGCCTTAATGACACTCTTTATTCTGGTCCTGCTATTCAATCAGATTTATCTGCTATACTCTTAAATTTTCGATTATTTCCCATAGCTGTCATAGCCGACATAAAACAGATGTACCGTCAAGTGTTAATTCAACCAGAACAACGAGATCTTCAAAGAATCTTGTGGCGTGATGAAATCAATAAGCCCATTAAGGTATTTCGCTTGAAAACGGTTACTTATGGCTTAAAACCCTCTGCTTTCCTTGCTATCCGATCCCTACACTTGCTTGCCTCACAAGATGGTCATTTATTTAACCCCAAAGCCTCTGAAGCACTAACTACGTCATTCTATGTTGACGATTATTTGCAATCCTTCCCCTCTTTGGAGGAAGCTTCTTTTGTATCTTTAGAACTTCAAGCATTACTAAGGAATGGAGGTTTCCCACTTCATAAGTGGAACTCCAACTCCCCTGAGTTTCTCGCTCAGTTTCCCATTGAAGACGTAGATCCTTCCTCTGTCGAAATTTGTGGAAACTCCGAATCTATAAAAACTCTAGGAGTTCACTGGTGCACTAGCACTGACACTCTTATCTATAAAGTTACTCTCGCAGAAGAGCTTCCTAATACAAAAAGACAAATCCTCTCTGAAATTGCAAAAATTTTTGATCCGCTTCAATTCCTTGCCCCAGTTATCGTTATAGCCAAACTTTTCATGCAAGAGCTGTGGTCGCTTAAATGTGAATGGGATGACGCTGTCCCTCTTTCTTTTCTGAATCGTTGGCTCTCGTTTCGCAGCAATTTGCTGGATCTTTCCCTTATTGAAATTCCCAGGAATTTAATTAGCTCTCATTCTAATGCATCTTTTTTCCTTCACGTGTTCGCGGACAGTTCCGAAATAGCTTATGGTTGCTGTGCATATTTAGTTTATCACGATTCACTCTATGGATCTCCAGTTTCTAACCTTGTTTGTGCCAAATCGAAGGTCGCTCCTCTTAAAACTATCACTTTACCTAGGCTCGAACTGTGCGCTGCACTAATGGCTGCAGAACTTGTCAAGAAATTACGGGAAGTATTAAAGGTCGAATTCTTGCAAATCTATCTCTGGAGCGATTCTATGATCGCCCTTTCTTGGATCGCCAAAAACCCCTCTCATTGGCAAACTTTTGTCGCAAACAGGGTTTCCAAAATTCAAACTCTTTCTTCTGGATGTCAATGGAGGCATGTTCCCAGTGCGGATAATCCAGCTGATATCATCTCTCGTGGTTGTTTACCCTCTCAATTGGCAGCTTCCCAATTGTACTGGCATGGGCCCTCGTGGCTAATCGACGAATCTTCCTCATGGCCTTCTAAACCCCCAGCTACAAACTCCGACTTGCCTGACGCTAAAGTACCTCTATCCATAGCTTCGTGTCTTGTTTCCAACGCATCTCATCCTTTGTTGTCACGCTATTCTTCCTTCCATAAATTACTACGGATTGTTGCCTATCTCCTTAGATGGAAATATCTTGTGGTTGACCAACCTCTTCTCCCTAAACCACACCTTACCAATCATGAATTGAATCTCGCTACCATTAAGATTTTACAACTGACACAGCAAGAAGCCTTTTCTTCTGAATTGTCATTGCTTTCTTCTAGAAGAGATCTTTCCAAATCCAGCCGTCTTCGTGCTTTAGCCCCGTTCCTTGATGACCATGGATTACTTAGGGTAGGTGGAAGGCTCTCGCAATCTTTACTCTCTGAGGACAAAAAGCATCCCGTTATTTTGCCTTCCAAACATCACGTTACTTCTTTAATTATACGTGACTTTCATTACCGTAATCTTCATGTTGGTACACGTACTCTGCTCTGCCTCTTAAGAGAAAAGTACTGGATTATAAATGGAATTCATGAAGTTTCTTCTGCAATTCATAAGTGCATTCCTTGTTTCAAAGCGAAACCTAAAATCAACACTCAATTAATGAGCGATCTGCCTTCTTTTCGTTCTTCTCCTGTACGCCCATTTGCTTTAACTGGCGTGGACTATATGGGTCCGTTCCAATATCAACGAAACTCTCCTGAAGCTAAACGCAAATTGTTTGGTAAGCTTTATGTTTCTCTCTTTGTTTGCATGGTTACCGGCGCAATCCACTTGGAACTAGTAACGAATGCTTCTACTTCTTATTTTTTATCAGCTGTCTCTCGTTTCACCGCTAGGCGTGGTGTTCCTGCTGAGATGTTCTCTGATAACGCTTCCACCTTTCAGGGCGCAGCTTCCCTGTGGAAGAAAGCTCTTACTTCCTCTCCTGCCATGGAACAAATCTCTAATTTTTCTTATTCAAAAGGTTTCAAGTGGCGCTTCATACCTCCTTACGCTCCGCATCATGGTGGTAGGTGGGAATCTTGCGTAAAGCTCACTAAACGTCATTTAAGAAAAGTCTTAGGTAATCGAATTCTGACTTACGAAGAATTCAATTCTCTGTCTGTTCTGATTGAAGGTGTTGTTAACTCTCGCCCTTTAACTCCGCTTTCCAATGATCCTGATGACCTATTTCCACTCACCCCTGGTCACTTCCTTATCGGCACTTCTCTTTCTGCCCCTCCTCCTCTTCCTAATTCTTACAGGGATTTTAATTTACCTATTGTTTGGCGTAAACTTGAAGCCCTCCGTAATTCTTTTTGGAAGAGATGGAACTTGGAATATTTAACTTCCTTGCAACGGAGGCAGAAGTGGTTTCTTTCCAGTCCCGACATTAAAGTGGGGGACTTGGTCTTGGTTAGGGATGTTTCACCCCCCCTAGTATGGATTTCTGGTAGGGTGACCGAATGTTACCCTGGAAGAGATGGGAGAGTCAGGGTGGCCAGAATCTTGACCACAAATGGACCGATCACAAGACCACTGTCTTTGATCGCTCCGCTTCCAATAAATGTGTAACTGTTTATTTGCTCTCTGTTGGTTGTCCCCCCAGTATGGTGTATTCTTTGAATACACGGTACCTGAGATATAATTTTTATTGCTCTTTGCATGTTCATTTCTTCCTTCCTCTTTGTCAACCACCAACAGTGATCATCTATTTTCTCCTTGTTGGGCATATCTCTTATGTCTTCATAAGTATGTTTCAGATATATAACTTCTGTGACCCACCTAGCGTCATCTAGTAGCGAACCTCTGAAGCTACTCAATTCCTCATCGTGCAAGAGGACTTACATATCCATCTGGCCACCAGATCTCGTTACTATCGTCAGCTATTTTCTCCTTGAGCAAGAGGACTACGTCTACTGTTTCACTCACCATGCTGCGCTAATATCGCCTACTATCAACTCTTAGAAGACCATCCATCAAGAAGAAAATTATTTTTGCTAAGTTGGTTATGCTGATATGTATACCTTTTGTTTCCTACCCCCACTCTTTCCCCTTCCGTGGTCTCTCCGTGCTCCGTTGAGCTGCTTTCACTTCTCCGTCTGCAGTTGACTCGTTCAGTCAAAGCTCCGCTCGAGCTTGCCTCCTCAAACCAAGAGGCTCACACTCTTCTACGCCATGTTGGCAAAGTAATAGGAAACTTCAACTTCAACATGAAATCAAGATAAGTACAATTTTAAAGGTTTTAACCTCATCTTCATCATTTTATCTACATGCTTTTATAGATTATTTTATAGACAGCGTGAGATTACTTGTGGGGCGGTAATCATTCTTCGCGAGATTTGCCATGTTGAGCTTCTGCTTGTATAAGCCAACCTTACTAAAAAAGAGCTTTTCTTAAGCTATTTAAACGAGAAACCCTCTCGCTACGTGGGATATTATTTTGTACCCGCTGTCTATAAATATAAAGCTATTTCCTCCGTTGGAATTTCTCAACCCCATTTTCTGTTAAGGTTGTTCTGGAACCTTCGAGATCTTGTTCTCTATCTGCGAGTCTTGCCGTCAAGTATTGTTCACGCACTTGTGAAAATGCTAGTTAAAATGAGGAATCTTCCTTACAAATTTTTGCAATAGCTAACTTTCCTCCACCGCTGGAACCTCTGGAACATTCTATGGCGCATTTAATTGTAAATCACAACTTTTTCAAGAAATAGACTCTCACCTATATAGTGCAATCAGTTATTTCCATAATTGCAATAACTTTCTTTTTCATGAACTTTAGTGTTTCTATAGTGAACTTTGCATCCATCTTCATAGACTATAGTGACAATCAGTGCTTGCTCTACGTTTCTACCGCGTCGCGATCGTCCGGTTATATTAAATACGGCCATGAACATTTATCCTATATCCCAATGATCTTTCCTCAACCTTCTACTAACCATCATTATTAATAAAATTGTAACTTTCTATAAGGTGTCACCCACAAGGTGCCCTTCCCTCTTGCTAGTTTAACATTAATTAAATTCTGCTTAATTGCTTGTGTGATACAAGTTTTAAATTTACGTTGTTTCTTTCCCACAATCAGGGAAAACAATTCTTTAAATTCTTGAGCGAGTCATGTTCAGGTTTCACGAAATGGAAACTGTCCCATTTGGCGAGTGATTCCTGCTCAAACTTGGGAAGTCCAGAACTTTCCCTTTCACCTTCTTCAGGTTTCACAGTAAGTGACCTGCCCTCTTTGTATAATTCTCATATATTAATTCTGTATAAATATAAGAAGTTGTAGGAACTTCTATCTTATTTTTCATGTTGTTATTATTGTTATTTTCAAAGTTTTCACTTTCTCTAGAACATTCTCTCCTGAATTTCTTCAGGTGCACTTTTGTACTCCAATTCACGTTTAAGCTTTAATTATTTCATTGCTCATTTGTTTAAATCTTATAAAGATTTTAAAAACATGTAAGGTTTGAAACCTTGTAAATTGTCAATTGCCTAGAGCAACCGTTTAATGTTGAGAGGTCTGCGACCCTATTTGTTAAAAAGTTCAAATGAACTATGTTTATTAAAATTATATTGCATAATTGTTAATTTCTTCAAACTTCTTCTTAAATTGTTAAATAAATTAAATATTTGTTTTTGGATTCATCATTTCTCTGATACTACAGTTAGGCAGGATCCTGGCTTTCCTAGCTCTTCCTAGGTTTATGCCCTCGTTCATGCTTAATAAAGCTTTTACTATCTGTCTGGCCAGACCATCACCCTTCCCTATAGTACTTTTATTCGTGCTTGGGAGGAAAGACACTAAAGCCTCTCTCTGGCAAACTGCCCAAGTCTTAGCTGCAGTTCCCGTCAGCTTCGACCAAGCTCGTATCCACTTTAGGTATCCGAGCAAGGATTTTCGGTGGCAACCACCTTTAAGTGTGTTTAACACTAAACTTATTAATTTTGTGGGACTCTCCTCCTATTTTTCTATCCTTCTTTTCCAATCCAAAATCTACTTCCTTCTCTTAATCATCTTCCCTTGGTGGGTGGGTTATTCCTCAGCCAATAAACTACCCACCGTGTACTTTGGGTGTGTGTAGAATCTGTCTGATAACCGGTGTTAATTGTGATGACTGAATTAGTGTGTGTTTTTTTTAAATTTAAGTACTGCAACTTAGAATTTTTCAAATAGTTCCTACTTTTGCCGCCAAGCGCCACCGTCAACGATTACTAGGCCAAGTTCAGAACTTAGCTACTAGACATCACCACAGTCGGCTCTTGGCAACGAACATAGAAACCTAAGAGCGTTGTTTACATTCTTAACCTATCCAATTTAGCTTCACACAGGTGAAATTAGTGGAAGGTTCTTTAACATGCCATAAATCTATGACATGGGACCGCCGGCTTTACTTCCCCTCCGAAGGAAGGCATACTGAGGGATTTTAACGCTCTTAAAATAAAATCCGACGGCTTCGGCCGGGTTTGAACCCGCTATCTTGGGCATAGAAGCTCAGCATGCTACCGACTACGCCACCGAAGCCGCCCTTTCTCCTTTTATGATCCTTGGGCCTAAGATCTTCCTCAGGATAATCCTTTCCTTGACCTCTAGTTTCTGTATCAGTTTTCCCCTTTGATGGTTAGGGTTTCAGCTGCATAGAGGACCTCGGGCCTGATTACAGCGTTATAGTGCCTTAATTTCGCATTGATGGATATGGATTTCTTCTGGTAAACTTTTCTGCATCGATTGTATGCGATATTCAATTTCAGAATCCTTTATTATTCTTGAGGTCTTCACTGATCCATTCCCCAAATATTTAAAATCTCCGACTTGACGGACGGATCCTAGATAAATAATTCATGTTTTTTGGGCTAATAAATAATTCATGTTTTTGGGCTAATGCCGTGTGTATTTAAATTAGAACCGTACGTTTCGGAGAAACCTTGCCTCCTTTATCAATGGAATAAAACAATGTGGCCAACGAAAGTATATCAATGAGATTACAAAAAATTACAAAAAATATAGATAAATTCCTCTGTTCGTCACCAGAGAGCAGCTGACAGAAATTACTGTATGGACCATGGTAGAACGGCGGACAGAGTAGTAAGTAAGGAGAAGGTAAAGGGGCGGGGTGAAAATATAGAGACTCCTGGAAGAATGAGGATTTCCAAAAGAAATGGGGGGGGGGGGGGAGGGAGGGTTAGATGGATATAAGGAAACTTAAACAAAAGGGAAGTGTATCTGAACGATACCTAACGTCATACAGGCAACGGAGAAAAAACACATGGAAACTCCTCCAGTGACGAACAAAGGAGATCAAATCCAGGCTCTGTTGCCATAGAGGAAAAAAGTACAATTTTAAATAGGTGAAGAACAGAGAGACTGAGAGGAACTATCTTCCTAGATCCTTAATAACTGGTAGCCAAGTGTCACTTAGCTGATATCCAGTGTCTCTGTTAAACTATTGGGATTTTTACGAATTTCAACTGCCTCCCTTATAACTCTAGACCAGTTGTGCTTAACAAGGGCAAGTGCATGAGCATCCTTGAAACATACATCGTGCCCTGAAGACAGGGCATGTTCAGCTATAGCTGATTTGTCAGGTTGGTTTAGACGGATGTTCCTTTGATGCTCTTTGATGCGAGTTGCAATGGACCGTTTTGTTTGTCCAATGTAGACTTTTCCGCAAGTACAAGGGACTTCATACACCCCAGGTTGTAGTATTGGGGACAATTTATCTTTGTTTAATGCTAAACGTTGACCAATTTTCTTCATAGTGCCGAAAACTGTTTTTATCTTGTGCTTGCGGAGAATCTTACCAACGCGGTCAGTGGTGTTGTGGATATAATGGAAGTAAGCAGTTCCCCTCACGTCGGAGCTCTGAGAAGGTTGTCTCCCTCCTTCTGGGATGTAGGGACCTACAGTATATATAGTGGATTCATTATAGCCTTTACCCTTATACATGGTTTGTAACGCATGTAACTCTTCCTGAAGAGTTGATGCCTCACAAATACGTTTCGCTCTTTTGGCTAGAGTTGTTATAATTCCTTGTTTTTGTGCTGGGTGGTGGTGGGAGTCTGCATGTAAATAACGGTTAGTGTGAGTTGGCTTACGGTAGACTCTGTGCCCCATGGAGCCATCCGCCTTCCTCCTCACAAGAACATCCAAAAAAGGTAAGCATCCACCCGACTCTAGCTCCATTGTGAAGCGGATTGAAGGATGCAGCTGATTTAGGTGGTTCAGAAAGTGGTTTAGTTTCTCAGAACCCTCCTCCCACACCACGAACGTATCGTCAACATACCTCCACCAAATCACAGGTTTGAAAGGCGCCGAAGATATAGCCTCCCCCTCAAAATGTTCCATGAAAAAATTTGTCACGACAGGCGAGAGTGGACTTCCCATGGCCACACTGTAACATTTTTAATGAGTTAACTAAACGTGGTGATGACTATTGTGGTTCAATAAAACAAACATGATATGAATAAATAATATACACTGTGGTGTGACCTTACCTGTGATAGTGTAATATAATAAGTTGTTGAGCGCCAGATTCCTATTTAAGATAGTGAATCGAAATTTATTGATTTAACCTCGGCTATCAGCAGTAGAGTCGAGAACCACTTACCCGGGCCGTAGTGAGACAAAGTCATCTAACCAATCCGTATTTAATCAAGGAGTATGATTACCTTAAAGTACCAACTACAATGAAAGAAATAGGCATTACGTTGAAGAGAATGAATTTATTAAATGCAAAAACAAAATATTAATAAAACAGAATAGTGATAGTCACACAATTGAATTTAAAATTACTCAATGCGGCAATTAATTATTTAAAAGAAAATGAATATTAAAATGAATTGAAAGTTAAATGAAGTTAAATTATAATAGAGACGATAGTTTTATTGAATTGTTGGCTCACCCAGTCGAAGATTCGTCATATTTAAGAAATGATCGATGATCTCCATGTTACGTCGCTTATGTTTAAAAAAATGATGTGATATCTCATTTACTATGAAATATCCTCATTAAGTACGTTGCCATCTGTAGAAAGACTCTTGATCAGGGATATAACCCATTATGTATTGATATAGATGTCGGCAAGACATCGTTCAGTGTCGACTCTCGGTGCTCAGTCCATTAGGACCCAGAAAGCAAGGTTACAACTTCCTTCCTTCATTAAGAGCTGTAGATCAATGCCATTCTTGTCCGATGTTGCAGGTACAAATACTAATGACTTCCTTGTCACGTGGTGTCACAGCTTCCCTCTCTATTAGCCTTCTCCATTCTTGACTCATAACTTGCAATATATATTGACGCGTATATACCGTAGAAAATGGCGTGTTGGTTACCCCATAGTGGGTTTCTTAACATCTCAGGAAAATGACGCAGTTTGCCGTGGTGAAATTCTTACTACGTCGTTCAGTTTGTGACGCACAGGGTTAGTCCATATCGCCAGTCTTGTTGCAATATATAATACTTCGTCTCTTTACAAGTAATTGTTAATAAAAATCTAATTGAATATAATAATCAAAACCGCTTACAATTATCTGATATAAAAATCATCTCATGGATGTACTAGTTAATAATAATAATAATAACATGATAATAAATGAATAACCCTTTAAATATAACAGCTATGGGATCGAATCGTTACAATCGCCCCTGATATAAATAATTTAAAATAAAATGTAACATTATTTATATCACTACACATCCTACACAAATGAATACAAATTTAAATATTAATACCCCCATAACGACAACATACAAATAATACCCTTCAACAATACATAAAGATATACAAGAACATACTCTTTTCACTTTACATATTTGTACTATCATTTCTCATTCTTCCAAATGTTCATAATGTTCATTCTTCTTTATATATGTTGTAAAAAAAATATACATAAATGTATTCTTCACAAAAAAAATCATATTTTAACTTTCATTCATCTCATTCTTCCAAATGTTCATAATGTTCATTTTTTTTTTATATGCTGTAAAAAAATACATATAAAATGCCCTTCACTTTTATTTTTGACATATATGTCAACGCTGCACTCGTTTATATTTCGGTGATCGTATGCATGACATACAATTTTGGCTTCATCTCTTTTGAACGTAGTTTTTGTATATCAGTCTGGCGTAGAAGTACATTGTTGTAATACCAGCTGATTAACCCATAATAACTATTACAGCACACGATAATAGGATGCAAACAATACAATATTCCTTTCGTCTTTATAAAGGGATTACTCAAATGCAGTAAAATTTCAATAATTGAAGAAAAAATAACTTAGCAAGACATTCAAGGCAATTCCAATTTCAGTGCATATGTCATATATGTAAATATTTCCCCAAATACATAATGACATCGAAATACCTCAAAGCAGTTATTAAACAGTTCATTTAAATATCCAAGTTACTACTCACCTGCCTTCGTGGCTTAATTCTTTCTTAGGCCACGGCCGCCTCCTTCCAAATTAATACTTCCTAAGTCTCCACGACTTCTTAACTTCTCATAAAACCATAATTCCTCTTTACTACTTCTCGAAAACAATAACTTGAATTTTCAAAATCACCAATAAACATAAAATCTGACTTCTCGTTCACTTTATAAAATTTAACTTAGCGTCAAGATATAACTTTACCGTAACGTCATTCCTTACTTACCATAACAAAATGATTAAGACTTGGACAAAATACTACTCAATACCTGAATTACGTATATCACTAAACTATTTCACAAAAACACATGACAAACTCCTCGGAATAAATATTTCGTTCCACAAAATATTAATGCTCTTATACTTTGAACTTAGTCTATTCATGATTTGACTTTTTGCTGAATGCTTAAAAACCCCCCTTAGTTTTCTCTCAAAACTCTTAATTAAGTACCGTGTCCTCCAAACACCACTTCCTACTTGTTCTGACCGCCTGGACTATAGCTCACTCTTGCTATACCAGAATCTCTCAAAACTCATCGTGACATCACACGTCACATACAAAAAAAACTCCCCTATTCGTGGTATAATCCCACATCTTCGTATTGTTACAGGTCACCTCTTACTGACCAATAACACATTAAATTTCAGCTAAAAAAAATCGTACATGCTTCGACTAATTCCTTGGAATAATAACATCACACTATGCTTTCCTAGCTATTGTCTTCCTAAAATAATGACAGTGTTCCTGTTGATAGTTAATAACACCGACACTCCTAATTAGCAAATATTCTCCCATAATCACTTCATAAAGCAAGTTCTGAGTTCTAACACAGTTCAGATACTTTCTTCTCTATCAAATTAAATGCGTAAATTACACCTGCCTTTAATTGAAACTTCATTATTACCCCTTAGGTATACACTTATCTTACCAACTTATTCTTCCTTCAAAATATTAACTTATCTTTACTAACTCCGTATGACATAAATAAAACTTTAATTTCCTGTCTACTAAAAAAATGATTTATTTTTAAATCCTCAAACGTCGAATTATAACAAATTCCTTTCACTTCTAGAAAATATTATGCCAACCATATAATTATTATCTTTACTTTAACCTGTGTGTAGGACAACAATCTACCACATCATTAATTCGTTATTAATCATCAGTAATTTTTTACTACAAAGTGGTTTAGCTCAATAACAAGCCTTGTAATATCTTTAAAACGTGCGTAACTGTAACAAAAACTTGGACAATCTTACCTTTGTAATCTCTTATTACCTTGTGTGCATACATCCATATATACTTAAAAAAAACTCCCTTATTAACTTCACGTAGTCCCGTAGATACCATAAAAAATCTCATTGCTCAACGGAATATACCTTGCTGACCTACTTCATCCTCCAAAACCTTCTTAAAACTTCATTTGGCATCTTACCAAAACTTCCTCCATTATAACTCCATTTGGCATCTTACCAAAAACTTCCTCAAAAAACAACTTCATTTGGTATCTTACCAAAACTTCCTCCTTAAAAAACTTCATTTGGCATCTTACCAAAACTTTAAAACCACATTGCTCAACGGCATTACCTTCGTTGGCCTACTTCTTCAAACTCACGTCCATTTACGTGAAAATACACACATACACACACACATATCTGTCAACAAGTACCAGATGTCCTAATTAGTTACTACTTCCTCATTTCAACCCGATGTTGGTTAATTCATACAACGCATTACCATTAACAATTCTAAACCACTTAAATTTCTCAACATATATCCGCTGATAACCTCGCTGTCCTCAACTGAAACTTCTTTATTAAATCAATACTTAATTCTTCAACTCACTAGTTTTATTACCACTGTATCATCTTATCTTCACTCACTTTTGAATTAAATCTTTATTACCATTATATTCTTAATTATGGTTGCCATAATAATTATTACTTTCTTTCGATTACTTACCTATGTAATAACCTTCCTATTTTTAAAATTTAATTCTCACTTCATCCAACTTACCTGCAGTTTAAGGACCTACATTCAACTTACCTGCATTGCTCAATAGCACGACAACCTTTGTCTTCCAAATTAAATGATTTTAGTCAGTCTAAATCAATAAGCGTAGGCACTACGCGCCCCTTACCATCCTAACTTCACGACTGAATTAAAATTACACACAGCAGGTTTCTTATCTACCTCTTTTAAGTCATATTAAACTTCATTACTTAATATTTAAGTCATACGGAAGAGTAACTATCGGTAATATAAATTTACATCACTACTTTCTCTGGCATTTCACCGTTCTTACCATCTTCATCTTCAATTCTATCTCTTTCTAGGGTTCCATTTTCCTCTTTTCTTATAACATTACTTTCTACCTCTTTCGGACTACACTCATCAACAGTAACATTATACTTCGGCTTTCCTCCTATCATTTCCCCAAGTCTGGCTAATTCATTACGCCACTGCACATCATATGCTTTCTTTCTCTCTTTCATTCTGATTTCTTTTTCCACTAACAACTTAATTCTCTTCTCTTTCATTTTACTTCTAAAATATCTACCTACATGTCTTCCCTTCACTTCTCCACTACTAATATTTAATTTTCTCTTTAGCCGTTGCCCATTGCTTCTCCTCTTATCTATCTCTCTCCTCCTCTTAACCTGTTTACTAATTATGTTCTTCTGACTATGACTTAACGCACGCTTCTCTGCCACTAATAATTTCATATTAACTTCCTCTATCACAGGACTAAATTCTTCCCTAGTTTGCCTATCTAATTTATCTATGATTGTCTGCATCTTAATCTCTTGGGTGCTTAGTACTTTCTTTATCTTACCTACTTCTATCCCTATCTTTTCTCTCATCTTCTTCACTTCTTTTTCGCTACATTCTATAGTCTCTTCTACAGCTATCCTGCGTTCATCTAAAATCTCCTTCAACTCTACTATGCTTTCTCCTACTATCTCCTCTGACGCTAATCTATTTTCACCTAAAATCTCGTCTGACTCTAATCTGATTTCACCTAAAATCTCCGCTATTTGCCGTTCCTCACCTAAGATCTCCTCCGATTCCAATCTGCTTTCACCTACAATCTCCAATGACTCTAATCTACTTTCAATTACAGTCTCCACTAATTCCAATTTGCTTTCACCTAAAATCTCGTCTGACTCCATTCTACTTTCAATTATAGTCTCCTTACAGGCTGTCTTTACTGATTCTACTGCAGTTTCCCCTAAAGTCTCTACCACCTGCCTAGTTTCCACTTCTACCAATTTGCTAAAACTTTCACCTTGAGTTGCTATTTTCTCTTCAATCACAGTTACTATTCTTTCCTGAATCCTACTTTCTGCTGCTTCTAATTTCTTATCTACTGTCTTAATAATATCTTTAGCCTTCATCTCTACCTCCTCCTTAATTTCACCTCTGATTTCCTGTTTCACCCCTTGAATACTCTCCTGTAGCATATCATACTTCATACTTAATTCTCTATTGACTTTAACCACACTGTCTAGTTTTACATTATTCTCTTCCAGCTTCTGATTTATTTTACTCATATCTTGATTTAGCCTACCCATCTCTTCTCTCATCTCCTTACTATTTTTATTCATATCTTTATCTAATTTCTCAAATTTACCATTGAATTCCAAATAATTTCTTTTATTCTCTTCACTATTTTTATTCATATCTTTATCTAATTTCTCAAATTTATCATTGAATTCCTTCCTACTTTCTAAATTATCTTTCTTATTCTCTTCCATATTTTGATTTAGCCTATCAATATTTTCTTTCATCTCCCTACTATTTTTATTCATCTCCTGACTATTTTTATTCATCTCCCTCAAGATATCAGCTAATGAAATTTCATGGACCTCTAAGGACTTCTGTTTCTCCTGACTACCACTAGTCTCAGGATGTACCTCTGTATTCGTCTCGAGATTTTCCTCTGAATTCATGTCAGGGTTAACCTCAGGATTATTTTCAGGATTACTCTCAGGATTATTCTCAAGATTTACCTCCGACATCTTGGTATTATTCTCTACGCTCTCAACATCGCTACCGCTATCAACCTCCTTATAATTAACTTTCTTGACTGCATCCCTACTTCTCAACTGCCTCTGTTCCTCCTCCGACATCTTGAAGTACACCGTATAACAATTGCCCGTCCAAAATTTCACTTCACTTCACTGTCCCCCAAAAGCACTGACAATTTGCACTGAAATTATACACTCCTCTGACTAAATACCGAATGGTTTTCGTGCCCCACGTTGGGCGCCAAATGTAACATTTTTAATGAGTTAACTAAACGTGGTGATGACTATTGTGGTTCAATAAAACAAACATGATATGAATAAATAATATACACTGTGGTGTGACCTTACTTGTGATAGTGTAATATAATAAGTTGTTGAGCGCCAGATTCCTATTTAAGATAGTGAATCGAAATTTATTGATTTAACCTCGGCTATCAGCAGTAGAGTCGAGAACCACTTACCCGGGCCGTAGTGAGACAAAGTCATCTAACCAATCCGTATTTAATCAAGGAGTATGATTACCTTAAAGTACCAACTACAATGAAAGAAATAGGCATTACGTTGAAGAGAATGAATTTATTAAATGCAAAAACAAAATATTAATAAAACAGAATAGTGATAGTCACACAATTGAATTTAAAATTACTCAATGCGGCAATTAATTATTTAAAAGAAAATGAATATTAAAATGAATTGAAAGTTAAATGAAGTTAAATTATAATAGAGACGATAGTTTTATTGAATTGTTGGCTCACCCAGTCGAAGATTCGTCATATTTAAGAAATGATCGATGATCTCCATGTTACGTCGCTTATGTTTAAAAAAATGATGTGATATCTCATTTACTATGAAATATCCTCATTAAGTACGTTGCCATCTGTAGAAAGACTCTTGATCAGGGATATAACCCATTATGTATTGATATAGATGTCGGCAAGACATCGTTCAGTGTCGACTCTCGGTGCTAAGTCCATTAGGACCCAGAAAGCAAGGTTACAACTTCCTTCCTTCATTAAGAGCTGTAGATCAATGCCATTCTTGTCCGATGTTGCAGGTACAAATACTAATGACTTCCTTGTCACGTGGTGTCACAGCTTCCCTCTCTATTAGCCTTCTCCATTCTTGACTCATAACTTGCAATATATATTGACGCGTATATACCGTAGAAAATGGCGTGTTGGTTACCCCATAGTGGGTTTCTTAACATCTCAGGAAAATGACGCAGTTTGCCGTGGTGAAATTCTTACTACGTCGTTCAGTTTGTGACGCACAGGGTTAGTCCATATCGCCAGTCTTGTTGCAATATATAATACTTCGTCTCTTTACAAGTAATTGTTAATAAAAATCTAATTGAATATAATAATCAAAACCGCTTACAATTATCTGATATAAAAATCATCTCATGGATGTACTAGTTAATAATAATAATAATAACATGATAATAAATGAATAACCCTTTAAATATAACAGCTATGGGATCGAATCGTTACAACACCATCAGTCTGCTCGTAAAATTTACCAATCCCACAAGAAATAACTGGAACACAAGCAGTGGTGGAATAATCGGGCAATGTCCTCAGGAATCAAATCCTTGATGAGGGACATGACCGAGTCCACCGGCACTCTGGTGAACAAGGACTCTACGTCAAAACTCACCAAAATAGCATTTGGTTGAATGGCGATGGTTGACAATTTTTCGACGAAATGGGTTGAATACCTAATGTAGGACTGTGTGCGCCCCAAGTGTGGCTGAAGCAACTTGCTGAGATATTGCGCAAGAGCGTAAGTTGGAGAACCTATTGTGCTAACAATAGGTCGAAGAGGGACGTCTTGCTTATTAATATTATTTTCACAGTGTCATTTCTGAATGTTTGAATTGAATACCGTACTTATTGTAATAAATAATAAAACAATTGGGCTCACCTACTATTAATTGAACTTTAACAATCTAACTCGAACAAACACAATTTACAACCCATATTTTGGTCTACTACGTAGTGGTGGTTGGGGTTTATAGTTACTATATCTCCCAACCATTAGGTGGTACGCGAGAGATTCTCATCTCTGGTTTGGGAAACACTGGTCTAGATTATATGCTTTCGTGGCCGGTGTCTAGTTTATTATGTAGGCTTAGCGGATGGAGCCGCGTCGTGTTTCGGTGATTGTTTCCCGACGTTTCGGCTGTCATTGCAGCAGCCTTAAACATGGCTACGAGTCCGTGTCTACTCAATTTGACCGTTGGTTGTCAGTCGGACGTGCCTGCTTGATAGGCACTGACGTCCAGGGCCGGATTTACCCAAAGTTATGCTATAGGCACCTCTCCATTGATCACCCCTCCTCACTTGAGCCCCCCCCCCCCCGATTTTCATGATAAGGCATAGCCACTCGCATGAGGTAAGGTTCGGAAAAAAGGAATTAACAGATATATGGCTGACAGCATAAGTTTATGCTTGAATTTTTACGCAGATAAAACATAGTCAATTCAATAAAAATAACAGCTGGAGTAAAACTACATGAAACAGTTTAACTGTTATGCAACCAAAACACTTTATGAATACCCTTTCCAAAAATAATGTCTAGCCTTATTCATACAACAAAAAAGAAGAGTAGCTTCAAAAATAAAAACATTATTTACTGCTGTAACTGAATGAACTGCGGTAGCACGAAATATAGTAAAAGAATAATAGAACACACACTAATTTTAAAACGCGTGAAGAGCAGTGGTACGAACGACATTTTAAATTGAACAAAGCACCTCTAAAATACAAATAAGGCCAACTGCATATCTTCCTGCAATATCTTTTAGAGAAATTAAAGTGCAGAATAAAACATGAATGAAGACATAACGGGGCCTGCCTCAAGCACAACGAGAACTACTTCAAAAGTTTCCTTCTTGCCTTCTTTTCGGCGAATTCATTAATTATGGCATCGCAGTTCAAGTTTTTCGTCATATCTTTTTCAATCGCTAGGAGTGCAATAGAGTTTAACCTTTCTTCTTTAGTGACTGACCGCAAATACACTGAAGAAAATGGAAATTGCAACACCCAGAAGGAGTTGTGCTACATTGCTGCAATTGAACATGCAGGACGAGTGTTCGGTTGTGATTCGATGATTACACTTTCAGGTCTCTCTGACCGCAAGTTTGGACAACAATCAATACAGGATGTGCCCACCACGAGCTGCAATACATTGATGAATTTGGCGAGGCATGGAGTCAATAAGGATCTGGATCGCTTCCTGAGGAATTGTGGCCCATACTTGCTGCACTGCACGGGTCAGTTGTTCCAGAGTTATGGGTGGCTGAAGACGGCTGGCCAGTTGTCGACACATCATATCCCACACATGCTCAATAGGACTGAGGTTCGGGAATCTGGCGGGCCATTCTAAGGTTGCGATGTCATGGAAAGCTTCTCTGGAGATGCGTGCAGTGTGAACCCGGGCATTGTCCTGCTGAAACATCCCATTAGCAATGTTCGCCATCATAGGGACAACCACTGGATTGAATACCCTATCAACGTACTGTCGAGCGGTCATAGTGCCCTCAACAAGCACTAATTGTGATTTCGCATTAAAGCCAATAGCTCCCCAGACCATAATGCTTGGTGTTGGCCCTGTGTGCCTCTCGACAATAAGGTCTGGGCAGCCCCTCTCCCCGGTGCGTCGGCGCACACGATTCCGGTGATCACTGCTGGCAAGACAGAAGCGCGACTCATCACTAAAGACGACCCTATGCCTTTAGTCGACCCACGTCGATCGTTCTCGACACAAGGCCAGCCTTACACATCGCTGTTGTGGGGCCAATGGAACACCTTCTGCAGGGACACGGGATCTACGCCAGCTGCACGCAGGCGATTACCAACTGTTTGTTGTGTAACGTAGGGTGCCACAGCTGCTCAAATTTGCGCTGCTGTTGCATGGGGTTCCATCCGGGCCATCAGAATGATGCTGCGATCCTCTCTCACAGTTGTCTGTCGCGCTGGGCCTGTGCCAGGTCTATGAGTGTGGGTACCTTCATTTGACTACTGCTGCCATACACGTTGTACCGTAGATGCCTGTCGGCCAACACGTGCAGCGACAGTCCTTAGCGATAATCCAGCCTCACACAACCCAATTATCCGAGCCCTCTCAAACGGCGACAGTTGTTGATAGCGTGCTCTTCTCTGTCGTCGAGGCATGTTTGACGGGGAACACTTCACTGCACAGACTGCAAGTCAACTACGCTACACCAGAGTCCGTATACTGGAGTTGATTCCTCCGCGACCAATAACGTGGGGAGACCTGTAGCAACAATCCAATGGGTCTGAAACTTTGATCGTTTACATACCTACATGGCATCGTTCCATATCTTGAAAATCAACTCAAACGACCAATGCCTTCATGGTGTTGCAATTTCTATTTTCTTCAGTGTAGTTCTTGACGCGATTCAGTACCGAAAATGATCTTTCTCCAGAACAATTGGTCACTGGAATGGTGAGAAGTATCCGTAAAGCAATGTTTACGTTCGGGTATATATCGTGTAAATCCTTTTCATGAAGGAAAGTGCTGAGCTCAGGGGCTGACTTACCTTTAAAATCTGCAATTTTTAAATGTTCCTTTAAATGCAAGCACTCGTCAGCCAGTGCACTTTCTAAGTCATCCACATACATTTCTGAGAGATCGTCAGCGATTTTTTTAAAATCATTGGTCCATCTAGGTCTAACAGGTTTTCTAGAAAATAAAATCTCTTATGGAGGACTTTGTAAGCCTCACTTCGCCTCTTAAGCTCGGCACTTAGTACATCCAGAATTACATAAAATACATTGACGTGAAAATTTTCTGAGCCCTCTGACGGTACATATTCTCCTTGCTTTGTCTCATCATTCCTAGCCTTTCATTCCGGTCTTCTCTTTAGGTCGTAGGAATACTGAGCAATACCGCTTAATTCTTTGGCTTCTTTCTCATAGATATCGAAATTATCTCTTAAACTTTTCACAAATTCCGCTAACGAAGCGTAACATTTTACCACAGTGCTCAAATTAGTGCTAACTTTTTGGAGCTTCTGGCTGACAGCATTAAATCTTTTTATAATGGTACTCCAGAAAAAAAACTAGGAAAGCAGTTTCTAATTGTAGGATATTGCTTAAGATGCCTTTGGCTTCACTTCGAGTGTTTGCCTTTTGATTTCTGTCTTCGTATATACTCTCAAGAGCTGCCACGATGCCACTCCAGCCTTCCCTCAGAGCTTGACAAGCGTCATATCGTGCCGACCACCGAGTCACTGAAAAAGGAAGCTTGTAGTTTTACGTGACAGGCTTTTTAGTACGCGCGCAGTAAAGTTCTTTAAAATTTCGATCACAGGCCTCGAAACCAGTGTGAGTTTTACGTATGTCACTTTGTGCAACAGTGTATCAAGGAATCGCCTATTGGGAAAGGCCTACTTTGCGTAAATTAATTAGTGTACGGTAGCTTACCCCAAGTTGCTGAACACCATCGCAGTCAATGTCGTGAACCGCAGAGCAAGAATTGTTATTGTTACCCGAATTTGTCGTTGGAGGTGTAGGATTCGCACTCGCACTAAACATCTCATTTATTTTCCGACATTTTAATAGTGTAACCTCGGCTTTCTTATCCTCTTCAGCTTTGCGGACACGGTTTTGGTAACCAGAAAACATTTTGCTGCCCATAGTTTAAAACATTTATTTGCAGATCACATCACAACAAAACAACACAACGCAAGCTCGAACTCGCACGCAGGACAAGCAAAGGGGGTGGGGCGCGGGGCACTTCCATGCTACTACAATGCAAGCAAACCCAGCTACCGCAACAACAGCGCGCGTAGCACAGCTCCACTTGCCTGCCTACCCCCCCCCCCCCACTCCCCCCCCCCCCCTCACACTTGTCGGGACGAAAGGGCGTCGAGCGGCATAACGAAGAGCGAAGTGGAAGGGCATGCGACAAAGACACGATATTATTTCTAAATGTCTCTGCTCATTTCTCAATATTTATTGTAGCATGTATACTGCTATAATCCTAACTTAGCACATTTAAAGCCCTAGCAAAGAGGGCGCCTGATAGCGGTGCCCTTCGGAGCGCCTCCAGTACAGATTATTGCCAGTTGCCTAACCGAAGGGGTGCCTTGCGGCGCCCCTAGGCACGTGCCTATTTTGCCTTACGGTAAATCCGGCCCTGCTGACGTCACGCTGCTCTCTGATTGGCCCAAGCCCCAGCCCCGACACACAACGCGGCTCCATCCTGAAAGCCTAGATATTAAAAAGTCGCCGGTGTTGTTGTTGTTGGATTATTTTAGGAGCTTTGTGACATCGCAGTCATGTAGCTCCAGGCACTTGGATGTATGTAGAATTTGTCTGATATATAATCCTTATCACTGTGATGTATGTAATTGTAATTGGGTAAGAAACGGCCGTGGCCTTAAGTTAGGTACCATACCTGCATTTGTCTGGAGTTGAAGTAGGGAAACAGCGAAAAACCACTTCCAGGATGGCTGAGGTAGGAACCCTTTCTCAGTTTGAGTGTACCCTGTTCCAGCCCTCAGACCAGAATTAAATTTCTTTGAAATTGAACCCAGGCCTCCGCGGTGACAGCCGAGAATGCTAGCCACTACGCAACGAAGCGGACAATGCCTATGACACTTGGTCCCGCAAGCTGAGATCCAGCCTGCCTCTCCGATTCGTCACGATATAATTACCGACTGCTAACGAACCCGCCGCTGTCAACAATCACGCACTTTACAAATGTTACGTATTTTGTTGCATTGTTATTTTTTAGCCTATTTTCATTTTTGAAAACATAGGCTTATGCGATCACCTTTTGTCCGTGAATCTGTCTGTGTGTGCGTGTTTGTGTGTGATGGTGTGTGTCCCCCCATAATAACATCTAAACGGCTAGGGCTATTTCAATGGAACTCGGAAAGTTCATAGCACTATTCCGGATGAGCCCGACCGTGCCCTTCAAATTTTGTTACGTCTCACCAATCCAACATGGCGGCTGTGCGAAATATGTCACCAGCATTCAATATATCCGAAACTATTACCGATATCACCCTGGAATATTTAACGGTGATAAAGGGAACTACTAGAAGTTCACCTATATGACTTTTGAAAACCTGGTAACTACAAAACTAACATGGCGGCCAAGCGAAGTTGCGACATTTAAATAGACGTTTCTCGCGATTTAACCAGCCAAACGCAATAAAACTTGGTACCGTATATGCGTATATACATTTTAATGCACCGACATCTAAGTTCGTTAAATTGTTTACATAACCTCAAGATGGCGGCTGTGCGAAATATTTCACCGGCATTCTATATTTCTGAAAATATTAGCGGTATCACCCTGAAATTTTGTATGGAGATCAAGGGCACTACTGGAAGTTCATCTATAAGACTTTCAAAAACCGGTTATCTACAAAACGAATATGGCAGCCAAGCGAATTTGAAAAATTTTAAATACACCTTTTTCGCGATTTAATGATCCAAACGCAATGAAACTTGGTACAGGAAATATTTATGCACATTGTAATGCACTGGTATCTAATTTAGTTGAATTGTTTACATAACCTCAAGATGGCGGTTGTGGGAATTTTAAAATTAAGTTTTTATTTTTTGTGTCGTAATCATGCGATCGAAATGAAAGTTTGAATAATGAACCTACGCAATAATTTTCCTTTAATGATACATGACTCCATGGCCTATACATATAACAATCCAACATGGCAACCATCCGAAATATTTAGATGGATCTCAATATCTACGAATCTATTACAGCAATAAAACTGATTTTTTTAAAGTTCATAGGGGCTAAGAACATAAGTTCACCTATAGGACTTTCAATAACCTGGTGATCACAAATCCAACATGGCGGCGACGCGAATTATAAATATTCACATGGTCGTTTCTCGCAAATTAACCATCCGAGTGCAGTGACACTTGGTACAGTAAATCCTCATACAAATGTTAATCCACTGGCATCTAATTTATTTCATTTGTTTCCATAACCACAAGATGGCAGCTGTGCGAAATTTTAAAATGTCGTTTTTATTTCTTGTGTCCTAATCGTGCGATTGAAGTTTGAATACTACACGTACACAATAATCTTCATGTAGCAGTACATAACTCTAGGACCTACATATATAAAATCCAACATGTCGACCATCCGAAATATTTAGTCGGTTCTAAATATCTACGAATCTATTACAGCAATCAAACTGAATTTTTATGTTGATAGAGGCAATTAACATAAGTAAGATATATGAAAATAGGCTGCATTGTTCTTCAATGAACTACTTGTTATATATATATAGACTAGCTGTAACCGGCATGCATTGCAATGCCAATCAAAGAAAGTGTTGGGGTTGTAAATTTTTTTGCTGAAGTGTTTTGGATTCCCAATATTTATTTATTTTCCGTTAACCACCTATAAACTATTGTAAAATTGATTTACTATCACAAAAAAATCATGGGAGCTTGCTCAACAACTCACCAAAGTTTCATCGCAATGACATGAATGGTATATGAACGCATTCGGGACTTTGTTTAAACGATTCGAGCGCTGTCACCCATTTGTTGAATATACTCGTACGCTACCTATTGTAAAATGGATTTACTAAGTCGAATACCTTCCCTGGCGTGTACACAACAACTCATGAACGTTTCATCGCAATAGCATGAATGGCATATGAACGCATACGGGATTTTGGTTAAACGATTCACGCGCCTTCACTCATTTTTTGAATCTTCTTGTGCGCCACCCATTGAAAAACGGATTTACTAATTCATACACCTTCGCAGTACTGTACTCAACTCACCAACGTTTTATCACAATCGGATGAATGGTATATGAACGCATACGGACATGGTTGAAACGATTCACGTGCTGTCGCCCATTAGTTGAATCTACTCGTACGCTACCAATTGTAAAATGGATTTACTAAATCAGAAATCTTTGCGGGAGGGGAAACAACATTTCCCTAAATTTCACAGCATTCGCAACAATGGTATATGAACGCATACGAATTTTTTTAAAACGATACGCGCGCCATTACTCATTTGTTGAATCTACTCGTGCGCTACCTATTGTAAAAAGGATTTAGTCAAAAACCTTTCCTGGAGTGTTCACAACAATTCAACCAAAGATTCATAGCAATCGGATGAATGGTATTTGAACGCTACGGGACTTTATTTAAGCGATCGCGTGACGTCGATCATTTGTTGAATCTACTTGTGCGATACCTATTGTAAAGTGAATGTACTAAGCCCGAAACCTTCCCTGAAGTGTACACAACATCTCACCCAAGTTTCATCGCTATCGGACGAATGGTATATGAACGCATACGGGACTTTGTTGAAACGCTTCGCGCGTTTTCGCTCATTTGTTGAATATACTTGTGCGCTACCTATTGTAAAATGGACTTACTAAGCCTGAAACTTTCCCTGGATTGTACACAACCACTGACCCAAGTTTAGTCGCTATCGGACGAATGGTATATGAACGCATACGGGACTATGTTGAATCACTTCGCCCGTCGTCGCCCATTTGTTGAATCTACTCGTGCCCTACCTATCGTAAAGTGGATTTGCTAAGTCAGAAACCTTCCCTGAAGTGTACACAACATCTCACCCAAGTTTCATTGCTATCGAACGAATGGTATATGAACGCATACGGGACTTTGTTGAAACGCTTCGCGCGTCTTCGCTCATTTGTTGAATCTACTTGTGCGCTACCTATTGTAAAATGGACTTACTAAGCCTGAAACTTTCCCTGTAGTGTACACAACAACTCACCCAAGTTTAGTCGCTATCGGACGAATGGTATATGAACGCATACGGGACTATGTTGAAACACTTCGCCCGTCGTCGCCCATATGTTGAATCTACTCGTGCCCTACCTATCGTAAAGTGGATTTGCTAAGTCAGAAACCTTACCTGAAGTGTACACAACCTCTCACCCATGTTTCATCGCTATCGGACGAATGGTATGTGAACGCATACAGGACTTTGTTGAAACGCTTCGCCCGTCGTCGCTCATTTGTTGGATCTACTCGTGCGCTACCTATTGTTAAGTGGATTTACTAACCCAGAAACCTTCCCTGAAGTGTTTACAACAACTCACCTAAGTTTAGTCGCTATCGGACGAATGGTATGAGAACGCATACGGGACTATGTTGAAACACTTCTCGCGTCGTCGTTCATTTGTTTAATCTACTTGTGCGATACCTATTGTAAAGTGGATTTACTAACCCAGAAAGCTTTCCTGAAGTGTACACAACATCTCACCCAAGTTTCATCGCTATCAGACGAATAGTATATGAACGCATACGGGACTCTGTTGAAATGCTTCGTGCGTAGTCGCTCATTTGTTGAATCTACTCGTGCCCTACCTATCGTAAAGTGGATTTACTAAGCCACAAAAATTGCCTGAAGTGTACACAACCTCTCACCCAAGTTTCGTCGCTATCGGACGAATGGTTTGTGAACACATACAGGACTTCGCGCGTCGTCACTCATTTGTTGAATCTACTTTTGTACTACGTATTGTAAAATGGATTTACTCAGCCAGAAACCTTCCCTGGAGTATACACAACTTCCTACCCAAGTTTTATCGCTATTGGACGAACGGTGTATTAACGCATACGGGACTTTGTTCTAACGCTTCGCGCGTCGTCGCTCATTGTTGAATCTAATCGTACGCTATCTATTGTAAAATGGATTTACTAAGCCAGATACTTTCCCTGGAGTGTACTTAACATTTCACCCAAGTTTAATCGCAATCAGGTGAAATGAACGCATAACGGACTTTATTGAAACGCTTCGCGCGTCGTCGCTCATTTGTTGAATCTAGTCGTGAGCTACCTATTGTAAAATGAATTTACTAAGCCAGAAACCTTCCTTGGAGTGTACTCAACATCTCACCCTAATTTAATTGCAATCGGTTGGGTGGTATATGAAAGCATAGGAGACATACTCACACACATCCACACACAAAGTATCACGTAACATTGATTTTTATATATATACAAGCTGTACCCGGCATGCGTTGCAATGCCAATCAAAGAAAGTGTTGGCGTTGAAATTCTGTTTCTTGAAGTGATTTTGGATACACTACATGTTTTTCAATTTCCGTTCACTGCCTCTAAGCTATCGTAAAATGGATTTTCTAATTTAGAATCATTCGTGGGAGCGTGCACAACAACTTTCAAAAGTTTCATCGCAATCGGATGAATGGCATATGAACGTATACGGGATTTTGTTTGAACGATTCGTGCGCTGTCACTCATTTGTTGATTCTACTCGTACGCTTCCTACTTGAGAAATGGATTTACTAAGTCGAAACCCTACTCTGGCGTGTACACAATAACTCATCAAGGTTTCATCACAATCGAAGAAGGTTATATGAACGCATAGGGGATTTTGTTCAAACGCTTCGCGCGTCGTCACCCATTGGTTGCATATACTCGTGTGCTGCCTATTGTGAAATGGATTTACTAAGTCGAAACCCTCCCCTGGCGTGTACACAATAACTCATCAATATTTCATCGCAATCGGATGAATGGTATATGCACGTATACGGGGTTTTGTTAAAACGATTCGTGCGCTGTCACTCATTTGTTGAATCTACTCGTGCGCTACATACTAAGAAGTGTATTACTAAGTCGAAGCCCTTCCCTGGCGTGTACACAATAACTCGGCAAGGTTTCATCGCTATCGAAGAAGGTTATATGAACGCAATAGGGGATTTTGTTGAAACGCTTCGCACGTCGTCACCCATTTGTTGCACCTACTCTTGCGCTACTTATTGTGAAATGGATTTACTAAGTCGAGACCCTTCACTGGCGTGTACACAATAACTGATCAATGTTTCATCGCAATCGGATGAATAGTATATGAACGCATACCGGATTTTGTTTAAACGATTCGCACCCCGTCACTCATTTGTTGAATCTACTCGTGCGCTACCTACTGTAAAATGTATTTACTAAGTTAGAAACCGTCACATAAGTGTCCACAGCATCTCACCCAAGTTTCGTTGCTATCGGACTAATGGGATATGAAGGCATAGGGGACTGTATTGAAACGCTCCACGTGTCGTCGTTCATTTGTCGAATCTACTCGTGTGCTACCTACTGTGAAATGTATTTACTAAGCCAGAAACCTTCCTTGGTGTGTCCACCATATTTCACCCAATTTTCACCGCTAACGGCAGAATGCTATATGACCTTATACGGGACTTTGTTGAAACGCTTCGCACGTCGTCCCTCATTTGTTGAATCTATTTGTGCGCTGCCTATTGTATAGTGGATTTACTAAGGCAGAAACCTTCCATGATGTGTACACAATATCTCACCCAAGTTGCATAGCTATCGGACGAATGGGTTATGAATGCATACGGGACTTGGTTGAAACTCTTCGCGTGTCGTCGCTCATTTGTTGATTCTACTCTTGCGCTACGTATTGTGATATGGATGTACTCAGCCAGAAACCTTCCCTGGAGTGTACACAACATCTCACCCAAGTTTCATCGCTATCGGATGAATGGTATATGACCTTATATGGGACTTTGTTGAAACCCTTCGCGCGTCGTCGCTCATTTGTTGATTCTACTCGTGCTCTACCTATTTTTAAAGGGATTTACTAAGCCAGAAACCTTCTCTGGAGTGCACACACAATCTCAGCCTAGTTTCATCGCTATCGGACGAATGGTATATGAACGCAAACGTGACTTTGTTGAAATGCTTCGCGCGTCGTAGCTCATTTGTTGAATCTACTCGTGCGCTGCCTATTGTAAAGTGGATGTACTAAGCCAGAAAATTTCCCTGCAGTGTACACAACATTTTACGCAAGTTTCATAGCTATTGGACGAATGGTATTTGAATGCATACGGGACTTTGTTGAAACGCTTTGCGTGTCGTCGCTCATTTGTTGAATCTACTCGTGCGCTATCTACAGTGAAATGTATTCACTAATTTTGAAACCTTCACGTAAACTTCTCACCCAAGTTTCATCGCTATCGGACGAATGGTATATGAACACATACGGGACATTCTTGAAACGCTTCGCGCATCGTCGCTCATTTGTTGAATCTACGCGTACGCTACCTATTGTAAAATGGATTTACTAAGTCAGAAACCTTCCTTGGAGTGTACTCAACATCTCACCCAAGTTTCATCGCAATCGGACGAATGGTATATGAACGCATAGGAGACATACATACAGACAAACTATTCGTAACATTGATTTTTATATATATAGACAAGCTGTACCCGGCATGCGTTGGAATGCCAATCAAAGAAAGTGTTGGCGTTGAAATTCTGTTTCTTGAAGTGCTTTTGGATACACAACATGTTAACTGCCTCTAAGCTATCGTAAAATGGATTTTCTAATTTAGAACCATTCGTGGAAGCGTGCACAACAACTTTCAAAAGTTTCATCGCTGTCACTCATTTGTTGAATCTACTCGTACGCTACCTGTTGTGAAATGGATTTACTAAGTCGAAACCCTTCCCTGGCGTGTACACAATAACTCATCAATGATTCATCGCAATCGAATGAATTGTATATGCACGTATACGGGGTTTTGTTTAAACGATTCGTGCGCTGTCACTCATTTGTTGAATCTACTCGTGCGCTACCTATTGAGAAATGTATTACTAAGTCGACGCCCTTCCCTGGCGTGTACACAATAACTCATCAAGGTTTCATCGCAATCGAAGAATGTTATATGAACGCAATAGGGGATTTTGTTGAAACGCTTCGCGCGTCGTCACCCATTTGTTGCATCTACTCTTGCGCTACTTATTGTGAAATGGATTTACTAAGTCCCCTTCCCTGGCGGGTACACAATAACTGATCAATGTTTCATCGCAATCGGATGAATAGTATATGAACGCAAACCTGATTTTGTTTAAACGATTCGCGCTCCGTCACGCATTTGTTGAATCTACTCGTGCGCTACCTACTGTAAAGTGTATTTACTAAGTTAGAAACCGTTACGCAAGTGTCCACAACATCTCACCCAAGTTTCATCGCTATCGGACTAATGGGATATGAAGACATAGGGGACTGTATTAAAACGCTCCGCATGTCGTCGTTCATTTGTCGAATCTACTCGTGTGCTACCTACTGTGAAATGTATTTACTAAGCCAGAAACCTTCCTTGGAGTGTCCACCATATTTCACCCAAGTTTCACCGCTAACGGCAGAATGGTATATGACCTTATACGGGACTTTGTTGAAACGCTTCGCGCGTCTTCCCTCATTTGTTGAATCAACTTGTGCGCTGCATATTGTATAGTGGATATACTAAGCCAGAAATTTTCCATGACGTGTACACAACATCTCACCCAAGTTTCATAGCTACGGACGAATGGTACATGAATGCATACGGGACTTGGTTGAAACGCTTCGCGTGTCGTCGCTCATTTGTTGATTCTACTCTTGCGCTACATATTGTAATATGGATGTACTCAGCCAGAAACCTTCCCTGGAGTGTACACAACATCTCACCCAAGTTTCCTTGCAATCGGATGAATGGTATGTGAACGTATACGGGACGTTGTCGAAACGCTTCGCGCGTAGTCACTCATTTGTTGAATATAAACGTGCGCTTCGTATTGTAAAATGGATTTACTTGGCCAGAAAGCTTTCCTGGAGTGTACACAACAATTCACCAAACATTTATCACTATCAGACGACTGGTATATGACTTTATACGGGACTTTGTTGAAACGCTTCGCGTGTCATCGCTCATTTGTCGAATCTACTGGTGCGATACCTATTGTAAAACGTATGTTCCCTGGAGTGTACACAACATCTCACCCAAGTTTCATCGCTATCGGATGAATGGTATATGAAATTTTATGGGACTTTGTTGAAACGCTTCGCGCGCCGTTGCTCATTTGTTGATTTTACTCGTGCTCTACCTATTTTTAAAGGGATTTACTAAGCTAGAAACCTTCCCTGGAGTGCACACAAAATCTCAGCCTAGTTTCATCGCTATCGGACGAATGGTATATGAACGCAAACGTGACTTTGTTGAAATGCTTCGCGCTTCGTAGCTCATTTGTTGAATCTACTCGTGCACTGCCTATTGTAAAGTGGATGTACTAAGCCAGAAAATTTCCCTGCAGTGTACACAACATTTTACGCAAGTTTCATAGCTATCGGACGAATGGTATATGAATGCATACGGGACTTCGTTGAAACGCAATGCGTGTCGTCGCTCATTTGTTGAATCTACTTGTGCGCTATCTACTGTGAAATGTATTCACTAATTTTGAAACCTTCACGTAAGTGTACACAACATCTCACCCAACTTTCATCGCTATCGGACGAATGGTATATGAACACATACGGGACTTTGTTGAAATGCTTCGCGCATCGTCGCTCATTTGTTGAATCTACGCGTGCGCTACCTATTGTAAAATGGATTTACTAAGTCAGAAACCTTCCTTGGAGTGTACTCAACATCTCACCCAAGTTTCATCGCAATCGGACGAATGGTATATGAACGCATAGGAGACATACCCACAGACAAACTATCACGTTACATTGATTTTTATATATATATAGATAGACTACCTCTACGTTTAGTAAGTATCGGTAATGTTCAGTAATTTCTGTTGTATAATAGTACATTATGCAACGAGCCTATAATGGCAATAATTAAGACACGAGTATGTTCATAAAACGAGCGTAGCGATTTTTATAATTTCCATACGAGTGTCTTAATTACCATTATAGGCGAGTTTGCATACGACTGTTTATGTTCGACGATATTTATAACTATTTTATGTTCGAACATAAATATTCATAAATGTCTGTCGAGATTTCACCACTTTTATGTACTGGACAGAGCGCATGGGACGCAGAGAATACTTTGTATTTGACCATGGCCTCCTGGAATACCTCACTATGACACTCGCCACGCAGTGAAATTTAAAATAGGGGGCCATGGAAGTGAGCGCAGGTGCGATGCTATCCTCACCTAATTGGTCACACTTGAGCTCTGATTGGTGGGAGAAACTGTATCATAATGAAAACTTGTACTATAACGAGCCTCATTATAGTACAGTTTTCTGACATATAATATTTACATTTCTGCAGGGTCGAACCAAATACTGTTAACCTCTTCCGTAATGTGGTGAGTAAATCCATATCAAGCCGTAATTCTGGTATCTCTACAAACTGAACAACGATAATTTATTTTGCTCGAAACATATGAAAAGTCGGGTTTATAATTTTAAATTGAAATTAAAATTATAGGTACTTTTTTATACAGGTAAGAGCCCTAAATGGCAGTGTAAGCATTTTTGAGTGACTACTGCATGACAAGTTACGACAGGTGTCACCTGTGACCGCCGGATGAAAGACCAGCTTAAATCCAAAATCTACCGCACTGTTATCCGTCCAGTCGCACTCTATGGTACCGAGTGTTGGCCCACTACAAAAGAGGTGGAACGTCGGCTAAGCGTCATGGAGACAAGGATGCTTAGGTGGACAGGCGGCGTCACTCGAATGGATCATGTTACCAATGTTGATATACAGAAATGTTTCGGAGTGGCGCCGCTCCATCAGAAAATGCGGGATGGCCGTTTAAGCTGGTTTGGCCATGTGCTGCGTGCAGAAGACACAATAGCTAAGTCAGCATATACCCTGGAAGTCACGGGAAAGAGGCCCAAGGGACGACCAAGGCAGAGGTGGGTTGATGATACGATCCATAATGACCTGAAGACTGCACATCTACACCCAGATATGGCTCAAGACCGAAAGAAATGGAGACAACGAATCCTCACAGCAGACCCTGCCACTAGACGGGACAAATGCTAGGGAGAAGAAGCAGCAGCAGAAGAAGAAGAAAAAGACTGCATGACAAATTACAAATAAGACACCAAAATGTCACCTTTCTACCGTTACGAGTACTGCCTGATTCCAAGTTGCAGGATGAGGTGACGTGGGAGGCTGGAAGAGAAGGCCCTGCCAACAACCCGTCGTGTTATCTGGAATTCCTGTGTATTCCTATACTGCTAACAAATGAGTGAGTGAGTGACCGACCAATGTATTTGGTTCTGTTACTGGGCACAGACCGGGAACCCCTCTCTCCCCCTCGCTCAAGTCTCTTCTCATCGTCCGCGGTACACATATTCCTCTCAGGTTCACAGAGCTTGGACTCTAGCAGTAGTGGGAGGAAG
The DNA here is from genome assembly GCA_946902985.2 of Meconema thalassinum. Taxonomy (NCBI): domain Eukaryota; kingdom Metazoa; phylum Arthropoda; class Insecta; order Orthoptera; family Tettigoniidae; genus Meconema; species Meconema thalassinum. Next base: position 357,637,797 of record OX336388.2, on the reverse strand, counting down.
CTCTCGGACGCACTAAATAACAGTTCCGGAAACAACAACAACATATCACAATACTTCAATTAGAATACGTTGTTCCATCACTTAGGCTACCTGTTACGATTGGGGAGTGTAGACTGCCTTTTGGAGAAGGCAGTAATGTTGCTGTTGATTCATATTAGGGGTTTGGGAGCTTGCCACGCTGGGTGAGTGGTTAACGTGTCGGACTACCAACCTCAAGCTTGCAGGTTCGATCCTGGCCGTGGTAAGTGATTTTTGAAAGGCGACAAAAATCACGATATGCATGTCATACGTTGTTGGCATGTTAAAGAACCCATTTGATTTCAGTAGGCCGTGTTCATAATGGCAAAATTAATCTCGGGATTTTCCGCCAACATGAAGTTCCTCCATTCTCTACTAGAAAGCGCTATAGTGTCAAGGAGCTTATATATCTAACCTCCTTGACTTTCATAGCGCACCAAGGAATAACAAAATTCGACATGCAAGGTACCCTCTGCGTGTCAAATACAAAGCTTGCACCCGGCACCCGAGCCCATACGATATTATTATTATTATTATTAGGGGTTTGGGACATCTTGGTCATCAGATCCGTGTACCTGGATGCGTGTTGAACTTGTTGGATATTCTGTGTTTCTGTTATGACTGTAGTAGTGTGTGTAGCAGTATTAGTGACAGGTTATATTACGATGTCATTTATATTTTACTGATGTGTATATGTCATACGATAAATAAATAAATAAATAAATACATACATAAATAAATAATAGTGACAGGTAAGGAGTGAGTGTCCCTTAGGGACATGTAAGGGGTAGGTGCCTCGGGACTTAAAATATGGTACTATCCCGGCATTTGGCTGGAGGGAGTGTGGAAATCCTGGGGGAAACCAAACTCATGATAGCCGCTGTCATCGCCGTGATTCAAACCTGCGATCCCTGGGCTTGCTACAGCTCCCTATCACGGATAGTGACAGCCGATCTAACGCGAACGGCTACACTGCGGGGGTAAAGAAGCACTTTTGAGGGTAGCTCGTTTCATAATAACGACTGCACACATGATATTCTTCTCACTTCCCCTTTTGTTACGCACTCTCGTCCGTCACTGACTCACCCCAGGGGCTCACATCTAGTGGGACGTGGTTTGGCGACCACGGGACCCCAGCTGAGTCCGGCATTGCTTCCACTTACTTGTGCTGGGCTCCTCTACGTCTTCTTTCCTGTCAACCTCTCTTTGTCAACTCTCGTTCTCTTCCGACCCCGACAGTATTAGGGTATCGGGGCCTAGGGAGTCTTTCACTTTTCTCATCTTTCCTGATACCCTCATTCTTCGAGGGGTCAGCCTTCTTTTTCTTTTCACGTTGTCTCCTGCCTTCTGCACAAGGCCCTCAAGGAGGCAGAGTGTACTTCTGGTGCAACCTGGACTGTGCTACACCCTCGAAGGCTCACGGCTGGTGAGTTTGGGAGTTGGTGACCCAAAGGCACTCCTGAGCTGGGTCCGTTTTGTTCCCCTTCTCCTCTGACCTTGTGGCGGGCCCTCTCCTCTTTTCCTTTCCTATCTGCCTTTCATTGCTCACCTTCCTTCCAAGTCCCTCAATTCTCATTCTTCGAGGATTGAGGGCATTTCTTTTCTTCCAGTCCCTAATTTGCCTTATCCTTTATTTGTTTACCATTTCTTCTCCTAGTAAGTAAGTTTGTAGTTAGTATTCTATTAGTTATAGTTCTCATTCTCATCTCATCTTTCACTATCACCCTAACAATTAGGGGCCGATATCCTAGATGTTAGGCCCCTTAAAACAACAATTATCATCATCTTCATCCGTCACTGACTGGCATGTTGCATAGAAACTATGGGCTGTTCTTTCAATGGACATATCGACTAACTTCGCAAGGAGTACAACTGTTTAACTTGCTAAAAGTGTTATCAACCGCACAATCTGGATCGTAGCCTACATTTACGAACGCAATACCAGGGTACTTCCCCAACTTCGAAGCACGTATGTCTTAGCACGCTACACTTATTCATCCAATAACAAGATTCCCAGAATTTTTCTCCTCGAGGCATTTTCTTATCATTCATTGCTTCCTCCTTTCTCTCCCTAGCATCGCCTGGAAATAAAGCTACCACTTTCAGAAATGTCTCTACCTTCAATTGCTCCAAGGACTTGCATGGCCTGTACGGAGTTGTACAAATTAATCTTGTGCCATCGTTTCGTCTGAAAACCATGAATTCGTATGAATTAATGCCAATAACTTTCATCTGGGTGTAATAATTCTAGTTTTCTTTCACTTCCTTTCTTCTTCTGGTCTAGTCTCCGTTCAAGGAAGGTTCGGGATCATCCAGGCAATGATAGAGTTATCGTTTGCCGCACGAAGTGGGCCCTGTTAGTACCAATCACGCATTTTACTCAACCAAGACATCATTCTTTGGCCTCTTGCAAAATTCTATATTTCTTGCCATGCATGATGTGTCTAAAGTACTCCAATTTCCGTTTCTTAATCGTCATCAGAACTTTTAAAGTCTATTTCATTGCCATTTAACTCTAACTAACATTACCCGTCGCGGCTTCACCCGCGAATATTCTACTTGTAAAGAGTACACTTATCAAAATCTCAATCATGAATGCTATGACTGATTTATCCTTGGTATGAATAATCAGACTTTATCAATTCAGCTACTGGTGCAGTGGTTAGGGGTTTGTCATTCCTTCATAGGTATATCAGAGCGAAGTTAGTTTTCTGGGAATATCACAGACACTGTTAATTTAAGGGCCTTTAAATGTGGTTTTCGGAGACCCTTTATAGTCCGGTGAAAAAGACCTTTCGTACCACACTCACACGTGAAAATTGCGTGAAAAAATTGTAGAGTGCCCCTTGACCCCCCTAAGCGCATTATACTGTATGTATTGATGAATTTTACAGCTTAATTTGTTTCAGTGATAACCTTATAACCGTCTGGAAACTTTCACAGTAATGTAATAATTGGAATTGCATTGCGTGTTACAGAAATAGTTGGACCTGTGATATTCTGTTACCATGGTTACCGTGTTGAATTCTTTCATTATTTAATTGTAAATATACATGTTTTAAGGTATTTATTTAATTGTGAGGCATTTAAAGAGTAAGTGAGTGCGTTTCACTTACGCATTGGGTTATGCTGAACCTGTAGGTACCCCATATGTGTAGGTTGGTGTTAATGGGACCTTATTTTCGGTACAAAACTGGAATGGGACCTTAGCAGAATAATATAGGGGGGATTTCCTCCCAGTTTGACCTATCGAAATAGGTTTCAGCAATTTAAAAACATCGTAGCCCTGGACCTATTTGAGATATTAAAACGAGTATTTTTTGTGTGTTAAATTCACCAACTCAAAAAGTTTTTTTTCTCATACTTGATAATGTTTCTATGTGCGCTCCCATGGTTGCTCTGTAAACATCCAGTCGATAGTCGATTTTGGGCCAAGTGCACTGGATCATCTAAGGCGTGATTGTAGCATCAGCGGCGGTGATGCGTTGTCGTAAATGTTCCAGATCTCTGACCGGTTCACTGAATACAATATATATTTTTTTTTTACGTATCCCCATAAAAAAAAGTCTAGGGGTGTCAAGTCGGGACCGGCATGGCAGCTTCTTGTCGCGCACTCATTCTGCGCATCGGCTGAAGGTAACGGACGGAGTACAGTAACATCTACAAGTCCAGCCGACGAGTGTCCGGCTCTGATATTTCTCATGAGGGAGGGAGGCAGAGTTGCCGGTTCTGGAACCAGGGCTGGATTTACCAATAGGCCCCGGCCTAGGGGCGCACCATGCTGAGGGGCACAAAATTAAAAGTTATTTTTACAGTTCAAAGTAAACAGACTTTTAGTACATATGATTTTTTAAACCAATTTCGTAAAATTTTATGATTTAAAATTAACTTCCCAAAATGTTGACACTTTTCCAGTTTATATTTTTCAAAAAATGTTTTTCAACAGCAGATTTTTTGACTTCAGTTTCAGAACAGGAATGTTTTTCGATTTATTAGGAGAAAATTTAAGTCTTGAATATTACTATCAGTAAAATTGGAATAATTAATTATGCATAGTTGTAGGTTGTGGGGAGCGTGATGGCGCAGTGGCTTAGCTGCTCGTCTTTCACCCGGACGGCCGGGGCTCGAATCCCGGTGACAGCGGGGTGGAATTTTCACCTGAAAAATCACGTGGCATCAGGAAGGGCATCCGGCCTTAAATCCCCGGCCAAAACCAAAATGAGATTGGTTGGCTCCGGTGACCCCAATTAATTGGGAAAAGCCGAAGAAAGAAGAATAGTTGTAGGTTGTATGATGTAATGTATATGTGAATATCTGTAAGTGTATAATGGGTCTTAAATGGTTTAAACTTATTTTAATATCTCGTTGGCCTATTTATTTATAGTTTATATACACAAATTTAGAAACATTTGATCCTCTCATTATTTTAATTTGTTTAATTGATTTTACTTCACGATACGTTACAATAAATTAAAAATTACCTTCACAAAGACCTTTCTGAGGTCTACAGTACATTCTCCCACCTTCACGATGGCATGAAGAGGGGGCGGCAGAAACCCACGGACCTAGGAGCGCATAAAATCTAAATCCGACCCTGCCCAATGTCCAATAAACTGAGAGCGGTAAAGGAAACTACTGTACTCGCGTGTGGCGGAGCTCTTTCCGGTCTCCGAGGGAGTCTGTCATATTGTGTAGACTAAGCATAATCCATGCAAGGTTCACTCACTCGCAGGGCCGTGGAGAGCGACGACGGGCCCTGGGGCTGGAATCTCCCGGGCCCCCCTCTAAAACCAAATTCTGTAAAATCCTCGCAAATTTGCACAAACTGATTTTGCAATTTTTTTATTTGCACTAATTGTTCATCACGAAATCAATTACAAGAGCATTAAGAGCCAGCAAGCAATAGTAATAATAATAATAATAATAATAATAATAATAATAATAATAATAATTATTATTATTATTATTATTATTGTAGCATGCTGAACTACAATGCCCAAGATCGCGGGTTTAAACCCGGCCGAAGTCGTCGGATTTTTAAGAGCGTTAAAATCCTCCAGTATGCCTTTATTTGGAAGGGAAGTAAAGCCAGTGGGTCCATGTCATAGATTTATGGCATGTAAAAGAACCTACCACTACAATATTGGTAGTGTGTAGCCAAAATTTGTAGGTTATTTGGTTAGAAACGCTCTATCAAGTTCCAACGTTCCCCGCTGGGTGTCAGTGACAGTGGCGTCTGGTAACCAAAGTTGGAACTACTTGAAATTGAACTTGTTGTGGAGCCTATGGACGTTCTATTGAAATGTCCTGCTATGACCATTGGCTGCAATTCATATATAATAATATTTCAATGACATATTCCACTAAATCCAAGCTATATTTATTATCATAAGCAGAGCGTGAATTACTATCAATATAAATAAGTTAATGCTGGTATGTAAAATTTACAACATTGAAAGTGGATGAATGCAACCAAAATTATTTGCAAATTCAATGTTTATACCTGAGAAGCGCGTACTAATGCATTATTTTCAATTAACAAAAAATAATATCAGATTAAAGCCATCGAAAATTAGGTACCGTAATAATTTTCATTAAATTCACTATACTGTTTTGGCGTTTGACAAATCTAAATTTGTCTCGTTGAGGTAACACTGTAAGCATACACAATGTTCAGATTTAAAGTTCTGCAGATCCTCTTTGATATCAATAACTTTAGAACTTCAGTGATACTCGTAAAAGCAATATGCTCGTTTGTCGTACACAAATTTGAAAAACGTTGCATTCACCGGACCAGTAATTGCATGGCTTTTACAGTATTTAACTTTGGGAAAATACTCACATCGAAAAAAGCTGTTGTCCATTAACTCGGAAACAGGTGGGTTAGAATTCCATCGTCGGTGATTCTATGCTTATTTTCCATGATTCATCGTTTTAACCCGTACATTCATTTCCTCCTCAATTCTATCCCTACGTCATAAGACCCATTAATCAACAGGAAGTTCATCTACTGAACTGCATGTTAAAAGAGGTGGAAAGGGTATACTGTACACTGTGCAGTACTACGGCCTCTGTGAAATATGACGTAATCTCTTTTCATAATAAAAACATGATTTTTACAAAAAGTCAAGACGTATTTTAAAATACGTTTTACATATAGTGTTTTTATGTTGACATTCTTAAAATTTGCTGACCTTGAAGAGTCACGCCCTTGGTTCTAAGCCTAAACACTGATAGGTAAGTGTTTTGTTTGAACGGCGATCAGACATCTTTGTACATTAAACAAAGCAAAATATATTTTCATAATTAACCACAGGTATACAGTACTCATACTTAACTTAAGTTATTATGTGCTATCAGTAGATTGCAACTGTTCAGTGATTGTTTTCACAAAAGAAGAAACTGTGAATTTTAACTGTATTTTGTAATTGGCAGTCAGTGGATTTCTTATATTTTAATATTGCTTTGCAGTAAGCAAAACTAGAGCCAGATTCTCCTAAAAATCCTGAATCCTATCTATGACTGGTGACCATCATGGGCGGATTTAAGCCAAGATTATGGGGGAGTGGACACACCGGGGATCTTGGGGTATGCAATATCACCAAGCTCAGAGTGGGGTCCGGAGGCCCTCATCCGGAAAAGTTTGCAAAAATTAGGTCCAAATTATTGAGTTATAGGATAGACCATTTGGGTGATTATTTTTGGGATATTTTGGAGTAAAAATTTGGTGACCATTGACATATAGTGGCTATAGAAAATACTCTCTGATATTGAAGTAAAAGCTCTCACATCTTCAACTAAGACCCCGTGGTGTAGCTCACCAATGACCGTGATTGGGGCCTACAGCAAGTTTACAGATCGGAGGTTCGAATCCGGGCGCTGACAGCGGCTATCCTGAGTGTGGTTTTTCACACTCCCTCCAGACCAATGCCGGGGCAGTACCTTATTTCAAGTCCAGGGACACCTACCCTACTCTTAAACCTAATAATTACAGTAAGGTTTAAGAGAAGGGTAGGTGTCCCTGGACTTGAAATAAGGTACTGCCCCGGCATTCCCTGTCGGCAACTAAGAATACGACATGCGATTTATCATGTCACAGAGGCCATAGCACAGCACAGTGTATACCCCGCTTTTCACCCAGCAGTTGATGGTTTTAAGAGGGTCTAAGATTTTACTCTCCAAGACAAATAGTTACAACAATGTTGCCAATTCACCTCACTTATTATACAAAAAACCACTAGCCTCCCCTTCAGTCTACACAATTCGCACATGTTTTGGTTTTCTATTTTGTTCGCTTCATCAATATTTGTGAAAACTACTGCTTTACAGTCAACTTCATTCAATAATGTGGAGGCCTTCAGAAACAAACCGTAAAACTAACGCGTCAGCAAATACTGAATTATATCTACAGTACTATTTGATGCAAACCATCCCCAGCCGAGCGCCAATGGTTCATTGCCCGCCAGTGATACTAGACCTACTTGCTACCAAGTACACGGGTTAAATGTTGCAAGCCCCTAAATGAATTAACATCTGTAACGACAAACAGGCCTTTTTATTAACTGTTGAGTAAGACTACGAATAACACCGCAGTCGGGAAGCCAAATCCTGCATTCCTGCCGCGGCTTCGTCAGGAACCGGGGTCATTTCTAAGTCGTAGATAAAGAGGGCAATTAATGTTATGTTTAATGGTACTGAGACGTTAAAGCGTATCACGAAAGGGCTTGATTCGCAAGGGAAAATATCTCTTCGCGTCCTGAAAAATAAGTGCCTTTGCACATCCTCCTAAGACGCCGGGCCCCCCTGGGAGGGTCGGGCCCCGGGGCACCAGCCCTGCCTGTCCCCCCCTCTCGTCGGGCCTGCTCACTCGTACCTGATGAGAAGGGAAGACTTCACCGTGGACCACATTTTAACCGAGTGTGTGGATCTTTCTGATCTAAGAAGAAACCTTGTTCGCAGAAAACACTCGATCTTATATTAGCCGATGACGTAGTGGCTGTTGATCTCGTCATCCGCTTTATAAGTGAGAATGGGTTAGGGCCAGCAATCTAAATGATCAAATGTGTATTGACTCAAAGAACAGCTTCTTTTCTTTTTAATATTTGATTTTCTTACTTTTCGTACATACCGTACTTATATAGGTCTATTGAAGGCTAGCAAACCGTGCTGCATCACGCCACCCCTACCAGTGTTCTCCCTCCTTCGCGATGGTATGAAGAGGGGGCGGCAAAAACCCACGGCCCTAGAGCGCATAAAATCCGGCCCTGTCTGTACCACGAAATATGAAACATCGTGGACTACATAAAATAGTTCGCATGTTCTTAAATGAATTCTGACGAACCACTGACCATATTACTAAAGTAATATCCTTACACACAGTTAACCGGTAATTGTGCACACACAAGACAAAACAAAAACAACAACCCCGCACTCACACGCCGAGCAACTGGACCACAGAGGAGAGTCATGGCAACATTAAGCTACTGTACCGGCTTACCGGTAAACCCGCTGATTGGTACAGGTGACAACATTCCTCATGGTAGTAACATGGAGGAAAGAATAAGAGGAGATGCCCTGAGCTCGTTTGAGTGAAGCCAAGCGCTGCAACCAAAGTGGGCGTAACCTTAACTCGTATTCGGTGTTCTGTGACTTGCATGAGGCATTGTGCATAGCTAAACCTTATTTTGGCCCTGGTTTTTATCGCGCTCCGGTTATGCAACTTTGGAAACATAATAACAGTAGTGATAAGTTATTAAAAAAAAACTCTTCAATTCTAATCTCAGCATGTGTATGCCTACCCTATATACCAAAAAAGTAAAAATCATTCCTCTGGAAATCCCAAATTATCAAACGGCTGTCGGTCAATAATTACGGTAGGCCTACGTAATTAATCAATTCGAGGCTAATCGTCAAGTTTCTATCCCCCACAAAGAAAATACCGTACGGTACCGAAACGTATAGGCTATACCGTATTTTTGTGCAAATATGCGTCCTTTTTTAATATTGTTCTGTTTATTAATTTTGAGTTTCGTATTCTTGAATATCAAAATGTGTACGACCAATGAGTGAAAGTGGTTGTGCTCAAAATTAGGCCTAAAAACTGATGAATGCCTCAACACCAATAAGAACATAACACTCAATTTGGTGTAAATAGCCTACCGTAATTAGTTCGGCATCATTAATTTCCAAGATGTTCCTTCTTTGGTATAACTTGCATCTTCAGACACCTGTATTCAATTTAATCAGTGTTTCAGCGTATTATTACGTTTTGCCGCGTCTTCCTTACAAAACTAGCCTCGCAAAGGTGCTCTCATATTTATATTTAAATTGGCTTTTAAAACGATAACGCAGCTTATTTGTGCCAAGTACTGTGATGTACAGAGTGTATTCTGCCTATCCAAGAAACAATCTTGACTTGTCATTGCAATTTTATGTCACTAAAATCCATTACTAGTTGGAGTGGTTTACGGCTTTAAGCATAGGGACAGCCATTTTCTTGCAACCAAAGTGGGCGAGCCGTTTGTCTTCAGCAGCTTGCGCTAGGCAGCGCAGCGAAGGCATCTCCTTCCTTTCTTTCCTCCGTGGGTAGTAAGCGACTTCGCCAACATAGGTGGATTTCCACTGCGATTTAGAATTTAGGTTTTGTAACCGCAATTTGTCGGAATAACAAAATGATGCGTAAAATTACAAATGGGGTGTGGGACTTTCACGTTACATAGGTAAGACGCTAGAGAAGAATTACAATGATAGCAAGTTTCAAGGTTCTATTAAAAGCTTCCAGCAGCCGTAAGTTGGCTATGTTGTTCTCTTCACCCCTCTTCTCCCACCATCGCCAAACGTCAGAGCCGGACACTCAGCCGCTGGACTGTAAAACAAAAACTCGATGAATTCCTGATTATTTTTCAGGTAGAATTATTAATTTATCTCACTTACAACGCGAGAAATGATTTTCAGCCTATTTTCATTTTATGAAAAAAAATAGGCTTATGAGATCACCTTTTGTCCGTGTGTCTGTCTGCGTGTGCGTGTGTGTGTGTGTGTGATTCGTGTGTGTGCCCCCCCCCAATAAATTCTAAACGGCTGGAGCGATTTCAATGAAAGTCGGTAAGGTCATAGCACCATTTTGGCCGACCCCGACCGTGCCCTTCAAATTGTATTACGTCTCATCAATCCAACATGGCGGCTGTGCGAAATATTTCACCAGCATTAAATATCTCAGAAACTATTACCGATATCAGCCTGAAGTTTTGTATGGTAATCAAGGGAACTACTAGAAGGTCGCCTATCAGACTTTCGTAAACCTGATAACTACAAAACCAACATGGCGGCTAAGCGAAGTTACGACTTTAAAATAGACGTTTCTCGCGATTTAACCAACCAAACGCAATGAAACTTGGTACAGTAAATATTTCTCGCGATGTAATCATTCAAACGCAATGAAACTTGGTTCAGCGAATGTGTATACATTGTAATGCACCGACATCTAATTTCGTTCAATTGTTTACATAACCTCAAGATGGCGGGTGTACGAAATATTTCGACGGCATCGTATATCTCCGAAACTATTACTGATATCACCCTGAAATGTTGTACGGAGATAAAGGGCACTACTAGAAGTTCATCAGTGAGACTTTCAAAAACCTGTTATCTACAAAACGAACATGGCGGCCAAGCGAATTTGAAAATTTAAATAGATATTTCTCGCGATGTAATCATCCAAACGCAATGAAACTTGGTTCAGCGAATGTGTATACAAATTTTAATGCACTGGCATCTAATTTAGTTCAATTGGTTACATAACCTCAAGATGGCGGTTGTGCGAAATTTTAAAATTAAGTTTTTATTTCTTGTGTCGTAAACATGCCATCGAAGTGAAAGTTTGAATAAGGAACCTACACAATAATTTTTCTTTATTGTACATAATTATATGGCCTGTACATACAATAATCCAAAATGACAACCATACGAAATATTTAGACGGTTCTCTGTATCTACAAATCATTTGCAGCAATCAAACTGTTTTTTTATATGTTCATAGAGGCTCATCTATAGCACTTTCGATAACCTGATGAGCACAAATCCAACACGACGGTGACGCGAAGTATACATTTTTAAGTGGACGTTTCTCGCGATTTAACCATCCGAGGACAGTGGAACTTTGTACAGTAAATGCTTATACAAATGTTAATCCACTGGCATCTAGTGTATTTCAATTGTTTTCATAACCACAAGATGGCAGCTGTGCGAAATTTTAAAATCTCGTTTTTACTTCATGTGTCCTAATCATGCGATTGACGATTGAATACCACACGTACACACTAATCTTTATGTAATAGTACATAAATAAAATCCAACATGGCGACCATCTGAAATATTTAGACGGTTCTCAATATCTACGAATCTACTACAACCTTCAAACTGAAATTTTGTATGTTGATAGAGGCAATTGACATGAGTAGGATATATGAAAATTGGATGTGTAGTTCTTCACTGAACTACTTGTTGAAATTTCTGCAACCATTTTCAATGACCCTATATATTCGTATCCACAAACACCTTCTAATTTATACAATCCAACTTTATACTCAGCTCCTTCTTCTCCTTAACTGACCAAAATGTTGAATTTAGATTATTTCTTGATTCGAAGCTTACCTGGATACCGATATGATACATCTGTGGAACAGGTAGTTTCTATTTTAATGTGTTTGTTTGAGCCAAGGAAGAGCTTGTCTTGACCACTCTACCACCACGTGTCCCCGGAGGATACTGCTTAGCAAAGCAACCACTGGCACAGTGCTATGTGGGCCAGCCAGACGAATACTGATTACACATCTGTCAGGCACATCTCTCACCACCCGACCACTAGGATAAATGAGTTTCAGTACAATTCAATCTGGTCTCTGGCACAACACACGCATTTGGAATTCAAACGTTTATTTCTCAATCAAGATAAGATAAGACCGTAGATCCCTGCTGGGCAAGGGCCTCCTATCGGAGAGGTAGGGCGTGGCTAAAGTAGTCTCCTAAGAGGAGCCAGTTCTTGAGAGATGTCTTTCCTAAATACATATTGACACACTTTAATACAAAATAAATACATTGGCACACATCATTACTACGGTATTTACAATGTTACACTATTACACTGTTCTGAATTTCGTTCCATAGATTTCTATCCCTGGCATTTCTGGCGCACGTAACACCTGTCTCGAGCCTAAATACAGTATTATCATTATTTTTGTTTATGTTTTGACATCATTATCACGGTAAATACCCAGTTACATTTTATTTACAGCCTCACGTTACAATAATTTCGTGCCCGCACTCTTCACGAGTCTCCTTCATTTGTAGGATGAGCTAAGTATCCCTTTGAATCATCTTCGAGTCTTGCTGAGAGATGGACTGGAGCATTTTCACCAAGGAACATCGTGGCAATATCGCAGGAGTTTAACTGAACTGCCTTTCGTAGTTCAATATACATATCTGCGGATGTAGATTCAATTCTGATAGATTACTGTGGAGGGTTTTGGGTATAACACCAGTAGCCTACGTGACACAATTATTGGGATTGTAGTCACCGACTCAAGTTTCCACATCTGCTTTATGGACTGGTCCACTTTTCGACCGGTTGCAATTCTAGCGGCATTTTGGGTAACATTTTGCCAAATGTGATTTAATACTAATTCGGACTTGCGAAACACGAATTTCAATATTGGCACTCCCGAATTTCAACCGGAAGCTCAGAATTCAAAATGGCGCCCAAGATGGTGGACGTTTTCTTACTAGTACGATATTTCTACTCCCGATGCCGATTTTCTACATCTAAAGACCGTTTTAGGGTTATTTGTGTAGTAGAATGCGATAGCAACTGTAAAAGATTGTGCAAGCAATTATTTAGCCTTGGCTGGATTCTCAGAATTCACGATGGTGGACGTTTTCTCAACTTCACGACTCGGGGCCGACTTTTTACATTTTAAGATTGTTAATCTGGTTGTTTTAAATAAGAATACTATTCTAATTGTTACAGAGTGTTAAAGAAACTAGTTGACCTTTTTAGAACGAAAAAATACTGAAAAAACATGAAAATCTTTTGAGTGGATTGACCTTGCATTTGGCAAAGTTCATGTCTTGATTTGATATAAAATTGAAGATCCACCCAGATATTTTCATCCCAGGATAATTTGTTTTATGGAGTATTTTAATACTAACAAGTAGTTCCGTGAAGAACTAACATACAGCCTATTTTCATATATTGTACTCATGTTACTTGCCTCTATCAACAAACAAAATTTCAGTTTGATTGTTGTGATAGATTCGTAGATATTGAGAACCGTCTAAATATTTCAGATGTTCGCCAGGTTGGATTTTTATTATTCATGTACTATTACATGAAGATTATTGTGTACGTGTGGTATTCAGACTTCAATCGCATGATTAGGAAACAAGAAGTAAAAACGAGATTTTAAAATTTCGCACAGCAGCCATCTTGTGGTTATAATAACAATTGAAATAAATTAGATGCCAGTGGATTAACATTTGTATAAGCATTTAACGTACAAAGTTTCACTGCATTCAGATGGTTAAATCACAAGAAACGTCCATTTAAATATTTATACTTCGCGTCGCCGCCATGTTTGATTTGTGCTCACCAGGTTACTGAAAGACATTTAGGTGAATTTATGTTCATAGCCCCTATGAACATTAAAAAAATCAGTATGGTTGCTGTAAATGATTTCTAATATTGAGAACCGTCAAAACATTTCGGATGCTCGCCATTTTGGATTTTTATATGTAGCCTATAGGCCATAGAATTATGTAACATTAAAGGAAAATTATTGCGTAGCTTCATTATTCAAACTTTCACTTCGATCGCATTATTACGACACAAGAAATAAACACCTAATTTTAAAATTTCGCACTGCCGCCGTCTTGAGGTTATGTAAACAATTGCACTAAATTAGATACCGGTACATTACAATATGTATAATCATTTACTGTACCGCATTTCACTGTGCTCAGATGGTTAAATCACGAGAAAAGTCTATTAAAATGTTTCAATTCGCTTGGCCGCCATGTTCGTTTTGTACTTTACAGGGTTTTTAAAGTTACATAGATAAACTTGTAGCAATGCCCTTTATCACCGTACAAAATTTCAGGGTGATATCATAAATAGTTTCGGAGATATTGAATGCCAGTGAAATATTTCGCACAGCCGCCATTTTGAGGTTATGTAAACAATTGAACTAAATTAGATGCCAGTGCATTACAATGTGTATAAACATTTGATGCACGATGTTTCATTACGTTTGAATGCTTAAATCGCGAGAAAAGGCTATTTAAAAGTCTCAAATTCGCTTGGCCGCCATGTTGTTTTGTAGTTACCAGGTTTTTGAAAGTCTCATAGGTAAACTTCTAGTAGTGCCCTTTATCACCGTACAAAATTTTAGGGTGATATCGGTAATAGTTTCGGAGATACTGAATGCTGGTGAAATATTTCGCACAGCCGCCATGTTGGATTGGTGAGACACAATAAAATTTGAAGGGCACGTTCGGGGTCGGCCGGAATGGTGCTATGAGCTTACCGAGTTTCATTGAAATCGCTCCAGCCATTTAGAATTTATTAGGGGGACACACACACACACCATCGCACACACACACACACACGCGTGCGCGCGCACACACAGACAGACTCACGGACGAAAGGTGATCTCATAAGTCTATTTTGTCATAAAATGTAAATAGGCTAAAAACGGTTATATTATTGTTTCTATCAGTCTAAGACAATTATTTTTGCATTCCACGACAAAAACAAGATGTTCAGTAAAGAACAGATAGCCTACTTTCTCCTAAATGGATGGGTATTGTTATAACTCTTTGTCCTTTTCATGAGTATAATTGAATGTTGGTTGTAGTAGCTTGTTCAAATACAGCGTTCTATACGGATATTAAACATGAATATAAGGTGCCCTTTGCAACTGCTACCTCTGTAAAATATTTATTTCAATTCGGTTTCACCGTGTTTGAATTGATATGGGGAATCGATTTGCACACATTAATGGCTGCTATCTGCAAACTATTGGGCTGATGACTTTGTAGTTCAGTCAAACGATGCTTCCCACAATAAGGCATGGTGTTGCAAAATTTGGTAGAGACCAGATGATTAGGTTGGTCGTAATTTGATGTAAGCTTTTAACATTTGGGTGGCCACCATTACGTTTCCATCAAGATGGTGGCGATATAAAACATGATACTGAGGTGCCTTTTGTTAGTGCTACCTCTGTACCAAATTTCGTTCATTTCGGTTTCACCGTGTTTGAATTGATAGGGGGAATTGATTTGCACACATACATGACCGCCATCCGCAAAGTATTGGGCTTATGACCTTGTAGTTTCGTGAAAAGATTCTTCATACATAAAGGTATAAAGTTGCAACATTTGGTAGAGATCGGATGATTACGTTAGTCGTAATTTGATTTAAGCTTTGAACATTTGGGTGGCCACCATTACCTTTCCGTCAAGATGGCGGCGATATAAAACATGACACTGCGGTTCCCTTTGCTAGTTCTACCTCTGTACCAAATTTCTATCAATTCGTTTTCACCGTGTTCGAATTGATAGGGGGGGGGGGGGGACAGACATTCAGAGTTCACACACACACAGACAGACACACAATTTTTGGCCCTGTGTAGATCTCATAAGTCTACTTTCATTTTTTGCATAAAACGAAAGTAGGCTAATAACCCTGAAAAAGGCATTTAGATCAGACAAATTGGCCCCGGGAGTGAAAAAATCGGACAAGCAAGAAAACGTCCGCCATCTTGGACGCCAACATTAATTCTGAGCTTCCGGTCAAAATTTGGGAGTGCCAACATCGAAATTCGTGTTCAGCGGGTCTGAATTAGTAGAAGAAAATCACATTTGGCCAAATGTTACCCAAAATGCCGCTAGAATTGTTAAAATGGCAATCTTATATATAAAAGTGAAAGTCTGTATGTATGTATTGTACCCAATTGTCATCATGTGGAACATGTGTTCGTATCCCAGCTAACTCACGGTCTTTCGAGGTATGGGACGTTCCTGCCCACCATACGACCACATGCTCAGGATTTGAGTCTACCATGTAACTACTCTACATGAAAGAAACAACATATTCCTAAAATAAAACATTTACTGATCTAAAATCATGGCTATACAACAAATACAAACAAAGGATAATTTACATTTAATTCCCACAATTAAAATCAGGGTTATTTTGTGAGTCTCTTCTTAATTAGTGCTACACTGCACTCAAATCTATTTCTAGCATCCTATCATTGATACTTTCAGACCTCTACGAGTCTCCATAGTGTTCATCATGTGACACAATTTTACATAACTGGAGTATCACAACACAAAAGTCACATATCACATCAAATGACATTAATACTGTAATAATAAAACATTAATCCGTTTCCTACGGCATTTACTTTCATTAGCATAAATTCATTATTTTATGCCTTAATTACCAAATATTGTTGTTGTGTCGTGTGAATCATCTTCCTCATTTCCATCAATGTGAAACGCTAAAAAGTGGTACGTTTCCCTTCCAAAATACTCATGGATAGAAATGTTTATAGTTTCACCATACAACGATTTTCTGGGTCTTGTCGAAATTATTATCGTTACAAACGTGTCATGTTCTTAGAAATCACATACCCGTCTGCATAAATTAGTATGAACTGGGCAAAAGTGCACTTTAAAAAGATGCCTAACAATTTATTTGGTTCAGTGTTCCTCCTCAGAGAATAACTGGGCCAAATATTATCCGATTTCATTGATCCGACAATGTATGTGTGTTGAAACACATCATTTAATTCAATTGGCATCATCATAACAATCATATCTTAATTACATATCGAAATATCGAGATTCTTCAGTGTCCCACTCTGCTTTAAAAATAAAGGAACCAGGTCGCTAAACCTCCCCTTCCAAGCAGGCAATAAAATTAGTTCCAGCTGGCCGAGCAAGATGGCCGTCGCACTAGTGGTCTACTCCCACTCCCTCTCTTGGTTGCAAGCAAGGTCAACTTTGTTTACAATTGCAGTACAATGGAGTTTCGCTAAGTGTTGTTCTCAAGTAATTGAGTCATTCTAATTATTTAACACCTATATTTATAGTGTCATGGGCTCAACTCGGCTCCTTAATTAACATTCATGGCTGGGGATGGATTCTGTGATAGCCTTGCCGTTCTATGGTGAATACTAGTGGCTTTGGACGCGCATCATAATGAGAATACAAGATTCTCACCAGCAGCTGTCTCAATAATAACATAATAAGGAAATCTGCGTTTCCTAAACGACGAACTTGGATCTCCTCTCAGGGCAGATCATTTTATACATGTGCTCACGGAGTCTCGAAGAGCTTCCTTCGTGGCAATTATTCCTGCAAGCGATGGATACAGACAGGCTCTGTCCAATTCGCTGCGAATAATAAAAGTATGCACAACGGCGATACTAACTCGTAGATTAGCCAACTTTTCACCTAACGTGCAAGCTATGCTTGTTTGGTCCCCGCAACTTTATTTACGTAAATCACTGGATTCTACGTTACTTCGCTCGCTCTATGCGGCTTCAAACAATACTTCTCATAGATGACTCAATTATTGAGGCACTCGCGTCCCCTCTGCAATTACATTCAAGCCAAAGCTTTAAATAGCTCCTAAAAACAAGTATAAATTTACTGGCTTACATTACTTTAATGGTTCTCAAATACAATCCTAAGAATTGACCATATCAAATATTCATTCAACACTTCATTTGACACTGAAAAACTCTCGTATCTCGCTATATTCCACGTTACTTTCTTACTGTTTACCAAAATACAGTATCTTTATATTAGACATGACACACTTTGAACGTTATTTAGGCCAAAAATGCCTATTACTTTACTTTACTGTTACCGACCCCAGATTATTATTATTATTTATCATTTAACGTTACCGTTACATTCATCACAAACTTCGGCCTGAATGGCCATAAACAAATCATCTTCCAAGACAATTCTATTCAAAACGAGTGGTGAAAACTCGTTCATAAGTGACTGTTACATCTTAGTCTCAAAGTGATGCATCGTTGTATGGTGAACTATTTAGTTAGAATAACATTGTAAATTGGTACTCACTTTTTCATTTTCGCTGGATTATACCAGCTTCCCAGCTCCGGACCTACCATGACGCTTGATTTAAGCCATCATGCTATATCTCACACGACACTTGATTTCACATATTTCCCACATGATAATCATACTCTTATCAGTGGCTTCTTTCACTTTTACACAATACATATTAATCACAATAGACATAAACACTTTTTAAATCACTATAACAAAATTTATGTACACGTTTTCACTATTTCACAGGTTGATCCTTAATCGGACTCCTCCTAACGCCTGACCTCAGAGATGCGATGAAGCTACGACAACCGCTGGTCTCCGTGAAAGTCTATCTGCGTGTACGTGCGTTCGATTCTCGCTCCCCTCAATACTGTTCATTTTACCGTCATGATTATTTGTGATGCCTCTCGGGCTCCCATAACTGCAATGATCCTGACGATACTGCGTCATTTATAAGTATGACAATACCTCCTGGTATTCAGTGTCCATAACTATCCTAAATTATTGCTACGCTATAGCAAATTACACTTGCGTATAATAATGGATGAATATCTTCTGTAGATTAAATCTTATGTGATTCATGATTACTATTAAGAAGCCGTATGATGCTTCCATTGTTCTTCAAATACTCTAACATTTCGCGCACTTATTGGTAGCGTTTAGTTTACTTGTAGACTGCTGACGATGAACTCAAGACGAACTGAAGAAGACTGGAAGACAACTTGAAGACGACTAAAGACGACCTGGCTTGGTCTGCACTGCTTCCCCTATATAAAGGTTTCTTGTAAAATGTAGTCCACAGGACACACGAGAGCGACTCCTTTCTTGAAATACTGTATTTTCATTCAAAATGACGTATACACCTTGTTTATCTAGATGTGGGAGTTCCATAATCACTTGCGTGCAAGCGATCGCTTCGGCCAATTAATTACAATTAATTGCCTTATTCCATCGCGTCATGACGCCACCATGGTGATTCCCCTCTGGCTGGTCACCAAATCACTCCTCTCGAGCGTAGGCTCGGTGTTAACACGCTCATTTAGAGATATAGGCTTTAATTTAGGTGTAAAACCACTCCTAAATTATCTCTCCCAGCATATATTAACCTGGGTGTACATTTCACTCCATTTCAATGCTCCACTTGGCTGTAATCAATTAATTTCCGTGGGCAATCATCCCCACTATAATCTCAAGCGTTGTCCATTGGGGACTCCCAGGGTTATTAATTTCGAGCTGTCTCCTCGGTCCAGACGAAAGAAGTTCGCTCGGCGCCTTGTATCTCCTCCCATTCGCTCGCTGCAATTTGTAAAACGTCAAGCTGGCCTGCTCTCACGTTTCTATACTTTGAAAACGTACATATGACTGCAATTTCTGACAATTATTCCCTTAAACAGCTATGATATTCACAATCTGGCCGTGAAATCATGCTATATTATTATATGTCATTATACATCTCATTGCTCTTCGGGTTCCCTGTAACTGTTCCCCCTCAGAGATCAATGGTTCGACTCTAGGCAGAATCATGTGCCTGGTCTTCTCTGATAAGACCCGAGTTCGATGCCAGTCTGCCGTGACTGATTGGGCACAGTATGTATGTATGTATGTATGTATGTGGTTTGGTGGGTGGGTTGGTTCCGTATACAAATCAACACCGTTCCACCAATCTCAACCAAATTTTGCATACACATAGTTTAGGGCCCAGAAGGAACGGCTGCCTACATGAATTTTCGATAGTCTTTCTCATTCTTCTGATTTCGGCCCTTTTGCAATCGAGCAAAGGCTAATAAATTCATAAAATATACTCATGAAGGAATGGCAAGGCAGATAGTTTCCATGGCAACGTACCTCAATTCGAGACACGGCCGACTGGATGCCAGTTGCGCTCTGCACTACCGGTATAGAAAATGAGGAGCTTTACTTGAAATCCCGTTAGTTTCTCAACTGCTCACACAGCACTGTCAACCGAGAATAGCATAACAAAGACTTGACACTATCTACTAGATATTTGTCAAATACCACTCACTCACTCACTCACTCACTCACACATCATCACGAAATCTCAGAAACCACCCAACGGATTGGAATGAAATTTGGTATGCAGCTTCCTCAAGGGCCGCAAACGCCCACTAAGAAAGGATTTCTGGATATTCAGGTTCTAAAGGGGTGTTAAGGGGTAGACCTGCATTTCATTGAATAGCAATATCTCCCGATTGGTTTCATTGGTGGATGTGATACTCGGCATATAAACTCATCATTAAGAATAAGAAGACACGTGTCTGAGGGTTTTTCGATGTGGTGTATATTATGAGGTGAAAGGGGTGAAAAGTGGGGGCTTGAAAGATTCCTAACGGAGCCTGTATCTCTTAAACGACATAGGCGAGGAGTTTGAAACTCAGCGGAAAAAATCAGCATAAAAAATAAGTAAATAGGTGTTTGACCGGTTTTTCATAAATCCAATTTAAGGGGCCCATGGGGAAGGGTGAAATTCTGAGGGAAGGAAACAGGAAAGAAAGTGTCCTAACCGATTGACTCACTCGCTCTTCAAACTCAGGGGGAAAAACTGCTTAAAAATAAGTAAATATGTGTTCGACAGTTTTTTGATAAATCAAATTTAAGGGGTTCTTCGGGAGGGGGGAAATTCTGAAGAAAAAAAAATTGAAAGAAAATGTCCTGACTCACTCACACACTCATCATCGCCCAGCCAAAAAAAATTGAAGTTGGAAACATGGCATTTTCGGGATATGTTCGATGTATGTCAAGACCATACACTAAGGGAGGATTTTTGAATATTCAGGTTCTAAAGGGGTCTTAAGAGGGTTAAACCTGCATTTCATTGAATAACAATATCTCACGAGTGGTTTCATTTGTGGATGTGATACTCGGCATATAAACTAATCATTAAAAATAAGCAGACATTTGTCTAAGGGTTTTTCTATGTGGTGTATTATTATGAGGTGAACGGGGTGAAAAGTGGGGGTTGAAGGATTCCTAACGAAGCGTGCAGGCCTATCTCTTAAACGACATAGGCGAGAAATTTGAAACTCAGCGGAAAAAAAAATCAGCTTAAAAAATAAGTAAATCGGTGTTCCACCATTTTTTCATAAATTAATTTAAGGGGCCAATGGGGTGGGGTGAAATTCTGGTGGAAAAAAGGAGAGAAAGTGTCCTAACTGACAGACTAACTCACTCACTCATCAAACTCAGGGGAAAAAGACAGCTTAAAAATAAGTTAATAGGTGTTCAAGCGTTTTTTCATCAATCGAATTTAAGGGGCCCATGGGGAGGGGCAAAATTCTGGTAAAAATAATTGAAAGAAAATGTCCTGTCTGACTCACTCACTCATCATCACGCCCAGCGAAAACTATTAAAGTTAGAAACATGAAATTTTGGGAATAAGTTCGCTGTATGTCGAAAACGTCAACTAAGGAATGATTTTTGATTATTCGGGTTTAAAAGAGGTGTTAAGGGGGTAAACGTGCATTTCATTGAATAACGATATCTCATGAGTTATTTCTTTGGGGATGTGATATTCGGTATATAAACTAATCATTAAAATATTCAGGCATATGTCTAAGGGTTCATCGATGTGGTGTATATTATGAGGTGAAAGGGGTGAAAATTGGGGGTTGAGGGATTCTTAACGGAGCATGTATTTCTTAAACGACATGGGCGAGAAGTTTGAAATTCGGTGGGAAAAAACAGCTTAAAATATAAGTAAATAGGTGTTCGACCGTTTTTTTTCATAAATCCAATTTAAGGGGCCCATGGAGAGGGGTGAAATTCTGGGGGGGAAAACAGGAAAGAAGAGTCCTAACACACTCACTCATCAAACTCAGGGGGGAAGAACAGCTCAAAAATAAGTAAATAGGTGTTCGACCGTTTTTTTTTTCATAAATCCAATTTAAGGGGTTCATGAGAGGGGTGAAATTCTGAAAAATAATTGAAAGAAAATGTCCTGACTTACTCACTCACCATCGCCCAGCCAAAATTATTGAAGTTTGAAACATGACATTTTGGGGCTATGTTCGTTGTATGTCGAAAACGTCCACTAAGGAAGGAATTTTGGATATTCAGGTTCTAAAGGGGTGTTAAGGGGGTAGACTTACATTTAATTGAATAACAATATCTCCCGATTTGTTTCCTTTGGGATGGGATACTCGGCATATAAACTCATCATTAAGAATAAGAAGACACATGTCTGAGGGTTTTTCGATGTGGTGTATATTATGAGGTGTATGTGTGAAAAGTGAGAGTTGAAGGATTCTTAACGGAGCAAGTATCTCTTAAGAGACAGAGGCAAAAAGTGTGAATCTCAGGGAGAAAAATCAGCTTGAAAAAGTAGTAAAAAGGTGTTCGATCGTTTTTTCATAAATCCAATTTAAGGGGCTCATGGGGAGGGGTGTCATTCTGGGGAAAGAAGTCCACTAAGGAAGGATTTTCGGATATTCACTCATCATCCACCAGCAAACCTATTGCAGTTAGAAACTTGAAATTTTGGGGATATGTTCGTTGTATGTCGAAAAAGTCAACTAAGGATGGATTTTTGGATATTCATGTTCTGAAGGGGTGTTAAGGGGGTTAAACTTGCATTTCATTGAATAACAATATCTCACGAGTTGTTTAATTTGGGGATGTGATATTCGGCATATAAACTAATTATTCAAAATAAGCAGAGATATGTCTAAGGGTTTATCGATATGGTGTATATTATGAGGTGAAAGGGGAGAAAATTGGGGGTTGAAGGATTCTTAACGGAGCATGTACTGTATCTCTTATTCAACATAGGCGATATGTTTGAAATTCAGCGGAAAAAGCAGCTTAAAAATAAGTAAATAGGTGTTCGACCATTTCTTCATACTTGGCATATACAGTATATTAATCATTAAAAATAAGCTGACACTTTCTAATGGTTTTTCGATGTGGTGTATATTATGAATTGAAAGGGATGAAAAGTGGGGGTTGAAAGATTCCTAACGGAGCGTGTATCTCTTAAACGACACAGGCGAGGAGTTTGATTTTCTCCGAGTTTCAATCAGCTTAAAAATAAATAAATGAATAAATAATTAAAATAAGTAGGTGTTCGACTATTTTTTCATAAATACAATTTAAGGGGCCTATGGGGAGGGGTGAAATTCTGGAAGAAAAACGTCTACTAAGGAAGGATTTTTGGATGTTCACTCTCGTCGACCTACCAACACTATTAAAGTTAGAAGAAGGGGATATGTTTGTTGTGTGTCGAAAAAGTCTAGTAAGGAGGGATTTTTGGATATTCAGGTTCTAAATGGGTGTTAACGGGGTTAAACCTGCATATCATTGAATAACAATATGACACGACTATGACGCGAGCGAAGCGAGGCTAAAAGTGAGATGGTGTGTGTCTGTGTATTACTCAATCACGCAAGAACCACTGGTCCGATTTACATGAATTTTACATGGAAGTAGCTGATTTACCTGGTTAACATATAGGCTACTTTTGATTTCAATACTTTGCACTATTTAAAGATGGCGACCATTTTAGTGACGTCACTACACCCTTTGGTTTCAAACTTTCATATTTCCATTTCAAATAAAAAGTGAACGCTAAGAAATAGCAAACTTTTGATGGCATATACGAGGTTTAAAATTACATTTTCTATCCGAAAGGTATCTCCAACTGTTAGCGAGTAACACCTAAATTTGTGCTATAAAACACGGTCAACGCCGAGCGGTGTAGTTGGACAAAATGTTCCATCCTTAATCTCCCTCTGCGCAGCACCTCGCCAATCCCCTGTTTTAACTGTCACCTTCATATTTTAATTTATTTATGACGCGTAGCGATGCACGGGTACTTCAGCTTGTTATACACACATCAAAAAAAGTTTTGCATCACCTCGGTTCCAAGAGTTCCGGAACCGTTAAATACAAAGGGAATAGAGATCAACACAAACAACATTTCAGCTCGTTTTATTGCTCATGAGACCCACACATTGCATGTTGTACCATCATACAGCTAGACTTTCAGCATTTGTGGTCCAGATTGCAGTACACACCACTACCTCTAATACCCAGTAGCACGTCCTCTTGCATTGATGCATGCCTGTATTCGCCGTGGCATACTATCCACAAGTTCATCAAGACACTGTTGGTCCAAATTGTCCCACTCCTCAACGACAATTCGGCGTAAATCTCTCAGAGTGGTTGGTGGGTCAAGACGTCCATAAACAGCCCTTTTCAACATATCCCAGGCATGTTCGATAGGGTTCATGTCTGGCGAACATGCTGGCCACTGTAGTCGAGCGATGTCGTTATCTTGAAGGAACGCATTCACAAGATGTGCACGATGAGGTCGAGAATTGTCGTCCATGAAGACAAATGCCTCTCCAATATTCTGCCGATATGGTTGCACTATGGGTCGGAGGATGTCATTCAGGTATCGTAAAGCCGTTTCGGAGCCTTCCATGACCACCAGTGGCGTACGTCGGCCCCACATAATGCCACCTCAAAACATCAGGGAACCACCACCTTGCTGCACTCGCTGGACAGTGTGTCTAAGACGTTCAGCCTGACCAGGGTGCCTCCAAACACGTCTCCGACGATTGTCTGGTTGAAGGCATATGCGACACTCATCGGTGAAGAGAACGTGATGCCAATTCCGTGGGGTCCATTCAGCATGTTGTTGGGCCCATCTGTACCGCACTGCATGGTGTCGGTGTTGCAAAGCTGGACCTCGCCATGGACGTCGGGAGTGAAGTTGCGCATCATGCAGCCTATTGCGCACAGTTTGAGTTGAAACACGACGTCCTGTGGCTGAACGAAACGCATTATTCAACATGGTGGCATTGCTGTCAGGGTTCCTCCGAGCGGCAATCCGTAAGTAGCGGTCATCCACTACAGTAGTAGCCCTTGGGCGGCCTGAGCGAGGCCTGTCATCGACAGTTCCTGTATCTCTGTACCTCCTCCATGTCCGAACAACATCGCTTTGGTTCACTCTGAGACGCCTGGAAACTTCCCTTGTTGAGAGCCCTTCTTGACACAAAGTAACAATGCGGACGCGATCGAACTGCGGTATTGACCTTCTAGGCATGGTAGAACTACAGACAACATGAGCAGCGTACCTTCGTCCTGGTGGAATGACTGGAACTGATCGGCTGTCGTACCCCCTCCGTCTAATAGGCCCTGCTCATGCATGGTTGTTTACATCTTTGAGCAGTTTTAGTGACATCTATGAACAGTCAAAGGGACTGTATCTTGGATACAATATACACAGTCAACGTCTATATGCCGGAGATCTGGGAACCGAGGTGATGCAAAACTTTTTTTGATGTGTGTAGATAAAAGTGAACCAGTGTAATATCCCTCTGTATACATAGATATTTTAGTAGCAGCTGTTGTTTGGATATTTT
This sequence comes from Meconema thalassinum, assembly GCA_946902985.2. Taxonomy (NCBI): domain Eukaryota; kingdom Metazoa; phylum Arthropoda; class Insecta; order Orthoptera; family Tettigoniidae; genus Meconema; species Meconema thalassinum. The sequence goes on along the minus strand of OX336388.2, from coordinate 357,612,250 downwards.
ATGTGTTAGGACATGCGATGTATATCAGTAATGTCTCTCGGTGTTCTTGATTGATGACAATGATATCTGGCCGGTTGTTACTGACGTCACCATCTGTCACAACTCCTCTGTCCCAGTAGAGCTTGTGTGTGCCATTTTCGAGTACAGGCCGGACGTTTGTTTTAGACGAGTGAAAATCTTAATGAAAGCCTGGAGGCGAGTTACTACAGTACCTGTGTTGTTATCAGCTGCCCCAAGCGGTCCGATGATTGACAAAGCTGTTTCACACGTCTGCTGAAGTACAGTCATTGGCAAATATAATGACGTTCTGTTCGTAACTAAGTAACGTGTACTTCCGTGTCACACAATACTTCGATGTGGACGGTACTCTCTGCTCAAGTCTGGAATTCCATTACATCAGATCGGTGGTGACAAGTGTGAAGTGATAGGGTGAGAGAGTGAGTGTGTGTAGGCTCACCCGCAGGGTTCAAGGTCAAGGGCAATTGTCTAAAACAAACGTCCGGCCTGTACTGCGGATGGTGCGTATTTCCAATAGGGGACGGAGCCTTGAAGAAGTTTGTACTTCAAGGTTAGTTTCTGGTGGTTAAGGCTGTGCGATCACCACCGCCGTCAATCGCATGGCAAGAGATGGCAGCACTACTATATTACCGATAGCAGCCGCTGCATTTGTGTTAGTGACGTGTCTACCCTTCAATTATCACCTCCTTCCGCCCCTACTCCCACCGCTTCTCCTCGTCACTCAATGTCTTCTCTCTCTCTCTCTCTCTCTCTCTCACTGATAGCGTTGCTTTGCATCTGAAAAACAAACCAGACTTGCTTTCCGAGCCGTATTGCCAATTTGTGGACTACTATTGGATTTTTTATTACAGATACTCGAGTTTAGGCCTTAATTACAACCAAACCAACAGACCTATTGAAAAACGAGTTATACCAATATTTTCCTTGTTTAATTCTGCGTTAGACTATATAAGCCAATTATTTTAAAGTTTATTAATTATTTATTTATTTGTGGTTGTATGAAAAATTGTCCGTGTTTTTGACGTCTTTTCTAGGAACCGCTCACTTAAAACTATATACATGGAAAACTACTTGGCTGAGGGTAATGCAATTAGGTAGATTTCTTTAGAAAGCTAACTATTGCAATGGGTCCCATGTTTCGACTTCCGGAAAATGTCGACATATCTTCGCGTTTCACATCCCCCAGACCCCAAAACCACCGTCAGTTCAAAAGTTTATATATAATTTATGTATATATATATATATATATATATATATATGTATATATGTATATCAGTTTCTTGTGGACACGATAACTGCCGTAATTTTGCACCAATCACTTTGAATTTTTTACATAATATGTATCCCTAAAAAATCTCGGTCGAGTTCGTTAATGGGCAAAATCGGTCGAAGGCGGTGAAAATGGGGGGCTTTTTTCGAAAAATTGAAATTTCGCTCTAACTCTCTTAATACGCGAAATATCGAATCCATTCGAAGTTCATAATATGTGTCGGATAAGTGCCAACAATTTATGTCAAATACGTTTTTTGATAGCACCAACCATTGACCAAAGGGGTGGAAAAAAGTGGGTTTTTCGGGAAACATTAATCATATCTCCCTTAATAGGCACAATATCAAAACCGTACAAAATGTACAATATTCCCCTAATAATTACCTAAAACTTTTGTCTGAAAGAATTTTTGATATGACCCACCATTACGCCAAGGGATGAGAAAAATGATTTCGGAATTATAAGAAAATGCCAAGAGCTATCAGAGGTTGCCATGGCAACACTACTAAATTGATGAGGGATGAGCCGTTGCCATGACAACGCACTTGCACGAGATCAGATTCAGTATTTCCATCTGACTAAGCCGGCCCCGTGGTGTTGGGGTAGCGCGCCTGCCTCTCACCCGGAGTCCCCGGGTTCGATCCCCGGCTCCGTCAGGGATTTTAAAACTGACGTGAGGGTTGGAACGGGGTGCACTCAGCCTCGTGAGGACAATTGAGTAGCTGTCTGACAGTGAGACAGCACCCCGATCACGAATACCAATATTAAAGGCCGAGGGGACCCGACGCGCTGATCTCACGTCATGTGTCGGATAAGTGCCAACAATTTATGTCAAATACGTTTTTTGATAGCACCAACCATTGACCAAAGGGGTGGAAAAAAGTGGGTTTTTCGGGAAACATTAATCATATCTCCCTTAATAGGCACAATATCAAAACCGTACAAAATGTACAATATTCCCCTAATAATTACCTAAAACTTTTGTCTGAAAGAATTTTTGATATGACCCACCATTACGCCAAGGGATGAGAAAAATGATTTCGGAATTATAAGAAAATGCCAAGAGCTATCAGAGGTTGCCATGGCAACACTACTAAATTGATGAGGGATGAGCCGTTGCCATGACAACGCACTTGCACGAGATCAGATTCAGTATTTCCATCTGACTAAGCCGGCCCCGTGGTGTTGGGGTAGCGCGCCTGCCTCTCACCCGGAGTCCCCGGGTTCGATCCCCGGCTCCGTCAGGGATTTTAAAACTGACGTGAGGGTTGGAACGGGGTGCACTCAGCCTCGTGAGGACAATTGAGTAGCTGTCTGACAGTGAGACAGCACCCCGATCACGAATACCAATATTAAAGGCCGAGGGGACCCGACGCGCTGATCTCACGTCACCCCAATATCTGCAGGCCAAATGGCTGGGCAGCGGTCACTTGGTCGGCCTTAGCCCGTCATGGGCTGGTTGGTGCCAGGGGTTGACTTTGACATCTGACTAAGTGGGAAGCGGGTTCGGTGACGTAACTGGTAGCATGCAGAATGTCTATGCCCAAGGTCGCGGTTTCAAAGCCGGCCGAAGTCGTCGGATTTTCTAAGAGCGCTAAAAATCCCTCAGTATGCTTTCCTTTGGAGGGGAAGTTCCAACGTTCGTTACGAGTTGCTGGTTGGGGTGGCATCTAGTAGCCAAGTCCACAGCTAGGTGTCATTGACGGTAGTACCTGGTAGCAACATTAGGAACTACTGCTTGAAATTGACCGTCTGCAGTCCTTACCTGAATTACAGACTAATACATCCATTACAATTCACACCGTTTATCAGACAGATTCTACACTCACCCAAAGTACACGGGGTTAGATGACCACGTTGTCGCAGCCCCTAAACTGAGGAACCAACCAGAGGTAGATTTCATTAGAAAGCTAACTATTGCAATGGGTAGGCTACCATGTTTCGACTTCCGGAAAATTTCGACATATCTTCGCGTTTCACATCCCCCAGACCCCAAAACCACCGTCAGTTCAAAAGTATATATATATATCAGTTTCTTGTGGACACGATAACTGCCGTAATTTTTCACCAATCACTTTTTACCGAATATGTATACCTATAAAATCTCGGTCGAGTTCGTTACTGGGCTAAACCGGTAGAAGGGGGTGAAAATGGGGGCTTTTTTCGAAAAAGTGAAATATTGCTATAACTCTCTTAATATATGAAATATCGAATCCGTTCAACGTTCATACTCTGTGTCGGATAAAGCCCAAACATTTATGTTTGAAGAGTTTTTTTATATCACCAACCATTGACCAAAGGGGTGGGAAAAGTGGGATTTTCGGGAAACATTAATCATATCTCTCTTAATAGGCACAATATCAAAACCGTACGAAATGGACAATATTCCCCTAATAATTACCTAAAACTTTTGTCTGAAAGAATTTTGGATATGACCCACCATTATGCCAAGGGATGAGAAAAATGATTTCGGAATTATAAGAAAATGCCAAGAGCTATCAGAGGTTGCCATGGCAACACTACTAAATTGATGAGGGATGAGCCATCAGACGTTGCCATGACAACGCACTTGCACGATATCAGATTCAGTATTTTCATCTAAGTGGGAAGCGGCTTCGGTGACGTAACTAGTAGCATGCAGAATGTCTATGCCCAAGGTCGCGGTTTCAAAGCCGGCCGAAGTCGTCGGATTTTCTAAGAGAGCTAAAATCCCTCAGTATGCTTTCCTTTGGAGGGGAAGTTCCAACGTTCGTTGCGAGTTGCTGGTTAGGGTGGCATCTAGTAGCCAAGTTCACAGCTAGGTGTTGTTGACGGTAGTACCTGGTAGCAACATTAGGAACTACTGCTTGAAATTGACCGTCTGCAGTCCTTACCTGAATTAAGACTACTACAGCCATTACAATTCACACCGTTTATCAGACAGATTCTACACTCACCCAAAGTACACGGTGTTAGATGACCGCGTTGTCGCAGCCCCTAAACTGAGGAACCAACCAGAGGTAGATTTCATTAGAAAGCTAACTATTGCAATGGGTACCATGTTTCGACTTCCGGAAAATTTCGACATATCATCGCGTTTCACATCCCCCAGACCCCAAAACCACCGTCAGTTCAAAAGTTTATATATAATTTATGTATGTATATGTGTATATATATATATACTAGCAGAAGTACCCATTCTTCGAACGGTCGTCGGTATTAATAACCAGACGTAATCAATTGAGCTACTGTTGCAATGGTTAGGGGCTTGGAACCTGTTTGTCGACAAAGATAAATGATTAGTTGAAATATGCTCTGAAACAAATTTACCTAACGTGTACTTCCTGATGTGAAAATAAAATTGAAAACCTCGTAGACGAAGTGCAATTCACGTCACATAAAAAACTGACCCACACTGTTGTGTCAAGTGCACATCCAGAGGAAGACCCCTTTAATAAATTCAGGTTTTTCAGCCTCCAATGGCCCGAATTCCTAAAAGCAAAAAAATAAAATAAAAAATAAACTATTTCAATTCAGGAATTTTTGAAAATAATGTTGCTGTTTGAAGATATAATAGACCTTCTGTACGACACATCGCACGTTTAAGTCTTGTGAAAAAATCCAGGGTACCTCTTGCCCCCTTAAGCGCATTGATGAATTTTACAGTTTTTGTTGGTTCCGTGATAACCTTATAGCCATTTGCAAACTTTCACAGAAATTTAATAAATGGAGTGGCATTACTTCTTGCAGAAATAGCTGGAAAGTTGGATGTACCTTTTTGAGACACTGTTGTCATGGTTACTGGCTTGCATTCCTACATTAGTTTATTAAATGAAATTAGTTTTCTGGGAATATCTCGGAAACTCTTGGTTTTAGAGCATTAACATGTAGTTTCCGGGGACCCTTTACGACTGTTTAGGGGCCCCGAGGTTTTTTTCTGACACCAGGGGGGCTGAAAATGAGCTTTGTCTCGTCGTTGTAGGCCGTAGTATCATCATCATCCTCCTCTTGCACAGTTTCCAGCCGTTGGCCGGGTCTGTTTGGAACTCAGGCCACTCCAACGTCTTCTGTCTTCCCACCATCTCTCAGCTTCCAGCCCTGTCCAGTCTTCTCCTCTCTTCTTCACGCTTTCTTCCATCCCTTTCAGCCACCTGTCTCTCGGTCTTCCTCTCGGACTCTTTCCTTCACACTTCGTCTCGTGTATCCTCCTGGGTATCCTATTATCCTCCATTCGTTTTACATGCCCCAGCCATCTAAGTCTAGATTTCTCTATACCATCCCGTAATGGTTCCTCCTTTATTAATTCTCTGGTCCTCTCATTTCTTATTCTGTCCATCTTTGTAGCTCCAATACTGCTTCTCAAGAACCTCATCTCACTGGCCTGTATTTTGCTCTTCTCCCTTCCTTTCATAGCCCAGGTCTCCGAGGCATACGTCAGAATAGGGGCATAGAACGTCCGATATATGATCTTTTTCTGTTCTGAGGGACATCCTTGCTCCATAACATGTTTCTCACACTCCTTCGGAATGCTTCTGCCTGTCTCCCCCGCTCATTTTTTATCTATAGTTTCTTCCATTATCTTGTATCAGGCTTCCCAGATACTTGAAACTCTCCACTTTCTTCAGCTGTTCCCCACCAATTGTTATTCCCGTTGTGGTTCTTTCCTTCTTCTTTGTTGTGATCACTATCTCACTCTTACTTATGCTAAATTTCATCCCATATCCTTGTATTATTCCTTCCCACACGTCTAACTGTTCCTGTACCTCCTCCTCCTTGTTTCCCCAAATCATCAAATCATCCGCTAACACCATTGCTTTCATCTTTCCTTCTCCAATTACTTGTGCCACTCGGGTCATTATGTCATCCATCACCACAATGAAAAGTAACGGTGCCAGTGCACTTCCTTGTTTCAGGCCGTTTCTCTGTTCCACCCAGTCCGATCTCTCTCCTCCCACTTTCACACAGCTCACGCTTCCCTTGTACATCTCCATTATCCTCCTTATAGTCCATTTTTCTACTCCTCTATCCTCCAGGGACTTCCATACTTTGTTTCTGCATACACTGTCATATGCTTTCTCAATGTCCAGGAAGGCCATCAGTAGATCTGTTCCATACTCACAGTGCTGTTCTTGTAACTGCCTTACAGCAAAAATCAAATCCACTGTGGACCTTCCTGCTCTGAAGCCGTGTTGTTCTTCCCTCATCCCTCCTTCTATCCTTGTCCTAATTCTCCTTTCCAAAACTTTCTCAAACATCTTTGCACAATGACTCATCAGTTTTATTCCCCGATAGTTTCTGCATTCTGTTCTACTACCTTTCTTGAAGATTGGGACAAATATTCCCTTTTTCCAGTCCTCTGGGGTCTTCCTTTCCGTAGTGTAATAATAATATTAATAATAATAATAATAATAATATAACAATATAGGGATAGGGATATAATAGACCTTCCGTAGCACACCAGCACGTGTAAATCGCGTGAAAAAATTCTAGAGTACCCCTTGACCCCCTTAAGCGCATTATATGCATTGATGAATTTTACAGCTTTGTTTGGTTCCGTTATAACCTTCTAGCCGTTTGGTTGGTTGGTTCTTAAGTTTAGGGGCTGCGACAACGCGGTCATGTAGCCCCGTGTACTTTGGGTGTGTGTAGAATCTGTCTGATAACCTTCTAGCCGTTTGCAAACTATCTCAGTAAAGTAATAAATGTAATTGTATTGCGTCTTATATTACAGCAATAGATGGACCTGTGAATTTCTGTTGCCATGGTTACCGGCTAGCTTCCTTTCATTATTGTATTAAATGAAATTAATTTTCTGGGAATATCTCAAAAACTATTGGTTTTAGGGCCTTAAAATGTGGCCCCCGAGTTTCGTTTCTCACATTGTGGGGCTGAAAATGAGCTTTGTCTCGCCCTTCTACGCCTATTTCAGCATGTATTTTAAGGGGGTAGGCCCCCTTTTATGAGAGGTACAGAGAAGGGTTACATCAATGATTGGTGTCTTGCCTCTGAAGGATATCTGTACCAAATTTTACGTTGATCCACTCAGCCGTTCTCGAGTTATAAGTACACAAAAAATTGTCCACAGACAAACAAACAGACAGACAGACAAAAATTTCATTTTCGCGCGCATCCGTCATAAAACAGTCTAAAACGCGTAAATAACGCAAATTTCCGTAGAAATTCAGAAAAAAACAGACAAACTTTCATTCTTAGTTAGTTATAGTTATTGTTGTTTTAAGGGGTGGAACTACGAGGTCATCTGTATATATAGAAGATATATGCATATCAGTTTCTTGTGGACACGATAACTGCCGTAATTTTGCACCAATCACTTTGAATATTTTACCGAATATGTATACCTATAAAATCTCGGTCGAGTTCGTTAATGGGCTAAATCGGTCGAAGGGGGTGAAAATGGGGGGCTTTTTTTCGAAAAATTGAAATTTCGCTCTAACTCTCTTAATATCGAATCCATTCGAAGTTCATAATATGTGTCGGATAAGTGCCAACAATTTATGTCAAATAAGTTTTTGATAGCACCAACCATTGACCAAAGGGGTGGAAAAAGTGGGCTAAATCGGTCGAAGGGGGTGAAAATGGGGGGCTTTTTTCGAAAAAGTGAAATATTGCTATAACTCTCTTAATATGTGAAATATCGAATCCGTTCAACGTTCATACTATGTGTCGGATAAAACCCAAAAATTTATGTTTGAAGAGCTTTTTTTATAGCACCAACCATTGACCAAAGGGGTGGGAAAAAGTGGGTTTTTCGGGAAACATTAATCATATCTCTCTTAATAGGCACAATCTCAAAACCGTACAAAATGGACAATATTCCCCTAATAACTACCTAAAATTTTGTCTTAAAGAATTTTTGATATGACCCACCATTATGCCAAGGGATGAGAAAAATGATTTCGGAATTATAAGAAAATGCCAAGAGCTATCAGTGCTTGCCATGGCAACTCTACTAAATTGATGAGGGATGAGCCATCAGAAGTTGCCAAGATAACGCACTTGCACGAGATCATATTCAGAATTCCATCTGACTAAGTGTGAAGCGGCTTCGGTGACGTAACTGGTAGCAAGCACGCTGAATGTCTATGCCCATGGTCGCGAGTTCAAAGCCGGCCGAAGTCGTCGGATTTTCTAAGAGCGCTAAAAATCCCTCAGTATGCTTTCCTTTGGAGGGGAAATTCCAACGTTCGTTGCGAGTTGCTGGCTGCGGTGGCATCTAGTTGCCAAGTTCACAGGTAGGTGTCGTTGACGGTAGTACCTGGTAGCAACATTAGGAACTACTGCTTGAAATTGACCGTCTGCAGTCCTTACCTGAATTACAGACTAATACAGCCATCCCTAAGTACACGGGATCACATGACCGCGTTGTCGCAGCCCCTAACTGAGGAACCAACCAAAATCTCTGCGGGAGATATAATTTTGCGTGAAGAAGTAACAGACCGTTACATAGTTACACATCAGTGTCGAAACCTAGCATAAGGACAATGTGACCACAAGTATAAAAATGGACCCCAAATGACAAGAAGGTTACCGTTCCCATAAGACAATAAAATGTTTAAAATAAGCATAAAATGACGAAAAACAAAGTTAATTAAGCTCCAATTATAAAATACCTTCTCGCAATAAATGAGGTCTGATCCTTCTACGGAAACCTGCATATTCTGCCTATTTTCGCCTATCCCCAAGTTTGTCCGGTGTAATCTACCTCCGCCTTCCGGCGTGCCGAGAGGACTTTTTTTTATATGTGATAGGCACAAGTATTGGTAGTGCAAATCTCAAGTTTCAATTTTTTTCAACTACCCGATAAAAAGTTCTTATACTTTTTCTGACGTAACGTTTTCTCAGCCCAAGATAAACGTACAGCAGGAAACTTGGTCTCATTTTGAAGCTCTCATTCGTGTTTATCGGAAACTACGACCACTGTAAACGTACAGTGTGATGACGAATTTATGAAGAGTAATATTAATGGGAGGTTTTGTGCGTTGTGTGTAGGTATTCTCCCTCCGTCCAGCCCAATAAAAAAGAATATATTATGATATAGGCATATTATGATTATATTTTGATATAGTATGATATGATTCACGGAGTGAGGTTGTGGTTAGGGTTGTGCAGCTGTGAGCTTTCATTCCGGAAATAGTGGGTTCGAACCCCCCTGTCGGTAGCCCGGGAGATGGTTGTCCCTGGTTTCTCATTTTCACACCAGGCAAATGGGCGCTGTACCTTAATAAAGGCCACAGCCCCTTCCTTCCCACTGCTAGTCTTTCCTATCCCATCGTCGCCATAAGACCTACAGTATCTGTGTCGGTGCGACGTAAGGCAAATTGTAATATATATATATATATATATATATTATTTTGATATATATTATTTTGATATATATTGAAGATTACAACTCGCATAATAGGCCAGGCGACAGGTAGTTCAATAAGGAAATAATTAGTGGAAAGCTGGAAATTGCTTTAATCGCTTTATTTGGACCCAGATATTACTCTCCCAAGTTTCTCCCTCGAGCGAAGTCGGTGTTGGCCCTTCTGGCCCTAAGAAGGTACCATTTTTCAATTTTTTGCAAATATCTCCCAAATCTTCAACTTTATCAACAAAATACCTATTATAAAAAATAATCTAGAGTAAATTTCCTACAAATATTTTCCCTACCTTTTGTCTCTAATGTGAACCGTTACGATGCTACGACCATTCAAAGTGGAGCCCTTTTTGATTCATGCGGAAAAGCTATGGAAATGATATGCCATATCAACGTTTCTACATGTTTTAATATTTGTCAGCATTCCAGATGCACAAGCTGTTAACTTGTTACAAGTATAACAGATTTTCAATGTAAACAGCTGTGGCAAAATACCTACCATTAGTATCATTTTGCAATATTGAGTTTTCGACTACAGAACAGCATGCGGAAGCACGGTGTGCGCGGATCTCGCGGGATGATGCGGACTTGAGAAAATTTGTTGGATGGTTATCAACTTCCTCGTGGACAACACGTTGTTTCGTTAAGCACAGGAGTTGTCGGGGATGGACAAATCACTTGTCATATGGCCTATGAAATTGGAATAGCAGCACAAAAAGGCATAACCGGCAACAATTTTCACGATGTGAAGTTCCTTAGAAAAAATGGCGTGATGCCTCTCCGCGCGGTAAATTCGAAAATAAAAATCCGCAACACGGATATTCCTGTTGATCCTCTTGTGCTTTTCCAATGCATTTGCCTTGCAAAGAAAACCGATGCAGAATTGAAACAATATTTCCAGTTTGAACTAGCTCCGTATCCGGTTGCGATCTTTGATAAAGCGGGAATGCATAGACGAAAAAGTCTGTGTTCTATAAATTATTCGATCCTGTTACCGATGAGCCCATATTTGAGGACCTACATCATGTTCTCGACGGAGGATGTCTTCTGCACCGTGTAATTTGGCACCGAACCGATACTTTTGTCGACATTAGTGCCAAATATGCGAGTTACGTTAAAAGATACTTCAAAAACAGTGTCATTATTTTCTATGGGTATCCTGACGACCCAGCAGCTCGCAGTACCAAGTCCGTTGAACGTCTTCGACGATCGCACAAGCATGAAGCTGCTGATGTTTTTCTATGAGTCCATGACGGCACCTATGCCACAAGCAAACTTTTTGTCTAATGTCACAAACAAACGAAGATTGATCGACTTGTTGCGCGTCAAATTCGAAAGCGAAGGAATCGAAACCAGACAAGCTCCAGAAGATGCCGATGTGCTCATCGTTACCACCCCACTCGAGTTATCTCGGCCCGACAATTCAGTCATTATAGTGGCTGAAGATATAGATATCCTGGTCATCTTGGCGGCTTGTGTGCCACCCTCCACGAAAATGTATTTTATGAAACCCGGCAAAGGTTCAACCAAACAACAACTATTTTGCACAACAAGTTTCAATCTCCCAACATGTGTGCAAGAAAACTTCCTATTTTTGCATGCGTTTAGTGGGTGCGATATAACGTCTTCGTTTCACAGGCAGTGCAAAATGAAATTCGTAACACTGCTGAAGAGTAATGAGGAACTGCAGACAGCTGTTAGGGTTTTCCGAGGCGTGAACGCAAACCCCGATGAAATTGACAAAGCGGGCCAGTTGGTTTTGGCTGGGCTTTATGACAACAAAACCATGGGAAATACCCTGAATGAGCTGCTGTTCCAACTGTTTGAAAAATCTCTAAGCAAACATCGATTTAATCTCGCAAGCATACCTCCCACCGAATCAGCGGCACGTGAGCACTCTTTAAGAACATATCAAATCCAAACATGGTATGGAAATGATACAAATCCACTGGATTGGGGCTGGAAAAATTCTCAATGTGGTTTGGCTCCCATACCTACGAGGGATCCGGTGCCACAAACGCTTCTAAACACAGTGTCCAGCAAATGTTCGGAAGGATGTAACGCAGCTTGTGGTTGCAGGAAAACGGGCCTCCGATGCTCCAGAATCTGCATGAATTGTATGGGACGGTCATGTACAAATGCTGCCTAGGAAGATGATATGGATGATTGTGACGGAGACATCGATGTTAATCTTGAGCGCCCTGTGACGTCGGACAAATGTACCGATACAGACGATGAAAGCGATGATGGAGAAATTGAGGCCACAGCTGTTTACATTGAAAATCTGTTATACTTGTAACAAGTTAACAGCTTGTGCACCTGGAATGCTAACAAATATTTTATAATATGTAGAAACTTTGATATGGCATATCATTTCCATAGCTTTTCCGCAAGAATCTAAAAGGGTTCCAATTTGTATGGTCGTAGCATCGTAACAGTTCACATTAGAGACAAAAGGTAGAGAGCATTTTTGTAGAAAATTTACTCTAGATTATTTTTATAATAGGCATTTTGTTGATAAAGTTGATGGTTTGGGAGATATTAGCAAAAAAAAAAAAAAGGAAAAATGGTACCTTCTTAGGGCCAGAAGGGCCAACGCCGACTTCGCTTGAGGGGGGAAAACTTGGGAGAGTAATATCTGGGTCAAAATTAAGCGATTAAAGCAATTTCCAGCTATCCACTAATTATTTCCTTATTGAGGCTTTTTTTCCGACCTGTCGCCTGGCCTATAAAGTTCTATTGATTTTAAACATGTTTTATTCTGCGAATATAACTTACAGAATTTTATAAAGTAACTCATAAATAATTTTTAACATTCTGTAAACGAAACACTCACATATTTTATTATGAGCAAATATTCTCATGAAAATAAATTTTATTATTTCAGATTTTGAAAAATCATTTACATATCATATTGTTCTATATTGAAACATATTTTTTTAGTAATAATCTGATACAGGTACGAAGTACACCATTTTATACTGACTGTATAACAATATAAAGTATTGACAGTAAGAAAACAAACAACAAAATTTAACAACAAAAAATAGGGACTTAATAATAACAAATTCATTGGAAATTAAATAACAAATAAAATAAATAACAGAGGTTATAAAGATATGTATGTGAGTCGTCCAATTCCAGAACTACCTAAGTCAATTTCATGAAATTTGTGAGAAAGGGCAAAAAACTGTCTTGAGTTATCCGTGCGCGTTTAAATAGAAACAGTTTGTATAATAGTTACAAAATACGATTAGTTTTCATTTTATGTATGTTTTAAAAATACAGTAAAAGCAGTTTTTACGTAATAATAGAAAATATATTGCACTTAAGCAGTTTTGATACAGGATCTAGGACTTAAGTAGTTTTGGATTAGTTTCATTAAGTCAGTAATTATGGTTTCTATGTGAAAGTGAAATTATTGCTATATTTTAAAGTTCTCTAAGAAACTACCCAGTATACAATAAAAGTAACCTTTCAACCTTAAATTTCCATTTACAATATGCTCACAGCTTTTCAAACTAGGCGAAATAGAGTCCATTGGACTGCACAGCAACGTCATGTTCCATGGGGTCTTCTTCTTCTACTTCAGATACATTTTGTCGAGCTATGTCTTCGCCACATAGTAGCAAGTCTCGGTAGAAGCCTAGATCCTCTCTGTTGTGCCACTCAGGGCCGAAATGCTTTGACAAAAGCTGTTTCACATCAATCACTTACATATATATAAATATATAAAAGTGTACCCGTTCTTACGCCACTTTAACATGTTTTCTTGGCGTTGATTAGCAGTGTTTAGCTATGGACAAGTTCATTGTTAAACGTAAACGCCTGGACAGTGAAAGTGAACAGTCGGATCCTACTCCCGAACCGTTGAATTCAACATAAAGAAGACAAACGAAAGAAAAGAACATACCAGGACAGTTACGTAGTGTATGGATTTACGTGGAATAAGAACGAGGAAAACCCTATCCCTGTGTGTTTAGTTTGTGGCGAAACACGAGGCCATGGTACCTAGCAAACTGAAGTGGCATCTCACAATTAAGCATCCTAGTGGGTCAGGGAAGAGTGTGATGTATTTTTCACGTGTAATAGAAGGGGAGAAAAAAAAACAGCTGTGCGAATGGTAAAGAGAATGACCATAAGTGATACTGCTCTTGAAGCCTCGTTTAAAGTAGCAGAACTGATAGGAAAAAAGAATCACACACACACCTCATACTCTTGGAGAGGAAATCATAGGTCCTGCATGGAAAATTATAGTTTCAACAATACTTGGTGAAGGAGCAGCTAATCAAATTTCGAAATTTCCTCTTTCCAACAACACAATCAGTCGCAGGATATCTGAAATGTTTGCAATATCAACGAACAAGTCGTGGGGAAAATAAAAACTGATCGAGCATTTGCTTTGCAAGTAGATGAGAGTATCGATAGTGGTGACAAACTGCAACTCCTTGGTTTTACCAGATATATTGATGATAAAGATATTAATGAGCAGTTTCTGTTCTGTAGACCGCTGGAGACTACAACCTCAGGCCATGATATTTTCGTTTCTATTAATTCCTTTCTCAATGACCAAGATCTTTCATGGAAAGACTGGTTGGTTGGTTCTTAAGTTTAGGGGCTGCGACAACGCGGTCATGTAGCCCCGTGTACTTTGGTGTGTGCAGAATCTGTCTGATAACCGGTGTTAATTGTGATGACTGTATTAGTGCGTGTTGTCTGTTTTTAATTCAAGTAAGGACTGCAGTCTTTTGAATTTTTCAAGTAGTTCCGACTTTTGCTGCCAAACGCCACCGTTAATGACTACTAGTTCAGAACTTAGCTACCGGACGCCACCGCAGTCGGCTCTTGGCAACGAACGGAGGAACCTAAGAGCGTTGTTTACATTCTTAACCTATACAATTTAGCTTCACACAGGTGTAATTAGTGGAAGGTTCTTTAACATGCCATAAATCTATGACATGGGACCGCCGGATTTACTTCCCCTCCGAAGGAAGGCATACTGAGGGATTTTTAACTCTCTTAAAAAATCCGACGACTTCGGCCGGCATGGAAAGACTGTTGTGGTATATGTACAGATGGTGCACAATCTATGTCTGAGAAATTTAAAGGTTTTTGCTTCCAGAGCTCAAGATTTTGCTGCAGTGTTTAACGAAGTTGTGAAAATGGTGAACTACATCAAGTCTCGACCTTTAATGTGCAGGATTTTTAAACAGTTATGTCTCGCAACGGATGCACCTCATACCTCTTTGTTACTTCATACAGAGTAAGGTAGTTGTCGCGGGGTCGTGTATTGAAGCAGTTTCTTGAACTTAGAGAACAGGTGAAAACTCTTTTTAAGGATGAAAATCAAGATACATTTTATGAGCTGTTACTAACTGATTCTTGGTGCTTGGAACTGTCGTATCTGGCAGATATTTTTCATAAACTGAATTAACTGAATGTTTCAATGCAGGTTAGACAGGAAACAATAATTTCCTCAACCAATAAAATGAAAGATTTTAAAAGAAAACTTAGTTCTTGGAAATCTGCAGTTCAGAAAGGAGATCTTTCAAACTTTCTTCATCTGGCAGTAGTTAACGATCTGGGTAAGCTGAAAGACCGCATTTGTGATCACTTATCAAGATTGCAAGATGCAATAGATACATACTTTCCATCTATTTCCACTATGAATGTCAACTGGGTTGTCTCACCATTTGATTTCATAGATAGTACGAGGAAATAGATTTCACTGGTTGCGAACGAGATGAATTTATTGATCTTTGTGCCGATTCCACACTCAAAGGTAAGTTCACCAAGAGTGAGGCGTCGGTGGCTACGTTTGGGCTTCAGCGGAGAGAGTAGTATCCTAACCTAATGAAGAAAGCAATTAACACACTTTCGCCCTTTCCAAAATCCTATCTATGCGAGCAAGCCTTCTCTGCTCTGGTGACAATAAAATCCAAAGCAAGAAATAGACTGAATAACCTTGAGGATGATTTGCGTGTTTCATTGTCAACTGCAAGGCCCGATATCACGTACCTGTGCTCTAAGCATCAATCACAAGTTTCATATTAACGATTTATCGAACAAAATTATTGATGTATTTTTACTCACTGACTGTAGTAAAGTTGACTGTATTATGTTATGGTGTACGTTACTTATTATAAAATATTTTAATAAATTTACATATGAAACATAATTCTTTTTTTATTCCAGGAAGGGTGCCCCTACTGTTGACCAAAGTATTATGTGCACTCGAGTTTGAAGGTTGTTTGTGAAGTAACCAATAGACCTACATAAAATCCAATAACATCATCATTTTCGTCGTTCTATTGTACGTTAGTTCATGTAGGTTTGGAATTTTTAATTTATATTTTAATATTTTTTATCGCAGTTGGAACACAAAATGTGCCCATTTTTAAGCGTGTTTCAACCATGCGTCACATATAAGAATTATTATCTCAAAACTCCGTCATCAGATCGAATGCAAATTTTAACACAATATACATCGGAATGTTGTATAACTGGTTTATTAATTTCAAAATTTTGTGTGTCCAAGAAACAAAGTTATCATTTTTGTGAGGTAACTTTTTCTCGGCTCGGGGTGGTTGGAAAATATAGCTCTTGGTCGCATTGTAATCCATATTCATCAAGAAGTTATGGTTTATGACTGTGAAATACGTAAATTAATTAACTTATTTTATATCGGTTTGTGTTTGTTCGTGGAAATAAGGCATGATTCACCAGCCAGCCGCTCAGGGGTAAGCTGTACTGAGTTGCTGAGATGGAGCCCATAACTGCCGAGCGAGGCGAGGTCGTATTTCCCCGTTCCAATATAAACCGATATAAAATAAGTGAATTAATTTACGTATTTTAAAGTCATACAGCATAACTTTTTGAGGTATAAGGAGTTCTACGCGACCAAGAACTACATATTCCAACCACCCCAAGCCGAGAAAACGTTACCTTACACAAATGATAACAACTTTGTTTCTTGGACACGCAAAAATTTGAAATTAATAAACCAGTTATATAATATTCCGATGTATATTGTGTTAAAATTTGGATTCGATCTGATGACGGGTTTGTGAGATAATAATTCTTAAATGTGACGCATGGTTGAAACACGCTTAAAAACGGGCACTTTTTGTGTTCCAACTGCGATAAAAAATATTAAAATATAAACTAAAAATTCCAAACCTACATGAACTAACGTACAATAGAACGACAAAAATGATGATGTTATTGGATTTTATGTATGTCTATTGGTTACTTCACAAACAACCTTCAAACTCGAGTACACATAATACTTTGGTCGACAGTAGTATTTAATGTTATTCCCAAGGGTGCCGTGAACATCAAAAGGTTGGTAAACTCTGCTCTAGACTGTGGTCGTGTGGACTGGCATGATGAGTCAGGGCGGGAGGGAGGCGGAAGCTGCGATAGCAAAGGTGTTGAAGGAGAGAGTAAGGCAGGTGCCCGAGCGCGCTCTTGCCCAAGACCTTGTCTTACCGCTGTGTGTGTGCGCGCGTGTGTGTATGTGTGTGTGACTGATTCAACCTGCGTTTTGTAGAGTCTGAAAGGTACAATCACCACGGGTATATCGCTGAACCAATTTTCTTTATCGAACTTTTCTACTGCTCAGAATAAGAGCCACATCAAATTAATAAAACTTTGAAGTTAATATAACAATTTTTTCTCACTAAAAATGGTATTCAAATCTGAAGAGGTTAATACAAAATTTGAATTTCGTAATAAGAATTGTTCCTATTGCAGGTACTACTACAGGGGTTGTTGTACATAAATTTCGGTGTCTTCCGATTATTAGTTTCGTCGTGGAGATTGTACCTTTAACGCTCAAAATAGCCACTTTGAAGCCATGTCCTCAGCAAACGAGCCGTCGTTATTTTCTTCAAAACGCATATAATATCTCACAAAGACCTACATTAGAGATTAAGAGTAAAAATAAAAATAAAAATAAAATTTCAATTTTTGACCGCACAGCCTTAATGTTGGCAACTTGATCGTGTCTATGTTTGTAGTCAGTGCTGGTGACCATTATTATTATTATTATTAATAATAATAATAATAATAATAATAACAATATTACCAACTGCGGTAGCTACACGCGTTAACGTGCATGGCCATGCGGCCCGCCTATCTCCGGATTCAAAGATGAGTCACTTCGAAAACCTTCCCCTCCCTCCGTTGCCCGTCCTTGTAATGGTTTCCCGTGATTTCTCATGTCCAACTCCACGAAAATTCCGGGATGATACTGTTATGCCCTGAGCCCCCATGGGGCATAATCATCCCCTTTTCCACGCCACAATCCCATATGACAAGGCAACAGCAACATTCACACTAGACTGGCGACCTATCTCACACATGAAGCAACATTTCGACATAAAACAGCCAGACACCAACGTTATCTAGAGCACATAAACACTTACGAATGCTGACTCAGGTTGCAACACTACCAGCATTACTAGCCGCCTCTACAATCTACAAGCTGGTGAGTGTTGCTCTAAGGTTAATCCTTCAGACTCGTCCTTCCGACACCAAACCTAAACTACTTTGTAATTCATTCCATTTCGTCTCTCTTCTACTGTAAAGTGGAATAAACCACCATTATACACCCAGGCTAACCCCTTGTGTTTTCACGCTCCCGCATCGAACTCCCAACACCCGGTTTCCCGCGAGCAGTCGTCCTCCCGTACACATTAGCTGTCTTGCCGACCTGCCCGCCCGCAAACCGGTGCGAAAGCATTACTGTGCTTACTCACCGTGACATGGCCACCAGACGACCTTCCACGCCCACACCCCACTCTCACAATACAAATTACACTCACGCGTTGCCCTTCAGACAGCCCGCTACCCCTTACACTAAATACCGCCCTTACTCAAGCTACTCCCCCGAGGGCAATACAATACCTACTAATCGGTCACGAAAACCGTGATGAACGGCTGAGGGGACCCAACGGTCTGACCACGTGTCAGCCCACAATATGCAGGCCATATGACTGGGCAGCGGTCCCTTGGTAAGCCTCTTCGTGGGCTGTAGTGTCGTGGGCGGCGGCGGTGGTGGTGGTGGTGGTGGTTCCTTCTAATAGCCAACGACTACTTCTTTCCAACTCCTTGCAAAATGTTGTTCGTGTCATTTCTTCTGTCGTTAATTTATTTGACAAGGTTGCCATTAGAAGGAGCATACGACCTTACAAACCAATCGCCACATACAGACTTATCTCACCTCCTCCCCGTCCCCGTAGAAACAGGTAATAATTAGGCGGCCAGAAATCCATTCGTATCTCACTACCTGGGTATCTTTATGAATAAATATGGTTAAACCCTGGGGTTCCCACAGGGTATGGCCACCCCCTATCGTCCCCTTTCGTCACCTTTCACCCTCATTTGATGCCACAACCCCTAAGTGAAACCAACAACAACAAACATCAAGCCATTGCAAGTACACTTGGCTTGGTAGGCCCAACCATGCACACATGTGGTAATTCTTGCCACACAGATCCAAACACCTAGCTACCTGGTATGTGGGGCAAGAATTTGCTGACTACATTACACAAACACGGGCAATTCACATAAATACCTGCACCGCCAGGAACTGATCATCTATCGTCCACCGAGGTGCTGTCCGAGGCCAGCTTGATCGCTCTGCAGTTCTGGTAAGTGTACTCAAAGGTTATCCTTAGTAGTTCCTCTCTGTTCCAAACCCAATACTTGTAATCATCTCATTCATTCTTGTGCACTTCGTATCACACTTATAAGAATTAAAACCATTATCACTCTCTTAAACTGCCTCTTTGTATTTATTGGGCCCTCTGCTCGAACTCTGGCCCGCTGCCAGCAAGCCTTTTCTCACCTGCGCCACACAGACTGTATCGCTCGTCAGGTGTCTAACATTTGTAAACACGAGTCAGCATTCGCTACTCACTCAATAAGCAATGTCAGCCTTCAGCTTGCCTGCCGCATTCATTCTTTGCTTCACAAACCAGCTACACTCACATGCCGCCCTGCATTCAAGATATCACGTCTTTTAATAACCGCCACCCTAATTCGAGCTACCAACCCCCCAGGGCAACACAATATGTTGGATATTTTCTGTGTGTAAATTCGTCTCTTTTGAAAATATTTAGTATATTTAATCCGTCCCAGATCAAGTCAAGATCATATCGGAGGCTTTTATCTACGTGTATATGAAGCTAGTAGTTCCGTGAAGAACTATATAGCCTATTTCCAAATAACTTATTTATGTTAATTGCCTCTATTAACGTACACAATTTCAGTTTGATTGCTGTAATAGATTCGTAGATATTGAAAACCGTCTAAATATTTCGGTAGGTCGCCATGTTGGAATTTTTATATAATGTATGTAGGCCATAGAGTTGTGTACTATTAGATGACGATTTTTCTGTAGGTGCATTATTCAAACGTTCAGTTCGATCGCATGAATAATACACAAGAAATAAAAAAACATATTTTAAAATTGCGCACAGCCACCATCTTGAGGTTATGTGAACGATTGAACTAAAATGCTAGTGCATTACAATGTGTATACACATTTACTGTACCAAATATCACTGCGGTCAGATGGTTAAATCGCGAGAAAAGTCTATAAAATGTTTCACCTTCGCTTGGCCGCCATGTTCGATTTGTATTTTACCGGTTTTTGGAAGGCTCATAGCTTATAGCTCATAGCTCACCGTACAAAATTTCAGGATGATATCAGTAATAATTTCGGAGATAAAGAAAGTCGGTGAAATATTTCACACAGCCGCCATCTTGAGTTTAAGTAGACAATTGAACTAAATTAGATGCCAATGCATTACAATGTGTTTTAACATTTGGGGTACCACATTTCATTGCGTTTGGATGGTTAAATCGTGAGAAAAGTCTATTTAAATGTTTCAACTCCGCTTGGCCGCCATGTTCGATTTGTAGTTTTTTTTTTGTAGGTTTCTGAAAGTCTCATAGGTAAACTTCTAGTAGTGCCCTTTATCACCGTACGCAATTTCAGAGTGATATCAGTAATGGTTTCTGAGATATTGAATGCTGGTGAAATATTTCTCACAGCCGCCATCTTGAGTTATGTAAACATTTGAACTAAATTAAATACCAGTGCTTTGCAATGAGCGTAGACATTTGTTGTACCATGTTTCACATTGCATTTGGATGGTTAAATCGCGAGAGAAGTCTATTTAAAAATTTCAACTTCGCTTGGCCGCCATGTTCGATTTGTAGTTAAGAAGTTTTTGAAAGTCTTGGTAAACTTCTAGTAGTGCCCTTTATCACCATACACAATTTCAGAGTGATATTAGTAATAGTTTCTGAGATATAGAATGCTGGTGAAATATTTCGCACAGCCGCCATCTTGAGTTATGTAAACAATTGGACTAAATTAAATACCAGTGCATTGCACTGTGCATAGACATTTGTTGTACCATGTTTCATTGCAGTTGGATGGTTAAATCGCGAGAAAAGTCTATTTAAAAGTTTCAACTTCGCTTGGCCTCCATGTTCGTTTTGTAGTTCAGAGGTTTTTGAAAGTCTCATAGGTGAACTTCTAGTTGTATCACCGTACAAAATTTCAGGGGGGTATTGGTAATAATTTCGGAGATATAGAATGCCGCTGGAATATTTCGTACTGCCGCCATGTAGGATTGGTGAGACGTAATAAAATTTGAAGTACACAGTCGGGGTCGGCCGTAATAGTACTATGACCTTATCGAGTTTCATTGAAATCGCTCCAGCCGTTTAGAAGTGATTAGGGTGACACAAACGCACACGCACATACACACACACACACACACACACATGGACAAAGTTGATCTCATAAGCCTATTTTTTTTTTTCATAAAATAAAAATAGGCTAAAAATAGATGGATCATGTAAAATCTGATAATTGCTATGATATAAATAAATATTTTTTGCCACTTCAGTTACTACTTCTCAACGCACCTTACTTTAAAAATATCCCTCGCTTCAGGACATCCCGAGTCATTATTTCAAATTCTCACATTCAATATTTTAAGGCGGCTTCGGTGGCGTGGTTGGTAGCATGCCGAGCTTCTATGCCCAAGATCACGGGTTCAAACCCGGCTGAAGTCGTCGGATTTGTTAAGACCGTTAAAAATCCCTCAGTATGCCTTCCTTCGGAGGGGAAGTAAAGCCGGCGGTCCCATGTCATAGATTTATGACATGTTAAAGAACCTTCCCCTAATTACACCTGTGTGAAGCTAAATTATAGGTTAGGTTAAACATTTGACAAACGCTCTTAGGTTCCGACGTTCGTCGCTAGGAGCCGATTGCAATGGCATCTAGTAACCCGTTCTCAACTAGTAGTCGTTGACGGTTGCGTTTGGCTGTAAAAGTAGGAACTACTTTAAAAAATGCAATGTCTGCAGTCCTTACTTGAATTGAAAACAGATAACACACACTAATACAGTCATCACAATTAACACCGGTTATCAGACAGATTCTACACACCCAAAGTACAGGGGGGTACCTGACCGCGTTGTCGCAGCCCCTAAACTAAGGAACCAACCATCCAATATTTCAAAATTATATTTTCAATGTAGAATGAGCCACTCGTAGTTTATGCTTTTGTCATCCCTTCGTATTGTGATAAACAGTACCATGTACTGTATCGTCATTAACGTAATTATTGTCAAAACGCCAATGGTAGACCTCATGCAATACAATACTTCAATATTCGTGCTACTAACGTGGATCCAGCCTCTGTTCTTCTAATTATGAATTTTGCACCTTACACTTAATTTTCAATTCTTACCACGTGTTTATACAGGGTGTATTTTATGTACCTTTGGAGAATGATAGGTCGTGTAGGGGACGGGTATAGAAGTAATTTGAGATGGGGAACTTGGGGTCGGAGCGGCCTCCTTAACCCCTAAAATAAGGGTTGGTTCAGGCCCTCCATCCTGTAAGTTAGGCAACCGACCGACCGAAATGCACACAGTTTGGTTTAATTTACCGAAGGTATTACACCTAAAATAATATTTAAAAAAGAAAGATTTTGCCTAAGCGCAGAATCAAACCCGGGACTACCGGCCTTTCGCACCGCAACGCTATCCATTACGCCAGCGCCACATGGTGAAACGAATCTTGCCAAGAGTTAAAGGATTGAGAAAGGTAATGGAGGCTTGGGCCGGCCCCATGGTGTTGGGGTAGCGTGCCTGCCTCTCACCCGGAGGCCCCGGGTTCGATCCCCGGTTCCGTCAGGGATTTTAAAACTGACGTGAGGGTTGGAACGGGGTGCAGGGATTTTAAAACTGACGTGAGGGTTGGAACGAGGTGCACTCAGCCTCGTGAGGACAATTGAGTAGCTGTCTGACAGTGAGACAGCGCCCCGATCACGAATACCAAGATGGCCGAGGGGACCCAACACGCTAATCACGCGTCACCCCAATCTCTGCAGGCCAAATGACTGGGCAGCGGTCGCTTGGTCGGCCTTAGCCCGTCATGGGCTGTATAGTGCCAGGGGTTGACTTCTTTTTTGTTTGAATGGAGGCTTGGGTCGGTTGCCTAACTTACAGGGTGGAGGGCCTGAATCAACCCTTATTTTAAGGGTTAAGGAGGCCGCTCCGACCCCAAGTTCCCTATCTCAAATTACTTCTATACTCGTCCCCTACACGGCCTATCATTCTCCAAAGGTACATAAAAGACACCCTGTATACACAAGTATCGAATATACGGTAGTATGCAACAAAACAATCCATAAATGTTTTATAAACATGGGTCGTACATCGCTTACTTTCTGAGATCTAAACACTTGTTCATAGGATTTTTGTTTTTGTTGATGATTCATATAGGGGTTTGGGACATCCTGGTCATCAGCCTCGTGTACTTAGGTGTGTTTTCAGCTTGTATGATAGCCTGTATTCCTGTGATGACTGTAATAATGTGTGTACGATGAGGTAGGTGTCGCGGGACTTAAAGTAAGGTAATATCCGGACATTAGCCTATGGGAGTTGCAACAATTAAAGACAAAATGAGGGAAGCACGTCTTCGCTGGTATGGGCATGTCACTAGAAGTGATGAGAACTCTGTAATAAAAGCGGCCCTCGAGTACGATTCAGGCGGGCATCGACCCCATGGCGCCCAAAGAAACGATGGATTGATACAATCAGTGAAGAGCTACTGGTGTGCGGCTCAAACCTGAAGATGCTTTTGACAGGAAGAAGTGGCGTACAACAACCAAGCAAGCGGACCCTGCACCATCGCGGGAAATACGCCAGGAAAGAGGAACTATCCAGACATTTGCCTGGAGGGAGTGTGAAAATACCCGGGGAAAAACCACATTCAGGATAGTCGCTGTCAGCGTTTGGATTCGAACCTCCAATCTCCGGACTTTCTGCTACTGCCCTCACGATTTAACGAGCACTGCTACGCCATGGGAGTTTGTTCATAGGAGTGCAGGTCACCAGATAACCATACATTACACACCTGGCGTGGAATAATGGAAACAAATATTTGGTTGCGGATATGAACAGAGTCGCTACAATGGCGCTACGTCAAATAGAGTCAGCTGTGTGGTTCCATTTGTGAAATTTAAGTCATATTAGTGTGTGTTTGTGTTCATTGCTCTTAACTGCAGGGAGGCGCAATACTCTCAAATGAGGCGGCTTCGGTGGCGTAGTTGGTAGCGTGCTAAGCTTCTATGCCCAAGATCGCGGGTTCAAATCCGGCCGAAGTTGTCGGAGCTAAATTGTATAGGTTAAGAATGTAAACAACGCTCATAGGTTCCTACGTTCGTTGCCAGGAACCGACTGCGGTGGCGTCTGGTAGCTAAGTTCTGAACTAGTAGTCGTTGACGGTGGCGTTTGGCGGCAAATGTAGGAACTATTTGAAAAATTCAAAGGTGCAGTCCTACTGTTGTTGTTTGAGTCTTCAGTCGTTTGACTGGTTTGATGCAGCTATCCATGCCTCCCTGTCCTGAGCTAATCGTTTCATCTCTACATAGCTACCACACCCTACATCCGAGGCAATATGTTTAACATATTCTAACCTTGGTCTGCCCCTCCTGTTCTTGTCCTCGACCCTTCCTTCCATAACTAAGCTTGCTATTCCTGGTGCAGTCCTTACTTGAAATTTAAAAAAAACAAGATGTTCAGTAAAGAACATATAGCCTACTTTCTCCTAAATGCATGGGCATTGTTATAACTCTTTGTCCTTTCCAAGGAGCATAATTGAATGTTGGTTGTAGTAGCTTGTTGAAATACGTGTCATACGGATATTAAACATGAATATGAGGTGGCCTTTGCTAGTGCTACCTCTGTACCAAATTTCGTTCAATTCGGTTTCAACGTGTATGAATATATAGGGGGAATCAATTGGCACACATACATGGCCGCCATCCGCGAATTATTGGGCATATGACCTTGTAGTTGGGTCAAAAGATTCTTCATACATAAAGGTATAACGTTGCAAAATTTGGTAGAGATCAGATGATTAGGTTGGTCGTAATATTATTAAATCTTTTAACATTTGGGTGTCCGCCATTACGTTTTCGTCAAGATGGCGGCGATATAAAACATGACACTGAGATGCCCATTGCTAGTGTTACCTCTGTACCATATTTCGTTTAATTTTGTTTCACCGTGTTTGAAAAGATAGTGGGAATCGATTTGCACACATATATGGCCACCATCCGCAAATTATTAGGCAGATGACCTCGTAGTTTGGTCAAAGGATTCTTCATACTTAAAGGTATAATGTTACAAAATTTGGTAGAGATCAGATGTATAGGTTGGTCGTAATTTGATTTAAGCTTTGAACATTTGGGTGGCCGCCATTACGTTTACGTCAAGATGGTGGTGATATAAAACATGACACTGAGGTGCCCTTTGCCAGTGCTACCTCTGTACCAAATGTCGTTCAATTCGGATTCACCGTGTTCGAATTGATAGGGGGGACAGACATTCAGAGTACACACACTCACATACTCACACACACAGACAGACACACATTTTTAGCCTACTTTCGATTTTTGCAAAAAATGAAAGTAGACTTATGAGATCAACACAGGGCGAAAAAAGTGTGTCTGTCTGTGTGTGTGTGTGTGTCTGTGTGTGTGTGTGTGTGTGAGTGTGTGTACTCTGAATGTCTGTCCCCCCTATCAATTCGAACACGGTGAATGCGAATTGAACGAAATTTGGTACAAAGGTAGCACTAGCAAAGGACACCTCAGTGTCATGTTTTATATCGCCGCCATCTTTACTAAAACTGAATGGCGGCCACTCAAACGTTCAAAACGTAAAATCAAATAACGACTAACCAAATCATCCGATCTCTAACAAATTTGGTAACAACATACCTTCGTATAGGATGCGTCTTGTGACCAAACTACAAGGTCGTCCGCCATACCATTTCAGGATGGCGGCCGTGCGAATTATGCAAACTTTATAATCCATATCATGGGACCCACCAGTTCCGATTATCGAGCCGAGAATCGTTTTAACTGTTCTAAAGGAAGAGGCACGTTCGAAATTAAAAGTTTATTTTGTAATACTATAGTGCAGACGTGATTTTAAAAAGCTGAGCTGATTCAGTAAGAAGACAAGATGGCAGCGGATATCTTGTGCCTGACTTATATTTCACTAATTTGAGTATTGCATGCAATATAGCGTACTGACACAAAATAAATAAACTTTGTATGAAATCCTTTATATATAAATAATATACTCCAGTGATGAAATCGTTTAGTATAAATCATTATTTGCTAACAAGTTCTATGTAAGTCATTTTATATAGAACGATATTCGTTGACCCAATTAGCTCAGTGGTAGAGCGTTAGCCTATCGCTCAAATGCCTATGGTTCAAACCCGATCAGAGCTAGGTTTTTTGCTTGAAATGTTATATGTTTATTGTTTTGTAATGACTCAGATGTTTTAAAATTAAGCGTTATATTGTGCATATTATGGTGTAAAATATATATTTAATTAAAACATAATTCGCCAGCAGATTTACTCGAGACATCTAGCTGCCAAAAAGGTAACTGCACGCTGACCTACTTATTAACTTCCAGATTTTATTGAAAAGTTTCTTCTTCTGGCCGCTAGAATGCACTCGCTCTGTTAGGATTATATTGTTCGATATTTCACCACTAGATATCACGACTAGTCTACGTGGGGCTCCATTGATTACTATACCATTGGCATTCTATGCGCATCGAATTTGAAGAATGACAAGATGATACTACGATACATTTTTACTTTTTATTTTAAAGGGTTTGTAACAGCCTATTTTGCGTAACTTGAAAATGTTATTTGAAGTAAAGAACAAAACGATTTCACATAGTAACTGAATTCAAGCCGTTGGTGTTAGTTCAGATTATTAATTACTACTTTTATTTCAGGCAAATAGCAATCGAAAATATCCACATAGTTTGTATACACACGTCTCTGTAGGGTCATGGAAAGATTTGTTAATTCAATTAGGGTTTTCGATTCCCGGTCAATGCATGTGAGATTTTCGAAGTGAAATGCCATGTCCTGTGGTTCGTATTCCACGTAAAAAGGAGGTCCCGTGGCTCATAATCACAAGATTCACGGTCACGTAAAACTACAATCTTCCTTCCTTTTTTTTTCAATTAGGGTTGTGAAAGCCATGCACAACCAGACGTGTAAAGACATGCCTCAACTCAAAGTTGGATGTTGCCCACGGCAGGTCGTATATGTAATAATAATAATAATAATAATAATAATAATAATAATAATAATAATAATAATAATAATAATAATAATAATGTTATTGGTTTTACATCCCTTTTAACTACTGCTGCTTTTAGAGACACCGGGGTGCCGGAATTTTGGCCCGAAGGAGATCTTTAACGTGCCAGTAAATGTACTGACACGGCTCCCTCGCATTTGTGCACCCTCAAATGCCAGCTGACTGCGCCAGGATACGAACCTGCAACCTAGGGCCCAGCAAGCGAGAACGTTACCGCTGAGCCACGCAGCCAGTCCGGTCGATTATGTCTCCAGATCCATAACATTCTTGATATACTTCTTATCTTTCTTTCTTTCTTCAATGATGGTAGCAGTTTTTATCTAGGTTGTGGCGTTTGGTAGAGGTAAATCGTTTCTAAGGTCTTCAACAAAGAATAGTTCTATTATACTCTTTGATAATAACAACGAGTTATAACTATACTCATACATTTAGGAGAAAGTAGGCTATATGTTCTTTACTGAACATCTTGTTTTTTTTATGTAAATACATATTTTAAGCAATTTTTCTATAAATACATAAATTCCTGTTTTTCACTTATTAGCACATATAAAGACTAAATATTGCATGTTTTTGAAATCAGTATGCTAGATCTTTCAGTTTGCATTTTTGTTCTGTGTTACTTCAACGGGGAAGAACCAGTGAGTTATCTAATCTTCATGCAGAGCGCATGTCAGCTTGCAACTGTGTTATTCTTAACTTGTCGCCCCGTGCCACTTACTGTGGAAGCTGGGGATTCCCTTGTCCATAGCCATATTGCACCCTGCACCCCCCCCCCCCCCCTTTCCTTCCCCCAGCTACCTGGAACCAGTGTCACTCACATGCAGTTCATTTCTGGCACTATGAAGTGTAAGGCAGTTCTACGATGCCTAAAGTAAATGCAACTACAAGTTATCGTCTGCAGCAGTATATTGAAGAATTTAAGGATAATTTTACTTCTGATGGAGGCGTTCTGTTCTGCCAACCATGTGGGAATGCAATCAAGGATGAACATCGATCTCAAGTTAAACAACACCTCGAGGGAAAGAAACATGTTGCCGCAGTTTCGCGCCTTAAGCAGAAGTGTTTCGCGATAATTGTCGGTCATTTGTGATGGACAACCTGAAGATGCATCTCGTTGTGTATTGTAATTCTTCAGCAGTCAGCGAGGCATAGCATAAATTGCATTCTTGAGTACTGCATATTGTTTATATTCACAATAATAAACTAAATTATTATTAAATATGTTTACTTTTTTGTCACATATTTCAGGTATTTTTAATACATAAAAAATAAATATTTCCCCGATTTTTAGCACCTAAAAATCCAAGCCCTAATCATAACAAATAAACAGTAAACTTTGAACTCACCACAGCCATTCATAACAGATGCTGGAACCATTCACAGTACATCACTCTTTTTCCGTAATCAGTTTGTTTTAATTTATGAACCACGGTAACTTTATAAGGGAACAACTGAAGCTTGTCTCTTAAAGCTTTATGTGCTGTCAACTTAGAGATTGCTGTTAGTTGAGCTAATTTTATTGTTGATTTACTTGGACTATGCAGCATTATATCGGAGATTTCATCAAGTTTTTCGTCTGTTAAAAGCATAGGCCTGCCTGTTCCCCGTACATCGTGAACTGATCCAGTCACACGAAATTTACTTACCAAATCTCGAACGGTATCACGGTTTGGACACTTTGAATTAGGAAACCGCGCCTGAAATATTAATTTTACATTTTCTGCAAACCCATCGCCTTCGCGAAAAACGTATTCCATCAACAACAAAAAACGCTCTCTTCTGTAGTAAACATTACCGCCTGTATACTGTTGCACTCTTCCAATAATCTATCTGAACTCTCGCTTACTGTAATACACACTGAAGACATGCAGGCTCGCTTGCTTATCGCAATTCACACTGACAGCCCACACGGGGGAGTCCCGCTTTGAAGGACACAGCGCAGTGCAGTGCAGCCAACTAAACTCATGACTCAACCACTCACAGCTGCACGTACCCACTGCGGAGAACGTTCTCGGGCACCCTGTATTACAGAACAAAAGGATAAAACGATGTATCACAGTGAAGGATTAAGTGCATTGAATACATCATTAACTTACGTGGAGCAACAGCCGGAGGCGAGCGCAACGGAGGTGTTGATTTTTCGTCGATAACGAAATCTCGCAGCAATAAAACGTGAAACGGCAGGCAAGCAGACATTGCAGACAATTTTCTCTTCTAAGGGGGGCTCAGACACCGTCAGTGGGAATTTTTGCATACAGTTACGAATCATATCATAGCTTCACTAATGTGTAACATAGAGTTATGAAAACTGACATATGTATAATAAATACATAGAGCTTTCATCTAATTTAGAGAGAGAGGAGCAGTATACAAAGTATTTCGTGATATATTGAAAGGATAATATTCATGATATTTTAAACTCTGTGTATCACAAAAAAACACGATTTAACAAGAAATACCAGTCTGAATGGAATTTTTTTTCATGTAAAGTAAACGCATAAATAGCCATGAATGTTATATTGTAAAAAGTATATTTTAAAAAAATATTAAATTTGTCTTTCAAAAAATGAACAGTTTTTGGTTTATTTTTCCAAGTATATCTCAATTATCTTTTTAAAGATATTTTCATAAATGAGGTTCATCCTCTAGGGATCATATGTTGGAATGTATCTGCCGAGTTTCATCCAGTTTAATCACATAGTTCATGAGATATTGTGTTTTTCCTACCTTTCGGGTAAACAGCTTTGAATATTAAACACTCCATTGACAGATAGGTGCATGGTCTCACGTAATACGCGCTATCTCTGCCAAAACGCTGAATTTACTTATAAAACTTAACAGATATATTGAGAAAGGTATTGTCTTTCATTAAAACGTAAAAAAAGAACTTAAAATTTGACAACCGACGGTGCATGAGCCCCCTTTTGGAACGTTTTTGTCTAATACTGCATGTACAATGAATTGATAATTCAGTAATTCAGATTTTTAGCGTATGGCTTTTATGCCGGGAGTGTCCGAGGACATGTTCGGCTCGCCAGTTTGTAGCTTTTTCTATGCGGACACGCATGGGGTGAGCTACAAGTACCGTCGCGTGTGGAGTGTTATCTGAGGAGGAAAGTGTGGTTGTAAGGACGAGGAGTTGGAAGGTAGCAGCTGTGGCCTATAGTTAGATACCAACCCCGGCATTTGCCTGGAAGGAAGATGGGAAATCACAGAAGACCATCTTCAAGGTTGCCGGCGGGGGGATCCGAACCTCTTCGCCTCCCGGATGTGAGCGACCGCCAGCAGCCACGCCGTAACGACCATGGCTAACTCACCCAGTAGTAATTCATTATAGCCTACCTATTTGTTTAGTTCATTTTCAAAGTCATTCTGTATTATGGGACATTGTCGGTGATCCGACGTTTCTAGGTCCAGTTTAGGTCAGATAATCAAGACTCTGCTGTATAGAACCATTCTTTATTGTTATTTGATTCACAGGATCTTCAATAATGTATAAATTTCCTGAATCCTGATGAAGAGATCATGATTTTGCGGCTGCCTAACCAGATTGGTCATGGCCACCAATTGAGACAACGCGGCTGGAAATTAATGGAATTAAGTTAATAATTTCCAGGCGATGTTTGGATGTGAAATAATTCCTTGTATTTAAAATACACTACTCGTAACAAAAGAATAAATGGCGACATATTTGATTTTACGACAGAGTAAGTTCCGACACCACACTGTTTAGCTTTCTTAATGATTTGTCCTTTTAATGACTATTGTCTAGTAGAAAATAAGATGAAAGTGGTTAAATTAAAAAAAAAAAATTGGTTGGTTGGTTCCTCAGTTCAGGGGCTGTGACAACGCGGTCACGTAGCCCCGTGTACATTCGGTGTGTGTAGAATCTGTCTGATAACCGGTGTTAATTTTGATGGCTGTATTAGTGTGTGTTACCTGTTAGGTAGATTTCATTAGAAAGCTAACTATTGCAATGGGTCCCATGTTTCGACTTCCGGAAAATTTCGACATATCTTCGCGTTTCACATCCCCCATACCCCAAAACCACCGTCAGTTCAAAAGTTTATATATAATTTATGTATGTATGTATATATATGTATATATATATGTATATCAGTTTCTTGTGGACACGATAACTGCCGTAATTTTGCACCAATCACTTTGAATTTTTTACATAATATGTATCCCCTTAATATCTCGGTCGAGTTCGTTAATGGGCAAAATCGGTCAAAGGGGGTGAAAATGGGAGGCTTTTTTCGAAAAAGTGAAATATCGCTATAACTCTCTTAATATCTGAAATATTGAATCCATTCAAAGTTCATACTATGTGTCGGACACGGCCCTAAAATTTATGTTTGAAAAGTTTTCTGATAGCGCCAACCATTGATCAAAGGGGTGGAAAAAAGTGGGTTTTTCGGGAAGCATTAATCATATCTCTGTTAATAGGCACAATATAAAAACCGTACAAAATGGACAATATTCCTCCAATAATTACCTAAAACTTTTGTCTGAAAGAATTTTTGATATAACCCACCATTACGCCACGGGGTGAGCAAAATGATTTAAATTATAAGAAAATGCCAAGTGCCAAGAGAGGTTGCCATGACAACTTTACTTTTAATTGATAAGGTATGAGCCATCAGCAGTTGCTATGACAACGCCACTGCACGAGATAACATTCAGTTTTCCATCTGTCCGTGGGAAGCGACTTCGGTATCGGAACTGGTAGCATGCTGAACTTCTATGCCCACGGTCGCGGGTTCAAACCCGGCTGAAGTCGGATTTACTAAGAGCGCTAGAAAAACTTAGTTTGCTTTCCTTCGGAGGGGAAGTTCCAACGTTCGTTGCGAGTTGGTGGTTCCGGTGGCATCTAGTAGCCAAGTTCACAGCTAGGTGTCGTTGATGGTAGTAATTTAGGTAGATTTCATAAGAAAGCTAACTATTGCAATGGGTACCATGTTTCGATTTCCGGAAAATTTTGACATATCTTCGCGTTTCACATCCCCCAGACCCCAAAACCACCGTCAGTTCAAAAGTGTATATATAATTTATGTATGTATGTATATATATGTATATCAGTTTCTTGTGGACACGATAACTGCCGTAATTTTGCACCAATCACTTTGAATTTTTTACCGAAAATGTATACCCGTAAAATCTCGGTCAAGTTCGTTACTGGGCTAAATCGGTCGAAGGGGATGGAAATGGGGGACTTTTTTTCGAAAAAATGAAATATTACTATAACTCTCTTAATATGTGAAATATCGAATCTGTTCAAAGTTCATACTATGTGTCGGATAAAGCTCAAAATTTCATGTTTGAAGAGTATTTTTATAGCACCAACCATTGACCAAAGGGGTGGGAAAAAGTGGGTTTTTCGGAAAACATTAATCATATCTCTCTTAATAGGCACAATATCAAAACCGTACACAATCGACAATATTCCCCAAAATAATTACCTAAAACTTTTGTCTGATTTTTTTTTTGATATGACCCACCATTACGCCAACGGATGAGAAAAATGATTTCGGAATTATAAGAAAATGCCAAGAGCTATCAGTGGTTGCCATGGCAACACTACTAAATTGATGAGGGATGAGCCATCAGACGTTGCCATGACAACGCACTTGCGCGAGATCAGATTCAGATTTCCTTCTGACTAAGTGTGAAGCGGCTTCGGTGACGTAACTGGTGGCATGCTGAACTTCTATGCCCAAGGTCGCGGGTTCAAAGCCGGCCAAAGTCGTCCGATTTTCTAAGAGCGCTAAAAATTCCTCAGTATGCTTTCCTTAGGAGGGGAGGTTCCAACGTTCGTTGCGAGTTGCTGAATGCGGTGGCATCTAGTAGCCAAGTTCACAGCTAGGTGTCGTTGACGGTAGTATCTGGTAGCAACATTAGGAACTACTGCTTGAAATTGAACGTCTGCATTCCTTACCTGAATTACAGACTAATACAGCCATCACAATTCACGCCGTTTATCAGACAGATTCTACACTCACCCAAAGTACACGGGGTTACATGACTGCCTTGTCGCAGCCCCTAAACTGAGGAACCAACCAAAATCTCTGCGGGAGATATAATTTTGCGTGAAGAAGTAACAGACCGTTACATAGTTACACATCAGTGTCGAAACCTTGCATAAGGACAGAGTGACCACAAGTATAAAAATGGACTCCAAATGACAAGAAGGTTACCGTCATCATAAGACAAAAGCATGTTTAAAATATGCATAAAATGACGAAAAACAAAGTTAATTAATCTCCAATTAAAAAATACTTTCACGCAATAAATGAGGTCTGATTCTTCTACGAAAACCTGCATATTCTGCCTATTTTCGCCTATCCCCAAGTTTGTCCGGTGAAATCTACCTCCGCCTTCCGGCGTGCCGAGAGGACTTTTATTTTTTTAAATTCAAGTAAGGACTGAAGACGTTCGATTTTTCAAGTAGTTCCAAGTTTTGCTACCAAATGCCACCGTCAACGACCAACTAGTTCTGAACTTTGTTACTAGATGCCACCTCAGTCAGCTGGAGGGTTCATTTACATGCCATAAATCTATGACATGGGACCGCCGCGCCGGCTTTACTTCCCCACCAAAGGATGGCATACTGAGGGAATTTTAACGCTCTTAAAAAATCTGGCGACTTCGGCCGGGTTTGAACCCGTGACCATGGGCATGTAAAAATGTGTTAATACAATATTGCTTGTAAAGGATCTCTTATAGCACATTTGGTGAATACGTGTTAAAGTGCAACAAAGGAAGGTCCTACAACGGGGAATCAGCCTCAAAGGAAATACCCCTTTCCAATGTATTGTATCTTAATCCCTCTCTATATTATTCTGCTAAGATCCCATTCCAGTTTTGTACCGAAAATAAGGTCCCATTAACACCAATCTACACATATTGTACCCGATCGGGTATCTCTAGGCCTAAAAATTAAATAATAATAATAATAATATTAATAATAATAATAATAATAATAATAATCTCGGGTGCGGTACGTTCGTTAAATGATCACTAATGGCCTAGGTCAACAGGAAACAGGTTCGCTAAACTACTGAAATGGCGTACTCAAGTTAACAGGTAAAATCTAATTTATTGAACTCAAAAAATCCGGTTTGAAAAATTACATTAACTCAAAAGAACAAAAATATAAATGCAACAGCAAAAAAAAAACAAGTTACAATAACGTTACAAATTAAACCCAAATAAGAAGAGAAAATCCAAATTAAGTTTAAAATAACAAAAATCAAAATAGTAAAATAAAAACACGGCTCTCCCAGAGCTCATCATCGGCCTCAATTCAGCTTAAAAGAAACGAAAATAAAATACAATAATTGGATCCAGCTGTGAGCAAGCAAAGATTACATCACTACGTTAACAGCTGACTGCCAGGGGTGGCAAAGTTATTACGGTGAATGTCAACTGCTACGACAAATTCAGGGTCTCAAACAAAATGCAGTTGCCCTTAAAATACTAAAATAAAATATTCTGATCCAGCTGTGAGCGAACAAAGATTACATCACTACGTTAACAGCTGACTGCCAGGGGTGGCAAAGTTATTACGGTGAATGTCAACTGCTACGACAAATTCAGGGTCTAACAAAATGCAGTTGCCCTTAAAATACTAAAATAAAATATTCTGATTCCTCTTACTGGCACACACATCTGTAAATACACTTGGACGTAGTGTGAGAGTATTCTTTCTGATAGGCATCTGACATTTGGTCGTTCAGCCTATCGGGTGGACAATAATATAGAAAATATCGGGCCAACGAGATAACGCAAATTAACAGGGGGCGTAACTACACCAAATGCAACACAAAACATTCTGGGTTCGAACCAGAAACTTACAGAAAGAAAATAGCCCAACAATGGCTCACTTAAACAGAGAAAATGCCAGCATGCCTAACTACAAATAAACAAACCCCCTCTCCTGTCTAAAATCTAACTTCAATCTTCCGTGTGTTGATAAAATAATCGACCTTGACCAACCAGCCGGGGTGACACTCCCCATGGGTAGCGAGCACGCTTCCACGCCAGCTGGACAGATGACTTCACATTCTAAAATGTGGTCTCTTACTAAAAACGCCTTAGTGGCTATGCTACGATTTGTGACATTTACAGGGTTTTAAATAAATTTTACATCAGCCCAGGGCTGCGCAACAAAAACCAGAGACGTCAGCACTCCTCCAACCTGTGAAAAAAAACCACATCGCGTGTGTGTGTACACAAAACAAACATGATGAACCAAAACGTACTTTGTGTGCATACTAATTACTTCGGACTACGCTGTCCGGAAAAACTTACCTCGGAATACCATCCGGAAACACTTACATCGGAAATACAATCCGGAAAAACACTTACCTCGGAAATACAATCCGGAAACACTTATGGGCTCAAAATTCGGCCGGTATGCACATAAATACAACCTCACGGCTCCTTGCCGGGAAAAAAATTACAGCACACACACATAAAAAAATCTGTGACAGACATCGTCCTGCTTGCTGCTCCTGGGAATTCACTGGTCAATTCGCAACCGGTCTGGGAAAAAGAAAAGTGGAACCCGGGTCGCTAACCATCTGACCTATTTTCCTAAAGTGGCAAAACTAGTCTAACCTAGCTGGGCGTTACTAAATGTCACAAAAAACAAATTCTTACCCTATCTACTTGTCAGGTCGTACACTTAACTTACCGCTAGTCTTACATGAATATATAGCCAGGACAAATCCATCCTAAAACACACGGCAATTTAACTTATGATGCCTTTGGCAAATAAAAATTACAGACACCGATGTCATCCACCAACAAACATGCATTATTTTTAAGGACTGACGGACAAAACAAAATAAAGAGGACTGGCATGCTGACTAAAAAAAACTAATAGCCCCTGTCTTAAACGAAATATTGACATCAAAAGTCAAAACAAAGCTAATACTACTGTACAAATATCTCGTCCCCTTTTCTACATTACGTCCCCAAATATAGAAAGTTTAATACTCATCACTTGTCCCTGGAGTAGACAGGCCCATGACGGCTGCTGGTCACCACTTCGACACCCGGACGTAAGGCCCTTAGCCCCTCATCAATCCGGTGTCGTTCCACTGGGTCATCTTACAAGGCGATGACATACACATAAATACACTGTTAACACTAATCGATGCACTTATTTTGCACACCCTATCACATAAGACACTTTCTACACTGATATCCACGGGCTTCATTCGCTGCGAAACGTTATGATATGTGGCTGGCGGTACAGTTACTGCGAATCGGGCTTGCAGTTCCTAAGTAGGCCGACATACCCCTATCCCGTTCAGTCCTAGATTGGTATTTCCTACGATTTCCTAGACCGTCGAAACATATGAGTCCCAAGCCTATAGGTTCAGCGATCTCGCTTGCAACTCGTTAGCTCCACAAAGTTCCCTGCTCGGGTCTCGAATGGGCTGCTGGTCAGCGCTCCGCGCTCTCGGCTCCACACGGCGTGGCGTTAAGTTTTTAATGGACGTGGGTGGCAAACTCCATCTGGATAGATTTATATAAATAGTGTTCGCCTTCGATAACTATCATGACCTCTGTGAATGATTGGCGGTAAAAGTTTATCACTTAGAAAAATGTTTTCTCACTCGGCTACGCGGTATCAAAGTCGCGAGCAGCGTGGACTATGCCCGGTGTGGCTGCAAAACTGACTGACTAGTGTGTGCGCTCAGTGCCTATATCCACCCTCAACATTGGGACAATGGACTTGTCACCTCTGTCAAGTCCGCTCCCATGGCAATCGTCACACCGCAATAATTTTTGGTTAAACTTGTAGGTCAAGATGAGGACGGCAATATTCATAGGATTTAATTCGAAATCGATCGGCAGGAACCTCTTCTAATCAAATTGCATCATGACGCTACAGGGTAGGTCCTCGTTTGGCGCCATGTCTTGAGTGTCGTGGAGGGGGGGGGGGGGGAATATTCCTCCGCGGCTGACTCAGTAATATCCCCGTAACTCTGGTAGTTTTTGGGCTTGGGCCGTGATTAAAATTCCGAAATGCATTTCTCAGCCTCTTCTCTGATTGGGCCATTTTATTACAATTATTCCATAGGCGGATCTCAAATTAGCATCTCGGCGCTACTTTACATTGTCTAATTCCGCGGGCTCTAGTGCTGGAGGATTACCAAGGCTAGGGTGTCGTAAATCCAGCACTTCAGCTGCACAATAAGTGTGTTGTCTATACAAAAGGAGCTCTTGTCCACAAGATTCTTGGAAATGCGGGCCTCACCCAGTAAGGCTACGTTGTTGTCCTGCTCGTATTCCAAACCTCCGTGTTTTCTCTTAGTGCTATGGGCAGTAGAGTAATTATTGTTCTTAACATCATATTGGACTGGCAACTCAGATGTCGTATTCATTTCGGTTCAAACACTATCGTGTTCCTTGTATATGGCTCCCCCACAATTTCGGCACTGAGAACACCGCAAATTATGCGTGCTCGGTATGCGATCGATCCTGAGATCTCCGATAACTCGGCATGCTATCGATCCCTAGCCCCCTGATCGGTCACAATTTCCCCCTGCTCAGTTTGAAAAATGTGTACGATCGGAATCAGTACCATTTTTCAATCCTAATACCATGGTCATTTGGTATTATAATGCCGAGTTCAACGCTCTCTCTTCCTCCTCAGCGGGGTTCTCTCTATCTAGTTCTCGGAGTTGTAATAGTTCGCGCTGTTCTTTTCGCAAATCCCCGTTGGTCTTCAAGGCTGCACTGAGTAGCCTTCCCAGTTCGTCCCTCAGCGTAACTAGCTCACATCTGTGGGGTCGCTCTTCGGTGTTGCTTCTTTCGTCCGTAATGGCATTCACTTGGGCAGGCGGCGGTTCGTCTAATACATTGCTGGGGTAGTATACTTTCAAATTTTGCGCGTTGTGGGTGACCTCGTTCTGTCCTCCTAATTCTCGAATTTTGTAAGCGTTGTTTCCCAAACATTGAATAATTTCGTAAGGTCCCTCGTAAATGGCGGCAAATTTTGCGTAGAATCGCGCTGAAGTGTTTGATACGGCAGGTTTCTTCACTAAAACGTACTCTCCCAATCTCAGGGGTCGGTGGTATCTTCTCCCTCTCACCCGCTTCAGTCTCTTCTCGGCTTGTTCGCGCAGGCTTGCTTTAGTTTGCTCAATTTTTAGCGGTAGCGCAGGCCTCACGTCTACTGGGCAACTTATGATCCTGTTCCATGGTCTCTCGGGATACTGATCGAAGTGGACTACCGTTGGCACCTCCGATGTAGATTCGTGCACTGTGGTGTTTATGCACGTCTCTATGGTCTCCAGGACATCTATCCAACGATAATGCGCGTCCGGGCAATATATCCGGCAAAACTTTGCAATCTCCCGCATCAGGCGTTCTGAAGGATTGCTCTCAGGATGGCGTATAGAACTAAGAATATGCCGAATTCCCATTCCTTCTAGCTCTCTCTTGAAGAGTCCGCTTGTGAAACAAGACCCATGGTCGGATAATATAAATTCTGGTTTCCCCAGTTCCGGTACAATTTTGTTTCTGATTTTATTTACCACCTGTTTTGAGGTTGTCTTTTGTACCGCACACAGTTTCACAATTTTTGAAAACACATCTAGGCATACTACTAGTATGTGCCTCATGCCTCGTCTGGCGGCTGGGAGAGGCCCATAAAATCAATGGCGTAAATCTCTCTCGGCTTCGATGGTAAGATCGGTCGAGGTAGCTGCTTCATCAAAAATGTATTGTGCTTTATGCGTTGGCAAGTATCGCATGTCCTCAATACCTCTCGGATCGTAATTCGGAGACGTGGCCATGTGAATGCCTCCCGAATCACAGCGAATGTCTTATCACAGCCCGCATGTCCATAGACACGGTGAACATGCCAGACTAGTCGGCGCTGGAATATCGGTGGAACTAAAATGCGAAGCTTTGTGTGCTCCTCATCGATAAACTGATGTAGAAATCCATTCATGAAATTGTATTTTGGCGCGAGTTTCTCCATCTCGGCCTTGGCTGGTGAATCTTCCGGAAGTAATCCTCTGAGATGATCTCTCATCAGCTTAGCCCAAGGGTCAGCCTCTTGTTCCATCCCTAGTCGCGGTAAGTCTGCGAGAAAATCATGGTCTTCCTGCTGAAGCGTGGCGTGATGTATTTCCCCTTCTTCATCTTCCTCCGGGTTCCGGGATAAAATGTCTGGGATGACATTCTGTTTACCGGGGCAATGTTTGATCTGCATGTCAAACTGTTGTGCATAGAGAGCCCAACGATTTACTCTCTCGCTAGCTAAGCTGGGTTTCAACATGAAGGTGAGTGCCTTGTGGTCTGTTCTCAAAAGAATCGGGAAACCATATATAATCTTTCGCCAGTGCTGCAATGCGTGGAGTACAGAGAGCATTTCAATTTCAGTGACAGTATAATTCATTTCGTGATTTCTCAATTTTCGGCTCAAAAATCCTAAATATATTCTCTTCTCTGGGTTTTCGGGGTCTTCTTGGTACAACATTGCTCCTATCCCTACTTTCGATGCATCCGATTGTAGCACGAATTTCCAATTGAAATTTGGATATCCCAGTTTCACGCTCTCTAACAGAAAGTCTTTGGTTCGCTGGAACGCTTCCTCGGCCTCCTTACTCCATAACCATCGGTTATTCTTCTTTAAAAGCTCTTGCAGTGGCGCGACCGTCTCCGTATAGTTAGGACAATGTTCTGAGAAAAAACCAGTCATGCCCAGAAACATGCGGATGTGTTTAATCCGTCTAGGCGTGGGAAAATTTCGAATAGCGGCAATTTTAGTGGGATTAGGCCGAATTCCTTCCCCGTCGACAAAGTGTCCAAGATATAAAATTTCCTTTTGACAGAAGTGGGACTTGTTAAAGTTAATTTTGAAGTTGGCCGACTGAAGATTCGAAAGAAGTTTTTCTAAATTTTCAACATGCTCTTCTAGCGTCTCTGAAGCAAGTAAGATGTCGTCTACATAGCGGACTGTGCATTCCTTAACTTCTTCCGTCAAGTTGCGATCCAGGGCTCGGATAAGTGCGCAACTTGCGGTTCGAATCCCGAACGGTAAACGATTATGGGTGTACGTCTGCTGGTCGAAAATGAATCCCGTGAGAAGTTGGGATTTCTCCTCTAGTTCCACATGGTGAAAACTACTCGTTAAATCAATGCTCGAGAAATAGTTCTTGTTTCTGAACTTCTTCAGCACTTCCCTAATCGGCGGAGCCTGGTCGAATTCGGGCAGTAACCTGGAGTTGATTTCGCGTGCATCGAGACACAATCTCACGCTTCCGTCCGCCTTCTCTACAATGACAATGGGATTCACGAATGGGGTAGATTTCTTCGTAATTATTCCGGCCTCTTCCATGGCTTTAATTGTTTTCTTTACCTCCTCGTGATGCCTCTCTGCTATGGGGTACACCTTTTTCTTGTATGGACTCCAGTCATTTACTTGGAATGCGTAGCTAAAATTTCTAATCTTCCCCGGTTTATTATCGAAAGCTTCCTGGTGTTTTGTTAAAATTGTCCGCAGCTCCTCTCTTTCATGGGGTTTGATTTTCACCTCAGCCACCTTCTCTTCAAGTATAGCGCCGAACTCTGTAGTGACATTTAGGACTTCTTCCTCAATGAACTCCTCCCCTATTGTATGTAATAATACCGTAGTTTTCCTCGTGACATCATCTTGTATGTCAATGCTCCAAATTTGACCTTGATCCCTAGGTTCCGCTTCATTCAACCGTAGGTCAATCTCCCTTTTATCATGCGTGCGAAATTTAATCTCGTTTGCGCGCATGTTTATGATGGCTCCATTGGTTCTCATAATATCCGCTCCGAGGATCAAATTGAAGCTGATTTTATCCATAATTAAGAATGGGTGCGATATAGTATGATTGCCAATTTCAAAATCCAAATATGCTTGGTATTTGCATTCCGCTGTACGGTCGGGGATTATGCCTTTCACTCTGACATTTGCTACTGGAATTACGGGTACTTTAAATTTCCTCTCCAGTTCTTTCATTAGCGCACCACTCGCTACCGAAATGCTGGCTCCCGTGTCGACCAGACTTCGGACCATAAGTCCTCCCACGCGTACATAAATTACAGGTAACTCCTTAATGGTAGGGCTTTCTTCCTTGTACATATCCTCAATGAGGTCCTCTGGTTGCGCTACCCATTTCTCGATTTTCGCTACCACCCATTCTTGGTGCCCGCCATCTTGGTCAAATCTGGGGCTGTCTTCCCTATCTAGAACTGCGATTTTTTTTGTTGCTCGCCCCATTATCCCGGGGCGGTGCCTCCTCTCTCTCCCGCTGGAGTTCTAAGCTCTGGGCTCCCTGATAGTGCCTGTCTGGGTCCTCGCGATGCTGGATAGCCTCTCTCCATTTGTCGGCTTCGGTCCTTGCCTGTCCATCTCCGTTCATGCTACGAAGTTCTTTTAGGTATTGTTGAGACTCCACGTATCTTTGTTCGAGGTCCGTCCGCGCCTGTTCGTTGGAAATCCTGTCTCCCTGTTGGGCCGGCCGTGGCCTGTAGCTTCCATGCCTTCCCTCTTGCGGTTGGTACGGCGCTGAGTCGTGGCGTCCTTGGTCCCAACGTCCGCGGGATCTTCTAGGATGGTACTGCCTGTTCCATCCTCGCTCTCCCCTTGCCTGGTACCTTGGTTCATAACCCCTCGGCGGTCGGTTCTCATATCTCCTCCAGTTGTTATCGTGGGGCGCGCTCGCTGTAGTGGTCCCCTGCTCCCGTGTGGCTGGCCTTCTTTGGACTTCCTCGCATGAATTTGTTCAGTGGGCCTCATGCGCTGTAAATGCGCGCTAGTGTGGTCCAGCTGTCTCAAAATTCCCTCCGTTTGTATTGCCGTCTGGGCGTTTGCGGCGATAAGCGTCTCTTGGACTTTAACATGTAGCTGTTTACCTATTGCAGCTACCAGAGAGCGCTCGGAAGGGGGATCATCGAGTTCTCTCATCTTGGCGAATTGCGCAATGAAATACCCCGCGTATTTTGTCGGGCTTTGCGTTGAGAACTTACGGGAATATAACTCCAGTCTCAAATTTTGTTGCCGCTCGAGACTCCAGTAAGTTTTTAGAAAAGCCTCTTTGAACTCTGCCAGTGACTGAAAAGTATAGCGGAAACTCTGAAACCATTGTAAGGGGGCATCTTCCAAAAGTTTCTCCACCGTGCGCAAGTGCCTTTCCTCCGGTATGCGGTTGTCCAAGATGTAAGCGTCCAGTTCGCGAATGAATTGTTTAGGGGTCATGACGCTATTTTCGTTGTATCGTTTTGGGCGGTCATCTCCGGTCCTGATCACATGTACAAGCTGCGTCGGCGTCGCGGCGTCGTTCGGCGTCGAAGTTCTGGCTTTCGGCGTCCCGAGTGTTATGCTTGTTGGAAATCCGAGTAATCCATTTAACGGCGGCTCTGGCGTCGTCTGTGTCTGACATCCTGTCTTCCGAGGGTTGTTATTATTATTATTGCTCCGGGCGACGTCCATCGTCCGTGCAGCTTCTCTTTGCAGTTCGAGGATTGCCTCGTCCTGAATCTGCCCTCTCAGGTCTGTTTTAATTAATTTTGCCTCCTGGCGTTCAATTCTCGATATCATTTCCATTTCCAACTTCCGGACTCTCTCTAGGTTGGCCTCCATTTCTTTTTCCATTCCCTTCTTATTCTCGTGGGCGTCTTCCTCATTTCGCTCTGTTAATCCATCGATTTCCTCTTTCAATTCCTTTATCCCAATTTGCATCAACTTAATGTGTCGGGTGACATTTTGTTCTCGGCCTTCCATAGCAATGACGCGTTCAGCTCCGGCGCTAATCTGCCCCTGGACTTCCTCTAGCTGTTTCGTAACTCTAATGTCCATGGATTCCCTATTGCTCGTTATTTTTTCCAAATTCTTATCCATAGCTTTGACGGTATTATCCACCTTATTTACTTCTGTGAGCAATTCTTGATAATTCTTGTCCGCTTTGCGCTCTATTTCCCTCGTTTTGTGTGTTAGTTTATCGATCTGCTCTTTAGTGGACCGTGTAAGTTGCTCCACTGCGGCCCTCAACTCCTTGCCCTGCGCTATACAAGTTTGCCCTAGCTGCTCGGTCTTTAAGTTAATTTCTGCCTTAACCGCCTCTAAACTATCTTTGAGTTCCTTATCCGCGGCTTCCGATCTTTGCTCCCATTTTCTATCACTAGCCTCTAAAGTGTCTTTAAGCTTCTTGTCGGTGGCTTCTGACCTTTCCTCAGCCTCTCTGTCACTAACTTCTAAAGTGTCTTTAAGCTTCTTGTCGCTAGCTTCTAACGTGTCTCTGAGCTCCTCAATGTTCGCTGCCGCGCTTTCCTCAATTTTTTTACAAAGTACATCAAACATAACTTGCAACTCCTCGGAAGTAGCCATTGCAACACACACAACAATAATATAATCACTGAGAATACGGGTGTCTAGGTTCCCCATTCACCATCATGCACCTGTCTTGTGTAGTAGTAGGAATCAGAATAATTTTTGGACCTGTTACAATATTTACGTTAACAACAACAACAACAACAACAACCACAACCTTCCTGAATGGCCTCCTAGTATCCAGGTCTCCAAATACAATAACATATAACAATTTTAAACTCCTCTGGGATGCCTTAATAAAATGCCTAACCCGTTCGCAAAAATCAACAACACAGTTCATTAATTGAGGATTATTGAATCCGCGGTTAGCTCTCAGAAGTGTGGGCTACCTAACCAAATCTTCCCCTTTCTGGACTGCTATCTTTCAAAACACATTTATTTCAAAATTTAATCTTTTCTGGGTTTACCCGTGAATTTAACAACGCTGTCTACGCGTGATTTTAATTATTCACCCAGAAACAAACACATTTTTGTCCAGTATAGGCAATCTCGTTTATTGGTTCACTCCTCCTACCTTGGCTTGGATAATTACATGATTATTCATCCTAGATCATAGATCTTCGCCTTTTTCAATAGATCCGCCCTCCACAATGGATCTAGCCTCCACAATGGATCTAGCCTCCACAATGGGCGCCATTTCATACTTACTATAATGTGGGGTGGTCCTGTGGTGCAACGAAATGCTACGGGTCTCTAAATCATCCCGGTAGGACATCCAGTCACCTCTGTGAGCAGTCTCCATTACTTCCAGCGTCACTGGTGGGTACCAGGAGAAATAGATCACCGCATCGGTAGATCTAGGTATCAGGTAGTGCAAACATATGGGGAAAAGTAGACTACTTTAAACGGAGCGATTGCCAACTCCTCTCCCACGAACAAAACCTTGTGTACGCCACTGTTCCAGATTTGAAAAATAGAAAAATGGGTCCTAAATATTTGCTATGTAC
The DNA here is from genome assembly GCA_946902985.2 of Meconema thalassinum. Lineage (NCBI taxonomy): Eukaryota > Metazoa > Arthropoda > Insecta > Orthoptera > Tettigoniidae > Meconema > Meconema thalassinum. The sequence goes on along the minus strand of OX336388.2, from coordinate 357,567,529 downwards.
CCGATCGGGTATCTCTAGGCCTAAAAATTAAATAATAATAATAATAATAATAATAATAATAATAATAATAATAATCTCGGGTGCGGTACGTTCGTTAAATGATCACTAATGGCCTAGGTCAACAGAAAACAGGTTCGCTAAACTACTGAAATGGCGTACTCTAGTTAACAGGTAAAATCTAATTTATTGAACTCAAAAATCCGGTTTGAAAAATTACATTAACTCAAAAGAACAAAAATATAAATGCAACAGCAAAAAAAAACAAGTTACAATAACGTTACAAATTAAACCCAAATAAAAAGAGAAAAACAAATTAAGTTTAAAATAACAAAAATCAAAATAGTAAAATAAAAACACGGCTCTCCCAGAGCTCATCATCGGCCTCAATTCAGCTTAAAAGAAACGAAAATAAAATACAATAATTGGATCCAGCTGTGAGCAAGCAAAGATTACATCACTACGTTAACAGCTGACTGCCAGGGGTGGCAAAGTTATTACGGTGAATGTCAACTGCTACGACAAATTCAGGGTCTCAAACAAAATGCAGTTGCCCTTAAAATACTAAAATAAAATATTCTGATCCAGCTGTGAGCGAACAAAGATTACATCACTAGGTTAACAGCTGACTGCCAGGGGTGGCAAAGTTATTACGGTGAATGTCAACTGCTACGACAAATTCAGGGTCTCAAACAAAATGCAGTTGCCCTTAAAATACTAAAATAAAATATTCTGATTCCTCTTACTGGCACACACATCTGTAAATACACTTGGACGTAGTGTGAGAGTATTCTTTCTGATAGGCATCTGACATTTGGTCGTTCAGCCTATCGGGTGGACAATAATATAGAAAATATCGGGCCAACGAGATAACGCAAATTAACAGGGGGCGTAACTACACCAAATGCAACACAAAACATTCTGGGTTCGAACCAGAAACTTACAGAAAGAAAATAGCCCAACAAAGGCTCAATTAAACAGAGAAAATGCCAGCATGCCTAACTACAAATAAACAAACCCCCTCTCCTGTCTAAAATCTAACTTCAATCTTCCGTGTGTTGATAAAATAATCGACCTTGACCAACCAGCCGGGGTGACACTCCCCATGGGTAGCGAGCACGCTTCCACGCCAGCTGGACAGATGACTTCACATTCTAAAATGTGGTCTCTTACTAAAAACGCCTTAGTGGCTATGCTACGATTTGTGACATTTACAGGGTTTTAAATAAATTTTACATCAGCCCAGGGCTGCGCAACAAAAACCAGAGACGTCAGCACTCCTCCAACCTGTGAGAAAAACCACATCTCGCGTGTGTGTACACAAAACAAACATGATGAACCAAAACGTACTTTGTGTGCATACTAATTACTTCGGACTACGCTGTCCGGAAACACTTACCTCGGAATACCATCCGGAAACACTTACATCGGAAATACAATCCGGAAAAACACTTACCTCGGAAATACAATCCGGAAACACTTATGGGCTCAAAATTCGGCCGGTATGCACACAAATACAACCTCACGGCTCCTTGCCGGGAAAAAAATTAAAGCACACACACATAAAAAAAATCTGTGACAGACATCGTCCTGCTTGCTGCTCCTGGGAATTCACTGGTCAAGTTGCAACCGGTCTGGGAAAAAGAAAAGTGGAACCCGGGTCGCTAACCATCTGACCTATTTTCCTAAAGTGGCAAAACTAGTCTAACCTAGCTGGGCGTTACTAAATGTCACAAAAAACAAATTCTTACCCTATCTACTTGTCAGGTCGTACACTTAACTTACCGCTAGTCTTACATGAATATATAGCCAGGACAAATCCATCCTAAAACACACGGCAATTTAACTTATGATGCCTTTGGCAAATAAAAATTACAGACACCTCCGTCATCCACCAACAAACATGCATTATTTTTAAGGACTGACGGACAAAACAAAATAAAAAGGACTAGCATGCTGACTAAAAAAAACTAATAGCCCCTGTCTTAAACGAAATATTGACATCAAAAGTCAAAACAAAGCTAATACTACTGTACAAATATCTCGTCCCCTTTTCTACATTACGTCCCCAAATATAGAAAGTTTAATACTCATCACTTGTCCCTGGAGTGGACAGGCCCATGACGGCTGCTGGTCACCACTTCGACACCCGGACGTAAGGTCCTTAGCCCCTCATCAATCCGGTGTCGTTCCACTGGATCATCTTACAAGGCGATGACATACACATAAATACACTGTTAACACTAATCGATGCACTTATTTTGCACACCCTATCACATAAGACACTTTCTACACTTATATCCACGGGCTTCATTCGCTGCGTAACGTTATGATATGTGGCTGGCGGTACCATTACTGCGAATCGGGCTTGCAGATCCTCAGTAGGCCGACATACCCCTATCCCGTTCAGTCCTAGATTGGTATTTCCTACGATTTCCTAGACCGTCGAAACATATGAGTCCCAAGCCTATAGGTTCAGCGATCTCGCTTGCAACTCGTTAGCTCCACAAAGTTCCCTGCTCGGGTCTCGAATGGGCTGCTGGTCAGCGCTCCGCGCTCTCGGCTCCACACGGCGTGGCGTTAAGTTTTTAATGGACGTGGGTGGCAAACTCCATCTGGATAGATTTATATAAATAGTGTTCGCCTTCGATAACTATCATGACCTCTGTGAATGATTGGCGGTAAAAGTTTATCACTTAGAAAAATGTTTTCTCACTCGGCTACGCGGTATCAAAGTCGCGAGCAGCGTGGACTATGCCCGGTGGGGCTGCAAAACTGACTGACTAGTGTGTGCGCTCAGTGCCTATATCCACCCTCAACATTGGGACAATGGACTTGTCACCTCTGTCAAGTCCGCTTCCATGGCAATCGTCACACCGCAATAAGTTTTGGTTCAACTTATAGGTCAAGATGAGGACGGCAATATTCATAGGATTAAATTCGAAATCGATCGGCAGGAACCTCTTCAAATCAAATTGCATCATGACGCTACAGGGTAGATCCTCGTTTGGCACCATGTCTTGAGTGTCGTGGAGGGGGGGGGGAATATTCCTCCGCGGCTGACTCAGTAATATCCCCGTAACTCTGGTAGTTTTTGGGCTTGGGCCGTGATTAAAATTCCGAAATGCATTTCTCAGCCTCTTCTCTGATTGGGCCATTTTATTACAATTATTCCATAGGCGGATCTCAAATTAGCATCTCGGCGCTACTTTACATTGTCTAATTCCGCGGGCTCTAGTGCTGGAGGATTACCAAGGCTAGGGTGTCGAAAATCCAGCACTTCAGCTGCACAATAAGTGTGTTGGCTATACAAAAGGAGCTCTTGTCCACAAGATTCTTGGAAATGCGGGCCTCACCCAGTAAGGCTACGTTGTTGTCCTGCTCGTATTCCAAACCTCCGTGTTTTCTCTTAGTGCTATGGGCAGTAGAGTAATTATTGTTCTTAACATCATATTGGACTGGCAACTCAGATGTCGTATTCATTTCGGTTCAAACACTATCGTGTTCCTTGTATATGGCTCCCCCACAATTTCGGCACTGAGAACACCGCAAATTATGCGTGCTCGGTATGCGATCGATCCTGAGGTCTCCGATAACTCGGCATGCTATCGATCCCTATGCTCTCAAAGAAATATTAAACACACGAGCCTAGGCGGGCTCAATATGCTGGCCATCGTTGAAGGATAGCTGTTTGGTCTCGCAGTATTTTGATGTCTGAGCCTTTAATGTGCATGACGTGTCCAATATCCTGAGTTGAGCGTTGACGAGATGTGGCAATGCGATAAATGTTGTTCTCTCCAGATTACGTTTCAAGTACCATATTTTGGTATTAACGGTCTTTTGCAGCAGCCACTGGTCGTTTTGCTGCTAAATTGTGCTCACGGTATCGCTGAAGGTCTATATCTAGACGGGAGTTCCACCAGGTTTTATATGCTACCTTTTTCTCATTGATTACCTGCTGGACGTATTCATCCAACCGCCAGGTCTGTTTGTCAATGTAGCGTCTATGGTCTTCCCCAGAGACACTGTTGCTGCTTGATGAATCTGTTGCACAGCATCATTCCATATGTCGTTCACCGATTGATTGGATTTTACTGAGAAGTTGGTTAAAGCTGTCAGCAACCGGGCTTGTTGTGCTTGCAGTCTCCACCATCTAATACGCGCTGGTCCAGTCGTAGGCGTTTTATGTTGCTTGTTATATTTCCGAAAATCTAGAATAAGCAAACGGTGTTGGGGGCGATACTGTTATATGGGATCACTTTGGTGTCTGTCACTAACTTCAGATGTAGTCAATCTGCGTAGCATGTCATCCACTGGTGTACGTAGCCAGGTGAGTTGTTAAATAGTTTTTCCATGTGATGGACTAGGTGGTTTTTCGATTATTGATGATATTGAAATTCCTGTTTACCATCTCTTGATGAATGCAGTACATTTACATTCGATGATGATGATAATTGATGTATTAAGGGTCATAAAATCTAGGTTATCGGCTCCTAACGGTCTGGGTGATAGCGGAAAGGACAATGAAATGGAAACCAGAACGAAAAGTACGTGAGACTGAAAATACTTACAAAATGTAACTCAGATTGAAACAACTCACAAAATGGACAGTGGTAATACTTACAAAAGGGAATTTAGAAGGAAAATACTCGCAAAAGGAATAGATTGAAAAATACACAAAAATGTTGTTTAGGTTGAAAATACTTTTGCATTTGTCTGTTGGCACAGGCTAGAGTAAAATGTGGGTTTCCACCGACCTCTCAGTCGCATTCATGGCTGTGATTATATGGCAGCTATTCAGGTATGGGTGCTGCTGAGTAATGGCCTCAGGGCACAACTTGTGTGCCTGTGTGTACTGTGAAAGGTTCTATTCATAGGGTCAATGCTATTGTTCTGACTCAGTGAGGAAAGCAATGGCAAACTACCTCACAGACGGACAGACAGACTGAGGAGTCATATGATAAATTTGAGTAGTTGAAACTTAACAATTCTAGAGTGACAAATTATTTGAGAATGATGAGTGTTTGCTATATGTTAGGGTTCTCAAACGTTTTCCGTCACCCCCCCCTCCCTTGTGAAACATGAAATATACGGCGCCCCTCTTATTCTTCTTTTGGAAGGAGGACAAGCACTATCACTTTCATGGGGTATCTTTTTACCATTGCTTATAAGCCACTTATCCATGGGTAATGGCGTTATTTGTATCAGTTTATTGTAAATCGGACTAACCACTTCCACTGAACGCGTACTAGAATTCACCTGTTCACTCTCTGTCTTTGAACTGACTGCAAAGGCCTGGCTGAATCATGAAGTTCAATTAAAGATGAAAAAATCCACGTCAGGAGAAATAGAAAAAGCAAATAATTAATTACCATCGAACATACCCAAGGTATGACAACGTTAAACATTTAAGAGCAACTCGCTTTCAAATCAATTGGAAATATGTTAAAATGTTTAAATTATAGAGGAGCAATGATAAAATACGTGTGATCACGATGAATTCAATATGTCAGACCTTTTATCGACACGAAAAAAACATTAACATTGTTTCATAGAAAAAGTGAATGATTAACAATCCGAGGTCCTTCCCAAGCAACGGATTTACAATAGAATAAAATACATATCATAATCAGCGATATAAATAAACAGAACCTTTAAGAGATCATACTACATTGAGACATGGGAAAAAATTAAGACATCTTTTAAGGTTAATAAAATCCTTGCTCTTACTAAATGAGGTCTGATCACTACGCTGTTCGGCAGCTCAGATATTAAAATAAGGAATGAAATACATCCCCCAAAATTCACATATTTAAATTAAAAGGTTAAGGTCGTTGGAGCTATTTTTCAACCAGCGTAGTAATCTATACACATCACTTTCTTTGCAACAAGACTAACTACATATCACACGAAGACTTCTCAACAGTTTTTCACTCTAAAAATAATATTTAAGAGAAGTATAATACACAACTTTCACATAAACAACAGATCCAATATATCAGCATAAGATAAAATAGTTCCAAGCCTTTTCCATACATTTAAAAACCTTGTAGCGAAGTATATCTATAGCCATAGTTTCTCAAGTATCAAGTTTTTTATATCCTCATATATACATACGTCGTAAAGTTTTCCAACCGGGGAACGATAATATAATGACCATGTAGACATATGTTACATACCGGGCGAAAGGTATTTATCTGAACTTTAAACCCTACATCTTCCTTCTTCTTGCAAGAATCCTCAACTCATTCTTGTTTCAAAACTAACGTTACTATAGTGACTTGATCGGTGAGGTTCGGCGGACTTCGTGCTGACACGAAGTAGTGGTTACTAGGATTCGTCACCAGACTGAGCCAAGTACTGTGCAGGGTCCCGCTTACACTCTCTCACCAATAGATAGCGGTAAAGTATAGTTTTCCAATTTCTTCCCATTTACCGGGTGTTCGTAGAACGACGAAAAATGCAAGTCAATATTAATTAACGGGTCATCTCTCCCCCACACAATACTGGACAATAGGCAACGATTTTTCACAAAGTTTATGGGTCGAGGGTAGAAGATAGACCGAGTAAATTGTGCTGAAAATGAAATCGTTGATACCAGTTTCCCAATTTCTTCCCATTTACCGGGTGTTCGTAGAACGACGAAAAATGCAAGTTAATATTAATTAACGGGTCATCTCTCCCCCACACAATACTCGACAATAGGCAACGATTTTTCACAAAGTTTATGGGTCGAGGGTAGAAGATAGACCGAGTAAATTGTGCTGAAAATGAAATCGTTGATACCAATTCATTTAAAACAGCTTCCTTTTGCACGTCAAACTGATCGATCAAAAGAAACACTCTAAGTAATTTTTATGCCTTGAAAACCATCAACATGCGTAAAATTTTAAAATCATACTTGATAGTAAGATATTTTTATAATTAAATACAGATATAATGTTTTCATATTGTGTTGGAGACACGATCATTCCCTGTGCAGAGGTCACGGCTTTACATTACGAAGTCCGGGCACTAAACATTCGCGACAGTAACAACACTCTTCAATCAGGTTGACGATATCACCAACATTTTGATCTGAAATCAAATCGTACTCCGACAGAAAAGTCCTTTTTTTCTTCATCACAATTGCTGATAAACATCAGTTCGACAAGTTCACAGTTAATCAATCTATTAAGAAATAATGGCCAACAGAGTATACATTTCCAATTTAACTAAAAATTTCCCCTTCAAAAATAAAGATTCCTTGCTTTTACAAATATGAAAACAAACTTTACAATTTCTTATTTGGAATATCACTACCTTTCTTAACATGTGACAAATGCTCTCTAAATATTATCTTTTTCTAAGAGTCACTTACTAACAATGTCACCGGAGTGATAATAATTAAAATTTCACAAGAGCCACGGAATCTAGTGAATAGCTTCCCAGACTCTTTCAAACCAGCTTCCTTAAGTGAAAAATTATTGACGAATTCAATATCCCCAACCTGAAGTGACGTAGGTTTACGTCCCATATTATACCTCTTTTGTAATTTCTCATGTGCTACCTTTATTTATTTCTTGGCCTTTTTACATACAGAACGTACATTCTTATTTAAAGCTTTATCAGATAACAATTGATTGATAGACCACAAATTAAATATAGGGTGATTTGGGACAAGGGAGAGCATTAAATTGAAAGGAGTTGTACGATGGGATCCATGCACCGCAGTATTAAAGGAGTATGTTAACCAAGGAATGCAACTGGCCCATAACCTATGATCTTTGTGGTGGTATGAGAATAATACAGCGCGAAGATTTCTATTCACTCCCTCAGCGTACAATCCTTAAGATAGTAGATAGAAGACGTTACATGGGAACTAGATAACTCAAACAAGGAATTGCGGAAAACATTTGACGTGAACCATCTAGCGTTATTGTTACTAAAAATTGACAGGGTCCGAAAGCAGCCAAATTTTGATTAAGACACTTAATTACAATTTCATTTGTCGCTGATTGAGTTGGGAACAAACAGTTAAAACTACTAAAGCCTTCCGTACAAACCACTACGAACGGTTACCTAACTTCGACAACGGCATCAGCCCGACAAAATCCACAAACAATCTTTCCATCGGTTTACTAGAAATCTGAGAAGATTGCATTCCTACCTTAGTGTTAGGGGATAGTTTAGCTCATTTACATGCAATACAATTATTAACAAGTCTTCGAATGTCACCATCCAATCCCTTCCAGATAAAGTTTTGCCTAATCATTAATCTTGTCTTGAATACTCCTAAATGTCCTCCGATTCATGAAAATTTTTAAATATTTCACCTACCAAAACAGAGGGAAGTACAATCTTAGGTGTTCTATCAGAATGGGCTAAACAACACAAGGTTCCATTTCTTAAGGAATATGGTTTAACAATTTCACCATTTTCTAATTTTCTCATGATCTCGTTAAGAACAGGATCTTCCTTCTGGTATTCGGACACATCCCGAAACAACATACGACAGTTTGAGAGAATTACATTTGATATGATATGTTTCAAAATTGCGTTACACTCCACTTTCTTTTCAACTTCAACTTTAGTGTTATCATTAGGCTATACACTGTCACTCCCTCGGATGTGACGTACAGAAAACTTAAATGAAGAAATGCGAGTAGCCCAACGAGCTATCCTATCAGTATTTCTTGGTCTCCCAAGAACCCAGCATAAAGCCAGGTTATCAGTTTCTAATACGAAAGGTACATGTTCAATATACAATATATTTTTTCTAAAGAATCCATAACAGCCAAACCCTCGAGTTAATAAACAGAGTAATTTCTTTCGGCATCATTTAGAGTACGAGAAGTGTATGCTACTGGTAACCTACCTTGTCCATGGTCTTGAAGTAACACGGCACCATTTAAAGCATCCGTTTGGACTATGAAGGTTTTGGAGAAATCAAGAATGGTTAAAATTGGTGCATTTATGAAGGCTAATTTTAAATCCTCAAATGTTGCTTCTTGCGAAGGTTCCAAAACAAAATCAACTCCCTTCTTTCTCAACATATTTATTGGAGCAGCACGATGAGCAAAATAACTAATGAACTTCCTGAAATAGTTCAGCATCCCGATAAATCTTGCCACTCCTTTTACGTTCCAGCGGGGTTTAAAATCACGAATAGCTTCAGTTCTAGAATGATCTACAGAAATTCCTGACGATGATACAATGTGTCCTAAAAGGAAATCGGAGGTTTAGCAAAGGAAGCCTGTGATGGTTTTACAGTAAAACCAGTTTTCTTTAAACGAGACATTACTTTATTAATATGTTTGAGTTGATCATCGAAGTCTTCACTAAAAATGACAACGTCATCTAGGTAATGGTATAGAAACTTGAACTTGATACCGTCGAACACCATATCTAGCAAAGGGCTTAGGATGGCTGCACCCGTGGAGATACCGAAGGGCAAACAATTGAAATGAAAGAGATTCCAGTCAGTAGAGAAGGCTGTTAGATGTTTAGAATTCTCGGCTAATGGAATTTGAAAGTAGGCACAGTTCAAATCTAAAATGGTATACCAGTTGGCACCCTTGAACCAAGCAAAGCATGATCTTAGGTCAGGAAGAGGCATGGACTGTTAAATAACTTTTTTACTAAGAGCTCGGTAATCAACAACTGGGCAAAATTTACCGTCAGGTTTTGGCACCAAAATATTGGTGGCAAAAACGAAGAAATAGATTTACTTATGATCCCTTCATCTAACATCTCATCGATGATTTCTTTCAAGATTTTGAGTGAGTCTATATGGTGGCGAATTAACCGGAATATTATCGGAAACATCAATCTTGTATTCCAAGAGAATGGTCACCCCTAGCTTATCCGTCAAAATATCAGGAAAGGATGAACACAGTTCACGAAGTTATTCAGATTTTCAAAATTAAGCTCCTTTAATGGTGTCAGAACTAGATTTTTCTTCAGAACAATTCACTCCAGAAAAACTAACACAAGATTTGAAATTTAATTTTAAATTAGGCTCGAAACGGAACAAACATGACCTGGTTCTAAGGTCTAATAACAATCCAACATGTGACAAAAGATCAGCACCCATAATAACATCACAAGATAAATTATTTGCAACCCAAAAATCACATTTCCAAGTGAAATCTAAAATTCGAATCTTTAACCTTATCAACCAAACTTCAAGACTAGAACTGTTCACTGACACAAAACTATTCGATGCCTACATAAGTTTTCCAAATTTGCATACTGACCTCATATTCTCAAACCAACGTTTGCTTAAAAATGACTTTACACTACCAGAATCGATCAGCGAGGTTAAAGGTTCATTGTTGACAAATATGTCTATAAATGGGGAACAATGTTTTGATACTTCAGTGATTCAATTACATAACCTCTCAGTTGGTCTGAGACATTTGTCATCAAAATTATTATTTCCCTCCTTTAAATTTATTTTAGTACTATTTGATGCGTGACAATCCGAAGAAGTCTCCTTACGAGTTAGTCATTGATTATGTTTAGGTCTCCTCGTACACCACTTAGCAATGTGTTGAAAGGACCCGCAAATATCACTTCTTCTTCTAGTATTGGATGTGCGATTACTAGAATCGAAGGAATTTATATTCAGAAAACGAGTACCTTTCGAGCTATCATAATGAGTTCTATAATCTTGAGATTTGTGAGAATTATAAGTAGGTGGAGGAACATTGGCAACTCTGTTTAATAGTATCCGTGGTCAAAATAACTCTGTTAAGGTCAGAAAAAATATGAGAATACTACACGTTGTCATATATGACATGCTTTCAGGATTGATCCCTTCCAAAATAGAAGCCACAATCTGTTGTTCACTTAATTGCATTGAAAATACTCTAGCATAACTCTTAATGTCAGTCACATAATCATTTAAAGACTCATCAAATATCTGAGCTCTATAGAAAACATTATGCAATAGCATACTCAAGGCACGACTGGGAATAAATGAATTTAATATCTATCGATGGAAACGATCGATGGAAAAACAACTCTTCATGGCTATAATTAATTTTTCTCTTAATAATCCAGAAGTATAAGGAAGGATCAGGTAAAAAATTTGAATATCAGAACACCCAAATATTACAGCATTGTCAGCAAGTTCAATAAATTGTTTAAAAAAATTTATTAACTGGTTTGCATCGTTACCATTGCACATCTCTAGACCTTGAATGCAGGCATTTATGGGTTAGGCACACAACCAAACTTAATTCCTATTTTAAATTCAACACGAGGAGTAGTGTTCATATTAGGTGACACATCATCGTTTAAATTCATAGGATTGACAGGATTATCAGAGTATAGGGGCGATAATCTTTCATCATTTGACCTAGCGTTAGATAAATTACTTCTTATCTGGTTGCTTGCAGCACCAGAAATGGAAATATTAGCAAAAGAAACATTAATATCATCGAGAGTTTCAAGGGCAGGATTTGATGGACTTGATCCTGTTCTGACATTGCCATACTCAGACCTAACCTCAGATATTCTGCACGATCTTGGATTATTTTCATGATGATACAAGGTTGTATGTTCTTTATGATTCGACAAAGAACCAGAATAACTGCCTTAATTGCTTTCAACACTGATATTATGTACAACTTCACTCAATTCTCCAATAGAAGGAACCCCTTTATTCACACACACAATTGGGTTAACACTCGCACTCTCTGTACTATTTGGATATAATTTAAAAAAACACTCAACAAGCTTTGCACGAAGAGAAATTAATTTTAAATGGAATTCAGTAACCTTATCCTGCCAAACTTCAATTAAATCACGAAGACGGTGGTACCAATGTAAACAGCGTACCCTAATTCTGCTAAGTTGTGAAATAGAAGGATCAATCTCAGAGATTAAAGAATGACAGTAGGAAGTGGATAAAAGTTATTATTATTATTATTCTCCAATTTACTATTTCATCGAAAACGTGTGTGTCTTACCACTGGTAGTGACAAGTGTCAGACCCAGGAAAATTTTGATATGTTGTGTCAATTAGTGCCATTCCTAAAAATCAATTTTGAATCTTCGAACTAATAATAAACATCGAACTGTGTGTGAAACTACTTCGCACTTTTTAAACATGTAAATATTAGAATAGGAAAGTCATAGGCAGCATTTATTAATGCTGACATATATTTTTCATGTCGTTATATGATTGTGCAATCTAGCCTGTGTAGAGTAAATATTATTGTTGTTCGTCTACCATAGTCAACCAAATGAACTATATCAAGAACGGACTATGTTTTCATTTAGTGATGTGCACTATCACGAGCCCCATTGTTAGCACCGCTGTGCATTGATTCCATAAGCACATGGCAATGATTATTAGGATTATGGTGTTTTTCATGTGTTGATGGGAGGAAGTGTTTATCCCTTCCTATATTATTCTGCTAAGGTCCCATTCCAGTTTTGTACCGAAAATAAGGTCCCGTTAACACCTAACGTACACATATGGGGTACCTACAGGTTCAGCATAACCCAATGCGTAAGTGAAATGCACTCACTTACTATTTAAATGCCTCACAATTAATTAAATACCTTAAAACATGTATATTTACAATGAAATAATGAAAGAATGCAACACGGTAATCATGGTAACAGAATCTCACGTCCATCTATTTCTGTAAGACGCAATGCAATTCCAATTATTACATTACTGTGAAAGTTTCCAGACGGTTATAAGGCTATCACGGAACCAAATTAAGCTGTAAAATTCATCAATGCATACAGTATAATGCGTTTAAGAGGGTCAAGGGGCACCCCAAAAATTCTTCACGCAATTTTCACGTGTGATTGAGGTCCGAAAGGTCTTTTTCACCCGACTATAAAGGGTCTCCGAAAACCACATTTAAAGGCCCTTAAATTAACAGTGTCTGTGATATTCCCAGGAAACTAACTTCACTCTGATATACCTATGAAGGAATGACAAACCCCTAACCACTGCACCAGTAGCTGAATTGATAAAGTGTGATTATTCATACCAAGAATAAATCAGTCATAGCATTCATGATTGAGATTTTGCTAAGTGTGCTCTTTACAACTAGAATATTCGCGGGCGAAGCCGTGATGGGTAATGCTAGTTTATAATAAATTTGGCGAATTTATTTTATCTTATGCTTGTGTTCTCACTTCGTGTTTGTGTTGTCTCTTGTTCCGTTATCCTTTACGGGGATCATGAGGGCAGTGTGTAGTAATCTAGCTAAACCCAGGACGCCCTGAGAACTGATCTTCTGCTCACACTGTACTCATGTTTCCTCGTATGTGATCGCCTGTCCATTCCAGGTGGACAGACGGGCACAGTACAAAGGGTGTTTACAGCAAGAAATCAATATCCCTAATTGCCAAGCTAAGACACTATCACACAGTCACCCGCCCGGAGGCATTATATGCTGCGGAATGCCTTGCAATGCATAGGAAAGGACTTGTGGAGAAACTGGAAGTAGAGAAAAGAAAGATCCTTAGAAAAATCTTAGACCCAGTAAAGAAAAATTGTGAATAAAGAAGACGGCACAACCATGAGCTCTGCGCACGTGTGGAAAAATAACTGATGTGACGAGGAAAAGAAGAATTTTATTTTATGGCCACATAACACGAATGAGCTCTGTGAGATTGACAAAGAGAATCTTTACCTACTTTCTAGAGCAAAAAACTAAGAGGGCTTGGTTCACTGAGGTAGGCAGAGATTTACAAGAAATTGGGATTTCATGTGATGATGTGCAGGAGCGTGTGCCATTTAAGTTGAAACTGACAGGTCACCGGGGTTTCCTGGTAAAGCCTAAGCTTAAAACAGTCATGACGTGGACGGAAGAGAGGAAGCAACAACATCAAAAATTCATGTGACAGTACTGGGCGAATATTAAAGCTCGACGCAGAAACCAGTTGAAATGAAGAAGAAGAAGAAGAAGAAGAAGAAGGAGAAGGAGAAGAAGAAGAAGAAGAAGAAGGCGCGCGAGTTGTTTCAACAAGTGAAATTTGATCAGCTGTGGTGCGCACGCCCGCGAAGGTTTCTGAATTAATAAAACTACTTTACAATAGGTGGCTCGTGATTCGTTTTCACAAATGAGTGTTTAGCACCAGTTTACGGTAAAACAAAACAAATAATGTACATCCGAAAGCACTTCAATAGACTAGACATAATTCCAACACAAATACTTTCTTTCTTTCTTTCTTTCTTTCTTTCTTTCTTTCCTTGATTGGAATTGCCACACATGCTGGGTACTGCGAGTTAATTAAATTATATATAAACTAATCCTCAAGTATATGTTGTAAGCATAGTGGACACAGTAGACCTACTTCGAACACCACCGTTGGCCATCCTTGAAATGATTTATCGTGGTTTCCCATGCTCAACTCCAGATAAATGTCGGGACGGTACCTTCTAAGAGGCCACGGCAGCTTCCTTCCATCTCCATTCCCAGTTTTATTCATCTTCATTAATTCATCTCATGAGGTTGGCGACAAGAAGCGCATCTGGACTTGAAACCACCCGCCACATAGACTTTCATCGCATCTCATCCTCGACCCCGTTTAAAATGGGTGTTTCAGTATTGATTTTATCTGAAGAAGGAGAGTTTTGGTAAATATAGCTTCAGAGTTAATTTGTTACTAATCTTCTATTTTTTGTCGTCAAAGTTCGTCATCATATAGAACCTGGGTACTTTTGGTGTATTGCTTTCACCTCCTGATTTGGTCATCTGGGTGATATGGCGTTCTGAATAGGGTTAGTTTGTCTCGAGGCCACAAGGTGTCTCTGCACTCCAATAAGTGGCTCTTATTTAAGCTTGGGTGGACATATACTGTAGATTCTTAGATGCTAGTAGGGAATATAAGCCGGGGCTGGGGCAGGGGCTAATGGGCAAGATGGCCGCCACGCGCAACTGCCCTATGTTATTCTTATGGAGAGGTCAGTCATAGCTGGGGCAGGGGCTAATGGGCAAGATGGCCGCCGCGCTGTCACAGGGGGATGTCGGCCGTGTAGTTACTAAATGGAATATTTATTATTATTATTATTATTAATTTTATTAGGTAATTATTGATTTGATAGTTTGCCACGGTGGTTGAGTGGTTATTGTGTCGGACTACCAACCCCAAGCTTGCAGGTTCGATCTTGGTTGTGGTAAGTGATTTTTGAAAGACGGCAAAAATTACGACACGCATGTCATACGATGTTGGCATGTAAAAGAACCCAGAGAGAGGTCAGCTATGTAGTTGCTAAATGGAATATTTATTATTATTATTATTATTATTAGGTAATTATTGACTGATCATGTACAATCAAGACCAGCCTTATATTGCCCCACTTTATGGTGTGGTGGTTAGCATTCTTGGCTGTTACTGTGGAGGCTCGGGTTCGAGTCCTGGCTCTGTCAAGATTTTAAATTCTAGGCTGAGGGTTGGAATGGGGTACACTCAACCTTCTGAGGAAAAACTGACAGGAGCTGGCTTTTGATTCATACCGCAGCCATTCTGCCTAACCTAACTTCACCTAACCTAACCTAACCTAACCTAACCTTACCTAACCTAACCAGATCCCACCTTACCTAACCTAACCAAACCTAACTTCAAAGTCAGAATGTACAATACATTTATTGTTTTTTTATACCCTCATAAATTAGATATATCGAATGTCCACCACGATTTAGATCCTCGAGCACACTTTTCTGACATATACCGTATCATTAAAACGTGTAGAAAGGAATGTCTGAAAATTTTCACTAACTCATAATACACGTTCACGATACATTGTGTCACCTTTTTGAATGTTAATGATACGGAAAAGGGTATGCATTGGTAATTCAGTGAGCTTTCTTTCTCTCTAATCAACAGTTCTGCCCCCATAGCATTGTGAATATTTGTTGTAGTAGCCTATAAAGAAACAAAAAAAAAATCATATCTATTACAGTTTAGCTATAAGTGACCAGAACCACTATAACATTTTATTCTAATAAGGAGATTTCCATAATGATAGGAAAAAAATGCTTACCATAATGATGGATTGTGTGTAAGTAAACGTCTTTTGCTGCATGATGCCACTACTAAACTGATGCTCATACAACAGACAAGTGAGTTCATGTTTCGCTGACGTAATCGTATGTTCCCACGCACTTCCTGTGTGTTGCACGCGCCATAGTGGCTAAATTTGAAACTAGATGAGATGATTTGCTGATGTAATCGAATGTTCCCCCGCACGCACACGCAGGCCCCTGTGGACGGGTCCTTGTGGACGAGTCCCTGTGGACGGGTCCCTGTGAACGGGTCATTGTTGACGGGTCCTTGTGGACGAGCCACTGTGGACGGGTCCTTGTTGACGGGTCCTTTTTGACTAATCCCTTTAGACCGGTTCCTTTTGACTGGTTCATAACCCCTAATGCTTTAATGAAATTAAACGTTGTTCCACATGATACGCAAGCAAAGAGCCGATCGCTACTATGAATTAACATGTTTGTTTTTGTTTTGTTTTTACGCATGTGCACTTGGTTTTTTTGTAAGAGGGCGGGCTTTTTGAATACAGATTTATAGATGAGTTTTTTTTTAATTACCAAAAGATCCAAAACTAATAGGTTATTTGCTTTTTAACATTTCATGAACCAATAAGGCTATGGGACTTGTATTAGAGGTCGTTGGACTTGAGGTGACATTTTGTTTTTGAATGTTTTTTTTTTTGTTAAAAGGGCCTAACTACACTTTTGTTAATATCTCGCTAACTAATAATCAGAGAGGGTCAAGTGAGGTGTCATGGGACTCAGGATTGTCAACCCTTTCCCATGGCCAATGCATTTACCAAAAATACCCAATACATCAAGGTCATTGACCTGAGATTTTATAAACTAATAATCGGGTACGAACATGTGAGATGTTTACCATGTGTGATGAAACATAGCTAGGTAGAGAAAGAATTAGTGTAGGCTACATGTATGGTGACTGACAAGTCTTTTACCATTGAAACTTGTTTTCAGATCAAACTGCAGTATAGAGAGGGTATAGGTTGCAGGTATGGGTTAATAAATGAGAAACGGTGTACGCAAACTCTGATTTATCAAGAATGAAGAGTAGACTATCTTTATTTGATTGGTTAAAGAGGATAGCTAAAACACAAAAATGGTCAGTGGTTACCGAGACAAAATGATCGCTACACACAACAAGCTTTAAATACTTGAGGCTAATAATCAATACACACACACTCGCTTGTTCTAAACTAAACTGTGTTGCTGTCAGTGCTCAGACAGTAGGCTGATGACGAAATGCATTGCTAACAGAAATATAATCATTTTCGGTTGTCTAATGTTACCAGCTATCCATTTATTTATTTTTTGTGTTGCAGTGGTAAACACTTTTAGCTCTTGTATTGGTAGTCTTAACTCGATTTCCAGTTCTGGGGCCTAGAACGAGTCGAACTAAGAAACAAGGGCATGGTGGTGCAGTGGTTAAGCTGTTAGCCTTTCACTAGAGGGTTCAATTTCAGGTTAATATGCATGTCATAAACATATTAAACAAAACAAAACAGAGATAACGTTTAAAACTGTTTACATTTGTGACTTTTCAAATTATTACTTGGATTACAAATTCAAAGGTGAACTGGGTTTGATATACAGTTAATGCTGTCTATCACACACTCGACTGTAAGAAAGCCAAAAGAGCAAAATGGCTTAGGTAGAGCAGTGGTAAAATTGCTATATGTAGAGAACTACCTGGCAAAGCTATATCGCATAAACAGTGCAGGATCCAGCAATCAAATTTGTATCTTGTGGAACAGAGAAATGCACTTACGTGAGAAAATGCAAGTGCATGTGTAATATGACCTAACACACAAGTGTTCACCTGTGCACGTGCACAATAAGGGCTAACAAGTCACATTCTGTTTAGTTCGTACGTAACGTTAGGTTAGGGCTAATGCACACACTCTAGTACACGAGGCACATACCATTTGAGAGCAGGTCAAGGGATCTAACTTGGTGGATGGATGTGTTCTAACGAGTCATTTGTAGTTGAAAGAGAATAATACTTGTTCTTAAGATGATAAAACTGAGGAGATGGTATGTACAGTAAGACGTCTTGTTATTTCCTGTGTAATATTACAGACATGGCAGAGAGCACACAGTTCTGTTGCTATGACTACGCTGCAGTAATTTGAAACCCTACGTGTTCATTAAGACAATGGGTGATGATTATACAAAGTTAGCAGTCATTGGATATTACACAGGTGTTTCTTCCGGTGTCATGTTGCTGACATGGCAGAGAGCGCACAGTTCTATTGCTACGACTAACGCTGCAGTAATTTGAAACCCAAGGTGTTGATCAAGACAATGGGTGATGATTATGCAAAGTCAGCAGTAATTGGATACCACACATCAACATTGACTAAATAATAAACGTGTTGTCATAACCAGCAGAAACCTCATTTTAAGATTTTAGATTTTACATTTTAAATTTAAGATTTTTTGATTTTTAGATTTTACTCTTTTACATTTTCCTAAAAGAGTAAACAACAAGGTCACATACCTAACCTCATTAAACCTAACTTTACCAAACCTAACTTAAGCTAATCCAAAGGCTAATGCACATACCCAAAGCATATAAGGTACATGCAACTATCCTTATGCTAGTCTTACAGGTTACTGTACAACATGATAACTACCCAAACGGATTTTTTTTTCATTTTGTTGTTTACACATATGTCATTTTTCCAATTTCCCATTTTCAGTTTTTTTTTAATGTCAGTTTTAAGTTTTTCAATTTCATAATATGGAAACATGGATTTTGCATTTTGTTGTTTACACATTTATTAATTTCACAATTTCCCATTTACAGTTCTTAAAATGACAGTTTAAAGTTTTTCAATTTCATGATATAGAAACATGGATTTTCCAATTTGTTGTTTTCACATTTATCAATTTACCAAATTCCCATTTACAGTTTTTAAAATTTCAGTTTAATGTTTTTTTTTTCTATTTGTTAATATGGAAACATGGATTTTTCCAATTTGTGTTTTACATGTTCATTTTGCAATAGGAGTGGAGAGAGGTGGGTAGTAATTAAAAATGTGCAAGCAGTGTCCATTGTTGACAGGTCATTGTTGACGAGTCCTTTTCATACAACAGAAAAGTGAGTTCATGTTTCGCATGCATTATCTAAAATGCAATACCATGCAAGTGTTTAACATTTTACAACTAACCTGTTAGTATGATTTGCACACTACAAAGGTTATATCTGTTCTGGTAATAGAATTATTTAGCGTTGGCTTTTATATTTAATATGTACAGTTTAAAGTGATAGAAAAGTGGTAGACAAGTGGTAGCAAAGTGGTAGACAAGTGGTAGACAATTGGTAACAAAGTGGTAACAAAGTGGTAGCAAAGTGGTAGAAAAGTGGTAGCAAAGTGGTAGAAAAGTGGTAGAAAAGTGGTAGCAAAGTGGTAGAAAAGTGGTAGCGAAGTGGTAGAAAAGTGGTAGAAAAGTGGTAGCAAAGTGGTAGCAAAGTGGTAGAAAAGTGGTATCAAACTAGGAAAGTGGTAGCAAAGTGGTTGAAAAAATATTACATGTATTGTTAAGAAATAGTTTAAGCGGTTACATGGATTCATTACACAATAATTTTAGCATGACAAAGCTCATTTTCTATATCCAATAGTTCTTCCTCATATTTAGTATGACCAGTTTACACATTTATCAATTTCACAATTTCCCATTTACAGTTCTTAAAATGTCAGTTTAAAGGTTTTCAATTTCATGATATAGAAACATGGATTTTCCAATTTGTTGTTTTCACATTTATCAATTTACCAAATTCCCATTTACAGTTTTTAAAATTTCAGTTTAATGTTGTTGTTTTTTTCTATTTGTCAATATGGAAACATGGATTTTTCCAATTTGTGTTTTACATGTTCATTTTGCATTAGGAGTGGAGAGAGGTGGGTAGTAATTAAAAATGTGCAAGCAGTGTCCATTGTTGACAGGTCATGGTTGACGAGTCCTTTTTATACAACAGACAAGTGAGTTCATGTTTCACATGCATTACCTAAAATGTAATGCCATGCGAGTGTTTAACATTTTACAAATTAGCTTATGTGTTAGTTTATGTGTGGGGTCTTATGTTGGGCATTTTGTGTTGGCTTATTTAACAAGTTATTTTGTCAATGCATTTAGTGGATTTTTCTCTTGGTCTTGGAATGTATATCAGTCCATTTTATTACAACATAATGCTTACTGCCATGTTTGTAAGCAACAACAACACACTAAACTTTCAAAAAAATCTAAAGTACTCTAAGGTACTCTCAACTCGTACTCTTACCTCTGTCCCATGCCAAGTCAAGAACATTATTTTAAAAAAAAAAGGTGAATGGGGAAAGTAGACTATATGTTTAAACTAAAAAAAGTCCTCTCGGCACGCCGGAAGGCGGAGGTAGATTTCACCGGACAAACTTGGGGATAGGCGAAAATAGGCAGAATATGCAGATTTTCGTAGAAGGATCAGACCTCATTTAATGCGAGAAGGTTTTTTATAATTGGAGCTTAATTAACTTTGTTTTTCGTCATTTTATGCTTATTTTAAACATTTTATTGTCTTATGGGAACGGTAACCTTCTTGTCATTTGGGGTCCATTATTATACTTGTGGTCACACTGTCCTTATGCTAGGTTTCGACACTGATGTGCAACTATGTAACGGTCTGTTACTTCTTCACGCAAAATTATATCTACCGCAGAGATTTTGGTTGGTTCCTCAGTTTAGGGGCTGCGACAACGCGGTCATGTAACCCCGTGTACTTTGGGATGGCTGTATTAGTCTGTAATTCAGGTAAGGACTGCAGACGGTCAATTTCAAGCAGTAGTTACTAATGTTGCTACCAGGTACTACCGTCAACGACACCTAGCTGTGAACTTGGCTACTAGATGCCACCGCAACCAGCAACTCGCAACGAACGTTGGAACTTCCCCTCCAAAGGAAAGCATACTGAGGGATTTTTGGCGCTCTTAGAAAATCCGACGACTTCGGCCGGCTTTGAACTCGCGACCTCGGGCATAAACATTCAGCATGCTACCAGTTACGTCACCGATCTCTGGGACAAAATCCAAAAATGTTTAATTGTGAAAGTAGGCGATATTTTGAAAACGTATCATTCTAAAAAGTCATATATAGACTCAAACAAATGTTCTTTAAGTTATTTAACGTTAAAACAAAACTTAACATTTTTTCATTTTTCCGAAAAAAGTCCAATTTTCAAAATTGTCTATATTTTGGAAACTAAGAATTTTACAAAAATGTTTAATTAACGTAAATGAAAGGTCTTTACCCCCTCTACCCAAAAAATAAATTTCAGGACCCTAGGACAAAAACTGTGCAGTAGTGTGTTTTGGATGGTTCCGCAGCCTCCTCCTCCTCCCCTCCTCACAAGATGGCGGCCGTAGCTTAACTTAACCTAGCCTAACCTAACAAGATGGCAGCCGTAGCTTAACTTAACCTAGCCTAACCTAACAAGATGGCGGCCGTAGCTTAACTTAACCTAGCCTAACCTAACCTGACCTACGAGGTGTGATCAAAAAGTTCCAAAAATGTGGCTGCAACTTAACCAAACCTAGCCTAGCCTAACCTAACCTAACCTACAAGGTGTGATCAAAAAGTTCCAAAATGGCGGCCGTAGCCTTACTTAACCTAACCTAACCTAACTTAACCTAAACCTACGAGGTGTGATCAAAAAGTTCTAAAATGGCGGCTGTAGGTTAACTTAACCTAACCTAACCTAACCTAAACCTACGAGGTGTTATCATAAAGTTCCAAAATGGCGGCCGTAGCTTAACTCAACCTAACCTAACCCTACGAGGAGTGATCAAAAAGTTCCAAAATGTGTGGAGGAATGTGGAGGAGGAGGGTGTTTGTAGAACTCTTAAAACCTACTGGGGTGGGGTGGGGGTAGTAAGAAATAAAAACAGTATTAATTATTATTCAGCATAAGAGTTTTTTAATTCGTTAAAACGTACAATACATCTATTGTTTTTTATACCCTCATAAATTAGATATAGAGAATGTCCACCATGATTTAGATCCTCAAGCACACTTTCTGACATATCATTAAAACGTGTAGGAAGGAATGTCTGAAAATTTTCACTAACACATAGTACACGTTCACCATACATTGTGTCCACTTTTTGAATGTTGATGATACGGAATGGAGTATGCATTGGTAATTCAGTGAGCTTTTTTCTCTCTAATCCGCAGTTCTGCCCCATAGCATTGAGAATGTTTATTGTAGTAGCCTATAAAGAAACAAAAAAATGTCTATTACAGTTTAGCTATAAGTGACCAGAATCACTATATATATATATCATTTTATTCTAAGAGCTTTCCATGATGATAAGAAAAAAAGAGCTTACCATAATGATGGATTGAGTGTAAGAATACGTCTTTTGCTGCTTGATGTCACTACTAAAGTGATACCCTTACAACAGACAAGTGAGTTCATGTTTCGCTGACGTAATCGTATGTTTCCACGCACTTCCTGTGTTGAGCGCGTCATAGTGGCTAAATTTAAAACTCTAGATGAGATGTTTTGCTGACGTAATCGTATGTTCCCCGCACGCACACTTTGGACGGGTCCTTTTTGAAGGGAGTCATTTTTTTTTCGGGTCCGGGAAGACGGGTCCTTGTTGACGGGTCCCTGTGGCGGGTCCCCTTTGACATAATTTGGATAAAATGCAAGGGTCAGTCCATAGGGATCAGTCCAAAGGACTGGTAAATTGATAAATGTGAAAACAACAAATTGAAAAATCCATGTTTCTATATCATGAAATTGAAAAACTTTAAACTGTCATTTTAAGAACTGTAAATGGGAAATTGTGAAATTAATAAATGTGTAAACAACAAAATGCAAAATCCATGTTTCCATATTATGAAATTGAAAAACTTAAAACTGACATTAAAAAAAACTGAAAATGGGAAATTGGAAAAATGACATATGTGTAAACAACAAAATGAAAAAAAAATCCGTTTGGGTAGTTATCATGTTGTACAGTAACCTGTAAGACTAGCATAAGGATAGTTGCATGTACCTTATATGCTTTGGGTATGTGCATTAGCCTTTGGATTAGCTTAAGTTAGGTTTGGTAAAGTTAGGTTTAATGAGGTTAGGTATGTGACCTTGTTGTTTACTCTTTTAGGAAAATGTAAAAAAGTAAAATCTAAAAATCAAAAAATCTTAAATTTAAAATGTAAAATCTAAAATCTTAAAATGAGGTTTCTGCTGGTTATGACAACACGTTTATTATTTAGTCAATGTTGATGTGTGGTATCCAATTACTGCTGACTTTGCATAATCATCACCCATTGCCTTGATCAACACCTTGGGTTTCAAATTACTGCAGCGTTAGTCGTAGCAATAGAACTGTGCGCTCTCTGCCATGTCAGCAACATGACACCGGAAGGAACACCTGTGTAATATCCAATAACTGCTAACTTTGTATAATCATCACCCATTGTCTTAATGAACACGTAGGGTTTCAAATTACTGCAGCGTAGTCATAGCAACAGAACTGTGTGCTCTCTGTCATGTCTGTAATATTACACAGGAAATAACAAGACGTCTTACTGTACATACTATCTCCTCAGTTTTATCATCTTAAGAACAAGTATTATTCTCTTTCAACTACAAATGACACGTTAGAACACATCCATCCACCAAGTTAGATCCCTTGACCTGCTCTCAAATGGTATGTGCCTCGTGTACTAGAGTGTGTGCATTAGCCCTAACCTAACGTTACGAACGAACTAAACAGAATGTGACTTGTTAGCCCTTATTGTGCACGTGTACAGGTGAACACTTGTGTGTTAGGTCATATTACACATGCACTTGCATTTTCTCACGTAAGTGCATTTCTCTGTTCCACAAGATACAAATTTGATTGCTGGATCCTGCACTGTTTATGCGATATAGCTTTGCCAGGTAGTTCTCTACATATAGCAATTTTACCACTGCTCTACCTAAGCCTTTTTGCTCTTTTTGGCTTTCTTACAGTCGAGTGTGTGATAGACAGCATTAACTGTATATCAAACCCAGTTCACCTTTGTATTTGTAATCCAAGTAATAATTTGAAAAGTCACAAATGTAAACAGTTTTAAACGTTATCTCTGTTTTTGTTTTGTTTAATATGTTTATGGCATGCATATTAACCTGAAATCGAACCCTCTAGTGAAAGGCTAACAGCTTAACCACTGCATCACCATGCCCTTGTTTCTTAGTTCTACTCGTTCTAGGCCTCAGACCTGGAAATCGAGGTAAGACTACCAATACAAGAGCTAAAAGTGTTTAGCACTGCAACACAAAAATAAATAAATGGATAGCTGGTAACATTAGACAACCGAAAATGATTATATTTCTGTTAGCAATGTATTTCGTCATCAGCCTACTGTCTGAGCACTGACAGCAACACAGTTTAGTTTAGAACAAGCGAGTGTGTGTGTATTGATTATTAGCCTCGAGTATTTAAAGCTTGTTGTGTGTAGCGATCATTTTGTCTCGGTAACCACTGACCATTTTTGTGTTTTAGCTATCCTCTTTAACCAATCAAATAAAGATAGTCTACTCTTCATTCTTGATAAATCAAAGTTTGCGTACACCGTTTCTCATTTATTAACCCATACCTGCAACCTATACTCTCTCTATACTGCAGTTTGATCTGAAAACAAGTTTCAATGGTAAAAGACTTGTCAGTCACCATACATGTAGCCTACACTAATTCTTTCTCTACCTAGCTATGTTTCATCACACATGGTAAACATCTCCCATGTTCGTACCCGATTATTAGTTTATAAAATCTCAGGTCAATGACCTTGATATATTGGGTATTTTTGGTAAATGCATTGGCCATGGGAAAGGGTTGACCATCCTGAGTCCCATGACACCTCACTTGACCCTCTCTGATTATTAGTTAGCGAGATATTAACAAAAGTGTAGTTAGGCCCTTTTAAAAAAAAAACATTCAAAAACAAAATGTCACCTCAAGTCCAACGACCTCTAATACAAGTCCCATAGCCTTATTGGTTCATGAAATGTTAAAAAGCTAATAACCTATTAGTTTTGGATCTTTTGGTAATTTAAAAAAAACTCATCTATAATTCTGTATTCAAAAAGCCCGCCCTCTTACAAAAAATCCAAGTGCACATGCGTAAAAACAAAACAAAAACAAACATGTTAATTCATAGTAGCGATCGGATCTTTGCTTGCGTATCATGTGGAACAACGTTTAATTTCATTATAGCATTAGGGGTTATGAACCAGTCAAAAGGAACCGGTCTAAAGGGATTAGTCAAAAAGGACCCGTCAACAAGGACCCGTCCACAGTGGCTCGTCCACAAGGACCCGTCAACAAGGACCCGTCAACAATGACCCGTTCACAGGGACCCGTCCACAGGGACTCGTCCACAAGGACCCGTCCACAGGGGCCTGCGCGTGCGTGCGGGGGAACATACGATGACATCATCAAATCATCTCATCTAGTTTCAAATTTAGCCACTATGGCGCGTGCAACACACAGGAAGTGCGTGGGAACATACGATTACGTCAGCGAAACATGAACTCACTTGTCTGTTGTATGAGCATCAGTTTAGTAGTGGCATCATGCAGCAAAATACGTTTACTTACACACAATCCATCATTATGGTAAGCATTTTTTTCTTATCATTATGGAAATCTCCTTATTAGAATAAAATGTTATAGTGGTTCTGGTCACTTATAGCTAAACTGTAATAGATATGATTTTCTTTGTTTCTTTATAGGCTACTACAACAAATATTCACAATGCTATGGGGGCAGAACTGTTGATTAGAGAGAAAGAAAGCTCACTGAATTACCAATGCATACCCTTTTCCGTATCATTAACATTCAAAAAGGTGACATAATGTATCGTGAACGTGTATTATGAGTTAGTGAAAATTTTCAGACATTCCTTTCTACACGTTTTAATGATACGGTATATGTCAGAAAAGTGTGCTCGAGGATCTAAATCGTGGTGGACATTCGATATATCTAATTTATGAGGGTATAAAAAACAATAAATGTATTGTACATTCTGACTTTGAAGTTAGGTTTGGTTAGGTTAGGTAAGGTGGGATCTGGTTAGGTTAGGTAAGGTTAGGTTAGGTTAGGTTAGGTTAGGTTAGGTGAAGTTAGGTTAGGCAGAATGGCTGCGGTATGAATCAAGAGCCAGCTCCTGTCAGTTTTGCCTCAGAAGGTTGAGTGTACCCCCATTCCAACCCTCAGCCTAGAATTTAAAATCTTGACAGAGCCAGGACTCGAACCCGAGCCTCCACAGTAACAGCCAAGAATGCTAACCACCACACCATAAAGTGGGGCAATATAAGGCTGGTCTTGATTGTACATGATCAGTCAATAATTACCTAATAATAATAATAATAATAAATATTCCATTTAGCAACTACATAGCCGACCTCTCTCTGGGTTCTTTTACATGCCAACACCGTATGACATGCGTGTCGTAATTTTTGCCGCCTTTCAAAAATCACTCACCACAACCAAGATCGAACCTGCAAGCTTGGGGTTGGTAGTCCGACACAATAACCACTCAACCACCGTGGCAAACTATCAAATCAATAATTACCTAATAAAATTAATAATAATAATAATAATAATAAATATTCCATTTAGTAACTACACGGCCGACATCCCCCTGTGACAGTGCGGCGGCCATCTTGCCCATTAGCCCCTGCCCCAGCTATGACTGACCTCTCCATAAGAATAACATAGGGCAGTTGCGCGTGGCGGCCATCTTGCCCATTAGCCCCTGCCCCAGCTCCGGCTTATATTCCCTACTGATGCTATTTATTATGTATTGTCTTTTAGTATTTGATATTCCCCTAATCAAATGCATTTATTATTATGAAGCTGGGATTCTGAGAGTTTATCTGCCGACTACCATTATCATCTTGAAATGTTGCTGTTCGACAACACACGCAAGCCTAGTACAATGAAGAAAAAGAAATTCGTTGGCTCTTAAAATGTAATGGTTAGGTTAATAATGCATACTAAAATTAAAATAGGCTCCTTAAATATTCAGTTATGTTAGCGACATTTCAGGATTAATCTATAAGGTGTGTTCAAAAAGTAACGAGCCGGAGGATACGTTTCCTGCACTCGTGTGGATGGCCTTGCCTTTTTTGGGTGGTGGTGACCCTGGATGCTTCCACTGGAGGCTTTGTCCTTTGGATTCTGGTTCGAAGTGGTGACACCATGACTCATCTCCAGCCACCACTCGTGCCAGGAACCCATTCCCTTCCCTCGCATAGCGCTACAGATGACCAAGACAGTGGGCCATTCGGCATGATTCCTGGTGTGGTTGAAGACTGTGGGGCACCCATTGGGCTCACACTTTGAACAAGTGCAGTCGTTCCTTCATGATGGTGTGCACAATTCCGACGCTCAATCCGACCACTGCGGCTATGGCGTTCACTGTCACTCGACGGTCCTGGGTAATGAGTGCATCAACCAACTGGACGTTGCCATCGGTAATGCGGGGGTTACCCCAGACCGGGCAACATCGGCTTACGACACCCGTCCTTCCCTGAAGCGCTTGTGCCACGCCTTGACCCTTGCAAGGGACATGCAGTGTTCGCCGTACACTTGTGACATTCGGCGATTAATGTCCGTTTATGCTCATCGTTTGACGCCTCCATGTCACTGTTTGCAATGCGACTGGCAGCGTTGGACGATTGATGCATGCTGCTGCTCGCTTTGTATCGTCACGTGACGTGCACGCGTGCCCTCTAGCGACGGACTGTGACCTTCCACGCTCTGGTCGGAACCACACCTCGTTACACACGCCACGATTAGCCGATGTCGTCACCGGTTTGCGCATTCCAGCCTCCGGCTCGTTACTTTTTGAACGCACCTTATATTATAAGCTACAAGCAGTATAGAGCCATCGTACCTACCCACTTAACAATTTCAACACAATTTTTGATCAGAAAAAAAAGCACGCACATCGACTTTGAGTGGCAATATACGGCTCATTATAACAACAGCCTTCCTCCGGGTTGCTCACTTTACGACACAGCGAGCAAAGGTACGATATCCTAATATCCAATTGTGATCCCGAGCAACGCCGGGCTTAAGAGCTAGTCTTATATAAAAATAATAATAAGAATACATATCCCCTGACCATTTGCAGTCAAAGATCTAGACTTAAACTGTGGTTACTAAGGAGCTTTTTCAATTAATGAACGTTGTTCTCGCGTGCTCAATTCTTGCCTTGATCTCTTGACTGAGTTCCCATTGCTCATTCAGATTACACCCAACGTACTCAAGCTGTCGAACACGCTCGATCCCTTTGGTGTCAAGGATGAGTTTTGCTTGGACGGACCTCCGTTTGCTCACAAACATGAACTTTGTCTTCTTCACGTTCATGTTTAGCCCCCAGATGTTGTATGCAGAGTTGACTTTCTCCAGCAAGGCCTGAAGATTTTTTGCACTTTCCGCATATAATACAATATGGGTGACTTTGCTAACTCCGCGGTACGGCTAATTTTGCAGTACTTAAAATATACAGGGTGATTCTTTTGCTGGAGCGGGACGGGCAACCGACTGCCGGGCGCGCGCGCCTTTCGCCAGCCAACCGAGCTCGCACCGCGGATTGTGCGCGGGTGGAAACCGTAACAAAGTACATTAATTAATGGTAAATTCACCAGCAAATCATAATTAAAGAATTTACCTTTTCACAGAAGATGCTGAAAATGTTCTCCTTCAACTGACAGACTGGCGTTGTACCGTGTAAATAAATTAGTGTTTACACGTTGTAATTCCATTCTTTGAGAGGGATATCTGCTCCCGTATATTGTTCTCCAGCTCCACCGAAGTACGGGTAATTGATCGGTACACTTTGAATGTTAAATTAACCCACAATTGAACAACAAACGGGCTTAGGTCCATGCTTCGAATAATTCCAGTATACACACGGGGGAGGGGGGGGGGGGGTTGCAGTAGTAGCGACATAATGTCAAGATGTCTGTCTGTCTGTCTGTCTGTCTGTCAGCTGAAGGAGAACATTTTTTTAGTATCTTCTGTGAAAAGATTAGTTCTAACCTTTAACTGGTGACGTGAGGTCATCCAAATTCCCAAGATATAAAAGAACATCTGTTATGCTACCTTCTTATCTGTGCGCTGACACTACACACCCTCGTTGATGAAATTTTAGTGACTTAATGGACTTAAATGATCCTGGTTAGCTCGCCTCCGCCTCGAGCAACCCCGCGGACCGAGTTCGGTTGGCTGGCGGAAGGCGCGCGCGCCCGGCAGTCGGCCGTCGGCCCTGCTCCAACAAAATAATCTCACTGTACTTTTTCTGGGTGAGTAAATCCGGCGGGCCCATGTCATAGATTTATGGCATGTAAAAGAACTTCCCACTAACTAAACTTATGTGGAGCAAAATTTGTAGGTTAGGTTTGATTAATGCTCTAAGTTGCAACGTTCGTTACCAGGCGCTGGTTGCGATGGCGTCTAGTAGAAGCCAAGTTCACTGCTAGGTGTCGTGGACGGTAGCATTTTGTTAACGAAAGCTGGAACTACTTAAAATTATCGTCTGCAGACCTTACTTCAATTAAAAACAGATAACACGCACTAATACATTCGTCACAATTTACTCCGGTTATCAGACAGATTCTGCACACACCCAAGGTTCACGAGGCTATATGACCGCGTTGTTGCAGCTCCTAAACTGAGGAACCAAATAACCAATCATACTTTTCTGCAAAGATAAATAAATAAACAAATACGTAAATAAATAATCATGTTTACTATCAGTTCCTTAATATTGCTGATTTAGCTGAGTCTCTCCCATATGCTGGCATATAATTCTTTATATATTTATTTATTTAGCGTATGGATTTTAGTGCCGGAAGTGTCCGAGGACATGTTCGGCTCGCTCCAAGCGGACACCCATTGGGTGAGCTACAAGTACCGTTCAATTTCAAGTAGTTCCAACTTTCGCCACCTGATTTCACTGATACCTAGTGGTGAACGTTGGAACCTAGAAATGTTGCTTCACACAAGTTTAGTTAGTGGAAGGATCTTTTACATGCCATAAATCTATGACATGGGACCGTCGGCTTTACTTCCCCTCCGAAGGAAGGCATACTGAAGGATATTAACGCTCTTAAAACATCCGACGACTTCAGTCGGTTTGAGGGTTGGTTGGTTCCTTAGTTTAGGGGCTGCGACAACGCGGTCATGTAGCCCCGTGTACTTTGGGTGTGTGTAGAATCTGTCTGATAACTGGTGTTAATTGCGATGTCTGTATTAGTGTGTGTTATCTGTTTTTAATTCAAGTAAGGACTGCAGACAGTGAATTTCAAGTAGTTCCTACCTTTGCCGCCAAACGCCACCGTCAATGACTACTAGTTCAGAACTTGGCTACCTGACGCCACCACAGTCGGCTCCTGGCGACGAACGTAGGAACCTTAAGAGCGTTGTTTAACCTATAATTTAACTTAGCTTCACACAGGTGTAATTAGTGGAAGTTTCTTTAACATGCCATAAATCTATGACATGGGTCCACCGGCTCTACTTCCCCTCCAAAGAATGGCATACAGAAGGATTTTAACGCTCTTAAAACATCCGGCGACTTCGGCCGGGTTTGAACCCGGTATCTTGGGCACAGCAGTTCAGCATGCTACCAACTACGCCACTGAAGCCGTATATAAAACAATCCAACAAGTATATGAGGCTCATGACCAAGATGTCCTAAACCCATAAAAGGAATTAACAACAATCTTGAAAACTGTGGGAAATCAAGTGTATTTCCACCTAGAGGTGCAACGCTGTTGTGGATATGGAGGTACGTGTACACTGTTTCCATTGGACAATTAATTTGCAGATGAGTGTGTGGTTTACCAGTCCACTAGTTAGAGTGATTGAACTGTCAGCTCCAGCGTACAAACAACTAACTCTCTCGTGGCACACTAAGTGAGGGACAGACGCACCTAACATTCACAGACCACATTTCAACAACTGTGCAGTGTTATCGACACAAGGACACTTTTCTTCTTGGAGAGGTCGAAGCGTACGTATTGTCCTGGGATCAATTCCTGTTGGAACATAGCACACTAAGCCTTACGAGGATAACTTAGAGGGTTTCAATCCCATCTCGGCCATCCTAGACGTGACCATTCATGACGTCACCGTGATGTCCCAGACAACGAACACAAACCAAATACTCCATCCCCTCGTCACTCACCTCTTCCATCCAGGTTATTAGGGACTAGAATTCTAATGACGCTTTAATGCTGATATCAACACAAACTAGTTACTACCCAATTCCGCCTGTTTATCAACCCTTGATGGATGCAGTATGTTTGCATTTGTCTGTTGGCACAGGCTCGCAGGGTCATCCAGTCATTGCGCTCAGGGAGCGCGGCCACGCTTGGGGAGCACTGGGTAGTCAGACTAGCGCTCCTTCCCCTACCCCCACTACACTGTGGCAGCGAGGAGACGGACGATGTTCGGACCGCGCTGACCAGATACGTACGTACAGTCGTGGGACCGACGGCTCTTTTGGGATTGTTGACATATTATTAGGGCTGTTTTGCCATAACAAATATACCGCATATACCAATCGAATGGTACTCCGGTGTATGGAATGTGCAGGAAACGAACACAAGTGTTAAGTCAAGAATATTGTGATTTATTCCAAACTGAAATGTGAACATATTAGAGAGGAAAATTCAACAACAAATTGTGTTCCTTTTAGCACATTACATCTCTGTTGCACACTAAAGCTATAAGCTATACAGAAAAACGAAACTTCCCATTCTGATTTAAAGACTGCTGCTTCACCACTCCTTTTTTGTATGCTGTTCACAGCGAAACTGATTTACTGATTTACTTACACGCCGTCAACAAAGCCCATTGGACTAGACTAACGACTGATGGATCGGCTGCACACTTCAGCGCGCTCAGCCAGCCAAGCTCCTCCCACCACTTCAGAAACTACCTTCCAACAAAGCGCTCGGAGCACTGCCTTAGAGCGCGGCCGGAGCGCTAGTACTCGGGGAGCGCTGTCTGGATGGCCCTGGGCTGAAGTAACATCTGTGGTCTTACCCATGTCTCAGTCCCACTCATGGCTGTGATTATATGGAAGCTACCGAGGTATCAGTGGTGCTGAGTAATGGCCTTCAGGGCACAACCAGTGTCTGTGGATATTGTGAAAAGTTCTACTCGTAGGGTTGGTAAAGCTGTACTGGATCAGCGAGGAAAGCAATGGCAAACTACCTCACTCCCCACCTTGCCTAGTACGCCTCATTATAGTGCTCCCTTGGGGTTTTGTGGGTTTCAGCCCACATAACCTATGGTGGCACTTTTTGAGGATCTGACCAGGATCTGAGTCGTCCAGTTGCAAAACTCGTTTAATCCGCTTGTAAATAAGGTTCATGTCATAAAATTATTTATTTCATTATTTTATTTTATTTTGTTTTATTTTGTTTTGTTTAATTTTTTTATTTTGTTTTTTTATTTCGTTTTATTTTGTTTTAAATAGTTTTTTGTTTTGTTTCTTTATTATTTTTGTTTATATTTTGTTTTGTTTATTTTGTTTTAATTTGTTTAGTTTTATTTTGATTTTGTTTTGTTTACTTTCTTTTTATTACCATGTTTTGTTTTATTTTGATTTTCCAGAAAACAAACATAAAACAAAAGACAAAAACACCGAAGAAAAAAGAAAATTCAACAACAAAAGCAAAAAACACAAAGCAAAAAGCAAAATTTAAAAAAGCAAAAGCAGAAAACAAACACAAAACCAAAACCAAGAAAGAAAAGCAAAAAGTAAAATTCAAAAGCAAAAGCACAAAGCAAACACAAAACCAAAAACCAAAAACACAAAGCAAAAAGAAAAAAGTAAAAAACAACAAACACAAAAGATACGTGAGGCAAAGTCCAAAGAAACGTTTCTCATGAAAATTATTCTTATTCACAAGTGGATTAAACGAGTTTTGCAACTGGACGACTCACATGTACATACGTTTTCATGTGAGGCCGACTTGCCTCTCAGCGTCCAGTCTTATCTACACGCCTATGTTAACGAAGAAGTCGCATGCATGATCCCCTATTAACAGTTAGCACTGCGCCCTTCTCTGCTTCACCTCTCATTTCGAAAGCGTTCAACACTGAATCTGACTATTGACTCCTAGGTGTGCCTCTGCTTCTCTTGCCCTCTACAGCCGAACTCATTAACCTGTTAGGTAATCTCTCCTCCCTCATACATTTCACATGACCCCACAATCTGAGTCGGTTCATACGAACAGCTTTATCTACCGTATTCACTTCTAACTTAGATTTTATCTCCTGCCATTGCTTTGATTAAGACTGGCCATGGTTTCATAGTAAAACCATTTTCCTTTCTTGAAATATATGTATATTATCTGAAATTACTATAACGTTTCAATATTGCGATTTGAGTCTGAAATCGCTGCTCTGTACTTTATCATAACGTAGGTCGTGTACCGTATTAAAACTATTCAGTAAAATACATAGAAAATCCTTTTCATAGGTGGGAGAGTTTTTAATTGAAAATGACCAGTAGAATATATGAAAATAGGCTATCTAGTTCTTCACAGAACTGAGTGGTTATCGTGTCGGACTACTAACCCCATGCTTGCAGGTTCACTCCTGGCCATGGTAAGTAATTTTTGAAAGGCGACAAAATCACGACACGCATGCCATACATTGTAGGCATGTTGAATAACCCATTTGAATTCAGTAGGCCGTGTTAATAATGGCAAAATTAATCTCGGGATTTTCCACCAACACAAAAAGTACCTCCTTTCCCTACTAGAAAGCGATAGAGTTTCAAGGAACATATGGGTAGGTTTTAGCTTCGGATTAACACTACCCCAGGGATAATGAAAATGAAGAAACAAGGAAGTGGGTTTCGGTGTAGAGAACAAGAATGGGTAGATAGGAAGAGAATCCACCATAAAATTACAATTAGTAAAGTAGAACGAAAAATCCACTGTACAAATCCTAAGAGGAACCTAACTCCAGTGGGGGCCCGGCTCAGGCAAGCGGGGAGCGTAGCGTGAATTGAGGTTGCCTACAAGCGCTCGGCGATCACACTTTCTCTTCCGACCCTATATTTCCTTATTATGGGAAGGGTAGTAGTCTGCCAGAACAAAGTGGGTTAAGGAATACTGATTTAAAGTTTTTCCTTTCAAGGGAGTTAGATTTAACCAAATGTTTGGTAAAACTGAAATACTTTGAATTCGACGTGATAGTTTGGCTCGTGGAACTGTTGGATTTCCAGCGAATGACCGAGTACCACCAAGAAGGGTAGTGATGAAGCGGTTATAATGCCTTTGGGAATGATTTCGTTGTTTTCTTTGAAAATTTTGGTAAGAACACCAATGGTTGAATTTAAGAAAAGCTCAGCTTTTACCCAGTAAAGTGCCGACTAAAAGTTTAGACCAGAAGAAAAACTTAAAATTTAGAAAACAACCCATAAGTTAGAGAGAAAACCTCAACAAGCAGGAAGCTTGCGGAGCTAGCTGTACTTGCCTTACTGGCTCATTAGAATTAGCTATGGAAGCTAAGAGAAACTTTGACAATGTTGTTACGGAGAGTTTTTGTTCAAATGCAACAAATAGTGAAAACCTTATTAATTGGGTACTTAATTTTCTTAAAGAGGGCATAAGCCTATGGGAAGAGTCAGGGAAAATAGGGTCCTGCCTAATCGTTATTATATAGAAAAGGATAAAGCGAAAAGATATAATCTGGTTTATAAAACAATGCGTAGAGATATAATGATTTTAACAAATATAAATATACAATCAAATCGAAAATATCGAAAAAACGTGTGTCTGAAAATTAAAAACAGGAAACATTTTATATCGGTGATGGTGGATTTTAACTTGTACGTTGCGTAATTAGCGTCTGAAATGGCAAAGGAAAGAAATTTTAGATAAGCACGTCAAGAGGCGGGAAAGTGTCAATGTAAAAGAATGTTGTAACACTAAATCTGAAGAAGACCAACGTGGAATAAAGAGGTAAGCCACCATCCTAAATGATGCAAGATTAAGTAAAAAGTGCAAAATCTTAAAGTAATAAGGCTATTGTTGAAGACACAGTGAATTTGTTTCTTCTTAATTTTTTGCAAAAGAACTTCCCGGTCCACATCTCTTCACAAAGAGGGCCATCCGGTTTCTTCTGGAGTACAAATGGGATTTTAATTACACAATAATGTAATTCCTAAAATACAATGCTCGTTTATGTGATTTAACCCAAATTGAATGCTGTCTCCAATATGCTATGAAATGCTAAATTACGCATGTATAAATGTTACAAAATGCTATGAATCACTATCACTAGTGATAATCATTCAAAATATTCTCAAAAATTTTCAAATTTCAAACATATACAAATGACTAAATTAAAACTTTAAATTTTCGGTTTATGAATAGTATCAACCACAGACTGTATGACTAGCCCTGCAATCTTGTACCTCAGGGAATATCACTGTAGACAACAGCGCTTCTATTCTCTTATTCCCTGAGCCAAGGAAGGAAATGAAACCAGTTCATTTCCGTAATTAGTCTAGTGCAACATTTAAGTCTCTGTAGGACTGTCTGAGAAGGAGAAAGCGAACCAATCTCAAGACGTCTAACTAAATAACCACACGGAAGGAAGACAGCGGAACACTGCACTTAATAAAAGTTAAAAGTAATTAAGTTTCAGGGAAGAGAGCGGTTTCCATAGAAACAATGAGTTGCAGCATACGTGACCTCATTAACAAAGAGAGGATGCGGCTTCGGTGGCGTAGTTGGTAGCATGCTGAACTTCTATGCCCAAGATCGCGGGTTCAAACCCGGCCGAAGTCGTCGGATTTTTTAAGAAAGTTAAAAATCCCTCAGTATGCCTTCCTTCGGAGGGGAAGTAAAGCCGGCGGTCCCATGTCATAGATTTATGGCATGTTAAAGAACCTTCCACTAATTACACCTGTGTGAAGCTAAATTATATATAGGTTAAACATTTGACTAACGTTCTTAGATTCCTTCGTTCGTCGTCAAGAGCCGACTGCGGTGGCATCTGGTAACTAAGTTCTGAACTAGTTGATCGTTGACGGTTGCGTTTGGCTGTAAAATTAGGAACTACTTGAAAAAAAATCAATGTCTGCAGTCCTTACTTGAATTAAAACAGATCCACTAATACAGTCATCACAATTAACACCGGCTATAAGACAGATTCCTCACACACCCAAAGTGCTGCGTTGACGCAGCCCCTAAAACAACGAACAAAGAGAGAGAGAGAGAGGCCATCCTGAGTGCGTCATACTTCCTCCAGGCATGTGCTGGGATGGTATGATATTTCAAGTCCCGGGACTTTTTTTTTTAGCTAATTGGTTAGACTGTCAGTTGTAACTCTTCAGTCGGTCGATACGTTTTTCCCAATGACTGGGTGGGGTGCAATGTTTATAATCAGGGCCCGGATTTTGATGACCGAAAAATGTTTAAAAAATTACCTATACAATTACTGCAAAAATCCCATAAAATGTCCATGAAAACTTTAAAAAATAACCTAAAAATTTGAATGAAACTGACATAGGCCACTGTAATTTCATCACACGAAAAACGCAAACAGACTACTTCATTGTACGTTGAAATGATTTTAATAGGTACCTAATAGAATGTAATTATTATTTTTAATATACGGTTATTTGCACACAAATACTAGTTATTATTTCAGTCTGGTGTGTCTCCTGGAATCTGGGTATTCGTAGAAATAAGGGTCGAACAAAGTTGTGAAGATTCTCATGTCTTCGTATTCACCCTCACTTTCAGTTCAGTTAATATCCAGTCCCGTACGCAAAAAAACACCATAAACCATTAAAAAAAGAGAGAAAAATTACTCAAAACGTATAAAATATTCTAATAAATTCCATAAAATTACATAATAATGACGCAAAAAGTGAGAAAATTACCAAAAATAAATTACTTACGAGGGAAGTATTCCAGCTCGAACGACAAAAACGACTGAAAGTGGGTTTATACAGTTGTACCTATTGTACCCATGTGAGTAATCTCGATGGAAAATATGCTTCTGCCTCCAGCTAGCGTCAGGACTCAGGCGTGTACCGTTCTCCCATTGAGCAGTTGCATATTTTGGATTTGAGGCTAAAAGGTATCAATTCTACAATGATAAGGCACAACTCTACTCTAAAGACTTTAATTCAGTAAAACTCATGGCTTCAAACAAATAATGAGAACACAAATCCCATAAACAATACACAAACAAACAAAGTTACTCCCACAATCCATTAATTATTCACATAGTTGAACAAATTAAATCCATATCACTATTCAATCTTTTACCATTATGTGGACTTTAAACATTACTCAAGTGCACTGACGCACATGTAATGTTTCACAAAACTGAACTATTACATTCATGTCACCTAATGTGACTTCTTTATATTCACGAAGTTACTTGTATCCTACAATACATCTGAATTTTCATCATGTGTACTGTTTGTGTTACATCTCTCTCTCCCACCAAATGCTTTCATGCATTAGCCAACTCATGGTTTGCACTACGATCTACTTGCAACACCACAATTACGTAAGTCTAACCCTCCACTCCCTTCTTCTTATAGTTACACTGCATGTCATTGTGATTTCACTAAATAACTTCTGTTATCGTTGTGTCGGATAGTATACTATTACGCTACCCTTACGAGCGTAGCCTGTGGCAACGAGTAACCAACTTCATTAACTAGGTGTCAGTGACAGTAACAAATACAACATCCAACCATTCGTTAGATTGCTAAATTTTTATATCATCAGGGTAATCTATGATTAGCAATGTGTTTTAAACCACGCACATTCATTACACATTATAACAATTCTTCCTTTCATTACAAGCAAGGTCTTAAATCTGTCCGCTCAAGAACGCGAACCTTCACAGTTAGTTTAGCAACCCCAGCCCCTTGGACTGCCTGCATACAATGGACAGGGTAGGGTCATTCACGGCTGTAAACCGCCCCTTGTCTCCCCGTTTCCTGGACTTTTACCTCCCAAGCAGTATTACAACTTTGAATATAACATTGTGGTCACAATGATCCACGTGATCCCATATGATCTGAACTGAATATTATGCAATGGTTCTGGGTGAGCTTGAATATTTAATCCTATACTTAGGACATTACTAACGGCCTCAACAGGTCCGTATCACAATATGAAGGCACGAGATTCATAGAACACAGGTCTAGTGGTTAGCCGGTATCTCAAATAAAATATTACGGTCAGTCAACAGCTGCCGCCAATGATTCGCTTCAACGAGCCGAATCACTCAACATTAAGTTCTCGGGGAATCAGGTATAGCGTCGAGGTGTCCAATGTTCTCCCCGCGCTTACCACGGGATTCGAACCCGGAACATTTCATATCCAACATCGGAGATAGGGTACACACTAAATATGCTCCGGCATAAATTAATATCTCTGTACGCTCATGCTGTACGAGATTTCACACGTCGATTAGATCACCTGGCCCCTTACCTGTCCACGAGCTCGCCTTATAATAAAGAGAACTCTAACTGTACTCTACAAGCTTAATCAAGCCACAAATTCAATTCACGGTCAAGCTCCAACATTCCCGTGCATAATTATATTCCCATTAATACAATCTATTTAATATTAGCTCTTTTCTCTTCCCTTAATATAATCTACTGCTTGGCTAGATAAATAATCCAATTAGCGTAAATATTTCAATTATACCGTTTATCATTATTATAATTATTATAATTATTATTATTATTATTACTGACATAAATTATCCTTCCGACACAACGGAGCTGCTTCAATGATCGAACATTCGCGTTCGTCACGTTAAGTTTCACATAACTGAATCGCCATTATTTATTAGTAGCATTAATAGTGGTAACGATTAATCCACTCTCTGATGCATTCAACATCTTATCTTTACTGAAATCAAACAATAAACATATGAGGATATGCCTCCTAATATTGATTCTTACTGGCATATTTTATACTTCCGAAATCACATTACATGCAGTGACTATCCTTCTATAGTAACATGATTTGTGGGGTACTTACGTCGGCTTTATCCAGGTGGCTCCAACCACCATATTCCAGTGTCACCTGCCATCGGCTTACTTAGTGACACATTGCCATCTTGCTAATACACATATTATATGACATCTGATTTATATACACACGACACTTTTCCATTTTTATAATGAAGCTAATGCTTCCGAAACACATGACACTTTTCCATTTTTATAATGAAGCTAATGCTTCCAAAACACATAACACTATATAACACTGGTTATATTATGACTTTAAGAGATATTTTACATAACATCGGTGCACAAACACACGTTACACTTTAATTCCTGATTGGTTGACATTCCCTAGCATGTATCGAAAGTACAGGTGCGGACGGCCCTTTCTTCGGTCCTACCCCTTCCTGATTGAATCTCCCGATCATCTGCTCACGGATTCACCAACAGTTTCTCGATCATCCCTTGATAATCTTCCTACTATTGCAGCGATATGCTTACATCTCGTCATGAACGCTACTTACTGGTATACTCCAAATATGTATAACCAATCACTATACTTTACTGCGCTCAACATTGTACATTGTATTTAAATGAATTATTATTTTTCACAGTCCTGCCTAGTCTATCACACGGCACTTAATAAACATTATATAACAGTCTTACTGCACGGCTTCCCACATTGAAGTCCGAGCATCCTCTCCTAACTTCGGTAATATGCATTTCGCATAATCAAGTTTGTTAATTACCGACTTCATTCTTAGTTCATGACCATGCATGAATATATTCTCACATGTGTGTTACATTGCACAGCTAACATGCTGATTACCAGTGAAATGTTTAAGTCTTTGTGTGCGCCTGGGCGCTCCGTGTCCTTTTTAACTGCGACTGCTTCAAAACAACTCTCCCTCCGACTGGGTCTAAAACTGTCAACTGTAAAACTGTAAGTTTCAACTGTACGCCGTAAACTGTGTGCTTCGACTGGGTCCACCCTCTTATATCTGTTTCACACAAAAAGTTGGGCAAGAATTCCCGCGATAAATCAGCTCTTCTCCTAGGGTGATTCTGAACTTGGAATAATATCCATATTGTTCCTTTTTCTTCGCTGGTCACAAACATGTATGTCTGTTCGAGGATCGATCGGCCACTTAATTTATATTAATTATCTTATCCATGGCGTGGGGACGCTACTTCACTGGGAATCCCTGACAACATCCTCAAGTCCAGCCGCGAACACCCATAGTCCTGTAACATTACGCACTGCATTAAACATGCCTTGATTTCGCCGTTTTATGGCTCTAAAATTAGCCTCCTGGCTAAAGATTCACCTGTGCGCAACTCTCATGTCATTGCATTGCTCCAATTATGAGTAATCAATGATTTTCCTTGGGATCTTCCCGTTCCATTCTCAAGTCTATTCTCAAACGGGGAAGAACCTGGTCATTATTTAACCTCCCGACCCCTTGCAGACGACTTATCTGGGTCAGCAAGATTGACGTGGAGCCACGGGCCTCCTCCCACAATTCTGGGGCTATTTGCAAAACGTCAAACTTTGAAACTCCTGTGTTTCAAATCCAGCATAGCCTACTTCATGTAGTCCAAATAATGCTATCTTCCACTATTTTCCTGCATTATTTCACTAAATAATGTCAGTAACAACTGATATCACACCAGTAATTAAATATATAATTTCTTCTAGGGGTTCTTACAATGAAATACCTTCAACAGATCTCGGGTTCGTTCCCTGGTGGAACCTTCATTCAGAGCTCAACTTATCTCCGAGATCCACGTTCGAGACCAGTCAGCATGACCACCTCGGGTTCATATTCCCCTTGCAAAACTTATAAAAGTCAATTGCAAGTGACTTTATGTAAGTAACCAGCTGACTGCCCGACTGTCTATGTTTACATTAGAGGTCTTTCACCTCGTCTGGCTGTGAGTAGGTTAGTCTGGTTCCCCTTTCCACTCTGCGCTCAGCCCTAAGCTGTTCATTCTCTAAGCGGAGGGTCGTATTTATTGCCTCAACCTCTCTCGCTACTCCAACCATTTCTTTGTAAAATTCTAGCATGCACTGGCACTCTTGTTGTTCGCTTCCTTCACTGGGCAAGCTGTCTGCTTCTTGTTCCGTCCCGCTGCGTGAAACTTCAGGTCTGACTTCCTGGCTGACTTTGCCGTCCACGTTCAGTTGGGTGTGTGCTGCTAATACTTCTTCTTGTTCGTCAAATTCTTCTGGCGAATAGTAAACTTTTAAGTTGGCAGCATTCATAACGACCTCATTTCCTGTTTCTAAATGCCTTATTCTGTATGCATTGTTCTGTAGGTCTCTGATAACCTCGAACAGGCCTGTTCTAACTCATCCCACTTGTATAGTATCTGATTATACCATACATAATCTGTCGATAATGCCTCTGCCTCTCTGTATATTGCAGTTCCCCTTGGTAATCGTCCCTCGAAGTAATCGATCATCATCTTCAACCACGGGTCTTCGCGTTGAAGGTTGGTAAGATTCCTCAAGTCATCCAACGTCTTCTGATCTCGATTCTCAATCTGGACAGCGAGAGTTTCCTCTTCTCTAGGGTAACGGCTTAATATGTCCGGTATTACATTTTCTTTCCCTGGACAGTATTCTATTTCCACATTGAATTGTTGAATATACAGGGACCATCTTGTCAACCGCTGGCTAGACAAGTCCGTCTTTAACAGAAATGTTAAAGCTTTATGGTCTGTTCTGAGGACTATTTGAAAGCCATACACGAGTTTATGCCATGTTTGCAACGCGTATAAAATTGCGAGCAACTCTATCTCTGTAATCGTGTAATTTTTCTCATGGGCTTTCAGCCTCCTACTTATAAAGGCAATAAAAAATTTCCTTTCAGGCTTATCAACATTTTCCTGGAACAGCATCGCTCCTACACCAACAAGTGATGCATCCGTCTGTATGATGAATTTCTGGGTATAATCCG
Organism: Meconema thalassinum; assembly: GCA_946902985.2. Classification (NCBI taxonomy): domain Eukaryota; kingdom Metazoa; phylum Arthropoda; class Insecta; order Orthoptera; family Tettigoniidae; genus Meconema; species Meconema thalassinum. Next base: position 357,525,496 of record OX336388.2, on the reverse strand, counting down.
GGTATCCCAGCTTCACATATTCCAAAAGCATTTGCTTTGACCTCACGAATGCTTCCTGACATTGCTCCGTCCAATTCCATCTGCCGCCTTTCTTCAATAAATCCTGCAAGGGTGCTACTGTCGTAGTATAATTTGGGCAGTGGTTCGAAAAGAATCCAATTACTCCCAAATACTGTCGGACATGCTTTACTTTCGTGGGTCGAGGGAAATTCCGAATTATCTCCAATTTATCTGGGTTAGGCTTAACTCCATTTGCATCAATAACATGCCCTAGGAATTTAACTTCCCTCTGACAGAAGTGCGATTTCTTGATATTAACCTTAAAGTTAGCTTCTCGAAGGTCATCTAGCAACTTCTTCAGGTCTCTCATGTGCTCCTCCCGAGATTCTGATGTGAGTAGAATGTCGTCTACGTATCTGATGGTTCTCTCCTTCACATCATCGGATAGATTGCGATCTAACGCTCTTATCAGGGCTGAACCAGCTGTTTTCAACCCAAAAGGTAGCCTTAAAAACGTATATGTGTGTTGATCAAACATAAATCCTGTCAACAGACTAGTTTTCTTCTCTAATTCAAGATGGTGGAAACAGGAAGTAATATCCAAATTTGTGAATACGGTTTTCCCTTTGAATTTCCTGAGGATTTCCTTAATAGGTGGCACTTGGTCGAACTCCGGAATAACCTTCAAATTTAAATGTCTCAGGTCCAGACATATCCTGACAGTCCCGTCTGTCTCAGGTACAATTACCAATGGACTTACGTAAGGCGTAGGTGTCTTCTCAATAACACCGGCCTCCAACATCTCCTGAATTGCCTCTTTCACTTTAGCATAGTGCTTTTCGGCTATAGGGTAGGGTTTCTGCCTAAATGGTGTCCAATCACTGGCTTGGAAAGCATAAGTGAAGTTCTTTATACGACCAGGTCTCGAATCAAAGACTTCCTTCTGTTCCAGTAATAATTGCCTTAAATTTTCCTTCTCTTTTGGTCCAATTTTTGCTTCTTCAAGCTTTTCCGAAATATGTTCTTCCAGTTCGGGTTCCAGATCTCTTTCTAAGTCTGCGGCTAGTGTTTTCAGTTCTTCTTCTAACTGTTCAATAGCTAACACTTCTTCCTCAGCCACATCTCTGTATGTATGCCATACTTGTTCATCTGACCCTGGTTCATTCTGATTGAGTGCGACCTCTAAGCCTTCAGCTTCCTCATTCACATGGAACATAACCCTGTCCTGTGCTAGGTCGATTATCACTCGGTATTCCCTTATAAATTGTGCCCCTATAATCAGGTTAAAAGGCAGTTTGTTAACTAATAGAAAACTCTGTGAAAACGTAGAGCCTCCTATCTGTAACTCTAGGAATACTTGATATTTGCATACCATCGTTCTGTCTGGAATTACACCTTTTATTTTGACACTTGAGATAGGTATTTTCAAAACATTTTCTCTCTGCGCTATCTCATTATACAAAGCTTGTGTCATAAGGCACACTGTTGAACCCGTATCCAATAAACTTCTTATTTTCAACCCTGCCACTCTTATCAAAATAATGGGCAATTCTCGTTTGACCATGACCTGTGATCCTCCCGTATCCTCAATTAACTCTTCTGGTTTGGCTATCCAATTGATGACGTTGACTGACTTCCATCCATCATTCCCAAATTCTTCTAATTTTGGCGTGTTTTTTTTTTCAATAGCGCCCGTCCCCTTAGAGTTTCTTCTCTCCTGTTCGCTGCGCTGTAGCTCCAAACTCTTAGCTCCGTCTCCATATCTATCTGGCGACGTCCTATTCTGCATAACTTCTTGCCAGTGGACTTGTTGCTTCGGGGGCTCATCTCCCCTTTCATTGAGGTATTGCAATGAAGCGTGGTATCGCTCCTCTACCTCATCATCGAAGTTACGTCTTCTTTCCTGGGGTCTCCAATTTCTATTGTTGCCTTCTTGGCCATTGTTACCTCCATTGTTTTGGTACGGCCTATCCCTGGTATTCTGCTTGTTCCAAGAATTTCGGCCTCTTCCCCTGCCAGCATTACCTTTATATTTCGGCTGCCATCTTCTGGGTTCCTGTTCCCATTGACGTCCGTTGGAATCTAACGTATCTGTGCTAGTAGCTTTGTTGTTCTTTGGAGCTTGATACTGGTCAGTCTGCGTGTTGGTCACATGTACCTGTTCCACGGTTCGATTCTGACGCATCGTATTTGCAGTTATGAGGTCCAGTTGTCTCAGAACTGTCTCCTTTTCCATAGCAGTTTTTGCATTAGCCGAGATTAGCAGTCTCTGTATCTCGTATGGAAGCTGTTTGGCGATAGCAATACATAATTCCAGCTCGCTAGGCTTTTGATCAAGTTCTTTGAACCGACACATCTGTGATATGAAGAATTCTGCATACTTCGTTGGATTGTTAGTGCTGTATCTTTTTGAATATAAATCCAACCGTAAATTCTGTTGGGTCGCTGGATCCCAGTATCTCTTCAAAAATGCCTCTCGAAACTCCTCAACAGTATCGCAAGTGTAGCGGAAACTGCGAAACCATAATGCACACTCCCCCTCTGTTAATTTCTCTATAGCTCGTAGCCTGCGCTCTTGCGGTATTCGCGCATCATTCAAATATTCAGACACTTCTTTTAGCCAATATTTCGGTGTCATACTACAGTGGCTACCTGAGAATTTCCTTGGTTTCTCTTCACTTGCTCTGATAACATTTATCACTTGTGTGTGCATAGCATTTTCGTGTGGCGTCGATGCTGCAACTGGTGCACCTGGCGTCATATAAGGACTTTCGCCTGGGTCTGTAGCACTCCTTATTATAGGCTGGGTTTCCAAATCTGCCCACCTAGTTCTCCTCATATCGTCCATGCTGCCTTCGCTAGACTTAGGATCTTTCATGAGGGTTTCCTCTTGCGCAATTATCCTAGTCTCCATTTGATTGTGGCGCATCTCTGCTCTTTCCAGACGAGTAATTACCTCTTTCTCTATTCTGGTAAGCCTATCTCGATTTTCCTCGGCTACTTGAAATATTTTCTGCTTGTCTTCCTTCAGACTTTGCTTAATGTGGGATATTTCATCCTCTACATCTTCCTTTATCTGAGCAAGGGTCTTGTCGTTTGCCTCTGTCTTTTGGCCTTCTCACACTTCGAGTTCTTCCCTCAATCCTTTGATTTCCTCTCGAATGTGTCCATTGACCTTTGACATTTCATTCTGGACCTTAATGATTTCACCTCGATTCTCCTCTTGCCTTTTGTTAACTACGACAATGTCACTTTGAACTTGGTCCAGTTCTTGATGAACTTTGCTCATCTGACCCTTCATATTTCCTACCAGCTCTTTACTCTCGTTAACGACAGCCTTGATTTCACCTATTTCCTGGCATTGACCTAATATATTCTGATCCTGTTTCTTTAGATCACCGTTAATTGCTCTAGCATAGCTTTTCAATTTCGTGTCCCATTTACTGTCGTTTTCTTCCAACCTTTGATCTACCGTACGGGTAAATTCTGCGAACTGTTTCGCTTGGCGTTCGAGATTCGCCTCATTTTGGATTTGAATATCCTTAATGTCGTTAGATAACGCGTCTAACCTACTGATGGGTTCATCCTGCGCATGCTTACACGCTTGTAAGTTACTCTCAAGTTTGGCTTCTATAGCCTCGAAACGTTTATCCGTCTTAACCTGCATTTCCGATACAATGCTTACAACAGTTTCTGTAACTTCAGTCTTAATTACCTCTTGCATCTGACCTAACTTATCGTTTAACTCAACCTTATTTGCCTCCAATCGGTTGTTTATTGCAACCTGATTATCCTCTAACCGATTGCTCAATTCAACCTGGTTATGATTAATTGCCTCCTGATTGGCATCTAACCGATTATTCAATTCACTCTGATTATCATCTAACCGAGCGTTTTTTCCATCCTGGAAAGCCTTAGCTTCCAGCCTATTCTGTATATTAACAGCGTCAAAATGCTGTTTCAACCCAGCAATCACCTGCAAAATCTCCTCTGTGCCAGACATTCTTACAATAATATACTTTGAGATGCAGGCAGGCTTCCTGGAAATATGTGTGGATACGTTTTGGAGAGAGACACAAAACACTGTACACATGCTGTAAGATTGTATAAGCTTTGAATCTATGGATTAATTATGGATTGGGTGTGTAGCGCTCATACCCTTGGGTAATCCTCTTCTCAATAGAGAGATTCTGCGTTACGTCAAAAGCCTACTGAACTCAAAAATCACTCAAACACAGTTTGAGGCAAAAATATAATTACTATGGTTTTCCCCATAAAATACCATAAAAAATCTATGGGATTTCCCTAAATCCCATAAGCTCCACGAACCTGGGCGCCATGATAAATTAGTATATCATGGGAGGTGGTCCACGTTAAGACATCGCAGCAACCCTCCAAGGTCTCGGTTGTACTGTCGAATGCCCCACTTGGGTCTCGCCATGATAAATTAGTACACCTCTTGCGCATATGGTGACCTGTATTTTAAACCGGCCCACATACCAGCGCCATGATAAATTAAATGCATCATGCTAATAGAAGGTGTTTATCAAAATTTATATTGTTCGTATCGGAGCTTACCTAAGGTTAGGCGCGGTCATCCCCTAATTCATGTTAGTCGTTATTTTAATAGAGTTGTGTGCACAAGATCTAGACCGACTTTAGTTGTACCTATAGCTCAAATCACTGTACAGGCCATCAATTTCCATGTACCCATGTGAGTAATCTCGATGGAAAATATGCTTCTGCCTCCAGCTAGCGTCAGGACTCAGGCGTGTACCGTTCTCCCATTGAGCAGTTGCATATTTTGGATTTGAGGCTAAAAGGTATCAACTCTACAATGATAAGGCACAACTCTACTCTAAAGACTTTAATTCAGTAAAACTCATGACTTCAAACAAATAATGAGAACACAAATCCCATAAACAATACACAAACAAACAAAGTTACTCCCACAATCCATTAATTATTCACATAGTGTGCCCTTTTAGCAAGAAATATGCCAATCACAGTATACCAGCGTAGCTCAATTCGGAATTTTCGGGGCAGCGGTAAGTTCCCCCACTCTGTGACCCACATATTTTGGATTAATTAGAGGATACACTTTCAAAAATAACAACAAAATCAACTCCTATTTTTAACACATTTAATTAATAAAATTAATGGCGCTACAAACACTTTAACAATTAAATTACTGACCCATAATCATCTACTTGTTCCAAATGAACAAGGAATCACAATATAATAAAACAAATATTGTATTAAAGCGTATGGTTTCCACATAAACCAACAATTCCTACTTATTTTTACTTCCATAAAGCCTCAGCTGTAAGTTTCATATAACTCCGAGCTCTTTGGCTCCATGCTTTATATAATAATGGTGTCATTCTTTGTACACCTCAAATAGTACTTTTATATTTTCTTAATCCTCAAAACAAATGTATCATTACATTTAAAATTCTATGTTAATTATCTAACTCAATATTTTGGGCATGTTCACACATTTTCAGCTGTTATCATCTCTCTTTAGTTTCACAAATACATTAAGGTAATCAGGAAATTACTTGTGTACTCCAGAGTATGAAGATACTTGACACAGTCAAAAAACTATAGTTACTCCCGAAACCTAGTTGCCTTCAATTAACTCGTGGAATCCTACTTCCATACAACATTACAATAGGGATTGTTATTTATCTCATATGTCTTATAAGACCATTATCACATAAGAAAACTACGATCTGAACAGGCAAGCTGAAATATCAATCTACAAGGACCTCGGTTCAACGCCCGGGTCGTTAACAACTTTAAACACTCCTGGTGTATTCATTTCTCTTTACACGACGGCCTCCAGACACCCCTCCTACTCCGAGGGTCTGGCCGTGAAACATGATAGTTATTTATGACTATGCGGGCTCCTTCCCGTCTGGCCCGAGCTAGAGCTCTCTTTAAATGCTTTCACAAAACACAAACTTTCCATTCTCAGTTCTTTGTGGAGACCTGGCATTCTATTCTGCGTGTACAATCAGCAATATTATTGGGCTTATAAACCACATTCGTAATCTTGGCGTTTATTAATTATGAAAGGTCCTCATTGATTGTGGAAGAGTAATTAACGACGAATAATAAAGGGGCTTTCAAAATAAGAGGATTCTGAGTTCGAATCTCTTCACATGCCTCGGGAACCTTTCCCTTATAGAGGACTATACAAAATGCGATTTAGGGTCAGCCAATTAGCTTAAGACCTACGCTCAATACCATACATTTGCTCCCTTTCAATACATACACAATGCCTCGTGATACTACGTCACAAATAGAGGACTTATACCAAATCTCAATTCGCTACAATCAACTACCTCTCATAAATAATTTACCAAGTACATTAACTTTTACGCGTTCCTAGCGTGACATTTTACTTTAATTGCGCTCCTTTTGCGCTATACATTTTTAAGCCTAGCGTCATCCAAAGAACTGATAATATCATATTAACAATTGATACACATTTCAATTTTTATATTATTCTTTCCTTTTGCAATAACTTTCTCTCTTTCAAGAACATGCATTTAAACATCATGTCTATACTTTTTATTAAGGCTCTAACGCTCTTTTATTCACATCAATTCATTTGATCTTTATTTAATATTTCCTTACTTTGTTATTATTATTATTATTATTATTTCATCTCGTTATTCTTTACACAAGCTCAAAAGCTATTTCTTTCATATCTCAAATTTACTTTATTTAAATATCTTTCATGATAATTACTGATATTTCGCTTGCTCTTATGACATTCGTTAAATACATTAACATTTTATTCACATATTTCCTCTACGGGATTTATTCTTTACATAATTATTTATAATTTCTCAAATTTCTATTATTGTTCAGACCGCGTTCTTGTTTATTCAGTATTTATTTATTAAAACACATCCCTTTTACTCAAAAACTCCGGTGGATTTGTACACAATCATTCCCTGACACCAAAATAGAATGAAATTCAGTACTCACATGTTTTTAAGATCGTCCCATGATCTTTATTCTTGTGCGGTGTTTCATTTTGGCCCACTTTGAAATTTTACTCCATATTATAGAAATTCATCTTATGTACAAACACTTCTTGACACATATTTAATACACTTAACATTGACGACATTTTTATACACTGGTGTGTCCCTTTAGAACACACAATAAACACTAAAAAATATTAATTTAACACACAATCTTGATAAATTTACACTTCACAATTCTTGATCACTAGGCCGTATTTCTTAGCCTATCACACGTGACCTCTTAATTTCCCGTTTCCAAGGGTGAAATTTATTCAATGTCGGCTTCCTATCCTGCAGAATACGAAAGTCTCGAAACATCTACTGTTCCCTGGAATCCTAATTCTTCTAATCCTATTCTGGATGACCGGCTATTTCTCTAGCTTGAACGGCTTCCCTTGTAGATCTGGTTCATCGATCCTAGCGAAAGTCTATTCGGATCGAGGTCTCCTCGATAACCTATCGATGACCTATGGATTTATTTTATAGCAGCTAGTACTTCTCGAGTCTAGTGCTTTAGAATAGTTCGTCTGCTCTTTGGAGATAATGTTTATAGTCTCCGTTCTTCTTTATTTGATCGGTTCTAGCATTCCTACGTTTCTGAAATACGTTCCGAACCTTACTCTGTTCTTCCCTTTTTGGGTTCTTTAATTTAGATGACTGTTTATCTTTCTGTTACGGTACTTCCGTACGTTATGATATATTCGTTCGTCTATTTAACGACCTATCGCCTTAAGTCCAACGTTCGCAGCCTGCTCTGACTATATCTTACGAACTTTTCACTGTAACTTGTGTACTATCGGACCTAAATCCTGTAACTAGGATTTTCCTAATTTTTCAACACGGCGATACTTTAATATTTCTTCTTTACAACTCCTTATGGAGGCAAGCAAGTTGTTAATACTGCGACGCCTATGGCTATCGGATATTAATTCTGCGGTGTAATACAGCGTTTCTCCCCTCAAGGAGTACTGGTAAACTGTCTTCGATGTGACGCAGAGTGACGCCCCACACGGCTGTCTGAATACTGATGCGTAGCAACGCCCCCCTTGGGCTATTTGGACCTGCTTGTACTGACTGATCCGTAGTAACACCCCCTCGGGCTGTTCAGAACTGCATGATTGGCTTGGTGAGGCCAGGAGTTTTATACCTTTTCGCTACAAAAAGATAAGACTCTAGCCCTTTCTGTGGCCAACTTCTAAAATAATGGTTGCACAATTATAACAATTATACCTTCCGAAAGCTCGTCTTCTCAATGTCAAATAATCTCATTGCACATAAGAATCGATCGTGCAATTCGGAGATATTAATTAATTTCTCGTCCTCAATTGTGTGGGAGTTGCTGTTCTTTTGTACTCTCCCCTCTACACCAGCCTTGGTAATTCCCCGATGACGTCTACTTGCGTTTGCAGTTTTCTCCTGTGCAATATTTAAAGGGTTTTTCTTTACTAAAAAATCTCTCATTCGAAATGATTCACCGTACTGTACTTGTTTACTCATTTTTATACTCGTAAACGGGTTAAATTTAATTATTCCTCTTCTGGCGCATAAGCGGTGTTGTCGTTATCCAGCAAGCTCAGCTCGATTTCCGAATCAGGCTTCCTTGTCTAACAGTGGGAAATTTCCACTCAGTTATTAATACTCATGACTAGCTCCCTTCTGAATGTCAAGAGGGGTGATCTCATCTCTCGAACACCTGGTCCTCGTTGGTTGCACAACCTTAGGCTAGCATCCTAGCTTGATCTTTCTCTAAGTTACATTAGAAACCTGTACGTTTCTTTCATTTCTTCCCCAAATACATGGATTCGACCTCCATGGACCCTATGGCACATGAGTTCATCTCTCCCCTCCTTAGGTAAAAAAAAATTCGAAAAATTTTTGAGGAAATTTATTTCAATTAATCTTATCTTTCTTTATTCGTCGAAGCCATCATAACGTCGCCCGTATCTACTGTTGTTTTTATTTCTTTAAAGTCGTATCCGGTGATTGTGTAGGTCGGGTATGCTCTGTCCCTACCCTTTCTTTCTCCTTTTCTTGTCTGGGCTTTAAGTCCCCAGAACCTCATTCTTCTTTACGGGTGTGGTCTATCCCTACCCTTTCTTTCTTCTTTATTTGTCTGGACTATAAAATCTCCAAAACCTCATTCTTCCTTACGGGTTTGGTTTATCCCTACCCGTTTCCTTATTTCATCATTTTCCTTTCTTAAATTGAAATTTTCTTCTTCAATAAACTCAATTATTTCTTTGATTTCCCTATACAACTTCTCCAATTCGCATTCGCACTCGAATGCTTGAGCTCTATTTTCTATTTCTTCCTTATTCTTGTTTATGTCAAAAGCGGATTCATCTCTAAATGTTTCCATAACCAGGGCTTGTTCATTTGCTTCATCGAAATCTTCGGGAGGGTAATATAATTTCAAATTTTCTGAATTCATGGTCACTTCGTGATCCGTTTCACAGTGCCGAATTCTATATGCGTTATTCCTCAAATCTCTGATTATTTGATATGGTCCGTGGTACATTTTCTGGAACTTCTTGTACACACGGTTCCCTGGATCCGAAATGGCTGGTCTTTTTACTAACACCATTTCTCCTGCTAATAATGGTCGATGATACCTCTTATGCCTATTTCTTCTCTGCCTCCTGTCGGCTTGAGCTTTTAGATGCTCAAAGGCTCTTCTAATACGTACATCTCTTCCAGGCTGAGCGTCTGCTGGCCTAGGAATTACCAGACTCCAAGGTCTTTCTGGTTGCTCATTCCGATGTAACGTTATGGGTATCTCTCCTGTGGATTCATGGATTGTATTGTTTATACAAAATTCGATAATATCCAAGATATCTATCCACTTCCAATTTTCTTCGGCACAGTATATTCTACAGTACTTGGCCGTCTCCCTCATCACTCTTTCTACAGGATTTGCCTCAGGATGGCGAATACTTGACAAAATCTGACGTATTTCAAGTCTTTCTAATTCTCGTCTGAACTCTACACTGGTGAAACAACTGCCGTGATCCGACAACAAATTCTCAGGTTTCCCCAGAATCGGTATCACTTTTTCTTTTAGTCGTTTTAACACCTGTTTGGTACTAGTCTTCTGTATGGGAGCAAGGACAACCATTTTAGTGAAGACATCCATAGCCACCATTATGTGTCGATTTCCTCTTCTTGCCTTTGGCAAAGGTCCAAAATTATCAATAGATATGATTTGACCTGGCCTTTCGGGCAACAATGGTATAGGCTTCTGTCTCATCAGAAATGCATTAGGTTTGATCCTTTGACATAGATCACATGTCTTTAACGTGTCCCTTACAGTTTCTCTCAGTCTCGGCCATACAAATGCTTCTTTCAGCATCGAGACTGTTTTGTCGACTCCCATATGTCCGAACGATCTATGGGCTAACCATACTATTTTCCTCTGCAAAATTGCAGGTACAACAATCCTTAATTTTGTATGGTCAGAGTCTACAAACTTATATAATAATCCATTATAAAACGTGTAGTCTTGAGCTATCTTATTAGCTTCCGTGTACGCTGGTGTTCCTCTTATCAAGCTTCCCTCAAGGAAAGATATGAGCATGTTCATCCATGGATCCTCCCGTTGTCTTTGACTAATGCTTCTTAACTCATTAAGAGTACGCTGATCCCTGTCTTCCAAATCTATAGCCATTACTTCCTCTTCTATGGACTCTGGCTGTCTACTTAAGTAGTCTGGAACTATATTTTCTTTTCCTGGGCAGTACTCTATCTTGACATCAAATTGTTGAATGTATAAAGCCCAACGCATCAACCTTTGACTGGATAAATCAGTCTTCATCAAAAAGGTTAAGGCTTTATGATCCGTTCTTAGAATGACCTGAAACCCATATACGATCTTCCGCCAATATTGCAACGCGTGCAATATCGCTAGCAGCTTGATTTCGCTGATCGTATAATTTTTCTCGTGTGGTTTCAGTCTCCTACTTGTGAAAGCTAGATAATTTTTCTTATCAGGGTTTTCCGGGTTTTCCTGATATAGCATTGCCCCTATTCCAATCTGGGATGCGTCTGTTTGAATGATAAATCTCTGATTAAAATCAGGATATCCTAGCTTCACGTAATTTAAAAGCATTTCCTTGGGCTCCACGAATGCTTTTTCTGCTTCCTCCGTCCATTTCCACTTGCCCCCCTTCTTCAGAAGGTCCTGTAGTGGTGCAACAGTTTTTGTGTATGATGGACAATGTCCTGAGAAGAACCCAATCAATCCCAAAAACTGGCGAACGTTCTTTACCTTCAAAGGCCTTGGGAAATCCCTTATCGATTCCAATTTGCATGGATTTGGTTTAACACCATCCTTATCAATCACATGCCCTAAAAATGTTACTTGCCTTTGACAAAAATTCGACTTCTTTAAATTTATTTTAAAATTTGCCCTTCTTAAGTCTTCCAATAATTTCTTCAACTTTTCTAAATGTTCCTCAATATTCTCCGAGGTGAGCAAAGTATCATCCACGTAACGGATAGTGCAATCTTTCACTTCCTCTGACAGGTTCCGATCAAGCGCTCTTATTAATGCAGATCCTGCGGTCTTCAATCCAAACGGACATCTTCTAAAACAATATGTTTGTTGGTCGAACTGAAATCCAGTCAACAAGCTGGTTTTCTCTTCCAGTTCGAGATGATGATACGAAGAAGTCATGTCAATATTTGTAAAAATCTTCTTGCCTTTGAACTTCCTCAGTATTTCTTTTATGGGTGGTGCCGAATCATTTTCTGGTATGATTTTCGCATTTAGATTTCTGGCATCTAGACACACCCTTACTGAGCCATCCGGTTTACTCACAATCACTAATGGACTAACATATGGTGTCGCCATCTTTTCTATAACACCTGCATTCATCATCTCCTGCAGTGTTTTCTTAGTTTGTGGGTAATGTTTTTCCGCAACCGGGTATGGTTTTTGTTTAAACGGTGCCCAATCATTGACTTGGAACGCGTATTTAAAATTTTCAATCTTCCCTGGCTTGGAATCAAATACGTCCCTATAATACAATAATAATTTCTTTAACTGTTCCTTATTTTCGAGGTTGACTTTAGCTTCCTCCACTTTTCCTGACAGGTTGGTCTCGAACTCAGTTTCCAAATTATCTTCGAGTTCTATGTTGAGGACTTCAAATATCTTTTCTATGTCCTAATAACCTTCCTCAATCACTTCTTCCATATGCCATACCTGTTCTCCTATTTTCGCATCCTGTTCCTGTAGGTTAATGGTTTGCTCATCCACATCCTCTCTTTGAACTCTAATGCAGTTTTGCGCTAGGTCTATAATGACCTTGTTCTCACAGATAAAATCAATACCTAATATGACATTATACGGTAATTGATTTACCAGCAAAAAGCACTGCGAAATTTCAGCGTTACCCATGATCAGATCAATGTATACCTGAAATTTACATGTTAAAGATTTTTCAGGGATAATCCCCTTAATCTTTACACTTGATGTGGGAATCTTTAATACTCGGCCCCTTGTTTCCAGTTCATTTAGAAGGGTTTGTGTAATTAAACTTATTGTGGATCCGGTATCAATTAATGCTCTGACCAGTAATCCTTCTATTCTAAGCATAATTATAGGTAGTTCTCTTTTAACAGGTGGGATTCCTTCCACATCCTCGTTAATTAGCTCATCTGGTCTGGCTATCCAATTCACAATTTCTACCTCCTCCCAGCTCCTGGTATGTTTCCACTTTTGACAATTTAAATTTGGAGTTTTTTTTTATCCTGAGGGCTCCCTTTTCCCTCATTCTTTAACTGAGCTTGTAGTTCCAAGCTTTGAGCTCCGTCTAGTCGGTCGGGTGATTTCCGGTTCTTAATTGCCTCACTCCAACGGACTTTTTGCCTATCAGGTTCATCTGGTCGTTCGTTCATATAACGAAGACTTTCCTGATATCTTTCTTCTATTTCGGCCCGATATTCATCATCCCTATCCTCTGGCCTTACATTCCTTCTGGGATAATTCTCCCATTTCTTTCTGTTTTCTTGCCTTTGATGGTTATTGTTATAGGGTCGGCTCTCTTGTAGCCTATAACCTGTATTCCTAGGATTTCTTCCTCGATATCCTCCTCTGTAATATGGCTGTATCCTTCTAGGCTCCTGGTGCCCATACTCTCGACCCAGTCCCTGAGTATCCGTGCTGGTGGACTGATTCCTGGTCGATGGTTTTTCGCTGGTTTCCTGACTGCTGGCCATATGTACTTGCTCAGTCTGTCTTTGATGCCGAGGAGTTACGTGCGAAGTCGTCATATCTAATTGACGTAATACACTCTCCACTTCCACAGCACTTCTGGCTTTGGATGAGATTAACAGCCTCTGAATCTCATACGGAAGTTGTCTTGCAATGGCGGCACACAGGTCGTTCTCTGCCGGAGCAATATCAAGTTCGCGGAATTTACACAGCTGAGCGGTGAAAAATTCCGAGTATTTAGTTGGTGCATTTGTGCTGTACTTCCTAGAGTACAGATCTAGCCTTAAATTCTCTTGGACGTCTGCTGGCCAATATCTTTTTAAAAATGCTTCCCTAAAGCATTCCACCGTATCAAAGGTGTATCTGAAGCTTCTGAACCAGGTGAGACAATCACCTGCCAACAGCTTTTCAATAGCTCTCAGTCTCCGATCCTGAGGAACTTTCATCTCATTTAAATACTCTGCAACTTCCTTTAGCCAGTATTTTGGAGTAATAGACATGTTATTACGCGTAAACTTTACTGGTCTGTCCTCATTCGATTTAATAATGTTTATTATCTGGCCATTTGTCTGATTCATGTACGGGGTTGACATCGCCATCGGATATCCTGGGTTCTTATAAGGGCTCTCCCCTCCTAAGTCCCTCTCCGTATCTGTGCCTTGTTCACGGGAATCTACCCATCCTGTCTTTGGAAACTCCTCCTGATTCTCGAATTCTAACTTCCTTTCCCTTCGGGCACTTTCTTCATTAGCCATGAGTTGGATTTCCATTTGACTATTCTTATGTTCAGTCCTCTCCAATCGGGATCTTAATTCATTCTGAATTCTTTCTTGATTCCTTCTACTATCTTCCTCTACCTTTTGGAGTTGGAATTTCTCGTCCCTGTAACTATCCCTGAACTCATTTAGTTGGTCTTCTACCTCTTTCTTAAAGACCATGACCTTTTGGTCTATAATTTCTGGCTTAACGTCACCTATGGTATCCAGGCCCTCTCGTATCTCCTTTATTTGCTTCTCCACTTCTTTTCGTCCTTTGACCATATCTAATTCAATTCCTTTCAACTTTTCTTCCGTCTTCTTAGACACTTCCGTTACTTCATGTTTGATCAGTTTCACTTCATTATTTGTTTTTCCTACTTGCCCCTCTAAAGTTTCCACGTTTTCCTTAACCTCATTTATACCCTTACTTATTTCATCTATCTTCTGGGTATTTTCCTTATTTTCTTTATTTCGTTGTTCTCTTTCTTTCTGGATATGCTTCTCGTATCTACCGAATCTTTTATCTATTTTCCCCTCGTACTTCTTCAGGTTCTCATCTACCTGCCCGGTAAAAAGATCAATCTGCTCTTTCATATCCTGAACATCCTTTTTATTTTGATTTTTCATCTCAGTTACTTCGGTTTGAACTTCATTGACGTTTCCCTCAAGTTCTCCCATTTTTTTCTCAACCCCTTCAAATCTATCTCCTAGCTCATTCACGCTTTGTTTTATTTCATCCCGGGAAGCCTCACAAATACTCTTGTTAGATTCTATCTGAGCTTTCAATTCTTTCTGCACACCTTGGATCTGGGTTACAAGTTTCTTTTCACATGCTTTTACATTTTTTTCACAAGATTCTTCCATGCTATTTAATTTAGTTTTTATAGCCCCAAAATTACCTTCTAAATTTTCAAATTTTTTTTGATATTTATCTCGGGATTTTTTCGTACTTTCCTCTAAGGTTCTTATTTGGCCTTGCAATCCTAAATGAAATTCTTCATTTTCCTTTTTAATCTCCCTTGCGATTTCCCCTTTTAACTCAGTAAACTTATCCCCAAACTTAGTGTCAAACCATTCATCAAGAATTTTAAATTTAGTATTCATTGTCTTTTCTATTTCAGCCTTCAGTACTCCATTGTTTTCTTTACTGTTGGCTTTCAGAGACTCTAACGTCTCCTTTTTTATCACTTCCAACTGTTCTTTAATGGTTTTCCCACTTTCTGTTTTCATCTTTTCTATCTCGGCCTTCAGTTCCTTATCCATTTTTATACCGTCGGCCTCGATAGCTTCTAATTTAGTTCCCATATTAGCACTATCAGTTTTTAGTGACTCTAAACTCTCATTTATGGATTCGAACACTTTGTTATTTTCATCCTGTTGGCTGTCCAACTTATTGTTTATAGATCCTAACCCTTCTTTATTTTCAGTCTGTTGGCTATCCAACTTATTGTTTATGGCCTCCAAGAGCCGTTGCACTTCTTCACTCAATGCCATCTTATGAGAATACAGTGGGCCACTAATGCCACCACACTAGTACATGCTTGAGAGATGATACTCTGAATCATTGTGTCCCAATTTCTTTAAAAATTTTACTTTGGTACGGGTATTTACTACACCGTACCCGTTTGATACTCTTATTCAATTTCATAACCCTTTATGGAAGTATTTAAAATTCAAAATTTCGAAAAACCATTTTTTTTTTCAAAAAATGAAAATTTTGATTTTTCGAGAAAAACTCGGGTTTTCCCTAGGAAAACTCATCCCTGCGTACTGGGCGCCATGTAATGTTTGCTAGGGGGGTTGTTAATATAATTCAGGGCTGCTCGGTATGAGTTTCCAGGGACCCATGCGGTCAGTTAATATTTTACGTTGTAGCTACTCCTATCATTACTTTACTTTACATGTTATGACCGTCTTAAGTGTTCCTCTAGTTATTAATCCAGCACATTACTTATATGCCCCCCATGTGCCCTTTTAGCAAGAAATATGCCAATCACAGTATACCAGCGTAGCTCAATTCGGAATTTTCGGGGCAGCGGTAAGTTCCCCCACTCTGTGACCCACATATTTTGGATTAATTAGAGGATACACTTTCAAAAATAACAACAAAATCAACTCCTATTTTTAACACATTTAATTAATAAAATTAATGGCGCTACAAACACTTTAACAATTAAATTACTGACCCATAATCATCTACTTGTTCCAAATGAACAAGGAATCACAATATAATAAAACAAATATTGTATTAAAACGTATGGTTTCCACATAAACCAACAATTCCTAATTATTTTTACTTCCATAAAGCCTCAGCTGTAAGTTTCATATAACTCCGAGCTCTTTGGCTCCATGCTTTATATAATAATGGTGTCATTCTTTGTACACCTCAAATAGTACTTTTATATTTTCTTAATCCTCAAAACAAATGTATCATTACATTTAAAATTCTATGTTAATTATCTAACTCAATATTTTGGGCATGTTCACACATTTTCAGCTGTTATCATCTCTCTTTAGTTTCACAAATACATTAAGGTAATCAGGAAATTACTTGTGTACTCCAGAGTATGAAGATACTTGACACAGTCAAAAAACTATAGTTACTCCCGAAACCTAGTTGCCTTCAATTAACTCGTGGAATCCTACTTCCATACAACATTACAATAGGGATTGTTATTTATCTCATATGTCTTATAAGACCATTATCACATAAGAAAACTACGATCTGAACAGGCAAGCTGAAATATCAATCTACAAGGACCTCGGTTCAACGCCCGGGTCGTTAACAACTTTAAACACTCCTGGTGTATTCATTTCTCTTTACACGACGGCCTCCAGACACCCCTCCTACTCCGAGGGTCTGGCCGTGAAACATGATAGTTATTTATGACTATGCGGGCTCCTTCCCGTCTGGCCCGAGCTAGAGCTCTCTTTAAATGCTTTCACAAAACACAAACTTTCCATTCTCAGTTCTTTGTGGAGACCTGGCATTCTATTCTGCGTGTACAATCAGCAATATTATTGGGCTTATAAACCACATTCGTAATCTTGGCGTTTATTAATTATGAAAGGTCCTCATTGATTGTGGAAGAGTAATTAACGACGAATAATAAAGGGGCTTTCAAAATAAGAGGATTCTGAGTTCGAATCTCTTCACATGCCTCGGGAACCTTTCCCTTATAGAGGACTATACAAAATGCGATTTAGGGTCAGCCAATTAGCTTAAGACCTACGCTCAATACCATACATTTGCTCCCTTTCAATACATACACAATGCCTCGTGATACTACGTCACAAATAGAGGACTTATACCAAATCTCAATTCGCTACAATCAACTACCTCTCATAAATAATTTACCAAGTACATTAACTTTTACGCGTTCCTAGCGTGACATTTTACTTTAATTGCGCTCCTTTTGCACTATACATTTTTAAGCCTAGCGTCATCCAAAGAACTGATAATATCATATTAACAATTGATACACATTTCAATTTTTATATTATTCTTTCCTTTTGCAATAACTTTCTCTCTTTCAAGAACATGCATTTAAACATCATGTCTATACTTTTTATTAAGGCTCTAACGCTCTTTTATTCACATCAATTCATTTGATCTTTATTTAATATTTCCTTACTTGGTTATTATTATTATTATTATTATTTCATCTCGTTATTCTTTACACAAGCTCAAAAGCTATTTCTTTCATATCTCAAATTTACTTTATTTAAATACACACATCAAAAAAAGTTTTGCATCACCTCGGTTCCCAGATCTCCGGCATATAGACGTTGACTGTGTATATTGTATCCAAGATACAGTCCCTTTGACTGTTCATAGATGTCACTAAAACTGCTCAAAGATGTAAACAACCATGCATGAGCAGGGCCTATTAGACGGAGGGGGTACGACAGCCGATCAGTTCCAGTCATTCCACCAGGACGAAGGTACGCTGCTCATGTTGTCTGTAGTTCTACCATGCCTAGAAGGTCAATACCGCAGTTCGATCGCGTCCGCATTGTTACTTTGTGTCAAGAAGGGCTCTCAACAAGGGAAGTTTCCAGGCGTCTCAGAGTGAACCAAAGCGATGTTGTTCGGACATGGAGGAGGTACAGAGATACAGGAACTGTCGATGACAGGCCTCGCTCAGGCCGCCCAAGGGCTACTACTGTAGTGGATGACCGCTACTTACGGATTGCCGCTCGGAGGAACCCTGACAGCAATGCCACCATGTTGAATAATGCGTTTCGTTCAGCCACAGGACGTCGTGTTTCAACTCAAACTGTGCGCAATAGGCTGCATGATGCGCAACTTCACTACCGACGTCCATGGCGAGGTCCAGCTTTGCAACCCCGACACCATGCAGCGCGGTACAGATGGGCCCAACAACATGCTGAATGGACCCCACGGAATTGGCATCACGTTCTCTTCACCGATGAGTGTCGCATATGCCTTCAACCAGACAATCGTCGGAGACGTGTTTGGAGGCACCCTGGTCAGGCTGAACGTCTTAGACACACTGTCCAGCGAGTGCAGCAAGGTGGTGGTTCCCTGATGTTTTGGGGTGGCATTATGTGGGGCCGACGTACGCCACTGGTGGTCATGGAATGCTCCGAAACGGCTTTACGATACCTGAATGACATCCTCCGACCCATAGTGCAACCATATCGGCAGAATATTGGAGAGGCATTTGTCTTCATGGACGACAATTCTCGACCTCATCGTGCACATCTTGTGAATGCGTTCCTTCAAGATAACGACATCGCTCGACTACAGTGGCCAGCATGTTCGCCAGACATGAACCCTATCGAACATGCCTGGGATATGTTGAAAAGGGCTGTTTATGGACGTCTTGACCCACGAACCACTCTGAGAGATTTACGCCGAATTGTCGTTGAGGAGTGGGACAATTTGGACCAACAGTGTCTTGATGAACTTGTGGATAGTATGCCACGGCGAATACAGGCATGCATCAATGCAAGAGGACGTGCTACTGGGTATTAGAGGTAGTGGTGTGTACTGCAATCTGGACCACAAATGCTGAAAGTCTAGCTGTATGATGGTACAACATGCAATGTGTGGGTCTCATGAGCAATAAAACGAGCTGAAATGTTGTTTGTGTTGATCTCTATTCCCTTTGTATTTAACGGTTCCGGAACTCTTGGAACCGAGGTGATGCAAAACTTTTTTTGATGTGTGTATCTTTCATGATAATTACTGATATTTCGCTTGCTCTTATGACATTCGTTAAATACATTAACATTTTATTCACATATTTCCTCTACGGGATTTATTCTTTACATAATTATTTATAATTTCTCAAATTTCTATTATTGTTCAGACCGCGTTCTTGTTTATTCAGTATTTATTTATTAAAACACATCCCTTTTACTCAAAAACTCCGGTGGATTTGTACACAATCATTCCCTGACACCAAAATAGAATGAAATTCAGTACTCACATGTTTTTAAGATCGTCCCATGATCTTTATTCTTGTGCGGTGTTTCATTTTGGCCCACTTTGAAATTTTACTCCATATTATAGAAATTCATCTTATGTACAAACACTTCTTGACACATATTTAATACACTTAACATTGACGACATTTTTATACACTGGTGTGTCCCTTTAGAACACACAATAAACACTAAAAAATATTAATTTAACACACAATCTTGATAAATTTACACTTCACAATTCTTGATCACTAGGCCGTATTTCTTAGCCTATCACACGTGACCTCTTAATTTCCCGTTTCCAAGGGTGAAATTTATTCAATGTCGGCTTCCTATCCTGCAGAATACGAAAGTCTCGAAACATCTACTGTTCCCTGGAATCCTAATTCTTCTAATCCTATTCTGGATGACCGGCTATTTCTCTAGCTTGAACGGCTTCCCTTGTAGATCTGGTTCATCGATCCTAGCGAAAGTCTATTCGGATCGAGGTCTCCTCGATAACCTATCGATGACCTATGGATTTATTTTATAGCAGCTAGTACTTCTCGAGTCTAGTGCTTTAGAATAGTTCGTCTGCTCTTTGGAGATAATGTTTATAGTCTCCGTTCTTCTTTATTTGATCGGTTCTAGCATTCCTACGTTTCTGAAATACGTTCCGAACCTTACTCTGTTCTTCCCTTTTTGGGTTCTTTAATTTAGATGACTGTTTATCTTTCTGTTACGGTACTTCCGTACGTTATGATATATTCGTTCGTCTATTTAACGACCTATCGCCTTAAGTCCAACGTTCGCAGCCTGCTCTGACTATATCTTACGAACTTTTCACTGTAACTTGTGTACTATCGGACCTAAATCCTTTAACTAGGATTTACCTAATTTTTCAACACGGCGATACTTTAATATTTCTTCTCTACAACTCCTTATGGAGGCAAGCAAGTTGTTAATACTGCGACGCCTATGGCTATCGGATATTAATTCTGCGGTGTAATACAGCGTTTCTCCCCTCAAGGAGTACTGGTAAACTGTCTTCGATGTGACGCAGAGTGACGCCCCACACGGCTGTCTGAATACTGATGCGTAGCAACGCCCCCCTTGGGCTATTTGGACCTGCTTGTACTGATGAGTAGTAACACCCCCTCGGGCTGTTCAGAACTGCATGATTGGCTTGGTGAGGCCAGGATTTTTATACCTTTTCGCTACAAAAAGATAAGACTCTAGCCCTTTCTGTGGCCAACTTCTAAAATAATGGTTGCACAATTATAACAATTATACCTTCCGAAAGCTCGTCTTCTCAATGTCAAATAATCTCATTGCACATAAGAATCGATCGTGCAATTCGGAGATATTAATTAATTTCTCGTCCTCAATTGTGTGGGAGTTGCTGTTCTCTTGTACTCTCCCCTCTACACCAGCCTTGGTAATTCCCCGATGACGTCTACTTGCGTTTGCAGTTTTCTCCTGTGCAATATTTAAAGGGTTTTTCTTTACTAAAAAATCTCTCATTCGAAATGATTCACCGTACTGTACTTGTTTACTCATTTTTATACTCGTAAACGGGTTAAATTTAATTATTCCTCTTCTGGCGCATAAGCGGTGTTGTCGTTTTTCAGCAAGCTCAGCTCGATTTCCGAATCAGGCTTCCTTGTCTAACAGTGGGAAATTTCCACTCAGTTATTAATACTCATGACTAGCTCCCTTCTGAATGTCAAGAGGGGTGATCTCATCTCTCAAACACCTGGTCCTCGTTGGCTGCACAACTTTAGGCTAGCATCCTAGCTTGATCTTTCTCTAAGTTACATTAGAAACTGTACGTTTCTTTCATTTCTTCCCCCAAATACATGGATTCGACCTCCATGGACCCTATGGCACATGGGTTCAATAGTTGAACAAATTAATCCATATCACTATTCAATCTTTTACCATTATGTGGACTTTAAACCTTACTCAAGTGCACTGACGCACATGTAATGTTTCACGAAACTGAACTATTACATTCATGTCACCTAATGTGACTTCTTTATATTCACGAAGTTACTTGTATCCTACAATACATCTGAATTTTCATCATGTGTACTGTTTGTGTTACATCTCTCTCTCCCACCAAATGCTTTCATGCATTAGCCAACTCATGGTTTGCACTACGATCTACTTGCAACACCACAATTACGTAAGTCTACCCCTCCACTCCCTTCTTCTTTTATTGTTACACTGCATGTCATTGTGATTTCACTAAATAACTTCTGTTATCGTTGTGTCGGATAGTATACTATTACGCTACCCTTACGAGCGTAGCCTGTTGCAACGAGTAACCAACTTCATTTACTAGGTGTCAGTGACAGTAACAAATACAACATCCAACCATTCGTTAGATTGCTAAATTTTTATATCATCAGGGTAATCTATGATTAGCAATGTGTTTTTAAACCACGCACATTCATTACACATTATAACAATTCTTCCTTTCATTACAAGCAAGGTCTTAAATCTGTCCGCTCAAGAACGCGAACCTTCACAGTTAGTTTAGCAACCCCAGCCCCTTGGACTGCCTGCATACAATGGACAGGGTAGGGTCATTCACGGCTGTAAACCGCCCCTTGTCTCCCCGTTTCCTGGACTTTTACCTCCCAAGCAGTATTACAACTTTGAATATAACATTGTGGTCACAATGATCCACGTGATCCCGTATGATCTGAACTGAATATTATGCAATGGTTCTGGGTGAGCTTGAATATTTAATCCTATCCTTAGGACATTACTAACGGCCTTAACAGGTCGTATCACAATATGAAGGCACGAGATTCATAGAACACAGGTCTAGTGGTTAGCCGGTATCTCAAATAAAATATTACGGTCAGTCAACAGCTGCCGCCAATGGTTCGCTTCAACGAGCCGAATCACTCAACATTAAGTTCTCGGGGAATCAGGTATAGCGTCGAGGTGTCCAATGTTCTCCCCGCGCTTACCACGGGATTCGAACCCGGAACATTTCATATCCAACATCGGAGATAGGGTACACACTAAATATGCTCCGGCATAAATTAATATCTCTGTACGCTCATGCTGTACGAGATTTCACACGTCGATTAGATCACCTGGCCCCTTACCTGTCCACGATCTCGCCTTATAATAAAGAGAATTCTAACTGTACTCTACAAGCTTAATCAAGCCACAAATTCAATTCACTGTCAAGCTCCAACATTCCCGTGCATAATTATATTCCCATTAATACAATCTATTTAATATTAACTCTTTTCTCTTCCCTTAATGTAATCTACTGCTTGGCTAGATAAATAATCCAATTAGCGTAAATATTTCTTGCTTAAAACCTTTCATCCTGATGTATTCAATTATACCGTTTATCATTATTATAATAATAATTATTATTATTACTGACATAAATTATCCTTCCGACACAACGTAACTGCTTCAATGATCGAACATTCGCGTTCGTCACGTTAAGTTTCACATAACTGAATCGCCATTATTTATTAGTAGCATTAATAGTGGTAACGATTAATCCACTCTCTGATGTATTCAACATCTTAACTTTACTGAAATCAACAATAAACATATGAGGATATGCCTCCTAATATTGATTCTTACTGGCATATTTTATACTTCCGAAATCATATTACATGCAGTGACTATCCTTCTATAGTAACATGATTTGTGGGGTACTTACGTCGGCTTTATCCAGGTGGCTCCAACCACCATATTCCAGTGTCACCTGCCATCGGCTTACTTAGTGACACATTGCCATCTTGCTAATACACATATTATATGACATCTGATTTATAAACACACGACACTTTTCCATTTTTATAATGAAGCTAATGCTTCCGAAACACATGACACTTTTCCATTTTTATAATGAAGCTAATGCTTCCAAAACACATAACACTATATAACACTGGTTATATTATGACTTTAAGAGATATTTTACATAACATCGGTGCACAAACACACGTTACACTTTAATTCCTGATTGGTTGACATTCCCTAGCATGTATCGAAAGTACAGGTGCGGACGGCCCTTTCTTCGGTCCTACCCCTTCCTGATTGAATCTCCCGATCATCTGCTCACGGATTCACCAACAGTTTCTCGATCATCCCTTGATAATCTTCCTACTATTGCAGCGATATGCTTACATCTCGTCATGAACGCTACTTACTGGTATACTCCAAATATGTTTAACCAATCACTATACTTTACTGCGCTCAACATTGTACATTGTATTTACATGAATTATTACTTTTCACAGTCCTGCCTAGTATATCACACGGCACTTAATAAACATTATATAACAGTCTTACTGCACGGCTTCCCACATTGAAGTCCGAGCATCCTCTCCTAACTTCGGTAATATGCATTTCGCATAATCAAGTTTGTTAATTACCGACTTCATTCTTAGTTCATGACCATGCATGAATATATTCTCACATGTGTGTTACATTGCACAGCTAACATGCTGATTACCAGTGAAATGTTTAAGTCTTTGTGTGCGCCTGGGCGCTCCGTGTCCTTTTCAACTGCGACTGCTTCAAAACAACTCTCCCTCCGACTGGGTCTAAAACTGTCAACTGTAAAACTGTAAGTTTCAACTGTACGCCGTAAACTGTGTGCTTCGACTGGGTCCACCCTCTTATATCTGTTTCACACAAAAAGTAGGGCAAGAATTCCCGCGATAAATCAGCTCCTCTCCTAGGGTGATTCTGAACTTGGAATAATATCCATATTGTTCCTTTTTCTTCGCTGGTCACAAAAATGTATGTGTGTTCGAGGATCGATCGGCCACTCAATTTATATTAATTATCTTATCCATGGCGTGGGGACGCTACTTCACTGGGAATCCCTGGCAACATCCTCAAGTCCAGCCGCGAACACCCATAGTCCTGTAACATTACGCACTGCATTAAACATGCCTTGATTTCGCCGTTTTATGGCTCTAAAATTAGCCTCCTGGCTAAAGATTCACCTGTGCGCAACTCTCATGTCATTGCATTGCTCCAATTATGAGTAATCAATGATTTTCCTTGGGATCTTCCCGTTCCATTCTCAAGTCTATTCTCAAACGGGGAAGAACCTGGTCATTATTTAACCTCCCGACCCCTTGCAGACGACTTATCTGGGTCAGCAAGATTGACGTGGCGCCACGGGCCTCCTCCCACAATTCTGGGGCTATTTGCAAAACGTCAAACTTTGAAACTCCTGTGTTTCAAATCCAGCATAGCCTACTTCATGTAGTCCAAATAATGCTATCTTCCACTATTTTCCTGCATTATTTCACTAAATAATGTCAGTAACAACTGATATCACACCAGTAATTAAATATATAATTTCTTCTAGGGGTTCTTACAATGAAATACCCTCAACAGATCTCGGGTTCGTTCCCTGGTGGAACCTTCATTCAGAGCTCAACTTATCTCCGAGATCCACGTTCGAGACCAGTCAGCATGACCACCTCGGGTTCCCTATGTCAATAGCTATCAATGCCATTCATCTGTAAAAGTACGTATTCGGTCGCCAGCGCCATCTGAGTATGCGATAATGTGATCACCGTGGCATTTGAGTTTGGACTATTGCAATGCGGGAACATTGTAAATAATGGAGTACGTCTACATGTTGTCCTTGTTAAGTGTGCGTACTGTTCCATTCCGCTGTGTGTTAATCACTTCATTGCAACTCCACATTTACACTTCGACGTCGAATGAAGGAAAACACAGTATCTTCTATTGTGGGAAAGATGACTATGTCAACACCGTATTGCATGCGTTATGATTTCTTGTTGCAAGAAAGTGTTCTTCCTTTTGCCAGATGATACTGCACCACATCTGTTTCTTTATAATGGTCCGAATTGCTTGTTGCATGGTAGTTTCTGCTGCGAATTGTGTTTCTGCAATCCTTAGACGCTGTAACTTCCAAACATTGATTGTACATGCCCGTGATGGGTAGTAGAACAGACATATCTTCGTATGTTAAGCGCACTGCCAGTCGAAGAAGAATGACGAAAAATGACTTAAAATATGCATTTTTGTAATGTGAGGGCCATGAAAGGGATTCCTGTATAAGTTACCAATGTCTGTGATGAACCATTCAGAAGATGACATATAAGAATCCGAGCCCTGTTTATAATATACTAGCAGTAGTGCCCGGCTTCGCCCGGTGGATTTATTTGTTTTATGGATGTTAATGAATACTACTACATAACTGGCACATGATACTTAACTAACAGAAACCAATATTTAAAAATATATATATTTTTGTGGTGATCTCGGTGGTGGTGGTGGTTGTTGTGGGGGTGATAAATAGTACAGTATAATGGACGTCATGGAGGTCAATTTCCAGTAATGATAATTATGAATAGGGAAATAGCTATTTACTAACTACAGCACTGACACATGTAATTTACAAACAAATTTACAAAAAAAATAGAAAGAACAGTAAGTGAAACAAAAGACACTGCCTAGGGCCTATATCTCATTGGCTGTTAGAAATGTAGAGACCAATAGTGTCGTCTTTTGTCGCATAGCGCCGTAGGAAAATAATCAGAACTCTTTGGCAAACTTCGGCTGTCCCGAGCTACTGAGGTAGCAATAGTATCATGTATCGCCACAAAGCACTCAACGATAAGCTTCAGAATAAAAGAAGGTAAATTTGAAAGCACCAACGCTTATTGCAGCTGATAACCTCAATGTACTGCACCAACACCATTGCACTTATACAGAGGCATACTATTTTCATGATGATAACTGTTTAAAGGGTCCTAAGAAATCTTTTTTCACTAATTACCCCCCCCCCCCCCCCCCGTGACTGCAATTTATAAACAGCGCAAGATGCAACTATTTTCGCAATTCTGCACCAGAACACTGGTAGGGGTGACGTGATGCAGCCCGAACTGCCCGTCAACAACAGACTTATTAAAATAGTCCTACAGTTACACTACTACGGACATGAATGGTTCTAGGGCCTTAATACGTGGGTTTCAAGTTCATTTTGCCTGTTATTCTAAATGTAGGGAATGGGGAGCGTTGTCCAAAATATCAAGTGAACAGTGTTACCAGCAGGGTTTCAAAGTGTATGTATAATTTGGTGCAATTAAGATAAACGGTGTAGATTTGTGATGAAGGGCCTAAATGCAGGGAATGGAGGGGTCTGTCCAAAATTTCATGCAGTCAGTGTTACTCGCAGGGTTCCAAAGGGTAAGTATACAAATTGCCGTTCAGATTGGTGAAACGGTATAGATGTGTGCCAAAGGGCCTACATGCAGGGAATGTAGGGGTCTGTCCAAAATGTCATGCAGTCAGTGTTACTCGCAGGGTTCCAAAGGGTAAGTATACAAATTGCCGTTCAGATCGGTGAAACGGTATAGATGTGTGCCAAAGGGCCTAAATGCAGGGAATGGAGTGGTATGTCCGAAATTTCATGTAAACAGTGTTACTCGTAGGGTTCCAAAGGGTAAGTATACAACTTTTGGTTCAGATTGGTGAAAGGGTGTGGATTTGTGTCAAAGGGCCTAAAAGCAGGGAATGGAGTGTTCTGTCCGAAATTTCATGCAGACTGTGTTACTCGCAGGGTTCCAAAGGATAAGTATACAAATTTTGGTTCAGATCGGTGAAACGGTGTACGTATCGCTAATCATAAGGCCAGCGCATGCGGATAGAGCTGAACAAAAATCAATCTTGAAGGTCACCTGAGAGGTGTAGCCTAATGCTTCATAGCCTAAACTATTCCTCTTGAATCAGGCTATCATATATAAAAATAAATAAAAAAGAAGTTTTTGAATCGGACTGGTATTTCCAGAGATTAGCGCGTTTAAACACACAAACACACAAACTCTTCAGCTCTATTATATTAGTATAGATGAATAATCCTAAGAATTGTCCCATTATAACAGTGATCATAACTAATACATGTATTTTTTTTTCAGGAGTGCTGTTTACTTACCTCTACATAGTATTAAACCAAGTCCACGAGTCGTGGATGTCACGGGTAATCACGAGAACCACTGGATGGACTTTGATGCGGTTTTCACTATTGTGTAAAGGATATCCCGAGAAAGGTGTTTGTAGAAAAACATTCCATGACCAAAGGAAGCCAAGAAGTAACGATTTCAGTGAATCGAATCGAAGAAAAATCTACCGTCCGTGAGCCTTTGGAGCTTACGTCGGGTAAACTTTTAAAAATATCTATATATCTAGAGTCTAAGAATTGTTCAGCAAGAAAAGTTCTACAAAAAAGTCCCCGACTGCATATCTCTAACTTTAGTACATTGCCCACTATAATTGATTTTAAGACTTCATTCTTTCCAACAATCTCCATTCAGTGGAAATGTAAATTACGAGCTTCGGAGCGAGTTTACGAGCTAGCGAGCGAGCCTATCAGCCCAGCGTCGGCGAGGCAACATTTTGATAACAGAATATAGAAAGATCAATACCAACAAACAACTACTTATCCATGGAGTGATCGCTGATCTACATGTGAAACGATTACGTTCAAGACATCCACCTATCTGCACAGCGGAGAATCTTGCAACCGACAAATTCAACCTGACTGAGAGATGCTCTTCTGATTGGAATACGTTTGACCCTCCAGAGGGTTCAGTAATGCCATGCATAACTGAGAAGTTGCCAAGGTTCACTCTGCCTAGAAAGACCTGGTCAAAATTAAATAGAGTCCGGACCAACCACGGTGTATACGGGGATCACCTGTGCAAGTGGAGGAAAAGATCTTCATCATGTTGCGAGTGCGGTGCTGAAAGACAGACTGTTCGGCACCTACAGTAGTTCAAGAAAACTCACAAACATCTCACAGTGGTGAATTCAGCGACTTCTTCCTAGGGACACCACAGGCACTTCATTATGTTTCCAACTTTGATATCAACTTATAAATAATTTTCATGTATGCCATGCGATAAATAAATAAGACTTCGGACAAGAGTTTGTGTGTCTGGAGTTTCGCTGTTCACCTCGGCTTTTCTGAATTGCGTCTGGGACCTGCCGTCCGTGCCCCTTTTAAGCTTACGCTGAGTAAACCTTTAAAGATACAGGGCGAAGCCGGGGTGGGTTGCTAGTTCTTCTTCTTCTTCTTAGCGTCATCCCGTAGGAACGGGGTCCGCTTTTTGGATCAATGCACGCCATTTCTTGCGATCTAAAGCTCGCCGCGATTTCAAGTTTCTTGATCGTAAATCTGCGTTAATAATGTCCATCCACCGCAATTTTGGTCTCCCACGCTGTCTCTGGCCGTCGACCGTTAGATGGTAGGCCGAGCCGATGACTGAACTTTGCGGTGCACGGACAACGTGACCATACCAACGGAGTCTCCATTCCTGCATTTTCTCATTGATTGGAGCCACGCCAGCTATATGTCGAATCGTTGTGTTGGGGATATGGTCGAGCAGAGAAATGTCTAAAAATCTTCGCAGCATCCGCATTTCCATGACATGAAGTGAGTGCTCAGCACTTCTAGGTGCTGGCCAATACTCGGTACCATATAATGCAACTGGTTTTACCATTGTGCGGTATATCTTTGATTTTAGGAGGATAGGCATCTTCTTATCACAAAGAACACCGGTGACATCTCTGAATCGCATCCAAGTCGCATTGATTCGTGCTCGCACATCTTCATTCACAGAGCTGTCGCTATGCAATCGTAAGCCTAGGTATCGGAATGTATTTACCTTGGTAAGAGGAGCTCCATTAATACCTATAGTTCCAGGGGATGAAATCATTTCGAGGTATTCAGTCTTGTGGATGTTCAAACGAAGACCGAATCCTTGCAGACGATCATGCCATGTCTGCACTTGGGTTTCAAGATCCTTTCTGGAGTCTGCCGCAAGCATCACATCATCAGCGTATGTGTGTTTGGAGTTTCGCTGTTCACTTCGACTTTTCTGAATTGCGTCTGGGACCTGACGTCCGTGCACCTTTTAAGCTTACGCTGAGTAAACCTTTAAAGATACCGGGCGAAGCCGGGGTGGGTTGCTAGTTATTCATATATTATAAACATTGTACCTCGCCCAGTGATTCCTGTTGACCGACTGAAGAGTTACAACTGACAGTCTTTATAGGCAACTCAGAATAAATTGCTTCAAAACTTTACATTAATTGGTTAGAACAGGTGGATACTAAAACCATACTTATATTGAGGTCCCTTCATATGAAGCAAAATCATTGACCATAACGGAAAATGTAGACGTATTAATATACATCCTGTCTGAAAAGTTCGGTGAATGGGCTATATTACGAACGGATTGTTGGTTTACCTGAACAGCCATTATTGTCCTTCGAAGTAATCCCCGTGGATGGTTATGCTCGTCTGAGAACGACTGAACAAGTCCTGGAAACTCCTAGCATAGTCTTCTTTAGGAATAGCCTACAGTTTGGGTCGTCAAAACTCTAAATTGAAAGAAAGAGAGAAGCGTGAATTTATGCAACCTGCCTTGCACACCTGATAGACGGCTGTCAGTCAGAAGGGTGAATTTATACAACATAACGTGCACACCCGTTCGACGGGTGGCAGTGAGATGAATGAATGTTCCGTGGAATGGAGGCTGTATGTATTACATCCCTCGATTTACGCGATGAATTCGTTCCGAGTAATCATCGCGTAATACGAAAACACGAGACCTGGTACCTGAGGTACGACCTCGATGGCAAGCGTCAAAGTATGGAGTATCGGGGTTCAGGGTCACCGAAAAGCCCTGAAGAGCCAGAGGTTTTCGGACATTTCGGACATCCAACGTAATGTGACGACCCAACTGAAGGCTATCCCTCAGGAAGACTATGCCAGGACTTGTACAGCCGTTCTAAGGAGTGCATACCCATCCACGGAGATTATTTCTAAGGATAGTAACGGCTGTTTCAGATAAGCCAACAATCCGTTCGTAATATCGACCAATTCACCGAACTTTTCAGACAGAGGGTGTATGTATTACATCCCTCGATTTACGCGATGAATTCGTTCCGAGTAATCATCGCGTAATACGAAAACACGTGAAGTGAATGTATTATAATATGGGTTAGATAGGAGATGCGGACTATTTTGAGGGAGAAATAAAAAGCCTATGAGTGTTAAAGAAATGCAATTGAGTGCTCGTCGGTTCTCGGATTGGTAAACCATTAGGGCTTTGATTTTATGGTCTCGAGGCGCATTTCCTTCTAACAACAAAGTGAGGCGATCTTTGGAGACCTTAAAGCCGGGGGTCCTCATTTATCGGATTGACAGAAATGTTCTGGTTGCACTTTTGCAGCATTCTTTAACATTAACTTCTTATGGTTCTCAGAGTTGATTCCGAGATTCCTGTAGCTCTGACAATGTCCACAGTGCGCTCATTGAGTTCATATCGCTTTATAAGTTTCAGCTTTTTTTCAAGTGTTATTGCTTTTTATTATTGGAAGCATTTTGATCACACTTTATGTTCTCCATAACGTTTTTAGAAACAATAAAACACAGCTAGTTAACTCAATGCTCTCTTAAATAATGACCACATGTCGCCAGTCCACACTGAAACAACACAACACAGGCACTCAGCACTCTCCTTGGGACTGACTACAGGCCGCTCGTCGCCTTGCAGTGCTGCACACTCGATCACGAAATCGACCCACTGTGTGATTGTGAATCCGCAACCTAACTTGTACATATTTTTTACTTTATATAATTATGTACATTTTTTAAATCGCGTTATAGCAGGTGAAAAGCTGAAAGAAGTAGGTGACTTCTGTTACTTAGGAAGCAAAATAACCAGTGATGGACGAATAAAAGAGGATATAAAAAGTAGGTTGGCTCAGGCAAGGAAAGCATTTCTACAAAAAGGAATCTCTTGACATCGAATATAGATTTAGGTATTAGGAAGTCATTTTTGAAAGCCTTTGTCTGGAGCGTGGCACTCTATGGAAGTGAAACTTGGACTATTGGTGCAGCAGAAAAGAGGAGAATTGAAGCATTTGAAATGAGGTGTTACAGGAGAATGATGAAGATCAGATGGGTAGATAGGGTTACAAACGAAGAGGTATTAAGACGAGTGGGAGAGGAGAGATGTTTCTGGCGACTGCTAATGAAGAGAAGAGATAGGTTGGTAGGACACATACTAAGACACCCAGGAATAGCAACCTTATTTATGGAAGGAAGGGTCGAGGACAAGAACTGTAGGGGTAGACCAAGGTTAGAATATGTTAAACAGATTGCCTCGGATGTAGGGTGTGGTAGCTATGTAGAGATGAAACGATTAGCTCAGGACAGGGAGGCATGGAGGGCTGCATCAAACCAGTCAAAAGACTGAAGACTCAAACAACAACATAGCGAAAACGCATCAAGTGAGAACGCGTATAACGAGGGATGACTGTAATTGAGTTTGCAGAGAGACACAGGTTAATATCATAATGGTCTCTGAAACATTGTACGAGGATTGTTTTTTAAGTAATACCCATTGTGATATTACGCCGTTGCAGCGCTGGGGTCGGCATTCCGTGCAGGTGCGCTGTATACCTGCATCTATTGGCTGCTTACCAGGAGAACTTCGTAGGTTTAGGAGTTCTCCTGTTCACATACGCAATTTGCCTGACTGTGGTGGCCAAATGGCAGCGTATGTTACAGGGGAGTTCTCTCTCCTGTCTACGAGTTGGCGGGACTCACGATCGGCGGTGCGATTTCAAAAGCTTGTCAACACACCCACACATGGGCTACTGTTGCCATAGTGGCATCTCAGCCTTGCAGGTACACAGCGCACCTGCACGGAATCCCGACCGCAGCGCTGCAACGTCGTAATATCACAACGAGTATTACTTAAAAAACGAGCCTCGTAACTATAGACAAGACTACGTGATAATCAACAACTCCAAATTGAAATAATAGGTAAGTATAACTCAAATTTTTTAGGCAAAAGTATCACCCTGTACGAGGGCGGATCGAAAAGTCTTTGCCCCTATATCTTTGACCCACGAAAATACATAC
Source organism: Meconema thalassinum (assembly GCA_946902985.2). NCBI lineage: Eukaryota > Metazoa > Arthropoda > Insecta > Orthoptera > Tettigoniidae > Meconema > Meconema thalassinum. The sequence goes on along the minus strand of OX336388.2, from coordinate 357,493,078 downwards.
AGGTAATTACAAATATACGTACTGTTCTGCGTATCTTACTCTATTATTCCACATAGTCTCCACATTTGTCCCATCGCACACTAAATTTGAGATGTCGCTGTGGTAGAAATCATCTGGCTGACTGTGGAACCATCGTCGGACTGCTGTCTTGGCGTCATCGTTGCACGTGAATCACTGTCCTGCCAGGAACTTCTTCAGTGGACCAAAAATGTGGAAATCGCTAGGGGCGAGGTCCGGACTGATGGTGGGAGGTCCAGTGAAATGATCGGAGCTTGTTGGTGGTTCTGGTTGCCACATGTGGTCTCGCATTGTCATGGTCCGCTGAATAAGTTTCTGGCAGGACAAAGAATCACGTACAACGATGACGCAGTCTGACAGGAAAGGTCTGATTAAGGCAATTGCCCACGTGAATCGCGAAGTGTGCTGGTGCTCCATCCTGCTGTAAGACAATAGTGTCTTCGATACATTTTTCTTGCAATTGTGGCACCAACCACTCATTAAGCATCTCCTGGTAAGAATGTCCTTTAACGTTGTCTTCGAAGAAGAAAGTCCGGCCGGTGGATTGGAAGAAGTTCTGCATCTTTACCAGCTCTCTTGGCCTGGCCTTTAAGAAGTCTCGATCTGACGACACCGGACAATAATCTCTGGGGTTTCATAGAACAACAAGTAAGAAACACTCGATATCACACAACCCAGGAATTACGAGTACCTGTGGAACACACCTTCACCCTCGTGACTCCGGACTATCTCCGCAAAACATCTGCGAGAACATGGCGCAGAATTTAGCTGTGTTACGAATAGGATGGTGCCCTCTGAAGACTTCAAGGTAACTGTGTATAACAAACATTCTACCATAACTATCATAATGTTGAAAATAAAGGGGGTGGGGTGTCGTGTCACGTCCACTTCCGAACCACCCTGTATGAAGTCCTTTCTTGAATTAAAAACAGATACACACACTAATACAGCCATCACAATTAACACCGGTTATCAGACAGATTCTACACACACCCAAAGTACACGGGGCAACATGACCGCGTTCTTGCAGCCCCTAAACTGAGGAACCAACCAATCTCTCCTCCCCCGTTCTCTTGATATGTCCCTACCATCTGAGTCGGCTCATACGAACAGTTTCATCTAGCGTGTTCATTTCTAACTTAGTCTTAACCCCTCCATCCATTTATCTCAGCAATCATTCGTGCTGCCCTCATTTCAGTTACCTCAAGCCCATGTATCAGATATCCTGAATGAACCCAGCTGTCACTTCCATTCAGCAATGCCGTAAGACTGTCTCATGGATACAAGATGGGCAGTTAGCATGCTCGGATAATAGAGTGCTCTGATGTTGCTGCCGGAGTACTGTGTCGACTTGTTTCGGCTTGTCAGTACTCGCCTGACCACTGCTACGTTCTACTAACAACAGATAACCTCAAACCGCACTTAAACAGTTCGCAAGTTGAAGTGAGTGTGGTGGAGAACAACTGTGTATTTGATTGGACGGACTGAAGTTTATTCCAAGTTAGAAACTATCGTACCGAGACCTGGTGGCAGCGACATTCATGTGACTCATTGCGCCACCAGATAACCTGCAATTTGTATGAGACGTAAAGAGTTGTAGGTGATTCAACTTCATGAGCTTAAATTGCGTGGTAATGTGGTTCAGTCTTACCATAATGTATTAGGCAATACCAGAATGTACTGTATGTGAAATTTGGTTTCGGAGACTACCGACTTCATATTGGATGGAAGTACCTACTGCCTTAAGATAATCACTTGGGTATACCAGGTAAATCAGCTGCCCCTAATAACATATGCAGGCCAACTAACGTGTGTTATCTTGAAGGTCAATATTTCTCTACTTGCATACTCTATGGTACTAATGCACTGCCAGCATATCCCGCAAATGATACTGAACACTATTATTTTCCCACGATGGGACTATAGACAGTCGTCTCCGTAGCGTGGTGCTCAGCGGGGTTAGCTGCCGCCCCGGAGGTCCTGGGTTCGATTTTCGGCTCTGCCACGAAATTTGAAAAGTGGTATGAGGACTGGAACGGGGTCTACTCAGCCTCGGGTGGTCCAAATGAGTGGAGGAGTTCGATTCCCAACTCAGCCATCCTCGAAGTGGTTTTCCGTGGTTTCCCACTTCGTCTTCGGGCACGGCCACGGCCACCTCCTTCCCTCTTCCTTGCCTACCCATCCTAACCTTCCCCTCCCTTCCCTCATAAGGCCCCTGTTCGCTTTGCAGGTGAGGCCGCCTGGGCGAGGTGCTGACCACACCTCACCAGTTGTATCCCCTCCGACCAGATGTTCCCAGCTCTAGGACACTGCCTGGAATAGCGGTAGGGGTGAGTTCCCTCGCTGAGTCCGTGGGAGCCACCACCCTAGAGGGTAAAATTTATTTTTTAACAAGATGTTCAGTAAAGAACATATAGCCTACTTTCTCCTAAATGGATGAGTATAGTTATAACTCGTTGTTTTTATCAAAGAGTATAATAGAATCATTTCTTGGTTGAAGACCTTAGAAACTATTTACCTCTACCAAACACCACAACCTCGAAAACAACTGCTACCATCATTGAAGAAAGAAAGAAAGAAAGAAAGAAAGATAGAAAGAAAGAAAGAAAGAAAGAAAGAAAGAAAGATAAGAAGTATCTAAAGAATGTTATGGATCTGGAGACATAATCGACTGTACTGGCTGCGTGACTCAGCGGTAACGTTCTCGCTTGCTGGGCCCTATGTTGCAGGTTCGTATCTTGGCGCAGTCAGCTGGCATTTGAGGGTGCACAAATGCTAGGGAGCCGTGTTAGTAGATTTACTGGCAAGTTAAAGATCCCCTTCGGGGCAAAATTCCGGCACCCCGGCGTCTCTAAATCCAACAGTAGTTAAACGGGACGTAAAACCCATAACATTATTATTATTATTATTATTATTATTATTATTATTATTATTATTATATTATTATTATTATTATTAATATTACTATTATTACATAATCGGCCTGACGCGGGCAACATCCAACTTTGAGTTGAGGCATGTCTTTACACGTCTGGCTGTGCATGGCTTTCACAACCCTAATTGAATTAACAAATCTTTCCATGATCCTACAGAGACGTGTGTATACCAACTATGTGGATATTTTCGATTGCTATTTGGCTGCAATAAAAGTATTAATTAATATCCTGAACTAGCACCAACGGCTAGAGTTCAGATACTATGTGAAATCGTTTTGTTCTTTACCTCAATTAACATTTTCAAATAACGCACAATAGGCTGTTACAAACCCTTTAAAATAAAGTGTAAAAATGTATCGTAGTATCATCTTGTCATTCTTCAAATTCGATGCGCATAGAATGCCGATGGTATACTAGAGATGGGCAGCAGTCGACTGAAAACAGTCGAATGAATTCAACGACTACTCACCGTATCATAAACAAGTCGCTTGCAAACGACTGATCCCAAAACAATCGTTGGAAATCATTCGAATGAAACAAGTCGTTGGCAAACGACTAGTTCCAAGCGAATGTCGTTGTAAACGACTGATCCCAAAGCAATCGTTGGAAATCATTCGAATGAAACAAGTCGTTGGCAAACGACTAATTCCAAGCGAATGGAATCATTCGAACTTAAGTAGTCATTCTAATCAAACGACTTCTTCACGATAACTTCATGCTACAATTCATTGTGCTGTATGTTTATTGTAGAGCTTTAATTAATAAGTTAAGTATACCTGTAGGTGCCTATAGTTTTATATAGTTCGTTGATTCTTTCAATGAAATAGCCTAAATCCAATTGTCCAAGTTATTGGAAATGTTAAGCATTCAATATTTAGGTTATGTTTGAACTCCAGATACCGGTTTTGTGGCCCATCATCCCAGGCAATCCGGTAAATACCTTTGCCTCCCAGTCAGATGGACCATTTGGCCGTAATTTTGAATTAGAGTAAGGTTGTAGTATGCGTGGTCAGATTTAGACAATAGCCTACTCCATGAAGGGGTCATGGCTGCGCCTTCTATGTTTGTGTAATGAATAGAGTAACTGAAATGAGGGATGCATACTGATTTTAGGATTTGTGGAATGAGTTTATGATTTTTTTAATAGAATTTAATGAAGTCTTCGGTAAAGTTGAAGGAGACATGATCGTGTCTAGACATTAGCCTACTCCATGAAGGGGTCATGACTATGCTTTCTATGTCTGTTTAAGGTGTCGTGTGGCTGAAATGAGGGGGTTCTGGGTTTGGTTTAGCTGTAGTTTACAGGGTTATGGCTGAGAGTTGTTGTAGCAGGCCTAACAACTGTGTCAGAGCAGTGGCGTGCTGTGTTGGAGGGGGGGTTAGTGACAAAGAAATGAGGGCAGGGATGGAAGAGTTTATGTGTTCCCTCACAGTTGGCACACTTAGATATATCTCGAGGTTCCGTACAGATAGAGTGGTGATGTGAATCTCCAGCGGGTACTGTGAGGACAGCTTGACGGCTGTAGGTGCCTATAGTTTTATACAGTTTCTTGTTCGTAGATTCTTTCAATGAAATAGCCTACGTCCAGTTGTCCAAATATATATGTATGTCATTTCATTGGAAATGTTAAGCATTCAATATTTAGGTTATGTTTGAACTCCTTAACACAGTCTATACACTTTTAATGAGAATTGGGTGCATTCTTGAATTATTACACTACTTGAACATGGGCTTACCAATTATGGCTTAGAGTTCTATTTATTTTATGATTGAATTTCATTCATTTATTCTACCGCGTGATAAATGAATTACAAGAAAACTATTATGAAATTCTCCCCATAGCGTGATGGTAATGATCGATGCAAACATAGAATAGATTTTCCAGGAAAATTAAATCAGAAAATATTTTATATTGGGATCCAATATTAATAGCATTTTAGCAAGTCGGAGGGCGTGTACGCTCAAATTGATTCTGGTCGTCAATTGTTTTGTAGAGATGGGCATCAGCAGTCGACTGACAAAAGTTAAAACCATCGACTTGTTTGACTGCTTTTAGAAAACAGTCGAATGAATTCAACGACTACTCACCGTAACATAAACAAGTCGTTTGTAAACGACTGAACTGATCCCAATTGTTTTAACATGTTCTGAGCGCTGGCATAGTTTTACGTTCTGGTTATAAATTGTTTGTATTCACATGGTTGCCAACATCTCCACTGAAAGTTCGCTCTCGTTACTGTTCTAAAGTGCTCTATTGTCGTGTCTCGTGTGTATTTATTCTAGGCTGTCGTGTTCTTGTTCAAGTTGTATTTCAACTCTACATTCTTAGTATTTTCTGCAAAACAACTAAGAAATAAAAGGTACGTCACAATTTTAGCCATGGAATTGTTACCGGTACTTACAAACTCCCTTTCAGTTCTAGTAATTTAATTAAGTATTGCTCTATTGCTTCACTTATTCAGAGTACATACCGGTAATGTGTCCTATACCAATATCGGGGAACATTTACTCATTGCAACATTGGATATAATGGCTGCACAATACACAACGCCGCAACCTCCATTCGAAGCACAGTAAAAATAAATAACTTGGATCAATTGCATGTTGCCGAGTGTCGCGTAGTCCAAACTAACGTCTGCAAAAATAGGTAGGTTAGGGAGAAGTTTGTTTTTCATCTGTTGGTACAACAGAACTCCACAGGTAACGGCTTACAGTGCTTTGTACGCCGCCTAGAAACGACTACTTTCAGTCGAATACATGAAACGACACGCTTTTAAGAGCTATGCGAATTCAGGTAACCATTTGACTGAAAGTAGTCGAATATCTAGTCGATAGTTTCTTCCAACGAATGACTAGTCAGTCGATAGTTAAAAGTAGTCGATAGTCCCATCTCTATGGTATACTAATAAATGGAGTCCCATGTAGACCAATCGTGACATCTAATGGAGAAGTATCGAGCAAGATAATCCTGACAGGGGGAGTGCATTCTAGCGGCCATAAACATAAAATTTTCAATAAAATCTGTAAGTTAATCTGTTGGCCGGCGTGCAGTTCGCAAAGATAATTCACTTTTTTGTTCCTAGATGTCTCGTGCAAATCTGCTGGCGAATTTTGATTTAATTATATATTTTCCATCGTACTATGCACAATATAACGATTAATTTTAAAACGTCTGATTCATTACAAATCAATGAATATAAAGAAATTCAAGCAAAAAAGCTAACTCTGATAGGGTTTGAACCATAGCCATAAGATTGATAGGCTAACGCTTTACCACGGAGCCAAACGTGCGAACGGACATAATCCGATATCAATGAGTTACATAGAACGTGTTAGCAATTAATGATTTACACTAAACGATTTCATCAGTGGAGTATATTATTTATATAAAAAGCATTTCATACAAAGTTTATTTGTTTTGTACCAGTACGCTATATTGCATGCAATACTCAAATTAGTGAAATATAAGTCAGACACAAGATATCCGCTGCCATCTTGTCTTGTTACTGAGACGGCTCAGCTTTTTAAAATCACTTCTTCACTATAGTATTACAAAATAAACTTTTAATTTCGAACGTGCCTCTTCCTTTAGAACAGTTAAAACGATTCTCGGCTCGATAATCGGAACTGGTGGGTCCCATGATATGGATTATAATGTTTGCATAATTCGCACGGCCGCCATCCTGAAATTGTACGGCGGATGACCTTGTAGTATGGTCACAAGACGCGTCCTATATGAAGGTATGATGTTACCAAATTTGATAGAGATCGGATGATTTGGTTAGTCGTTATTTGATTTTACGTTTTGAACGTTTGAGTGGCCGCCATTCAGTTTTGGTAAAGATGGTGGCGATATAAGACATGACACTTAGGTGCCCTTTGCTAGTTCTACCTATGTAGCAAATGTCGTTCAATTCGGTTTCACAGTGTTTGAATTGATAGGGGGGGGGGGGGTGACACAGACATTCAGAGTACACACACTCACACACACACAGACTCACACACACATACACACACACACACACACAGACAGACACACAATTTTTCGCCCTGTGTAGATCTCATAAGTCTACTTTCATTTTTTTAAATCGAAAGTAGGCTAAAAATGATACGAGCCTTACAGTAGTCGCATATGATGTGTAACATCTGACATGTTATCCTACTGGTATACTACACAGCTTGGACATTCTTAAAATGTTAATTTACGCTCCATTTTCAGACTGGTACTATGATGAATGTATAGATTGAATTGAAGATATGCTACTGTCACACTTGTGGCGCAGCGGTCAAGCTGTTAGTCTCTCACCAAGTTAGACCGGGTTTGATTCCCGGTCAATACATGTGAGATTTTCGAATTGAAATGCCATGTCCTGTGGTTCGCATTCCACGTAAAAGGGAGGTACCGTGGATCATGATCGTGAGATTAACGGTCACGCAAAACTACAAGCTTCCTTCCTTCCTTAATAATTAATAATAACAAAGTGACACACAACGTCGACTGTAATCTCAAATACTGTGAGCACACTCCTCAGTAACTATATCATTCATTATTCTCAAGACCCTCATACAATTCGTCGTAAACAATCAAAACATGCCTTCCTACAATCATGAAATGACCTAGTCTCAGCTTTTATTCCACTCATATAACAACATTCTGTTATGCATTTAATATTTGACTAGCCTACTCAACCAAAGTTTGACAATAATGCCGCTTACTTACATGCCATTTGTCGTCTTTGTCCTACCCCATGTGATGTTCAACCTTGAACGTGAAGCTTCATAAACTGCTCAATGACAAATGAAAGTCGGTGAAACAATTTGCCACTGTGCTCGTCAAACCAGTGCCTGCTAAATGCACTGCCTACTGTATTACCATAATATTCTCGCGCTACAGAGCACACACTGCCTTGTTTCCAATACACACATTTTCAATTGTTATTGTAAAAGGGAGTGTTTTACAGATATTGTAGTTTATAATACGGAACTCATTTTATTAGATGATTTGTAGCTTCCACCAGCACTAGCCTAAATAAAGAATACGATATTGATCAACTAGATTAATAGACGCGACACCGCTCATAACCTTAAATTCCTTATAAACAGGTCCTCTTCATTCACAGACCAACACGTAATTCCATATGGATTCTGTTAAAATGAGTCATATTGATCTGGTAAATAACGTTTAAAATGATAATCTGGTAGCTGGATCGATCGATCGAGCGGGCAGTGCATACTTCCGTTTTCCACCACTGCCAGCTAGTACACTTCCGTCCGATTGATCGAGCGGGCAGTGCATACTTCCGTTGTCCACCACTGCCAGCTCGATCGTTCCGATCCACTTCCGTCCCCAATTTTCAAAATCACTCCCACAAAACTATCCAGCAACCGAGCGGAAAGATGTTACACATAAAAAAGTGACTATAGACCGTTCGAATAATAATATGATCGTGGGATAAATAATAGTGTTCAGTATCGTTTGCGGTATATGCTTGCAGTGCATTAGTACAATATGGGATGCAAGCAGAGAAATATCGACCTTCCTGACAAAACGCGTTAGTTGGGCTGCATAAGGCAATATTACTGACAAATGTTTAGTTGTGTATCTGTAGCATTCACCGTTTTCATGAAAATTATTTTGACGAGTAAATGGCAATGTTCCTGCTTGACGAGTTACGGTTCTTTGTTATTGTTGCTTCATATGTGTATGTGGAATTTATCTGATAACCTGTGTGTAGATTTGTCATCGAGGGGTTGGTTTTAAGTTAGGTAGAATATTTGGAAAACCCGAAATGAAACACTTCTAGGATGGCTGAGGTGGGAATCTTCTTAGCTTACCTCACGAGGCTGAATTAGTTAACCAGGGCTGCCAACTGTTAACAAATACTCTCTCTATTTTTGTTATCCTAATACAAATATATCAGAAAGTATGCAAGCCAATAGCTCTAAACTTCGCACACGTATAGTACCTGGCATTCTAGATTAATTTGGAGTAACTAATATAGGCCTACGCCAGTGCTGCCAACATGATTCTAAGCCTGCTGATAGGTCCAATTTTAAAATGCATGTAACTTCTATACTAACTAATGGATTTCATTCAAAATTGACACAACAATAGATCATATTATTTCAGATTATTGTTGTCAGCGTTTAACTGCATGTAACGTCCATGCTATCCATTGGACTTCAACCAAATTTTGTATTCTGTATCTTAAGAGATGGAACTAAGAATATATTCAGTCACCAGGGCTGCCAACTGTAGTTCTCTATTAGGCTACATTATTCCAGGTATATAGTAATTCGAACTAATTAGAAATTTCGATATTACCAACTTAATTTCGTCATTATTCTAGATAGATCCATATAGATTAATCATTGGCATGAATCTTAAATTTTAAGAAAAGTAGGCTCTTTAGTTCATCACGGAACTTCTTGTTTTTCATGTGTTTTGACATTTTAATTTATTTTAATTTTTATAATAATTAATAATATTATTTTTTGTTTCTCAAATTGTATTGTTTATATATTTATTTAATTTTGATATTTTTCTCTTGAATGAATGAATTAATTAACCAATTTACAATTCATTTTACAATTATATACATAATGTTTTTATAGTTAGGTTTATTATTTTAATATTTTTGTTGTGTAACATCTTTCCACTCGGTTGCTGGATATTCTTTTGTGGGAGTGATTTTGGAAAAGGGACGGAAATGTGTAAGAGGAAACATCGCATACGCCTTACTTCGAGGTTTGGAGGCCCCATTAAAGATATTCCTACAATAAATCATCTTCAAGTTGTCGTTCTTTGGTGTGAAAATATTCATTATATCATATTTGCTGAAAACAATTATGATTTATTAAATCTTCATACTTTGGCTGTATTCTTATTTAATGTAAGCATTCGAGGTACTGTCGGCCACGGAAATGGGACGGAAATGTGTAAGAGGAAACATCGCATACGATTTAGTTCAAGATTTGGAGGCTCCATTAAAGGTATTCCTACAATAAATCATCTTCAAGTTGTCGTTCTTTGGTGTGTAAATATTCATTATATCATATTTGCTGAAAACAATTATGATGTATAAAATCTTCATACTTTTGCTGTGGAATGTATATCGCCTACGGTTTTCTTCAAGGTTTGGAGGCCCCATTAAATATATTCCTACAATAAATTATTGGTTGCACGACGTACCTCGCACATGCGTACCAGTCAGGATTTGGCACTGGAGTTTTACAAGTAGTTATTTCAATGACCAAGATAATACTGTTAACAAGGGATTTGCGCTCCAGGCAAAACTAATAGGTCATCGGCATTTTATATCTCACGAACCAATAATGCTAGGGACTAGTTTGTGGTGTCCTAGTACTCGTGGTGACACCCCCACCCCCCTTTTCATATAGCCCCCTTAATGTAACCAGAGGACCCAAAACTAATAGGTCATCGGCTTTTTAATATCTCGCGAACCAATAATGCTAGGGACTTGTATGAGGTGTCCTAAGACTCGGGGTGACACCTCCCTTTTTCCTATAGCCCCCTTAATTTAACCAGAGGAACTAAAACTAATAGGTCATCGGCTTTTTAATATCTCGCGAACCAATAATGCTTGGGACTTGTATGAGGTGTCCTAGGAGTCGGGGTGAGGCTCCCGTTCTTCTATCTCCCTCTTAATTTAACCAAAGGACCCAAAACTAAAGGGCCATCGGCTTTTTAATATTTAGCGAACCAGTAATGCTGTATGAGGTGTTGTAGGACTCGGGGTGATGCCTCTTATTCATGATTTTCTGACTGGCAGAGATGGGTAAATCCAGAGCAAAATATATGCGAAATTATCGACAAAATAAACGTGAGATCGAATTAAAAACTGTAGGAGTACAACCGAAAAAATTGACTTCACATATATTTCATCTCAATTTCACAATAGGATAACATGTCAGATGTTACACATCATATGCGACTACTGTGAGGCTTTTTTTTAGCCTACTTTTCACATTTTGCAAAAATGAGGAAAAAGTAGACTTATGAGATCGGGCAAATGTGTGTCTGTCTGTCTGTCTGTTTGTCTGTCTGTCTGTCTGGCTGTGTGTGTGTCCCCCCCCTATCAACTCCTAAACGGCTGCAGTAATCGAAACAAAATTTGGTAGGAGTAAAGATCTACACCTGAATATCTCACAGCCATATTTGAAAAAGATGTCAGTGCTACCAACTGCTAAAAAATCGCAATTGAAATTTGAGCTCCATGTTGGATATCTTGGAAAGTATGAATGGGAGCTATTTCAAAATTGGCACACGTACAGATCATAATATTTCAGTTTAATTTCCAGGAGGCCAAACATGGCAGTGTTGCCAAAATGATTATAAGCCTCCTGATAGGTCCAATTTTTAAATGCATATAACTTGTACACTATCAATTGGAATTCAACCAAATTTCGTATGTTGTATGTGTACATAACCAGATATGACTGAGCGTATTCTTAAGACCTACCAGGGCTGCCAACTGTTAATAAATGCTCCTAATTTATTTTATCCAAATACCAATGTATCAGAAAGAATGCAAGCCGCCAGCTTTAAACTATGCACACGTATAGTACCTGACATTCTATATTAATTTGGAGTAACTTATATACGTCAGTGCTACCAACATGATTCTAAGCCTGCTGACAGGTCCAACTTTAAATACATGCAACTTCCATACTATCATTTGGATTTCAACCAAATTTCGTATGTGTTATGTGTACCATAACAGATATGACTATGCGTATTCTAAGGAGCAACCAGGGCTGCCAACTGTTAATATGTGCTGTCCCTATTTTTGTTACCCTAATATCAATATATCAGAAAGTATGCAAGCCAATAGCTCTAAAATTTGCACACGTATAGTACTTGGCATTCTAGACGAATTTGGAGTAACTAATATTCGTCAGTGCTGCCAACATGATTCTAAGCCTGCTGATAGGTCCAATTTTAAAATGCATGTAACTTCTATACTAACGAATGGATTTCATTCAAAATTGGCACAACAATAGATCATATTATTTCAAAATATTTCTGACCAATACATGCATGACATTGTTGCCAACATGATTTTACGCGCGCTGTTAGATCCAATGTTTAACTGCATGTAACGTCCATGCGATTCATTGGACTTCAACCAAATTTTGTATTTTGTACCTTAAGAGATGGAACTAAGAATATATTCAGTCATCAGGGCTGCCAACTGTAGTGCTCTATTAGGATACATTATGCCAGGTATACAGTATTTCAAACTAATTGGAAATTTCGATATTAGCAACTTAATTTCGTCATTATTCTAGATAGGTTCATATTCTGTAGAATAATCATTGGCATGAAAAGTAGGCTGTATAGTTCTTAACGGAACTTCTTGTTATTATATGTCTTTTATTATTGTAATTTTATTTTTATTTCTATACTAGCAGAAGTACCCATTCTTCGAACGGTCGTCGGTATTAATAACCAGACGTAATCAATTGAGCTACTGTTGCAATGGTTAGGGGCTTGGAACCTGTTTGTCGACAAAGATAAATGATTAGTTGAAATATGCTCTGAAACTAATTTACCTAACGTGTACTTCCTGACGTGAAAATAAAATTGAAAACCTCGTAGACGAAATGAAATTCACGTCACATAAAAACTGACCCTCACTGTTGTGTCAAGTGCGCATCCAGAGGAAGACCCCTTTAATAAATTATAAAGGCTTGTGGTGCATAAAAATTCAGGTTTTTTTAGCCTCCAATGGCCCAAATTCCTAAAAGCAAAAATAAAATAAAAAATAAACTATTTCAATTCAGGAATTTTTGAAAATAATATTGCTGTTTGAAGATATAATAGACCTTCTGTACGACACATCGCACGTTTAAGTCTTGTGAAAAAATCGAGGGTACCTCTTGACCCCCTTAAGCGCATTGATGAATTTTACAGTTTTTGTTGGTTCCGTGATAACCTTATAGCCATTTGCAAACTTTCACAGAAATTTAATAAATGGAGTGGCATTACTTCTTGCTGAAATAGATGGAAAGTTGGATGTACCTTTTTGAGACACTGTTGTCATGGTTACTGGCTTGCATTCCTACATTAGTTTATTAAATGAAATTAGTTTTCTGGGAATATCTCAGAAACTCTTGGTTTTAGAGCATTAAAATGTAGTTTTCGGGGACCCTTTACGGCTGTTTAGGGGCCCCGAGGTTTTTTTTCTGACACCAAGGGGCTGAAAATGAGCTTTGTCTCGTCGTTGTAGGCCGTAGTATCATCATCATCATCCTCTTGCACAGTTTCCAGCCACTGGCCGGGTCTGTTTGGAACACAGGCCACTCTAACGTCTTCTGTCTTCCCACCATCTCTCAGCTTCCACCCCTGTCCAGTCTTCTCCTCTCTTCTTCACGCTTTCTTCCATCCCTTTCAGCCACCTGTCTCTCGGTCTTCCTCTCGGTCTCTTTCCTTCCCACTTCGTCTCGTGTATCCTCCTGGGTATCCTCTTATCCTCCATTCGTTTTGCATGTCCATGCCATCTAAGTCTAGATTTCTCTATACCATCCCGTAATGGTTCCTCCTTTATTAATTCTCTGGTCCTCTCATTTCTTCTTCTGTCCATCTTCGTAGCTCCAATACTGCTTCTCAAGAACCTCATCTCACTGGCCTGTATTTTGCTCTTCTCCCTTCCTTTCATAGCCCAGGTCTCCAAGGCATACGTCAGGATAGGGGCATAGTACGTCCGATATATGATCTTTTTTCTGTTCTGAGGGACATCCTTGCTCCATAACATGCTTCTCACACTCCTCCGGAATGCTTCTGCCTGTCTCCCCCGCTCATTTTTTCTCTATAGTTTCTTCCATTATCTTGTATCAGGCTTCCCAGATACCTGAAACTCTCCACTTTCTTCAGCTGTTCCCCACCAATTGTTATTCCCGTTGTGGTTCTTTCCTTCTTCCTTGTTGTGATCACCATCTCACTCTTATTTATGCTAAATTTCATCCCATATTCTTGTATTATTCCTTCCACACGTCCAACTGTTCCTGTACCTCCTCCTCCTTGTTTTCCCAAATCATCAAATCATCCGCTAACACCATTGCTTTCATCTTTCCTTCCCCAATTACTTGTGCCACTCGGGTCATTATGTCATCCTTCACCACAATGAAAAGTAACGGTGCCAGTGCACTTCCTTGTTTCAGGCCGTTTCTCTGTTCCACCCAGTCCGATCTCTCTCCTCCCACTTTCACACAGCTCACGCTTCCCTTGTACCTCTCCTTTATCCTCCTTATAGTCCATTTCTCTACTCCTCTATCTTCCAGGGACTTCCATACTTTGTTTCTGCATACACTGTCATATGCTTTCTCAATGTCCAGGAAGGCCATCAGTAGATCTGTTCCATACTCACAGTGCTGTTCTTGTAACTGCCTTACAGCAAATATCAAATCCACTGTGGACCTTCCTGCTCTGAAGCCATGTTGTTCTTCCCTCATCCTTCCTTCTATCCTTGTCCTAATTCTCCTTTCCAAAACTTTCTCAAACATCTGTGCATAATGACTCATCAGTTTTATTCCCCAATAGTTTCTGCATTCTGTTCTACTACCTTTCTTGAAGATCGGGACAATTATTCCCTTTTTCCAGTCCTCTGGGGTCTTCCTTTCCGTAGTGTAATAATAATAATTATAATAATAATATAACAATATAGGGATAGGGATATAATTGACCTTCCGTAGCACACCAGTACGTGTAAATCGCGTGAAAAAATTCTAGAGTACCCCTTGACCCCCTTAAGCGCATTATATGTATTGATGAATTTTACAGCTTAGTTTGGTTCCGTTATAACATTCTAGCTGTTTGCAAACTATCTCAGTAATGTAATAAATGGAATTGTATTGCGTCTTATATTACAGCAATAGATGGACCTGTGAATTTCTATTGCCATGGTTACCGGCTAGCTTCCTTTCATTATTGTATTAAATGAAATTAATTTTCTGGGAATATCTCAAAAACTGTTGGTTTTAGGGCCTTAAAATGTGGTTTTCGATTTCGTTTCTCACATTGAGGGGCTGAAAATGAGCTTTGTCTCGCCCTTCTACGCCTATTTCAGCAAGTATTTTAAGGGGGTAGGCCCCCTTTTATGAGAGGTACAGAGAAGAGTTACATCAATGATTGGTGTCGTGCCTCTGAAGGATATCTGTACCAAATTTTACGTTGATCCACTCAGCCGTTCTCGAGTTATAAGGACACAAAAAATTGTCCACAGACAGACAAACAAACAGACAGACAGACAGACAGACAAAAAAATTATTTTCGCGCGCATCCGTCATAAAACAGTCTAACCCGCGTAAATAACGCAAATTTCCGTAGAAATTCAGAATAAACAGACAAACTTTTATTCTTATATATAGAGAGATTTATATTTTATCTTTACACTTTAATTGTCAATGTTTTTAGTTTTTTTATTTTATTTTATCCAAGTAGATACGTATATAATATTTCATTTTTAGAAATACTAGAACTTCGGCATGAAATTCTCCAAAATTTGGCTGAAAGATTCAACTGTCAGCATCTTTGAAAGCATAAACTGTCCTTATGACAGGTGGTTAATATAGAGACCATTAAGGGGTAACCGAGTGTGTGGATCTTGCTGATCTACGAAGAAACCGTGGTTTACAGAAAACATTTGATTTTATATTAGCCGATGATATGGTGGCTGCTGATTTCGTCATGCGCTTTATGAGTGAGAGTGGGTTAGAGCCAGTAATCCAAATTTTCAAGTGAATATTTACTCAAAGAACTTGTTCTTTTTTTTTTTAATTCAGATTTTTGTTTTTGCGAAATGTTTATTTTTTACTATTATAATTATTAGTTTTTAAATTAATTTGTTGTTTTAATAATTTTAGGCATTTATTTATTAAATCATATTTATGAATCCAACTCTAAATTTCAAATTTTTCTAAATTTGTATAATATTTTCTTTGTTAAGAGGGGAAGAGGACCTCGATGTGCCGCCCCTTAAAATAATAGCTAACTAACTATGTTTACAATGGTGGATCACGATCACATGAATTTTTTGGAATGCATGCTTCCGCTCGTCGTCGCATTGAGGTACGAAAACACTAAAAATATACCTGGGGTTTTACGTATTTTTTGACAATCCTAAACAATTCGTGGATAAAGTGTTACTTCATCCTTCACGGCACTTGTGTATGTCATCAAATTTAAATACCCCATACACAAAAAAATAGTACACTAGGTTTATGTCCGGTGAGTGTGGAGGCCTAGAAATTGGCTCACCTCTACCTTCCCGGCGACTAAGAAACCATTCATTTAGATGTGCATGGAAAAATGATAAAATGTTAGGGGAGCCTTCAAATTTCAAGTCTCTTATTTTTATAAACATGCATTTTCGGAGCCAAATTTATTTAACATTTTTGACATTGACCTGTCTCTTTTCTAACACTGAAGTATTGCCGTGTATAATGAAATGTACAGTATATTTATGTTGTATATAGGTGAATTGAGTCATGGCTGAATCCCCGGCAGTGGATCATCGCCACAGTACGGACTATCTGACGCTGAACTCTACCAACAGCAGTGCAGTGAATTACACCAGCACAAATGAGCTGGCCACGTCTCTTGTCAAGTACAGCGCCTCTTTCCTCGCCCTTTTCTGCATCATCTCTATGCTCGTCAACATCTGGTACGGTATGCCAAACCCCCGCATGATTGCCCTATTAATTTGGAGTGATCCCTTGCATGCCTTCACCAATAATTAATTTGTCCCCTGCTCACAAACTCATAGCAAAATTTTATTATGCACCAAATTGAAGGGGTTGATTGCTTTAGAAGGTTTATTTAAAATGGAGTCGAATGTTATAAGGGTCGTTCAAAACGTAACGAGCCGGAGGCTGGAATGCGCAAACCGGTCACTACATCGGCTAATCGTGGCGTGTGTAACGAGGTGTGGTTCCGACCAGAGCGTGGAAGGTCACAGCCCGTCGCTAGAAGTCACGCATGCGCGTCACGTGACGATACAAAGTGAGCAGCAGCATGCATCAATCGTCCAACGCTGCCGGTCGCATTGCAAACAGTGACATGGAGGCGTCAACCGAAGAGCAAAGAGGTGTTGTTCGGTTTCTGACAGCGGAAGGAGTAGGGGGAATGGACAATCATCGCCGAATATCACAAGTGTACGGCGAACACTGCATGTCCCTTGTAAGGGTCAAGGCGTGGCAGAAGCTCTTCAGGGAAGGATGGGTGTCATTAGCCGATTATGCCCGGTCTGAGCACCCCCCTGCATTACCGATGACAACGTCCAGCTGGTTGATGCACTCATTACCCAGGACCGCCGAGTGACAGTGAACGCCATAGCCGCCGTGGTCGCTCCACGACAATGCACGACCTCATACGGCCAACACAGTCGCGGCACTCCAGCAGAAATTCAAATGGGAGGTTCTAGGCTACCCTCCATACAGTCCAGACCTCTCTCCCTGTGATTACGCCATGTTTGGTCCCCTGAAAAGGGCTCTGCGGGGCCAACGATTCACCTCGGACGCCGACGTCCAGCTGTACGTGCGGAACTGGTTCTCATCGCAGGCCAGGGAATTTTATGAGACAGCCATTCACCGCCACGTGTCACAGTGGGACAAGTGCCCCAACAGCCAGGGCTAATACTTCTAACATACAGGTACTGGTTTCTGTAATTATGCCTCCGGCTCGTTACTTTTTGAACGCACTTTATACTTACAGTACACAGGTGGCCAAATTGATATAACAAAATTCCCTATTGCTAATTGGTTCACAGAATGTTCAATGTATAGATTTCCTGTATCCTGATGAACAGGAATGTGTTTCCGTGGCGTACTAACTAGATCACTCCTGACCACCAATTCAGCTAACGCGGCTGGAAATTAATTAAATAATGATAATTTTCTGTGAAATTATTCCTACCCCCACCCCCCACCCCCACCACCAAGTGGACGTGGGTTGGCGACCACGGGACCCCAACTGAGTCCGGCATTGCTTCCACTTACTTGTACCAGGCCCCTTTCCGTCTTCTTTCCTGTTGAACTCTCTTGGTCAACTCTTGTTCTCTTCCGACCCCGACGGTATTAGGGTATCCGAGGCCTAAGGAGTATTTCACTTTCCCGCCTTAATTGGCCTGTGTCTCATCTTTTCTGATACTCTCCTTCTGCGAGGGTCAGCCTTCTCTTTCGTTTCATGTTTTCTCCTGCCTTCTGCTCAAGGCCTTCAAGGAGGCAGGGTGTATGTAGCCCCACCCACTTCTGCTGCACCCTAGATATTGCTACACCCTCAGGGGCTCACGGATGAAGAGTTCTGGAGTTGGCAACCCCGAGGGATTTCTGCTGGGTCTGGTTTTCCCCCTTTTATCCATTGCCTCTTGGGCGGACCCTCTCCTCTTTCACTTTCCTATCTGCCTTGCATGACTCTCCTTCCTTCCAAGTCCCTCAATCCGCATTCTTCGAGGGTTGAGGGCATTTCTTTTCTCCTGTCCTTTATTTGCCTTATTCTCCTTTTGTTTTCCATTTCTTCTTCTAGTATATAAGTTAGTAGTTAGTCTTAGTTATAGTTAACATTTCATTATCATCTTCACGATCACCCAAACCATTCGGGGCCGATAACCTAGATGTTATGCCCCTTAATACAACAATTATCATCAGTTTTTGTCTGTGGGTGATTGTGAAGTGTGTGTTTCCCTCTAATACAATCTAAACGGTTTGAGCGATTTCAATCAAACTTGGTAAGTACATACTACTATCTCGTCCGACCTCGATCGTGCTTTTTAAAGTTTAATACGTTTCACCAATCAAACATGGCGGCCACGCGAAATATTTCACCGACATTCTATATATTCAAAACAGATATCACCCTGAAATTTTGCATGGTGATAATGAATACTATGATAAGTTCATCTACAGTAGGTGACTTTCAAAAGCTTGTTAAATACAAAACTAGCACGGCGGCCAAGCAAAATTAAAATATGTAAATGAAGTTTTCTCACGATTTCATCATCCGAGCGCAGTGACATTCGGTACGGCAAATGTTTATACAGAATTTAATCTACCAGCATTTTTTTTTCATAAACTCAAGATGGCGACTGTGCGAAATGGTAAAAAGAAAAAGAAAAAAACATTTTCATCCTAATTATGAGGTAGAAGTGAGCAATCGTATAATGAACCAACGCAATACTTTTCATCTACTGGTGCATAGCTCTATGGCCTACATATAGAACAATCCAACGGCGATCCTTTTCATAGGAGGGAGAATTTTTTAATTGAGAAGACCAATAGGATATTGTATTATCCTGGGGGGTAGGTAGCACGATTTAGGGGGGTTTCGTCTAAAAGGCGATGTACTTGTCTGCAGGACAATAACTCGAGTGTAAGGAAGTGGGTGCATGGTCTCTAATAAATGGAGTGGGCAACGGCGAGCCGGCCGTGCTTATGAAGTTATTGCTGACGCCTGTTTACAAGGTTAAATGACAGACAGCTAAGGCGACCGTCGTCGTGCAGCGGACTAGAGCTCGCTGGCTGAGAACCGGAGTTCAAACAGGGGGGGGGGGGGTTCAAGATATACAAGAAAGCGATCTAAAAGAATTTAAATGATTTAATTAATGTAAGTGTGCAACTGTGTAAAGAAGGAATGTGATGAGTAAAAGAATTAGGCTTGGAATGGAAAATATTCACTAAGAACAACCTTTTATAAGTACAATTCACCGGACTGTAGAACGGTCGGACGTCAGGTAGCACCCCGGTGTGTGGATGACGACGGAGACCCCAGTTCCTGGTGTGGGGAGTATTTAAAGGGATTCGTCAATGTTTGTATAATTTGGTCAGCGAATTATTGTGCTAGATAGTAGGCTGCTACCTGTTTGAAATTATGTTGTAAGGAAGTTGTAGGATTACCACATGTGTGTGTGGTTGGTTTGTCAAACCGAGTCTGTTTGCCATGACTAGACGTTTGCTGTTGTTGATTTCCCTGGGGTTGTGGTGTGAAATGGGGTGGAGGGTGGTGTATGGGGCCTATAGGGGGTGGCCCTACCCTGTGGGAAACCCAGGGTAGAACAATATATGACAATAAGCTATATAGTTCTTCTCGGAACTACTTGTTTTTGTATTGAGACCGCTTGATCTCATGCTGGTGATAATTTTATTGGTAACATAGGAATACTCCAACTAAGAAATACTGAACGCACTCCGGAAGCATGTATCATCTTCAGGAGAACTTTTGACTTCGTTTGGAAGTGTAAAAAATAATTAATCATGATCGCAGATTTTTATATCTACGATGTGCATCTTAGAAATATTATAATTGGTAATTCATTATTAGCCACGTCTATATGATACAATGATGGGTAATTTAAGGTATTTGCATCGCAGAAACGCGAGGAAGAAGGAAGTAAACGCTAAATGACTTCGGCGGTATTCGAAGCCGGAACACCCCAAGCAGAGAGGAAGGACAATCCCATGTGCGTTAGAGCCGCACGGATGTGTGCGTTACTAAGTCCGGTCGAGTGACCGATGAACATTTTGTTGGTGAAAATACTAAGGAAGTCGTATCTAAGGATTGACCAAGCATCCTACATTGTATCAGCACCGCAGTGCTTGTGAAATTGTTTTCTACAGAATTATAATCACGATAACGTGATATTGTCAAAGTACGAGTGATTTAGTGATTTTTCTGTACGCCTTGTACATTGTGCAATCACCACATGGTGGAATATGGGTCGCACAAATTTCCAGCAAAGTGAAAATTATAGTGCTATTTAACAGCGTTGAGTGCTGTGGAAATTGTTAATGCTAAAGAAATACGCCGTGTCTAGGCGAATCTCATCTAAATGTTTAAAGTGATTGTGCTAATAACGAGCTATTAGAATCTGTGAAAGATAGCTTCAGTGAAGCAGGCACATGGCCATTTTTATTATATAAGCCTGCACCATTCAAAGCCAGTGTCGCTAAAATTAAACATCAGCAGTGACAAAACAGTGTTCTTCAACCTACTATTTCGTTACTTCAATGAGAACGTCAAAATGTTTGACGGTGACGACATTCTGATTTACGCCTGTACCACGAGGAACGAGATGATGCCGTAAATATCCCAATGGAGGAGCCATTGACCATCTAACATCAGCAATATGGAAGCCGATACTAGAATTGCGAAAGCCATGGCCGAGGAAATATCATTACCACCTGGGAATACAAGGATTGATCCATGAATTTGAAGCCTGTGATGTTTCTCTGTGAGAAACATGACGCCGTGAGTTTACGTTAAATTTCTATTTGTATTTGGTTCTGGTCTCGGGGGTGGATTAGTTGTAGTCAACCGTTATAACAGTCATTTAGGTAGGTCTTGTATTTTTGCAGATGCCTCTGACGGCATACTTTCATTTCCATAAGCTTCCACATTTTGGCAGGTAGCTTATGTCTATGAGTTAGACACCTCAGAGGGGTGCGAATATGTGTCATAATTTTGTACATTCCTTAGAATGGACATCAGCTCAGAAGAAATAATGTGTTGTCTGAATTAACCAGCTCAAAGTAAGGTCATTTTCGTTTGATAACTTTGAGACCCCTTTTATTTAAAGAATAAATACGCCACTGACGGTCGTATCATATTGATGTCGTAGAGGTTACGCATCTACCATATTTTTGTAAAATACATTTTTAAGGTTTCAGAACCTTGATTCGAGGTGAATCACTTCAGAGAGTGGGAGTGACTTTTGTTAAAGCACTTGTAACCGACCATTCAACATTAAATAGTATCATTTGGAAAAGTGAGCCATGAGAATGGCGTTTGTAAGAACATTTTAGTTATTTTGAGTGCATTGCGCACGTTCTTTTGTGAACAATTCATTTCTTTGCGACATTGGGGTATTATTTCTAATCTCTTTGAAAAGTAACATATCTTCCTTTTAGTATGTTTTGCAAAGCTACGATGCAGCTTATGTTTGGACCTCATTTTTCAAGGCAAGTTTCGAAGCCTTGTTATCCCAATGATAAAGACATTGTATTATAGTATGCACAGAGTGAAATAATGGACATTTTTGAGTGCATTACACCAGTTTGTTCTACATGTTGATAGACATTGACACGCAGTGAAACATGCAAGTAACACTTGGACTTCGTTAGGATGACAGCTCTCGATGCTCAAGGTTAACTGCTTTAACCTGCAGAGCAGCACACATGATTTTTCATCCCTTGTTTATGCTAGAAAGATTTTCTTTATCGAGCAGTTCATAGAGCTCAGTCATACATGTACACTTGCATCATTGTTATTTGAGTATAGGGTGTTTAAGAAGTTGTATTTCCCACTATTTAATTAAATTCGCAGATGTTGTAAGCGGATGGACATGATATTTATATACTATCAGAGTATTTCTTTAATGAATGGAGCCACACTTTTGCTATTTTTGGTAGGCTTATTTTCTCACTTAAGGTGATTGATTGTTTCCGTGTTTTGACACGTTGATTTATTGGGGTGGTTTCCCGTTCAGATTTTTATGCCAGCTGACTCATGAAGATGACTGCTAAGATGAATTCTTGCGTGATCCCGTGGAGGACACGTTTAGATATTTGAGAATGGTTCTTAGATGGAACTTGACTTGTCCATCTGGAGACGTTTTGTTATGGACTAAAGCATATATTTATGATATTGGAGCCGCTTAGTGCTCAATGTTTCCATGATTATTCGAATCATGTATCTTGTAAGGAACTGTCAAAGACTCACGATTAGGAATTATAACTTGTGTTATTGTTAACAAACAGGTGTCACGTGCATACTGTTGTGTTTAGTTTTCAGTCCATTAGCCTTGCATTGTTGGTCATTCAATAATACTCTTAAATAATTATAGTAATAATCCGAAACCTAAATCATGAAATATATTTTTTTATTAAATCGACGTGAGTTAAAACTTTAATTAAATATTAATCAACTGATTAACCTTGATCATGATTGTTTACGTTTTGGACCAATGCAACGTGCTTGAGATAAAGTATCCCTAGGAGGGAAACTCTAGACAAATACATGGTTTAACTTGATAGGAATCAGTTGCTGACCTAAGAGTAGTCAACTCGTGGATCGTGTACCACATGTGTGTTTTGACATGCTTCCAAAGCATGCCTTGTTTGAATTTGCTTACGCTATAGAAGGACATGAGAGAGAAGCTGATAATCAGAAAGGTGTTAGGCAAAGCTGCAACTTATCACCCATACTTTTCAATCTTTACATTGAACAAGCAATGAAGGAAATTAGAGAAAAATTTAAAGTGGGAGTGAAGATTCAAGGAGAAATAATTTCAACTCTGAGATTTGCTGATGACATCGTCATCTTGGCCGACAAGCCTGAGGATTTGAATGAGTTTTTGAATGGTATGGACTCCATCTTACGGAATGAATACATGAAGAAAATTAATAATGGTAGAACAAAAATACTAGAATGCAGCCGAAATAAATCAGAAACCTCTATGGACATCAAATTGGCAGGTGAAAAGCTAAAGGAAGTAGGAGACTTCTGTTACTTAGGAAGCAAAATAACCAGTGATAGACGAAGCAAAGAGGATATAAAAAGTAGGTTGGCTCAGGCAAGGAAAGCATTTCTACAAAAAAGGAATATGTTGGCATCGAATATAGATTTAGGTATTAGGAAGTCATTTTTGAAAGCATTTGTCTGGAGCGTGGCGCTCTATGGAAGTGAAACTTGGACTATTGGTGCAGCAGAAAAGAGGAGAATTGAAGCATTTGAAATATGGTGTTACGAGAATGATGAAGATCAGATGGGTAGATAGGGTTACAAACGAAGAGGTATTAAGACGAGTGGGAGAGGAGAGATGTTTCTGGCGACGGCTAATGAAGAGAAGAGATAGGTTAGTAGGACACATTCTAAGACACCCCGGAATAGCAAGCTTAGTTATGGAAGGAAGGGTCGAGGACAAGAACTGTAGGGGTAGACCAAGGTTAGAATATGTTAAACAGATTGCCTCGGATGTAGAGTGTGGTAGCTATGTAGAGATGAAACGATTAGCTCAGGACAGGGAGGCATGGGGAGCTGCATCATACCAGTCAAAAGACTGAAGACTCAAACAACAACAACACTATAGATGACGAATGGAACACACAGTCTCCATTTCGAAGCAGGCAGGGAAATAAGAAGCATTATTATTGTGTTCTGAATTTATTTCAGTGTATTTCCCTTATGTGAACCCTACTGTTATTTTTTTATGTAGTGTTGTGTTATCATTATGTTGTTAAGTGTATGATTGTATTGAAATGACTGTTATACTAGTTTTGTTTAATTTATACACGGACATTTGGATCCGATGTTGCTGTAATTCAGATTTAGCTCAGATTTTCATTAAATGTAAATGCGGTATGGTCTTTAGAATCATTTGGATTTTTGCAGTCATTTGTGACTAGTTATTCATGGCACGATGATTCTTTCTAGAACATCGTTACCTTTTCTATTGTAATTTCAATAAGGGTTTGGAACCATTTTCCCCAGTTTTGCCCAACTTTGTTTGTAATTAGAGCTGATCGCGAGGGTTTAGCTTTATAGTTTAATGGTTAGTTTTCTTTGTTTGTTTCAAATTAGATAGCGGATTAGCCGATTTTATGCCCTCGGATCCTAGGTTAGGGGTTGGATTTCATAAATAAACAATTCCAAGGATCTTTACTTAAGACTGGACTACTTTCTTTCGTAGCTTGTTTTTTGTGGGAGTATATTACCAGGGTGTCTATGACCTTGCAAATCATGATGGGAACCTGATCCATGGGACAGGGGAGTCTCACAGCCGGCGAGCCCTTTTGGTTTGCACTCCAATCCTCTTCGTCGGTATGTGATCGGAGGAAGAGGTAATCTGGGAGGCCATACACGGTTGGTGGTGACCAGATGATCTCCTCAAACGGGCACAGTATCTATCGTCTAATAGAAATAAGTACAGACATGCACATCGGTAAATTTACTAATAATATGCACGATTGTGGGTAATTGTAAAGAAAATAGCCCCAGGAATAAGGTATAAAAGAATATACCATTATGGAGTTTGAAATGTACCGTTACAAAGCCAAAAGTCCTATGGACTCTGTTTTGAGGGAAAATTTCATGATGAAAATCAATAAATGTAAAACAAAAATATTGGAATGCAGACGGAATAAATCAGAAACCTCTATGGACATCAATCAATTTGGCAGGTAAAATGTTGAAGGAAGTAGGAGACGTCTGTTACTTAGGAAGAAAACACCAGTGATGGAGGAAGCAAACAGGAAATAAAAAGTAGGTTGGCTCAGGCAAGGAAAGCATTTCTACAGAAAAGGAATCTGTTGACATCGAAACTGGAATTAGGTATTACCAGGTCATTTTTGAAAGCATTTGTCTGGAGCGTGGCACTCTAAGGAAGTGAAACTTGGACTATTGGTGCAGCAGAAAAGAGGATAATTGAAGCGTTTAAAATGTGGTGTAACAGGAGAATGATGAAGATGAGATGGATAGATAGGGTTACGAATGAAGAGGTAATAAGACGAGTAGGAGAGGAAAGATGTTTCTGACGACTGCTAATGAAAAGATTAGGAAGGTTGGTATGACACTTACTAAGACACCCAGGAGTAGAAAGCTTAGTTATGGAAGCAAGGGTCGAGGATAAAAACTGTAGGGGTAGACCAAGGTTCAAATATGTTAACCAGGTTGTCTCGGATGTAGGGTGTGGTAGCTATGTAGAAATGAAACGATTAGCTCAGGACAGGGAGGCATGGAGAGCTGCATTAAACCAGTCAAAAGACTGAAGACTCAAACAACAACAACAACAACAACAACAACGGTACACTGGCATTTTATAAAGACCGAGTACACAAATACGATCAGATAGCATTTCGATACAAGAAGGAGTGATATAGTTCTCCAGAGCTTCAGTTGCAATCTCAGTAGGGCCTATATTTCCGTACTAAACAATTAGTTGGGTGAAAAACTAAATAACCTATTTTCATATATATACTACTTATGTTAATTGCCTCTATCAACATACAAAATTTCAGTTAGATTGCTGTAATAGATTCATAGATATTGAGAACCGTCAATTATTTCGGTTGGTCGCGATGTTGGATTCTTATATATGTAGGTCTTAATGTTATTTAGTATTACATGAATATTATTGTGTACATGTAGTATTCAAACCTCAATCGCATGATTAGGAGACCAGAAGTAAAAACGAGATTTTAAAATTTCGCACAGCAGCTATATTGTGGTTATGAAAACAATTGAAATAAATTAGATGCCAGTGGATTTACATTTGTATAAGCATTTACCGTACCAAGTTTCACTGCACTCGGATGGTTAAATCGCGAGAAACGTCCATTTAAAAATTAATACTTCGCGTCGCCGCCATATTGGATTTGTGCTCAACAGGTTATTGAAAGTCCTATAAGTGAACTTATGTTCATAGCCTCTATGAACATAAAACATTTCAGTTTGATTGCTGTAAAAACACGTAGATATTGAGAACCGTCTAAATATTTCGGATGATCACCATGTTGGATTGTTATATGTATAGCCCATAGAGTTATGTACCATTAAAGAAAATTACTGCATAGTTTCATTATTCGAACTTTCACTTCGATCGCATGATTACGACACAAGAAATAAAAACTTAATTTTAAAATTTCGCACAGCCACTATCTTGAGGTTATGTAAACAATTGAACTAAATTAGATGGCAGTGCATTACAATATGTATAAACATTTACTGTACTATATTTCACTGCGCTCAGATGGTTAAATCGCGAGAAAATTCGATTAAAATGCTTCAAATTCGCTTGGCCACCATGTGCGTTTCGTACTTTACAGGTTTGTGAAAGTTATTTAGATAAACTTAGAGCAGTGCCCTGTATCACCGTACGAAATTTTAGGGTGATATCATAAATAGTTTCGGAGATATAGAATGCCAGTGAAATATTTTGCACAGCCGCCATTTTGAGGTTATGTAAACAATTGAACTAAATTAGACGCCAGTGCATTGCAATGTGTATAAAAATTTGCTGCACCATGTTTCATTACGTTTGGATGGTTAAATCGCGAGAAAAGTCAATTAAAAGTCTCAACTTCGCTTGGCCGCCATATTGGTTTTGTAGTTAGCAGGTTTTTGAAAGTCTCGTAGGTGAACTTCTAGTAGTGCCCTTTATCACCGTACATAATTTCTGGGCGATATCGGTACTAGTTTCGGAGATACTGAATCCTGGTGAAATATTTCGCACAGCCACCATGTTGGATTAGTGAGACATAATAAAATTTAAAAGACACTGTCGGGGTCAGCCAAAATGGTGCTAAGACCTTACCGAGTTTCATTGAAATCGCTTCAGCCGTTTAGAAGTCATTACAGGGACACACACACATACGCGCGCACACACACACGGCCGAAAGGTGATCTCATAAGCCTATTATTTCATAAAATGAAAATAGGCTAAAAATACAGCTTTTCTCGTAAAAAATAATTACAACTCTATGATTGTATTCTATTGGTATGTGCAAGATAGAATCCGCTTCTACAACCTTCCAATACGCTTGCATAACGATCAATTCAACATACTGTACTGTATGTGTTGATGCTACAGTGCCATTGTTTCAAGTGGTGGCCGGTCAGCATGCTTCACACAGAGGGGCCACCTGGCGGCGAGCAATAACTTACTGCTTCTTGAAAATGGTTTTCGTGGTTTTCCTTTGTTACTACCAGGCAAATGCTGGGATGGTTCCTTTCAATAGGTCCACGGCCAATTTCCTTTCATAATCCCTTCCCTGATCCGTCCTGAAAAGGAAAATATTTGGCCATTGGCCAGCGCTCATAACTGATTCTGTCAGCACAGCTGCGCGTACTCCATGTGCTTATTGGACATTTGAAGGGACTTGATACATTGTGAGACAACGTGTTTGTGTTCGTCTTCGAGTTAGACGGCCATTATAATACCGAACAGCGAGTTTACTTGAATTTAAGGCAAGAAGCACGCTGTTAGCCGCGGAGCAGTCTCGCTGTAAGTCGGCCGGCCACCACATGAAACAAAGGCACTGCACATCTTATAACAGCACTTATAGATCTGTGGTAAAAATTATTAAGAACTTGCTGGTTAATTTGATCAACAATTTCGTGTGCAACCTTTTGCAGAAATAATATATGGTCATACTTCGCCTAGCTCAGTCGAATCGGGGATGGTACATTCATTTCCCATGATATGACACATATATTATAGGATCATGAGCACACAGGTCAACTCTCAAAAATAAAGATAAAAAATCTCAAAAAAAAATAATCATAATCTAATAGGCGCTACAACAAATTAATCAATACAAAATAAATGACATAAAAATCAATTCAAATCTACACTTACAATCGAATTACTCCATAACACTAGGAATCTTCCATATACACAACTGCCTGACCATAGCTACGGCTTTACCAGCCTATAACGTCAAATTTCAATTCCATATGGCATCATCACAAATGTCTATTTTACTGAGTTCTAACAGAAATCTATAATTCTTGACAATCTTTATTATTCATTTCAAATGATTTAGCATTGGGTTCTTCAAAGTGTGTAACCAACATTTACCTTTAAGTTAATAATAATCTGAACTTGGTTAACACTATTCCCATTTTCTCTCTCACACATTCTATATGCTAAGTACTCCTTCCATGGGCCGGTGTGGTATCCTTCAATTTACAAATTACCGACATAATCAAACAGATGGTCTCCCTGACTCATCTATATGTGTTTATCAAAAGAATACATTTTTTCGTACGTCACTTACGGGGTTCAATAATTACTAATAAACGACATTTGAAACGATATTTTAGCAGGGAATATCTCTTATGACATGGTATTTTGGATTCAAACCTCCAAGCCTCCAATTACATAGTCATACGATTCTTTAACACTTCTGTGTTTAAATTACCAGTTAGCTCGCTAGAGCAATTAAGAGGCTAGCGACCTTTTCCTCACTGGGCCAGGCCCTTCAATAACATTTATGGCTCTCGCCTCCTTCTAAGTGTCATGCTGGGGTGCACTCTTTAAGAACACGGCTGGCCAGGTTTCACACTACATTCTATTCACATGCGTAAAAGCTTTAATATTTTCTTCCTACTGCTATTATATTACAGCACTATTTAGCCACACTCAGGTCATACAGGTAATTGAATCAATCTATGGGCATCAGCATTGCATGATACGACATGCGGTCTTTAATTTAAGGGGCTACTCAACTTTTTACAAGCCTCCAACGGCTTAACATGGAATCCAATCCGAGGGCTCCGCTTCTTTTATCGGATAACTTTAGAAGCGGGACTCACACCAGTCCTTCTAATAATCAGAGCGGAATTACTCACTGACCTCTTATAATGCATACAACTAAGAGCGGTACTTCAGGCAGACCTCTAGTACGAATACAACAATATTGCCCCCTTTACAACGACGATATAGACCCGTCATATTCTCATCACTACGCTCATAACTGAATATTCCTGATTTTATTACTAGCGAATCACTTGATTCTTCTATTTACTTACGCTCATTTCAGCGATATTAATTCATATTTCTCCTTTAAAGACTTCCTTGAAGAATTATTTCTTTCCACGCCATTCTTAATCTTCCCAGAGCAGACTTTACTTTAACAATACAATGAACAACTCATCTGTCATAAACAATCAATTCCTACAACTTATATCTTGAATATATCAATTCCACAACTTATTATCTTGAACATATCAATTTCACAACTTATTATCTTAAGGGATTCCTACCCTTACTACAAACAACTAATATTTATCATATTATAATTCACAATCTTCGATTTTATCCTGCTAATCATCGATTCAAATCGTTTTATCAATACAACAACTTTGGTAGGTTTTAGCTTAGGATTAACACTACCTAAGGGATGATGATACAAGAGAAAAAGTGTTGGGTTTCGACGTGGAGACAAGTATTGCTGGATAGGATGAGAATCCAGCAATAAGCTTTAAATAAGTTAAAGGAGAATTTGGCAGTGCCAAGACTAGGAGGAACCTAACTTTAGCGGGAGCCTGTCTCAGTCAGGCAGAGAGCGCAACGTGAATTGAGGTTGCCTGCAAGCGCTCAGGGATTGCACTTTCCCTCTCGAGCCGGTATTCCGGTACTATCGGGACGGGTGACACTCTGGAAAGGCAAAGTGAGCCGAGAAAATAATGAACTAACTTTCCCTTTAGAAGGATTAGTATTTATGATGCATTCAAGAATGCTGGAAAGATTTGAATTCACAATACTAATTGTGTTTTTGGGTACTGTTGGATCTCTGGCAAAATAATCGAATGCTTCCAGACTGGTAAAAGTTAAAGCAGCTTTTAGCTTATTGAGCGATGTTGTTGTTTTTTTGTAAAAATCTTAGATGAATACCAATTGGTGCATTTTAGGACAACTAAGCTTTTAACTAGCAAGGTGCCGACTAAAAGTTTAGAAAAGAGGAAACATCTGACCTCACTTAAACAAACTTGGAATTATGAAAGCGAACCATAAACCAGAGAGAAAATCTCTACAAATAGGTAGCTGGCTGAGCGAGCTATATTTTTTTTAATGGTTGGCTAGAATTGGCTATGATAACCAAAAGAAACTTTGAAAATGTTGTTACCTGAAGCTTTTGTTTAACTGCAACAAGTAGTAAAGACTTTATTGTTTGAAGACTTAGACGATTTAGTAAGAAGAACTTAAGTTTAGAGGAAGAATCAAGGAAGACAAGTTCCTGCCTAATCGTGATTCTACTTAGAAAGATAAAGTGAAAAATAGAACTAATTTATTTAACAGAAAATATAGAATGTAGAAACTTAACAATACTTAGGTTTGGATTTAATTTGAGTTAAGAATAACAATTGTTTATAAAGTACCAAGGTCTCAGACCTAATAATAAGAGGTTTACAATGAACAATATTAAAGTAGTTACAAGTTTCAAACTTGTTACAAGCACTTAACCTGTACAAAGGTTTTAAAATGTGCTTAAAATTGGGAAATTTAAAGCTTTTAAGAACAATAAGTTGTAGGCCTACAGTGATTATAACTTTTTCAAATTAGGTAAGTTACAAGCGCTATTTGACTGCACTTTTGGCAAGCTAACAAGCTACAGACAAATAGATTAAATCCTGATCGTGACAGGAAAAAGGAAAAGGAAAACAGAAAATTAAAAGCGGAGATTACCGCTATTTTTCACAGAATTTAACTTTATTTGAATTACAAGGATGTACAGGTCGTATTAACGAAACCTGAAGAAAAAACCAAACAGGTACAAGAGTAAGCTTAGAAATACACGATTCCTGAACAAGCAGGAAATAAAGAAAGGTTAAAGAGAAGTTTCTACAACTTCTTATTTAAACAGAGTGAATTAGTGGTAAATAGAACAATATTGGGGGGGGGGGGGGCGCCTATGGTTTGGCGAAGCCTCGTTGAATAATAGCTAGGTACATACGTTAATTTAAATTTTGTTAGTAGATGGTGTTTGGAAAAGGAGAATGGGAGTATAAAGATCTGGCCAGTTTTATTGCTCTCGTAGAACGCGACGCGGAAGATAATTAGCACACATAATTCGAAGCACTGATAGTTTGTTGACAAGTTGAAAAACTTCACTATTGCAATGTATGTGAGTTCGTAAAGCAAGAGAAAGTTATTGCAGTTATGAAGAACACTTAGTAGAATTTGAACTTGAATCAGTTTATTGCGTTGAAGAGTTTTTAGGTTGCAGTAGAATAATGCGGTAAAGTTTCCACGGTGGAAAGCGAATTAGGTGTTGACCATCATTTTATGTAACGTAAATTCCTCAGTGAGGAAAGGTATTCCCATAATTGGAGTGGAAAATATTAGATTGATTGAATAGTAGAAAGATTGGTTGCCATAGAAAGTTCTAGAGTTGTGATAACTGTTAAATGGGGCAACAGAAATCCCTCGGAGGAAAGCTAAGTTTTATAGACGGTGGGTAATTTGAATGAAATCCCTCATTGTGAGAAAGTATTCTCAGTTATTTCGTACAAGAAGTACTAAATTTCATGTTAGAAAGCTAGCTTAGATAGCCATAGCCTGACAAAGGAAAATCCCTCGAAGACGGTTATTGCACAACATTTAGCAATTCCACACACTGTCTAAAATTGAATTTAAAAGTATTTAGCTATTTAAAAATCCATTAAAATTTGTTTAAAAGATTGAAGTTTGTACTTAGCTTTCTTTCATGCCAAGCAAGCGATTGTTCCTGGTGACGGTGGGTTTTTCAGAATAGACATGGCATCTAGTTTAAAATATCTTGTTAAGACAAGAGACTGGCCCGGGGGGGGGGGCTTTGCACTGTACTCGACGGCCGAACTATGATAATTGAGAGCGAGCGATACCTCACACGACAGAGGTAGGTAGAGAAGGGGAAGGGGAAGAAGGAGGAGAGTGGGTAAGAGACAAAAGAGTATACAGCATAATATACAACATGACAAAAAAAAGATTCTTCATAGATGTGAATTTTCTTCATGAAGCAGTCTTTATGGAGATGTTAGCTGGCGACAACGACGACGCCTGGTGGATTGATGAGGAAGTCCTCTTGAGCATGGAGATATTGAGGAACTTCTGTGGTTAGCTGCTAGATGCCGCTAGGTTGTCCATGGAAGATATATATCTAGAACAGACTTATAAAATACATAAGCAAGTGCACGGAGAAAATTGAACGTAAGGAATCACTGTTGGTGTCTGCGAAAAGGGAAAGAAGGAATTAAAGAAAATTAAAGCAATGAGCAGCAAGAGCTAACTCTGACTGACCGTGTATTCCAAAGAATACACCATACTGGGGGGTCAAACACCAACAGAGAGCAGAAACACAATGTTAAAAGTTGAGAGGGAGGGGGGAAATTAAAGATAGAGGTCTTATAATATGCCCATTTGTGGTCAAGATCCTAACTACCCTGATTCTTCCATCCCTTCCCGGGTAACACTCGATCACTCTTCCAGAGATCCACACTAAGGGATCCCACTTTGATGTCAGGATTAGAAAGAAGCCACATCTGTCTCAGTTGTAAAGAAGTTAAATATTCCAATTTCCACCTCTTCCAGAAAGAATTACGAAGGGCTTCAAGTTTACGCCAAACGATCGGTAAATTAGAATCTCTATAAGAGTTAGGAAAGGGGGAGGGGGCAGAAAGAGAGGTGCCTGTAAGGAAGTAACTAGGTGTTAACGGGGTCAACGGACGATAATTAACAACACCTTCAATCAGAATAGACATCATAATCATCATCACCTTCTAAATGCTAAAAGCCTTGTCGTTGCAGCCATTTCTTACGGTCTTCAGCAGTTCTCTTCATATTGACATACGATTCACATTCTTTCATGCCAATGACAATGTTATTGAGATACGATTGTCTTGGTCGTCCCCTTGGTTTCTTCCCCAAAATTTTTCCTTCAAAAATGACCTGGAGGAGAGTGTCATGTCTGAGTACGTGTCCCATGAATTTTGATTTCCTTTTCTTGATAGAAAATTCAGTGAGTTAAATTTTTCATAAGTTAGAATACGACTACCTAAAACCTTTTTTAGATGACGTTTAGTAAGCTTAACACAAGATTCCCACCCACCGCCGTGATGAGGGGCGTAAGGAGGTATAAACCGCCATTTGAAACCTTTAGAGTAGGAGAAATTAGAAATTTTGTCCATGGCAGGAGAAGATGTGAGTGCTTTCTTCCACAATGAAGCTGCGCCTTGAAATGTGGAGGCGTTATCGGAGAACATTTCAGAGGGAACGCCACGCCTGGCAGTGAAGCGAGAAACTGCTGACAGAACGTAAGAAGTAGAGGCATTTGTTACTAGTTCCAGATGGATCGCACCAGTGACCATGCAAACGAAAAGAGAAACATAGAGTTTTCCAAATAATTTGCTTTTAACTTCAGGGAATTGCGTTGATATTGAAATGGACCCATATAATCCACACCAGTTAAAGCGAAAGGACGAATTGGGGAAGAGCGGAAAGAAGGTAGATCGCCCATCAGTTGGGTACCAACCTTAGGTTTCACTTTAAAACAAGGGATATATTTGTGAATTACAGAAGAAATTTCATGAACTCCATTTATTATCCAATCCTTTTCCCTTAATGATCAAAGCAGTGTGCGAGTACCAACATGCAGATTTCGATAATGAAAGTAACGTATGATTAAGGAAGTCACGTGATGTTTGGAAGGCAAAATAACAGGATGCTTTTTGTCTTCAGAAAGTGAAGAGTGCGAAAGACTACTACCTAACCTAAGTAACCCATTGTCATCGAGGAAAGGGACTAAGGCGCGAAGACGACTAGATTTCGGAAGATCTTTCTTAGCTGATAGCAAAGACAATTCAATAGGAAAAGCTTCTTGCTGTGTAAGTTGCAAGACTTTAATAGTAGCGAGATTCAATTCATGATTAGTTAGGTGTGGTTTAGGAAGAACAGGTTGGTCAACAACAAGATATTTCCATCGGAGAAGATAGGCAAAAATTCGAATCAGTTTGTAAAAGGATGAGTAGCGAGACAACAAGGGATATGAAACGTTGGAAATAAGACACGAAGCAGTAGATTTAGATACCTTAGCGTCAGGCAAGTTAGAGTTGGTAACCGGAGGTTTAGAAGGCCAGCAAGAAGAGTCTTCGATTAACCACGA
Source organism: Meconema thalassinum (assembly GCA_946902985.2). Classification (NCBI taxonomy): domain Eukaryota; kingdom Metazoa; phylum Arthropoda; class Insecta; order Orthoptera; family Tettigoniidae; genus Meconema; species Meconema thalassinum. Next base: position 357,458,470 of record OX336388.2, on the reverse strand, counting down.
TGGCCCATGCCAGTACAACTGGAATGCTGACAATTGAGAGGGTAAGCAACCACGAGAGATGATGTCAGCGAGGTTATCAGCGCTAGGCACATGTTTCCATTGACATCCCGAAGAAAGGGTTTGAATTTTAGAAACTTTATTTGCAACGAAGGTTTGCCAGTCGGTGCGGTACTTGGCGATCCAAGAAAGAGTAATCATGGAGTCGCTCTACAGATAGAATTGCGAAAATTCAATTTTTAAGACTTTCTGCAGTTTTTAGCGAGTTCTGCGGCCATGAGTGCAGCACACAATTCGAGACTAGGTAAAGTAGTAGTTTTAAGCGGAGCTACTTTCGATTTGGCACAAATAAGATTTGAAAGTGAAGATTCATTTAGAGAATTGCGATAAACCAAATATGCACAGCAACCGTAAGCTTTTCCGGAGCTGTCAGCAAACACATGAAGAAAGAAAGATGTATTAGGAGGAGCGTTAATTAAATTTCTAGGAATTTCAATAAGGGAAAGATCAAGTAAACTATGTCGAAAAGAAAGCCAACTGTTGAGGAAAGAGCAGGAAACAGCTTCGTCCCATTCACATTTAAGAGACCATAGCTCTTGTATGAAAAGCTTGGCGATAAAAATAACCGGAGCAAGGAATTGAATCGGATCGAAAATTTTTGCAATTTCTGATAAGATTTGCCTTTTTGTGTTAGGGAACTTTTCGGAAAGCGAGACCTTATAGATGAGAGTATCAGTGCGAGTACACCAGTGTACTCCCAGCGTTTTTATGGATTCGGAATCTCCGCCAATTTTAACAGAAGTGGGATCTACATCTTCGATGGGAAATTGAGAGAGGAACTCAGGGGAATAGGATTTCCACTTATGAAGTGGGAATCCTCCAATATTTAACAATGCCTTCAGTTCTAGCGATATGAGGGAAGCTTCTTCAAGCGTTTGAAAGGACTGGAGGTAATCATCAACATAAAAGGATGTAGTTAGTGCTTCGGAAGCTTTAGCATCAAATAAATGACCATCTTGAGAGGCTAACATATGTAAGGACCGGTTGGCAACAAAAGCGGAAGGTTTTAGACCATACGTAACTGTTTTAAGCGAAATATTTTAATAGGTTTACTGGTTTCGTCACGCCATAAGATTCTTTGAAGATCATGCTGTTCGGATTGAATTAACACTTAACATTTGTTTGATATCCGCAATAACTGCTATAGGGAACAGATGAAAATTTAAGAGAATAGTAGACAAATCGGATTGAATAGCGGGACCATAGTGAAGATTATCGTTGAGACTGTTGCCATTGGCGTCAGGTGATGACCCATTAAACACAACTCGGATTTTATCTCTGACAAGAGGGTTTTTCCACACGGGGTGGTGTTTCAAAACAAACGTTTCAATTGGGGGCTGCAATTCATCATCAGATTTACTGACAATTTCCATGTGATCCAGACTTTCGTATTAGTCCATGAACTCGGTATACTGTTGTTTAACGAGGGGTTCTTTCTAAAATTTACTCTCAATAGCAAAGAGAGCTTTACGAGATTTGGGTTGAGAATTAGTGAGTTTGGGAGGGTTGAGTGATCTCGGCATCTGAACAATGAATCGGCCTTCGGGTGAAAGAGTAGTAGTGGACACGAAGAGTTGCTCACAGAATTCGTTTTCTGAAGAGCTTAAGTTAGAAGAATCTATGTTTTCGAGTTTCCAGAACTGTTCCAAATCGGTACTTGCGAAATAACATTGAGACACGGGTTGGGGGGGAATAATGAGGAAGTTGACCAGTAACAATCCAACCAAAATTAGTGTCTCTGGCAACCACACTTGAAGGAAATTTATGAATTTGTTTGCGAAGACAATTCCAAAAAACATTGGCACTGAAAAGTTTGTCAATGGGACCTTGTATGTTAAACAGAGGATCATCTAGCCTTAAGTGAGAAGGAATATTTAAACATGAGGTGTCAACATAGTGGCTTGGAGTATCTTCTCCAATACTGTTAAGAATAAGGCAATTCAGTTGAGAAAGTTATTTCTATAACCAGTATCCTTTATAGTTAGTTTTGAGAATTGCAAGGCTTGCAATTTTAAGCTGTTAATGCCTGATACATTGATAGAAGTGGGAGTTGCTGGAAGACCCAGCTTTTTGACTAAAGAGTTGGAAACAAAGTCATGGGTCGCCGCTGAATCGAGGGGACCTCGTGCACGAACCCAGTTGCCTGATTTATCCTGAACTTCAACTTGAACAGTGGATAATAGTACTTGAGCACTACGCAAAGGCTTAGCGTTTTGAATAAAAGATGAAGCATTGGGACTTTTTTGAGAAGTGGATGCTGCTGATGACCTCGATTGATCATGACGATGCAATAAGGTGTGATGCGGTTTTCGCAATGGAAGCAGAGTCTGGAGGACTTGCAATTAGAAGCAGAATGCTTAGGTTAAAGACAGTTGAAACAATATTTATTTTGAGAAACTAATTTCCTTCTGTCATCAATTGACAGTTCTTTAAAGGATTTGCATAAATATAAAGCGTGGGAATCTTTGCAAAGTATGCACTTTAACGCTTCATTTAAACTTTTACGGGGTTCGCTTTGAGTCTTTAAAGCAAGAGAACTTGCGATACGGTGTTCTCTAGACCTAGTTTGGTATCCAGTGGCGTATGACTTGGATTTAGAAGAGCTAGACCCAGATTTTTGAGTACTAGACGATGCGTGTTCGCTTTTAGATTTAAGAGACATGGATTCAAATTTAGAATTAGGAGAAGAATGTTCACTTTGGTTAGCTAAAGCGGTTAAAAGTTGACATTTAGGATTTACAAAGGTGACTAAATGCTCGTAGGAATAATCATCATTATTAGAGAGTTCGAATTCCCAAGCTTTAAGGGTAGCGGTATCAACTTTAGAAACCACTAAATGTATTAAGAAAGTATCCCAATGGTCAGTGGGTTGATCTAATTGGGATAATGGTTTTACATGAAGTTGTGTCGTATCGATGAGGGTACGCAAACTGGTGACGTCCTTATGTTGTGAAGGAGGCAAATTAAATAGAGCCTTCATATGGCGTTGAATACGTAAACGTAAATTACCGTATCTTTCCTTCAATAAGTTAAAGGCAATGGGGTAGTTTTCGGCGTTTAATGGGAGTGCTTCAACTAACTGCAGGGCTTAACCACGGAGAATAGATCTCAAATAATGAAATTTATAAATGACTTGAATATCTTCATTATCATGAACAAGGGAACAAAAAAGTTCGTAAAGGGAATCCCAAGTAGAATCGTCTCCAGAGACGTGAGGCAAATTTATTTTGGGAAGAATTGGTTTGGGTTTGTGAGTGCCCTCACGAGACGACGTTTGTTGTTCGTGAAGGGAACCAAGAACAGAAACGTCCTTTTTCTGTTCTTCTTCAAGTTGGCGAATTATTTTGAAGGCAGAGCCTATGCCTTCGTAGTATTTATTTTCTACTTCTACTCGATCGTCTGTTTGATTGAGCATGCAAGTTTCAATTTCGGTTTGGATAGTACAATAGTTTTCAAAGGAACGTTCATAGTCCTTGACGCGATATTTTAATAAATCTAATTGAGCTTCTGATGGATCAAGATCTCTGATGTATTTCTTGAATCTGGTAATTTGCCCTTTGTAGGACGCTCGTTTGGCGGTAAGCTTTTCATCCCTACCTTCTTTGTCTTCATCTGTGGGAGCCATGGCGAAATGGGTAAATTAAAGTTTGACTTACGAAAATGTGAAGTTTTGGAGATGCTGTCAGGTTGGCAGCTGCGAATAAGTTGAAAGTAAGAGACACCAAAGGAGACAGGAGCGACCTTTTTCCCCTTCACCAGATTTGCACAGCAAAGTTATAGCTGAAAAATTCAAAGTAGATATTAGTAATTTGCAAAATATTGACAAATGGATTCTCCCGGGTTTCTGGGAACAACTTTTGGTAGGTTTTAGCTTAGGATTAACACTACCTAAGGGATGATGATTGGAGAGAAATGGAGATGGGTTTCGACGTGGAGACAAGTATTGGTAGATAGGATGAGAATCCAGCACTAAGGTTGAAATAAGTTAAAGAGGAATTTGGCAGTACCAAGACTAGGAGGAACCTAACTTTAGTGGGGGCCTGTTAGTAGTTTTGACCCAAAAAAAAAGGTAGAAGGTTTCTCGACTGATTCTTATGTTTTCGGTGTGCTGAATCCGAATCTGAAGTTTGCCAACAAAAAATGATGGCTTCACAGTGAAAATAGCACCCAAAAAAAACTAAAAATTTCGGACTTTTTTCACAAAATTGCTTATAAGATGAAATATATGCTACCTAGTGAATTTCTAATTATTTACAAAATTAAAGTAGATAACATTTCTGTTAAAATGCACTGGTCACTTTAGTTTTTGAGTGCAGGGTACCGCCGCTAGAGCGCGCTGAAAAAGAGCGACTTTTTGGCACTTAGCAAAAACGAGAGAAACTCAGCCCTAACTAGCCCCAGACACTTTCTAATTGTGTTTCCTCCAAGAATACGTGTTTTATTCATGTTTTATGGTGGTAACATGATTGAAAGTTCGTTGTAAAAGAATTTGATAAATTAATATATTCAAGTTAAGGTCTAGATCTTCTCTCTTCTTGCTCAAGACCACTCTGTCAGTGAAAAGACGGCGAGTATCCGGAATGAGATTCTCATGGCCATCCAGGAAACTTGCCGATGGGGGGTAATGACTTATATCGTTTACTTGTGATCGTATATCTTCAACAATTATGGTAGCTGCAGCTTGAACAATCCGACGCATTTCTTCTCTTTCCGCTAATTTCTGCACCTCTCGAAACCATAGCTCGTTAATTGCTCGGTGGCCAGTGGCCTTGAAACACACGATATAAGGTTTGGTAGTTGTGATTAGTATGCCATCACCATACTTAGCAAGGAGACGACTTCTTACTGTTGCTGGCAGTGGGCGAAAGTCACCTGATGCTGCCTCAAGTAATTCTTCAATGGTAAATTGATATTCCGCGTCGCTCTTTTCAAGGAAAGTGAATATTGAGTCCATGGCTGCATCAATATCATCATAGAGAGGTCTGCCTGGTGCGTGTTTCTTCGTTTCGGGCTTGTGTAACATTTGCATGCATCGCAAATGGCGCTGAGCATCAGCAGCCACCAAGTCATTCACTCGTTCAAAACGACGTGCAATAGCATTTCCAAATTCATCCTTACGATTTTTCGCGAGTTTTAGCACTGATTCCCTCACTCCCAAGGTTCTCACAGGCTACACTGGATTGCGTATTGGGGGAGCCTTCCTCACTTGCTTTTGAGCATGGTCTAGTGGCACAAGTTCTCCACACAGAAAACAGTGAGTTTGGAATGAAAAGGACGGTGAACACGAATGAACGCGATGATCTTCTGGTGCTGACTCTTGAGATTTCTTCAAGTAAGCCGCAATCATTCTTTCATTCACGTACTGTTTCCTACATTTATCGTGAACTTCAACTTCTGTGTTCCTTTTGAAGGAAAAAAAAACCTTACCATCCTGTCGCTTTTTACTTGCTTCAATGAACGAGTTCAGTCCCCTCTCTTTCACAACAGCAGTTCGAGTCTCATCATCCAGAGGCTCCTCACAAACTGCACATTCACGACGCGACATTTTCGTGCCTCACATATTCACTAATAACAACATTAGTTCACTTGAAAATACTGAACGAACGGCAGAAACCCGAAGAAGAATGCTTAGCTGTCCCACGAGGAGGAGAGAGCAAACTAAACTAAACTCGAATGGTAGAGGAGTAGGCCGGAGGCATGGAGGAGGACCTGTTAGGACAGATGTGTCGGCAAAAATGGGAACCTTCCTATTGAGGGCTTGAGGGTGAACATTTCACACAAAGGGAAAATGACTCCGGTTTCACACTATCAATATATTAAATATATATCTTTAGGAATGTGAGAGATATGGGTGACATGGTGAGATGTTGAGTGAAAAATCACAAAAACTGTTTTACATTACTCACCTCATTACTTTCACACTTTACCATTAGATGGATAAGTACAGATGGACGTACTCCACGTTAACATGAACATATTAATTTGTCAAAATGTTTTCCAACGAACTTTCAATCATGTTACCACCATATAACATGAATAAAACACGTATTCATGGAGGAAACACGATTGGAAAATGTCTGGGGCTAGTTAGGGCTGAGTTTCTCTCGTTTTTGCCTAAATACCAAAACGTCGCTCTTTTTCAGCACGCTCTAGTTGTGCTACTCTGCACTCAAAAAAAATTAAAGTGCCCCGTGTATTTTAACAGAAACATTCTCCACTTTAATTTTGTAAATAATGAGAAATTCACTAGATTGCATATTTTTCAACTTATAAGCGATTTGGTAAAATAAGTCCGAATTTTTTTTTTTTTTGCTATTTTCACTGTGAAGCCGTCATTTTTTTGTTGGAAAACTTCAGATTCGGATTCAGCACACCGAAAAACATAGGAATCCATCGAAAAACCTTCTACCCTATTTTTTTTTTTGAAACTGGCACTTCTGAGCACCAAACGACTGGGCTATGTCTCAGGCAGGCGGAGAGCGCAGCGTGAATTGAGATTGCCTGCAAGCGCTCAGGGATTGCACTTTCCCTCTCGAGCCGGTATTCCGGTACTATGGGGACGGATGGCACTCATGCAAGGCAAAATGAGCCGAGAAAAAAATGTACTAACATTCCCTTTCGAAGGATTAGTATTTATGATGCATTCAAGAATGCTGGAAAGATTTGAATTCACAATAATAATTGTGTTTTTGGGTACTGTTGGATCTCTGGCAAAATAATCGAATGCTTCCAGAGTGGTAAAAGTTAAAGCAGCCTTTAGCTTATTGAGCGATGTTGTTGTTTTTTTGTAAAAATCTTAGATGAATACCAATTGGTGCATTTTAGGACAACTAAGCTTTTAACTAGCAAGGTGCCGACTAAAAGTTTAGAAAAGAGGAAACATATGACCTCACTTAAACAAACTTGGAATTATGAAAGCGAACCATAAACCAGAGAGAAAATCTCTACAAATAGGTAGCTGGCTGAGCGAGCTATATTTTTTTAATGGTTGGCTAGAATTGGCTATGATAACCAAAAGAAACTTTGAAAATGTTGTTATTTGAAGTTTTTGTTTAACTGCAACAAGTAGTAAAGACTTTATTGTTTGAAGACTTAGACGATTTAGTAAGAAGAACTTAAGTTTAGAGGAAGAATCAAGGAAGACAAGTTCCTGCCTAATCGTGATTCTACTTAGAAAGATAAAGTGAAAAATAGAACTAATTTATTTAACAGAAAATATAGAATTTAGAAACTTAACAATACTTAGGTTTGGATTTAATTTGAGTTAAGAATAACAATTGTTTATAAAGTACCAAGGTCTCAGACCTAATAATAAGAGGTTTACAATGAACAATATTAAAGTAGTTACAAGTTTCAAACTTGTTACAAGCACTAAACCTGTACAAAGGTTTTAAAATGTGCTTAAAATTGGGGAATTTAATGTTTTTAGAACAATAAGTTGTACAGTGATTATAACTTTTTCAAAATTAGGTAAGTTACAAGCGCTATTTGACTGCACTTTTGGCAAGCTAACAAGCTACAGACAAATGGATTAAATCCTGATCGTGACAGGAAAAAGGAAAATGAAAACAGAAAATTAAAAGCGGAGATTACCGCTATTTTTCACAGAATTTAACATTATTTGAAATACAAGGAAGTACAGGTCGTATTAACGAAACCTGAAGAAAAAACCAAACAGGTACAAGAGTAAGCTTAGAAATACACGATTCCTGAACAAGCAGGAAATAAAGAAAGGTTAAAGAGAAGTTTCTACAACTTCTTATTTAAACAGAGTGAATTAGTGGTAAATAGAACAATATTGGGAGGTCGCCTATGGTTTGGCGAAGCCTCGTTGAATAATAGCTAGGTAAATATGTTAATTTAAATTTTGTTAGTAGATGGTGTTTGGAAAAGGAAAATGGGAGTATAAATATCTGGCCAGTTTTATTGCTCTCGTAGAACGCGGCGCGGAAGATAATTAGCACACATAATTCGAAGCACTGATAGTTTGTTGACAAGTTGAGAAACTTCACTATTGCAATGTATATGAGTTCGTAAAGCAAGATAAAGTTATTGCAGTTATGAAGAACACTTAGTAGAATTTGAACTTGAATCAGTTTATTGCGTTGAAGAGTTTTTAGGTTGCAGTAGAATAATGCGGTAAATTTTCCACGGTGGAAAGCAAATTAGGTGTTGATCAGCATTTTATGTAACGTAAATTCCTCAGTGAGGAAAAGTATTCCCATAATTGGAGTGGAAAATATTAGATTGATTGAATAGTAGAAAGATTGGTTGCCATAGAAAGTTCTAGAGTTGTGATAACTGTTAAATAGGGCAACAGAAATCCCTCGGAGGAAAGCTAAGTTTTATAGACTGTGGGTAATTTGAATGAAATCCCTCATTGTGAGAAAGTATTCTCAGTTATGTCGTACAAGAAGTACTAAATTTCATGTTAGAAAGCTAGCTTAGATAGCCATAGCCTGACAAAGGAAAATCCCTCGAAGACGGTTATTGCACAACATTTAGCAATTCCACACACTGTCTAAAATTAAATTAAAAAGCATTTAGCTATTTAAAAATCCATTAAAATGTGTTTAAAACATTGAAGTTTGTACTTAGATTTCTTTCATGCCGAGCAGGCGATGGTTCCTGGTGACGGTGGGTTTTACAGAATAGACATGGCATCTAGTTTAAAATATCTTGTTAAGACAAGAGACTGGCCCGGGGAGGGCTTTGCACTGTACTCGTTGATCGAACTATGATAAGTGACAGCGAGCAATACCCCACACGACAGAGGTAGGTAGGCACGGGGAATGAAAAGAGGAAGAAGGGGGAGAGTGGGTAAGAGACAAAAGACTATACAGCATAATATACAACATGACAAAATAAAAGATTCTTCATAGATGTGCATTTTCTTCATGAAGCAGTCTTCATGGAGATGTTAGCTGGCGACAACGACGACGCCTGGTGAATTGATGAGGAAATCCTCTTGAGCATGGAGATATTGAGGAGCTTCAGTGGTTAGCTGCTAGGTGCCGCTAGGTTGTCCATGGAATATATATCTAGAACAGACTTATAAAAAACATAAGCAAGTGCACGGAGAAAATAGAACGTAAGGAATCACTGTTGGTGTCTGCGAAAAGGGAAAGAAGGAATTAAAGATAATTAAAGCAAAGAACAGCAAGAGCTAACTCTGACTGACCGTGTATTCCAAAGAATACACCAAACGTCTTTCACGTCTTAATTCCTTTCCCCATAAACTGGTGGCATTGCTTTTTAAGGATGCACGACCACCAAAATATATAAACACTATAATGTAAAGTGAGTACTTACATTTCGGGTGGATCCCGCCAACGGTGATGGATCACTTCGTCCACCGTGGTAGTATTCTAACCCTCAACACACTTTTCATACACGTTTTCATCCCACCATTCACAAATTTAACACACATTTCAATTTCAATTAATTTTCCGTTCGGAGGGTACTTAAACATATGAAATTACAATTTTACACTTTTAACACTTAAAATATTACTCATGATGTTATCATTTAGACTTTCACGGCCCGTGATACTATTCATAATATTGAATTTTGGGCTTATGCCATGTTTTATTATATTACAATTCGACGCGTTTCGAAAGGAGCCATGTCTTTCTTCGTCAGGAATAATCTGAAATACGACAATTGATTGCTATGAGAAAGCAACAAAGAACATATAAAACACTTGAAAGATACATATATACACAAATTTTCACTTCTGGCATGAAATAATACCTTTCAAACACAATGTGATTATATTCCCTAATCCACACGTGTTACACTTCCTTCAATCGTCCTATCCAAGAAATGTAGGCATAAGCGTGCGTCTACAGCTGGTTCTAACATCTGCTTGAATGAATGATAGTCTCTGACTCTTACCCGTTGATTCCCAGTTCACCTCGATAAGTCCTATTTCCCCTGTCTCTCTCTGGTTATCCTATCGGCTCTGACTTTCTTGAACGGGCGCGATACTTTCTCGGTGCGGCTACACTAATGTACTTTAGCCATGTTTCTCGTTTAATTAACGTTCCTTTTAGAGTCGCAATCTAGTTTCGAACTGGCACTCCGCTTTCTGTGGTTCTCCACTCTATTTCCACGTTTACAATGTTTCTCGCTTGAACTCCTTACTCGGATTCTTTCTCTTTAAGTGATCTGAAACTTAACTAGCTTCAAACAGTTACTGCTACGGTCAAATTGAGACTATTTCGAACTAATGTCCTTCGGACTGTCACTCTTATCACAAACTTTCCATGAATGGGCAAGTTTAGATTGTCGAAATTTACGTGATGACCCTACTTGGTCTTTCAACGCACTGGTTAAAACAATATAACACCCTTGGTGTTCACGAATCCTGAATACTTGATCCTGTTGAACAGTATGACACCCTCTCGGCGTTTAGGAAGACTGAACTCTTAATACTGGTGAAGCAGCACTACCTCCACAGAGGTTCTCTGAAGACTGCATTAACTACTTCCGTATAACTACTTCGATGGCCCTTTTCGGATCCAACTCGGAGTATACTGACGCGATGATCACCTTATCGAAACAGTACGACCTCCACTGAGGATCGCTTAGAACTGAATACTTGTCGAAACAGTATAACCCCTCGGGGTTTCACAAGATACTGAATATCGTTGGTGAGACAGTATGACCCTCCACTGAGGTTCATAAGACTGAATGAATTTGCTTGGGCCCACGGCCTATTTATACAATTTAACTAAGAACGTAGTCCTTCCTGTCTTTCTCTAAACTAACTTTTGCAATAATGTTCGTAGCGAGCTGGAAAAATTATCCTTGTACTCCCCAGAGTATCTAGGTTCGAAAAATATCTCTGATTTTGTAAATCGATCGTTCAATTCCTCTCTAAAAGAAACCAAAGTAATTTGATTACATGTGAGCGGGTTCCTTTACTGATATTCCTGCACTAGATTTATCCGCTAAGGCTAAATGACGTAATGCTTACATGACACTTCTTTCCTACTCAATAATTAGACAATTTTATATATTCAAAAATTCTTTTTCTAATTATCAGTCACTGTGGCGTACTTCAATGTTAATAGTTTTGCGTTTTTCTGGAAATCATGGTTATTTCACAACGTTGCAGACCCTGATTGCTGCTAATATCGTTGTAATACTGCTTGTCTCAGCATCGAGAGGGAATTCCCATGCCTATGTGCTAGTTCCTAGTCACTGTCGAAATCCCTTGGCTCGTTGCGTTATCTAATTTATGGTGAGTGAATCACCTTGCGCACGTGAGGGTCTCGTCTTAGGATTCAACTTATTGCTCCATGCCTCAAGATTGCGTGCTCTGAGTCAATATACAGACATCTCATCCGGCTTCTAATTGAAGCCTTTAAGGAATAGTATATTTCTTTCTTAATTATTACGGGATTCGATTCCTTTTTACCGTAGACCTCATATCTCGGCTGTTCCTCCGTCTACCATCAAGTGGTCCTGAGTTCTTTCAACTGTTTTAATTTCCTTAAGAATATCCGAAGGTCCTTAGATTGTGTCCTTTGAGCCTTGCTCATAAGGGCACAGTATGTGTGTGAGTAATTTGTCTAAAACATGTGCAATTGCGATGAACGTAGTAAAGTGATTAACTTTATTATTTTTTTGTCCGTCCAGAGTTAAGACTGGACTCCAGCTCTTATGGTACAAGTGTTGCCGCGTGTAGCAGCGCAGCTATGGTACAGCACGCAACACGAGGTACTACGACTCTGATAACAGCAATAATGAATAATGGCTTTCACGGACAGTTAGTTAAAACTCAGCAATTTTTCTAGGTTTGTGCCGTGTCTTGTGTGGGATTTCGCCTAGGACACCCAGCTGGCTCATCAGCGGGCTCTTGGTGTCCTCACTCGGACACCCACAGGACTAGCGAACTGCGCGCTACCCTCCATTTTGTGAAGCGCACCTGCGCCTCTTTACTGCGCAAAATAAAAGCTCAAGCAGCCATAACCTCCCTATGAAGGCTTCCAAAAAGATGGTATATTGGCTTTCACGGCCAGTGAATTAAAACTTGCCAGCTAAAACCCATCGTCAATTTGCATAGAAAACGCAAACGGAACATCAGACGTGTTCATAAATACCACGTACCTCAATGCAAATTGTTTTATTTCGCTAAACACACTACTCTTGAACTTCTCAACACAGTGTTTGAAATACTGTATCTTGGAGAGATCTGCACTCGTGCGTTGGGTGGATCTCAAAACCAAGTACAACAGTGTGACGGCTGTACCTTCCCCCGCGGGCAATACTGTCAGATGAAATACAAATGTACTTTGTATATTGAGAATATATTAATTACGCATCACAAAATGTGCGTCCAGCATCGTGTACTATCCACTCATGGCCAATAAGCTATTATATAATACAGGAGAAATACAGATTTTGTTGTTTAACATCTTTCCACTCGGTTGCTGGATATTTTTTGTGGGAGTGATTTTGGAAAAGGGACGGAAATGGGACGGAAACAATGAGCGCGCGCGGTGGCGGAGATTGGTAACACGACGTACAGTCGGCCATGTGGCTATGTGGAATGTATACCGCATACAGTTTACTTCAATGTTTGGATGACCTTTTAAGATATTCCTATAATAAATCATCTTCAAGTTGTCGTTCTTGGATGTGGATGTGAAAATATTCATTACATCATATTTGCAGAAAACAATTATGATTTATTGAATCTTCATACTTTTACCGTATTCTTATTTAATGTAAGCATTCGAGGTACTGTCGGCCAACATACAGCCCTATGTGGAATGTATATCGCATACGGTTTACTTCAAGGTGTGGAGGTCCCACAAAGATTCTTATTTAATGTAAGCATTCGAGGTACTGTCGGCCAACATACAGCCCTAAGTGGAATGTATATCGCATACGGTTTAGTTCAAGGTTTGGAGGCCCCATTAAAGATATTCCTACAATAAATCATTGGCACTGGAGATTTACAAGTAGTTATGTCAATGACCAACAGAGTTCACTGTTAACAAGGGATTTGCGCTCCCGGCAGACACATAGTAGGATAACATGTCACATGTTACACATCATATGCGACTACTGTAAGGCTCGTGTTTTTTTTTTTAACTTGGAAGTCATCAATTCTGGGGGTGTCCACTAATTAATGATAAAAGCCCATAAGAGCCCGTAGTCCACTTTTAACTCTCGGCGGACAATAGTGTAGGATTTGAGTAAGTGCCCCATGGATCAGATAAGGCTCTATTCAGGAATTTATCTTAAAGGGGGAGGTACACCTTTCGCATGACAATAATTCTACTGAGTTTTAAAAAAATACATCTCATAAACTACATGTTTCAAAGAAATAAAACTTTTCAGGATTATTAAACACAGTTCACTCATTATTATCCACAAAACACATTTTATAATATGCTTGCAGTCATCTACAGGGTCTTTCACTCAAAGTGGGGCCGGATGAGCAGATGCCAACTCACTGAGCTAGGGGTCGAGAGAGCGCCCGTACGAATGTAATAACAAGCACACATAGCACATAATCAAAGTAAAATCTTTGTCACAGAAGATGTTGAAAATCTCCTCCACCTGCATCTACACATTTCTGGCATCTTCTAAGGAAAGATTCATTCACACGCATTAGTACATCTACCGAGATAGCCTCAATTTCTCTAGTGATATCTACTGTAGTTAGAGTTCATATAGAGTGTGAGGGTTTGGTGCATAACCTTTTGTTTCAATTTCCCTTATAAATAACAATTGAAGCAATATGCTTTAACACTTAACAAAAACACGTTATAAAATTATGAAACACAATGACAATTAAACAATAACCACGTACACACCTTATGAACTTATAACAAGTGTTACTTAAAATAGGCTATATACGAAATAACGAAGTCAACTTCATTCGTCAAATCTTGCGTAGCAACTGTCTCAGTGTTGTAATGTGCTCGTCTAACCTTTGGCTCGACTTCTACCCGCAGCGCTGCGCCAGCAGCGAGGCTGGCTCCACTTTGAGTGAAAGATCCTGTATTATCATACCGCCAAACGTTCAATTGTTTTTGTACAGTTGGACAGCGTTTACATGATAAGCACCCCACAATTTAAAGTATTTACATGAATGTTCTTTTGAGCTGTTGGTAACATTCACGGCTACAACATGCACCAAAATAATTGATACACATATTCAGAATTATGTTTTTCATATTCTTACTCTAAGTGTATATTCATTTACTTTTTTTGGTCAAAAAATATTCTCTTAAATGGGAAGTATGCCTGATACACGAAATATGTTGGTGTATGTTGTTGATATGAGTCGTCCAGTTGCAAAACTCGTTTAATCCACTTGTGAATAAGGATCATGTCGTAAAAAAATTATATATTTTATTATTTTATTTGATTTGATGTTATTTTATTTTACTTTATATTATTTGATTTGATTTGATTTTATTTTACTTTATTTTATTTTGTTTTATTTTGTTTTATTTTGTTTAATTTAATTTTGTTTGGTTTGTTTTATTTTATTTCGTTTTATTTTGTTTTGGAATGTTTTGTTTAACCTTTTGTTTTGTTTTATTTTATATTTTTTATTCAATTTTCTTTTGTTTTATTTTGATTTTGTTTTGTTTATTTTGTTTTATTTTATGCAGTTTTGTTTTATTTTGATTTTCCAGAAAACAAAACACAAACTCAAAAACAAAAATCACGAAGCAAAAAGCAAAATTCAAAAACAAATGCAAAAGTAGAAAACAAGAACAAGAAACACAAAGCAAAAAGCAAGGTTCAAAAAAAGCAAATGCAGAAAAAAACACAAAACCAAGAAAGAAAAGCAAAAAGTAAAATTCAAAAGCAAAAGCACAAAGCAAACACACGACCTAAAACCAAAAACACAAAGCAAAAAGTAGGAAACAACTAACACAAAATATATGTGAGGCAAAGTCCAGAGAAACGTTTCCCATGAAAATGATCCTCATTCACAAGTGGATTAAACGAGTTTTGCAACTGGACGAATATATAAGTACTTTATAAGTACAAACATGCAAAATTGCATTGTGTCTTGAATAGTATTTGAGTTATGTAAGCGCTGTGTGAAAATAAAGTCTTCGGGAAACAAGCTTCAATCTTACCTTAGGGTAGAATTTAAAGGGAAACTTAAGCGACAGCAACTAACATTTAGGGGCATATCTGTGGAAGTATTGAATTTATTTCCATATTGTTTTCACCAATTGAAAGGTAAAAGATTAGTCATTCAATTTTATTTTATTTTTTTATTTTTACCCCTTAACCCTCTTACTGCCACTCGCCGATTAGATCGGCTCTCGCTGCTCGCGCCAAAAGTGCGAAAGCCGATTGAATCGGCGCGCTGTTTATCTTATATTTGTAGATTTCTATAGGCATATATCCGTGATTATTTCATACTGTTGGAAAGGTGAGGTTCCAAGCTTGCCTGTACGGTGTCTACTTTTTTCCTTTGAAGTCCGTTACGCGATAGGTTTGAGTTTGTATTCACGCCTTCCTTTGGCGCTCCCCCAATCACGCACGTTCCCGCCAAAATGCGGTGCAGTTATTTTCTTCCTGTTGAAGTTTTCTGCCTACAGATGTATCTAAGAACTTTATACAGCTGTAAACGTAGTGTTTCTTCGAATATGATTCTTAGGTGTCCTCAATTTAGACTCAACATTTATTTTTTACAAACAAAATTGAACAAGTTAACACTTATCAGAATAACCTCCATTAAAAAGGTTTAGAAGCAGTATTTACTTTTATGAACATATTGTATGAAAGAATGAGATATTCGTTATAAAACAAAGCAAAAATTATGATTCTTAAGTTGAAAATGTGGTATTTATGATTATTTTTTCGAATAGTCTGCATGATCATTGAAAATGGCTTGGCATTCTTGGCAAGTATTTCAGGAAATGGCTTGGTTCTAAGAGGGCTAAGTGAATGTAAAAACCCGCCCAGATTCGAACCTCGGCTCCTAACGTCAGTTACTCAGTCCAGATGTGGACATAGTAGCTGGCGGTCGGAGATAAAGAGGCTTGAGGCAATATTGTTTGTTAAGCTGTTGCTGTACATCCACAGGATCCTATCCGCGGTGTACTGGATACGCCGCAAGCTGTCCCGGACTCTGTTGATCAGTCTGAGTTTGGCTGCTGCGGACGTGTTCTCATCCATGACCCTGGGTCTTGGCCTAGTGGTCAACACTCTCATGCCTACTGCCCTCAAGATTGAAGCGAACAGCTGCTTTGCCCTCGTTCTGGAGGCGTTCCGTCTGTCGGCAATACTCACCACTGTGGTACACCTGCTAGCACTGGCGGGCAACCACTACCTGGGTATACTGAGACCACTCCACTATGCCTCCATCATGACACACCGCAACACCTGTCTGGGCATTGTGCTCCTCTGGCTTCTACCCATTATATTCTTCTTCTCCTACTTCTCTCTGTTGGACGAGCAGGGCTTCACGTCAACAAACTGTGCCAACGAGTAAGTACCAGATAGTTCTCTTTCCATTCTCTCTGTAGTGACCATTACGGTTTTACAAGAACAGATCGTTAATAGTTAATAGAGAGTGAATGAGTTGCTGTAAAGCTGCATTCTATCAGGTCTGCCATCGACTGAAGAGTTAATTTTAGTACTGCACCCGAAGTTGACGTAGCCTCCACCAATTATCCTAAGGGATGGAAGGGATTGCACAGGGCGTTGATACCCAGCTAGAATGATCAACGGATCCTTGCTAGATGGATAGCTAGTAACCTCTGAATACAGGTATATTTATCAAAACACGATAGTACTTCTACTTAGCTACAATAATAAAACATCCTACAATCCAAAATGTGGTAGGACGAGATTCTTGGAATCTCGAGGGTGAACGGTTACTAAATTTACAATGAGCGCCAGTACCTAACTAGCAGCACTATCGTTTCCTGATTATGAAAGACAGAAAGTCGAGATGTTCTATAAAAAGATCGGACAAGCACTAACCAGCGCCTGCTAATTTATTCAAAAAGATTAAATATAGGACACTCCGTCCTGACACACCTACATTCAGTCGTTACAAAATGCAATCATGAATATAAATAATGAGTATATTTAAAATAAAAATAAAACGTAGTGAGCTTCTTGTCACTAATTCTAAGTCTTCCTGACTATATCAAAGAGAACATATTTCTCCTACGTTTAAAATAAAACAATTAATATTTTATAAATGTAGTCACACTTGTGGCTCATACTGTACTTGTTGTACACATAAATTCCTTCTCACGCAAAACATCTGACATTCATTCCCTATATGATACATTACACACTGATATGTACATAAACTTAAACTTCACGTATTTTATCTAACCGAAAAAATATTCCTGTTATTAATTTATACAATATATTTACAACATATTTACAACATTATCGTTAGCTACGCGATAATAGTTCGATCCCACTGATCCTTCTCGTTACAGTATCTTTTTGTCATTTTAGATAATAAAACTTCTACTTCAGTGTCATTTCATGGGTTAACTTCCACATCCAGAGAGCAAAATGTTTCAAACAGTAAAGCTAAAAACTGCTCTATATAGACAAATCCATTAAAATAAGTTTAATAAAACAAGACGGACATATCAGACGATTCTATGGTTCCTTACTTCCACGTAATACAATACGTTACTTCAATAGTGACTTCTTATATTAATCGCATCTTTCACAAACTATACCTCGACAACATAGTCGGAACTTCATTATACGTTCGCATTATACTTCAAACTTCCCTAGGAACAATATATTACCACAAAACACAAGGTAGCGTCAATATCTACGCTTTCATATTCATTTCTAGTACACGCAATAATAATAAATAATCCCATTTCTCTGAATACTCTAGGTATCCACGAAATTCAATAATTTTACTAATAGAGTTCAAATTACAATTATTCTAACGCTTATACATTCCATTCCTTTCACAATTACTTTAAAAAAAACTCTTGTATTTTCTTTCTTGTTCCTTTCTTATGCGAATTCTGTCACAACATTATTTAATAACCTTTCACTATGCGATTTCATTACTCTTCTATTATTTTATGGAACCAATATTCATAGAACACTCTAAAATTAGAAAACGGTCTGTATATTCTCGTCTTAACCAAATAAAAATACGTTACATTCCATTTCATTCAAGTATTCCTGTCTTAATACATTTTATCTTGTATATTTATTTCATTTCTTACAGAAATTCCTTTATCTTAGTATTCCAATATACATTCCGTAATTTTCCGTACCGTAATATAGCGTTTTTGTCTGTGTCAACACATCAGATTATTTAATGAAACGTCTCCTTCTCTAAAGGTCTGGTTTAAGAATGGAAGTTCATTGTTGTTCTCAACAGAACCAAACAATAGCTTGTTAATCTATTCAGATTTCAAATAAACTTTTGCCATGAAATTATCCATCTCAGAGATATGTCAGCAATGACATTCTGATTAGTTAGATGTCAGAACTAACGCACATTTAAAATATTCCAATTAATCTAGCAAATATTAATAAATTCAAATAAACTCGCAATGACAAATAATGACGACTACAAGTCCTTAATTATGTCAAAATCCTAATGACGACACTATCAAAACAAATACGATAACAATTAAGCGACAAAATCGATGCTCTACACTCAATAAAACATTTAAATAGTTTAAAAATTAGTCTATCAAATTAGCCACACAAAAACTAGGTCAGGTCAAGGATATCTACGTTACTGCATTCTAACTACAAAAATATTCGTTGGGTCTCTTTTACCTTCTGCCAGAAACAGTTTTCAGAATCCAAATAGGACTCGTCCTTCCCGCGCTGCAGTCTCCTCGTTCTGAAGTATGCCAACCAGCTGACATAGCGGTATTTGTTGCGGTCGCGTGCGGGTCTGTCTGGTCGACACCTGCTCACTCCCCCTCTCGCTCGTTCATCAGCCGGGATCTCGCGCCTGTCATCTCTCTCCACACCAGGGCTCGAATCTTGCTGCATTCTTCTTACTTGGGCGTCATTGGCGAGTTCTTCTGGCGAACAGCAAACTTGAAGTTCTCCGTCGAATGGTTGTTGTTGTTGTTGTAGCTAATTGGTACTTCTTCTGATGTTAAGGCAATACCTTGCAGTTGTAGATGCGATGATGTTTATTTGGTGAATCATGATGGTAAGCTTTCACCCTCCTCGGCAAAGCCTTGATATGCGAGCTAAGTCACTGCCGGAATCCTCATATTGCAAATAGTTAGTTCCCCTTCATAATCTAGTAGCTTTCCATGAAAATCGAGTAGTGTTTCATGTCAAATATCCTCGTTGACCCCAGATCGAATAACATCTTCTTAATTTTCAGTTGCAGTTGGAACTAACTCTTTGAGTGAGGTTTTATAAATTTTCCTTCGTTTTCGAACAACTCTTGTAGTTTGCGAAAAACGTTGCTTCCGCTCGACAATGGTTTCTCCACTCTGTAGATTACTTTTCCCTTCGTTATTTCAAAGACTTTTCTTCATATCTCCTTCCAATATAATAGTTGCTTTTGTAGTATTATAGTTTCTGCTTTCCATCGTATTAACTTTCATCGGTGTTCGTCTTCATCTTGACTAGGTGGCAATGCTGTCCTTCCCGTCAACTATACTTTATGTAGCTTGGTCAACTTTCGCTGCTTTCAGATTATACGTCTAACCATTTTCGAAGCCAAGTAGAGAGTGACTTCTCCCAGTCGAGTCCCCACTCTGATAGCAATTAAAAAATGGCGTTTCTGGGATTCGACCCTGTAAATTTCTTTATCAATAAATATCGGTCTCATCCTATTAAATCTTAAAATATAATTTATACCATCGGCTTTCATTTTCCGTCTTCTTTCTATTTTTGCCAAATATTCTCTTCTATAAGTTATTTTCAATAATTATTACATGACTTTTTATTACACAAAAACATTTTCCTTTTTGCCAGCCTCCAACCGCCATTCATCAGTGACGTCATAGCCAGTCTCAAAGCAAGTCTATACTTGTAGAACATGTCATGTGACAAGGTTAGTTTTAGTGAGCTGAGGTTAACTTAGGTTAGCTAGCTATATCTCACTCCTAGCCAATCATTAACCTTAAAAGTACTCTAGAGTTCTTGGAATCTGTTCATGTAATTGTTATTCTTGACAGTACTTTCGTAATTACACCCTGAAAAATATCAATCCCCTTGAATTTGATTAAACTGTTATTATTATTATTATTATTATTATTATTATTATTATTATTAGCCAAGTCACTTTACTAAAATTTAATTTATGTGTATTAGTTGATATGAAAGTCTCAACAACCAGCCATGCTTGCACCCACTTTTTGCTTTCACTTTTGCTCCCATATTAATGCCAACTCTTATAACTATAAGCAACAGCAAAATGTAAATGGAATAATATTTCTGATAATGTTCAAGTCCTAAGGTCTTGGGTTTGAATTCTCAAATATGGTTGTCAGCCAATGAGTTACACTACAGGAAACTTTTATTTTTGTGTTGTGTTGCATGATAATTTGCCCATCTCGCGTTGTAGTGGCTAGTATACTTGGGTGTTATCCCAGAGGTTTTGGGTTCCAACTCGACTATGGCCAGAATTTAATTTTTGATATGAGAGTTGGAAGGTTAGGTTAGGTGAAGTTAGATTAGGCGAAGTTAAGTTAGGGAAGATTGTTTTAGTAAAACACCACATTAGCCCCCCCTTTTTACTCACACATTTTGCTCCCACTTTGTGCACTCACTTCTGCTCGCTCTTTTTGCTCTCACTTTTTGCTCCCACTTTTGCTTTCACATTTGCTCCCACTTTCTTCTCCCATATTTGCTCACACTTGTTTGCTCCCAGTTTTGCTTACACTTTTTGCTCCCCTTTTTGCTCCCGTATTTGATCTCACTTTTTTTTTCTCTCATATTTGCTCCCACTTTTGCTTACACTTTTTGCTCCCACTGTTTTCTCTCACTTTTTGCTCCCACTTTTGCTTTCACATTTGCTCCCATACTTGCTCCTACATTTTAGCCTACTTTCGATTTTTGCAAAAAATGAAAGTAGATTTATGAGATCAACACAGGGCGAAAAAAGTGTGTCTGTCTGTGTGTGTGTATGTGTGTGTGTGAGTCTGTGTGTGTGTGTGTGTGTGTGTGTGTGAGTCTCTGTGTGTGTGTGTGTGAGTGTGTGTACTCTGAATGTCTGTCCCCCCTATCAATTCGAACACGGTGAATGCGAGTTGAACGAAATTTGGTACAAAGGTAGCACTAGCAAAGGACAACTCAGTGCCATGTTTTATATCGCCGCCATCTTGACGGAAACGTAATGGCGGCCACACAAATGTTCAAAGCTTAAATCTAATTACGACTAACATAATCATCCGATCTCTACCAAATTTTGCAACAACATACCTTTATGGGGGAAGCATCCTTTGACCAAACCAATAGGTCATCAGCGTAATAGTTTGCGGATGGCGGCCATCATTGTGTGAAAATTGATTCCCCCTATTAATTCGAACACGGTGCAACCGAATGGAACGTAATTTGGTACAGAGGTAGTACTAACAAAAGGCACCTCAGTGTCATGTTTTATATCGCCGCCATCTTGACGGAAACGTAATTGCGGCCACACAAATGTTCAAAGCTTAAATCAAATTACGACTAACCTAATCATCCGATCTCTACCACATTTTGCAACAACATACCTTTATGGGGGGAGCATCCTTTGACCAAACTAATAGGTCATCAGCGTAATAGTTTGCGGATGGCGGCCATCCTTGTGTGAAAATCGATTCCCCTATTAATTCGAACACGGTGCAACCGAATGGAACGAAATTTGGTACAGAGGTA
The DNA here is from genome assembly GCA_946902985.2 of Meconema thalassinum. Taxonomy (NCBI): domain Eukaryota; kingdom Metazoa; phylum Arthropoda; class Insecta; order Orthoptera; family Tettigoniidae; genus Meconema; species Meconema thalassinum. Next base: position 357,436,579 of record OX336388.2, on the reverse strand, counting down.
GTACAAACAAAAGGCACCTCAGTGTCATGTTTTATATCGCCGCCATCTTGACGAAAACGTAATGGCGGCCACACAAATGTTCAAAGCTTAAATCAAATTACGATTAACCTAATCATCCGATCTCTACCAAATTTTGCAGCAACATACCCTTATAGAGGAAGCATCCTTTGACCAATAGAATAGGTCATTAGCTTAATAGTTTGCGGATGGCGGCCATATTTGTGTGAAAATCAATTCCCCCTATTAATTCAAACACGGTGAAACCGAATGGAACGAAATTTGGTACAGAGGTAGCACTAGCAAAGGGCATCTCAGTGTCATGTCTTATATCGCCGCCATATTGACAGAAACGTAATGGCGGCCACACAAATGTTCAAAGCTTAAGTTAAATTACGACTAAAATAACCGTCCGATCTCTACCAAACTTTGCAACAACATACCTTTATGGAGGGAGCATCCTTTGACCAATTGAATAGGTCATTAGCCTAATAGTTTGCGGATGGAGGCCATCTTTGTGTGAAAATCGATTCCCCCTATTAATTCGAACACGGTGCAACCGAATGAAACGAAATTCGGTACAGAGGTAGTACTAACAAAAGGCACCTCAGTGTCATGTTTTATATCGCCACCATCTTGACGGAAACGTAATGGCGGCCACACAAATGTTCAAAGCTTAAATCAAATTACGATTAACCTAATCATCCGATCTCTACCAAATTTTGCAACAACATACCCTTACAGAGGAAGCATCCTTTGACCAAACGAATAGGTCAATAGCCTAATAGTTTGCGGATGGCGGCCATCTTTATGTCAAAATTGATTCCCCCCATTAATTCGAACACGGTGGAACCGAATGGAACGAAATTTGGTACAGAGGTAGCACTAGCAAAGGGCACCTCAGTGTCATGTTTTATATCGCCGCCATCTTGACTGAAACGTAATGGCGGCCACACAAATGTTCAAAGCTTAAATCAAATTACGACTAACATAACCATCCGATTTCTACCAAACTTTGCAACAACATACCTTTATGGAGGGAGCATCCTTTGGCCAATCTAATAGGTCATTAGCCTTATAGTTTGCGGATGGCGGCCATCTTTATGTCAAAATTGATTCCCCCTATTAATTCGAACACGGTGGAACCGAATGAACGAAATTTGGTACAGAGGTAGCACTAGCAAAGGGCACCTCAGTGTCATGTCTTATATCACCGCTATCTTGACGGAAACGTAATCGCGGCCACCCAAATGTTAAAACCTAAAATGTAATTACGACCAACCTAATAATCTAGTCTCTACCAAATTTTGCAACACCATATCTTTATGTGGGAAACATATTCTGACCAAACTGCAAGAACATCAGCCCAATAGTTTGCAGATGGTGCCAAGTGTGTGTGCAAATCGATTCCCCCTATCAATTCAAACACGGTGAAACCGAATTGAACGAAATTTGGTACAGAGGTAGCACTAGCAATGGGCACCTCATATTCATGTTTAATATCCCTATAACACGTTGTATTTCAACAAGCTACTACAACCAACATTCAATCATACTCCTTGAAAAGGACAAAGAGTTATAACAATACCCATGGATTTAGGAGAAAGTAGGCTATATGTTCTTTACTGAACATCTTGTTTTGCTCTCATATTTGCTCCCACTCTTGCTTACAATTTTTGCTCTCACTTTTTTCTCTCACTTTTTGCTCCCACTTTTGCTTTCACATTTGCTCCCATACTTGCTCCCACTTTTGCTTTCACATTTGCTCTCATACTTGCTCCTACTTTTTTTATCCCACTTTTTGCTCCCAATTTTTGCTCCCACTTTTTGCTCCCACTTTTTGCTCCCAACTTTTGCTCCCACTTTTGCTTACACTTTTAGCTCCCACTTTTTGCTCCCACTTTTTGCTCCCATATTTGCTCACACTTTTTTTTGCTCTCATATTTGCTCCTACTTTTGCTTACACTTTTTGCTCCCACTTGTTTTCTCTCGCTTTTTGCTCCCACTTTTGCTTTCACATTTGCTCTCATACTTGCTCCTACTTTTTTGCTCTCATATTTGCTCCCACTTTTGCTTACACTTTTTGCTCCCACTTTTTTCTCTCACTTTTTGCTCTCACTTTTGCTTTCACATATGCCCCCATACTTGCTCCCACTTTTGCTTTCACATTTGCTCCCATACTTGCTCATGCTTTTTTTTCTCCCACTTTTTGCTCTCAATTTTTGCTCCCACTTTTTGCTCCCACTTTTTGCTCCCAATTTTTTCTCCCACTTTTTGCTCCCACATTTTGCTCCCACATTTGCACCCATATATGCTCGCACATTAAACTATTGTTCTTATTACCAAGTTGTCTTTACTAGAGCTTAGTCTATGCTGGACAGTTGATATGGAAGTATCTGTGACTAGGTATGGTAAGCCTCATGCATTCTATATAGGATATTCATATATTGTGCAACGAACCTATCAAAATGGAACTGTTATTTGGCGTTGTTCAAAACAACGTTCAATACAATGTAGCAGTGAGCTAAAAAGTAAAAAATAGTGAGGTTTTAAGTGTCAGTGATCATCAATGTACTGTACTTCATGGAACACTGTTGCTGTCAACAGAAAATCATGAAAATGTTAAAACGCGAGTACAAGAAAATAATATTGCTGCTCAAAATAGTTCAACGTTCAAAAAACCCTTAACATTATCAAAAGCCACTCAGACTCTATACGAGGACACTGTAGAGGAAGAGAAACAGGAAAATTTGCCTGGTTTTAGTTATGTTGAGGATAATAATGGTCATTATAATGATAGTCATAATGCTGCTTATCATTATGATAGTGATAATGACGTTTTTATACCTATTGTTCGCCGTGGAAAAAAATCTACAACAAGTTTTGTTTTTAAAACTATATCACACTATCGTAAAGGCAAAGACTTGTATTAAGTATGCATTTATTGTCATAATCATGTATACTTTGCAAGGTTAAATATTATAACTTTGTAAAAAATAAAACAGTATTGTACCATTATTTACATTTATTTACAAACTTTATATACATTTGTTTGATTTCATCATAATATTTTTAAGGCAATACTAAAAACTAAAACATTATTGTTCTATACACATATTTTTTTTCTTTCAGTCTATTGTCAACACTTATATTTTTCCATTATTCATTCACATCTGTTTTTTTACTTAATTAAAACGAACCATGCACCTATTGTTTTTAAAACCTTCATAAATTAAGTGTACAGGTTGCACAGCATTATTGACTTCATCAAAAACACTCTCCGACATATCATTAAACCGTATAGGCAGAAATGTCTCAAAGTTTTCACATACACAAAGTACACGATCACCATATGCTGTTTTCAATTTCCGAATCTTGATAATGCGGAATGGAATATGCGTTGGCAATTCGCTGAGCTTCTTTGTCTCTAAGCCACACGATTGGCCCACAGCATTCAATACATTCATTGTAGTAGTCTATAAACAAAACAAAAGCATATCTATTACACTCCAAAACAGCTTTAATAATATTGTGCAATTAGGGATTTTGCACTATGCATGGCTAATAAATTATACTAGTTATGCAAGAAATGCCCTAACTGTAGCAGATACTACTTTTCTGCACATAGCACAAGTGTTAAGTTCTAATGCACACTTGACACAGGCTATCATGTGTCCACAAGGCAAAAATACAACACCTAGTTCATCTTGATAACAAATTTTACATAATTGTTGGTCACACTTTTGTATCTGTTCGTGAGACAAGTCTTTTTATTTCAGCCTCGTGTATTTGCTCTGTTTGTTCTAACTCTAAAGGCACTTTTATGTCTTGGGCTGCAATCACGTTTCCTTTACGAATAGTGTTCACAAATTCCTGACCTTTAAGCAACACCATGTATCTACAGTTAGGTAACCAACGAGCGTGTTCCACAAAAGGGTCATCAGTCATTTGCCAATCCTTTAAATCAAATCCACAATAAAAACATATTATTTTATCCCCTTCACCAGTATAAAAAAAAACAGTCTCACTTAGCTGTTTGGTAATGTGTTTTAATATTAATGGCCAAACGTTTTTATAAGATTCTAAACGCTTTTCAACAGAGCTGTACTCTGGGTGTGCTAGTGCTTTAGTCTTGCAAACTCCCAATTTTTCAAAAGCACATGCCAATTCAACACTGTCTATGGCATATGGACCACATATATCGACACTACCGTTGTTGGCTGGTAATACATCATCATTATTATTATTTATTTGTGATTCAGCAACGTAAGTAGCGGGCAATGGTCTTGTGGATTGGTAAAATGAATACACGAGTATGTTACCCACTTGTTTTCCAAGCATGTAAGGACAACAAGGAGACCATCGCAAATGGTCTCTAAAGGGATCATCCCCTTCTTCCCAGTGTGAAAGTTCAATACGACAAAACACACAGCGCACCACATCTTCTCGGTTCAAGTAAAAAAAACGGCTTTTGCAAGTATATGTGTCGACAAAAAGCCTACAGGCCAGGATTCAAATGTTAACCAACGATGATGTTCTGATTTTAAATTTAACCCACGTGGTAAACCAACTTGCTCACTTGTTGTATTTGGTACTAACGCCATGTGTTATAATAAAACTTTTTCTTATTGTAAGTTATTAACGTTGCACAGAGTACTTTAAAGCACAATGTATGCTGGTTCACTGTCTGTTCATTACGTTAATGACACATGACGACACATAAAAGCAAACAAAATAACCAATCACTCAATCAATCAATCAATACTTGTAAATAAAACTTTAACGTTAATTGGCAGTAATATATCAAAACACCATAAAAATTATTCATAATGTTGAATTTTGGGCTTATGCCGTGTATTATTATATTAAAATTCGACGCGTTTCGAAAGAAACCATGTCTTTCATCGTCAGGAATAATCTGGAATACGACAATGTTGCTAAGAGAAAGCAACGAAGAACATATAGAAGGTGCCCAAAGATGGACGCCATTATAGCCCCATGTTAGGGACAACGGAAAGCAGCAGTGAATTACTTTCTCAGGGTTCTGATAATAGGTAGCCAGGATTCACTGAGATTGTAGCCGGTGTCGCGGTTGAAATTATCTGGGTGTTTACGTATTTCAACCGCCTCCCTGATGATTCTGGGACGATATTGCTTTATACAGGCAAGAACATCCACTCCTTGGAACATGACATCATGGCCAGGTGTTAAAGCATGATCGGCAACTGCTGATTTATCAGGTTGAATGAGCCTGATACATCTATTATGTTCCTTAATGCGAGTGCATATTGTTCTGGAAGTCTGCCCGATGTAAACCTTGCCACAAGTACAGGGAACTCTGTAGATACCCGGTTGTTGCAATTTAGGCAAACTGTCCTTAGTTGGTCGCAGGAGTTGCCTAATCTTAACAGAAGTTCCAAATACAGTCCGTATGTTGTACCGACGTAGGATTTTAGCAATACGATCCGTTGTGTTATGTATGTACGGAAGGTAAGCAGTTCCTCTTACATCTCTTTTCTCAACTGACGTCCTATTATTATTTGTTGGTTTCAGAACCGTAGAAATCAAAGCCTTGCTATAACCGTTGCTCTAAAAGGTGGTTCGCAGGGTGTTAATTTCTTCTTGTAAAGAAGACACTACACAAATCCTCCTAGCCCTGGTAGTTAGAGTTGTAAGGATACCATGTTTCTGGGCAGGGTGATGGTGAGAACTTGCGTGGAGATATCTATTGGTGTGTGTTGGCTTACGAAAAACGCTGTGTCCTAAAGATCCATCCTCTTTCTTGGTGACGAGAACATCCAAAAAAGGTATTTTGCCGTCAGATTCCTTTTCCATGATGAAACAAATAGAAGGGTGCTGGAGATTAAGGTGATCCAGGAAATGGCTAAGATTTTCCTCACCTTCCGTCCAAACAACGAACGTGTCATCCACATAACGCCACCAGATCTTCGGTTTGAAAGGAGCCGACGACAAAGCTTTCTCTTCAAAGTTCTTCATGAAGAAATTAGCCACAACAGGAGAGAGAGGACTACCCATGGCCACACCATCAGTCTGCTCATAAAAATTCCCATTCCATAGAAAGTAGGAGGAGGTCATGCAGTGATAAAAAAAAGTCTTGTGATGTCTTCAGGAAAAAAAGCCATTAATGAGAGACATAACACCATCAATAGGTACTCTCGTAAACAGAGACACCACGTCGAGACTCACTAGAATATCACCCGGCTGAAGTGTTATAGCTTTTAACTTTTCCACGAAGTGTGTGGAATCCTTAATGTACGAAGGCGTGTTACCCAGAAGCGGCTGAAGTAGTCTACCTAAGTATTTGGAAAGGGCATATGTAGGAGAACCAATCGTACTAACAATAGGTCTAAGAGGAACATCTTCCTTATGTATTTTAGGAAGACCATAGAGTCACGGAGGAATAGCATCCCCTGGAAGGAGAGTCTTCGCTGCATCCGCTGGAATAGATGATTGCTTGATCAATTTGAGGTGACATTTGAGTAGCGAGTAGTAGGATCACGACTATTAATCCTATATACAGGATCTGATAATATTTTAATATAATAATACACGGCATAAGCCCAAAATTCAACATTATGAATAGTAACACGGGCCGTGAAAGTCTAAATGACACCATAAAAATTATAATAAGCTGTATGTCGGCACTAACAGAAACCCATGTACTTATATTCTTTTTATAAAGCTGCAGTCATTTACATTCCCCTTTAACCAATACATAAACAAAAAATAATAATAACATGTCATTTTGTTCAGATTATCATGTTCAAACCTGTGAATATTAGTTGAGTTCATAGGGTAAAAAGTTCCTAATTTTTCTACTAGAAAGCGCTATAGAGTTTAAGGAGATTAGATATCTAACATCTAACCTCCTTGACTTTTCATAGTCAAGGAACAACTAAATTCTACATGCAAGCTACCCTCTGTGTGTCAAATAACAAAGCTTGCACCCGGGACCCGAGGCCATACGATATTAATATTATTATTAATATTATATTATATTATATTATATTATATTATATTATATTATATTATATTATATTATATTATATTATTATTATTATTATTATTATTATATTTATTATTATTATTATTATTATTATTATAGGGAACGACATGTCAGTTAAATTAAAATTTTTGTTTTTTACAAAATCCAATATGGCCTTGTACTTTCCCGGTAAACAACCAATATGGTCTTGTACCGGTTGCCAATACATAGTCATTAATCAAGAAAGCAATCATCGTCCTAGTCATGTACAGGTAATGAATTTGTTGTCTACGAGTTTTCAGTAGTGGTAAAATGGAATAGCATTTTATGTTAGGCTTACCTGAGTTGTAAATAGTTCACTGCCTGGAAACAATGGTTGCACTTTACTGCGTCTCGGGTTTTCAGCGACTGCTACGGTGGTAAGGCTTTTCTTTCCAAGTTTCTAAAAATAAATAAAATAAACCGTTATAAATACCTAAATTCAGGTTAGTACATGCATTTCATAAAATAAAATATGAAACATGTTAGTTTAAAAAAAATTATCCCACCTTCACTTGCAGTGGCTTGTTCCTGTTTCCTTCCAGTGGGCTCAAAAGTAAACTGGTTTCTTGTAACTCAGACATGTAAGGTATACCGGTTATCTGCAATTAAATAAATTAAAAAATCAATAATTACCTAATCAATAACTACAAATTTAAGGTTCATTAGCATGACATTATTAAAATAATCATTCATAGTTTCTTACCAAGAAATAAAAGGATTTTTCTTCCACAGCTCTACTGTATACGGCCGTGTGCTAAAATGGCAAGTGCATGACTAACGCAATCGTTATCAGTTAGCCTAGCAACAGAAAATGTTGTATTTTCTCAGCGTTTTGACCTTGAATGGTTCTCTGTCTCTCTCTCGCACGTGTTCCCACGCCTCTTCACATTCCTCAATCTGAATAAGATTCGTGTACCTTATACTAGTTTCATGTTTTTAATAAGGAACCAAAATGGCTACCTCTTAAACATCGGTAGTCCTACTGTCTCAGAACCAAAATGGCGGTCTCTGCATAAACAGCACACCTGCTAGCCACCACGAGGCAAGTAAGCTGATATCACACTTCCCACTTCCTGTTAACCACATACTTTCATCCTAAAACACATGACTTTACCCAGTTCAATATTTAGTTTATAACATTTCAGGCCAATGACCTTACCGTTTTGGCTCTTTGCCTACATGGACATGACTTGGTCGAGCAAATGTTATAGGTTTCCATATTCTAAAACCATTTACTGTGCCAGACAGCAGTCTCGCTTATCACCGTTTACTAGCATGTTAAAGATCCCCTTCAGGGGTAAACAAAAATTCCTAGCACACTTAACACATTTTCAAATATTCGCCTCTATCCGTCATAGGAAATGTCACAAAACCAACCGTCATAAGCTGCCCCCGCCATCCCACCAAAATAGCTATTCATTTCTTCCGGGCACGGTCACCGAGATCGCCAACGTCTAAGAATCACTTGGTCATATCCTACAACCGTCTGTTGTGTCAGAGAGCGATCTCGCTCATCACCGTTAACTAAAACGTTAAAGATCCCCTTCAGGGGTAAAAAAATCTTAGCATGCTATTTCAAAATATTCGCCTTCATTCATTCGTCATAGGAAAAAATATCGAAAAGCAACCCCTCGATTTGCCATACATCCCCCCCACCCCCGTCGAAATAGCCATTTCCAGTAATCACCTTGCTCAGTCATAGCCTCGTTGTAACATACGTCAAGCGCTACCGGCTCTCTGTCTACAAACACGCTTTTATTTTTAAAAAAATTAAAAATGCCTAGTTTCTTTGTCCTAGGGACTTGACATTTATTTTCATGGTAGAGGGGGTAGGGATCTTTCATTTATGTCAAACAAACTTATTTGTCAACGTGTTAGTTTCAAAAATAGTAAAAATTCAAAATTTAAGGGTTTTCAAAAATTCTCAAAATATTAAACGTTTTATTATATAAAAATAAAGGTAAGAGTGACCATTGGTTTGAACTATTGAACAACGTTCTATCATGTTTGGTTTTCAAACTATCGCCTACTTTTAAAAAACAATTTTTTCAAAAAAAAATGAAAAATATAACGAGTGGTCTATAGGAAAGAGGACGTCAGCTCGAGTCCAACGACACCTCATTTGTTAAAATCCGACCATCCGTTCGCCATGATCACCAATGTTCGCGAGAAAGTAGGCATTCATTTTGTTTTTCCTCCTACACCCTTGAAACTTGCTGCCCGCCTAGTGGCATACCCACCTTTCATTCACGTCAAACAAACTTTTTTTTTCCAAAATTCACCGTTTCCAAAATAGCGCCAATCCAAAAAACAAAATACCAACACACATGCTTAGCCAAGAGAACGTCATCCCAACGCCTACAATACCTCGTTCGATAAAATCCGACCACGCGTTCCGGAGATATCGCCCCAAGTTTATATGAAAGTAGGGGGGGAAGCAGAACTGTCCAAATCACTCTACTACCAGTTTTAGTCCTAGAGACTTGAAATTTATTTTGGGGGTAGAGGGGGTCAGGGCTATTCATTTATGTCAAACAAAATTTTTTGTAAAGTCTTTAGTTTCTAAAATATAAAAATTTTAAAATTACACTTGTATCAAAAAAAGTTTTATTATAAAATATAAAGGACATAAGGACCATTCGTTTCAAGCACGGCACAACGTTTTATCATGTTTGGTTTTAAAACTATTGCCTATTTTCAAAAACAAAATGTTTCGAAAAATTTTTGGTCCATAGGAAAGAGGACGTCAGCCCGAGTTCAACGACACCTCATTTGTCAACATTCGACCTTGGGTTCACGAGATATTGGCTTGGACACACGCGGCGGCCATGACACTCGTTAGAAACCGCCTTGCTCCCCTACTCACGGTTTCTGAACCTGCAATCCTCACGGTGGCAGCAATAGCCCCAATAGACCTACTTGCATTGGAGCGACAAGAAATCTCGCGTACCCAAGGAGAGTTGGGAAAGAAATGTGCCAAGAAGCGTGCCTTTAATCAACGGATGAGGCGATGGCAACTCAGATGGGAAAGTGACCCTCGTGGTAAATGGACCAAGCGACTGAATCCACGCCTGGATACCTGGGTCGAAAGAGTCCATGGTGAAGTCAATTATTACCTTACACAACTTCTAACAGGACACGGATATTTTCGGAAATTCCTGCATAGAGTAGGAGGAGCGAGTGGTACAACATGCACATATTGTTACAACATCGATGATGTACTTCACACCTTCTTCCTTATACTGGTGCTCTTCCTGAGTAAATTCACTGGATTTTATCTCTATTAGTGAGGATATTCATTATTATTGTAATCACTCCCTTTGAAAGTTCAAGTGCTGTTTACAGTCACATTCGGTTGTCCGACTTTGGGATTGAACCCATGACAGTGGCATGTCGTGGATAACGGTAAAAGGTACATATGGTCACCCAAATAGGGACATTACTGGTTAGAAACATTACAAGGTCAGAAAGATTGATTGATTTATTCATTTATTTATTAATTTTACAATTATATACTGTGCCCGTCTGTGCACCTGGAGCGACAGACAACCACGTGCGAGACAGTAGTGAACACAGTGTTAGCGCGAGATCTCTCTCAGGGCGTTCTGGTTTTGGGCGATAATTACCAACACTGCGCTCATGCTGCTCGTAAAGGAAAAAGTAAAGACATGGCATGCAATTGACAATTGAAGACTATGTTTCAAGACGAACTAATTCACAAAAAAAATGTATTCATTAAATTCCTGCATTCTTGCAGAAGCACGAAAATAGCACACTCATTCAATAGCAGATTTTATGTCTCTCTTATATGAAAATAAACCATAGTCGTATTTAAAATGGTCCATATCTTGACTATGCTTATGAATTACACTTCATTCTTTAATTTATACAAGTCGAGATGATATAAAATAATTTTTCCCTATTATGTTGCATAGTTACTCTATTTTACTATTTACAAATAGTTCTGACATTAGCACGGATTAGTTCACACGCGATTCTTCATTCAACTATTTAATAAACACACTTCTTAACGCAGTCATGTCAAAATGTCATGATGACTATTACTTGGGCACAGCAGTTAATTTTATAGCAGACAGTTGAGAACAATAATAATAATAATAATAATAGTATCTGGCTTCATGGAGTTAGCTAGACATATTCCTTCATAACTTTAAAGATCTAATGCAATGACCTTGAATTCATATGACCATAAAATTTGCATGACAATATTGCATGTAATAATCCATAATAATTTGAGCTATCACATCACAGGGAAATCTTTAGGATTTGGAATACACAGAAGCATTATGGGCAGGAGACAATTCCCGCAACTCCCATTTTATTTCTTCATCAAAGCATACAGCTGTCGGTGGATTTCGGATACAACTCCTCTAATCTCCACTCTCTCGATCTAGGCCTCTTTAAACAACTTTTACAAAGTGCCTTAGCAATTTAACTTCTATTCTCAACATCCTAAAAGATAACAAATATTAAGCATTCAAATGGATATCAACAGTAATTATTATTCCATATTTTATCAGTAGCTTTCATGACTATTATTCATTTGGAATATCACTTCCATCATTATTTATAGAATTCAAGATTATTATTATTTATTCAGAAAAAATATTTATTATTATTATTATTATGAGACATCGTATTTTTCTGTCATGCAGAATAAAAATTATTTAATGCATCTAATCATTGAAAATCTGCTGCTTTATGAATTGGGATAGGAATCCTCATATTATTTACAGCAAAAATGAAACATTGAGGATTGTACCTCGGCTGCAAGTCTACCCTGACTATATGAAGAAATTACGCCTAAAACTATGCAACCATTCTAACTGTACGAGAGTTACTTAATAAAGAAAGTGAATTGGTCTATCAGAACGGAGTAATATTCAGGGCTCTCTGAAATGTTTAAGCTTGCGGAAGTCTATGTTATCATGTTTCCGTGGCTATCAGACCTCCCTCGATGCAGATCAACTCCACGCACCACGGATCTGAAAAGTTTAACATGGGGCATGATGTCGCGTTCAACTCCCCCGGTGCAGGTCGACTCCACGCACCACGGACCTGAGAAGTTGAAACGCAGGGCATTGAGGTATGATACAGCATTCTGCTTGGCCTACGGGCCTCAGCCGCAGGTGGCTTTATTCCTCGTTCCTAAGGACATCCTGGTCTGGTCTCCTCACATCCTGCCTTCTAGCCGCTAGTCATCTCCATGGACTGGGGTAATGAAATTATCCTATCTTGGGGCTGGTATCCATGCGCATAAGGCATGCTGCTAGTAATGTTCATGTTTAATAATGGAGTTCACTGGTATGACCCCCCTGGTCTGACGAGACAGGCAAATAACAATAATTCCAGGTGATAATGTATTTGTGAATATAGGTGGAATCTGGCCTGATATTTCCCCGTATAAAAATATAAGTTGTGAGGGTAGCCTGTTAGCTTTTGCAAATGTTCGATTGCTAACTTATGAGGTGGTCCCAGTTCTTAACAGTTTGTTGTTGGTAGTGGGTACTATACACAAAACCACAGTGAAATACTTGTAAAATACAAGTCGCACTCACATACCATTTGATGTCTTGAAGTGTTCTATCAGGTGCAGAATTATAAGTTCGAAGCACTGTAAATTATGGCTATGTTCACCACCAACGTCGCACCTAGGCTATGTCCAAACGGACAGAGTAACGTCGCACTAATTGACTAGTTCGAAGGAGCACTCGCTCATACTGACTTCGTATTCAACTATATCGGAGACAAACACACTTCATGGTGCGATGACGGGTCAGACTATGCCCGACTGTGTACTTGACCTGTGTCAAGGCCGGTTTTTATATCGTCCCTCGGGCGCATATCGATAATTCAACTCGCATTACGTAACGCCTGATCTTCCATATCATTTGCTATGTTCATGGAACCCTTCAGAAGGTTTGTACTTTCCAAGAGAATATCCTGATTAAGCAAGCATATTACTCCCCATACAATACTGAAGCGTTGAGATAAGTTTCTTCTATAACAAAAGCTTATAACGAATATGCCTTCAATATCCACTAGCTATACGTGGAACATGTGGCCGGTTCAAAGCTTGCATTGAGTTGGCAGCCAGACCTTGACTCACTGACGTCACGAGCGCGCTCTCTTTAAACCCCGGACCACGACATCGTAAATGGGCACATACGCCGCCTTCCTGTTCAAAAATAAAGAATCTTCGAGTTTTTATTTTTCATCTCTCCCTCGATGTTTCCTCTTCTTATTCGGCGTGATACCATCTCAAGCTGACTGCATTAAAGGTGTCATCAATTTCTCCAAGTCATGCGGTCCTTCGTTTGGGTCAAAGATGGCGTCCCTCGCCCTATCATCCTCTATTTCTTCAATGATCTGGTTCTATCTAACTTCTTCCTTCATCAAATCCTCTTCAGTGGTTTTCCATAAGACAATCGGTGGGAAACATCCTCCTGCTCTATGTCAATCTTCCGTAAAGCAGTGCTTTCTCCTTTCCTTGGCCTTCCTTCGAAGTTCCAGGTTTAGGCTCTTCCGTCTCGTTCAACTGGGTAAGCTCCCCTAAGTATTTCATACTTTCTATATGCCTCTCTTCTAAGTCTTGGCGATTGTTTTCATCCCTGGAGTTTTGATTTCCCTGATTCCTTTCCTGATTCGGGAATCTTCGATCATTCCTCTCGTCTGTGTTCCTCCAATTCGTGTAATTTCTTCGAGAGTCGTTCTGTCTCCCATGGCGATATCTCCCTCTTCTCTCGTACTGGGAATATCCTTGATATCTCCCGCCATAGGATTCTTGTCGCGGACTTCCCTCATGATGATCACGTGGTGGGGAATTCCTCTCGGTATCATTTCTCTGTGTTTGGAAATGTCTGTCTGTCGTTACCAAATTAATGGTCCGAAGATCTGACCTGACGTTTCTCTCCCTAAGATGTTGGTTGCTGACATGATCCAATCGTTGGAGAACTTCATCCATGTCTTCCAAACTTTCGGCTCCAGCCGCTATGAGAGTTCGCTGGACCTCTAATGGGAACTGACGTGTCAATGCCGTGATTAATTCACACTCTGACATGGGTGGCTGCAAAAATTTAAGTTTCGACAACTGACTTGAGAAGTAGCTCGAATATTGTGTAGGTTGTGTATTCGAAAACTTCTTCGAGTATGCCTCGGAACGAATATCCTGCTGGTTTTCTGGGGACCAAAATTTCTTTTAAGAGACTTCTTGAAAAATCTTCATAATCCGTCATGGTTTATCTAAAAGCTAGAAACCATAAAAGTGAAGGACCGTCAAGCAGTTTGTCTATCACTTTTACCTCCCTAGCTGTAGAAATTCTCATCTCAGACAAATAATCCTCGACTTCTTTAAAAAATTCTACTGGGGTAATGGTACCTCCTACACCATTAAACTTAGATGGCTTTTCATCTTTGGTCTTGATGACTGTCATCACTGAATCATGACCATGCGTTGGACCAACGTGAGAATATGTTGTCCTTATATTGGCCATGTTTGAATCCTTTGATCCTATTCCTGATTGGTGTTCTGTTTCCATAGATTTAATTTTGTTTTCTAGTGTAGAAATAGTTGCTTGCATCTCATTATATGGCATCTTCACACTTTCTACCTTTTCCTGTTCCATGCTGTCGGATGATAATCGTTCTTTTGAAAATTTGGAACTATCCATCCTTAACAACTCCAAAATTTCTGATTTCAAGTGATCCGGGGAAAATTTGGAAATTTCCGCTATAATTTGGGAGATTTCGCTATTCGTTTGTTCGGGATGAAATTTGGAAATCTCTCCTTGGATGTGCCCTAACATTTCGGTTTTTAACTGTTCTGGCTGAATTTTGGAAATCTCTGCTTGGATGTGCCCTAACATTTCGGATTTTAACTGTTCTGGCTGAATTTCTAAAACTTCGGCCTTCACTTGTTCTACCAGTTTGGATTTTATCTGCTCCTGAGCAGTCTGCAATTCCGTGGTAGTAACTGTTTTGGTTTCAAATTTTTTCATCTTGTTAAAATCGTCATGAAAACCCTGGTTGTAAGCTTCTATGCGATCTAAGATTTTCTCGGTATTGGACACACTTTTACCTAAATCCTTTGTGACGATATTTCCTCTTTTGGCTATATCCTTCTGAATCACGCCTACATCTTTTCTAAAATTGTAATCGCATGTTCTAATGGCCTTATGAACGTCTTTCAGATCATCCTCCACTTCCTTAGCAACACATGTCAGTACATGTTTCTGCATGTTTTCAAAAATGGATTGTTTGAAATCTGCAGAGATACGAGACTGTACTTCTGTCACTACATTATCTGTGACATTATTAATCTTGCCTTCTAATCTCTCTTCCATACAGCTAGCCTCACTTTCTAACTTCGTAACGTATTTCCGGGCCCTCCTAAATATCGCCTCTTCTAACTGCTCTATCTCTTCATGAGTCTTTGCCATGTTTTCCTCTAGCTTAAAACACTTTTCGAGAACCCGACTCTCCACTGATCCGATATGAGCTTCTAAAGTATGTCCTTATCAATGGAATTAATTTGCTTTTCATGAGCTAGGTAATTACTTTTAACCCTATTTTCTACTAACGTGAGTGCAGCAGAATTATCAACGATTTGACATTCTAAAATGGCTTCCACAGATTTAATTTGTTGTTCGAAAGATTTAGAATTTTCCAAAAATTTCTCTTCCAACAAATTAGAAATACTGTCCATTTTACCTTCCAGTTCTTTGGATCTATGCTGGATATTATTTTGAAGGGATTCCGTAATTTTAGTTTCAAGGGATACAGAAGTATTTTGAAGGGATTCAGAAAATTTACCTTCAAGTTCTTTTGAAATGACTTGAATAGTTTCTAAGGTAGCAGCAATTTTATTTTCCAATGTCTTTGTATTAGTTTTGACATTTTCATCTGCTGCCGAGAGAGGATCAGAAGTTTCCCTCATTTTTGTTTCTAAGGAATCTAAAATTAAAGAGTTCGCTGCCATTTTTTCATTTATAGACAATAATAAAGTTTTCATTTCCGTTTCAGACATAATCACTCAATATAATAATGGCAATTAGTGAGAAGAACCATCACCAGACATTCGAGGAACTTAGAGCTAATAGTAGACTGTAACATTTCAGAGCCATGAATTTTCCACCGACAACGTAAAAATTAATATGCTTAAATGACACGGTAACAATAACAAAAAGAATGTCCTCAACCTCCATTACATGTCGCTAAACAAAAAGCTAAAGCAACGACGGGAGCAAAATCCAAAAACAACAGCACTCAAACAAGTGAGCTAGAAAGTACTCCTACATCTTTTCTAACCTTACACGTGGACCGAAACCGGGCCTAACTCAAGCCTAACTCGAAAACATATCTATCTCGAACCCCACGTTGGGCGCCATTTCTTTCTCTTCCTTATGTGCCAGTGTGTGCACCTGGAGCGACAGACAACCACATGCGAGACAGTAGTGAACACAGTGTTAGCGCGAGATCTCTCTCAGGGCGTTCTGGGTTTGGGCGATAATTACCAACACTGTGCTCATGCCGCTCATAAAGGAAAAAGGAAAGACATGACATGCAATTGAGAATTGAAGACCATGTTTCAAGACGAACAAATTCACAAAAAAATATTCATTAAATTCCTGCATTCTTGCAGAAGCACAATAGTACATTATGCAACGAGCCTATAATGGCTATAATTAAGACACGAGTATTTTTTATAAAACGAGCGTATGCGAGTTTTATAATTTCCATACGAGTGTCTTAATTACCATTATAGGCGAGTTGCATACGACTGTTTATGTTCGACGATAATTATAACTTTATTATATGTTTTAACATAAATATTCATAAATATCTGTTGAGAGTCAGCTACTGGAATTTTGTGATCGCAGAGCGAGCGTTGGGTGTTATACCTTCGTCTTTCAAGAGCTTTGAACGGCCGACGCATGCGCTCTGTGGGCTTGCAATGCTATATGCAGCCATATGTTTACATCAGCCGTCCCTCAGTAATATTGTCACCGCAGTCATTTGAAGACAATGCGCTGTGTAGAAATTAGTGTTAGTGATTTTAAGGTACTGTGCTATTTCTTGTCTCATATTCGCCAGTTTATTTACGCGAACATATGGACGGTGGGTATTCCATGTCGGTAATTTATTATAGTTCGATGTTGTGTTTATGTCCGACATGTTGGATTTTGAGCGCATGCGCGAAATTATCGTTACCTAATTGGTCAATGAACGAGCTCTGATTGGCTGGAGAAACTGTATCGTAATGAAAAACGGTGTTATAATGACCATCATTATGATACAGTTTTCAAACACATAATAGTGAGGGTCGAACATAAAAATAGCACACGCATTCAATAGCAGATTTTATGTCTCTCTTATATGAAAATAAACCATAGTCGTATTTAAAATTGTCAATATCTTGACTATGTTTATGAATTACACTTCATTCTTTCATTTAAACAAGTCGAGATGACATAAAATAATGTTTCCCTATTATGTTGCATAGTTACTCTACTTTACTATTTACAAATAGTTCTGACATTAGCACGGATTAGTTCACACGAGATTCTTCATTCAATTAATTAATAAACACACTTCTTAACGCAGTTATGCCAAAATGTCATGATGACTATTACTTGGGAACAGCAGTTAATTTTATAGCAGACAATTGAGAACAATAATAATAATGATATCAGGTTTCATGGAGTCAGCTAGATATATTCCTTCATAACTTTAAAGATCTAATGCAATGACCATGATTTCATATGACCATAAAATTTGCATGACAATATTGCTTATAATAATCCATAATAATTTGAGCTATCACATCACAGGGAAATCTTGAGGATTTGGAATACACTGAAGCATTATGAGACAGGAGACAATTCCCATTTTATTTTTTCATCAAAGCATACAGCTTTCGGTGGATTTCGGATACAACTCCTCTAATCTCCACTCTCTCCATTTAGGTCTCTTTAAACAACAAAGTGCCTTAGCAATTTAACTTCTATTCTCAACATCCTAAAAGATAACAAATATTAAGCATTCAAATGGATTAATGGAGTAATTATTATTCAATATTTTATCAGTAGCTTTCATGACTATAATTCATTTGGAATATCACTTCCATCATTATTTATAGAATTCAAGATTACTATTATTTATTCAGAAAAAAATATTTAATATTATTATTATTATTATTATTATTATTATTATTATGAGACATCGTATTTTTCTGTCATGCAGAATAAAAATTATTTAATGCAACTAATCGTTGAAAATCTGCTGCTTTATGAATTGGGATAGGAATCCTGATATTATTTACTGCAAAATGAAACATTGAGGATTGTACCTCGGCTGCAAGTCTACCCTGACTATATGGAAAAATTATGCCTAAAAATATGCAACCATTCTAACTGTACGAGAGTTACTTAATAAAGAAAGTGAATTGGTCTATCAGAACGGAGTAATATTCATGGATCTCAGAAATGTTTAAGCTTGCGGAAATCTACGTTATCATGTTTCCGTGGCTATCAGACCTCCTTCGATGCAGATCGACTCCACGCACCACGGATCTGAAAAGTTGAACATGGGGCATGATGCCGCGTTCAACTCCCCCGGTGCAGGTCGACTCCACGCACCACGGACCTGAGAAGTTGAAACGCAGGGCATTGGGGTATAATGCAGCATTCTGCTTGGCCTACAGACCTCAGCCACAGGTGGCTTTATTCCTCGTTCCTAAGGACATCCTGGTCTGGTCTCCTCACATCCTGCCTTCTAGCCGCTAGTCATCTCCATGGACTGGGGTAATGAAATTATCCTATCTTGGGACTGGTATCCATGCGCATAAGGCATGCTGCTAGTAATGTTCATGTTTAATAATGGAGTTCACTGGTATGACCCCCCTGGTCTGACGAGACAGGCAAATAACAATAATTCCAGGTGATAATGTATTTGTGAATATAGGTGGAATCTGGCCTGATATTTCCCCGTATAAAAATATAAGTTGTGAGGGTAGCCTGTTAGCTTTTGCAAATGTTCGATTGTTAACTTATGAGGTGGTCCCAGTTCTTAACAGTTTGTTGTTGGTAGTGGGTACTATACACAAAACCACAGTGAAATACTTGTAAAATACAAGTCGCACTCACATACCATTTGATGTCTTGAAGTGTTCTATCAGGTGCAGAATTATAAGTTCGAAGCACTGTAAATTATGGCTAAGTTCACCACCAACGTCGCACCTAAGCTATGTCCAAACGGACAGAGTAACGTCGCACTAATTGACTAGTTCGAAGGAGCACTCGCTCATACTGACTTCGTATTCAACTATATCGGAGACAAACACACTTCATGGTTCGATGACGGGTCAGACTATGCCCGACTGTGTACTTGACCTGTGTCAAGGCCGGTTTTTATACCGTCCCTCGGGCGCATATCGATAATTCAACTCGCATTACGTAACGCCTGATCTTCCATATCATTTGCTATGTTCATGGAACCCTTCAGAAGGTTTGTACTTTCCAAGAGAATATCCTGATTAAGCAAGCATATTACTCCCCATACAATACTGAAGCGTTGAGATAAGTTTCTTCCATAACAAAAGCTTATAACGAATATGCCTTCAATATCCACTAGCTATACGTGGAACATGTGGCCGGTTCAAAGCTTGCATTGAGTTGGCAGCCAGACCTTGACTCACTGACGTCACGAGCGCGCTCTCTTTAAACCCCGGACCACGACATCGTAAATGGGCACATACGCCGCCTTCCTCTTCAAAAATAAAGAATCTTCGAGTTTTTATTTTTCATCTCTCCCTCGATGTTTCCTCTTCTTATTCGGCGTGATACCATCTCAAGCTGACTGCATTAAAGGTGTCATCAATTTCTCCAAGTCATGCGGTCCTTCGTTTGGGTCAAAGATGGCGTCCCTCGCCCTATCATCCTCTATTTCTTCAATGATCTGGTTCTATCTAACTTCTTCCTTCATCAAATCCTCTTCAGTGGTTTTCCATAAGACAATCGGTGGGAAACATCCTCCTGCTCTATGTCAATCTTCCGTAAAGCAGTGCTTTCTCCTTTCCTTGGCCTTCCTTCGAAGTTCCAGGTTTAGGCTCTTCCGTCTCGTTCAACTGGGTAAGCTCCCCTAAGTATTTCATACTTTCTATATGCCTCTCTTCTAAGTCTTGGCGATTGTTGTCATCCCTGGAGTTTTGATTTCCCTGATTCCTTTCCTGATTCGGGAATCTTCGATCATTCCTCTCGTCTGTGTTCCTCCAATTCGTGTAATTTCTTCGAGAGTCGTACTGTCTCCCATGACGATATCTCCCTCTTCTCTCGTACTGGGAATATCCTTGATATCTCCCGCTATAGGATTCTTGTCGCGGACTTCCCTCATGATGATCACGTGGTGGGGAATTCCTCTCGGTATCATTTCTCTGTGTTTGGAAATGTCTGTCTGTCGTTACCAAATTAATGGTCCGAAGATCTGACCTGACGTTTCTCTCCCTATGATGTTGGTTGCTGACATGATCCAATCGTTGGAGAACTTCATCCATGTCTTCCAAACTTTCGGCTCCAGCCGCTATGAGAGTTCGCTGGACCTCTAATGGGAACTGACGTGTCAATGCCGTGATTAATTCACACTCTGACATGGGTGGCTGCAAAAATTTAAGTTTCGACAACTGACTTGAGAAGTAGCTCGAATATTGTGTAGGTTGTGTATTCGAAAACTTCTTCGAGTATGCCTCGGAACGAATATCCTGCTGGTTTTCTGGGGACCAAAATTTCTTTTAAGAGACTTCTTGAAAAATCTTCATAATCCGTCATGGTTTATCTAAAAGCTCGAAACCATAAAAGTGAAGGACCGTAAAGCAGTTTGTCTATCACTTTTACCTCCCTAGCTGTAGAAATCCTCATCTCAGACAAATATTCCTCGACTTCTTTAAAAAATTCTACTGGGGTAATGGTACCTCCTACACCACTAAACTTAGATGGCTTTTCATCTTTGGTCTTGATGACTGTCATCACTGAATCATGACCATGCGTTGGACCAACGTGAGAATATGTTGTCCTTATATTGGCCATGTTTGAATCCTTTGATCCTATTCCTGATTGGTGTTCTGTTTCCATAGATTTAATTTTGTTTTCTAGTGTAGAAATAGTTGCTTGCATCTCATTATATGGCATCTTCACACTTTCTACCTTTTCCTGTTCCATGCTGTCGGATGATAATCGTTCTTTTGAAAATTTGGAACTATCCATCCTTAACAACTCCAAAATTTCTGATTTCAAGCGATCCGGGGAAAATTTGGAAATTTCCGCTTTAATTTGGGAGATTTCGCTATTCGTTTGTTCGGGATGAAATTTGGAAATCTCTCCTTGGATGTGCCCTAACATTTCGGTTTTTAACTGTTCTGGCTGAATTTTGGAAATCTCTGCTTGGATGTGCCCTAACATTTCGGATTTTAACTGTTCTGGCTGAATTTCTAAAACTTCGGCCTTCACTTGTTCTACCAGTTTGGATTTTATCTGCTCCTGAGCAGTCTGCAATTCCGTGGTAGTAACTGTTTTGGTTTCAAATTTTTTCATCTTGTTAAAATCGTCATGAAAACCCTGGTTGTAAGCTTCTATGCGATCTAAGATTTTCTCGGTATTGGACACACTTTTACCTAAATCCTTTGTGACGATATTTCCTCTTTTGGCTATATCCTTCTGAATCACGCCTACATCTTTTCTAAAATTGTAATCGCATGTTCTAATGGCCTTATGAACGTCTTTCAGATCATCCTCCACTTCCTTAGCAACACATGTCAGTACATGTTTCTGCATGTTTTCAAAAATGGATTGTTTGAAATCTGCAGAGATACGAGACTGTACTTCTGTCACTACATTATCGGTGACATTATTAATCTTGCCTTCTAATCTCTCTTCCATACAGCTAGCCTCACTTTCTAACTTCGTAACGTATTTCCGGGCCCTCCTAAATATCGCCTCTTCTAACTGCTCTATCTCTTCATGAGTCTTTGCCATGT
This sequence comes from Meconema thalassinum, assembly GCA_946902985.2. Taxonomy (NCBI): domain Eukaryota; kingdom Metazoa; phylum Arthropoda; class Insecta; order Orthoptera; family Tettigoniidae; genus Meconema; species Meconema thalassinum. Next base: position 357,414,488 of record OX336388.2, on the reverse strand, counting down.
TTTCCTCTAGCTTAAAACACTTTTCGAGAACCCGACTCTCCACTGATCCGATATGAGCTTCTAAAGTATGTCCTTATCAATGGAATTAATTTGCTTTTCATGAGCTAGGTAATTACTTTTAACCCTATTTTCTACTAACGTGAGTGCAGCAGAATTATCAACGATTTGACATTCTAAATTGGCTTCCACAGATTTAATTTGTTGTTCGAAAGATTTAGAATTTTCCAAAATTTTCTCTTCCAACAAATTAGAAATACTGTCCATTTTACCTTCCAGTTCTTTGGATCTATGCTGGATATTATTTTGAAGGGATTCCGTAATTTTACTTTCAAGGGATACAGAAGTATTTTGAAGGGATTCAGAAAATTTACCTTCAAGTTCTTTTGAACTGTTTTGAAGAGATTCAGAAAATTTACCTTCAAGTTCTTTAGAACTGTTTTGAAGAGATTCAGAAAATTTACCTTCAAGTTCTTTTGAACTGTTTTGAAGAGATTCAGAAAATTTACCTTCAAGTTCTTTTGAAATGACTTGAATAGTTTCTAAGGTAGCAGCAATTTTATTTTCCAATGTCTTTGTATTAGTTTTGACATTTTCATCTGCTGCCGAGAGAGGATCAGAAGTTTCCCTCATTTTTGTTTCTAAGGAATCTAAAATTAAAGAGTTCGCTGCCATTTTTTCATTTATAGACAATAATAAAGTTTTCATTTCCGTTTCAGACATAATCACTCAATATAATAATGGCAATTAGTGAGAAGAACCATCACCAGACACTCGAGGAACTTAGAGCTAATAGTAGACTGTAACATTTCAGAGCCATGAATTTTCCACCGACAACGTAAAAATTAATATGCTTAAATGACACGGTAACAATAACAAAAAGAATGTCCTCAACCTCCATTACATGTCGCTAAACAAAAAGCTAAAGCAACGACGGGAGCAAAATCCAAAAACAACAGCACTCAAACAAGTGAGCTAGAAAGTACTCCTACATCTTTTCTAACCTTACACGTGGACCGAAACCGGGCCTAACTCAAGCCTAACTCGAAAACATATCTATCTCGAACCCCACGTTGGGCGCCATTTCTTTCTCTTCCTTTTGTGCCAGTGTGTGCACCTGGAGCGACAGACAACCACATGCGAGACAGTAGTGAACACAGTGTTAGCGCGAGATCTCTCTCAGGGCGTTCTGGGTTTGGGCGATAATTACCAACACTGTGCTCATGCCGCTCATAAAGGAAAAAGGAAAGACATGACATGCAATTGAGAATTGAAGACCATGTTTCAAGACGAACAAATTCACAAAAAAATATTCATTAAATTCCTGCATTCTTGCAGAAGCACAAAAATAGCACACGCATTCAACAGCAGATTTTATGTCTCTCTTATATGAAAATAAACCATAGTCGTATTTAAAATTGTCAATATCTTGACTATGTTTATGAATTACACTTCATTCTTTCATTTAAACAAGTCGAGATGACATAAAATAATGTTTCCCTATTATGTTGCATAGTTACTCTACTTTACTATTTACAAATAGTTCTGACATTAGCACGGATTAGTTCACACGCGATTCTTCATTCAATTAATTAATAAACACACTTCTTAACGCAGTTATGCCAAAATGTCATGATGACTATTACTTGGGAACAGCAGTTAATTTTATAGCAGACAATTGAGAACAATAATAATAATGATATCTGGTTTCATGGAGTCAGCTAGATATATTCCTTCATAACTTTAAAGATCTAATGCAATGACCATGATTTCATATGACCATAAAATTTGCATGACAATATTGCTTATAATAATCCATAATAATTTGAGCTATCACATCACAGGGAAATCTTGAGGATTTGGAATACACTGAAGCATTATGGGACAGGAGACAATTCCCATTTTATTTTTTCATCAAAGCATACAGCTTTCGGTGGATTTCGGATACAACTCCTCTAATCTCCACTCTCTCCATCTAGGTCTCTTTAAACAACAAAGTGCCTTAGCAATTTAACTTCTATTCTCAACATCCTAAAAGATAACAAATATTAAGCATTCAAATGGATTAATGGAGTAATTATTATTCAATATTTTATCAGTAGCTTTCATGACTATAATTCATTTGGAATATCACTTCCATCATTATTTATAGAATTCAAGATTACTATTATTTATTCAGAAAAAAATATTTAATATTATTATTATTATTATTATTATTATTATGAGACATCGTATTTTTCTGTCATGCAGAATAAAAATTATTTAATGCATCTAATCGTTGAAAATCTGCTGCTTTATGAATTGGGATAGGAATCCTGATATTATTTACTGCAAAATGAAACATTGAGGATTGTACCTCGGCTGCAAGTCTACCCTGACTATATGGAAAAATTATGCCTAAAAATATGCAACCATTCTAACTGTACGAGAGTTACTTAATAAAGAAAGTGAATTGGTCTATCAGAACGGAGTAATATTCATGGATCTCTGAAATGTTTAAGCTTGCGGAAATCTACGTTATCATGTTTCCGTGGCTATCAGACCTCCCTCGATGCAGATCGACTCCACGCACCACGGATCTGAAAAGTTGAACATGGGGCATGATGCCGCGTTCAACTCCCCCGGTGCAGGTCGACTCCACGCACCACGGACCTGAGAAGTTGAAACGCAGGGCATTGGGGTATAATGCAGCATTCTGCTTGGCCTACGGACCTCAGCCACAGGTGGCTTTATTCCTCGTTCCTAAGGACATCCTGGTCTGGTCTCCTCACATCCTGCCTTCTAGCCGCTAGTCATCTCCATGGACTGGGGTAATGAAATTATCCTATCTTGGGACTGGTATCCATGCGCATAAGGCATGCTGCTAGTAATGTTCATGTTTAATAATGGAGTTCACTGGTATGACCCCCCTGGTCTGACGAGACAGGCAAATAACAATAATTCCAGGTGATAATTTATTTGTGAATATAGGTGGAATCTGGCCTGATATTTCCCCGTATAAAAATATAAGTTGTGAGGGTAGCCTGTTAGCTTTTGCAAATGTTCGATTGCTAACTTATGAGGTGGTCCCAGTTCTTAACAGTTTGTTGTTGGTAGTGGGTACTATACACAAAACCACAGTGAAATACTTGTAAAATACAAGTCGCACTCACATACCATTTGATGTCTTGAAGTGTTCTATCAGGTGCAGAATTATAAGTTCGAAGCACTGTAAATTATGGCTATGTTCACCACCAACGTCGCACCTAGGCTATGTCCAAACGGACAGAGTAACGTCGCACTAATTGACTAGTTCGAAGGAGCACTCGCTCATACTGACTTCGTATTCAACTATATCGGAGACAAACACACTTCATGGTTCGATGACGGGTCAGACTATGCCCGACTGTGTACTTGACCTGTGTCAAGGCCGGTTTTTATACCGTCCCTCGGGCGCATATCGATAATTCAACTCACATTACGTAACGCCTGATCTTCCATATCATTTGCTATGATCATGGAACCCTTCAGAAGGTTTGTACTTTCCAAGAGAATATCCTGATTAAGCAAGCATATTACTCCCCATACAATACTGAAGCGTTGAGATAAGTTTCTTCTATAACAAAAGCTTATAACGAATATGCCTTCAATATCCACTAGCTATACGTGGAACATGTGGCCGGTTCAAAGCTTGCATTGAGTTGGCAGCCAGACCTTGACTCACTGACGTCACGAGCGCGCTCTCTTTAAACCCCGGACCACGACATCGTAAATGGGCACATACGCCGTCTTCCTCTTCAAAAATAAAGAATCTTCGAGTTTTTATTTTTCATCTCTCCCTCGATGTTTCCTCTTCTTATTCGGCGTGATACCATCTCAAGCTGACTACATTATAGGTGTCATCAATTTCTCCAAGTCATGCGGTCCTTCGTTTGGGTCAAAGATGGCGTCCCTCGCCCTATCATCCTCTATTTCTTCAATGATCTGGTTCTATCTAACTTCTTCCTTCATCAAATCCTCTTCAGTGGTTTTCCATAAGACAATCGGTGGGAAACATCCTCCTGCTCTATGTCAATCTTCCGTAATGCAGTGCTTTCTCCTTTCCTTGACCTTCCTTCGAAGTTCCAGGTTTAGGCTCTTCCGTCTCGTTCAACTGGGTAAGCTCCCCTAAGTATTTCATACTTTCTATATGCCTCTCTTCTAAGTCTTGGCGATTGTTGTCATCCCTGGAGTTTTGATTTCCCTGATTCCTTTCCTGATTCGGGAATCTTCGATCATTCCTCTCGTCTGTGTTCCTCCAATTCGTGTAATTTCTTCGAGAGTCGTACTGTCTCCCATGACGATATCTCCCTCTTCTCTCGTACTGGGAATATCCTTGATATCTCCCGCTATAGGATTCTTGTCGCGGACTTCCCTCATGATGATCACGTGGTGGGGAATTCCTCTCGGTATCATTTCTCTGTGTTTGGAAATGTCTGTCTGTCGTTACCAAATTAATGGTCCGAAGATCTGACATGACGTTTCACTCCCTAAGATGTTGGTTGCTGACATGATCCAATCGTTGGAGAACTTCATCCATGTCTTCCAAACTTTCGGCTCCAGCCGCTATGAGAGTTCGCTGGACCTCTAATGGGAACTGACGTGTCAATGCCGTGATTAATTCACACTCTGACATGGGTGGCTGCAAAAATTTAAGTTTCGACAACTGACTTGAGAAGTAGCTCGAATATTGTGTAGGTTGTGTATTCGAAAACTTCTTCGAGTATGCCTCGGAACGAATATCCTGCTGGTTTTCTGGGGACCAAAATTTCTTTTAAGAGACTTCTTGAAAAATCTTCATAATCCGTCATGGTTTATCTAAAAGCTCGAAACCATAAAAGTGAAGGACCGTCAAGCAGTTTGTCTATCACTTTTACCTCCCTAGCTGTAGAAATCCTCATCTCAGACAAATATTCCTCGACTTCTTTAAAAAATTCTACTGGGGTAATGGTACTGCCCCCGGAAATTGAATTATATTGAGACCACGATGGATGTATTGGAAAATATCAGTAAAGTTAAGGATGTCATAGTTATGAGAGAGAGATGAAGATAGTGGAAAGATTTTTGATTGGAGGACCCCTTGAATGGTTTAGAGCTTTTAGATACACATTCAGTAACTTTGACGAGTTTGCAGAGGAATTAATCAAACGATTTTGGTCCATAGAAGCGCAGAATTCGTTAAGAGCGGAGGTTTATTCAAGAAAATACTCAGGTACTCTTCCAACACGGTACGCTGATTTCTTTACGAGTCAATTGTCCCGCTTGAGATTTTTGCAACCCCCATTGTCAACGGAGCAATTAATTGATGCGATTTCTCGTATGCTGCCTGTGGAGGTGAGGAGACTAATCATTTCGTCAAACATCAGGGATTTGACCAGCATGGACGAATTGCTGAGGAGATTAGACTACACAAGTCCAATGCCTAACGTAGTACAGAAAGGTCAAAGGCATGACTTCAAAGAAATAAATACTGTATATATGGACCAAGTTCAGCAAACTGACAAGCCAGATGAAGAGAAAACTGACAATGTAGGTCCTCACAGGAATAATCAGTTTAAGAATAACAGATCGCAAGGTTACCGTCCGTATCAACAGAGAAGAGGCTGGAACTATAATCGAGGCAATTACAACAATGGAAGAGGCAGATATTACAACAATAATGGTTATAACAGAAATTATAATAGAAATAACCAGAACCAAAATAGAAATCAGGATTCTCAAGGTCAGGTTATGACACCCGATCAGTATCAGGAAAGAGAGAAGGAAAGCCAGCAATACCTGAAGGAGTTACGGGAAAAAGAAGCCGAAAATCAAAAGAAAAGGCAGGATGTTGTGATCGATCCTGGGCCTTCTACGAGCCAGCATAATTCGGAAAACAGAAATTCAGGACAGAAGAGAAAGTAGAGAGGAGAGAATACATTAGCCACACACAAACCAGAGAAGAAGAGACTTATGATTAAGGAACATAGTAGAAATATCATGCAAGAGTAGACCAATAATAATTCAATTTCGTGTTCAAGTGAATTGAGATATGTATAACACAGAGTTTAAAAACAATTTGCAACTGTTTTTAAAACGTGGTGAAGGGAGAATGCCCCCGGAAATTGAATTATATTGAGACCACGATGGATGTATTGGAAAATATCAGTAAAGTTAAGGATGTCATAGTTATGACGTGGACATTCATGACGTAGGCACGGATGACGTAGAATTCATGCCAGTAGGCTGATTGAGCTGAGATTCTTGGTGACGTCATGATTTTATTCGAGAAAGATCCGAGATTTACGACGCAGTCGCAGGAAACAAGGTATTGTGCTAAGGAAGAAGCTACGCTATTGGAGGAGAGACGAGAACCAATGAACGATAGTTTGGAAGGAAGACGGAAATTGCTGAAACTACGATATTCGATTACTTTTGGCATGCAGATTTGTGGAAATCTATTTTCAGATATGGCATTCATTTGGAATTTTGAAGAAATTAATTTTGAGTTTTTGAATTTTGAAAATCCGTCAAGTATAGCCAAAGTTAAAACTTCCAGCAATGACGCAGCAACAGGCTATGGAAGGGATGAATACGCCCCTTAAGAAGTTGATAAAAGGTCGTGCACAGGAGAGAGGAGCTCTCATTCTGATACTCATACTCAGATCTCATACGCTCAGATCTCATACTTGTGATCGCATATATATATTTCTGGTGATATAGAGTTATTTTCAAGTGATTCAGTGAAGTAAGGTGTCTTTAGCGTGAGGTGAAAGCCTTGCCGCATCGAACGAACTCGGAGCAGTTCCATTTCACGCTGCTCAAAACTAGGTGAAGTTGAAACGCGCACATTAACGTTTCCACCAGTCAAGATATCAAGCGCTAACTTCAGCCTTTACGATAATTCTGTTAGGCAGTATAACATTAAGGTGTATACAAGATTTCAACGATTTCACAGTGATACTTCGAAAGATATTGGAACTTTTAGGCTGCCAACAAAAGTGATTTTCTCGCCACAGGAGAAACACTTTTATATTCCACATTATTACACTACGGCTGACACGTGGAGTGCAACAGTTTGGTATTACAACGATACATTCGACTATGGAACACTATAATATTGCAGTGCTTTTGATCATTATAACTGCAGTTGAGATGCAAGGCTAAGGCTTGGATGCAATTGGGACATATGTTATTGGAGTAAAGTAACAGCATGGAACTTCGTTAATCGTCTTTCTACAAAAGCGAGCATGTAGTGAACATCCAACTACACTCATGCATCGTTAATCCATCGCTGAATTATACCAGATAACAGTGGAAATAATTTCATACTCCACAACTATGAATATTTCTGCGGAAATAACTACATTAAACTTCATGACGAATTCCTGCAAGAACTTCAGAGAACTTTCAAGAGAGGCCAGGGTTATCCCGGCGCACAATGAAGAATTTTGCCGGAAGGATGTTTCTCGTATCCACGGAGCAGTGCAATTTCGGAGGAGGAAGCAGTTCGATTCTCCGAGGACGCTGATTCCAAATTCGAGGATGGAGCTCATCTTTAAGTTGGTGAAATGGATCCATCAGCAGTCTTCTTTGGGGAATTTTCCTCTGGAACTTCAATCGGCAGATAAGGTAGTTGTGAACGTTTCTTGTATTATTTGAGTATCGTAGCGATATTTGAGCAACCATTCTTCCCATATTTTCTGTCCTACCTTTTGCCCCATTTTCTTGTTTAATATTTTGTACTCAGTACACTTCGATGATTTAAGCCTTTTTCTTCGATTTTTGAGACATTGCTATGTCATTGGCATACTTAAATAATTTTGGATCAGTTGAGACTGATGATTTAGATTCTTTCAGTAATTTGCATACTTTTGTAGTCACGATTTAACTGTAAAGTTAATGATTTGCTATGGCAGATTTGAATTCAGACAGCATGTCATTTTATTAAAGTAATTCTAATCAGTTAATTACTTTGACCAATTTTCTGTCATCCTCAAGAAAGAAGAATAATTAAAAGATTTTAGAGCGTTAAAATATTTTACGATATCGACGATCTTTGAAATACTAGTCGTCTTATGAACATGATTGCAACATAGACATTTATCATTGCATTATAGACAATTTTATGAAATACGAACGTTAATTACAATTTATTGAATACACTATAGTAATGAACATGTGATTGGAGTTTTTCTCAATTATAGATTGGAACAATAATGTTTGCATTCCACAATCTAATTGTATTCTATTCGACTATTTTGCAGTTTAGTTGAACTTTGTTTGAAGATAGTATTTTTATACTGCGTTACTTTGAAGATGTTAATCTCAATTTTGATAGACCAGGCAGGAGTGTCTAATCGTATTTGCTATTAAATTTATTTGTGATTGGCAAAATTTTTCTTCATATCGATTCGTGAATGAAACCCACGAAGGTTAAATAATAACAGTCATTATTACAATTGATGAATATAAGAATTTTTAAAGAGGAACAATGGATGTATAATCGATAGTTCAGTGGACGTGTAAAAGTCGCTGTTGAATAATGCCCTTGAATAATGAAGGAGGTTCCCACATAATTAATGAAGTTGATGAATTAATAGTGGAGGTTTTTGTGTGTAGTTTGGAAGATTTTTATGCCATATATATAAAGATATATGATGAATTTTGGGCCAATTGTTGTGCAATATTTTTGTGCTTTATAAGCGAAGTATTTTCCCGCTGAATGTTGTTCTTGTTCTTTGAAAGATTATTCATATGAAGATACTGTTAAAATTAACAAGAGTGTTAAATAATTTGAGATAAAGATTTTGAATGGAGGTTACAGTCACAAATATTAATAATTATTATTAAACATTATTAAACCTGAATTTGACAGTCAAATATAACTAACCTTCATTGGTCGATTATATCAACACGATGTGAGTAATTATCAACCGGATAGACGTGTGGTTCAATGTATTCCTTGTATAAATAATATAAACAATTTAATATTGTAAAATAATTTTGTAAATATCTTTGTTAAATAATTTAAAATGATAGTGATTAATAGAAGCGTGTATTAAATTTTCAATCGTCATTTGACATTGTTATAAACAATTTGTTATTGTTATAAATAATTAATGAACTTTTGTTATTAACATTTAGAGTTTTTTTATACTCTAAACAATGCAAGTTAAGCAAGTGGTTTAAACAAATAATCATAATTTGGGATTGTTGGAGGAATCCACTGGTGTTTGAATGAAGCATGTAAGACATTTGCGTGATAATATTTCAGTTGAGATGTGAACATTTACGTGTTTAAAGGAGAGAGCCGAGCTCTGAGGTAACACGCTTATGGTAGGGTTGAACGAACGGGTGTCCGCTTTGACGACACAGGTGTTTGCAGCTGGTCCGGACAACTGTGTTACTGAGACCAAGGGCGTTTCATAATAGCCTAGTGGCTATAAATAAAATGTGCAGTATAAACACGCAAAGCAATTGATACATGTGTCTCATCCCAAATCCCGTTTCCATTCCCATTGCATTGTTATATTTTCGTTGCTATAAGCTTGAGAAAGCTAAAACATTATGTGTAGAGAATACAGGTCCTACAGGAGGACATGGTTATGTGGTCGATGGCTTCTGATTGCCACGTATATTTTGTTGTTTCATTTTTGTTAAAAATCATTCTTTATGTGAAATAAATTATTGTGCAGTTTAAAGTTTCTCGTCTTCGGTTTGGTTCATTTTAAATATCATGGTGGAGGTTATTGTGAGGACATACTTTTAAGTGATCCAGTTGACAACCCAGTCCCCGAGATATATTTAAGAGGTAAGTCAAGGTAAGTATGAAACCCCGTATATTTTGGTGTGTTCCACAATAATTTTCTTGTTAACTATTGTGCTCTAATCTCGATAGTATCTGTCAGTGCCATTTTCATTGATGTAGCTATGCCGGCGCGTTTGATTATTGGCAATCCGATTGAGGGGGCGGATATCTGACAGCCTACTATCCGGATATCGGGTACAGTAGGATTGGCAACCCTGAAACGTGGGGCATGTTCTACAAAACTGGATTACCAGGAGGATTGCCGTAATTCGGTGGGGCTCGATTGTCTCGATTAGCACGATCAGCAAAACATTGGATTACCAAGTTATTGCAGTAGAATTGACACCGCAATTTTTGTGGAGTGTTCGAATAACATTGGATTACTAAGTTATCGATGTCAAAGGGATTGTGAAGACTCAAATAAAGAGGTTGATTCTTTGTTAGATGTCTTAGCCAATTGTAGAATTTGAGAGTGTGATTATATAGGAATAAATGTTGTATTGCATTAGGAAAATTACACTCAGAAAAGATCAGATCTTATACAACTTGAAAGAGGTTAAATAGGCTGGAAACTTAGAAAAATCGCCTATGATCTGGAATCTTATTTTATTTGACCGGCTTATGACATGTATAGTCATATTAAAGATAAAATTAAACTATTTGGATTATAAATGTAAATTATTTGTGTTAGGATATTTTAAAATGAACCAAAGAAACTTGAACATGTGCTTGAGTTTATTTCAACATGAAGTGTCTACGAGGGTTAATTATAAGGTAATTATAAGTTAGATTTAAGACAGAAAATTGCTCAAACTTTATATATGGTGAAGAATGTTGCTCAGATGTTGTTATTTTACTCTGTTTGATGTATGTCCCTAAAGCAGTTTATTATTGAAAAAGTATTGAAATGGCAGATGAAAGTCTGAGAATTATGTTGGAGGAGATGTCTAACAGCTTGAAAACTAGCATGAATAGCAGTATGAAGCAGATGATGGAGGAGAATTCTAGTAGTTTGTCAGCTAATTTGTCTATTAGGCTGGATGAAAGTGTGAGGGAAATGGAAGCTAGGAATACTAGTCGAATGGAGGAAATGGAAGCTAGGAATGCTAGTAATTTGAGAGATAGCATGAATGAAAGTTTGAAAGTTATTCAGACCAGTTCTGCAAACCTAGAGGATAATATGTCGCGTTTACAGATTAATACCCAAGGAATAGAGAATGCTGTAACTGACATGCGCACAGACGTGTCCAATGTGCATAAAGATGTGTCTGTTGTTAAAATTGATGTGTCCAAGGTACAAAAGGATCTTACTATGTTGAATCTTGATGTTGCTAATGTCCGGAGTGATATTTCTTGTGCTAGGGCTGAAGTAGTTGTTGTTAAAAATGATGTTGCGACTGTCCAAGACAAGGTTGAGGAAGTCCAAAGAGAAGTCCAAAATGTTAGAACTGATGTGTCCAATGTTCAGGTTGATATTAATAACATTCATTCGGATGTAAATGAGATACAAAGTGATATAAATAAGATTCAAGTAGAAGTCAACACAGTTTTCGTAGATATTGCTAAAGTCCAAACTGATGTAAATAAAGTCAGGGAAGAAATAGAAAACTCGAAAACACTTTGTACGCGTAATATGAGTGCATTAACGACTAGGCTAGTTGATGAGTCAGTTAGAACGACAGCGTCTTTAGCAGGTTTAAAGTATGATGTAGAGGTCATGAGAACCCAGGTATTAGACCATAACAGATTACTCAAAGAAGATATCGAAGTAGACATAGCAGAAATGTTAACGGCAAATGTAGCAGTATGGAAAGACGAGTGGAATAGGTCAAGTGGGGAACATGTAACCCAAATTCAGGAACGTATTGAAAGAAAACTTGCCAGTACTCAAATAGATATTAACAATGAAGTAGTACAGATTAGGAAAGATTTAAGCGTAAGGATGGATTCGCTATCCGAGAGACAAGTAGAAGATAGAACACAGATAGGTCAGGATGTGCAAGCATTAAAATCTGCGTTAGAGGATCAGATTCATAAAGTTGTCTCTGATGTAAATGAAACGACGAGCAAATTGCAGAATTTGAAGCTAGGAGAAGCTAGTTTAATGGAGACCTACAAAGAAGAGTTAATCAGGAAAGTCTTAACGGAAATCACTGACAAGGATACAGAAGGCTTGGCTTGCGAAACTAATAGGAATTATGCCAGAAGATATAACCTAGATCCAGAAGAGAGAGACGTGACTCCTGAAGAACGTATATCCAGATTCAGGGAGGAAGATGACGAAAGGAATAGGGAACCTGAGTGGAACTATCGAGATAGTGGGAAAAACTACCCGGATTCATATCCGAGGAATGTAACGGTCATCAGGAATTTTGAAGACAAACTGCAAAAATTCAGCAACACTGATAGTTTGACGCCTATAGAATATGTCAGGAACCTCAAAGATTATTTCATCGAAGCTCACATTCCCAGAGAGAGAGAGATGAAGATAGTGGAAAGATTTTTGATTGGAGGACCCCTTGAATGGTTTAGAGCTTTTAGATACACATTCAGTAACTTTGACGAGTTTGCAGAGGCATTAATCAAACGATTTTGGTCCATAGAAGCGCAGAATTCGTTAAGAGCGGAGGTTTATTCAAGAAAATACTCAGGTACTCTTCCAACACGGTACGCTGATTTCTTTACGAGTCAATTGTCCCGCTTGAGATTTTTGCAACCCCCATTGTCAACGGAGCAATTAATTGATGCGATTTCTCGTATGCTGCCTGTGGAGGTGAGGAGACTAATCATTTCGTCAAACATCAGGGATTTGACCAGCATGGATGAATTGCTGAGGAGATTAGACTACACAAGTCCAATGCCTAACGTAGTACAGAAAGGTCAAAGGCATGACTTCAAAGAAATAAATACTGTATATATGGACCAAGTTCAGCAAACTGACAAGCCAGATGAAGAGAAAACTGACAATGTAGGTCCTCACAGGAATAATCAGTTTAGGAATAACAGATCGCAAGGTTACCGTCCGTATCAACAGAGAAGAGGCTGGAACTATAATCGAGGCAATTACAACAATGGAAGAGGCAGATATTACAACAATAATGGTTATAACAGAAATTATAATAGAAATAACCAGAACCAAAATAGAAATCAGGATTCTCAAGGTCAGGTTATGACACCCGATCAGTATCAGGAAAGAGAGAAGGAAAGCCAGCAATACCTGAAGGAGTTACGGGAAAAAGAAGCCGAAAATCAAAAGAAAAGGCAGGATGTTGTGATCGATCCTGGGCCTTCTACGAGCCAGCATAATTCGGAAAACAGAAATTCAGGACAGAAGAGAAAGTAGAGAGGAGAGAATACATTAGCCACACACAAACCAGAGAAGAAGAGACTTATGATTAAGGAACATAGTAGAAATATCATGCAAGAGTAGACCAATAATAATTCAATTTCGTGTTCAAGTGAATTGAGATATGTATAACACAGAGTTTAAAAACAATTTGCAACTGTTTTTAAAACGTGGTGAAGGGAGAATGCCCCCGGAAATTGAATTATATTGAGACCACGATGGATGTATTGGAAAATATCAGTAAAGTTAAGGATGTCATAGTTATGACGTGGACATTCATGACGTAGGCACGGATGACGTAGAATTCATGCCAGTAGGCTGATTGAGCTGAGATTCTTGGTGACGTCATGATTTTATTCGAGAAAGATCCGAGATTTACGACGCAGTCGCAGGAAACAAGGTATTGTGCTAAGGAAGAAGCTACGCTATTGGAGGAGAGACGAGAACCAATGAACGATAGTTTGGAAGGAAGACGGAAATTGCTGAAACTACGATATTCGATTACTTTTGGCATGCAGATTTGTGGAAATCTATTTTCAGATATGGCATTCATTTGGAATTTTGAAGAAATTAATTTTGAGTTTTTGAATTTTGAAAATCCGTCAAGTATAGCCAAAGTTAAAACTTCCAGCAATGACGCAGCAACAGGCTATGGAAGGGATGAATACGCCCCTTAAGAAGTTGATAAAAGGTCGTGCACAGGAGAGAGGAGCTCTCATTCTGATACTCATACTCAGATCTCATACGCTCAGATCTCATACTTGTGATCGCATATATATATTTCTGGTGATATAGAGTTATTTTCAAGTGATTCAGTGAAGTAAGGTGTCTTTAGCGTGAGGTGAAAGCCTTGCCGCATCGAACGAACTCGGAGCAGTTCCATTTCACGCTGCTCAAAACTAGGTGAAGTTGAAACGCGCACATTAACGTTTCCACCAGTCAAGATATCAAGCGCTAACTTCAGCCTTTACGATAATTCTGTTAGGCAGTATAACATTAAGGTGTATACAAGATTTCAACGATTTCACAGTGATACTTCGAAAGATATTGGAACTTTTAGGCTGCCAACAAAAGTGATTTTCTCGCCACAGGAGAAACACTTTTATATTCCACATTATTACACTACGGCTGACACGTGGAGTGCAACAGTTTGGTATTACAACGATACATTCGACTATGGAACACTATAATATTGCAGTGCTTTTGATCATTATAACTGCAGTTGAGATGCAAGGCTAAGGCTTGGATGCAATTGGGACATATGTTATTGGAGTAAAGTAACAGCATGGAACTTCGTTAATCGTCTTTCTACAAAAGCGAGCATGTAGTGAACATCCAACTACACTCATGCATCGTTAATCCATCGCTGAATTATACCAGATAACAGTGGAAATAATTTCATACTCCACAACTATGAATATTTCTGCGGAAATAACTACATTAAACTTCATGACGAATTCCTGCAAGAACTTCAGAGAACTTTCAAGAGAGGCCAGGGTTATCCCGGCGCACAATGAAGAATTTTGCCGGAAGGATGTTTCTCGTATCCACGGAGCAGTGCAATTTCGGAGGAGGAAGCAGTTCGATTCTCCGAGGACGCTGATTCCAAATTCGAGGATGGAGCTCATCTTTAAGTTGGTGAAATGGATCCATCAGCAGTCTTCTTTGGGGAATTTTCCTCTGGAACTTCAATCGGCAGATAAGGTAGTTGTGAACGTTTCTTGTATTATTTGAGTATCGTAGCGATATTTGAGCAACCATTCTTCCCATATTTTCTGTCCTACCTTTTGCCCCATTTTCTTGTTTAATATTTTGTACTCAGTACACTTCGATGATTTAAGCCTTTTTCTTCGATTTTTGAGACATTGCTATGTCATTGGCATACTTAAATAATTTTGGATCAGTTGAGACTGATGATTTAGATTCTTTCAGTAATTTGCATACTTTTGTAGTCACGATTTAACTGTAAAGTTAATGATTTGCTATGGCAGATTTGAATTCAGACAGCGTGTCATTTTATTAAAGTAATTCTAATCAGTTAATTACTTTGACCAATTTTCTGTCATCCTCAAGAAAGAAGAATAATTAAAAGATTTTAGAGCGTTAAAATCTTTTACGATATCGACGATCTTTGAAATACTAGTCGTCTTATGAACATGATTGCAACATAGACATTTATCATTGCATTATAGACAATTTTATGAAATACGAACGTTAATTACAATTTATTGAATACACTATAGTAATGAACATGTGATTGGAGTTTTTCTCAATTATAGATTGGAACAATAATGTTTGCATTCCACAATCTAATTGTATTCTATTCGACTATTTTGCAGTTTAGTTGAACTTTGTTTGAAGATAGTATTTTTATACTGCGTTACTTTGAAGATGTTAATCTCAATTTTGATAGACCAGGCAGGAGTGTCTAATCGTATTTGCTATTAAATTTATTTGTGATTGGCAAAATTTTTCTTCATATCGATTCATGAATGAAACCCACGAAGGTTAAATAATAACAGTCATTATTACAATTGATGAATATAAGAATTTTTAAAGAGGAACAATGGATGTATAATCGATAGTTCAGTGGACGTGTAAAATCGCTGTTGAATAATGCCCTTGAATAATGAAGGAGGTTCCCACATAATTAATGAAGTTGATGAATTAATAGTGGAGGTTTTTGTGTGTAGTTTGGAAGATTTTTATGCCATATATATAAAGATATATGATGAATTTTGGGCCAATTGTTGTGCAATATTTTTGTGCGTTATGAGCGAAGTATTTTCTCGCTGAATGTTGTTCTTGTTCTTTGAAAGATTATTCATATGAAGATACTGTTAAAATTAACAAGAGTGTTAAATAATTTGAGATAAAGATTTTGAATGGAGGTTATAGTCACAAATATTAATAATTATTATTAAACATTATTAAACCTGAATTTGACAGTCAAATATAACTAACCTTCATTGGTCGATTATATCAACACGATGTGAGTAATTATCAACCGGATAGACGTGTGGTTCAATGTATTCCTTGTATAAATAATATAAACAATTTAATATTGTAAAATAATTTTGTAAATATCTTTGTTAAATAATTTAAAATGATAGTGATTAATAGAAGCGTGTATTAAATTTTCAATCGTCATTTGACATTGTTATAAACAATTTGTTATTGTTATAAATAATTAATGAACTTTTGTTATTAACATTTAGAGTTTTTTTTATACTCTAAACAATGCAAGTTAAGCAAGTGGTTTAAACAAATAATCATGATTTGGGATTGTTGGAGGAATCCACTGGTGTTTGAATGAAGCATGTAAGACATTTGCGTGATAATATTTCAGTTGAGATGTGAACATTTACGTGTTTAAAGGAGAGAGCCGAGCTCTGAGGTAACACGCTTATGGTAGGGTTGAACGAACGGGTGTCCGCTTTGACGACACAGGTGTTTGCAGCTGGTCCGGACAACTGTGTTACTGAGACCAAGGGCGTTTCATAATAGCCTAGTGGCTATAAATAAAATGTGCAGTATAAACACGCAAAGCAATTGATACATGTGTCTCATCCCAAATCCCGTTTCCATTCCCATTGCATTGTTATATTTTCGTTGCTATAAGCTTGAGAAAGCTAAAACATTATGTGTAGAGAATACAGGTCCTACAGGAGGACATGGTTATGTGGTCGATGGCTTCTGATTGCCACGTATATTTTGTTGTTTCATTTTTGTTAAAAATCATTCTTTATGTGAAATAAATTATTGTGCAGTTTAAAGTTTCTCGTCTTCGGTTTGGTTCATTTTAAATATCATGGTGGAGGTTATTGTGAGGACATACTTTTAAGTGATCCAGTTGACAACCCAGTCCCCGAGATATATTTAAGAGGTAAGTCAAGGTAAGTATGAAACCCCGTATATTTTGGTGTGTTCCACAATAATTTTCTTGTTAACTATTGTGCTCTAATCTCGATAGTATCTGTCAGTGCCATTTTCATTGATGTAGCTATGCCGGCGCGTTTGATTATTGGCAATCCGATTGAGGGGGCGGATATCTGACAGCCTACTATCCGGATATCGGGTACAGTACCTCCTACACCACTAAACTTAGATGGCTTTTCATCTTTGGTCTTGATGACTGTCATCACTGAATCATGACCATGCGTTGGACCAACGTGAGAATATGTTGTCCTTATATTGGCCATGTTTGAATCCTTTGATCCTATTCCTGATTGGTGTTCTGTTTCCATAGATTTAATTTTGTTTTCTAGTGTAGAAAGAGTTGCTTGCATCTCATTATATGGCATCTTCACACTTTCTACCTTTTCCTGTTCCATGCTGTCGGATGATAATCGTTCTTTTGAAAATTTGGAACTATCCATCCTTAACAACTCCAAAATTTCTGATTTCAAGCGATCCGGGGAAAATTTGGAAATTTCCGCTTTAATTTGGGAGATTTCGCTATTCGTTTGTTCGGGATGAAATTTGGAAATCTCTCCTTGGATGTGCCCTAACATTTCGGTTTTTAACTGTTCTGGCTGAATTTTGGAAATCTCTGCTTGGAAGTGCCCTAACATTTCGGATTTTAACTGTTCTGGCTGAATTTCTAAAACTTCGGCCTTCACTTGTTCTACCAGTTTGGATTTTATCTGCTCCTGAGCAGTCTGCAATTCCGTGGTAGTAACTGTTTTGGTTTCAAATTTTTTCATCTTGTTAAAATCGTCATGAAAACCCTGGTTGTAAGCTTCTATGCGATCTAAGATTTTCTCGGTATTGGACACTCTTTTACCTAAATCCTTTGTGACGATATTTCCTCTTTTGGCTATATCCTTCTGAATCGCGCCTACATCTTTTCTAAAATTGTAATCGCATGTTCTAATGGCCTTATGAACGTCTTTCAGATCATCCTCCACTTCCTTAGCAACACATGTCAGTACATGTTTCTGCATGTTTTCAAAAATGGATTGTTTGAAATCTGCAGAGATACGAGACTGTACTTCTGTCACTACATTATCTGTGACATTATTAATCTTGCCTTCTAATCTCTCTTCCATACAGCTAGCCTCACTCTCTAACTTCGTAACGTATTTCCGGGCCCTCCTAAATATCGCCTCTTCTAACTGCTCTATCTCTTCATGAGTCTTTGCCATGTTTTCCTCTAGCTTAAAACACTTTTCGAGAACCCGACTCTCCACTGATCCGATATGAGCTTCTAAAGTATGTCCTTATCAATGGAATTAATTTGCTTTTCATGAACTAGGTAATTACTTTTAACCCTATTTTCTACTAACGTGAGTGCAGCAGAATTATCAACGATTTGACATTCTAAATTGGCTTCCACAGATTTAATTTGTTGTTCGAAAGATTTAGAATTTTCCAAAATTTTCTCTTCCAACAAATTAGAAATACTGTCCATTTTACCTTCCAGTTCTTTGGATCTATGCTGGATATTATTTTGAAGGGATTCCGTAATTTTACTTTCAAGGGATACAGAAGTATTTTGAAGGGATTCAGAAAATTTACCTTCAAGTTCTTTTGAACTGTTTTGAAGAGATTCAGAAAATTTACCTTCAAGTTCTTTAGAACTGTTTTGAAGAGATTCAGAAAATTTACCTTCAAGTTCGTTTGAACTGTTTTGAAGAGATTCAGAGAATTTACCTTCAAGTTCTTTTGAAATGACTTGAATAGTTTCTAAGGTAGCAGCAATTTTATTTTCCAATGTCTTTGTATTAGTTTTGACATTTTCATCTGCTGCCGAGAGAGGATCAGAAGTTTCCCTCATTTTTGTTTCTAAGGAATCTAAAATTAAAGAGTTCGCTGCCATTTTTTCATTTATAGACAATAATAAAGTTTTCATTTCCGTTTCAGACATAATCACTCAATATAATAATGGCAATTAGTGAGAAGAACCATCACCAGACACTCGAGGAACTTTGAGCTAATAGTAGACTGTAACATTTCAGAGCCATGAATTTTCCACCGACAACGTAAAAATTAATATGCTTAAATGACACGGTAACAATAACAAAAAGAATGTCCTCAACCTCCATTACATGTCGCTAAACAAAAAGCTAAAGCAACGACGGGAGCAAAATCCAAAAACAACAGCACTCAAACAAGTGAGCTAGAAAGTACTCCTACATCTTTTCTAACCTTACACGTGGACCGAAACCGGGCCTAACTCAAGCCTAACTCGAAAACATATCTATCTCGAACCCCACGTTGGGCGCCATTTCTTTCTCTTCCTTATGTGCCAGTGTGTGCACCTGGAGCGACAGACAACCACATGCGAGACAGTAGTGAACACAGTGTTAGCGCGAGTTCTCTCTCAGGGCGTTCTGGGTTTGGGCGATAATTACCAACACTGTGCTCATGCCGCTCATAAAGGAAAAAGGAAAGACATGACATGCAATTGAGAATTGAAGACCATGTTTCAAGACGAACAAATTCACAAAAAAATATTCATTAAATTCCTGCATTCTTGCAGAAGCACAAAAATAGCACACGCATTCAATAGCAGATTTTATGTCTCTCTTATATGAAAATAAACCATAGTCGTATTTAAAATTGTCAATATCTTGACTATGTTTATGAATTACACTTCATTCTTTCATTTAAACAAGTCGAGATGACATAAAATAATGTTTCCCTATTATGTTGCATAGTTACTCTACTTTACTATTTACAAATAGTTCTGACATTAGCACGGATTAGTTCACACGCGATTCTTCATTCAATTAATTAATAAACACACTTCTTAACGCAGTTATGCCAAAATGTCATGATGACTATTACTTGGGAACAGTAGTTAATTTTATAGCAGACAATTGAGAACAATAATAATAATGATATCTGGTTTCATGGAGTCAGCTAGATATATTCCTTCATAACTTTAAAGATCTAATGCAATGACCATGATTTCATATGACCATAAAATTTGCATGACAATATTGCTTATAATAATCCATAATAATTTGAGCTATCACATCACAGGGAAATCTTGAGGATTTGGAATACACTGAAGCATTATGGGACAGGAGACAATTCCCATTTTATTTTTTCATCAAAGCATACAGCTTTCGGTGGATTTCGGATACAACTCCTCTAATCTCCACTCTCTCCATCTAGGTCTCTTTAAACAACAAAGTGCCTTAGCAATTTAATTTCTATTCTCAACATCCTAAAAGATAACAAATATTAAGCATTCAAATGGATTAATGGAGTAATTATTATTCAATATTTTATCAGTAGCTTTCATGACTATAATTCATTTGGAATATCACTTCCATCATTATTTATAGAATTCAAGATTACTATTATTTATTCAGAAAAAAATATTTAATATTATTATTATTATTATTATTATTATTATTATGAGACATCGTATTTTTCTGTCATGCAGAATAAAAATTATTTAATGCATCTAATCGTTGAAAATCTGCTGCTTTATGAATTGGGGTAGGAATCCTGATATTATTTACTGCAAAATGAAACATTGAGGATTGTACCTCGGCTGCAAGTCTACCCTGACTATATGGAAAAATTATGCCTAAAAATATGCAACCATTCTAACTGTACGAGAGTTACTTAATAAAGAAAGTGAATTGGTCTATCAGAACGGAGTAATATTCATGGATCTCTGAAATGTTTAAGCTTGCGGAAATCTACGTTATCATGTTTCCGTGGCTATCAGACCTCCCTCGATGCAGATCGACTCCACGCACCACGGATCTGAAAAGTTGAACATGGGGCATGATGCCGCGTTCAACTCCCCCGGTGCAGGTCGACTCCACGCACCACGGACCTGAGAAGTTGAAACGCAGGGCATTGGGGTATAATGCAGCATTCTGCTTGGCCTACGGACCTCAGCCACAGGTGGCTTTATTCCTCGTTCCTAAGGACATCCTGGTCTGGTCTCCTCACATCCTGCCTTCTAGCCGCTAGTCATCTCCATGGACTGGGGTAATGAAATTATCCTATCTTGGGACTGGTATCCATGCGCATAAGGCATGCTGCTAGTAATGTTCATGTTTAATAATGGAGTTCACTGGTATGACCCCCCTGGTCTGACGAGACAGGCAAATAACAATAATTCCAGGTGATCATGTTTTTGTGAATATAGGTGGAATCTGGCCTGATATTTCCCCGTATAAAAATATAAGTTGTGAGGGTAGCCTGTTAGCTTTTGCAAATGTTCGATTGCTAACTTATGAGGTGGTCCCACTTCTTAACAGTTTGTTGTTGGTAGTGGGGACTATACACAAAACCACAGTGAAATACTTTTAAAATACAAGTCGCACTCACATACCTTTTGATGTCTTGAAGTGTTCTATCAGGTGCAGAATTATAAGTTCGAAGCATTGTAAATTATGGCTATGTTCACCACCAACGTCGCACCTAGGCTATGTCCAAACGGACAGAGTAACGTCGCACTAATTGACTAGTTCGAAGGAGCACTCGCTCATACTGACGTCGTATTCAACTATATCGGACACACTCTCTTTAAACTCACGCCGGACCACGACATCGTAAATGGGCACAATACGTAGTACAGTCATGAATTTCTGAGACTAGACGCCTGGAGGATAGGCCACCACACGACCCTGTATGTTGCACACGCTGCCGCATTACCCGGCGTACACCTACAGAGAACCACATCCACTCTCAAAATAGTCGCCGTTGGCCGCTATGCACTTTTGCCAACATTGATATAGCTGCTGGAAGCACCGCTGAAAGCAGTTGGCAGGAAGGTCCCGTGTGGCTTCTCTTATGGCCGGCATGACCTCTTCGGACGACCGAAATCTGCGCCCACATAGGAGTGCTTTCAGGCGAGGAAAGAGAAGGATCATGTGGGGCGTGATCAGGTGAGTACGAAGGGTGGGGCAAAACTGTCACCTGTTGCCTTGCATGTTCCTCTTAGACAAGGACAGAGCGACGTGCAAGGGCGTGGTCGTGTAGCAACAGCCAATATTCTTTGTACGCCAAAGCCCAGGTCGCTTATTGCGAATTGCATCGCGTAAACGGCCAAGGATATACTTGTAGCGTTTTTTTTTACCGTTGCACCGACTGAGAGGAATTCCATGATAACGATTCCATTTGAATCAAAAAAACAGTTCCAGCATCACCTTGCCTTTTGACCTGTCTTGTCGTGTTTTTTTCTGCCATGGTGATGATGGCGTTTTCCAGGTGGCTGATTGATGTTTCAGTTGCGGATCGTAATGGAAACTCCATGTTTCGTCTCCCGGTATTATTCGGTTGAGAAACGTCAGATCATCGTCAGGTCCGACTGGCACATTCAAATCACCGTCATAACAATGACCGTACGTCTGCTGCCAGTGCATGCACTCAACTGTCTCTTGCAGGGACGAGAGACTAACTGACATGGTACCATACCAAGGTGCCACCTATGCCCTATAGTGTCACACAACGCCACCATGCAGTCAGTCTCAGAACTTCATGACTGTACCACGTATGTATGCCTGAAAAGCATAATCCATTCTCTTACATAAAACAATCATTGGATTCGACAAAGTACACCCAAGTGAAAAATAAATATAATCTATTTAAATCAATAGTATACTTGCCACGATCTCTTAATCTCTTTAACACTTATTGCCCACAATTATTGCACAATTAAGGTGTCTCCTAATTAATGAACAATGAGAACTGTACAAATTATATGTGTGATGTAGTATAAATGAATGACTGACTGTGTTTGGCTTGACGATGGTGACGTATTTCCGTAGTGACTTGTGTGAATGTCCTCCATTTGGGAAAACTGATCATAGAGGTATGATGGGGATTTGTGTTTGAATAGTTATATTTAGAGTTATGTTTGCTACAGCCAGTAATCTTTGCTGATTTAATTTAAGCTCATCAAGGAGAGAGAAGGCACTGATTCCATCTTGAGATGGAAAATAGTTCCAAACGCGCTTTTCCCTCTCTCGCAGTGTAGTGAATATGATACATCTCACTATGCGGGCTTTTCTTCAAAAATCACTCTTATTAAGTCTGTTTGTTCAGTTTTATCGCCCACTTCAAGTTCCGGGCCATCTTTGCAACACTGTTCATCGGCCCGTTCCTGGTCATGATCGTCATCTACTCACACATATACATCATCATCCAGCGTCATCAGAGCGTCAGAGAGGGCCTTCTTCGCGAGGGCACCATCAGATCGCGTCTCAACCACCGTAACGTCCACTCGAGGTGAGTACTTGATGAACGCCCTGTAACATTTATTGTCACGCATATACATCATCATCCAGCGTCATCAGAGCGTCAGAGAGGCTTCCTTCGAGAGAGTACCATCAGATCGCGTCTCAACCACCGTAACGTCCACTCGAGGTGAGTACTTGATGAACACCCTGTGACATTTATTCTCATACATCCCAGCAACAAACCACAGCAAAATGTTAGTTTGATATTTGCAATTGACTAGGAAAATATCGCTGGAAAGCAAGCTTAGCCTATAATGATGCTTTTTTTTATGCAGCCAATGGCCAAGTACTTTTTTCTCTTCAGAACGGGTCAGGGAAGGGATATTGGAAGGAAATCAGCCGTTGACCTATTGAAAGGAACCTCCCCGGCATTTTCCTGGTGGTGAAAATGGGAAACCACGAAAACCATTTTCAGGACGGCCGAGGTGGGATTTGAACCCACGCTCTCCCGATGCCAGCGAGGCACGAGGTAGCGCGTTAGCGCTCTCGACCACCGTGGCCGGTAATAATGTACAGGGTCATTCATATAAAATAAGAACGCCAAGCGGCGGCTTTGTTAATCGTAGCTGCGGTCACCTAGGCCGAGCTTTTGGCGCGCCAAGGCCCCCTGCTTTAAGAGTGTGTACAATCCTATATGATGCAGCGGCCATGCTAGCGTGTGTACAATGCTGAAATCTTACTTTAGTTAGTTAGTTAGTTAGTTATTGTTGATGAAACCGAAACCCCTATAGTATTAAACGCGCGCGCATAGTGCATACGATGGCTGTTTTTTTTTTTTTTTTTTTTTTTTTTTTTTCGATGGATTGTATAAAAATAACAGATTGACATTACCAAACTTGACCTTGCAATAAGCGTGCAGGTGCTCAGTCGCCAGTCTAAACCTCAAGTGCTAACATGGTGAGACAGTTATCATTGCAACATTGCAACATCGTATTTTTTTATGTAAAACTTATTTTAAGTACAAGTCGGCTCGGCGGGTACGTGATGTATTTGTTCAGCAATTTCCTGATGAAGTGCCACCTTCACTAGCACAGATTCACGTAATTGTAATAAGTTTGACACTACTGGCTCGGTGCTCAATAAAAAACATGCCGGCACACGAACAGTTTTAACAGAGGATGAGCTAGATGACATTGGCGAGAATCTTGAACGGTCTCCGAATAAATCACTCACAAAATTAGCACAAGTAGGGGTTTTGGTTTCATCAACAATAACTAACTAACTAAAGTAAGATTTCAGCATTGTACACACACTAGCAAGGCCGCTGCATCATATAGGATTGTACACACGCTTAAAGCAGGGGGCCTTGGCGCGCCAAAAGCTCCGCCAAGGTGACCGCAGCCGCCACTTGGTGCTCTTATTTTATATGAAAGACCCTGTATATTAGCACATGTATAAATATTGCACTCCCAGAATAACCCACGGTAGTGCTATCTTCCAGTAAATACAGCGTGCTTTCAGGGTTAATAGTAACACACCAGTCTCTGCCGCGACATGACCGGGAGGCGTGGCCACTGAACATTTTCAAAACCGTAATGAAATAAGCCTATCACGAGCTGGGTCAAGTTTGGCAGGAAACGATCTCTTCACATTTTCTACCCATTTCCTGAATATATAGTAATATGAATCATAATTCTACTACCATTAATTTACTTTTCCTGTTATTATAAAATTATTTGAAATCGGACACTACTCATGGATCATTTATCACTCGTTTCTAGCTGATGCAGAGTGCACGAGGTGATGCCGCTTTCTTTGGTGACCGCCATGGGCGCGGAAGGGGGGGGGCTCTTCGCCCCCTCCCCTGGAATTCCAAGAATATTTCGATTGTTCATTGTCACACCTGTTTATTTTTAGCCTATTTTCATTTAAGAAAAAATAGGCTTATGAGATCACCTTCTGTCCGTGTGTCTGTCTGTGTGTGCGTGTGTGATTCGTGTATGTGTGTGTGTCCCCCTAATAAAATCTAAACGGCTGAAGCGATTTCAATGAAACTCGGTAAGTTCATACCACTATTCCGGACGACCCCGACCGTGCCCTTCAAATTTTGTTACGTCTCATCAATCCAACAAGGCTGCTGTGCGAAATATTTCACCAGCATTCAATATCTCCGAAACTATTACCGACATCACCCTGGAAATTTGCACGGTGATAAGGGGAACTACTAGAATTCCTTCTATCTGACCAATGAAAGCCTGGTGACTACAAAACCAACATGGCGGCCAAGCGAATTTGCGACTTTTAAATAGACGTTTCTCGCGATTAAACCAACCAAACGCTATGTAACTTGATACAGTATATGTTTATACGCATTGTAATGCACCAACTTCTAACTTCGTTCAATTGTTTGCATAACCTCAATATGGCGGCTGTGCGAAATATTTCACCAGCATTCTTTATCTCTGAATCTATTACCGGTATCACCCTGAAATTTTGTACGAAGATAAAGGGCGCTACTGGAAGTTCATCTATGCGACTATCTAAAACCGGTTAACTACAAAACGAACATGGCAGCCAAGCGAAGATGAAAGTTTTAAATAGACTTTTCTCGCGATTTAAAGATCCAAACGCAATGAAACTTGGCACAGCAAATGTTTATATACATTGTAATGCATTGGTATCTATTAGTTCAATTGTTTACATAACCTCAAGGTGGCGGCTGTGCGAATTTTAAAATTAAGTTTTTATTTCTTGTGTCGTAATCATGCGATCGAAGTGAAAGTTTGAATAATGAACCAACGAATTAATTTTCCTTTAATGGTACATAACTCTAAGACGTACATATATAAAAATCCACTATGGTGACCATCCGCAATATTTAGTCGGTTCTCAATATCTACGAATATATTACAGCAATCAAACTGAAATCTTGTATGTTGATAGTGGCAATTAACATAGGTAGGATATATGAAAATAGGCTTTAGTTCTTCACTGAACTACTTGTTCAAATTGAAGTTACTGATAGTTAACTGATTTAGATGCAGGGATAATTCCACAGTTTTATTTATCTTAGTAATTTGGGATTATTTTGAACTGCTTGATTTTCATTTTTGTCGATACATGGTATTACAACTACGTTTTACTTATTATTATGAAATGAACGTTATGACGATGATTCACAACGAAATGCGAACTTCCGTGGTCAAGAACTCTGAACTAAAAAACTATTCCTCCCATTCATGCCATAAAGGTTTCCGAGCAGCCAAATAATGAATATCACGAAGCAAGTAAGAAATGAATCGAAATTGGCGGGGGAGGGGTTACGTCTCATCATCACCTAGGGACAGGTGGGTAATGAAATGAAAAATATTACTGGCTCCCCTCCCACTGAACAAATTCCTGCGGGAGCCCACGGTGACCACTGGGGATAAGTTGACCGTCGCGACTATACCTGTGCACGCCAGAAAGGAGGTGGGGTACCTACACCTAAGAGCATGGGATACAACACCATGCGAATTATTGCGTGTAATACATTGTAAGGCACTGTTATTATGTGCGCTGGTTATGTAATTCATAATCTCCAAATCTCAAAAAGTGCTTCAATGGGTCTTTTTCACTAATGAAATCAGGCGGACTATAAAATATGTTGAGATAAATTGAATACAGCTTCTCAGGTAAGAGATTTAGGTATTATTCACGATGATAAACTAACATTCACTCCCCACATTTACCATATCAAATCTCGCGCAATGCGCAGTCTCGGCATTCTATACAGATTCACAGAAATTAAAGACCTCACTGCACTTAAATTATACTTCATCACATATGTTCTCCCTATCCTAGATTTCTCTTCTCCTGTTTGGTCTACTTCAGCTATAACCAATATTTCTAAATTGAACAGTGCCTTTAATTTCTTTATATCAATAATCAAAGCTCGCAATCCTTCACTAAGGCACTTTGCCAAATCCGACATTCTAAATCAGCTCAATGTACTCGACCTGAGAAGCCGTCTACAATTTACTGACCTGTGTTTCCTACATAAAATTATGAATGGTTACACAAATTGTAACATGCTGCTAAGCTACTTCTCACACCACGTTCCCTCCCGTTCAACACGTCAGCACCATTTACACCATATACCCCGACCACGACTTGAAGTACAGAAGCGCTCTATTTTCCACCGTCTACCTACCCTTAGCAACTCCCTTCCAAATATTGAAATATTCTCTCCCTATAAAACATTCAAACATAACATTAGAAGATCCCTTTCATCCTCAATTCCTACCCCCTCACCCGCCTGATCACCCACTACCCCAATCATTCCCTGCGTCTTTCCCGAGATTTATCCCTTGCTGCCATCACTGCCATTTGTTACCTGTTATTGTTGTTGTTTTTGTTAATATTATTTGAAATGGTTAAAATATTAGTGTAAAATGACCTTTCCATGGTTCTATTTAATAATTGTTAAATAAATAATGTTAAACAAGTAGTTCCATGAAGAACTAAATAACCTATTTTCACATATTCTACTTGTATATGCCATTAAATACTCCCCCGCCTATTGAAAGAATTTGTCATGTGATGTATGCTATATAGCTGTTGGTACACGATGTGTGTGTGTGTGTGTGTGTGTGTGTGTGTGTGTGTGTGTCCACCAACACCATTACATTGAGAAATGATGTGCTAGAATATACGGTATAACTCTCGGTATCTGTTATAAGGACTCCTCTTGCGAGATAGCATATTTCTGTAACTATTCATGGAAGTTTAATTTGATTTAATTATTTACGAAAACTAAGCTACAGAATTTAGTGCCATTTAATTATGAATTATTATTATTATATTCGTCCAGCCCCCTAAGGAGCACGTGGAACCATTAAATAGCACTGTAATTCATCTTTTTGAACTCCTTATTCGCCCAAAATATCTTCATTCTTTCACTCTGGGCCTGCCGTCTTTCTCGTGTCAATGAGTTTTGGAGTATCAAGCTTTTCTCGGATGTATTTTCGGGTGCAAATTTGTGGGTGTTGGTCTTTTGTCTGTACGTAGTCCATGTTGTAGCCATTGGATCAATATAGACTTCATTAAGGTCCATTTGTGTATCTACTAGCCAGCGAATTTTAGTTTGTCGTTTCCCATTGATAATAAGAAATATTTTCTTAGTCAGAAGTGAATCATCCATTCGTGTTAAATGTCCATAACATGTCATACGCCGTTTGCGTGCGACTGAAGAGAATAGTTCAGTTAATGCATATAGATCTTCCGAGCTTTTTCGCATCCATATACCCTCTTGAAACTTGGGCCCGAATATCTTCCTTAGTATCTGTCGTTCAATTTTCTCGATGTCCTTAATGTGAACTGTGAGTGACGATGTCTCAGTTGCGTAGAGTGCCTCTGGTAGGACAACTGTGTGGTAGTGTTGGAGTTTGGCTTTTGTGGACAAGGATTTCTTATGTAGAAGTTCCAGGTGATTAATATTAATATTATTACTTACTTTTACTTTTATCGTTGTGGCTACTAGGGACCGCGAGATCTCAACTGTTCTTCTTCTTGTTAGCCCACCACGTCTTCATCCTTTCGGATTGGGATTCCTTCCATTCATCCAAGTGAACATTTCTCTTGCTGGGTTTTACATGAACCGGACGGAGTTTTTGTTTCAATGGGGTTCTAAGCAAGATATCTGATTCAGAAATTTCAAACTTTAACAAGTCCTTATCCACTTCCACCAGCCAAGAAGGCATTGCCTTTAAACCTTGGAAGTATTATAATAGACGGTTGGAGATTCTACTGACTGACATTCTGAGGAGGTGGGCATAGAATGTTATTCTCCGTTTCCAGATTACACTTGAAATCTTTTCAGTGGGAAGTACACTTCTGAATTACTACAGAGCTTGTAACCTCCATCTTGGAACTTAGGACCAAGAAATGTCCTAATGATCTTTCTTTCCTTAACTTCAAGTCTTATTATTATTATTATTATTATTATTATTATTATTATTATTATTATTATTATTATTATTATTATTATTATTATTATTATTATTATTATAGCCTAGCATATGAATCGTCTCATTAATCGCTTGAATAGAGTACGAGAAATGTAAAAGGACATAAGCCTTTAAAATGTCGATCTGATGTCATATTGAATTTTGTTAAACAATTGAACATCATTAGATGTCTATAATAAGCTCTGAATAAAGATTTTCTGAGCCAAGTTTTATTGCAATCAGGTGATTACATCGCCAGAAAATGTATTTTACATATTTGAAAATAACTTGGCCGACATTTTGTTTTTGTGTTTGTCAGAATTTGGAAAGGCATATTTTTCCTTACTTAACAGTCCTCTAATACCATACAAAATTTCAGGTTGATTGCTAGGATAGTTTCGGAGATATTGAAAACTGGTCATACATACTGTATGACATAGGCGCCATGTTGCATTGTTATATATGCTATAGAATTATATGCCAGTAGATGAATATTACAATCGTGGCTCATTATACCAACCTACATTTCTATCATTTCCTTAGGACACGAAAAAAAAAGTAAATTTGAAAATTTTGTACAGCCGCCATTTTTAATTTCTCATAAGAATTGAATTACAATAGACGTCAATATATTAAGCCTTGTATTACGATTTACCGTGCAATGTTTTAATGCGTTCGGATAATTAAGTCGCGAGAAAAATCCATATAAATCTTTAAATTTCCCGTCGCAGCCATGTTGGTTTTGTGCTCATCAGGTCATTGAATGTCCATAGGCGAAATTATGTTAATAACCTCTATCAACATATAAAATGTCAGTTTAATTGATTTAATTGATTCGTAGATATTGAGAACCATCTATATATTTCGGATGTTCGCCATGATGGATTGTTTTAAAATAGGCCAACGAGTTATGTACCCTTAGATGAAAATTTCTGCGTAGTTTTCTTGTTGAAACATTCACTTGGATCGCATGATTTGGACACAGAAATGAAAACTTAGTTTTAAAATTTCGCACAGCCACCATCTTGAGGTTATGTAAGCAATTAAATTAAACGCCAATAGATGCAATCTTATATCAACAATTACCGTATCAAAATTCACTGCAGTCGGGTGATTAAATCACAAGAAATTCCATTCAAATATTTTAACTTCGCTTTGCCGCCATGTTGATTTTGTAACTAACCGATTTTTGAGAGTCACAAGGGTGAACTATGTTCTATCACTGTACAAACTTTCAGGGTGATACCTGTAACCACTGCGGATATATAGAATGCCAGTGAAATATTTGGCCATTGGTGAAACATATTAACATTTAAAAGGCACTGTCGAGGTCAGACGGGGTAGTAATATGTCCTTACCGTGTTTCATTGAAATCGCATTGAAACAAATATCACCTCCACTCACACGGACAAAAGATGATCTCATAAACCTATTTTTTCATAACATGAAAATATGCTAAAAATATGAGGATTTATGCACAAAAATACCTTGAACGGCAACTAGTTTTAATGTTTCAAATTTTGTAATTCGAATCAATTTAAAAAATAAATATTAATGGTAACGTATGTTATGTATTAGTTTAATTAAAATGATCCCCGCTGCTTGTGACATCGTTGGTTGGTTGGTTCCTCAGTTTAGGGGATGCGGCAACGTAGTCATGTAGCCCCGTGTACTATGGGTGTGTGTAAAATCTGTGTGATAAATCGGTGTTAATTGTGATGGCTGTATTAGTGTGTGGCATCTGTAATTCAGGTAAAGACTGTAGACGATCAATTTCAAGTATTTCCTACTTTTGCTACCAAATGCTGCCGTCAACGACAACTAGCTGTGAACTTGGCTACTAGATACCACCACAGCCTGCACCTGGCGAAGAACGTGGAAACTTAATAGAGCGTTAATCAAATCTAACCTACAAATTTAGCTTCACACAATTGTAGTTAGTGGAAGGTTTTTTACATGCCATAAATCTACGACATGGGACCGCCGGCTTTACTTCCCCCTCCGAAGGAGGGGGTCATACTGAGGGATTTTTAAAGTTGTTAAAAAAATCCGACGATTTCGGCTGGATTTAAACCCGTGATCTTGGGCATAGAAGATCTGCATGCTACCAACTATGCTACCGAAGCCGCCCCTGTAACATCGTGTGACGACACCAGTGATATTCAGTTGGATCCAGCATAGCCTACTGCTAAGTTTTCATGCCTGCATCAAGGCTGGGGAACGCCATTTTGCACATCTGTTGTAAATGTGTTCCCAGCGTGTTTATGTCGTGCTGGTAAATAGGGTAACCTATATTTTGGTGGTCCTTCCCTATGTCAAATTAGGCTATAGATATCGTATTCTCCTTTTTCAATATTGTTTTCGAATCTTACTATTTTGGTCGCGGGTCTAAATTGTTTAGCCCGTCGTTCGTAGATTCAATGTGAATATTAACTACTAGCATTACCCGTCGCGGCTTCGCCCGCGAATATTCCAGTTGTAAAGAGTACACTTAACAAAATCTCAATCATGAATGCTATGACTGATATATCCTTGGTATGAATAATCAGACTTTATCACTTCAGCTACTGGTGCAGTGGTTAGGGGTTTGTCATTCCTTCAAAGGTATATTAGAGCGAAGTTAGTTTTCTGGGAATATCACAGACACTGTTAATTTAAGGGCCTTTAAATGTGGTTTTCGGAGACCCTTTATGGTCGGGTGAAAAAGACCTTTCGTACCACACTCATTTGTCATTCCTTCATAGGTATATCAGAGCGAAGTTAGTTTTCTGGGAATATCACAGACACTGTTAATTTAAAGGCCTTTAAATGTGGTTTTCGGAGACCCTTTATAGTCGGGTGAAAAAGACCTTTCGTACCACACTCACACGTGAAAATTGCGTGAAAAAAATCTAGAGTGCCCCTTGACCCCCTTAAGCGCATTATACTGTATGTATTGATGAATTTTACAGCTTAATTTGGTTCCGTGATAACCTTATAACCGTCTGGAAACTTTCACAGTAATGTAATAATTGGAATTGCATTGCGTCTTACAGAAATAGATGGACCTGTGACATTCTGTTACCATGGTTACCGTGTTGCATTCTTTCATTATTTCATTGTAAATATACATGTTTTAAGGTATTTATTTAATTGTGAGGCATTTAATGAGTAAGAGAGTGCGTTTCGCTTACGCATTGGGTTATGCTGGACCTGTAGGTACCCCATATGTGTAGGTTGGTGTTAATGGGACCTTATTTTCGGTACAAAACTGGAATGGGACCTTAGCAGAATAATATAGGGAGGGATTGGGTTGTTATTATTATTTTCTGTAAGTTAGTTTTATCCATGACATCATATTTTCATCTGTAATGCCTAATGGTGGTGTACATGTGGGGACATAATATAAAATAGCCGCCTTTTTGTCTGGGCTCAACAACTCATCTAGTGGCAGAGTTTACTAATCTCCATTGTTGAGAAAAAAACAATATGGACATGAAGAGAAATAAGATTGGAGCTGCTGAGCATTAACCCAGTATAATTATTCGAAAATTACATACAATACCGGGTCTGAGGAAACAAAAAGAAGTCGTCAATAAGACCTCCAAGGAGGATGGCTAAATGCTAACAAGAGAAGTATCAGGTAAGACAGGTCAAAACCTATTTTGTAACTTTGTGGACGCAATCGTTGTACTATAAGAGGACAATGTGCGGAAAATCAGCCACCAGATTGAACTGCGAGGCTCCGAAATCATACCTGACATCCTGGTACGCAGGCATGACGGCTCGCGGAGCTGGACATCCCTGCGGTACTCGGAGTAGTAGCGTGGCAGGCCGTATATGCTGACTAGAGCGTGCGGCTGCTTTCCACCGACTATGAGTGCCTGGGCAGTCAGGGCTGTCCCTTCCAACATGTACGGTACTCGCTACTTCCCATTGATTTATATGAGAGATTCGCCATATGATTTCGGAGCCTTGCAGTTCAATCTGGCGGGTGAATTTCCGCACGTTGTCCTCTTATAGTACAACGGTTGCGACCACAAAGTTTCAAGATAGGTTTCCTGATACTTCCCTTGTGAGTAATGCAAGACTGTTCTTGAGTAATTGAAGCCCGAGCTCATCCAGGCTATTCAGAGAAAGTATCTTGTGGAAAACAACGCTGCTGTAATATACGCAACGTTCAAACCGTATTGCCTACAGTATTAATGATTAATGAAATCTTCCGCACCATCAACTAGGCAACGTTGTCCATATATCTTGTTTCCAGCAACCCCATACATGTAAACTATTTATGTGTGTTTGAGTCTTTAGTCTTTTGACTGGTTTGATGCAGCCTTCCATGCTTCCCTGTCCTGAGCTACTCGTTTCATCTCCACACCCTACATCCGAGGCAATCTGTTTAACATATTCTAACCTTGGTTTACGAAGTACCCCTACATTTCTTATCCTCAACCCTTCCGAACTAACTTTGCTATTCCTAGGTGTCTTTGTATGTATCCTACCAACCTATTTCTTCTCTTGATTAGCAGTCAACAGAGACATCTCTCCTCTCCCACTCGTCTTAATACCTCTTCATTTGTCATCATTTTCATGTAACAACACATTTGGAACGCTTCAATTCTCCTCTTTGCTGCTGCTCCAACAGTCCAAGTTTCACTTCCATAGTGTGCCACGCTCCAGACAAAGGCTGTCAAAAATGACCTCCTGATACCTAAATCTATATTTGATATCAACAGATTCCTTTTCTGTAGAAATGCTTTTTTTATTTTGCCTGTGCTAACCTACTTTTTATATCCCCTTTGCTTCGTCCATCACTGGTTAACAGAAGTAACAGAAGTCACCTACTTCCTTTAGCTTTTCACCTGCCAATTCGACATGCATAGGGGTTTCTGGTATTATTCGGCTGCATTCCAATATTTCTTTTGTTTTACATTTATTAATTTTCATCATGAATTCTTTCCTCAAGACAGAATCCATACCATTTAAAAATTCATTCAAATCCTCTGGTGTGTCGGCTAAGACGACGATGTCATCAGCAAATCTTAGAGTTGAACTTATTTCTCCTTGAATCTTTACTCCTACTTTAAATGTTTCTCCAGTTTCCTATTTATCATTAAATTGTTCAGTATTTAATAATTAATTTCTCAGTTTATGTACCTAGTTTTGGGCGTAAAACGAGTGTATCATCCTGCAACCCAAAACGAAATATTTATGGCTCTATAGAAATATATTGGTTAGCCATAATACAACTGTGTTAGGGTTTTAATGGTTGTTACATTAGGCTATATCCACACAAGTTAATATCTCAAATTGTTTCCTGTACTCGTTGACATTGTTCCTGAATCTCGTATACGTCCTACATACTCAGACCTGTCTGTCCACAGTGGGGTGGTGGAAACGAACAGTCTTCAGCAGATGGAAAGGAATGTGAAAGCGATCTACACGACTATGTACATCCTCGGCTCCTTCGTGGTGAGTTGGATGCCGGCATTGGTAGTATTTCTCCTGGTGTGTGATGACTGTGATTATTCCCGGAATGCAGGCCACCCAGTCGTCATGGTCGTTGTGCACTCCTTGAACAACTTCCTCATCATACTCAAGACCCTGGCCAATCCCATCATCTACGCCGCAAGGATGCATGAGCTCAAGGTAATATTAGACATACAGCACCGGTAATATTTTATGCTTCATTTTTTCCTAGAATGTAAAGAACATGTAGCTTGACAAAATTAATGGATTACCTTTGCGATAATAATTATATTTTTGCCTGAATTGTTTGAGTTGGTTAATTTTTAGACAGCTCAAAGTAATTATTATGGAAAATTAGCATGCGATCAAATATACGCCTGATTTTGAATACGGGGATTTCTTTGTTAAGTTGCTATTATGTAGGTGTTTGCCGAGTGAATTGTTTGTTCTGAAAGCTATCTTGTTTCTTGAAGATATTTGTTATTCTGTAAGTGTTATCGTTCACAAAGGAAGGATTTAATACTATGTCGGGCAAAGACATATTGGAACACGTTACAAAGAACACAAACATGCAATTAAACACAACAAACATTCCTCTATATGAGAGCACATGTATGATAACAACCATCGTTTCACTAACATGGAAACAGACTTGAAATTTCTACTCCACGAAGGAAAGGGCAAAGCTGTCGTCATTAAATAATCCATAGAAATATATCTAGCCAAGAAAGATAATCCAGTGAGTCGAACTTATGTTTTTAGAAAGGTCACCACTTTTCGCGCTGCTAAATCAAATAAATCCACACTCGTGAGAAAATGAGGCAATGAATAGGCCTACATACGGAAAGGAGAGGCCTATTCCATCATTGAATAAGTTTGAAGTGATACACTTCATAATTACGTATTCCTGAACATTCTTTGTAAGATGTTATTTCGGCACTGCAGCTTCATCGATTTTAGAGCTCTACATCTCTGGTGAAGTATTATAATCTTTATGTTCGACCTTGACTATTATATGTCAGAAAACTGTATCATAATGACGGTCATTATAACACCATTTTTCATTATGAAACAGTTTCTCCCACCAATCAGAGCTCAAGAAACAGTTGTTTGACCAATTAGGTGAGGATAGCAACGCACCTGCACTGAGTTCCAAGGCTTTCTAATTTAAATTTCACTGCGTTGCCTAGTGTCATAGTGGGACAATCGGAGGCTATGGTCAAATGCAAGGTATTCTGTGCGTCCCATGCGCTCTGTTCAGTATATAAAACTGGCCAAATCTCGACAGATATTTATGAATATTTATGTTCGAACATAAAATAGTTATAATAATTATCGTCGAACATAAACAGTCGTATGAAACTCGCCTATAATGGTAATTAAGACACTCGTATGGAAATTATAAAACTCGCATGCGCTCGTTTTATAAACATACTCGTGTCTTAATTATTGCCATTATAGGCTCATTGCATAATGTACTATTACAATGCATTTCCGTTGTCACTGGTGGATTCTATTTGACATGTTGATATCATCTCGAGGGCTGCCACGGAGCAAATTACATCTCGGTTAACGTCTGCAGAACTGCTACAGAGCTGAACCATTACCATTTCGTTGGCGTCTGCAAACCACAATACAGCGTGTATTTGTCTTCAAATTTGTAATTGTTCGCCGCATGTTTTTCGGAAAAATTAGACCACATGCCTGTTTCCCAAATGAAGAGTACACAATACAGTGATCTGCAGGAAAGGGTGACATTTTAGAGTGCGTTCATATTGTGTTTTGGTTTTCAAATTTCAACTCTTTCTTTCTTTCTTTCTTTCTTTCTTTCTTTCTTTCTTTCTTTCTTTCTTTATATTCAGTCACTTATTTTTAATGTATCTTTGGGGTAAGCATCTTCCACCTTTCCATTATGGTGCACCATAATAGGGTTATTGATGGGAATGCTTTTAGTGTTAAGCTTTCCAACCACCT
This sequence comes from Meconema thalassinum, assembly GCA_946902985.2. Taxonomy (NCBI): domain Eukaryota; kingdom Metazoa; phylum Arthropoda; class Insecta; order Orthoptera; family Tettigoniidae; genus Meconema; species Meconema thalassinum. Next base: position 357,377,774 of record OX336388.2, on the reverse strand, counting down.
GTTTTCCTTGATATTTAAATCTATATCGGCTAATGAAGGGGCCAAAACAATTAGGCCTCGAAACATGTATCCAATGACCACCAAGCGATCATTTATCAAAATAAAAGTATTGATTAGGCGGAACCTTTGCCACAACTATTACTGGAGAATTGTCAACCAATATGGGGATATGGCCTACAAGTACTCTACTCTGAAGATTGTAAAAACTATAACTACAACATACGAAATAGTCCTTATCTAATATTCTACTTACAAAGGCAATGCCTTGTCTTCGCAACCGTTGTTCTCTGTCTTCTGCACTTCGTTTCACAGTAGGAATCATAATGCAGAGTCAGGGTGATGTCTTGAAGGAAATATTTTAACGGTCGTCCTCGGTCTTTCTTCCCTGTGATGTTTCCCTCCAGGAGATTAGTTAGGAAAGAGTTATGTCACAAAATGTGGCCTGTGAATTTAGCTTTTATTTTTGAATCGTTGGTCTTAGTTCCATTGAATTTCTTGCAGGATGCTGATGTTAGTCCTCTTTACAATCGATTAACCCGTAACATTCCCGCCAGACCCACATCTCAAACGCTCAAATAGCTTCCAATCCTGACCTCTGATCGTCCAAGATTCACATCCATACAGAGGCACACTCCATACAAAGGACATGACAAATTAATTTTTAATTGCAATATCCAAATTTGCATTAATCAAAAGTTATTTCTTACCATTGAACGCCTCCTTACTGAGCGGCTTCGGTGGCTGATCTTCTATGCCCAAGGTTGTGAGTTCAAACCAAGCCGAAGTCGCCAGATTTTTAAGAGCGTTAAAAATCCCTCAGTATGCCTTCCTTCGTAAGGGAAGTAAAGCCGGCGGTTCCATGTCATATATTTATGGCATGAAAAAGAACCTTCCAGCCAAAATTTGTAGGTTAGAATTGATAACGCTCTATTAGTTCCAACGTTCGCCGTCAGGTGCTGACTACGATGCCATCTAGTAGGCAAGTACGCGAGCTAGGTGTCGTGGACGGTAGCATTTGGTAGCAAATTACTGTACTTGAAATTACCGTCTGGAGTCCTCGCTTGAATTAAAACAGATAACACACACTAACACAGCCATCACAATTAACACCGGTTATCAGACAGATTTTACACGCACCCAAAGTACACGGGGCTACATGACCGCGTTGTCGCAGCCCCTAAACTAAGGAACCAACCAATCTCTTTACTACACCTGTTGTCATTGGTGATTAGACTTCCCAAATTAGAGAAACTGGCGACTTGTTCCACTGTTAGTCTGCTATTAGTGTGTTAATAGTACATTATGCAACGAGCCTATAATGGCAATGTTTATAAGCTAGTTTTAACATTTCCCATAATTACCATTATAGGCGAGGTGCATACGACTGTTTATGTTCGACGATAATTATAACTATTTTATGTTCGAACTTAAATATTCATAAATATCTGTCGCGATTTCGCCAGTTTTATGTACAGAACAGAGCGCATGGGACGAAGATAAAACCTTTTATTTGACCATGGCCTCCTCGATTACTCCCCTATGACACTAGTCACGCAGTGAAAATTAAATTAGGGGGCCATGGAACTCAGCGCAGGTGCGATGCTATCCTTACCTAATTGGTCAAACAACTGTTTCTTGAGTTCATATTGGTGGGAGACTGTATCATAATGAACAAGATGTTCAGTAAAGAACATATAGCCTACTTTCTCCTAAATGTAAGAGTATAGTTATAACTCGTTGTTTGTATCAAAGAGTATAATAGAATCATTTCTTGGTTGAAGACCTTGGAAAATATTTATATCTACTAAACACCACAGCCTTGAAAAAACTGTTACCATCATTGAAGAAAGAAAGAAAGAAAGAAAGAAAGAAAGAAAGAAAGAGAAGATGTATCTCAAGAATGTTATGGATCTGGAGACATAATCGACCGGACTGGCTGCGTGGCTCAGCGGTAACGTTCTCGGTTGCTGGGCCTTAGGTTACAGGTTCGTATCCTGGCGCAGTCAGCTGGCATTTGAGGGTACGCAAATGGGAGGGAGCCGTGTCAGTATACTGGCACGTTAAAGATCCCCTTCGGGGCAAAATTCCGGCACCTCGGCGTCTCTAAAAGCCACAGTAGTTAAAAGGGGCGTAAAACCAATAACATTATTATTATTATTATTATTACATAATCGACCTGACGTGGGCAACATCCAACTGTGAGTTGAGGCATGTGTTTACACGTCTGGCTGTGCGTGGTTTTCACAACCCTAATTGTATTAACAAATCTTTCCATGACCCTACAGAGACGTGTGTATACCAACTATGTGGATATTTTCGATTGCTATTTGGCTGCAATAAAAGTATTAATTAATATCCTGAACTAGCACAAACTGCTAGAGTTCAGGAACTATGTGGAATCGTTTTGTTCTTTACTTCAAATAACATTTTCAAATAACGCACAATAGGCTGTTACAAACCCTTTAAAATAAAAAATAAAAATGTATCGTATTATCAACTTGTCATTCTTCAAATTCGATGCGCATAGAATGCCAATGGTATGCTAATCAATAGAGTCCCACGAAGGCCAGTCGTGACATCTAGTGGAAAAGTATCGAACAAGATAATCCTAACAGGGCGAGTGCATTCTAGCAGCCATAAATAGCAAATTTTCAATAAAATCTGTAAGTTAATCTGTAGGCCGGCGAGCAGTTCGCAGCCAGTTGGCCATGATAATTCACTTTTTTGCTGCTAGAAGTCTCGTGCAAATCCGCTGGCGAATTTTGTTTTAATTAAATATATATTTTCCCTTGTAATGTGCACAATATGGCGCGTAATTTTAAAACATCTGGGTCATTACAAAATAATAAATATAAAAATTGTCAAGCAAAAAAAACTAACTCTAATGGGATTTGAACCTTAGCCATTCGAGTGATAGGCCAACGCTTTACCACGCTGCCAAACGTGCCAACAGACTTTGTCCGATATCAAATTAGTTTCATTCAACGTGTTAGCAAATAATGATTTAGACTAAACGATTTCATCAGTGGAGTATATTATCTATACTAATATAATAAAGCTGAATAGTTTGTATGTGTGTTTGTGTCTTTAAACGCGCTAATCTCTGGAACTACCAGTCGGATTCGAAAAACTATTTTTGTATATGATAGTCAGATTCAAGAGGAATAGTATAGGCTATGTTAAATTTCGGACAGACCACTCCATTTCCTGCATTTAGGCCCTTTTTCACAAATCTACGCCGTTTCACCGATGTAATAACTTGACGGACATATTGTAGCTAGGCGACAACGACTAACACTGTATCGTGATAGTCAACGCCGCACCATTGATGGACAGGTTGTCACTAGGCAACAGCGTTTTACTCTGTATCATGATAGTCCGGTAAAATTTGCTAAATGACACATGGGAAAACTGACCGATTGACAATCAAGGATTTATTGGACTGTTTCTCTATGCTATCGTATGCACAGTAAATCAGCATATTAGCAATTTGTCATGTAACGCTGTCCTGTCAGAGAAAAATAGTGGCAAACATTCCTACATTCTCCTATCAACGTTTTGCTGTTTTCATGTGTAGACAGTTGTTATTTCATTTGTGGGGCTTAGCCATCGTGGTCATGTTGCCCCGTGTACATGGGTGTGTGTGTAGAATGTTTATGATAGCCTGCGTTATTGTAACTGTTGCACTAGCATGTGTAAATTGGAGATAGGATATGGTATTTGATGCCATTTTTCAGTATTGCTCAAGGATGTATTGGACTGTAGTATTCTCTATGCTATCGTATCCACAGTTAATATTTCATTTGCGGGGATTAGACATCGTGGTCATGTTGCCCCGTTTACATGGGTGTGTGTGTGTGTAGAATTTTTGTGATAACCTGCGCTATTGTGACTGTTACACTAGCATGTGTAAATCTATATATATATATATAAAGCACAAAGTTTGTCTGTCTGTTTGTCTGTCTGTTATGTATACACATCTACACCGTTCCACCGATCTGAACCAAAATGTGTATACTTAACCTTTGGAACCACGCGGGTAACCCTGTCAACTTTAAATTTCGGACAGACCACTCCATTCCCTGCACTTAGGCCCTTTGGCACAAATCCACACCGTTTCACCGTTCTGAACCAAAATTTGTATACTTGCCCTTTGGAACACTGCGGGTAACACTGTCCACTTGAAATTTCGGATAGAACACTCCATTCCCTGCATTTAGGCCCTTTGGCACAATCTGAACCAAAATGTGTATACTTACCCTTTGGAACACTGCGGGTAACACTGTCCACTTGAAATTTCGGACAAACCACTCCATTCCCTGCATTTAGGCCCTTTAGCACAAATCTACACCGTTTCACTGATCTGAACCAAAATTTGTATAGTTATCCTTTGGAACCCTGCGGGTGACACTGTCCACTTTAAATTTCAGACAGAACACTCCTTTCCCTGCATTTAGGCACTTTGGCACAAATATACACCGTTTCACCGATCTGAACCAAAATGTGTAAACATACCCTTTGGAGCCCGATGGGTAACACTGTCCACTTTAAATTTCAGGCAGACCACTCCTTTCCCTGCATTTAGGCCATTAGGCACGAATCTACACAGATTCACCGATCTGAACCAAAATTAGTATACTTACCCTTTGGAACCCTGCGATTAACACAGTCCACTTATACTTTCGGACAGACCACTCCATCCCCACATTTAGGCCCTTTGGCACAAATCTACGTCATTTCACCGATCAGAACCAACATTTGTATAGTTACCCTTTGGAACCCTGCGGGTAACACTGTCCACTTTAAATTTCAGAGGGACCACTCCTTTCCCTGCATTTAGGCCCTTTGGCACAAATCAACACAATTTCATGATCTGAAGCAAAATTTGTATATTTACCCTTTGGAATCCTGCGGGTAACACTGTCCACTTTAAATTTAGGACAGACCACTCCATTCCCTGTATTTAGGCCCTTTAGCACAAATCTACACCGTTTCACCCATCTGAACCAAAATTTGTACACTAAACCTTTGGAACCCTGCAAGTAACATTGTTCACATTATATTTCGGACAGACCATTCCATTCCCCGCAGTTAGGCCCTTTGGCACAAATCTACATAGTTTCACCGATCTGAACCAAATTTGTATACATATACTTTGGAACCCTGAGGGTAACACGGTCCACTTTTAATTTCCCTACATTTAGGTCCTCTGGCACAAATCTACACCGTTTCGCCGATCTGAACCAAATTTTACGTACATATCCTCTGGAACCCGACGAGTAACACCGTCCACTTTAATTTTCGGGCAGACCACTCCATTCCCTGCATTTAGACCCTTTGGAACCAATCTACACCGTTTCACCGATCTGAACCAAATTTTACATACTTACCCTTTGGAACCCGACGAGTAACACTGTCTACATGAAATTTCGGACCGACCACTCCATTCCCTAATTTTAGGCTCTTTGGCACAAATCTAAATCGTTTCACCGATCTGAACCAAACTTTATTTGCTTACCCTTCGGAACTCTACGAGTAACAATGTCTACTTGAAATTTCGGACAGACCACTCCATTCCCTGCATTTAGGCCCTTTGGCTCAAATCCACATCGTTTCACTGATCTGAACCAAATTTTACATCCGTAGGCCTACCCTTTGGAACCCAGTGAGTGACACTGCCCACTTTAAATATCGGACAGACCACACCATTCCCTGCATTTAGGCCCTTTAGTTCAAATATGCACAGTTTCACCTAATTGCACCAAATTTTACATACCCTTTGAAACCCTGCTGATATTTTGGAGAACTTCTCCATTCCCTACATTTAGAATAGCCGACAAGAAGAACTTGAAAACCACGTTTTAAGGCCCTAGAAGCATTCATGTCCGTAGTAGTGTAACTGTAAGAATAGTTTAATAAGTCTATTGTTGGCTGGCAATGCAGGCTGCATCACGCCGCCCCTGCCCATGTTCTGCTGCGGAATTGCAAAAATAGTTACATCTTGTGCTGCTTATAAATTGCAGTCACGGGGAGAAATTAGTTCAAAATGATTTCTTAGGCCCCTTAAAACAGTTATCATAATGAAAATATTATGCCTCTGTATAAGTGCGATGGTGTTGGTGCAGTAGGCTACATAGAGGTTATCAAATGCTATAAGCATTGGTGATTTCAAATTTACTTTCATTTATTCCGATCATCCTTGCGCGCTATGTGGTGATAAATAATGATACGTGCTACCCCTAGTAGCACGTTCGTTAATTGGATCAAAGTAGGTAAAGCACAACACAAATGGTCCTTTAAAGAAATATTAGCTTTATTGCAGGTCAGAAAGTTACACCACACAATAAGCAAGTAGGAACAATTAGCTGTCTTACAGAAGCTTCCTCCGTTATGCAGCACACTCACACTTTCACTTACTCATGCAGTTAACCCCGTCACTAATGAGACCAGTGTCCTCGGCTAGAAGTAACAGCAACTCTTCCTCTTGTACACAAGCCACAGTCTGTCACTCACTGTTCTTGAATACACACTGTTTCGCAATTCTCACGTCACCGTAACACCTCTATCGCACTGGTAAGAACACACTCCTCAAAACTAAGCCCGTCCCTCGCGGACAGGTCGCTTTATATAGCGGGGCTGGTAACTCAATGGATGTTTCCAGAGTAGGAGAGTTCACGGGCCCTCGCGAACATTCCAGGTCATGTCTTTTGTTCCCGCTGCACAAGCGGCCGGCCGATAGAGCCCAGAGATAGCCTCGGGCGGCTGTGAGTCACGCGAGAGGGAATGAAGCAACCCCGCTCTCGTAACAATAACACTATTGCTACCCCACGAGCTCGGGACAGCCGAAGTTTTCCAATGTGCTCTGATTATGTTTCTATGGTGCTATGCGACAAATGACGACACTGTCGGTCGCTACATTTCTAACAGCCAATGAGATATAGGCCCTAGGCAGTGTCGTTTATTTCACTTACTCCTCTTCCTAATCACATTTTTCAATTCGTTTTTAAATTACATGTGTAAGTTCTGTAGTTAGTAAATAGCCGTTTCCCTATTCATTATTGCCATTATCATTACGGGTAAATGATCTGAATGTTACGTCCATTATACTGTACTACTTATCACCCCCACCACCACCACCACCACAAAAAGTTATATTTTAAAAATATTTATATCTGTTAGTTTAAGTATTATGTGCCAGTTCTGTAGTAGTATTCATTATCATCCATAAAACAAACAAATCCACCGGGCGAAGCCGGACACTACTGCTAGTTTATATACAAAGCATTTCATACACATTTTATTTATTTTGTATCCGTACGCTATATTGCATGCAATACTCAAACTAGTGGAATATAAGTCAGGCACAAGCTATCAGCTGCCATCTTGCCAACTGAGACGGCTCAGCTTTTTAAAACCACTTCCACACTATATTATTCCAAAACAAACTTTTAATTTCGAACGTGCCTCTTCCTTTAGAACAGTTGAAACGATTCTCGGTTCGATAATCGGAACTGGTGGGTCCCATGGTATGGATTATAAAGTTTGCATAGTTCACACGGTCGCCATCCTGAAATGGTATGGCGGATGACCTTGTAGTTTGGTCACAATACGCATCCTATATGAAGATGTGTTGTTTCCAAATTTGGTAGAGATCGGATGATTTGTTCAGTCGTTATTTGATTTTACGTTTTGAACTTTTGAATGGCCGTCATTCAGTTTTGGTAAAGATGGTGGCGATATAAAACATGACACTGAGGTGCCCTTTGCTACTGCTACCTCTGTAACAAATGTCGTTCAATTCGGTTTCACCGTGCTTGAATTGATAGAGGGAGGGGGGCAGACATTCAGAGTACACACACTCACACACACACTCACAGACACACAGACAGACACACAATTTTTGGCCCTGTGTAGATCTCATAAGTCTACTTTCATTTTTTGTAAAAATAGAAGGCTAAAAAATATTGTTATAATGACCCTAATTATGATACAGTTTTCTGACATATAATATTTACATTTCAACATCGTCGAACATAAAAGATCTTATATTGATACAACAACAACAACAACAACAACAACAGTAAGTCAACCCCTGGCACTATACAGCCCATGTCTACAGGCTGCTGAAACAACCACTTTTGATGTAGTAAACTACTACTATGAAACTTTGAAATATTTTGAATTTGGTTGGGTTTTATTTGAGCAATTATCTCTTAAGAAGTTTTCAGATTTTTAGATGTAATTCTTCTGCTTCAGGTGGCCATCAGGCGAATGCACCTCTGTATTTGCAGAGCATGCTGTCCTCGCCTACTGGCGATGAACTCTAACGGAGGGTTCATGGAAACTAGTCAGAGCGATCTGTCCAGACATCATACTCAACGTATCTCCATGTATAACAGTTCATCGCGGGGTGCCGGGACCCCTGTGTGCCGCTTGAAGTCATTAGCTGCATCAGACACTCCACAAACGTCATCAACCGGCAGCTTTGAAGATGTTAAACTCAGCCTACTGCAGAGTTCAACCAAGAAATCTCAGCGGCCAGGACAGAATGAAGAAAGTGATTTATTATAAAAACTCCGCTTGTGCAATGTAACGCTGATTTTGAACCTAGGAAGGTAAAGAGTTGTTATATACTGTACGTTAGAATTCGGAACACGCTCATGGGCGCAAGTTGAGACCAGACCAAAGATCATTTGTTGAATCCAAAAGGCATTGTTTTCCTTATCAGCTAAACATATCGTGACTGATAATGCATAATTATTTTACAGGTGTATACATAGTCTCTCCGCAGTGACGCGAAAACGCCAGCTCACTCACTCATCCGAATTCAAGTTGGCAACGGATCCCGCTAGCCATGGACGAAAGAACGGAAGGAGATCCCTTCGCTGCGCTGCCTAGTGCAAGCTGCTGAAGCCAAACGGCACGCCCACTTTGGGTAGCAAGAAAATTGCTGTTCCTATGCTTAAAGCCGTAAACCACTCCAACTAGTCTTGGATTTTAGTGACATAAAACTGCTATGGCAAGTCAAGAATTTTTCTTGAATAGGCAGAATACACCCTGTACATCACGGTACTTGGCACAAATAAGCTGCGTTATGGTTTTAAAAGCCAATTTAAATAGAAATATGAGAGCACCTAAGCAAGGCTAGTTTTGTAAGAAAGACGCGGCAAAACGTAATAATATGTTGAAACACTGATTAAATTGAATCGCCTACAGGAGTCTGAAGGTGCGAGTTATATCAAAGAAGGAACATCTTGGGATCTATCATAATGATGCCGAACTAATCAAGGTATGTACACCAAACTGGTTTTTAAGTTCTTATTCTTCATCAGATTTTAAACCTAATTTCGAGCACAGCCACTTTCACTCAATGTTCGTACACATTGTTATATTCAAGAATACGAACCTTAAAATTAATAATCTGAACACTTATTTGATTCGTACAACCATATGCAAGTCACGGAACACCGAATACAGTTAAGGTTAAGCCCACTTTGGATGCAGCGCTTGGCTTCACTCAAACGAGCTCAGGGCATCTCCTCTTATTCTTTCTTCCATGCCGCTAGCAGCACAGCCACAATCACTTGGTAGCAATGTTCTCACATTCATGCATCAGGGTGAACAGCGCGTAGAGTCAGTGAGCTGGCAGGCAGGCTCCTAGGTCAACGCTTGTGCATTTGTCAACTTAACTAGACCCGCGAGCGTCTGACTTTGCTGCGGAGAGAATTTATATACGCCCTGTAGAAAGTTTTTAGTATGTCAACACAAATTTTGCCCGATAACATTAGGCGGAAAACGAAATTTATCACCAAATAACACGCTTTTATGTACAAAAAAAGTCCTCTCGGCATGCCGGAAGGCGGAGGTAGATTTCACCGGACAAACTTGGGGATAGGCGAAAATAGGCAGAATACGCAGGTTTTCGTAGAAGGATCAGACCTCATTTATTGCGAGAAGGTATTTTATAATTGGACCTTAATTAACTTTGTTTTTCGTCATTTTATGCTTATTTTAAACATTTTATTGTCTTATGGGAACGGTAACCTTCTTGTCATTTGGGGTCCATTTTTATACTTGTGGTCACACTGTCCTTATGTAAGGTTTCGACACTGATGTGTAACTATGTAACGGTCTGTTACTTCTTCACGCAAAATTATATCTCCCGCAGAGATTTGGTTGGTTCCTCAGTTTAGGGGCTGCGACAACGCGGTCATGTAACCCCGTGTACTTAGGGATGGCTGTATTAGTCTGTAATTCAGGTAAGGACTGCAGACGGTCAATTTCAAGCAGTAGTTCCTAATGTTGCTACCAGGTACTACCGTCAACGACGCCTAGCTGTGAACTTGTCTACTAGATGCCACCGCAACCAGCAAATCGCAACGAACGTTGGAACTTCCCCTCCAAAGGAAAGCATACTGAGGGATTTTTAGCGCTCTTAGAAAATCCGACGACTTCGGCCGGCTTTGAACTCGCGACCTTGGGCATAGACATTCAGCATGCTACCAGTTACGTCACCGAAGCCGCTTCAAACTTAGTCAGATGGAAATCTGAATCTGATCTTGTGCAAGTGCGTTATCTTGGCAACGTCTGATGGCTCATCCCTCATCAATTTAGTAGTGTTGCCATGGCAACCACTGATAGCTCTTGGCATTTTCTTATAATTCCGAAATCATTTTTCTCATTCCTTGGCATAATGGTGGGTCATATCAAAAATTCCTTCAGACAAACGTTTTAGGTAATTATTAGGGGAATATTGTCCATTTTGTACGGTTTTGATATTGTGCCTATTAAGAGAGATATGATTAATGTTTCCCGAAAAAACCCTCTTTTTCCCACCCCTTTGGTCAATGGTTGGTGCTATAAAAAAAAATCTTCAAACATATATTTTTGGGCTTTATCCGACACATAGTATGAACGTTGAACGGATTCGATATTTCACATATTAAGAGAGTTATAGCAATATTTCACTTTTTCGAAGAAAAAAAACATTTTCACCCCCTTCGACCGATTTAGCCCAGTAACGAACTCGACCGAGATTTTATAGGTATACATATTCGGTAAATAATTCAAAGTGATTGGTGTAAAATTACGGCAGTTATCGTGTCCACAAGAAACTGATATACTGTAAACGATATCGCATGGTTTTGAGAGCTCTGGCAACGTCGCATAGCAGGAGGAAGAAAGCAAGCGGAAGTAACCTGAGGTTGATGTTTTTACGTCATGGACATAGTCGACAGCATGACTAGGCGAAGGTTCCAGAAGCGTAGAGGGCGCTGATGAGCTCCAGGAAAAGTCAAGGTGGGAAGGTCACGCAGGAGAAGCGGGTCACTTTATTTTGCATCGCCGTACAACGAAGTTCACTTTCTTTCCTAACACCGTACAACGAAGTTCACTTTCTTTTGTGTCGCCGTACGCCGAAGTTCATCTTTATTTTTGTGTCGCCGCACGCTGAAGTTCCAAACAAGTGTGTAGTAGCAGTCGTACCGTGGCAGCTTGGAACCAGTGCGGTATTCCGACAGTTTTTGGGACATAGCTGAAAGGCGCAGTATTATTTCTTGCGTGGGCAGCTCTGTATTAACGAATACTAAAGCCGAATGTGACGAGGTGATATAACGCAGATCATAATGCATTATGTTGTGGGACACTAGTCATTTGTACGACGAAGTGCGAGCAGACACACGTGGTGTCTCAAGCTTTTACTAGGTACAGGACTGTATGGGCCGTGCGCGATATAATTGACGCCCAGAACATATGAACGAAGCGATGTGCTTTTGTTTGACGAGCAGACAAATGAGTATCCAGGGTCAGTGAACTATGAGAGATAAACTGAGTGTAGTCCAAATATAGAGCGACATTCAAGGCCAAGGACGGACGTAAACTCTTATGAGTGCAGGCTGGTGTAGATGCGTACGATATAACCTGTGCCGTTATAGAGTTATTATCACGGCCATAAGTTGATATTACTTGGCATATTCGACATGAAGATTGCAGCGATGTATTGGACGGACATAAAGGCTATCAGTACAGACCAGTGCGAGTGTTGTGTCAAGAACTTTACGAGCGAAGAGATGACCAGCTAAGTCTAGAAACGTGGAAGCTGTTATGATGACGTGGAAATGAAGGCGAGCCAGGACCATGGACACCCCGAGGGTCGCGAGCTGGATCCAGGATGAGAGGGGAGGATGTTCAATGGGAAGAACGTGGACCCAAACCCCCAGGAAACGTGTCAGCGGAACCAAGACTGAGGTGGTCGAAAGGTACTGAAAACCATGTTAATTCTTAAGTAGTGGTTAATGGGTAGTGGTTACTAAGATTTGGACAGATGGGCTTAAATCGAAATAGAAGTTAATCAAAAAGATAAAATGCGATATCATGACAAGATTATTAGGATAGTAAATTTTAAGTTTTCTTTTGTGAGATTAATGCAGTCATATTTAGGGTTTAAAATAAAATATATGGATGCTTTAAAATATAATCTGAGTACAGGGATCTTTCAGTGTGTTACGTCGCTGTGTTCTTTGAATTGGTGCAACCTGGATGACAATTTATGGTTTGAACAGGCTTAAATTACAGGGGATTCATTTTCACTTAAGGGGCCACATTTTGTGCGCACATCATGATATTTATACTAAACACTCACACGTCACTGAGGTTTCTCTTTACATGCTAACATGAGGAGATGCCTTTGGTAGGTAACTGATACAAGGTTGTGCATGTAATGAAACTGCATTGATAAAATAGCAGGGTTGCCTAATACGAAGTTATGATGAAACTAAAGGTTCTCGCTATAGCGAGGTGAATAAAATAAATGATTATAATTAATGTTACGTGATAGGTTCAAGTATATGAAATTTTGAGGCAATTGTCAGTTGAAAATAATACAGATAGGCAGAGACCATCTACTTAAATGTTTGTGGTGTATTTATAAATATGTGAAGAGCATGCAGTGATTAACAAATAAATAAATAAATAACTGGAATCATAAAGATGTTACAATGTAAAGTAATAAATGTAAAAGCCAACAACCAGTCATTTTTCTGAGTGAGGCACAGCTGAACGAAAACCAGTGAAAATAATAATGAAAGTATTTAATCCATGAATAAAAGGTCTGAAAATAAATTCTTTAACGCCAGTGACATCCATATATTTTTTTTTTTCTATTTTGGTGATTACATTTAGTTAGAAGGAGATCGAATGAGGCAACAAAAAATTTTTCTTTGAATATTTTCTCAGATGTATGCACCTGATCATTTATGGACTATTCAACGGAGAGGTGACATAGCATTTTGAAGTAATGGCTGTAATACTAGGGTGATATAGCTCTGATCTCCGTAAGTTATTTTGTATCCAAAGATTAGGACGCCTGGAGATTTTTGTCCTCATTAATTTGAATTGTGCTTCTGCGTCATTTATTTATTTGCACATCAAGAGTAATTTTGAGAAGTCTTCGAGCGAAGGTAGGCTTCTGTGTTTGATTTTATGTATTTAGTGGTGTGGTTCTGTAATAAATGGTGGATGAGTTTTATTTTAACAGCTGAGTTTTTTGTCATTCTTGTTCGTTGTCATACTTGTGTGTCCACCGGATCAATTTTGAGATTTTACCCCAGTTGTACCCATCATTATAAAGACCCCGGGATTGCTTGAATCTCGTTCCCGACATAGTTTTTTTAAGGCCAAAATTGATTCGGACATTCAAGATTTTTTTTTCTTTTCGAGTTGTACCGAATTCTGGGTGAGGGTTGACGTGTGTATCGGGCCACCCAATCCAAAGCCAGATTATCGGGCACAACAAATATACATACATAAATTATATACCGTATACACTTTCGAACTGACGGTGGTTTTGGGGTCTGGGGGATGTGAATCGCGAAGATATGTCGTAATTTTCCGGAAGTCGAAACATGGTACCCATTGCAATAGTTAGCTTTCTAATGAAATCTACCTCTGGATGGTTCCTCAGTTTAGGGGCTGCGACAACGCGGTCATCTAACCCCGTGTACTTTGGGTGAGTGAAGAATCTGTCTGATAAACGGTGTGAATTGTAATGGCTGTATTAGTCTTAATTCAGGTAAGGACTGCAGACGGTCAATTTCAGGCAGTAGTTCCTAATGTTGCTACCAGGTACTACCGTCAACGACACCTAGCTGTGAACTTGGCTACTAGATGCCACCCCAGCCAGCAACTCGCAACGAACGTTGGAACTTCCCCTCCAAAGGAAAGCATACTGAGGGATTTTAGCGCTCTTAGAAAATCCGACGACTTTGGCCGGCTTTGAAACCGCGACCTTGGGCATAGACATTCAGCATGCTACCAGTTACGTCACCGAAGCCGCTTCCCACTTAGTCAGATGGAAATACTGAGTCTGATCTCGTGCAAGTGCGTTGTCATGGCACCGTCTGATGGCTCATCCCTCATCAATTTAGTAGTGTTGCCATGGCAACCTCTGATAGCTCTTGGCATTTTCTTATAATTCCGAAATCATTTTTCTCATCCCTTGGCGTAATGGTGGGTCATATCAAAAATTATTTCAGACAAAAGTTTTAGGTAATTATTAGAGGAATATTGTCCATTTTGTACGGTTTTGATATTGTGCTTATTAAGAGAGATATGATTAATGTTTCCCGAAAAAACCACTTTTTCCCACCTCTTTGGTCAATGGTTGGTGCTATAAAAAACTCTTCAAACATAAATTTTTGGGCTTTATCCGACACATAGTATGAACGTTGAACGGATTCGATATTTCACATATTAAGAGAGTTATAGCAATATTTCACTTTTTCGAAAAAAGCCCCCCATTTTCACCCCCTTCGACCAATTTAGGCCAGTAACGAACTTGACCGAGATTTTATAGGTATACATACTCGGTAAAAAATTCAAAGTGATTGGTGCAAAATTACGGCATTTATCGTGTCCACAAGAAACTGATATACATATATGTGTACATAAATTATATATAAACTTTTGAACAGACGGTGGTTTTGGGGTCTGGGGGATGTGAAACGCGAAGATATGTCGAAATTTTCCGGAAGTCGATACATGGGACCCATTGCAATAGTTAGCTTTCTAATGAAATCTACCTAAAAGAGGGGTAGGCCTACGTACTTTTAGGTAGATTTCATTAGAAAGCTAACTATTGCAATGGGTCCCATGTTTCGACATCCGGAAAATTTCGACATATCTTCGCGTTACACATCCCCCAGACCCCAAAACCACCGTCAGTTCAAAAGTTTATATATAACTAGCAGAAGTACCCGTTCTTCGAACGGTGTTATATATTAACACCAGACATTATCAATTGAGCTACTGTTGCAATGGTTAGCGGTTTGACATTCCTTCATAAGTTTATCAGAACGAAGTTAGTTTTCTGGGAATATCACACACTGTTAATTTAAGGGCCTTAAAATGTGGTTTTCGGAGACCCCTTATAGACTCGCGAATTTTGTGTCTCACAATGAAAAGCGCAACATATGCTTTGATCGTCCTTCTAGGATAATTTTTATATTTCGCCTATTTTAGCATGTATTTTGAGAAGTTTTTCCCTATATCCACCCTTCTACGGTATGAAAAGTACGGTGAGGAGTTTTATAAATGATTGGTGTATTGACTCATGTTAACCATACTTAATTTTACGATGCACCTAGCATCCGAACACGAGTTTTAGGTGTACATAAAGATACACAGAAAGACAGACAGACAATTCTATTGTCTACAACATATCACCCAGATATCCAAATATGGGTATATCTGCCATACAGTATCAAACAAAATCATCCTTACGATGAACCCGTATGTCGACAAAAAAAAGATTAGTTAAAATGTGCTCTCAAACTAAATTCACCTAACGTGTACTTCCTGACGTGAAATATATTTGAAAGCCTTGTAGACGAAACGCAATACACCTCACATAAAAATGACCCTCTACGTTGTGTTAGGTCCCCATACACAGGAAGACCTCTTTCATTAATTATAAAGGCTTGTGGTGCATGAAAATTCAGGTTATTTAGCCTCAAATGGCCCAAATTCCCGAAAGCCGCAAAAAATGCTGATTCAATTCAGCAATTTTTGAAAATAATGTTGCTGTTTGTAGATAGACCTATAATAGACTTTCTGTACCATATGTCGCACGTTACCCCTTGACCCCCTTAATTGCATTGACGAATTATACAGTCTACTGTACGTTGGTTCCGTGATAACCTTATAGACATATGCAAACTTTCAGAGAAATGTAATAAATAGAGTAGCCTAATAATAATATCGTATGGCCTCGGGTGTCGGGTGCAAGCTTCGTAATTTGACACCCAGAGGGTAGCTTGCATGTCGAAATTTCGTTGTTCCTTGAATCACTATGAAAGTCAAGGAGGGTAGATATCTAAGCTCCTTGAACACTATAGCGCTTTCTAGTAGAGATATGAGAAACTTTGTGTTGGCGGAAACTCTTGAGGTTAATTTTGCCATTATGAGCACGGCCTACAGAATTCAAATGGGTTCTTTGGCATGCCAACATCGTATGACATGCGAGTCGTATTTTTGCCGCCTTTCTAAAATCACGTACAGGCCGAACGTTTGTTTTAGACGATTGCCCTTGACCTTGAAGCCTGCGCGTGAGCCTGTACACAGTCACTCTCTCACCCTATCACTTCACATTTGTCTCCACCGATCTTATGTAATTGAATTCCAGACTTGAGCAGACAGCAGTCCACGTCGAAGTATTGTGTGACACGGAAGTACACGTTACGTAGTTGCGAACAGAACGTCATTATATTTGCCAGTGACTATACTTCAGCAATAGTGTGAAAAAGCTTTATCAATCATCGGAGCGCTTGGGGCAGCTGATAACAACACAGGTACTGTAGTAACTCGCCTCCAGGCTTCCATTAAGATTTTTCACTCGTCTAAAACAAACGTCCGGCCTGTACCACGGCCGACACGCTATCCACTCACCCACCGCGGCAAGGTATAAATGGAGTGACATTGCTTCTTACAGAAATAGATGGAAAGTTGGATGCCACCCCTTGAGATAATGTTATCATGGTTACTGATTTCCATCCCTTCATTAGTTTCTTAAATTAAATTAAATTAGTTTTCTGGGAATATTTCAGATACTGTTGGTTTTAGAGCCTTATAATGTAGTTTTCGAGGCCCCCAAGTTTTGTTTCTGGCACCGAGGGGCTTTGTCTCCTCGTTGTACGCCATAATATAATACTAATAATAATAATATAATATGGGGATAGGAATATAATAGACCTGCCGTACCACACCCGCAGGTGTAAATCGCGTGAAAAAATTCTAGTGTACCCCTTGACCCCCTTAAGCGCATTATACGTATTGATGAATTTTACAGCTTAATTTGGTTCCGTGATAACCTTCTAGCCGTTTGCAAACTTTCACACCAATGTAATTAATGGAATTGCATTGCGTCTTACAGCAATAGATGGACCTCTGAGAATCTGTTGCCATGGTTACTGGCTTGCATTCGTTCATTAGTTTAATAAATTAAATTAGTTTTCTGGGAATATCTCAAAAACGGTTGGTCTTCGGTCCTTAAATTGTGGTTTTCGGGGACCCGAGTTTTGTCTCTCACATTGAGGGGCTGAAAATGAGTTTTGTCTCGTCCTTCTACGCCTATTTCAGCATGTATTTTAAGGTGGTAGGCCCCCTTTTATGAGAGGTACGGAGAAGAGTTATATCAATGATTAGTGTCGTGCCTCTGATGGAAATCTGTACCAAATTTTACGTTGATACACCCAGCCGTTCTCGAGTTATAAGTGAACAAATTTGTCCACAGACAAACAAACAAACAAACAGACAGACAAAAAAATTATTTTCGCGCGCATCCATCATAAAACAGTCTGAAACGTGTAAACAACTCAAATTTCCGTAGAAATTCAGAGAAAAACACACAAATTTTCATTTTTAGCCTACTTTCGATTTTTGCAAAAAATGAAAGTAGACTTATGAGATCAACACAGGGCGAAAAAAGTGTGTCTGTCTGTGTGTGTGTATGTGTGTGTGTGAGTCTGTGTGTGTGTGTGTGTGTGTGTGTATGTGTGTGTGTGAGTCTGTGTGTGTGTGTGTGTGTGTCTGTGTGTGTGTGAGTGTGTGTACTCTGAATGTCTGTCCCCCCCTATCAATTCGAACACGGTGAATGCGAATTGAACGAAATTTGGTACAAAGGTAGCACTAGCAAAGGACACCTCAGTGTCATGTTTTATATCGCCTCCATCTTGACGGAAACGTAATGGCGGCCACACAAATGTTCAAAGCTTAAATCAAATTACGACTAACCTAATCATCCGATCTCTACCAAATTTTTCAACAACATACCTTTATGGGGGGAGCATCCTTTGACCAAACCAATAGGCCATCAGCGTAATAGTTTGCGGATGGCGGCCATCTTTGTGTGAAAATCGATTCCCCCTATTAATTCGAACACGGTGCAACCGAATGGAACGAAATTTGGTACAGAGGTAGTACTTACAAAAGGCACCTCAGTGCCATGTTTTATATCGCCACCATCTTGACGGAAACGTAATGGCGGCCACACAAATGTTCAAAGCTTAAATCAAATTACGATTAACCTAATCATCCGATCTCTACCAAATTTTGCAACAACATACCCTTATGGGTGGAGCATCCCTTGACCAAACTAATAGGTCATCAGCATAATAGTTTGCGGATGACGGCCATCTTCGTGTGAAAATTGATTCCCCCTATTAATTCGAACACGGTGCAACCGAATGGAACGAAATTTGGTACAGAGGTAGCACTAGCAAAGGGCATCTCAGTGTCATGTTTTATATCGCCGCCATATTGACAGAAACGTAATGGCGGCCACACAAATGTTCAAAGCTTAAGTTAAATTACGACTAACATAACCATCCGATCTCTACCAAACTTTGCAACAACATTCCATTTTGGAGGGAGCATACTTTGACCAATCTAATAGGTTATTAGCCTAATAGTTTGCGGATGGCGGCCATCTTTATGTCAAAATTGATTCCCCCTATTAATTTGAACACGGTGGAACCGAATGGAACGAAATTTGGTACAGAGGTAGCACTAGCAAAGGGCACCTCAGTGTCATGTTTTATATCGCCGCCATCTTGACTGAAACGTAATGGCGGCCACACGAATGTTCAAAGCTTAAAACAAATTACGATTAACCTAATTATCCGATCTCTACCAAATTTTGCAACTACATACCTTTATGGAGGGAGCATCCTTTGACCATTCTAATAGGCCATTTGCCTAATAGTTTGCGGATGGCGGCCATCTTTATGTCAAAATTGATTCCCCCTATTAATTCGAACACGGTGGAACCGAATGAACGAAATTTGGTACAGAGGTAGCACTAGCAAAGGGCACCTCAGTGTCATGTTTTATATCGCCGCCATCTTGACGGAAACGTAATGGCGGCCACACAAATGTTCAAAGCTTAAATCAAATTACGATTAGCCTAATCATCCGACCTCTAGCAAATTTAGCAACAACATACCTTTATGGAGGGAGCATCCTTTGACCAAACTAATAGGTCATCAGCCTAATATTTTGCGGATGGCGGCCATCTTTGTGTCAGAATCGATTCCCCTTATCAATTCGAACACGGTGAAACCGAATGGAACGAAATTTGGTACAGAGGTAGCACTAGCAAAGGGCACCTCAGTGTCATGTTTTATATCACCGCTATCTTGACGGAAACGTAATCGCGGCCACCCAAATGTTAAAAGCTAAAATGTAATTACGACCAACCTAGTCTCTACCAAATTTTGCAACACCATATCTTTATGTGGGAAACATATTCAGACCAAACTGCAAGAACATCAGCCCAATAGTTTGCAGATGGTGGCCATGTATGTGTGCAAATCGATTCCCCCTATCAATTCAAACTCGGTGAAACGAAATTTGGTACAGAGGTAGCACTAGCAAAGGGCACCTCATATTCATGTTTAATATCCCTATAGCACGTTGTATTTCAACAAGCTACTACAACCAACATTCTATCATACTCCTTGAAAAGGACAAAGAGTTATAACAATACCCATGCATTTAGGAGAAAGTAGGCTATATGTTCTTTACTGAACATCTTGTTATATATAGAGAGATATACTGCACCGCTCGGTGTTGACCGTGTTTTATTGCACAGATTTTGGTTTTACTCGCTAACCGTTGAAGATATACGAAAATTGATAAGGACCTTTCGGATAGAAAATTAAATGTTAAAGCTCATGTATACCATCAAAAGTTTGCTATTTCTTAGCGTTCTCTTTTTATTTGAAAAGGAAATATGAAATTTTGAAACCAAAGGGTGTAGTGACGTCACAAATGTCGGTTTTACTCGCTAACTGTTGGAGATACACGAAACGTGATAGGGACCTTTAGGATAGGAAATTAAATTTCAAAGCTCGTATGTGCCATCAAAAGTTTGCTATTTCCTACCGTTCTCTTTTTATTTGATATGGAAATATGAAATTTTGAAACAAATGGGTCTAATGACGTCACTAAAATGGTCGCCATTTTTAATAGTGCAAAATTTCGAAATAAAAAGTATCCTATATGTAAAACTGGTAAATCAGCTACATCCATGCAAAATTTCATTTAAATCGGACCAGTGGTTCTTGAGTTATTGAGTAACAGACAGACAGACAGACAGACAGACACACACCATCTCATTTTTAGCCTACTTTCGATTTTTGCAAAAAATGAAAGTAGACTTATGAGATCAACACAGGGCGAAAAAAGTGTGTCTGTCTGTGTGTGTGTATGTGTGTGAGTGAGTCTGTGTGTGTGTATGTGTGTGTGTGAGTCTGTGTGTGTGTGTGTGTCTGTGTGTGTGTGAGTGTGTGTACTCTGAATGTCTGTCCCCCCCTATCAATTCGAACACGGTGAATGCGAATTGAACGAAATTTGGTACAAAGGTAGCACTAGCAAAGGACACCTCAGTGTCATGTTTTATATCGCCGCCATCTTGACGGAAACGTAATGGCGGCCACACAAATGTTCAAAGCTTAAATCAAATTACGACTAACCTAATCATCCGATCTCTACCAAATTTTGCAACAACATACCTTTATGGGGGGAGCATCCTTTGACCAAACCAATAGGTCATCAACGTAATAGTTTGCGGATGGCGGCCATATTTGTGTGAAAATCGATTCCCCCTATAAATTCGAACACGGTGCAACCGAATGGAACGAAATTTGGTACAGAGGTAGTACTAACAAAAGGCACCTCAGTGTCATGTTTTATATCGCCGCCATCTTGACGGAAACGTAATGGCGGCCACACAAATGTTCAAAGCTTAAATCAAATTACGATTAACCTAATTATCCGATCTCTACCAAATTTTGCAACTAAATACCTTTATGGAGGTAGCATCCTTTGACCAATCTAATAGGTCGTTCGCCTAATAGTTTGCGGATGGCGGCCATCTTTATGTAAAAATTGATTCCCCCTATTAATTCGAACACGGTTGAACCGAATGGAACGAAATTTGGTACAGAGGTAGTACTAACAAAAGGCACCTCAGTGTCATGTTTTATATCGCCGCCATCTTGGCGGAAACGTAATGGCGGCCACACAAATGTTCAATGCTTAAATCAAATTACGACTAACCTAATCATCCGATCTCTACCAAATTTTGTAACAACATACCTTTATGGGGGGAGCATCCTTTGACCAAACTAATAGGTCATCAGCGTAATAGTTTGCGGATGGCGGCCATCTTTGTGTGAAAATCGATTCCCCCTATTAATTCGAACACGGTGCAACCGAATGGAACGAAATTTGGTACAGAGGTAGCACTAGCAAAGGGCACCTCAGGGTCATGTTTTATATCGCCGTCATCTTGACTGAAACGTAATGGCGGCCACACGAATGTTCAAAGCTTAAATCAAATTACGATTAACCTAATTATCCGATCTCTACCAAATTTTGCAACTAAATACCTTTATGGAGGTAGCATCCTTTGACCAATCTAATAGGTCATTCGCCTAATAGTTTGCGGATGGCGGCCATCTTTATGTAAAAATTGATTCCCCCTATTAATTCGAACACGGTGGAACCGAATGGAACGAAATTTGGTACAGAGGTAGTACTAACAAAAGGCACCTCGGTGTCATGTCTTATATCGCCGCCATATTGACAGAAACGTAATGGCGGCCACACAAATGTTCAAAGCTTACGTTAAATTACGACTAACATAACCATCCGATCTCTACCAAACTTTGCAACAACATACCTTAATGGAGGGAGCATCCTTTGACCAATCTAATAGGTTATTAGCCTAATAGTTTGCGGATGGCGGCCATCTTTATGACAAAATTGATTCCCCCTATTAATTCGAACACGGTGGAACCGAATGGAACGAAATTTCGTACAGAGGTAGCACTAGCAAAGGGCACCTCAGGGTCATGTTTTATATCGCCGCCATCTTGACTGTAACGTAATGGCGGCCACACGAATGTTCAAAGCTTAAATCAAATTACGATTAACCTAATCATCCGACCTCTACCAAATTTTGCAACTACATACCTTTATGGAGGTAGCATCCTTTGACCAATCTAATAGGTCATTCGCCTAATAGTTTGCGGATGGCGGCCATCTTTATGTCAAAATTGATTCCCCCTATTAATTCGAACACGGTGGAACCGAATGGAACGAAATTTCGTACAGAGGTAGCACTGCCAAAGGGCACCTCAGGGTCATCTTTTATATCGCCGCCATCTTGACTGAAACGTAATGGCGGCCACACGAATGTTCAAAGCTTAAATCAAATTACGATTAACATAATCATCCGATCTCTACCAAATTTTGCAACTACATACCTTTATGGAGGGAGCATCCTTTGACCAATCTAATAGGTCATTCGCCTAATAGTTTGAGGGTTGCGGCCATCTTTGTGTCAGAATCGATTCCCCCTATTAATTCAAACACGGTGAAACCGAATGGAACGAAATTTGGTACAGAGATAGCACTAGCAAAGGGCATCTCAGTGTCATGATTAATATCGCCGCCATATTGACAGAAACGTAATGGCGGCCAAACAAATGTTTAAAGCTTAAATCAAATTACGACTAACATAACCATCCGATCTCTACCAAACTTTGCAACAACATACCTTTATGGAGGGAGCATCCTTTGACCAATCTAATAGGTCATTAGCCTAATAGTTTGTGGATGGCGGTCATCTTTATGTCAAAATTGATTCCCCCTATTAATTCGAACACGGAGGATCCGAATGAACGAAATTTTGTACAGAGGTAGCTCTAGCAAAGGGCACCTCAGTGTCATGTTTTATATCACCACTATCTTGACGGAAACGTAATCGCGGCCACCCAAATGTTAAAAGCTAAAATGTAATTACGACCAACCTAATAATCTAGTCTCCACCAAATTTTGCAACACCATATCTTTATGTGGGAAACATATTCTGACCAAGCTGCAAGAACATTAGCCCAATAGTTTGCAGATGGTGGCCAAGTATGTTTGCAAATGGATTCCCCCTATCAATTCAAACACGGTGAAACCGAATTGAACGAAATTTGGTAAAGAGGTAGCACTAGCAAAGGGCACCTCATATTCATGTTTAATATCCCTATAGCACGTTGTATTTCAACAAGCTACTACAACCAACATTCAATCATACTCCTTGAAAAGGACAAAGAGTTATAACAATACCCATGCATTTAGGAGAAAGTAGGCTATATGTTCTTTACTGAACATCTTGTTATATATTAGTATGATTTATGTATATATATATATGTATATCAGTTTCTTGTGGACACGATAACTGGCGTAATTTTTCACCAATCACTTAGAATTTTTTACTGAATATGTATACCTATAAAATCTCGGTCAAGTTCGTTAATGGGCAAAATCGGTCAAAGGGGGTGAAAATGGGAGGCTCTTTTTCGAAAAAGTGAAATATCGCCATAACTCTCTTAATATCTGAAATATTGAATCCATTCAAAGTTCATACTATGTGTCGGACAAGACCCTAAAATTTATGTTTGAAAAGTTTTTTGATAGCACCAACCATTGACCAAAGGGGTGGGAAAAAGTGAGTTTTTCGGGAAACATTAATCATATCTCTGTTAATAGGCACAATATCAAAACCGTACAAAATGGACAATATTCCTCCAATAATTACCTAAAACATTTGTCTGAAAGAATTTTTTATATGACCCACCATTACGCCACGGGGTGAGCAAAATGATTTAAATTGTAAGAAAATGCCAAGTGCCAAGAGAGGTTGCCATGACAACTTTACTTTTAATTGATAAGGGATGAGCCATCAGCAGTTGCTATGACAACGCCACTGCACGAGATAACATTCAGATTTCCATCTGTCTGTGGGAAGCGACTTCGGTATCGTAACTGGTAGCATGCTGAACTTCTATGCCCAAGGTCGCGGGTTCAAACCCGGCTAAAGTCGTCGGATTTACTAAGAGCGCTAAAAACCCTGAGTTTGCTTTCCTTCGGAGGGGAAGTTCCAACGTTCGTTGCGAGTTGATGATTCAGGTGGCATCTAGTAGCCAAGTTCACAGCTTGGTGTCGTTGATGGTAGTATTTTAGGTAGATTTCATTAGAAAGCTAACTATTGCAATGGGTACCATGTTTCGATTTCCGGAAAATTTCGACATATCTTCGCGTTTCACACCCCCCAGACCCCAAAACCACCGTCAGTTCAAAAGTTTATATATATATATATGTATACATATATATATGTGTGTGTATATATATATATATATATATATATATATATGTATATCAGTTTCTTGTGGACACGATAACTGCCGTAATTTTGCACCAATCACTTTGAATTTTTTACCGAATATGTATACCCATAAAATCTCGGTCGAGTTCGTTACTGGGCTAAATCGGTCGAAGGGGATGAAAATGGGGGACTTTTTTCGAAAAAAAGAATATTTGCTATAACTCTCTTAATATGTGAAATATCGAATCCGTTCAAAGTTCATACTATGTGTCGGATAAAGCTCACAAATTTATGTTTGAAACGTTTTTTGATAGCACCAACCATTGACCAAAGGGGTGGGAAAAAGTGGGTTTTTCGGAAAACATTAATCATATCTCTCTTAATAGGCACAATATCAAAACCGTACAAAATGGACAATATTCCCCTAATAATTACCTAAAACTTTTGTCTGAAAGAATTTTTGATATGAGCCACCATTACGCCAAGGGATGAGAAAAATGATTTCGGAATTATAAGAAAATGCCAAGAGCTATCAGTGGTTGCCATGGCAACACTACTAAATTGATGAGGGATGAGCCATCAGACGGTGCCATGACAACGCACTTGCGCGAGATCAGATTCAGATTTCCATCTGACTAAGTGTGAAGCGGCTTCGGTGACGTAACTGGTAGCACGCTGAACTTCTATGCCCAAGGTCGCGGGTTCAAAGCCGGCCAAAGTCGTCGGATTTTCTAAGAGCGCTAAAAATCCCTCAGTATGCTTTCCTTTGGAGGGGAAGTTCCAACGTTCGTTGCGAGTTGCTGATTGCGGTGGCATCTAGTAGCCAAGTTCACAGCTAGGTGTCGTTGACGGTAGTATCTGGTAGCAACATTAGGAACTACAGTACTGCTTGAAATTGAGCGTCAGCATTCCTTACCTGAATTACAGACTAATACAGCCATCACAATTCACACCGTTTATCAGACAGATTCTACACTCACCCAAAGTACACGGGGTTACATGACCGCGTTGTCGCAGCCCCTAAACTGAGGAACCAACCAACATCTCTGCGGGAGATATAATTTTGCGTGAAGAAGTAACAGACCGTTACATAGTTACACATCAGTGTCGAAACCTTGCATAAGGACAGTGTGACCACAAGTATAAAAATGGACTCCAAATGACAAGAAGGTTACCGTCATCATAAGACAATAGAATGTTTAAAATATGCATAAAATGACGAAAAACAAAGTTAATTAATCTCCAATTATAAAATACTTTCACGCAATAAATGTGGTCTGATCCTTCTACAAAAACCTGCATATTCTGCCCATTTTCGCCTTTCCCCAAGTTTGTCCGGTGAAATCTACCTCCGCCTTCCGGCGTGCCGAGAGGACATTATTTACTTTTGATAGTAACTTTTTAGGAAATCGACGATGGTTTAGAAGTGTTTTCATTTTCCATTAAGAATTTTAGAAGCATCCTTTTGTAAGCCTAATTATATTACTTACTGGCGTTAACGCGCTACCTCGATCCTCGGTGACATCGGGAGAGCGTGGCTTTAAATCCCATCTCAGCCGATTGTATAATGATTCTCGTGGTTTCCCATTTTCACCACCAGGCAAATGCCAGGATGATTCCTTCCAAAATCCCTTCCCTAACCCATCCTGAAAATAAAATAAATGGCCATTAACTGCATTAATAAAATTATGTATTATATTACTTACTTTACCCCCCTTTTTGTACATAAAAGCGTGCTAATTTGTGATAAATATTTCAGGTAATATTTATTTCGGGTTTAGGCGTTTCAATACTTGTTTATCTCACTTAATTTAATTGGGCACAATTTGTGTTGACCAACTGAAAAGCTTTCTTATAATACAAATAGGCAACACTGAAGAATGGCCTCTAATACTTCAATGCATATACACTTATGCCTCACTAATACGAACCTCGATAGTACGAAAACCCGGAGAATCCGAACCAATTGCGTAAATACAGGGGTGATTAGGGGAATCAATATCCCCCAGAGCCAAACAATAAAAATATATAATTCGATGAAATGTCTTGAAAACGGCCAATCTTTGGATTAATGACAAACGACTGACTTATGTACGTTTGCACTTACTAATCTGAGAAGACTTCTCTTTACTTGTGTAAAGCCTTCACTCAGTCAATATGAATGTATGCCCAATTAAATAGGGCGGTAAAAATGAGAGTGCTCTTGAAAAAGTCTAAATGTAATTTTATTGAATCAGTCATTTAAGAAAGGGTTCAATTCCATTTTTTATTTTTTTTTTCACAAAATGCGTTTTTTACGTATGTTTGTACCTACATCGTAGACCAATTTATTCACTTTGAAATTGGCTCAATTCCTGGAGTGGAGACGTTTCTAAACTAAACTAAATTGCAAAAAGATTGAAGATATGAAGTGACTTATGTGCTATATTCCATAAGAGCGCAAAGGCTTCTACGAAAAAAAAAAATCCTGGCCTACATGCAGTGTGGAGTCACATGGGTGAACCCATTGAATAATCGACATTGGAAGTGTGACATTGAAGCTAATTCAATGATAACATTACTTTTTGAATGTTTTGAACTAATTTTTGTGCATTCTCATTTAATAAAATTATATGCCAAATCCATACCTATCATATTACATTTCAGTTTAGTCAGTTTTGAAAGGGCTCAACTCCATGGTGATTACGTTAAAATTCTATGTATTTAATAAAATATAATGAAAAGTTACACATCTGAAATATTAAACCCCCTAGTACAACAATTTTGAGAAACAGCTCATTTGATAAGTAATAATTACATAGTAAGAGACAAAAGGTTTCTTCGCTCTCCTGTACGTTTTCTCTTCTTGTCATTGAGTCCTTTCTTAAATGACTGATTCGATTATTTAATTAATTTTTATTCGCACGGATCACAAATGAGGGGGGGGGGGGGTTAAGACTTGTTTCGTCAGGTCAGGATCACTAAAATCAAACAAATATACAAGACAACATTCCTCTTCGAAACACCATTAAAACTCACAAACAGCTAATCCGCTAAGGTACGTCAAAATGTTAATCAAGTCCGACTAAAACTGTTGTGAAAATACTTCAGTGTTAAGTCCCCGAAATATAAATATGTATTTAATTTATATAGAAATTGTAACAATATAATTTATAATATTCATTGCACTATTT